>CM075351.1:18675000-20011875 GCA_037693485.1 Kitagawia praeruptora | reverse complement strand
GGGAAGCAGTACGATTATGAGCTTGCAAGGCTAGCTGATCCTCAAGTTGATCTGGACAATAGAAGGATAGGGCAGAAGTGGGATGAAGCAAGGAAGATAATGATGGGACCCTGTGCGAAAGGAGTTCATAACAAGGAGGTAGATGATCTGTTCTACAACCTAAATTTTCAGAATCTAATGACTGCGGACTACATGAGTGCATTAAAGAGATTAATTTCTAAAGTCAGGGTTGGATATAATGCAACGCTTAAGGAGTGGCAGGTTATATTGTCTTTGGTAGAAGGAGTCCCAATGTCTTTCCTATATGTGGATGACCAATTCATAACGAGAAGATCTGCGTCAGAGTTGTTCTTGCTAGCAACAAAAATTCAATACTCTCAATCTGAGAAGCTAAGCATTCTGTATAGGGATTAGTTAATGCAGCTAGCGAAGGACAAGGGTCCAGAATTCTCAGCATATCCTAATGTTGTCCGGATGGTAGTTGACAAGAAAATGAAGAGGGTTAGCATGGAGGAAAAGGATTTAATGGAACTTTCAGTGGAATCTCTTAAAGCCGTCTGTAGACAAATGATCAGTAAGGGATTCGCTTCTGAGCTTAAAGATAAATCAGTGAAGATCATTGAAAGAGTCATATTCATAAAGAGCAATGAGGTGTGGAAGTGTGATATCATTGCTCCAAACCCTCTCGGTAACGTGAAGATTGAACCGGAGCTGATAGAGAAGAAATGGAATATTCTTCAAGCAATGAAGAATGTAGATGAAGCTCTGACTCTTCCTTCTGGAGCACTGGAACAAGGAGAGATAAGGGAGACAGTTGGCGTTCCAGGAAGAGATAGTGTATACTGGATACACTCTTATGTTGATGATACAGCTGATGCCTTAGTATTCATAGATGCAGACCAGAATAAAACAATCTTGCATATGAGTAAAAATTGGCTGCTACAGACTCAAGATGTTGCATTTCTGGAGAGAGTATTATATGTGTTCAAGTGGGACGAAGTGGAAGTTAAGCATGTGGAAGAAAAGCAGAGACTCGTGAGTTACCTGTCTGAAGTAGTAGTGGAAAAGAAGCGAATGGAGAAAGATGCGGCTAGTATCCACAATACTAACCGTGTCAAGGGCTATCCCAAAATGATCTATTGTCAGTTTAAAGCTGATAAAGCTCATTGGAAACCTCAGCTTATAATGAAGAACTTTGAGGACATTCCAAAGATCAGGACTACTCAGGAGGTGGACAAACTCAGAAGGCTTTTCAAACATCCTTACCCAGAGCCCAAGAATCCTCTAGAAATGGAAGCAGTAAGTTTGTTGAATGCTAGGTGGACGCAGCTTCGTGATCCAGTATATAAGAAACAACAGCAGCAGAAGGAGAAGCGCAGAAGGCATAAAGAAGAGAAAGACCAAGCTGCTGAAGCTAGGAAGAGGAAACGGAATTAGGGTTAAAGGTCAGAGTGGTGTGAACTTGAAGTTGGAAAAACTTCATGTCTTTCGGTTGCTTTAACTCACTTGAGGAAAATTCATCTTAGAGTGAATCCAATAAGGTGATATAAGTTTGACTAAAAGGTATGAAATAATCCAGGTGATAGGAATCACTCAAATGATCTTTAATTCAAAGTTCGAATTCTGTTTCTAGTTTAAGTTCTTTGTATTGTTTTCAAGTACTTTTCAATTGTATATTATTCAAGACTGTAATGTTAATTATCTTTTCTCGTCTCATTGTTTAGTTGAGTTATCCTTCATTAATTTGAATGTCATTGTTAGACAATCAAATAGGGGGAGATTGAAAGGCAGAGTGTGTAAACTTGTAACACTATAACTAATGTAACTCAACTAAAGAAAAAGATACTTAACCAGAAGACAATCAAGAACAAGAAGCCACAAGAAATCAACACTAAATGAAGACAAGGTAGTTGATACAATTGAACATGTTAACTATGATCAAGCCAAGAAGAAATCATTGAGAGAAGTTCAAGTCAAAGTTGTTCATGCCTCAGTGATTTGTGAAATCGAGAATCAAGATCATAACTATCAGTATCAACAAGACCAATTGATTTCAAGTGAACAAGAAGGAAAGCGAAAATTGGAAAGCCAAGTTACTAAGTGAATATGGTAATTTATTCGAGAAGCAGAAACACTATCAAGACTAGTCACTTATGAACCAGACCAGTGCATCAAGTGTCAGGACATTGATAGCAAGTTTATGTCAGTAATAAAGATCCATGTTCAAGAGCTTGCTGAAGAATAAAGAAGACATGAAGATATCACAAGTTCAAGATGTGCATTGAAGTTTCAAGTTGAAGACCAGAATATTTTCTAAGTGCTAAATATTCTAGATGACCAAGTAGAATATTTCTAAGTAGAAGTTCTACTTAGAAATTCGAGATGGCTAAGTAGAAATTCTCAAGTAGAAGTTCTACTTAGAGTGCAGCTTCAACATGACACATGGCATCTTCTGATTGGCAGATTTCTAAGCTTTCAAGATAAGGCAAGATTTATGTGGACATCATTGGGCCACGTATATCTTAGTCTTTGAAGACTACAGGACATAGATTACATGTAGTATAAATAGAAGTACTTGTGTGATGTTTATTTTTAGTTAGCAATATTTGAGGAAAACACAAGAAAAAGAGAGAGAGTGCATTCACAGAGCTTAGAATCATTCACTTCTCTCTGAACTTCTGTTATACTTTGTAATGAATGTTGTAGCAACCATTTCAAGTTATATATAAGAAATATATTCCTTGAATCTGCGTGTTCATTTATTGCATCGTATTTATTGCTTCTCATATTCGAAAAGTTGTATTCACCCCCTCTACAACACATTTGGACCTAACACAACGAGTTTAGAAATCGGTCAGAGAATGAGTTGGACAAGAGTATTGATTTAAAAATCAGCTAAAACTATGCTACCAAGTAACTAATTAATGCTATTTTTAATTTAACGAACAATATGCTACCAAATAACTAGTTAATGCAATTTTTAATTTAACAAACAAGCAGATAAAAAAAGGATGCACTAAAATAACACATGATAAAACAAAAAAATTGAAGTTTGTGAATATTATTGTTAACTAAAATTAATACAAAGATATTTTAGACTAAAGTTTAAAATATAATTAAAAAAACCTTACCTCATAAAAAAGTTTCAAGAAAACCTAACTTTTAAAAAAAATTAAGTCATAAAAAAATTTTACTTTTAGATTTTACAAAAAACGTGTTTAAAATTTATACTAAGAAAAGTCAACACAAATCAATAAATAAAATTTTTTATTTTGCAAAGATTCTATATTCGGTACCAAAGTAGTGATAAATTAAAAAATAATCCGAAAATCCAAAATAAAATAATTTATAGAGAATCTAAATATTATAATCACAAAATATCATATAATAATTTAAAAGTACTAAATTTCATCAACAATAAAATTTAAAGTAAATTAATAAAGACTAAAACTAATAAAATATTCATCATCAACTTAATTATTTATTATTATAAGTTAACATATTTTCCGTACTAATTTTAGTATATATATATAAGTATAAAATACATGCATATTATTAATTTATTATCATTAAATGTAAAAAAATAATTCAAAATGTTATAAAAAATACTTTTAACAAAAAAATCATAACAAAAAATATATTATAAAATATTAATAAAGTAATAATGAAATACAAGTACTAGTAGCATTCCAAAAATCAACTTTCTCATCAGTGATCAGTAGGGATGGCAAAAAAAATCGATCCGACGGATACCCGATCCAATTCGACCCGATTGGATCTTACCGAACCCGATTTTTTGGATTTGGATTTGGATTTGGATTTGATTTTTAAACCCGAAAGAGTTTGGATTTGGATTTGGATATTAGCTATATCCAACCCCATCCAAACCCGAAATCCGAAAACCCGATCCAAACCCGATCCAAACCCGAAACCTGAAAAAAACCCGATATATATATATATATATATATATATATATATATATATATATATATATATATATATTATATATATATATATATATATTATAATTTATTCCTTAAAATTAAATACCCATTACTTAGTTACACTAGCCCAACCCATTTACACTAAACCTAATACACTAAAATCTAAATCACTAATACTCACTAGTCTCTAGATATGTATGTGGATATTTATTTGTAATTGTATTTTAATTTTTATGTCTTTAGATATTAATAGTGGTGTAACTTGGACTTATTTATTTTCATGTCTCTGAAATCTAGATATTTATTTGCTATTGTAATTTTAATTTTTATGAAATTTAGCTTAAAAAAATATTACTCCTTTTTTTTACAAAGAATTAAAAATTTCGGGTTTGGATAAAACCCGAACCCGATCCAAACCCGATGGATCGGGTTTGGATTTTGAATTTCCAAATCCATTTGGATTTGGATCGGGTTTGGATTTGGATTAAGGATTCGGGTTTGGATTTGGATATCACACATATCCAACCCGATCCAACCCGTTGCCATCCCTAGTGATCAGCAAGTTAACGTGGGAATTACTAAAATAAGGCAAGAGGCTACGGACAAGCACGGATGATGCTGATGTGGACACTCCTAACAACTGACCGCGTACGAGGCCCAGATTGGGACTCGCGTCCTAAAACCCCACCTATAAATACATAATAAGCTCACTTCCCCAAAACCCTCGTGTTATAATATTTCTTGCAGCCGCTGTCTACATTTCTTGCTCTCTTGTCTTCTCAAAGCTTCAAGTCAAACCCTCTCTTCCCTTTAATCAGCAAAATGGCCTTCAATGGTGTTCTTGCAAACGATTAACAAAGATCCCACAATTATTGCAAGACAGTAAGTCTTTCTTTTAATCCCCCTGTCTTTTTTTATGATTTTGTGTTTTTGTTAATTCATTTCTTGGATTTGTGTGTACATCTGTATCTATGTGTGTGTGTTGGTTGTACATGTATTAGTGATTTGTTGTTGGTTGTGTGTATTTATTTATTTACTCCCACCGTTTCAAATTAGTATTCCACTTTCAAAAAATTACGCATATTAAGAAACTCAAATATTAATGATCCAATTCCATAGTTACCCATATTTATTGCATTGGTTAGATAAATAAGTACATAAAGTCAATCTTGGAAATTAAAACTCAAGGATAATATGGGAAGTTTAAGTAAAAAATTGTATTGAAAATAGGAATGAAACAACTATTTTGAAACAAAATTTTCTTGAAAGTGGACTACTAATTTGAAACGGAGGGAGTATTTCATTGATGTTGAATTTATTTGTGGTGTGGGGTTCTGGGGTTTTTCGATGAATTGATTTTGTATTTGTTTAGTCTATTACTGATATTAATAAATGATGATGATGTTTAGTCTTGTGTGCCTTAATTGGGGTTTAAAAAGTCAAGGGCTCGCGTGTTTTTTTTTTTTCTCAAGATTTATTTATTTTGTTGGTGTTTGAATGTTGAGGTGAAGGAATGTAGAGATGTCATGCTTATATATTTTCTTAGACAATGACATTTTAATTTTCACCTGTCTTGTTATCTACTAATGAAACTTTCTCTCAGGTATCAACTGGATCTCTTTCGGAAAGCTTTGAGAGAAAACATTATAGCCTATTTAGGAACAGGCGATGCCAAGACTCACATTGCTGTTCTATTAATCCATGAAATGCCGCACTTAATAAGGAATCCCCAGAAAGACGTATTTGTCTTTCTAGCTCCTACAGTTGCTCTCGTTGAGCAGGTGACCCATTCTTCTTTTAGTTATCTTTTATTTTACATCTTTTTATTTGTTTATCAACCAAAGACTGATCCAGATACCAGTATACTGTGTATTTGATTTGAAATTCCTTCTCTTTAAACGCGACCTTGTACTTTTACAGAGCTTATCGCACTGCCATATCAGGATTGAATGGATTGCGCTCCAAATATTTGATGAATGCCATCATGCACACGCTGGAAGCAATCATCCTTATGCTGAAATCATGAAGGTAAAAAAAGTTTTATCTATTTATATTATTGCTTCGGCATCTCACACATTTGATGTATCCTAGCAGAATTGTACCAGAGCTAATGGCAACTAACAAGCCATCTTATATGGTGCAAGAAGCTCCTCCTTCTGTCGATCATGTCTGTTACTTTCAAGAGCTTCACGACAAGGAAATGGAAAAATGGCGTGCAATAAGATCTGCTTTGCCTGGAGTCAATCATGTTCCTCCCCAGACACAAGTACAACTCAAGAATTCTTTGGTGCTTGTTCTGCATCCAAAAGAGCTCCAAGTATTGGAGCTAGTGGATCTGATAATTCAACTATTGCCAATTCCACTAGCTTCAATACTCGGAGCTGTTTTGGATGCAGAAGAAGCACCAAAGAATTCTTAAGTTGTACTCTTGTCTGGGGGAGGAACATGATTGACTCCAGGCGGAACAGATCTCATTGCACGCCATTTTTCCATTTCCTTGTCGTAAATCTCTTGAAAGTAACGGACATGATCGACAGAAGAAGGTGCTTCCTGCACCACATAAGATGGTTTGTTAGTTGCCATTAGCTCTGGTACAATTCTGCTAGGATACATCAAATGTGTGAGATGCCGAAGAAATAATATCAAGAGATAAAACTTTTTTTACCTTCATGATTTCAGCATAAGGATGATTGCTTCCAACCTGTGCATGATTGCATTCATCAAATATTAGAAGCGTAATCCATTCAATCCTGATTTAGCACTGCGATAAGCTCTGTACAATTAATCAGAGCACATAACATAAGGCAAGAGGATAAGGACTATCACGCATGATGCTGATGTGGACCCTCCTAACACCTGACCGCTTTTTACGTAAGCCCAGATTATGCACATAACATATGTTATTTGTACGATATTATACGGAACAGATTGCGACTCGCATCCTAAAACCCTAAAACCCCACCTATAAATACATAATAAGCGCACTAGCCTAAAACCCTCGTGTTACAATATTTTCTTGCAGCCGCTGTCTACATTTCTTTCTCTCGTCTTCTCAAAGCTTCAAGTCAAACCCTCTCTTCCCTTTAATCAGTAAAATGGCCTTCAATGGTGTTCTTGCAAACGATTAACAAAGATCCCACAATTATTGCAAGATAGTAAGTCTTTCTTTTAATCCCCCTTGTCTTTTTGTATGTTTTTATGTTTTGTTAATTCATTTATTGGATTTGTGTGTACATCTGTATCTATGTGTGTGTGTTGGTTGTACAAGTATTAGTGATTTGTTGTTGGTTATGTGTACTTATTTATTTATTTATTTATTTCGTTGATGTTGAATTTATTTGTGCTGTGGGGTTTTCTGATGAATTGATTTTGTATTTGTTTAGTCTCTTACTGATATTAATAAATGATGATGATGTTTAGTCTTGTGTGCCTTTATTGGGGTTTAAAAAGTCAAGGGCTGGCTTGTTTTTTTTTTCTCGAGATTTATTTATTCTGTTGGTGTTTGAATGTTGAAGTGAAGGAATGTAGAGATGTCATGCTTATATATTTTCTTAGACAATGACATTTTAATTTTCACCTGTCGTGTTATCTACTAATGAAACTTTCTCTCAGGTATCAGTTAGATCTTTGTCGGAAAGTTTTGAGAGAAAACATTGTAGCCTATTTAGGAACAGGCGTTGCCAAGACTCACATTGCTGTTTTACTAATCCATGAAATGTGGCACTAAGAAAGGAATCCCCAGAAAGACGTATGTGCCTTTCTAGCTCCTACAGTTGCTCTGATCTCGTTGAGCAGGTGACCCATATTTCTTCTTTTAGTTATCTTTTATTTTACAACTTTTTATTTCTTTATCAACCGAAGACTGATCCAGATACTAGTATATTGTGTATTTGATTTGAAATTCCTTCTGTTTAAACGTGACCTTTTGTGGTGCTTCGATTATTAATTATTTCATGTCTTGACATGTGTTTGTATATATGTAAAGCAAGCCAAAGTCATTAAGGACTCAGTTGACGTTAAAGTTGGGATCTACTCTGGGATGTCTTTGCACTTCAAGGGCCATGCCTATTGGGAGAAAGAGTTAGAACAACATGAGGTTTGCCTCATTTCTATGTTACCAAAATTTATTGTCCCATTCATCATTAGAAAGATCCATTGGAAGTACTTTATAACAGAATGTTTGGGGGCTTATAAAAACAAAAATGTGGTTGCTAATGTTGTCAAAATGTGATTTTGGCCAGCGAAGGTATACAATAAAATGCTTAACCTATGATTATGCATGTGCAGGTCCTTGTCATGACACCAACCATACTTTAACAGAGCTTATCGTACTGCTATATCAGGATTGAACGGATTGCACTCCAAGTATTTGATGAATGCCATCATGCACAGGCTAGAAGCAATCATCCTTATGCTGAAATCATGAAGGTAAAAAAAGTTTTATCTATTGATATTATTGCTTCGGCATCTCACACATTTGATGTATCCTAGCAGAACTGTACCAGAGCTAATGGCAACTAACAAGCCATCTTATGTGGTGCAAGAAGCTCCTCCTTCTGTCGATCATGTCCATTACTTTCAAGAGCTTCACGATAAGGAAATGGAAAAATGACGTGCAATAACATCTGTTTTGCCTGGAGCCAATCATGTTCCTCCCCCAGACATAAGTACAACTCAAGAATTCTTTGGTGCTTCTTCTGCATCAAAAACACCTCTGAGTATTGGAGCTAGTGGATCTGACAATTCAACTATTTCCAATTCCACTAGCTCCAATACTCGGAGCTGTTTTGGATGTAGAAGAAGCGCCAAAGAATTTTTGAGTTGTACTCTTGTCTGGGGGAGGAACATGATTGACTCCAGCTGGCGGAGCAGATCTCATTGCACGCCATTTTTCCATTTCCTTGTCGTAAAGCTCTTGAAAGTAACGGACATGATCGACAGAAGGAGGAGCTTCCTGCACCACATAAGATGGCTTGTTAGTTGCCATTAGCTCTGGTACAATTCTGCTAGGATACATCAAATGTGTGAGATGCCGAAGCAATAATAATAAGAGATAAAACTTTTTTTGCCTTCATGATTTCAGCATAAGGATGATTGCTTCCAGCCTGTGCATGATGGCATTCATCAAATATTAGAATTGCATGCAATCCATTCAATCCATTCAATCCTGATATAGCACTGCGATAAGCTCTGATATAGCATTGTCGAGCATTGTAGTAGCAGAAAAGTGGTACTTACACAATTACAACTTTATTTAGAAATTGAAATGCTTTTTGATAAATTCACAATGTGATTAATTGATGTATGGGTTATAGTTTGACTTTACTCATCCCAAAAGAAGTATGTGACTTTACTCATCCCAAAAGAAGTATATGCATTAAATTCCTTGTTTTTCGGCACCTAAATTTGTTGGTTGCAACTAAAGTTGCAGAGGAAGGACTTGATATTCAAACCTGCTGCCTTGTAGTAAGGTTTGATCTTCCTGAAACTGTTGCTAGTTTCATTCAATCACGGGGACGGGCACGCATGCCGCAGTCGGAATATGCGTTTCTGGTCGACAGGTACTTCTTCAACCATATGTTTATTAATACTCCTTAATTCATTTTTGCACACCCTAATAATCATAACAATAATAATAATGATAATAATAATAATTGTGTTGTACGGTATGTCATAGTGGCAATGAGAAAGAGGTAAAACTGATAAACAGTTTTAACAAAGGTGAGGAAAGAATAAACCAAGATATCAAATTCAGGACATCTACCGGCACTGTTTCTAATTTGGAAGAAAAAACGTACAGAGTAGAAGTGACGGGTGCCACAAAAAGTTCTACAAGTAGCATTTCATTGCTTTACCACTACTGCTGACAACTTCCAAACCATGAGTGCGGTTTTATATTTTTTTGATTGGTTTTTTATTTCGCTGTCATGACATATACATGTAGGAGAACTGGACATTGTGAGCTGGCAACTGTTGGTTATTATTTTTTAATTCAGGCGGATTCTTTGAGCCCAAGGCAGAGATCTCGTACTTAAATGAGGAAGCTAGATGGAACTGTCTGCCAAAAAATTCTTCCCTCCAATGCTCCAATACATCAAGTTTTAGGTGCACCTCAATCTTCTAAGAATGCAGCAAAGAGAGATGCGTGCTTGGAAGCTGGTAAACAATTACATCAGTTGGGTGCCCCAACCAACTATCTCTTGCCTGAACATGATGATGAAAATGAGGACCTGCAGGAATCATCATCAGATTCTGAATGCTCTGATGGTCAGCGCAACTGAACGCTCTATTGTTCAGTGCTGGATTATTTTTATTCTTATACTGCAGCCTGAGTATTTAAATTATTTTTTATTTGCAGACTAGGATACAGGAAGAGAACTCCATCAAATGCTTGTTCCCGCTGTCCTCAGAGAGCCATGGAGTAAGGCACAGAATCCTGTCAACCTCAGCTCTTACTTTGTGAAGTTTAGACCGCATCCAGCAGATAGAGATTATAGACCATTTGGCCTGTTTGTGAAAGTAACCTGTGCTTGCACCGGCTATAAACTAGTTAATATTAATTATATATAGTAACAGTTAATATTTTTTTTTGAAACTAGTAACAGTTAATATTAATTTATATTTGGGTGATGGTGTAGCTCATTTGTTAAATGAGGACTATGCCTTATCGGTTAGATTCTCTCCTATCTTGTTCTAAAATAATAAAATCACTGTGACAAAAAAAATATTAATTGATATTTTGCATTTTACAATTACTAGATGATAACCGGTGTTTCGAGAGAATATATTTTAATTGATCATTAATCTATTATTTTGCTTGATAATAAAATTTTATATTATTTTGTATTATAATATTAAAAATATTACTAAAACTTTTGGCTTATTTTTGCTATAGTTACATTATGTTTTCTATATATAGTTAATAACTAAAAATTCTCAAGTACTCTATTCAATGAAAAATTATTAGTGTTATCCAACAAAATTATGAAAATATAATATTTTACTTATTTTTAGCATACTTAAATAATTAAATCAACATTTATTTAATTATATTTGTATCTAAGTAATAAGATAATCAATGAGCGCGATTAAATGGCTGAAGTGGTAAGGAATTGATCAACATTTATTTAATTATATTTGTATATAAGTAATAAGATAATCAAAATGAGCGCGATTAAATGGCTGAAGTGGTAAGGAATTGTCTCTGGTCGTTCCAGGTCGTGAGTAGGCCTATTTATTTTTAAAAAAAATACAAAATAATTAATTATATTTATTATCTAAATAAATAATGGATTTTAATAAGATTCATAGTCTCCTCCTTCTCATACTGATTACCAAGAGGTTGAAATCCGATTTGATTAAAAAAAGAAAAACTTTTTCAACCAAAAAATCATCATTTGATTTACTTTAAAGAGTAAATTTGATAGAGAATCGGGATGAAGTTTAAATTGGAAAGGCCTCTCTTTATTTTCAGAAAATACCTTCTAAAATTGCAATTATTAAATAAAAAAATATTTGTGCAACTCAACTTATTATGATTAAAAAAATTGTAATTACAACAAATTGCCAACAATTTTAGAAGATACAAATATAAAGTGTTTCATCAAACAAAAATTTTTTAACTACTCAAAATTTTGCTTGCTTTTTTAACATGACCAACTATTGTTGCACATATGGCACTCTAATACAATGTAATCTACTCCCTATTCCATTTCCCTGCGAATCTTCCAAGAAAATGGCGGACTCGTCAATATATAATTACCAACTCATCATTACCAAAACCATCACTTGGCCACTTCCAAAACCTGCTTGATTTCGTCATCACCATCCTCAGGTTCAGCATGGCTATTATGCTAGTTAAAATATTAAATCTCAAATTTCATGTCTCTAACTGAAAATAAAACATAAAACAAATCACATAAAATCTTGTTTTTTTTAACTAAAAGTTCCATATCACCTTTAACCTACTTCTTTAGTTCACAAAATTTCTCTTTTAGGGCCACGAATCTCTCCATCATTACAATAAAACTAAATCCACTTTAACAACTAAATCCACATTAACCTAAAAAATTTGCTTGCACCGCTTTAACATGATTAACTATTGTTGCCCATTTGGCATTCAATAATTATGATCTCGTCATCACCACCAAAACCTTCACTTAATTGGCCGCTTCCAAAGTCACCTTGATTTCGTCATCACCATCCTCAAGTTCACATTTATCCACCAACTCATCCTCATTACGATTTTTCTCGCTAGGATCTTGGTACTCGATTGGATCCTCCCCCGAATTCGGGTCATCAGCTTCCAAATTCTCGAAATCCTCCTCCTCCCAAGAAGTCCAAACACATTATATACTATATATAAGTAGCGTAAGGAGATTTACGTGGTCGGTCGTCATCTGGTCGTCAGGGCTAAAAAAGTGATTTTGTTAGAAATTAGAAATGGGTCTGAGAACGAGTTTAGAAATCGGTCAGAGAATGAGTTGGACCAGAGTATTGATTTAAAAGATCAGCTAAAACTATGCTACCAAATAACTAATTAATGCTATTTTTAATTTAACGAACAATATGCTACCAAATAACTAGTTAATGCAATTTTTAATTTAACAAACAAGCAGATAAAAAATGGAAGCACTAAAATAACAAATGATAAAACAAAAAAATTAAAGTTTGAGAATATTATTGTTTACTAAAATTAATACAAAGATATTTTAGACTGAAGTTTAAAATATAATTAAAAAACCTTACCTCATAAAAAAGTTTCAAGAAAACCTAACTTTTTTAAAAAATTAAGTCATAAAAAAAATTTACTTTTAGATTTTACAAAAAACGTGTTTAAAATTTATACTAAGAAAAGTCAACACAAATCAATAAATAAAAATTTTATTATTTTGCAAAGATTCTATATTCGGTACCAAAGTTGTAATAAATTAAAAAATAATCCGAAAATCCAAAATAAAATAATTTATAGAGAATCTAAATGTTATAATCACAAAATATCCAATAATAATTTAAAAGTACTAAATTTCATCAACAATAAAATTTAAAGTAAATTAATAAAGACTAAAACTAATAAAATATTCATCATCAAATTAATTAATTATTATTATAAGTTAACATATTTTTCGTACTAACTTTAGCATATTTATATAAGTACAAAATACATGCATATTATTAATTTATTATCATTAAATGTAAAAAAAATAATTCAAAATGTTATAAAAAATACTAAAATAAGGCAAGAGGCCAAGGACAAGCACAGATGATGCTGATGTGGACACTCCTAACAACTGACCGCTTCTTACCTAAGCCCAGACTATGCACATAACTTATGTTTTATCTGTACGATATACGACCCAGATTGCGACTCGCGTGCTAAAACCCCACCTATAAATACATAATAAGCGCACTTCCCCAAAACCCTCGTGTTATACTATTTTCTTGCAGCCGCTGTCTACATTTCTTTCTCTCTTGTCTTCTCAAAGCTTCAAGTCAAACCCTCTCTTCCGTTTAATCAGCAAAATGGCCTTCAATGGTGTTCTTGCAAATGATTAACAAATATCCCACAATTATTGCAAGACAGTAAGTCTTTCTTTTAATCCCCCTTGTCTTTTTTTATGATTTTGTGTTTTTGTTAATTCATTTCTTGGATTTGTGTGTACATCTGTATCTATGTGTGTGTTAGTTGTACATGTATTAGTGATTTGTTGTTGGTTGTGTGTATTCATTTATTTACTCCCTCCGTTTCAAATTAGTATTTCACTTTCAAAAAATTACGCATATTAAGAAACTCAAATATTAATGATCTAATTTCATAGTTACCCATATTTATTGCATTGGTTAGATAAATAAGTACATAAAGTCAATCTTGAAAATTAAAACTCAAGGATAATATGGGAAGTTTAAGTAAAAAATTGTATTGAAAATAGGAATGAAACAACTATTTTGAAACAAAATTTTCTTGAAAGTGGACTACTAATTTGAAACGGAGGGAGTATTTCATTGATGTTGAATTTATTTGTGCTGTGGGGTTCTGGGGTTTTCCGATGAATTGATTTTGTATTTGTTTAGTCTATTACTGATATTAATAAATGATGATGATGTTTAGTCTTGTGTGCCTTAATTGGGGTTTAAAAAGTCAAGGGCTGGCTTTTTTTTTTTTTTTCTCAAGATGTATTTATTTTGTTGGTGTTTGAATGTTGAGGTGAAGGAATGTAGAGATGTCATGCTTATATATTTTCTTAGACAATGACATTTTAATTTTCACCTGTCTTGTTATCTACTAATGAAACTTTCTCTCAGGTATCAGCTGGATCTCTATCGGAAAGCTTTGAGAGAAAGCATTGTAGCCTATTTAGGAACAGGCGCTGCCAAGACTCACATTGTTGTTCTACTAATCCATGAAATGCCGCACTTCATAAGGAATCCCCAGAAAGACGTATGTGTCTTTCTAGCTCCTACAGTTGCTCTTGTTGAGCAGGTGACCCATTCTTCTTTTAGTTATCTTTTATTTTACATCCTTTTATTTGTTTATCAACCAAAGACTGATCCAGATACCAGTATACTATATATTTGATTTGAAATTCCTTTTCTTTAAACGCGACCTTGTACTTTTACAGAGCTTATCATACTGCCATATCAGGATTGAATGGATTGCGCTCCAAATATTTGATGAATGCCATCATGCACACGCTTGAAGTAATCATCCTTATGCTGAAATCATTAAGGTAAAATTTTTTTATCTGTTGATATTATTGCTTCGGCATCTCACACATTTGATGTATCCTAGCAGATTTGTACCAGAGCTAATGGCAACTAATAAGCCATCTTATACGGTGTAAGAAGCTCCTCCTTCTGTCGATCATGTCCGTTACTTTCAAGAGCTTCACGACAAGGAAATGGAAAAATGGCGTGCAATAAGATCTGCTTTGCCTGGAGTCAATCATGTTCCTCCCCCAGACATAAGTACAACTCAAGAATTCTTTGGTGCTTGTTCTGCATCCAAAACAGCTCCAAGTATTGGAGCTAGTGGATCTGATAATTCAACTATTGCCAATTCCACTAGCTTCAATACTCGGAGCTGTTTTGGATGCAGAAGAAGCACCAAAGAATTCTTAAGTTGTACTCTTGTCTGGGGGAGGAACATGATTGACTCCAGGCGGAACAGATCTCATTGCACGCCATTTTTCCATTTCCTTGTCGTAAAGCTCTTGAAAGTAACGGACATGATCGACAGAAGAAGGTGCTTTCTGCACCACATAAGATGGCTAGTTTGTTGCCATTAGCTCTGGTACAATTCTGCTAGGATACATTAAATGTGTGAGATGCCGAAGAAATAATATCAAGAGATAAAACTTTTTTTACCTTCATGATTTCAGCATAAGGATGATTGCTTCCAACCTGTGCATGATTGCATTCATAAAATATTAGAAGCGCAATCCATTCAATCCTGATTTAGCACTGCGATAAGCTCTGTACAAGTAAACAGAGCACATAACATAAGGCAAGAGGATAAGGACTATCACGCATGATGCTGATGTGGACCCTCCTAACACTTGACCGCTTTTTACGTAAGCCCAGATTATGCACATAACATATGTTATCTGTACGATATTATACGGACCTGATTGCGACTCACGTCCTAAAACCCTAAAACCCCACCTATAAATACATAATAAGCGCACTAGCCTAAAACCCTCGTGTTACAATATTTTCTTGCAGCCGCTGTCTACATTTCTTTCTCTCGTCTTCTCAAAGATTCAAGTCAAACCCTCTCTTCCCTTTAATCAGTAAAATGGCCTACAATGGTGTTCTTGCAAACGATTAACAAAGATCCCACAATTATAGCAAGACAGTAAGTCTTTCTTTTAATCCCCCTTGTCTTTTTGTATGTTTTTATGTTTTTGTTAATTCATTTATTGGATTTGTGTGTACATCTGTATCTATGTGTGTGTGTTGGTTGTACAAGTATTAGTGATTTGTTGTTGGTTTTGTGTATTTATTTATTTATTTATTTCGTTGATGTTGAATTTATTTGTGCTGTGGGGTTTTCTGATGAATTGATTTTGTATTTGTTTAGTCTATTACTGATGTTAATAAATGATGATGATGTTTAGTCTTTTGTGCCTTAATTGGGGTTTAAAAAGTCAAGGGCTAGCTTGTTTTTTATTTTCTCGAGATTTATTAATTTTGTTGGTGTTTGAATGTTGAAGTGAAGGAATGTAAAGATGTCATGCTTATATATTTTCTTACACAATGACATTTTAATTTTCACCTATCGTGTTATCTACTAATGAAACTTTCTCTCAGGTATCAGTTGGATCTTTGTCGGAAAGCTTTGGGAGAAAACATTGTAGCCTATTTAGGAACAGGCGCTGCCAAGACTCACATTGTTGTTCTACTAATCCATGAAATGCGGCACTTAGTAAGGAATCCCAGAAAGACGTATGTGTCTTTCTAGCTCCTACAGTTGCTCTGATCTCGTTGAGCAGGTGACCCATATTTCTTCTTTTAGTTATCTTTTATTTTACATCTTTTTATTTCTTTATCAACCGAAGACTGATCCAGATACTAGTATACTGTGTATTTGATTTGAAATTCCTTCTGTTTAAACGTGACCTTTTGTGGTGCTTCGATTATTAATTATTTCATGTCTTGACATGTGTTTGTATATATGTAAAGCAAGCCAAAGTCATTAAGGACTCAGTTGACGTTAAAGTTGGGATCTACTCTGGGATGTCTTTGCACTTCAAGGGCCATGCCTATTGGGAGAAAAAGTTAGAACAACATGAGGTTTGCCTCATTTCTATGTTATCAAAATTTATTGTCCCATTCATCATTAGAAAGACCCATTGGAAGTACTTTATAACAGAATGTTTGGGGGCTTAAAAAACGAAAATGTGGTTGCTAATGTTGTTAAAATGTGATTTTGGCCAACGAATTGGTATACAATAAAATGCTTAACCTATGATTATGCATGTACAGGTCCTTGTCATGACACCAACCGTAATTTTACTGAGTTTATTGCAATGCCATATCAGGATTGAACGGATTACGCTCCAAATATTTGATGAATGCCATCATGCACAGGCTAGAAGCAATCATCCTTATGCTGAAATCATGAAGGTAAAAAAAGTTTTATCTATTGATATTATTGCTTCGGCATCTCACACATTTGATGTATCCAAGAAGAATTGTACCAGAGCTAATGGCAACTAACAAGCCATCTTATGTGGTGCAAGAAGCTCCTCCTTCTGTCGATCATGTCCGTTACTTTCAAGAGCTTCACGACAAGGAAATGAAAAAATGGCGTGCAATAACATCAGCTTTGCCTGGAGTCAATCATATTCCTCCCCCAGACACAAGTACAACTCAAGAATTCTTTGGTGCTTCTTCTGCATCCAAAACAGCTCCGAGTATTGGAGCTAGTGGATCTGACAATTCAACTATTGCTAATTCCACTAGCTCCAATACTCGGAGCTATTTTGGATGTAGAAGAAGCTCCAAAGAATTCTGGAGTTGTACTCTTGTCTGGGGGAGGAACATGATTGACTCCAGCTGGCGGAGCAGATCTCATTGCACGCCATTTTTCCATTTCCTTGTCTTAAAGCTCTTGAAAGTAACGGACATGATCGACAGAAGGAGGAGCTTCCTGCACCACATAAGATGGCTTGTTTGTTGCCATTAGCTCTGGTACAATTCTGCTAGGATTCATCAAATGTGTGAGATGCCGAAGCAATAATATAAAGAGATAAAACTTTTTTTACCTTCATGATTTGAGCATAAGGATGATTGCTTCCAGCCTGTGCATGATGGCATTCATCAAATATTAGAATTGCATGCAATCCATTCAATCCTGATATAGCACTGCGATAAGCTCTAATATAGCATTGTCGAGCATTGTAGTAGCAGAAAAGTGGTACTTACACAATTACAACTTTATTTAGAAATTGAAATGCTTTTTGATAAATTCATAATGTGATTAATTGATGTATGGGTTATAGTTTGACTTTACTCATCCCAAAAGAAGTATGTGACTTTACTCATCCCAAAAGAAGTATATGAATTAAATTCCTTGTTTTTCGTCAGCTAAATTTGTTGGTTGCAAATAAAGTTGCAAAGGAAGGACTTGATATTCAAACCTGCTGCCTTGTAGTAAGGTTTGATCTTCCTGAATTCAATCACGAGGACGTGCACGCATGCCGCAGTCGGAATATGCGTTTCTGGTCGACAGGTACTTCTTCAACCATATGTTTATTAATACTCCTTAATTCATTTTTGCACACCCAAATAATAATAATGATAATTTATATCCTATATATAATAAGCATAAGGTGGATATTTGGTTGGCTATACTACCGCGAAAAGAATAACCACCATTGGATCGATATTAAATATTAAATTAAATCAACGGTCAAGATTATTTTAAGATTATATTATATTATAAAAGATTATATTCATTGCATCCTCGAAAAGAATAAACACCATTGGATCAATATTAAATGTTAAATTAAATCAATGGTCAATATTATTTTAAGATTATAAAAGATTATATTCATTGGATTGATATTAAATTAAATTTTATGTCCTATATATAATAAGCATAAGGTGGATATTTGGTTGGCTATACTACCGCAAAAAGAATAACCACCATTGGGTCGATATTAAATTAAATCAACGGTCAAGATTATTTTTTAAGATTATATTATATTATAAAAAAATTTATACTCATTGGATCGATATATATTAAATTAAATCAATGGTCAAGATTATATTAAGATTATATTAAAAAAGATTCTATTATATTATAATTAACTTCTAATGCAGTTTCAAAAAAAAAAACTTCTAATCAAAAGTGATAATGGGAAAGGAGACAAGATCGACTATTTTGTATGTAAAAGAACTCAACTGGAAAGCTAAAGTACAGTCATGATATGGGCTAAAAGTAAGCCCTAAAAACATCATTAATGTTGCATTAATTAGACCTAGCCTGGTCCAAAGTTAAGGCCACCTTATGAGGCCCAAAACCCTATTTAAATATTAATTTCGTAATTAATATTAAGGGTAATAACCAGCTCAGCAATAAGAGTCAAATAAGGATATTATTCCTGCCTGACTTAGCCTCCAAGGCACCTATTTCAACATGGAAACTGATTCCTACAAGGAATAGATCTAGAACCTTCCTCAAGGAGGTGGCTTACCCACCAAGTCTCCGACTCCTACCATAATTCTAAGGCTTCTCAGCCTATATAAAGGGCCTGGCCCCTCATTCTCAGAACTACGTTGGCTTGATTCTCTAACAATACAGAGATACGTAGGCATCTTGTGAGGACCGTTCAGTCTCGAAACGCAAGAACAGCCATTAAAGCTCGAAGCTCACCAACCCTATCATTAAATACATGCGGAACCTAGCCGCAATATCAAACCCTCGTTTTTATTCCACAACATTTGGCGCCGTCTGTGGGAAGACAACAACAACCATGGTGAACACACGGAGAGCAATACCAGTCACGACCGGAACCACTGATAGCACCGCTGCTCCTCCTACTTCGGAGGCGACCTCCCAACCTTTGGTTACTCAACCCCAAGGGACAACTACCCTAGGGATTGGAGCTCAATCTCAAGGATCGCTGCCCTTGGTGGTGAATCCCCCTCAAGAGACGAATCAGCTTCAGATGGTGGTTGCCCCACTTTACAACCATCCACTACCTCCGGGGGTACAGATCCATACCACGGATCTCCCCGCAAGCACAAACCCGATGTATGGGCTGCCAAACTATCCACCTATTCAAGGCACGGGACCAAGCGGTCATGCCCTTCAAGCACATGAGCCGTACAACCCCCCCTACATCAGAGGTTTAGGCCCTGATTATGGACAAGGGTACTATGATTACTCTGGTCCCTATACTGATGACTCCTCTTCTGAGTCAGAAGATCGAGACCGAGCCCCGAGGAGGCACCCAAGTAAGGAACCTGTGAGGCGTACTCGAAGAATCCATGATGGACCCCCCATGACAGCTGCAGAGAAGATCAAGGCTCATGAAGCTGAGATCCAAAGGCTGAAGGAAGACATGGCCAGAGAACAACAAAGGCAGAATCGGCCCCCTCCAAGGTCAGGAGAGATTCCCATTGTTGACTTGGAGAGGCCATCAAGACGACAAAGGAGGACCGAATGACCTAGGTCAGAGGTTGTAAGGGCAGAGGTCCCAAGGGGAGACCCCAAAGATCTTATGATGCTAGGAGATCCTGATGATCCAACTCCCCCCTTTACTGAAGAAGTGATGAACGCCCACATCTCCCGAAAGTTCAAGATGCCCACAATAAAAGCTTATGACGGAACGGGGGATCCCGCAACTCATGTAAGAACATTTACGAGCGCATTGTTATTGCAACCCGCTAACGATGCCCTTAAGTGTAGGGCGTTCCCCCAAACCCTGTCAGGCATGGCGCAACGTTGGTATAGCCGTCTACCTCCAAATTCAATTAGCTCTTTTAAGGAATTGAGTACCGCTTTTGTCAGTCAATTCATTAGCGGAAGAATTCATGAGAAAAGCTCTGCATCCCTTATGTATGTAGTACAGGGGAAGAACGAGAACCTGAGAGATTATCTCAAGCGATTCACTAAGGAGACCCTAAACGTCACTGATTTGGAAAATAAGGTGGCTATGGTAGCCTTGCAGCATGGAACCACGGATCTCTTTTTTAAGAGGTCTTTGGCAAAACATCCCCCTGAGAACATGGATGAGCTCCAACGAAGGGCTGATAAGTACATTAAGGCTGAGGATAGCATGAAGAAGGAAGCCACGTTGGGCAATGGAGGCAACGGGAACTCCAAGAAGCGAAATCAAGATCAGGAGTATGATGACCAGGAGTAGGATGACCAGGAATATGGTGCTAAGGACAAGTATCCCCGAACTAGTGAGGACTCCGACTCTGCTCCTAAGAAGAACCAAGGACCAAGGTTCACTGAATACGCAAGGTTGAACACTCCCAGGAGTCGAATCCTATTGGACATTGAAAAGGATAAGGATTTCTGATGGCCGAAGCCACTCAGGGGTGATCCCACAAAGAGAAACAAAAATCAGTATTGCAGATTCCACAAGGATGTAGGGCATGACACTGATGATTGTAAGCAACTCAAAGATGAGATCGAGTTCTTGATCCGTAAAGGGAAGTTGGGCCACTTCACTAAGGGTGAAGATCGTGGTAATCAGAGAAGAGAGTATGATAGGAACGACGACGATCGGGATCGCACCCCACAGCCCCGAGGGCCAGTGATCAACATGATCTCAGGAGGCCCGACTGCGGCTGGGACAACCAAGAACTCTCGGAAGGCTTATGCTAGAGAGGTGGTGCACATTGTCGAAGAAGCACCGAAACGTGCAAGAACCGAGTTAACGATCGGATTTGAGGATTCAGATCTTGAAGGGGTGAAGTTCCCCCACGATGACCCGCTGGTCATAACACCCGTGATTGGGAACTCAGAGGTGAAGCGAGTCTTGATAGACAACGGAGCATCTGTGAACGTTCTGTTTCGCGAGGCCTTTCTGAAGATGGGATACAATGATTCTCAGTTGACCCCGTCCAACACGCCTATATACGGGTTCAATGGGGTAGAATCTAAAGTTGAGGGAACTATTCAGTTGCCCATGACGATTGGGCAGGAGCCTAAGGAGGCCACTCGGATGCTGAACTTTTCGGTTATCAAAGCGTTTTCCACCTACAACGCTATCCTCGGGAGGACTGGACTCCACGCTTTTAAGGCTGTAGCCTCAACCTATCACATGAAGATCAAGTTCCCAACCAGGAATGGTGTTGGAGAGCATAAAGGTGACCAGAAAATGGCTAGGAGCTGTTACAAAGCCGCGTTAAGGCCTAATGGAGTCGAGGAGCGGGTCCTCCCAATTGAAGACATGAGTGAGTTTGACAATGAAGACATGGATGCCTCAGTTTCTCATGCTTAAGTTATCTTAGTAGGACATAGCTTCATCTTTATTAGGAGAAGTAGAAATAAGGTTCGATGAAACCATTCCAGGGCTCATTGCCCCGAGTAGGACAAGTAATACTCTATGTAAGGGTGGAACCCATTTCAAGATATTAATTCAAGTTTGTTTTTCATTTTTTGATTATGTGATCTTATTTATGTGCCAAGCACCTGATATGTGTAAGTCGAAGATGACCAAGCACTGAAAATAAAAGAACATATGAATGAAAACAAGCTCGTGCATAGAAAAGACCACGAAGGATCAATTGTCAGATTACAATACAATCGAATTAAAGTTCAAGTCCATAAAGGACCCTGGATGTAAGATGAGATGAACAACTAAGCCACATGTGGCCACTTAAGCCATGAAAGGCTAACAACAAACCTCGAATCCCAACCAAGGGTCAGGGAACCCAAATGCATCCTTAATCAAGACCAAGGAGTCCAAGAAAACCAAGAAGGTCTGACAACTAACTATAAAACCTTGTGTTAGGAGCAAGCATTGAGTGTCGTCCTCATCAATAAGGAAAACAAGGTTCAAAAACCTATCTACTATGAAAACGAAGTCCTGATGGACCAACCGTGAAGGAACATAATCCACAACCCGAAAACCAATGGTAGTCTCGCCAAGTAGGCAATCAAATTAATAGAATTTGACATCAAGTATAAGTCAAGGATGGCCATCAAAACCCAAGCCTTAGCTGACTTCGTGGTTGAATGTACCATTAACAACCAAGAAGTCGGGGGGCAAGAGGTAGTAACCCAAGAAGGCAAAGAACTGGAAAACAAGAATGAAGGAATACTGGGTGCTCTATTTTTACGGAACGTCAAAAACAAAAATCAAGAAGATTAAACAAAGAAAAGTCTGGAGAATGTATTCCGAGACTAAGGATTGAAGCCTTGATAGCCGGTTTAGGCTTGGCCAACCCTGAGGGTCAAGAACTTTAAAACTTGTGGAGATTCAAGATTGGTAGTCTCCCAAGTGAATGGCAAATTTGAAGGTAAGGAAAAAGCTATTACGAAGTACTTGAGATTGTGAAAGCTGTGATGGCTTAATTCGATGAATGCTTTGTGGAGTACATCTCGGGGGAGGAGAACATTAAGGCAGATGCCCTCTCTAAGTTCGCTTCCTCGGAGATAGAGAACTATGTTGGGAGTACTTGCTTTCAGGATTTGAAGACCCCTACTATCAATGTGAAGTTAGTGACACCGATCGATGTGCAAAGCTGTGGGATGGATCCTATCAAGGCTCACTTGGAAACGAGATGGCTCCCTGAAGATGTCATGGAAGCACGTAAACTCTGGTAAGAGCTTTAAGATACACCCTGATCGAGGGTTTGCTATACAAGAGATCTTTTGTGATCCCGTACTTGAAGTGCTTGAGGCCCAGGAGGCCAGAGAAACACTCGAAGAAGTGCACGAAGGGATGTGTGGGCAACACCTGGGGGGCAGAGCCCTTGCTCATAAAATACGTCCCCTTGCTCATACCATCGACTATTTAAGGGATGAACCCTCTAACAACATGAATTCAAGGAACTGAGACCTACTAAATTAGAGTCCAAAGAATGGATTCAAACCCTAAAGGGATGTATCCCCAATTTAGAGGGGTGACTTTGCTTACAATCGCAAACACCCTAACATGATTACGAATCTCTATAATGGTGTTACCATCACCAACAGGACAAAACCCAAGTTATGGGCTCCTACCCCTATGAGGGCTGAGGGCATGATTAGCCATGTGTTTAAATGCTCATCATAAAAAGTTCACTTGCAAGGATGATTATCCTCAACCTCGAAGGTCCAAAATAATAAATCTTAGCTCATGAAGCACATTTGATACATCAATATGCATGACAGCCCTTAAGGCCTAGGGTGGCCTCCATCAATGATTCGACAGATATTTTTAAGAAGATTGATGAAATTAGCTCGTGAAGCTCATATTCAATCATTGAAACAAGATCTGGAAAGATTATAGACTCGAAAGTCCCAAAGAGAAAGAATCCCCTCTGTTATTAACTCGAATTATACTCCCAGAAGGACGAGGGTTGATACCCAAAAATTCAACCTAATGGCTTGGTGCGTTTAAGAGATCGTGATGATCCAACGAAAGTTTATAAAGAAATTTGAGATACCCCGTGATCACGATCGATGATAGGGTGGTGATCAACACAAATTGGACTCTAAAAGGCCCAACAACACCAAGCCTGTCACGGCCCAACCAAGATTGATAAACCTAATTAAGGTTTTGGGATTGTTTTGACCCAAAGGAAAGGCCCAATCAAAACTTAAAAAGTTTATAGGCCCAACGATGTGAAAATCTAGATCCAGCCCATGAAAATTAAAGGCCAAACAGGGCCCGTTGAAGTCCATAATAGGATTGGGAGTTACCAAAAGAAAGCACGAGGTCGTAACCATCGATCTCGTTTTCTAGTATAAGTACGAGCTCGACCATGCGACTTGGAAAATTCCATTTGAGGTCGATTCTGACTTATGAAAAGCAAAGGAAGGCCACCACACAAACTGAGGTCGTTATGACATAGCTTGAGATCGCAAATCTCAGGTCGAATTTGAATTGGGAAATGTAAAAAATCCCCACGACCTGGGGCTCATTTGAGGTCGTTCTTGTGCTGTATTGAAGTCGAGGTTGAAAACGCGTAAAAATGAAGTCGGCAAGTTGAGGTCGAAATTAACCTACGATTCGAGGTCGAGACAGACGACCTGGGATTCAAATCCTGGTCGAACAAACATGAAAATCGAGGTCGACACGCCGAGGTTGAAAATGACTAGAAAAGCCGGGGAAAAGGTAACGACCTGGGTGAAAACTCGAGGTCGTTTCCATACCGAATGAGGTCGTGTGAATTGGATCAGCCGAGGTGAGCTTCTGCAGGGGTGATGGCCGAGCTGAAAAATATGAAAAACCCACAGGACCTAGGCCTAATTTGAGGTCGTCTATGTGTTGTGTTGAGGTCGGATTTATACTACAATGAGATTAGTAAATTCTGGTCGTAATTATACTAGAAAATGTGAAAAATCTGTGCGACCTGGAACCACTTTGAGGTCGTTTCCCCTTGGTTTGAGGTCGCCAGCACGAGGTCGAAAATGAACTAAAAGACCTGTAAAACAGCCACGACCTGGCCCCCGTTTGAGCTCGAAATTGAGCTCGAAAATACACTGATTTCTCCTCGAAATTTCCAGGTCGAAAATGACTTAGGAAACAAGAAAAATGGCTGCGATCTGGAGGCAGTTTGAGCTCGAAATTGAGCTCGAAACGATAATTTCTGAATAGCACAAGCCTTCGGACCCCAGCTCGACCCCAGCCAGGGGCTCTGCCCCTTGGACCCCGCCAGGGGCTGCCGCCCCTTGGACCCCGCCCGGGGGCTGCCGCCCCCGGACCCCCGCTAGCGCCGTTTAGCGTTGTTCAGTGCGGATTAGCACCGTTAGTGCCGATAGCGCCCTTAGTGCCTGTTAGCACAAATTAGTGCCGATTAGCACTGTTTAGCACCGATTAGTGCCCTTAGTGCCATTTCATGCTATTTAACATTGTTTAACACTGTTTAAACGTTGTTTATGGCTGATTAGCACCGTCTAGTGCCATTTAACACCGCTTAGTGTCGTTCAACATCGTCGTAAATGCGTCGGTCGCTCCACGCTTTACATTAAGATGATATTGTTGAAAATACTCACGTAAGAGCAATGAACCCTGACCCGAGTCTCGAAAAAGGCCGTTAAAACTTCAAGGAAAACCTGATCAGTTTTCCTAGAAGTTGGGGGGCAAATGATATGGGCTAAAAGTAAGCCCTAAAAACATCATTAATGTTGCATTAATTAGACCTAGCCTGGTCCAAAGTTAAGGCCACCTTATGAGGCCCAAAACCCTATTTAAATATTAATTTCGTAATTAATATTAAGGGTAATAACCAGCTCAGCAATAAGAGTCAAATAAGGATATTATTCCTGCCTGACTTAGCCTCCAAGGCACCTATTTCAACATGGAAACTGATTCCTACAAGGAATAGATCTAGAACCTTCCTCAAGGAGGTGGCTTACCCACCAAGTCTCCGACTCCTACCATAATTCTAAGGCTTCTCAGCCTATATAAAGGGCCTGGCCCCTCATTCTCAGAACTACGTTGGCTTGATTCTCTAACAATACAGAGATACGTAGGCATCTTGTGAGGACCGTTCAGTCTCGAAACGCAAGAACAGCCATTAAAGCTCGAAGCTCACCAACCCTATCATTAAATACATGCGGAACCTAGCCGCAATATCAAACCCTCGTTTTTATTCCACAACAAGTCAATTACTCAATTACTGCCCGGTTGTTAAAATAATCAAATATTGCATTTGCCAAAATTCTATTTTTTACAAAAAAATCTAAGAATATAACTTTATAAAAAAACACAAATTAATTTATATACAACCTGATTTTTTTCATATTATTTAAAAACATGTTAAATAATGTATTTGTACAAATTCCTTTTTTTTTTAAAAAAAAATATGATAACACAACTTTAAAAAAAAACAAACTAATGTTTTCTTAAATTAATATAAATCATCTTATTAACTTTTCTAATAAGATATCTAAAAGGATAGGAACATCTAATACTAAATAGAAAAGGAGATATAATGTATAATCACAATTCCAGTAACTGTTGGGAAATGGAATTGATATATGAGAATTAGACAGAATGCAAAATCTCATAAAGAAAAAGGCTTAACCAAAGAAAACTTAAGAAATTAAAAAGACCAATTATTAGCACTTTCACGTGAAAAGGAAGCAGAGGAGCATTAAAAACTTGAACTTCCAGTTAGCATTTAGCATTCTTATTGATAATTGGTAATTTCTTTAACATAGATTAATATACATATATACATAAATTTTGTGTTCAATCTTAATTGACTCTTTATGTATAATAATTTTATCATAAGATTATGGGATTCATTTAATGAAAAAGGATGATAATCATAAAATAGGACAAATTGAATAATAATAATAATAATAATTGTGTTGTACGGTATGTCATAGTGGCAATGAGAAAGAGGTAAAACTGATAAACAGTTTTAACAAAGGTGAGGAAAGAATAAACCAAGATATCAAATTCAGGACATCTACGACACGGTTTCTAATTTGGAAGAAAAAACGTACAGAGTAAAAGTGACGGGTGCCACAAAAAGTTTTACAAGTAGCATTTCATTGCTTTACCACTACTGCTGACAACTTCCAAACCATGAGTGCGGTTTTATATTTTTTTTGATTGGTTTTTTATTTTGCTGTCATGACATATACATGTAGGAGAACTGGACATTGTGCAGCTGGCAACTGTTGGTTATTATTTTTTAATTCAGGCAGATTCTTTGAGCCCAAGGCAGAGATCTCGTACTTAAATGAGGAAGCTAGATGGAACTGTCTGCCAAAAAATTCTTCCCTCCAATGCTCCAATACATCAAGTTTTAGGTGCACCTCAATCTTCTAAGAATGCAGCAAAGAGAGATGCGTGCTTGGAAGCTTGTAAACAATTACATCAGTTGGGTGCCCCAACCAACTATCTCTTGCCTGAACATGATGATGAAAATGAGGACCTGCAGGAATCATCATCAGATTCTGAAAGCTCTGATGGTCAGCGCAACTGAACCCTCTATTGTTCAGTGCTGGATTATTTTTATTCTTATACTGCAGCCTGAGTATTTAAATTATTTTTTATTTGCAGACGAGGATACAGGAAGAGAACTCCATCAAATGCTTGTTCCCGCTGTCCTCAGAGAGCCATGGAGTAAGGCAGAGAATCCTGTCAACCTCAGCTCTTACTTTGTGAAGTTTAGACCGCATCCAGCAGATAGAGATTATAGACCATTTGGCCTGTTTGTCAAAGTAACATGTGCTTTGCACCGGCTATAAACTAGTTAATATTAATTATATATAGTAACAGTTAATATTTTTTTTTGAAACTAGTAACAGTTAATATTAATTGATATTTGGGTGATGGTGTAGCTCATTTGTTAAATGAGGACTATGCCTTATCGGTTCGATTCTCTCCTATCTTGTTCTAAAATAATAAAATCACTGTGACAAAAAAAAATTAATTGATATTTTGCATTTTACAATTACTAGATGATAACCCGTGTTTCGAGAGAATATATTTTAATTGATCATTAATATATTATTTTGCTTGATAATAAAATTTTATATTATTTTGTATTATAATATTAAAAATATTACTAAAACTTTTGGCTTATTTTTGCTATAGTTACATTATGTTTTCTATATATATAGTTAATAACTAAAAATTCTCAAGTACTCTATTCAATGAAAAATTATTAGTGTTATCCAACAAATTTATGAAAATATAATATTTTACTTATTTTTAGCATACTTAAATAATTAAATCAACATTTATTTAATTATATTTGTATCTAAGTAATAAGATAATCAATGAGCGCGATTAAATGGCTGAAGTGGTAAGGAATTGATCAACAATTATTTAATTATATTTGTATATAAGTAATAAGATAATCAAAATGAGCGCGATTAAATGGCTGAAGTGGTAAGGAATTGTCACTGGTCGTTCCAGGTCGTGAGTAGGCCTATTTATTTTTAAAAAAAAATACAAAATAATTAATTATATTTATTATCTAAATAAATAATGGATTTTAATAAGATTCATAGTCTACTCCTTCTCATACTGATTACCAAGAGGTTGAAATCCGATTTGATTAAAAAAAGAAAAACTTTTTCAACCAAAAAATCATCATTTGATTTACTTTAATGAGTAAATTTGATAGAGAATCGGGATCAAGTTTAAATTGGAAAGGCCTCTCTTTATTTTCAGAAAATACCTTCTAAAATTGCAATTATTAAATAAAAAAATATTTGTGCAACTCAACTTATTATGATTAAAAAATTGTAATTACAACAAAATGCCAACAATTTTAGAAGATACAAATATAAAGTGTTTCATCAAACAAAAATTTTTTAACTACTCAAAATTTTGCTTGCTTTTTTAACATGACTAACTATTGTTGCACATATGGCACTCTAATACAATGTAATCTACTCCCTATTCCATTTTCCTGCGAATCTTCCAAGAAAATGGCGGACTCGTCAATATATAATTACCAACTCATCATTACCAAAACCTTCACTTGGCCACTTCCAAAACCTGCTTGATTTCGTCATCACCATCCTCAGGTTCAGCATGGCTATTATGCTAGTTAAAATATTAAATCTCAAATTTCATGTCTCTAACTGAAAATAAAACATAAAACAAATCACATAAAATCTTGTTTTTTTTAACTAAAAGTTCCATATCAACTTTAACCTACTTCTTTAGTTCACAAAATTTCTCTTTTAGGGCCACGAATCTCTCCATCATTACAATAAAACTAAATCCACTTTAACCTAAAAAATTTGCTTGCACCGCTTTAACATGATTAACTATTGTTGCCCATTTGGCATTCAATAATTATGATCTCGTCATCACCACCAAAACCTTCACTTAATTGGCCGCTTCCAAAGTCACCTTGATTTCGTCATCACCATCCTCAAGTTCACATTTATCCACCAACTCATCCTCATTACGATTTTTCTCGCTAGGATCTTGGTACTCGATTGGATCCTCCCCCGAATTCGGGTCATCAGCTTCCAAATTCTCGAAATCCTCCTCCTCCCAAGAAGTCCAAACACATTATATACTATATATAAGTAGCGTAAGGAGATTTAAGTGGTCGGTCGTCATCTGGTCGTCAGGGCTAAAAAAGTGATTTTGTTAGAAATTAGAAATGGGTTTGAGAACGAGTTTAGAAATCGGTCAGAGAATGAGTTGGACCAGAGTATTGATTTGAAAGATCAGCTAAAACTATGCTACCAAATAACTAATTAATGCTATTTTTAATTTAACGAACAATATGCTACCAAATAATTAATGCAATTTTTAATTTAACAAACAAGCAGATAAAAAATGGAAGCACTAAAATAACAAATGATAAAACAAAAAAATTGAAGTTTGAGAATATTATTGTTAACTAAAATTAATACAAAGATATTTTAGACTAAAGTTTAAAATATAATTAAAAAAACCTTACCTCATAAAAAAGTTTCAAGAAAACCTAACTTTTTAAAAAAATTAAGTCATAAAAAAAATTTACTTTTAGATTTTACAAAAAACGTGTTTAAAATTTATACTAAGAAAAGTCAACACAAATCAATAAATAAAAATTTTATTATTTTTCAAAGATTCTATATTCGGTACCAAAGTTGTAATAAATTAAAAAATAATCCGAAAATCCAAAATAAAATAATTTATAGAGAATCTAAATGTTATAATCACAAAATATCCAATAATAATTTAAAAGTACTAAATTTCATCAACAATAAAATTTAAAGTAAATTAATAAAGACTAAAACTAATAAAATATTCATCATCAAATTAATTAATTATTATTATAAGTTAACATATTTTTCGTACTAACTTTAGCATATATATATAAGTACAAAATACATGCATATTATTAATTTATTATCATTAAATGTAAAAAAATAATTCAAAATGTTATAAAAAATACTAAAATAAGGCAAGAGGCCAAGGACAAGCACGGATGATGCTGATGTGGACACTCCTAACAACTGACCGCTTCTTACCTAAGCCCAGACTATGCACATAACTTATGTTTTATCTGTACGATATACGGCCCAGATTGCGACTCGCGTGCTAAAACCCCACCTATAAATACATAATAAGCGCACTTCCCCAAAACCCTCGTGTTATACTATTTTCTTGCAGCCGCTGTCTACATTTCTTTCTCTCTTGTCTTCTCAAAGCTTCAAGTCAAACCCTCTCTTCCGTTTAATCAGCAAAATGGCCTTCAATGGTGTTCTTGCAAATGATTAACAAATATCCCACAATTATTGCAAGACAGTAAGTCTTTCTTTTAATCCCCCTTGTCTTTTTTTATGATTTTGTGTTTTTGTTAATTCATTTCTTGGATTTGTGTGTACATCTGTATCTATGTGTGTGTTGGTTGTACATGTATTAGTGATTTGTTGTTGGTTGTGTGTATTCATTTATTTACTCCCTCCGTTTCAAATTAGTATTTCACTTTCAAAAAATTACGCATATTAAGAAACTCAAATATTAATGATCTAATTTCATAGTTACCCATATTTATTGCATTGGTTAGATAAATAAGTACATAAAGTCAATCTTGAAAATTAAAACTCAAGGATAATATGGGAAGTTTAAGTAAAAAATTGTATTGAAAATAGGAATGAAACAACTATTTTGAAACAAAATTTTCTTAAAAGTGGACTACTAATTTGAAACGGAGGGAGTATTTCATTGATGTTGAATTTATTTGTGCTGTGGGGTTCTGGGGTTTTCCGATGAATTGATTTTGTATTTGTTTAGTCTATTACTGATATTAATAAATGATGATGATGTTTAGTCTTGTGTGCCTTAATTGGGGTTTAAAAAGTCAAGGGCTGGCTTTTTTTTTTTTCTCAAGATGTATTTATTTTGTTGGTGTTTGAATGTTGAGGTGAAGGAATGTAGAGATGTCATGCTTATATATTTTCTTAGACAATGACATTTTAATTTTCACCTGTCTTGTTATCTACTAATGAAACTTTCTCTCAGGTATCAGCTGGATCTCTATCGGAAAGCTTTGAGAGAAAGCATTGTAGCCTATTTAGGAACAGGCGCTGCCAAGACTCACATTGTTGTTCTACTAATCCATGAAATGCCGCACTTCATAAGGAATCCCCAGAAAGACGTATGTGTCTTTCTAGCTCCTACAGTTGCTCTTGTTGAGCAGGTGACCCATTCTTCTTTTAGTTATCTTTTATTTTACATCCTTTTATTTGTTTATCAACCAAAGACTGATCCAGATACCAGTATACTGTATATTTGATTTGAAATTCCTTTTCTTTAAACGCGACCTTGTACTTTTACAGAGCTTATCGTACTGCCATATCAGGATTGAATGGATTGTGCTCCAAATATTTGATGAATGCCATCATGCACACGCTTGAAGCAATCATCCTTATGCTGAAATCATTAAGGTAAAAATTTTTAACTGTTGATATTATTGCTTCGGCATCTCACACATTTGATGTATCCTAGTAGATTTGTACCAGAGCTAATGGCAACTAACAAGCCATCTTATACGGTGTAAGAAGCTCCTCCTTCTGTCGATCATGTCCGTTACTTTCAAGAGCTTCACGACAAGGAAATGGAAAAATGGCGTGCAATAAGATCTGCTTTGCCTAGAGTCAATCAAGTTCCTTCCCCAGACACAAGTACAACTCAAGAATTCTTTGGTGCTTGTTCTGCATCCAAAACAGCTCCAAGTATTGGAGCTAGTGGATCTGATAATTCAACTATTGCCAATTCCACTAGCTTCAATACTCGGAGCTGTTTTGGATGCAGAAGAAGCACCAAAGAATTCTTAAGTTGTACTCTTGTCTGGGGGAGGAACATGATTGACTCCAGGCGGAACAGATCTCATTGCACGCCATTTTTCCATTTCCTTGTCGTAAAGCTCTTGAAAGTAACGGACATGATCGATAGAAGAAGGTGCTTCCTGCACCACATAAGATGGCTAGTTTGTTGCCATTAGCTCTGGTACAATTCTGCTAGGATACATCAAATGTGTTAGATGCCGAAGAAATAATATCAAGAGATAAAACTTTTTTTACCTTCATGATTTCAGCATAAGGATGATTGCTTCCAACCTGTGCATGATTGCATTCATAAAATATTAGAAGCGCAATCCATTCAATCCTGATTTAGCACTGCGATAAGCTCTGTACAAGTAAACAGAGCACACAACATAAGGCAAGAGGATAAGGACTATCACGCATGATGCTGATGTGGACCCTCCTAACACTTGACCGCTTTTTACGTAAGCCCAGATTATGCACATAACATATGTTATCTGTAAGATATTATACGGACCTGATTGCGACTCACGTCCTAAAACCCTAAAACCCCACCTATAAATACATAATAAGCGCACTAGCCTAAAACCCTCGTGTTACAATATTTTCTTGCAGTCGCTGTCTACATTTCTTTCTCTCGTCTTCTCAAAGATTCAAGTCAAACCCTCTCTTCCCTTTAATCAATAAAATGGCCTACAATGGTGTTCTTGCAAACGATTAACAAAGATCCCACAATTATTGCAAGACAGTAAGTCTTTCTTTTAATCCCCCTTGTCTTTTTGTATGTTTTTATGTTTTTGTTAATTCATTTATTGGATTTGTGTGTACATCTGTATCTATGTGTGTGTGTTGGTTGTACAAGTAATAGTGATTTGTTGTTGGTTTTGTGTATTTATTTATTTATTTATTTCATTGATGTTGAATTTATTTGTGCTGTGGGGTTTTCTGATGAATTGATTTTGTATTTGTTTAGTCTCTTACTGATATTAATAAATGATGATGATGTTTAGTCTTTTGTGCCTTAATTGGGGTTTAAAAAGTCAAGGGCTGGCTTGTTTTTTTTTCTCGAGATTTATTAATTTTGTTGGTGTTTGAATGTTGAAGTGAAGGAATGTAGAGATGTCATGCTTATATATTTTCTTAGACAATGACATTTTTATTTTTACCTGTCGTGTTATCTACTAATGAAACTTTCTCTCAGTTGGATCTTTGTCGGAAAGCTTTGGGAGAAAACATTGTAGCCTATTTAGGAACAGACGCTGCCAAGACTCACATTGTTGTTCTACTAATCCATGAAATGCGGCACTTAGTAAGGAATCCCCAGAAAGACGTATGTGTCTTTCTAGCTCCTACAGTTGCTCTGATCTCGTTGAGCAGGTGACCCATATTTCTTCTTTTAGTTATCTTTTATTTTACATCTTTTTATTTCTTTATCAACCGAAGACTGATCCAGATACTAGTATACTGTGTATTTGATTTGAAATTCCTTCTGTTTAAACGTGACCTTTTGTGGTGCTTCGATTATTAATTATTTCATGTCTTGACATGTGTTTGTATATATGTAAAGCAAGCCAAAGTCATTAAGGACTCAGTTGACGTTAAAGTTGGGATCTACTCTGGGATGTCTTTGCACTTCAAGGGCCATGCCTATTGGGAGAAAAAGTTAGAACAACATGAGGTTTGCCTCATTTCTATGTTACCAAAATTTATTGTCCCATTCATCATTAGAAAGATCCATTGGAAGTACTTTATAACAGAATGTTTGGGGGCTTAGAAAACGAAAATGTGGTTGCTAATTTTGTTAAAATGTGATTTTGGCCAACGAAGGTATACAATAAAATGCTTAACCTATGATTATGCATGTGCATGTCCTTGTCATGACACCAACCATAATTTTACTGAGTTTATTGCAATGCCATATCAGGATTGAACGGATTACGCTCCAAATATTTGATGAATGCCATCATGCACAGGCTAGAAGCAATCATCCTTATGCTGAAATCATGAAGGTAAAAAAAGTTTTATCTATTGATATTATTGCTTCGGCATCTCACACATTTGATGTATCCAAGCAGAATTGTACCAGAGCTAATGGCAACTAACAAGCCATCTTATGTGGTGCAAGAAGCTCCTCCTTCTGTCGATCATGTCCGTTACTTTCAAGAGCTTCACGACAAGGAAATGAAAAAATGGCGTGCAATAACATTAGCTTTGCCTGGAGTCAATCATTTTCCTCCCCCAGACACAAGTACAACTCAAGAATTCTTTGGTGCTTCTTCTGCATCCAAAACAGCTCCGAGTATTGGAACTAGTGGATCTGACAATTCAACTATTGCCAATTCCACTAGCTCCAATACTCGGAGCTATTTTGGATGTAGAAGAAGCTCCAAAGAATTCTGGAGTTGTACTCTTGTCTGGGGGAGGAACATGATTGACTCCAGCTGGCGGAGCAGATCTCATTGCACGCCATTTTTCCATTTCCTTGTCTTAAAGCTCTTGAAAGTAACGGACATGATCGACAGAAGGAGGAGCTTCCTGCACCACATAAGATGGCTTGTTTGTTGCCATTAGCTCTGGTACAATTCTGCTAGGATTCATCAAATGTGTGAGATGCCGAAGCAATAATATAAAGAGATAAAACTTTTTTTACCTTCATGATTTGAGCATAAGGATGATTGCTTCCAGCCTGTGCATGATGGCATTCATCAAATATTAGAATTGCATGCAATCCATTCAATCCTGATATAGCACTGCGATAAGCTCTAATATAGCATTGTCGAGCATTGTAGTAGCAGAAAAGTGGTACTTACACAATTACAACTTTATTTAGAAATTGAAATGCTTTTTGATAAATTCATAATGTGATTAATTGATGTATGGGTTATAGTTTGACTTTACTCATCCCAAAAGAAGTATGTGACTTTACTCATCCCAAAAGAAGTATATGCATTAAATTCCTTGTTTTTCGTCAGCTAAATTTGTTGGTTGCAAATAAAGTTGCAAAGGAAGGACTTGATATTCAAACCTGCTGCCTTGTAGTAAGGTTTGATCTTCCTGAATTCAATCACGGGGACGTGCACGCATGCCGCAGTCGGAATATGCGTTTCTGGTCGACAGGTACTTCTTCAACCATATGTTTATTAATACTCCTTAATTCATTTTTGCACACCCAAATAATAATAATGATAATTTATATCCTATATATAATAAGCATAAGGTGGATATTTGGTTGGCTATACTACCGCGAAAAGAATAACCACCATTGGATCGATATTAAATATTAAATTAAATCAACGGTCAAGATTATTTTAAGATTATATTATATTATAAAAGATTATATTCATTGCATCCTCGAAAAGAATAAACACCATTGGATCGATATTAAATGTTAAATTAAATCAATGGTCAATATTATTTTAAGATTATAAAAGATTATATTCATTGGATCGATATTAAATTAAATTTTATATCCTATATATAATAAGCATAAGGTGGATATTTGGTTGGCTATACTACCGCAAAAAGAATAACCACCATTGGGTCGATATTAAATTAAATCAACGGTCAAGATTATTTTTTAAGATTATATTATATTATAAAAAAATTTATACTCATTGGATCGATATTAAATTAAATCAATGGTCAATATTATATTAAGATTATATTAAAAAAGATTCTATTATATTATAATTAAATTCTAATGCAGTTTCAAAAAAAAAAAACTTCTAATCAAAAGTGATAATGGGAAAGGAGACAAGATCCACTATTTTGTATGTAAAAGAACTCAACTGGAAAGCTAAAGAACAGTCAATTACTCAATTACTGCCCGGTCAAATACGGTCAAATTATTAAAATAATCAAATATTGCATTTGCCAAAATTCTATTTTTTTACAAAAAAATCTAAGAATACAACTTTATAAAAAAACACAAATTAATTTATATACAACCTGATTTTTTCATATTATTTAAAAACATGTTAAATAATGTATTTGTACAAATTCCTTTTTAAAAAAAAAAATATGATAACACAACTTTAAAAAAAACAAACTAATGTTTTCTTAAATTAATATAAATCATCTTATTAACTTTTCTAATAAGATATCTAAAAGGATAGGAACATCTAATACTAAATAGAAAAGGAGATATAATGTATAATCACAATTCCAGTAACTGTTGGGAAATGGAATTGATATATGAGAATTAGACAGAATGCAACCAAAAAAAACTTAAGAAATTAAAAAGACCAATTATTAGCACTTTCACGTGAAAAGGAAGCAGAGGAGCATTAAAAACTTGAACTTCCAATTAGCATTTAGCATTCTTATTGATAATTGGTAATTTCTTTAACATAGATTAATATACATATATACATAAATTTTGTGTTCAATCTTAATTGACTCTTTATGTATAATAATTTTATCATAAGATTATGTGATTCATTTAATGAAAAAGGATGATAATCATAAAATAGGACAAATTGAATAAATATATTCTACAAAAAATTAACATTTAAATAAAATAATTTATAAGTTTAATAGTGAATTCCGTGCATCTGATCATAGGCTAGTAATAATAATAATAATAATAATAATAATAATAATAATAATAATAATAATAATAATAATAATAATTGTGTTGTACGGTATGTCATAGTGGCAATGAGAAAGAGGTAAAACTGATAAACAGTTTTAACAAAGCTGAGGAAAGAATAAACCAAGATATCAAATTCAGGACATCTACCGGCACGGTTTCTAATTTGGAAGAAAAAACGTACAGAGTAAAAGTGACGGGTGCCACAAAAAGTTTTACAAGTAGCATTTCATTGCTTTACCACTACTGCTGACAACTTCCAAACCATGAGTGCGGTTTTATATTTTTTTTGATTGGTTTTTTATTTTGCTGTCATGACATATACATGTAGGAGAACTGGACATTGTGCAGCTGGCAACTGTTGGTTATTATTTTTTAATTCAGGCAGATTCTTTGAGCCCAAGGCAGAGATCTCGTACTTAAATGAGGAAGCTAGATGGAACTGTCTGCCAAAAAATTCTTCCCTCCAATGCTCCAATACATCAAGTTTTAGGTGCACCTCAATCTTCTAAGAATGCAGCAAAGAGAGATGCGTGCTTGGAAGCTTGTAAACAATTACATCAGTTGGGTGCCCCAACCAACTATCTCTTGCCTGAACATGATGATGAAAATGAGGACCTGCAGGAATCATCATCAGATTCTGAATGCTCTGATGGTCAGCGCAACTGAACCCTCTATTGTTCAGTGCTGGATTATTTTTATTCTTATACTGCAGCCTGAGTATTTAAATTATTTTTTATTTGCAGACGAGGATACAGGAAGAGAACTCCATCAAATGCTTGTTCCCGCAGTCCTCAGAGAGCCATGGAGTAAGGCAGAGAATCCTGTCAACCTCAGCTCTTACTTTGTGAAGTTTAGACCGCATCCAGCAGATAGAGATTATAGACCATTTGGCCTGTTTGTGAAAGTAACCTTATAGCTTGTTAATATTCATTTTAGTAACAGTTAATATTTTTTTTTTTTGAAACTAGTAACAGTTAATATTAATTGATATTTGGGTGATGGTGTAGCTCATTTGTTAGATGAGGACTATGCCTTGTCGGTTCGATTTTCTCCTACGGCATGTATATACTAAAATAATAAAATCACTGTGGCAAAAAAAATATTAATTGATATTTTGCATTTTACAATTACTAGATGATAACCCGTGTTTCGAGAGAATATATTTTAATTGATTACTAATTTATTATTTTGCTTGATAATAAAATTTTATATTATTTTGTATTATAATTTTAAAAATATTACTAAAACTTTTGGCTTATTTTTGCTATAGATACATTATGTTTTCTATATATAGTTAATAACTAAAAATTTTCAAGTACTCTATTCAATGAAAAATTATTAATGTTATCCAACAAAATTATGAAAATATAATATTTTACTTATTTTTAGCATATTTAAATAATTAAATCAAGATTTATTTAATTATATTTGTATCTAAGTAATAAGATAATCAATGAGCGCGATTAAATGGCTGAAGTGGTAAGGAATTGATCAACATTTATTTAATTATATTTGTATCTAAGTAATAAGTTAATCAATGAGTTCATGCGCCCTTTTTCAATCCTCAACCTCATCTTGAGGCGGATTATGTCATGGGTGAGCCCTTATCTCCTCTAGCCCAACAAAGAATGCGAGAACAGATCGATCTGATTCTCAACGACGGAACAGAGTTACTCAATAGCGGTCCTACTGCTGTAGCATCGTCCAAATCGAGTCATGATCCATTGACCTCTAATCTTTCTCCTGAGGAGGTTAACTCTGGTTCACAAAAAAGGCAAAAACAAATCCCGACCGCTCCTCATGATAGATTAGATGAGGCAGACAATCCAGAGGCCTTGGAGGAGGGCGAGATTGCTAAACAATCTAAACCATCAAGGAAGACAGTTACTTGGAGTAATATTGTTGCAAGAAATGTGGTCAACGATGAACCTATGGATGGAAATGCAAATATCTGTTATAATGAAGACGGTACTGCAACGGTTAAATTCTCTGATGATTTCTTTGTTAAAGCTCAAAAACAATGGGAGACAAGTGTAATAGGATACTTCATTGGTGGCTCCTTTGCCTTCAAATTCATTCGGGAACAAGCTCAGAAATTCTGGAAAAACGTGGGCTAACTGGGGTTTATTTCAACACGAAAGGTTATTACACTTTTAGGTTTGCCTCTTTGGATGCAAAAAATAGAGCTCTAAGCTTGAATACAATTCAAATGGGTGGAAAAACTTTGTATTTGATGCCTTGGACGGACAGTACTAATTTCAAATGCAATGTCATTGACAAAGTGCCATGCTGGATTCGTTTGGTGGATGTCCCGAAAATCTTATGGTTCAAGGAAGGTCTAAGCTCCATTGCTAGAGCAGTGGGAAAGGCCACTTAAATTTGATGCAGCTACGGCTCGTTTTGAACCTCTTAAGTTTGCCGGAGTTCAAGTAGAACTCGCATACTCTGCTTTAAGACCGGATTTTGTTAGAGTCCCATTGCCAAATTCAACTCAGGAAGTAAAAATTGAAGTTCAGTATGGCGAGCTACCATATTCTTGCAGCCTCTGCCAAGCTTTTGGGCACTCTTTGGCTAGGTGCAATAATAATCCTGAAAGAGTAAGTAAGAAACCGAGAAGGGATAACACACGTAGGAATGGGGTTTCTGGTAATGAGTCTCCTGTTCAAGCTACTAAGAATGATTATCTAAGCAATATGGAGATGGTTCCTTATACCATTGGTCAATTCTGCGGTTGTGATGTAGTAATGGACGAAGATGTAATTTTACAGGAGCTTGAAAAAGAGGACATAAGGTTGGAAGTTGGCACCAGTCACTCAGAAATGGAGAAGGATGATGACAATTTGGAAGAATTTGACACAATACCGGGCAGTTCAGTTCAAATTTATGAAGGACTTGGGGTTGACGTTCCTATCGCCACTGACATTGGTTCTGGGGTCATCTCTAACTTGGTGGTAGATTTTACAGATGCAAGTTATAAGTCCCCAAGCAAGCAGAGAAAACGAAGTAAATCACCAACTCGAGCCTTGGTTATTACTCATGACACAATGAAGCCATCAAAAGCAAATAATAAGAAAAATATAGATGAAGATGGTTTTATTAAGGTTCTAAAGAGAAGTAACAGGTTGGCTGGTACGCCAACAACCCTACATCATCTTTAATGAATTTTGCTGTTTGGAATGTTCGAGGTCTCAATAAAAGCACTCATCAGGATGAGGTAGTTCATTTTATTTCTAATAATAGAATTTCTTTTATGTGTTTAGTTGAAACTAAAGTGAGAATTCCGAACTCGGTTGCCATATCCAATCGTATTAACAAGAAATGGAAATGTATTTTTAACTACGATGAGCACGAATATGGTCGTGTCTGGGTTGGTTGGGACCCTTCAATTTGGTCAGTTCATGTGATGTCTAAATCTTCGCAACAAGTTACTTGTTCTGTTAAATTTCTGCAGAAACAAATCTCTTTTTTTGTCACGTTTGTCTATGCCCTGAATCAACCTCATGAAAGAGAACCTCTTTGGGCGGAAATTGAGCAACTTAAGCAGTCTATAGATGTGCCTTGGTGTATTAATGGGGACTTTAACTGCATTCTTTCTTTGAATGAGGTGAAAGGTGGTCGTGAGCTTTGGAGTTCTGGCATGCAATCTTTTCTCGACTGTGTTTCCAATTCTGCGCTTGGCCATATCAAAACGGTTGGTCCTTTGTTCACTTGGACTAATAAAAGGATTGCTCTTATTCAAAAGCGTTTAGATCGCATGTTGGGTAACAAGGAATGGTTTAATGCTTTCACCGAAGCTTTTGTCATGGTAAAAAACAGAGGTATAATGGATCATTGTCCGCTTATTTGTTCAGTACCGATGGACCTGGAGAGAATCTCTAAACCTTTTCAGTTTATGACTGAAATTGAAGGTTTCAAAGAAGCGGTTTCTACAGCTTGGGAGAGTCACTGGTACGGCGATCCAATGGCTATTCTGTTTCATAAGCTTAAAGAGGTCAAAAAACTGTTTCTACCCTTAACAAGAAGCATGGTGACGTTCACAGTAATGTAATCTTGGCACAGGCTGCCTTGTCTGATGTGCAAGACCACTTAGTTTCGGCCTGTGATAATCAACACCTTCTTATGTTAGAGACACAGGCTTGTGACACTCTTGAAAAGGCTTTGCTTGAGGAGGAGAGATTTTTGCTTCAAAAATCGAGGGTAAATTGGCTTAATGTGGGTGATGGTAATAACAGTTTTTTCTTCAACAAAACGAAGGCAAATTGGAATGTTAATAAGATGCTTGCTATTGAAAACAAGGATGGGATTATGGTTACAGGCCAGAGCAATGTGTCTCGAGTTGCGGTTGACTTCTTCTCTAGTACCTTGGGTACTTCAGTTGATTTGCCGCCTTGTGACTTTGATAGTCTTGACTGTGCATCTATTTCTCCTCCTCAAGCTGCTTTGTTAGAAGCTTCTGTCACTAATGAATTAATTCTAGCAACTCTGAAATCTATGAAGAGAAACAAGGCTCCAGGTCCGGATGGTTTTACAGTCAAATTTTTCCTTGCTACTTGGGACATAGTTGGTGATACTTTCTGCGAGGCAGTAAAAAGTTTCTTTGCAGATTCCTTTCTATACAAGCCGATTAATGCCACTAGTATTGCTTTACTGCCCAAGGTATCCACCCCATCTTCTATGCTAGACTTTCGCCCTATTTCCTTGTGTTCTATTCCTTACAAATGTATTGCTAAAATTATTGCTTCTCGCCTCAAAGTAGTCATGCCCAGCATCATTGGCATTTCTCAATCTGCTTTTATTTCGGGTCGTAACATTTCTGATAATATTCTTATGGCTCAAGAATTATTTCGAGGATATCATACAGATAGTGGTGTGCCTAAATGTGATTTGAAACTTGACCTACACAAGGCATTTGATTCTTTAAATTGGAACTTTATTTTGGGTGCCTTGCGCAAGCTGAATTTTCCAAATAAATTCATTCATTGGATTTATTTATGTATCTCTACCACTACCTTCTCTGTTAAGGTGAATGGATCTTTGTGTGGCTTCTTTGAAGGAAAAAAGGGGATTCGGCAGGGGGATCCTATCTCCCCTTATATCTTCTCGATTGCATTGACTATTCTGTCTTCTATGCTTGCCAAGCCATATCCTAATTTTAAATATCATTGGAAGTGCAAACAGTTGAAACTTACTCATCTTCTGTATGCTGATGATGTGCTTTTGTTCTCTAATGGTGACAAGGATTCTGTCTCTCACCTCATGAATTGTATCTCTTGGTTTTCTTCTACAAGTGGGCTGTCACCGAGTATTGCTAAGAGCACGGTTTTCTTTGGCAATTGTGATGCAAATTTTGTTAGATGGTTTGATTCCTCATATAGTATACCTCATGGAAATCTTCCTGTTCGGTTTCTTGGGGTTCCATTAATCTCATCTCGACTGAGTCACAATGATTGCATTCCACTCCTAGACAGGATTACCAATAGAATCTCTTCCTGGACCTCTTTATTGCTCTCGCTAGCTGGTCGTGTTCAACTTATAAGGTCGGTACTAACAGCTGTTCAATCGTTTTGGACTAATCATTTCGTCCTTCCAAGCTCAGTGCACGACAGGCTTCAAAGCATTTTCACTCGCTTCTTATGGAAGGGCGATGCCACTTCGAAAGGTGGAGCTAAGGTAAGTTGGGACACCGTTTGCTCGCCTTTTGAAGAAGGTGGCCTGGGTATTAAGCAATCTAGGCAATGGAACCAAGCACAGATTCTCAAACACTTATGCAGAATTGTTTCCAAAAGTAAAGCCTTGTGGCCTCTGTGGGTTAATTCCACTGTTCTGAAAAAGCATCACTTTTGGACAATGAAAATGCCCAGTGACTGCTCATGGATCTTTCGTAACATTCTTAAATGTCGCACTATGGCGCGTCAATTTATTTCGTTCAAATTAGGGAATGGGATGGACACCTCTCTTTGGTTTGATCCCTGGTGGGATTCAACATGTCTAGCGATGAACAATCATGATTCCATTATTGCTCAAGCTAACGCTGCTTATAAAGACAATGTCAATTCTTTGATTGCTACTGGAACGTGGGTTTTACCTCAACTGTCAACCAGGATTCATCACCCTAACCCGTCCCTGATTCGTTGGCTTCGACAGTTTGACTACCCAACTTTTGATCTCAATACTTCTGACCTTATTCTTTGGAATGGTTTGTCTCTCCGTAAGGTAAAGACTTGGCATATTTGGGATTCCCTCAGAGTTCGTCTTCCTACGGTTGCCTGGAGTAATTGTGTTTGGCATAGTTTGAGGGTGCTTAGGTATGCCCATCATGAGTGGGTTCTATGCCATGGTCGTCTTTCCACTATGCATAGACTCTCATCTTTTGGTCTTGATGTTTCTCAGCAATGTCTCTTCTGCATCGGGGGAATTGAGACTGACTACCACCTGTTCGTGAGGTGCCCTTATACCAGCTTCATTTTTTCTTAACTTGCTGGCTTTCTTGAGGTCGACTATGATGGTACAACATGGCTAGAGGTATTGACATCTCTGGGAAACATCCCTGACCATTTCAAACGGAGCATTGCTTTCTTGATGGCCCAGATTTTCTCATATTATTTATGGAAAGAAAGAAACGCAAGATTACATGATAGAGGTGGGTTTGGTCCAAACAAACTGATTCAAGTTATTATGACAGATCTCAAGGCTAGACTTCTTGGTTCCAAATGGTTTCTAAAAAATGCAAAATTAGACTTGTATAGATGGCTTTATCTTTGATCTGTTTGGTTTGGTCGCTTGTTTTTTCGTTCTTTCTTTTCCAATCTAGCCTAGTTTAGGTTGGTTATAGTTGTTCTCTCTTTGCTTTGGCTTAGAGCAAGGGTTTATCCCTCCCTGTATTCTTCTTTCTTATATAAAATTTAACTTAGCAAAAAAAAAAAAATTAATGGATTTTAATAAGATTCATAGTCTCCTCCTTCCTTCTTATACTGATTACCAAGAGGTTGAAATCCGATTTGATTTAAAAAAAAGCTTTTTCAACCGAAAAATCATCATTTATTTACTTTAATCATTAAATTTGATAGAGAATCGGGATCACGTTTAAATTGGAAAGGCCTCTCTTTATTTTCAGAAAATACCTTCTAAAATTGCAATTATTAAAAAAAAAAAATTTGTGCAACTCAACAGATTATGATTAAAAAAATTGTAATTACAACAAATTGCCAACAATTTTAGAAGATACAAATATAAAGTGTTTCATCAAACAAAAAATTTTTAACTACTCAAAATTTTGCTTCCTTTTTTCACACGACTAAGAGCATCTCCAATGGGAGAGATCCCTTAGCTAAATTTTAAAATTAATTACCATAAATAAGAATTATAAAGAATGTGTAAAAAAAATTACACTCCAATGGGACAAAACTGTTATCTATAATTATAGATAATCTGTTGTTGATGTTGGCTATATTTGTCGAACCTCTAGTGAATTGTCACATCACTTATTTCTACATTAAAATTATATATTCCATTAATAACAACTTGAAATATTAATAACATACCATTTTTAAAATATAGCCAATCATTATAGCCAATACCCTCGGAACACAATGTCTTACAGGTTCGACAAATTTTACATAATCAATATTTTATGTAATTTAGCCAATCATTTTTAGTTAGTTGCACATATGACACTCTAATACAATGTAATCTACTCCCTATTCCATTTCCATGCGAATCTTCCAAGAAAATGGAGGACTCGTCAATATATAATTACCAACTCATCATTACCAAACCCTTCACTTGGCCACTTCCAAAACCTCCTTGATTTCGTCATCACCATCCTCAGGTTCAGCATGGCTGTTATGCTAGTTAAAATATTAAATCTCAAATTTGATGTCTCTAACTGAAAATAAAACATAAAACAAATCACATAAAATCTTGTTTTTTTTAACTAAAAGTTCCATATCAACTTTAACCTACTTCTTTAGTTCACACAATTTCTCTTTTAGGGCCACGAATCTCTCCATCATTACAATAAAACTAAATCCACTTTAACCTAAAAATTTTGCTTGCACCGCTTTAACATGACTAACTATTGTTGCCCATTTGGCACTCCAATACATGTAATCGACTCCCTATCCTATTCCCCTCTCTACGACCGTTCCAAGAAAATGATGGACTATTCAATAATTATGATCTCGTCATCACCACCAAAACCTTCACTTAATTGGCCGCTTCCAAAGTCACCTTGATTTCATCATCACCATCCTCAAGTTCACATTTATCCACCAACTCATCCTCATTACGATTTTCCTCGCTAGGATCTTGGTACTCAATTGGATCCTCCCTCGAACTCGGGTCATAAGCTTCCAAATTCTCGAAATCCTCCACCAAGAAGTCCAAACACATTATATTCTATATATAAGTAGCTTAAGGAGATTTACGTGGTCGGTCGTCATCTGGTCGTCAATGCTAAAAAATAATTTTATTAGAAATTAGAAATGGGTCTGAGAACTAGTTTAGAAATCGGCCAGAGAATGAGTTGGACCAGAGTATTGATTTAAAAGATCAGCTAAAACTATGCTACCAGGTAACTAATTAATGCTATTTTAATTTAACTAACAATATACTACCAAATAACTAGTTAATGCAATTTTTTATTTAACAAATTAACAAGCCGATCAAAAAAGGATGCACTAAAATAACACATGATAAAACAAAAAAAATTGAAGTTTGAGAATATTATTGTTAACTAAAATTAATACAAAGATATTTTAGACTAAAGTTTAAAATATAATTAAAAAAAACCTTACCTTATAAAAAAGTTTCAAGAAAACCTAACTTTTAAAAAAAATTAAGTCATAAAAAAATTTTACTTTTAGATTTTACAAAAAACGTGTTTAAAATTTATACTAAGAAAAGTCGACACAAATCAATAAATAAAATTTTATTATTTTGCAAAGATTCTATATTCGGTACCAAAGTTGTAATAAATTAAAAATAATCCGAAAATCCAAAATAAAATAATTTATGGAGAATCTAAATATTATAATCACAAAATATCCTATAATAATTTAAAAGTACTAAATTTCATCAACAATAAAATTTAAAGTAAATTAATAAAGACTAAAACTAATAAAATATTCATCATCAACTTAATTAATTATTATTATAAGTTAACATATTTTCCGTACGAAATTAGTATATATATATATATAAGTACAAAATACATGCATATTATTAATTTATTATCATTAAATGTAAAAAAATAATTCAAAATGTTATAAAAAATAATTTTAACAAAAAAATCATAACAAAAAATATATTATAAAATATTAATAAAGCAACCGTGCATTGGGCTAATTATAATGAAATACAAGTACTAGTAGCATTCCAAAAATCAACTTTCTCATCAGTGATCAGCAAATTAACGTGGGAATTACTAAAATAAGGCAAGAGGCCAAGGACAAGCATGGATGATATTAATAAATGATGATGATGTTTAGTCTTGTGTGCCTTTATTGGGGTTTAAAAAGTCAAGGGCTGGCTTGTTTTTTTTTCTCCAGATTTATTTATTTTGTTGGTGTTTGAATGTTGAAGTGAAGGAATGTAGAGATGTCATGCTTATATATTTTCTTAGACAATGACATTTTAATTTTCACCTGTCGTGTTATCTACTAATGAAACTTTCTCTTAGGTATCAGTTGGATTTTTGTCGGAAAGCTTTGAGAGAAAACATTGTAGCCTATTTAGGAACAGGCGCTGCCAAGACTCACATTGCTGTTTTACTAATCCATGAAATGCGGCACTAAGAAAGGAATCCCCAGAAAGACCCAGAAAGACGTATGTGCCTTTTTAGCTCCTACAATTGCTCTGATCTCGTTGAGCAGGTGACCCATATTTCTTCTTTTAGTTATCTTTTAATTTACAACTTTTTATTTCTTTATCAACCGAAGACTGATCCAGATACTAGTATATTGTGTATTTGATTTGAAATTCCTTCTGTTTAAACGTGACCTTTTGTGGTGCTTCGATTATTAATTATTTCATGTCTTGACATGTGTTTGTATATATGTAAAGCAAGCCAAAGTCATTAAGGACTCAGTCGACGTTAAAGTTGGGATCTACTCTGGGATGTCTTTGCACTTCAAGGGCCATGCCTATTGGGAGAAAGAGTTAGAACAACATGAGGTTTGCCTCATTTCTATGTTACCAAAATTTATTGTCCCATTCATCATTAGAAAGATCCATTAGAAGTACTTTATAACAGAATGTTTGGGGGCTTATAAAACGAAAATGTGGTTGCTAATGTTGTCAAAATGTGATTTTGGCCAGCGAAGGTATACAATAAAATGCTTAACCTATGATTATGCATGTGCAGGTCCTTGTCATGACACCAACCGTAATTTTACAGAGCTTATCGCAATGCCATATCAGGATTGAATGGATTACGCTCCAAATATTTGATGAATGCCATCATGCACAGGCTAGAAGCAATCATCCTTATGCTGAAATCATGAAGGTAAAAAAAGTTTTATCTATTGATATTATTGCTTCGGCATCTCACACATTTGATGTATCCTAGCAGAATTGTACCAGAGCTAATGGCAAATAACAAGCCATCTTATGTGGTGCCAGAAGCTCCTCCTTCTGTCGATCATGTCCGTTACTTTCAAGAGCTTCACGACAAGGAAATGGAAAAATGGCGTGCAATAACATCTGCTTTGCCTGGAGTCAATCATATTCCTCTGCCAGACACAAGTACAACTCAAGAATTCTTTGGTGCTTCTTCTGCATCCAAAACAGCTCCGAGTATTGGAGCTAGTGGATCTGACAATTCAACTATTGCCAATTCCACTAGCTCCAATACTCGGAGCTGTTTTGGATGTAGAAGAAGCTCCAAAGAATTCTGGAGTTGTACTCTTGTCTGGGGGAGGAACATGATTGACTCCATCTGGCGGAGCAGATCTCATTGCATGCCATTTTTCCATTTCCTTGTCGTAAAGCTATTGAAAGTAACGGACATGATCGACAGAAGGAGGAGCTTCCTGCACCACATAAGATGGCTTGTTAGTTGCCATTAGCTCTGGTACAATTCTGCTAGGATTCATCAAATGTGTGAGATGCCGAAGCAATAATATAAAGAGATCAAACTTTTTTTACCTTCATGATTTGAGCATAAGGATGATTGCTTCCAGCCTGTGCATGATGGCATTCATCAAATATTAGAATTGCATGCAATCCATTCAATCCTGATATAGCACTGCGATAAGCTCTGATATAGCATTGTCGAGCATTGTAGTAGCAGAAAAGTGGTACTTACACAATTACAACTTTATTTAGAAATTGAAATGCTTTTTGATAAATTCATAATGTGATTAATTGATGTATGGGTTATAGTTTGACTTTACTCATCCCAAAAGAAGTATGTGACTTTACTCATCCCAAAAGAAGTATATGCATTAAATTCCTTGTTTTTCGGCAGCTAAATTTGTTGGTTGCAAATAAAGTTGCAGAGGAAGGACTTGATATTCAAACCTGCTGCCTTGTAGTAAGGTTTGATCTTCCTGAATTCAATCACGGGGACGTGCACGCATGTTTCTGGTCGACAGGTACTTCTTCAACCATATGTTTATTAATACTCCTTAATTCATTTTTGCACACCCAAATAATAATAATAATAATAATAATAATAATAATAATTTATATCCTATATATAATAAGGTGGATATTTGGTTGGCTATACTTCCGCGAAAAGAATAACGATATTAAATATTAAATTAAATCAACGGTCAAGATTATTTTAAGATCATATTATGTTATAAAAGATTATATTCATTGCATCCTCGAAAAGAATAACCACCATTGGATCGATATTAAATGTTAAATTAAATCAACGGTCAATATTATTTTAAGATTATAAAAGATTAAATTCATTGGATCGATATTAAATTAAATTTTATATCCTATATATAATAAGCATAAGGTGGATATTTGGTTGGCTATACTACCACGAAAAGAATAACCACCATTGGGTCGATATTAAATTAAATCAACGGTCAAGATTATTTTAAGATTATATTATATTATAAAAAAATTTAAACTCATTGGATCGATATTAAATTAAATCAATGGTCAAGATTATATTAAGATTATATTATAAAAGATTATATTATATTATAATTAACTTCTAATGCAGTTTCAAAAAAAAAACTTCTAATCAAAAGTGATAATGGGAAAGGAGACAAGATCGACTATTTTGTATGTAAAAGAACTCAACTGGAAAGCTAAAGTACAGTCAATTACTCAATTACTGCCCGGTCAAATACGGTCAAATTGTTAAAATAATCAAATATTGCATTTGCCAAAATTCAATTTTTTTACAAAAAAATCTAAGAATACAACTTTATAAAAAAACACAAATTAATTTATATACAACCTGATTTTTTCATATTATTTAAAAACATGTTAAATAATGTATTTGTACAAATTCCTTTTTTTAAAAAAACAAATATGATAACACAACTTTAAAAAAAACAAACTAATGTTTTCTTAAATTAATATAAATCATCTTATTAACTTTTCTAATAAGATATCTAAAAGGATAGGAACATCTGATACTAAATAGAAAAGGAGATATAATGTATAATCACAATTCCATAATTGTTGGGAAATGGAATTGATATATGAGAATTAGACAGAATGCAAAAACTCATAAAGAAAAAGGCTTAATCAAAAAAAACTTAAGAAATTAAAAAGATCAATTATTAGCACTTTCACGTGAAAAGGACAACAACAACAGAGGAGCATTAAAAACTTGAACTTCTAGTTAGCATCTTTATTGATAATTGGTAATCTCTTTAACATAGATTAATATACATATATACATAAATTTTATGTTCAATCTTAATTGACTCTTTATGTATAATAATTTCATCATAAGATTATGTGATTCATTTAATGAAAAAGGATGATAATCATAAAATAGGACAAATTGAATAAATATATTCTACAAAAAATTAACATTTAAATAAAATAATTTATAAGTTTAATAGTGAATTTCGTGCATCGGGTCATAGGCTAATAATAATAATAATAATAATAATAATAATAATAATAATAATAATAATAATAATTGTGTTGTACGGTATGTCATAGTGGCAATGAGAAAGAGGTAAAACCTGAGGAAAGAATAAACCAAGATATCAAATTCAGGACATCTACTGGCACGGTTTCTAATTTGGAAGAAAAAACGTACAGAGTAGAAGTGACGGGTGCCACAAAAAGTTCTACAAGTAGCATTTCATTGCTTTACCACTACTGCTGACAACTTCCAAACCATGAGTGCGGTTTTATATTTTTTTGATTGGTTTTTTATTTTGCTGTCATGACATATACATGTAGGAGAACTGGACATTGTGCAGCTGGCAACTGTTGGTTATTATTTTTTAATTCAGGCAGATTCTTTGAGCCCAAGGCAGAGATCTCGTACTTAAATGAGGAAGCTAGATGGAACTGTCTGCCAAAAAATTCTTCCCTCCAATGCTCCAATACATCAAGTTTTAGGTGCACCTCAATCTTCTAAGAATGCAGCAAAGAGAGATGCGTGCTTGGAAGCTTGTAAACAATTACATCAGTTGGGTGCCCCAACCAACTATCTCTTGCCTGAACATGATGATGAAAATGAGGACCTGCAGGAATCATCATCAGATTCTGAATGCTCTGATGGTCAGCGCAACTGAACGCTCTATTGTTCAGTGCTGGATTATTTTTATTCTTATACTGCAGCCTGAGTATTTAAATTATTTTTTATTTGCAGACGAGGATACAGGAAGAGAACTCCATCAAATGCTTGTTCCCGCTGTCCTCAGAGAGCCATGGAGTAAGGCAGAGAATCCTGTCAACCTCAGCTCTTACTTTGTGAAGTTTAGACCGCATCCAGCAGATAGAGATTATAGACCATTTGGCCTGTTTGTGAAAGTAACCTTATAGCTAGTTTATATTAATTTTAGTAACAGTTAATATTTTTTTTTTGAAACTAGTAACAGATAATATTAATTGATACTTGGGTGATGGTGTAGCTCATTTGTTAGATGAGGACTATGCCTTGTCGGTTCGATTTTCTCCTACAGCATGTATATATTAAAATAATAAAATCATCACTGTGGCAAAAAAAATATTTATTGATATTTTGCATTTTACAATTACTAGATGACAACCAGTGTTTCGAGAGAATATATTTTAATTGATTACTAATTTATTATTTTGCTTGGTAATAAAATTTTATATTATTTTGTATTATAATTTTAAAAATATTAGTAAAACTTTTGGCTTATTTTTCTATAGTTACATTATGTTTTTGTTGTGGAATAAAAACTAGGTTATTAGATTGCGGCTAGGGTTTGCTGTATTTAATGCTAGGGTACGTGAGCTTCGTGCTTTAATGGCTGCTTCTTCGTTCGAGACTTAAACGGTCCTCACAGAATGCCTACGTATCTCTGTGTTTAGAGAATCAAGCCAAGACGTAGTTCTAGGTGATGGTGCCATCGGGGCTATGGCGACGAGGGCTCACCTAGGACGTAGTGGCTTGTATGTCCTTATTCGAGGATTGAGCCGAAACGTAGTTCTGAGATGAGGGGTCAGACCCTTTATATAGGCTGAGAAGCCCTAAAATCGTAGTAGGGTTAGGTGACTTGGTGGACAAGTCATCCTTGAGGAAGGATCTAGACCCCTTCCTTGTAGGAGTCTATTTCCTTGTATGAGTGTATGCCTTGGAGGCTACTCCTTGTAGAGATAATGTTCTTATCTGACACTTATTGCTGAGCTGTTTATTATCCCTAATATTAATTACGAAATTAATATTGTAAATAGGGTTTGGGCCCACCTGGTGGGCCCCACGTTTGGACCATTTCGGGTCTAATTAATGCCACATTAAATGTGTCTTTAGGGCTTACTTTTAGCCCATATCATTTGCCCCCCAACTTCTAGGAAAACTGATCAGGTTTTCCTTGAAGTTATAACGGCCTTACATGAAACTTGGGTCAGGGTTTATTGCTCTTACATGAGTATTTTCAACTTATCATCTTAATGTAAAGCGTGGAGCGACCGACGCAATTTACGACGATGTTGAACGACACTAAGCGGTGTTAAATGGCACTAGACCGCGCTAATCAGCCTTAAACAATGTTTAAACAGTGTTAAACAATGTCGAATGGCATAAAATGGCACTAACGGCACTAATCGGCGCTAAACGGTGCTATACCGGCACTAAACGGTGCTAATCGGCACTAATCGGTGCTAACAGGCACTAATATGTGCTAATCGGCATTAAATGGTGCTTAATCGGCACTAAACGGTGCTAGCGGGGGTCCGGGGGCGGCAGCCCCCGGGCGGGGTCCAAGGGGCAGAGCCCCTGGCTGGGGTCGAGCTCGTACTATTCAGAAATTATCGTTTTGGCTCGAAATTTTGCAAACCCGAGCTCAAATTCGAGCTCAAACTGCCTCAAGGTCGCAACCATTTTTCTTACTTTCTAAGTCATTTTCGACCTGGAAATTTCGAGCAGAAATTAGTTCATTTTCGAGCTCAAAAACGAACTCAAACGGGGGCCAAGTCGTGGCTTCTTTTCAGGATTTTCATGTTTGTTCGACCAGGATTTTAATCCCAGGTCGTCTGTCTCGACCTCGAATCGTAGGTTAATTTCGACCTCAACTTGCCGACTTCATTTTTACGCGTTTTCAACCTCGACTTCAATACAGCACAAGAACGACCTCAAATGAGCCCCAGGTCGTGGGGATTTTTTACATTTCCCAATTCAAATTCGACCTGAGATTTGCGATCTCAAGCTATGTCATAACGACCTCAGTTTGTGTGGTGGCCTTACTTTGCTTTTCATAAGTCAGAAATGACCTTATCTTTCAAGGTCGTTCACGACCTCAAATGGAATTTTCCAAGTCGCATGGTCGAGCTCGTACTTATACTAGAAAACGAGATCGATGGTCACGACCTCGTGCTTTCTTTTGGTAACTCCCAATCCTATTATGGACTTCAACGGGCCCTGTTTGGCCTTTAATTTTCATGGGCTGGATCTTATCAGGCCTTTAGTTTGGGCTTGATCCAAGATGGGCCTACATAATTTATTAAGCCTACTATCACTTGTTCCTTCATTCTTGAGTCATTTGCTTGACTTGGGCTTTGTAGAGCCTTTAGGCCACTTTTAATCATTTCAGCCTTTTGGGATTTCTACAGAAATTTGATTGGGCCATGTTAGGCCTTGATTGCGTCATGGTGTTTAGCCTTTAAGACTAAACCTAATTAATTTCCGGCCTTTTGTTCGACGTGGGCCTCACATTTCAACTATTTTTCGACCTCATCCGTAGGTTATTAACGACCTCAAGGTTTCGTCCGCACAGGGATGTAGATCGTCGTGTTTTACCTTACATCTGCATGTATTTTCGAGCTCAAACTTGCGAGCTCAAACCTTTATTTTTCGACCTCATTCCAAGGCCTTTCACGATCTCATTTCGCCGTGAGATCGAAGCATTCAAACCTCTTTTGTGGTATAATTTCGACTTTACCTCTGCGACTTGGAATTAGCACTAATTCGACTTTAAAATTTTGAGTGCTCCTTTCGGGAGTTTATTCTGTTGGACATGACCCGTTTGGGGTTTGGGCCTAGCCAGCATGGGCCTTGATTGAACTAGGCCTAACCTGGCCTAAATTCATTGCCTCGCTTTGAGCTTAGAGTTTTCTGGGCCCAATCTTCATTTTTTAAAGATTTTCTGGGTTCGATCTTCATCCCTTGATGATTTCTTGAAGACTTGAAGAACTTCTGGGATTAAAATGGCTGATCATGCTTCCCAACATCCATGATAATGCACTAAGATTTCATAGAAATTATACTGGTCTTTTTCGAGACTTGGGATCTTATTTCAGCTTCAAGCCTTACATTGAGCATATCGAATGATAGGGTTTGGACTGAATGTCTTAGGTTCATGGGGTTTCAACCCTTTAGTCCATTTCGGATAATTCAATTTGCAACCTCAGCTTGCCCATCTGCTTGAGGATGGGTAACAGAAGTAAAACGCGATTGGATATCATTCTCTTCACAATACTTCTTGAACTCATCATTGTTAAACTGAGTTCCATTGTCCGTAACCAGGATTCGTGGAATTTCACATCTGCATATTACACTTTTCCAGAAGTGCATTACTTGTTTGGTGGTTATCTTGGTTGAAGGTTTAGCCTCAATCCACTTGGTGAAGCAGTCGATTGCTGCTATAAAGAACTTTCTTTGCGCACTGGCTATTGGAAATGGCCCAAGTATATCCATTCCCCAAATGGTAAATAGGATTAGTGAGTTAATGGACGTCAACATCTCTGGTGGTTACCTGACTACTTGTATTGACAAATTGGGTGATTAACACCTTACTCAAGTCTTTGAGAGACCCGGCAGAGTTTGGAGGTAAGCGATTATACCAACATTGTGTCATGCCCCCCAAAATTTGGGGAAACGCCTTACGTGGCTACATTTGTTAGCATCCGTGACTGCTTGTAACAAGGATGTGTTGGAAAATCCGTATATGATTTAGTTGATCACCACCCTATCATCGATCGTGATCATGGGGTATCTTGAATTTCTTTGTAAACTTTCGTTGGATCATCACGATCTCTTAAACGCACCAAGCCATTAGGTTCAATTTTTGGGTATCAACCCTCGTCCTTCCGGGAGTATAATTCGAGTTAATAATAGAGGGGATTCTTTCTCTTTGGGACTTTCGAGTCTATAATCTTTCCAGATCTTGTTTCAATGATTGAATATGAGCTTCACGAGCTAATTTCATCAATCTTCTTAAAAATATATGTCGAATCATTGATAGAGGCCACCCTAGGCCTTAAGGGCTGTCATGCCTATTGATGTATCAAACGTGCTTCATGAGCTAAGATTTATTATTTCGGACCTTCGAGGTTGAGGATAATCATCCCTGCAAGTGAATTTTTTATGATGAGTATTTAAACATATGGTAATTCATGCCCTCAGCCCTCATAGGGGTAGGAGCCCATAACTTGGGTTTTGTCCTGTTGGTGATGGTAACACCATTATAGAGATTCGTAATCATGTTAGGGTGTTTGCGATTGTAAGCAAAGTCACCCCTCTAAATTGGGGATACATCCCTTTAGGGTTTGAATCCATTCTTTGGACTCCAATTTAGTAGGTTTCAGTTCCTTGAATTCATGTTGTTAGAGGGTTCATCCCTTAAATAGTCATTGGTATGAGCAAGGGGACGTATTTTATGAGCAAGGGCTCTGCCCCCCAGGTGTTGCCCACACATCCCTTCGTGCACTTCTTCGAGTGTTTCTCTGGCCTCCTGGGCCTCAAGCACTTCAAGTACGGGATCACAAAAGATCTCTTGTATAGCAAACCCTCAATCAGGGTGTATCTTAGAGCTCTTACCGAGAGTTTACGTGCTTCCATGACATCTTCAGGGAGCCATCCCGTTTCCAAGTGAGCCTTGATAGGATCCATCCCACAGCTTTGCACATCGATCGGTGTCACCAACTTCACATTGATAGTAGGGGTCTTCAAGACCTGAAAGTAAACACTCCCAACATAGTTCTCTATCTCCGAGGAAGCGAACTTAGAGAGGGCATCTGCCTTAATGTTCTCCTCTCTCGGGATGTGTTCCATGTATCATTCCTCGAATTGAGTCATAACACCCTTGGCTATCCTTAGATATTCTGCCATAGTTTCCTCACGAGCTTCAAACTCACCATTCACTTGTGCAACTACAAGTCTCGAGTCTCCTTAAACTTTGAGGTGCTTGACCCTTAATTTCCTTGCTAAGGTCAAACCGGCTATCAGAGCCTCATACTCAGCTTCATTATTAGTCGTTGGAAAGTCTAGCTTTAGAGCATATTCGACTAGGAACCCATCTGGACTTCGCAGAACTAGACCAGCTCCACTTGTTTTTGTTTTTGATGCCCTATCAAAATAGAGCACCCAGTATTCTTTGGACATCAAGTCTCTTTCATCTTTCTTCTCTTCCACTATCTCTTCATGCCCCCCGACTTCTTGGTTGTCAATGGTACATTCAACCATGAAGTCAGCGAGTGCCTGAGCTTTTATGGCCGTCCTAGGCTTATACTTGATATCGAATTCTCCTAGCTCAATAGCCCATTTGATCAATCTTCCGCTCACTTTAAGACTATGCAAGATGTTTCTTAGAGGCTGATCAGTCAGGACCTCAATCTTGTGAGCCTGAAAGTAGGGTCGTAGCTTCCTCGAGGCCCTTATCAAGGCTAAAGCAAACTTCTCGATAGTAGAGTAGTTTATCTCGGCTCCATGCAGGATCTTGCTTACATAGTATGTGGGTTTCTGAACCTTCAATTTTTCCTTTACCAGGACGGCTCCTAGTGCAATGTTGGAGACGGCCAAGCACAGATAAAGAACTTCATTTGGTTTTGGCTTGGCCAACAGTGGCGCTCCGACCACGTACTTTTTCAGGGCCTCAAAGGCTTCTTGGCTTTCAGCCGTCCATTCGAAATTTCTCACGTTCTTAAGTGCTTTGAAGAAAGGTAAGCACTTCTCCCCTGACTTGGAGATGAATCTTCCCAATGCAGCCACTCTTCCTATCAATTGCTGGACGTCCTTGACAGTCCGTGGTGGTTCCATGTCTAGGATTGCTTTGATCTTATCGGGATTGGCCTCAATTCCTCTCTTGGAAACCATCAAGCCTAAGAATTTTCCCGAGCCTACTTTGAAGGCACACTTAGTTGGATTTAACATTATCTGGTGGTGCCTCAGTACTTCAAATGCCTCACGAAGGTGTTTTATATAATCTGCCTTATCGAGGCTCTTGACTAATATGTCATCCACGTAGACCTACATGGTCATGCCAATGAGGTGTTCAAAAATTTTGTTCACTAGCCTTTTGTAAGTGGCTCCTTGTTGGTGTCATCCTTATGCATCTTTATCTGGTTATAGCCACTGAAGGCATCCATGAAGCTTAACATCTCGTGCCCAGCCGTAGCGTCAATCAGGGCATCGATCCTTGGTAAGGGAAAACAATCCTTAGGACATGCGTCATTCAAGTCTGTGAAATCGACACACATCCTCCACTTCCCATTGGCTTTTTTGACCATCACCGGGTTGGCCAACCATTCCGGGAACTGAATTTCTTCGATGAAGCCCACTTCCAGGAGCTTATCAACTTCTTGCTTGATGGCCTCTTGCCTTTCATAGTTTCCCCTCTGACTTCCTTGAGTCCCATCCTTGGTGAATTTACTGAGTTTTCCTCTTCGAATCAAGAACTCAATCTCATCCTTAAGTTGTCGGCAGTCATCTGTATCATGACCGACTTCTTTATGGAATCGGCAGAACTGATTCTTATTTTGTTTTTCCAGATCGGTCCTCATTGGCTTCGGCCATCGGACTTCACGGTCGTTTTCAATCTCCATTAGTATCTGACTCCTTGAGGTATTCAACCTTGCATATTCAGAAAACTTCGGTTCAAGGCCTCCCTTTTTAAGGGGAGATTCAGAATCCTTTGTACGGGGATATTTGTCCCTGACGTCATATTCTTGATCCGTCTTTCTCTTTTTTGAGTTCGTGTTGTTCCCATTGTTCCATCATAGGATTTGATGGGGGGCATCTTAAACCTTCTTGAAATATGGGCATTCATAACCTCATCGGTAAACGGTGGGGTAGGATCGTCGGGATTTCCCAACTGTGTCAGTTTATAGGGATCACCCCTTGGGGTTTCGACCCTTGAACGTCTTGTTCTATCTCTAGAGGGCTCTTCCAGATCCACAAACGGGATTTCAGCACCTCCAGCTCCGGTTGGTAGGCAATTACCTTGCCTCTGTTGCTCTCTTGCCAAGATATCCTTCAACTTCTGGATCTTAGCCTCATGCTTTTGGATTCTCTCCATAGCAGTAAGGGGACGTCCTCCAGTAGTTTTCCGAGCACGGCCTACAGGCTCCTTGCTTCCACGCCTCCTTCTAGGGGCTCGATCAGGGCTATCCTCCTCAGAGGATGAGTCATCGGTATAAGGTCCAGAATAATCTTGGATCAGGGGGGTACGACGCGGTTGATTCGTGGGTTCCAAACCTCGAATATAAGGGGGAATGTATGGCTCATGATAGGTGCCCCCTATGGGTTGAGCTGGCATCCCTAGAGTTTGACTCGCATATTGGGGAAGATCAGTGATGTGAAGTTGAAGACCCGATGGGGTGTTCAAGATTAGTGGATGGGTTACAGGTGGTGGTTGAGTAGTTCCATGAACAACCATCTGTAGGGGATTCGTCCCTTCAACAGAGATTGGGATCTCGGGTCCTTGAGTGGTGGCGACAGGGATATTTTCCCTTTGAGTACCAGTAGGTGGTGGTTGGCTTCCATGAGCACCAGCTTCGGTGGTGACAGGAAGTCCAGCAGAAGTTTGAACAGTTCTCCGCGTGTTTGCCATGGTTGATGTTATTTTCCCACAGACGGCGCCAAATGTTGTGGAATAAAAACTAGGTTATTAGATTGCGGCTAGGGTTTGCTGTATTTAATGCTAGGGTACGTGAGCTTCGTGCTTTAATGGCTGCTTCTTCGTTCGAGACTTAAACGGTCCTCACAGAATGCCTACGTATCTCTGTGTTTAGAGAATCAAGCCAAGACGTAGTTCTAGGTGATGGTGCCATCGGGGCTATGGCGACGAGGGCTCACCTAGGACGTAGTGGCTTGTATGTCCTTATTCGAGGATTGAGCCGAAACGTAGTTCTGAGATGAGGGGTCAGACCCTTTATATAGGCTGAGAAGCCCTAAAATCGTAGTAGGGTTAGGTGACTTGGTGGACAAGTCATCCTTGAGGAAGGATCTAGACCCCTTCCTTGTAGGAGTCTATTTCCTTGTATGAGTGTATGCCTTGGAGGCTACTCCTTGTAGAGATAATGTTCTTATCTGACACTTATTGCTGAGCTGTTTATTATCCCTAATATTAATTACGAAATTAATATTGTAAATAGGGTTTGGGCCCACCTGGTGGGCCCCACGTTTGGACCATTTCGGGTCTAATTAATGCCACATTAAATGTGTCTTTAGGGCTTACTTTTAGCCCATATCAGTTTTCTATATATAGTTAATAACTAAAAATTTTCAAGTACTCTATTCAATGAAAAATTATTAATGTTATCCAACAAAATTATGAAAATATAATATTTTACTTATTTTTAGCATATTTAAATAATTAAATCAAGATTTATTTAATTATATTTGTATCTAATTAATAAGATAATCAATGAGCGCGATTAAATGGCTGAAGTGGTAAGGAATTGATCAACATTTATTTAATTATATTTGTATCTAAGTAATAAGATAATCAATGAGCGCCATTAAATGGCTGAAATGGTAAGGAATTGTCTCTGGTCGTTCAAGGTCCTCAGTAGGCCTAATTATTTAAAAAAATACAAAATAATTAATTATATTTATTATCTTAATAAATAATGGATTATAATAAGATTCATAGTCTCCTCCTTCCTTCTTATACTGATATACAAAATAATTAATTATATTTATTATCTAAATAAATAATGGATTATAATAAGATTCATAGTCTCCTCCTTCCTTCTTATACTGATTACCAAGAGGTTGAAATCCAATTTGACTAAATAAAAAAAAGCTTTTTCAACCGAAAAATCATCATTTATTTATTTTAATCATTAAATTTGATAGAGAATCGGGATCAAGTTTAAATTGGAAAGGCCTCTCATTATTTTCAGAAAATACCTTCTAAAATTGCAATTATTAAATAAAAAATTATTTGAGCAACTCAACATATTATTATTAAAAAAATTGTAATTACAACAAAATGCCAACAATTTTAGAAGATACAAATATAAAGTGTTTCATCAAACAAAAAATTTTTAACTACTCAAAATTTTGCTTCCTTTTTTTACATGACTAAGAGCCTCCCTTAGCTAAATTTTAAAATTAATTACCATAAATAAGAATTATAAAGAATGTGTAAAAAAAAATCACACTCCAATGGACAAAACTGTTATCTATAATTATAGATAATCTGTTGATGTTGGCTATATTTGTCGAAGACCTGTAGTGATTGCCACATCACTTATTTCTACATTAAAATTATATATTCCATTAATAACAACTTGAAATATTAATAACATACCATTTTTAAAATATATCCGATAGCCAATACCCTCGGAACACAATGTCTTACAGATTTGACAAATTTTACATAATCAATATTTTATGTAATTTAGCCAATCATTTTTAGTTAACGCCATTAGGGATGCTCTAACTACTGTTGCACATATGACACTCTAATACAATGTAATATACTCCCTATTCCATTTCCCTGCGAATCTTCCAAGAAAATGGCGGACTCGTCAATATATAATTACCAACTCATCATTACCAAACCCTTCACTTGGCCACTTCCAAACACTACTACAGATTTGCACTTAGATAGCGTTTTTTTTAGCTCTTACATAGCGTTTTTAAACGCTTTCTAAGTAGGCGCTATTGAAGTGAGAGTGACTTATATAGCGTTTTTTTTGCCATTCTATAAGTGCAGCTCTTTGATAGCATTTTCAGAAGCGCTATGTAAGTAAGTGTTTCCTAAACGCATGTTCTTGTCTAGATAGCACTTCTAGAAACGCTATGCAAGCATATATCAGTTTTTTTTTTTAGTTTTCTTCCCCTGTAATAATCATAATTTTTAAAACAAAAAATATAGAAAAATAAAATGCACAATGCAAATAGAAATATACATGCCAACTCCAATCACACAAACATCCCAACAAAAGTTGTACTAAGAAGTCAAATTACTTTAACCGAAATAAACCACGAATATCAACAAGTTTCATAAAAATCAATATCTCACAATAACAAGGAACAAAAATAAGATATAAATTCTAGTAAACAATGTAATATCAAAAAAAAAAATCTAGTGAACAATGGAGAGATGAAACTAAAAAGGTAAGGAAATTGGAGTCCTGGACACTACTGACACACAACTTCCCCTGGATTGATCAATGATGAACAGGCCATTTGGTCGAATATATTCTTCGTCATTGTCAAGGCATCTGTTCCGCTTTCATCCTGCTTGTATTCTTTGCCATGTGCTCTGTTGTGACTACGACCTTCTCAACAACCAAGTACGCAGAGTAAAAACCTGACAGTAAACAGTCCAATCATACTTACATCAGCACCAACAGCAAGTGCTTCCATAAATTCTTTGGTACCAGATGGCAGATCTTGCAATGGTATCCAAATTGTTAACGAAATCTGTAATATTAAATTTAAACCAACACACATTAGCTTCAAGGATTAAAAGTAAAAACAAAGTTCTAAATTAAACCAACATTGCACTCAGTACCACTATTTACCAAATTTAGTCATGCCAATTCCACTATCGACAATTGTCAATGTATTGTTTGATTTGTCAGGGATAATATGGATGAACAGCTCAGGCAGCATCTAGCTTGGTCTGGTCAGTCAAGCTCTCGAAACAAATTTTATGCACAGCCTGATTTGATAAAAGACAAACAATAAAAGGATTCACAATTTGCAGAAGATGTTCGACAACTCAGAAACAAGGAAGCACGAGTGGTTCTTAAGATGCACAGGATTATAAACCTCACATTATATGAATAATAAAAGATAAGGTTAATTTGTATAAGATTAAGAGCACACTGAACACCAGCAGTAGTACTAGTTTATTATCACTTCACAGTTCATTCATCACTAAAGACATCATCTATAGCAAGCCCGGCTGTTGTGTAATTAAAATATGGGAATTAATCTGTATTATGATTTATGATGGATATACAGTTAAATAAATAAATTAATAATATACTCCATATTTAATAAACTTATTTATTATTACCATTAAATTTTCTTGACTAATCTGTATAGTTGATCATGTTTAAAATTATAAAGTACTGGTATTACATAAATTAATTGTATTTTACCACAAGGTTGGAAAGTTAATTGGTAAAATCTGTACCAATTTCATGTTGGAGAGTTCCAGCCAACTTATTAAAGCATGTTGCTAGAATATAAAGCAACAATATTTAAGCTTTCAACGTTTGAAGCTTTCTCAACTAAATTTGAAAAGTTGTTTCAGAAAGTAGTCAAAACAGGGTAGTCACATAATAAACAATGAAAATTGTGCAGCTCTTACAATGAAAAGTTGTCGAGCATGTGTTGAAATACATCAGCTCAATTAGAATTGATAAAGGGTGTTATAACCTGAACATGAAAATACATATCATTCTTCAATCTTATAAGAGCATAGTGAAATTCAAAAATACATATAAAGAGTCATGTTGTAATGAAAACCATGTAAGGCTAAAGACATCTGAACTTCACTAAATTTTAAAAAAAAAACAATTTACACACATGTATGACTAACTACACAAATAAGATTCTCCATATATACACAAATTCAATTTCCCTAAAATTTAAATTAAATTCAGTGGTATGTATGCTAAATAATTAGTAATTCAACACAAACCTCTCTATATACAAACATAGAGAAAGATGGAACTATGTGCACGGTAAAGCTCAATTTTCATTTTTTTTTTAAATGTTCGATAACTACTCATGTCAGAATTCGAACTCTTTTACAAAAAATGAAAGATGTGTGATTTTAGTAGCACGGGAATAAGGATTATTAAACGGTCTGACTTTAAAATTATTTTAATAATTCCTATTGATGACTATAAACTATAATTATACTAAAAGTTTTGTTTAATTAGAAAACAAGATCTTTATTAGTAATTTTTAAAAGTCCGGTTAGATTAGTCCCTCCTGATTTCGTCACCAACACTTAGTAGTATATATAAAACAATATTATCATTATTTTTATCTTTTTTATTTTCTTTGTACATATATACTATAATGTGCAGATGGAAAAGATAAGGTTGCTAAGGAGGTAATAGAAAGCATAGATGAGGAGAAGAAGTCCATCACGTTTAAGGTGATTGAAGGAGATCTTCTGGAGACATACAAAAGCTTCAAAGCCACTTGCCATGTGGACAAAGAAGGCGAAGACAGCTTGGTGACGTGGACCTTCGAATACGAGAAGCTACATGAGAAGGTGGAGGATCCACATACTTTAATGGACTTCATCGTTAGTGTCACTAAAGATATCGAGTCTCATCACCATCTCCACCAGTAGACAAAGAACGTGTGAAGGCGTCCATGCAGTTGATAAGTGTATGCGTGTTTTATATATCAATGACTTGATATATACTGAATAAAGATATGAGTTTGCCAAATAAATTTATAAGTGTCATTATAAGTCTCATTATAAGTACTATGAACTGAAGAGGAATTATTTCTCTAGAGAAAGAATTGAACCTGTGACAAAGGGCCGAAGAAGCTCACAACTCAACTGCAGAGTATTTGAATTAGCTGCATAAACACATATAGATGAGTTGAGAGAATTCAGATATATTAACTAAGTTGTAGACATTGACTGATGGAACTAGGGACCTGAGAGTTGAGACACACACCTATAATCAACAATTAAACCCCTAAAATTAAACAATTAAACCCCTAAAATTAAACCCCTAAAATTGAACATCCCATCCCATTTAAGTGGAGTGCCTCCTTTCTGGGCAGGTAAAACAAAAATATCATCAATTTGTTGCCATAGTAGTTCTTTAATTCAAAACTTAGCAATTTATCAGTTACCCTGCTTCTCTTTAATTATCCTAGTTGTCAAGTCTGATTGCTCAGGCACTATGGATATAGTAGTGACTCACAAACTTTACTTGTCAAGTAGCAGTTATCTGCTTATAGCGTAGTGAATACCCTATGTTCCAAGTGATAGATAGTTAAAGGTTCAAGCCTTATGGAGAGTTTATTCAAAATATCTGCAAATGACCATTTCCTAAAAGAGAAATTGTAATGTACAGTTGTGTGTATCTCTAGTTTCTTATTATCTGCATTCCTGTCTTGTCAATGAAGGAATTCTGGATCAGCTTTATGTCTGATAAATACCTGTTGCACTTAAGCTTATAATTTGTAGTCTTTTTGCATTATTCAGAGACCGAGAAAGGCATTTTCAATGCAAAAGGCCATTATCAATAGACATAGACTCTTCAAATCAAATTAGCCAAAAACAGAAGCGACTTAGCTACAAACACATCTATCAGACTCGACAAAACACTAATTCGACAAACACTAATTAGTAATCAACATCAACACACAGACTCGGCAAAATAACACATATTATAAAATCTACTAGTATCTAAATTTATATTTTGCATCTACTTGGGTACCTTACAAATCTAGTAGTAGCTGTGGAAGAATCCTTTCAAGATAGCAGCAACACGTTGAACAGCTTTAGCAATAGTACCAACACGTTGAACAGCTTCTGCATTATAAGTGTCATTATAAGTGTCATTATAAGTCTCATTATAAGTACTATGAACTGAAGAGGAATTATTTCTCTAGAGAAAGAATTGAACCTGTGACAAAGGGCCGAAGAAGCTCACAACTCAACTGCAGAGTATTTGAATTAGCTGCATAAACACATATAGATGAGTTGAGAGAATTCAGATATATTAACTAAGTTGTAGACATTGACTGATGGAACTAGGGACCTGAGAGTTGAGACACACACCTATAATCAACAATTAAACCCCTAAAATTAAACGATTAAACCCCTAAAATTAAACCCCTAAAATTGAACATCCCATCCCATTAGTAACAATTGAACCCTAAAATTAAACACCTAAAATTGAACCATAAAATTAAACCCTTAAAAAGTGAACCCGAAAGCTTCACAACTAAGCCCGTGTTCTGTTATATTTTGTATCGAGAGATCGAGAGATCGAGAGATCGAGAGAGAGAGAGAGAGAGAGATAGTGAGAGAGAGAGAGTGTTAAGAGATGAAACCTCAATCAAACTAATCTTTAATCCCAAATTGAACAGAGGTTGAGAACAGATCGAGGTTGTATTAGAGGAGAGATGGTGTTGAGAGGTAGAGGGTGAGCGGCGACGATGAGCGGGAGGCGGAGGCTGAGGTGAGAGAGGGGGGAATTATGACCTAAAACTACGACGCGATTGTAGTTGAATTGGTGTTTTAGTGTAAAAATTATAAATAAAAAATAAAGATATATTTCTTAAAATACAGTAACTTCTAGAGCGTTTCTAAAAAACGCTATTTAAGTGCACGCTACAATAGCGTTTTTTACTTAAACGCTATCTTAGTATATATTTTTTATTTTTTGTTTAATTTCGTTTTTTCATTTATTAACTTACACTATGGTTCTCGAAAAAACGCTATTTAAGTACAGCACTAAGATAGCGCTTTTGGAAAAACGCTATCTAAGTACTATGTCCTAAGTTCAGATTTGTAGTAGTGAAAACCTCCTTGATTTCGTCATCACCATCCTCAGGTTCAGCATGGCTGTTATGCTAGTTAAAATATTAAATCTCAAATTTCATGTCTCTAACTGAAAATAAAACATAAAACAAATCACATAAAATCTTGTTTTTTTAACTAAAAGTTCCATATCACCTTTAACCTACTTCTTTAGTTCACAAAATTTCTCTTTTAGGGCCACGAATCTCTCCATCATTACAATAAAACTAAATCCACTTTAACAACTAAATCCACATTAACCTAAAAAATTTGCTTGCACCGCTTTAACATGATTAACTATTGTTGCCCATTTGGCATTCAATAATTATGATCTCGTCATCACCACCAAAACCTTCACTTAATTGGCCGCTTCCAAAGTCACCTTGATTTCGTCATCACCATCCTCAAGTTCACATTTATCCACCAACTCATCCTCATTACGATTTTCCTCGCTAGGATCTTGGTACTCAATTGGATCCTCCCTGGTCATCAGCTTCCAAATTCTCGAAATCCTCCACCCAAGAAGTCCAAACACATTATATACTATATATAAGTAGTGTAAGGAGATTTACGTGGTCGGTCGTCATCTGGTCGTCAGTGCTAAAAAATAATTTTATTAGAAATTAGAAATGGGTCTGAGAACTAGTTTAGAAATCGGTCAGAGAATGAGTTGGACCAGAGTATTGATTTAAAAGATCAGCTAAAACTATGCTACCACGTAACTAATTAATGCTATTTTTAATTTAACGAACAATATGCTACCAAGTAACTAGTTAATGCAATTTTTAATTTAACAAACAAGCAGATCAAAAAAGATGCACTAAAATAACACATGATAAAACAAAAAAATTGAAGTTTGAGAATATTATTGTTAACTATAATTAATACAAAGATATTTTAGACTAAAGTTTAAAATATAATTAAAAAAAACCTTACCTTATAAAAAAGTTTCAAGAAAACCTAACTTTTAAAAGAAATTAAGTCATAAAAAAATTTTACTTTTAGATTTTACAAAAAACATGTTTAAAATTTATACTAAGAAAAGTCAACACAAATCAATAAATAAAAATTTTATTATTTTGCAAAGATTCTATATTCGGTACCAAAGTTGTAATAAATTAAAAAATAATCCGATTAAAATCCAAAATAAAATAATTTATAGAGAATCTTAATATTATAATCACAAAATATCCTATAATAATTTAAAAGTACTAAATTTCATCAACAATAAAATTTAAAGTAAATTAATAAATTTCATTGCTTTACCACTACTGCTGACAACTTCCAAACCATGAGTGCGGTTTTATATTTTTTTGATTGGTTTTTTATTTCGCTGTCATGACATATACATGTAGGAGAACTGGACATTGTGAGCTGGCAACTGTTGGTTATTATTTTTTAATTCAGGCGGATTCTTTGAGCCCAAGGCAGAGATCTCGTACTTAAATGAGGAAGCTAGATGGAACTGTCTGCCAAAAAATTCTTCCCTCCAATGCTCCAATACATCAAGTTTTAGGTGCACCTCAATCTTCTAAGAATGCAGCAAAGAGAGATGCGTGCTTGGAAGCTGGTAAACAATTACATCAGTTGGGTGCCCCAACCAACTATCTCTTGCCTGAACATGATGATGAAAATGAGGACCTGCAGGAATCATCATCAGATTCTGAATGCTCTGATGGTCAGCGCAACTGAACGCTCTATTGTTCAGTGCTGGATTATTTTTATTCTTATACTGCAGTCTGAGTATTTAAATTATTTTTTATTTGCAGACGAGGATACAGGAAGAGAACTCCATCAAATGCTTGTTCCCGCTGTCCTCAGAGAGCCATGGAGTAAGGCAGAGAATCCTGTCAACCTCAGCTCTTACTTTGTGAAGTTTAGACCGCATCCAGCAGATAGAGATTATAGACCATTTGGCCTGTTTGTGAAAGTAACCTGTGCTTGCACCGGCTATAAACTAGTTAATATTAATTATATATAGTAACAGTTAATATTTTTTTTTGAAACTAGTAACAGTTAATATTAATTGATATTTGGGTGATGGTGTAGCTCATTTGTTAAATGAGGACTATGCCTTATCGGTTCGATTCTCTCCTATCTTGTTCTAAAATAATAAAATCACTGTGACAAAAAAATATTAATTGATATTTTGCATTTTACAATTACTAGATGATAACCGGTGTTTCGAGAGAATATATTTTAATTGATCATTAATCTATTATTTTGCTTGATAATAAAATTTTATATTATTTTGTATTATAATATTAAAAATATTACTAAAACTTTTGGCTAATTTTTGCTATAGTTACATTATGTTTTCTATATATAGTTAATAACTAAAAATTCTCAAGTACTCTATTCAATGAAAAATTATTAGTGTTATCCAACAAAATTATGAAAATATAATATTTTACTTATTTTTAGCATACTTAAATAATTAAATCAACATTTATTTAATTATATTTGTATCTAAGTAATAAGATAATCATTGAGCGCGATTAAATGGCTGAAGTGGTAAGGAATTGATCAACATTTATTTAATTATATTTGTATATAAGTAATAAGATAATCAAAATGAGCGCGATTAAATGGCTGAAGTGGTAAGGAATTGTCTCTGGTCGTTCCAGGTCGTGAGTAGGCCTATTTATTTTGAAAAAAAATACAAAATAATTAATTATATTTATTATCTAAATAAATAATGGATTTTAATAAGATTCATAGTCTCCTCCTTCTCATACTGATTACCAAGAGGTTGAAATCCGATTTGATTAAAAAAAGAAAAACTTTTTCAACCAAAAAATCATCATTCGATTTACTTTAAAGAGTAAATTTGATAGAGAATCGGGATGAAGTTTAAATTGGAAAGGCCTCTCTTTATTTTCAGAAAATACCTTCTAAAATTGCAATTATTAAATAAAAAAATATTTGTGCAACTCAACTTATTATGATTAAAAAAATTGTAATTACAACAAAATGCCAACAATTTTAGAAGATACAAATATAAAGTGTTTCATCAAACAAAAATTTTTTAACTACTCAAAATTTTGCTTGCTTTTTTAACATGACCAACTATTGTTGCACATATGGCACTCTAATACAATGTAATCTACTCCCTATTCCATTTCCCTGCGAATCTTCCAAGAAAATGGCGGACTCGTCAATATATAATTACCAACTCATCATTACCAAAACCATCACTTGGCCACTTCCAAAACCTGCTTGATTTCGTCATCACCATCCTCAGGTTCAGCATGGCTATTATGCTAGTTAAAATATTAAATCTCAAATTTCATGTCTCTAACTGAAAATAAAACATAAAACAAATCACATAAAATCTTGTTTTTTTTAACTAAAAGTTCCATATCAACTTTAACCTACTTCTTTAGTTCACAAAATTTCTCTTTTAGGGCCACGAATCTCTCCATCATTACAATAAAACTAAATCCACTTTAACAACTAAATCCACATTAACCTAAAAAATTTGCTTGCACAGCTTTAACATGATTAACTATTGTTGCCCATTTGGCATTCAATAATTATGATCTCGTCATCACCACCAAAACCTTCACTTAATTGGCCGCTTCCAAAGTCACCTTGATTTCGTCATCACCATCCTCAAGTTCACATTTATCCACCAACTCATCCTCATTACGATTTTTCTCGCTAGGATCTTGGTACTCGATTGGATCCTCCCCCGAATTCGGGTCATCAGCTTCCAAATTCTCGAAATCCTCCTCCTCCCAAGAAGTCCAAACATATTATATACTATATATAAGTAGCGTAAGGAGATTTACGTGGTCGGTCGTCATCTGGTCGTCAGGGCTAAAAAAGTGATTTTGTTAGAAATTAGAAATGGGTCTGAGAACGAGTTTAGAAATCGGTCAGAGAATGAGTTGGACCAGAGTATTGATTTAAAAGATCAGCTAAAACTATGCTACCAAATAACTAATTAATGCTATTTTTAATTTAACGAACAATATGCTACCAAATAACTAGTTAATGCAATTTTTAATTTAACAAACAAGCAGATAAAAAATGGAAGCACTAAAATAACAAATGATAAAACAAAAAAATTAAAGTTTGAGAATATTATTGTTTACTAAAATTAATACAAAGATATTTTAGACTAAAGTTTAAAATATAATTAAGAAACCTTACCTTAAAAAAGTTTCAAGAAAACCTAAGTTTTTAAAAAAATTAAGTCATAAAAAAAAATTACTTTTAGATTTTACAAAAAACGTGTTTAAAATTTATACTAAGAAAAGTCAACACAAATCAATAAATAAAAATTTTATTATTTTGCAAAGATTCTATATTCGGTACCAAAGTTGTAATAAATTAAAAAATAATCCGAAAATCCAAAATAAAATAATTTATAGAGAATCTAAATGTTATAATCACAAAATATCCAATAATAATTTAAAAGTACTAAATTTCATCAACAATAAAATTTAAAGTAAATTAATAAAGACTAAAACTAATAAAATATTCATCATCAAATTAATTAATTATTATTATAAGTTAACATATTTTTCGTACTAACTTTAGCATATATATATAAGTACAAAATACATGCATATTATTAATTTATTATCATTAAATGTAAAAAAATAATTCAAAATGTTATAAAAAATACTAAAATAAGGCAAGAGGCCAAGGACAAGCACGGATGATGCTGATGTGGACACTCCTAACAACTGACCGCTTCTTACCTAAGCCCAGACTATGCACATAACTTATGTTTTATCTGTACGATATACGGCCCAGATTGCGACTCGCGTGCTAAAACCCCACCTATAAATACATAATAAGCGCACTTCCCCAAAACCCTCGTGTTATACTATTTTCTTGCAGCCGCTGTCTACATTTCTTTCTCTCTTGTCTTCTCAAAGCTTCAAGTCAAACCCTCTCTTCCGTTTAATCAGCAAAATGGCCTTCAATGGTGTTCTTGCAAATGATTAACAAATATCCCACAATTATTGCAAGACAGTAAGTCTTTCTTTTAATCCCCCTTGTCTTTTTTTATGATTTTGTGTTTTTGTTAATTCATTTCTTGGATTTGTGTGTACATCTGTATCTATGTGTGTGTTGGTTGTACATGTATTAGTGATTTGTTGTTGGTTGTGTGTATTCATTTATTTACTCCCTCCGTTTCAAATTAGTATTTCACTTTCAAAAAATTACGCATATTAAGAAACTCAAATATTAATGATCTAATTTCATAGTTACCCATATTTATTGCATTGGTTAGATAAATAAGTACATAAAGTCAATCTTGAAAATTAAAACTCAAGGATAATATGGGAAGTTTAAGTAAAAAATTGTATTGAAAATAGGAATGAAACAACTATTTTGAAACAAAATTTTCTTGAAAGTGGACTACTAATTTGAAACGGAGGGAGTATTTCATTGATGTTGAATTTATTTGTGCTGTGGGGTTCTGGGGTTTTCCGATGAATTGATTTTGTATTTGTTTAGTCTATTACTGATATTAATAAATGATGATGATGTTTAGTCTTGTGTGCCTTAATTGGGGTTTAAAAAGTCAAGGGCTGGCTTTTTTTTTTTTTTTCTCAAGATGTATTTATTTTGTTGGTGTTTGAATGTTGAGGTGAAGGAATGTAGAGATGTCATGCTTATATATTTTCTTAGACAATGACATTTTAATTTTCACCTGTCTTGTTATCTACTAATGAAACTTTCTCTCAGGTATCAGCTGGATCTCTATCGGAAAGCTTTGAGAGAAAGCATTGTAGCCTATTTAGGAACAGGCGCTGCCAAGACTCACATTGTTGTTCTACTAATCCATGAAATGCCGCACTTCATAAGGAATCCCCAGAAAGACGTATGTGTCTTTCTAGCTCCTACAGTTGCTCTTGTTGAGCAGGTGACCCATTCTTCTTTTAGTTATCTTTTATTTTACATCCTTTTATTTGTTTATCAACCAAAGACTGATCCAGATACCAGTATACTGTATATTTGATTTGAAATTCCTTTTCTTTAAACGCGACCTTGTACTTTTACAGAGCTTATCGTACTGCCATATCAGGATTGAATGGATTGCGCTCCAAATATTTGATGAATGCCATCATGCACACGCTTGAAGCAATCATCCTTATGCTGAAATCATTAAGGTAAATTTTTTTTATCTGTTGATATTATTGCTTCGGCATCTCACACATTTGATGTATCCTAGCAGATTTGTACCAGAGCTAATGGCAACTAATAAGCCATCTTATACGGTGTAAGAAGCTCCTCCTTCTGTCGATCATGTCCGTTACTTTCAAGAGCTTCACGACAAGGAAATGGAAAAATGGCGTGCAATAAGATCTGCTTTGCCTGGAGTCAATCATGTTCCTCCCCCAGACACAAGTACAACTCAAGAATTCTTTGGTGCTTGTTCTGCATCCAAAACAGCTCCAAGTATTGGAGCTAGTGGATCTGATAATTCAACTATTGCCAATTCCACTAGCTTCAATACTCGGAGCTGTTTTGGATGCAGAAGAAGCACCAAAGAATTCTTAAGTTGTACTCTTGTCTGGGGGAGGAACATGATTGACTCCAGGCGGAACAGATCTCATTGCACGCCATTTTTCCATTTCCTTGTCGTAAAGCTCTTGAAAGTAACGGACATGATCGACAGAAGAAGGTGCTTCCTGCACCACATAAGATGGCTAGTTTGTTGCCATTAGCTCTGGTACAATTCTGCTAGGATACATTAAATGTGTGAGATGCCGAAGAAATAATATCAAGAGATAAAACTTTTTTTACCTTCATGATTTCAGCATAAGGATGATTGCTTCCAACCTGTGCATGATTGCATTCATAAAATATTAGAAGCGCAATCCATTCAATCCTGATTTAGCACTGCGATAAGCTCTGTACAAGTAAACAGAGCACATAACATAAGGCAAGAGGATAAGGACTATCACGCATGATGCTGATGTGGACCCTCCTAACACTTGACCGCTTTTTACGTAAGCCCAGATTATGCACATAACATATGTTATCTGTACGATATTATACGGACCTGATTGCGACTCACGTCCTAAAACCCTAAAACCCCACCTATAAATACATAATAAGCGCACTAGCCTAAAACCCTCGTGTTACAATATTTTCTTGCAGCCGCTGTCTACATTTCTTTCTCTCGTCTTCTCAAAGATTCAAGTCAAACCCTCTCTTCCCTTTAATCAGTAAAATGGCCTACAATGGTGTTCTTGCAAACGATTAACAAAGATCCCACAATTATAGCAAGACAGTAAGTCTTTCTTTTAATCCCCCTTGTCTTTTTGTATGTTTTTATGTTTTTGTTAATTCATTTATTGGATTTGTGTGTACAACTGTATCTATGTGTGTGTGTTGGTTGTACAAGTATTAGTGATTTGTTGTTGGTTTTGTGTATTTATTTATTTATTTATTTCGTTGATGTTGAATTTATTTGTGCTGTGGGGTTTTCTGATGAATTGATTTTGTATTTGTTTAGTCTCTTACTGATGTTAATAAATGATGATGATGTTTAGTCTTTTGTGCCTTAATTGGGGTTTAAAAAGTCAAGGGCTAGCTTGTTTTTTTTTCTCGAGATTTATTAATTTTGTTGGTGTTTGAATGTTGAAGTGAAGGAATGTAGAGATGTCATGCTTATATATTTTCTTACACAATGACATTTTAATTTTCACCTGTCGTGTTATCTACTAATGAAACTTTCTCTCAGGTATCAGTTGGATCTTTGTCGGAAAGCTTTGGGAGAAAACATTGTAGCCTATTTAGGAACAGGCGCTGCCAAGACTCACATTGTTGTTCTACTAATCCATGAAATGCGGCACTTAGTAAGGAATCCCAGAAAGACGTATGTGTCTTTCTAGCTCCTACAGTTGCTCTGATCTCGTTGAGCAGGTGACCCATATTTCTTCTTTTAGTTATCTTTTATTTTACATCTTTTTATTTCTTTATCAACCGAAGACTGATCCAGATACTAGTATACTGTGTATTTGATTTGAAATTCCTTCTGTTTAAACGTGACCTTTTGTGGTGCTTCGATTATTAATTATTTCATGTCTTGACATGTGTTTGTATATATGTAAAGCAAGCCAAAGTCATTAAGGACTCAGTTGACGTTAAAGTTGGGATCTACTCTGGGATGTCTTTGCACTTCAAGGGCCATGCCTATTGGGAGAAAAAGTTAGAACAACATGAGGTTTGCCTCATTTCTATGTTATCAAAATTTATTGTCCCATTCATCATTAGAAAGACCCATTGGAAGTACTTTATAACAGAATGTTTGGGGGCTTAAAAAACGAAAATGTGGTTGCTAATGTTGTTAAAATGTGATTTTGGCCAACGAATTGGTATACAATAAAATGCTTAACCTATGATTATGCATGTACAGGTCCTTGTCATGACACCAACCGTAATTTTACTGAGTTTATTGCAATGCCATATCAGGATTGAACGGATTACGCTCCAAATATTTGATGAATGCCATCATGCACAGGCTAGAAGCAATCATCCTTATGCTGAAATCATGAAGGTAAAAAAAGTTTTATCTATTGATATTATTGCTTCGGCATCTCACACATTTGATGTATCCAAGAAGAATTGTACCAGAGCTAATGGCAACTAACAAGCCATCTTATGTGGTGCAAGAAGCTCCTCCTTCTGTCGATCATGTCCGTTACTTTCAAGAGCTTCACGACAAGGAAATGAAAAAATGGCGTGCAATAACATCAGCTTTGCCTGGAGTCAATCATATTCCTCCCCCAGACACAAGTACAACTCAAGAATTCTTTGGTGCTTCTTCTGCATCCAAAACAGCTCCGAGTATTGGAGCTAGTGGATCTGACAATTCAACTATTGCTAATTCCACTAGCTCCAATACTCGGAGCTATTTTGGATGTAGAAGAAGCTCCAAAGAATTCTGGAGTTGTACTCTTGTCTGGGGGAGGAACATGATTGACTCCAGCTGGCGGAGCAGATCTCATTGCACGCCATTTTTCCATTTCCTTGTCTTAAAGCTCTTGAAAGTAACGGACATGATCGACAGAAGGAGGAGCTTCTTGCACCACATAAGATGGCTTGTTTGTTGCCATTAGCTCTGGTACAATTCTGCTAGGATTCATCAAATGTGTGAGATGCCGAAGCAATAATATAAAGAGATAAAACTTTTTTTACCTTCATGATTTGAGCATAAGGATGATTGCTTCCAGCCTGTGCATGATGGCATTCATCAAATATTAGAATTGCATGCAATCCATTCAATCCTGATATAGCACTGCGATAAGCTCTAATATAGCATTGTCGAGCATTGTAGTAGCAGAAAAGTGGTACTTACACAATTACAACTTTATTTAGAAATTGAAATGCTTTTTGATAAATTCATAATGTGATTAATTGATGTATGGGTTATAGTTTGACATTACTCATCCCAAAAGAAGTATGTGACTTTACTCATCCCAAAAGAAGTATATGAATTAAATTCCTTGTTTTTCGTCAGCTAAATTTGTTGGTTGCAAATAAAGTTGCAAAGGAAGGACTTGATATTCAAACCTGCTGCCTTGTAGTAAGGTTTGATCTTCCTGAATTCAATCACGAGGACGTGCACGCATGCCGCAGTCGGAATATGCGTTTCTGGTCGACAGGTACTTCTTCAACCATATGTTTATTAATACTCCTTAATTCATTTTTGCACACCCAAATAATAATAATGATAATTTATATCCTATATATAATAAGCATATTTGGTTGGCTATACTACCGCGAAAAGAATAACCACCATTGGATCGATATTAAATATTAAATTAAATCAACGGTCAAGATTATTTTAAGATTATATTATATTATAAAAGATTATATTCATTGCATCCTCGAAAAGAATAAACACCATTGGATCGATATTAAATGTTAAATTAAATCAATGGTCAATATTATTTTAAGATTATAAAAGATTATATTCATTGGATTGATATTAAATTAAATTTTATGTCCTATATATAATAAGCATAAGGTGGATATTTGGTTGGCTATACTACCGCAAAAAGAATAACCACCATTGGGTCGATATTAAATTAAATCAACGGTCAAGATTATTTTTTAAGATTATATTATATTATAAAAAAAATTATACTCATTGGATCGATATATATTAAATTAAATCAATGGTCAAGATTATATTAAGATTACATTAAAAAAGATTCTATTATATTATAATTAACTTCTAATGCAGTTTCAAAAAAAAAACTTCTAATCAAAAGTGATAATGGGAAAGGAGACAAGATCGACTATTTTGTATGTAAAAGAACTCAACTGTAAAGCTAAAGTATAGTCAATTACTCAATTACTGCCCGGTCAAATACGGTCAAATTGTTAAAATAATCAAATATTGCATTTGCCAAAATTCTATTTTTTACAAAAAAATCTAAGAATATAACTTTATAAAAAAACACAAATTAATTTATATACAACCTGATTTTTTTCATATTATTTAAAAACATGTTAAATAATGTATTTGTACAAATTCCTTTTTAAAAAAAAAAAATATGATAACACAACTTTAAAAAAAAACAAACTAATGTTTTCTTAAATTAATATAAATCATCTTATTAACTTTTCTAATAAGATATTAAAAGGATAGGAACATCTAATACTAAATAGAAAAGGAGATATAATGTATAATCACAATTCCAGTAACTGTTGGGAAATGGAATTGATATATGAGAATTAGACAGAATGCAAAATCTCATAAAGAAAAAGGCTTAACCAAAAAAAACTTAAGAAATTAAAAAGATTGGCACTTTCACGTGAAAAGGAAGCAGAGGAGCATTAAAAACTTGAACTTCCAGTTAGCATTTAGCATTCTTATTGATAATTGGTAATTTCTTTAACATAGATTAATATACATATATACATAAATTTTGTGTTCAATCTTAATTGACTCTTTATGTATAATAATTTTATCATAAGATTATGGGATTCATTTAATTAAAAAGGATGATAATCATAAAATAGGACAAATTGAATAAATATATTCTACAAAAAATTAACATTTAAATAAAATAATTTATAAGTTTAATAGTGAATTCCGTGCATCGGATCATAGGCTAGTAATAATAATAATAATAATAATAATAATAATAATAATAATAATAATAATAATAATAATAATAATAATAATTGTGTTGTACGGTATGTCATAGTGGCAATGAGAAAGAGGTAAAACTAACAAAGGTGAGGAAAGAATAAACCAAGATATCAAATTCAGGACATCTACCGGCACGGTTTCTAATTTGGAAGAAAAAACGTACAGAGTAAAAGTGACGGGTGCCACAAAAAGTTTTACAAGTAGCATTTCATTGCTTTACCACTACTGCTGACAACTTCCAAACCATGAGTGCGGTTTTATATTTTTTTTGATTGGTTTTTTATTTTGCTGTCATGACATATACATGTAGGAGAACTGGACATTGTGCAGCTGGCAACTGTTGGTTATTATTTTTTAATTCAGGCAGATTCTTTGAGCCCAAGGCAGAGATCTCGTACTTAAATGAGGAAGCTAGATGGAACTGTCTGCCAAAAAATTCTTCCCTCCAATGCTCCAATACATCAAGTTTTAGGTGCACCTCAATCTTCTAAGAATGCAGCAAAGAGAGATGCGTGCTTGGAAGCTTGTAAACAATTACATCAGTTGGGTGCCCCAACCAACTATCTCTTGCCTGAACATGATGATGAAAATGAGGACCTGCAGGAATCATCATCAGATTCTGAAAGCTCTGATGGTCAGCGCAACTGAACCCTCTATTGTTCAGTGCTGGATTATTTTTATTCTTATACTGCAGCCTGAGTATTTAAATTATTTTTTATTTGCAGACGAGGATACAGGAAGAGAACTCCATCAAATGCTTGTTCCCGCTGTCCTCAGAGAGCCATGGAGTAAGGCAGAGAATCCTGTCAACCTCAGCTCTTACTTTGTGAAGTTTAGACCGCATCCAGCAGATAGAGATTATAGACCATTTGGCCTGTTTGTGAAAGTAATATGTGCTTTGCACCGGCTATAAACTAGTTAATATTAATTATATATAGTAACAGTTAATATTTTTTTTTGAAACTAGTAACAGTTAATATTAATTGATATTTGGGTGATGGTGTAGCTCATTTGTTAAATGAGGACTATGCCTTATCGGTTCGATTCTCTCCTATCTTGTTCTAAAATAATAAAATCACTGTGACAAAAAAAAATTAATTGATATTTTGCATTTTACAATTACTAGATGATAACCCGTGTTTCGAGAGAATATATTTTAATTGATCATTAATATATTATTTTGCTTGATAATAAAATTTTATATTATTTTGTATTATAATATTAAAAATATTACTAAAACTTTTGGCTTATTTTTGCTATAGTTACATTATGTTTTCTATATATAGTTAATAACTAAAAATTCTCAAGTACTCTATTCAATGAAAAATTATTAGTGTTATCCAACAAATTTATGAAAATATAATATTTTACTTATTTTTAGCATACTTAAATAATTAAATCAACATTTATTTAATTATATTTGTATCTAAGTAATAAGATAATCAATGAGCGCGATTAAATGGCTGAAGTGGTAAGGAATTGATCAACATTTATTTAATTATATTTGTATATAAGTAATAAGATAATCAAAATCAGCGCGATTAAATGGCTGAAGTGGTAAGGAATTGTCACTGGTCGTTCCAGGTCGTGAGTAGGCCTATTTATTTTTAGAAAAAAATACAAAATAATTAATTATATTTATTATCTAAATAAAAAATGGATTTTAATAAGATTCATAGTCTACTCCTTCTCATACTGATTACCAAGAGGTTGAAATCCGATTTGATTAAAAAAAGAAAAACTTTTTCAACCAAAAAATCATCATTTGATTTACTTTAATGAGTAAATTTGATAGAGAATCGGGATCAAGTTTAAATTGGAAAGGCCTCTCTTTATTTTCAGAAAATACCTTCTAAAATTGCAATTATTAAATAAAAAAATATTTGTGCAACTCAACTTATTATGATTAAAAAAATTGTAATTACAACAAAATGCCAACAATTTTAGAAGATACAAATATAAAGTGTTTCATCAAACAAAAATTTTTTAACTACTCAAAATTTTGCTTGCTTTTTTAACATGACTAACTATTGTTGCACATATGGCACTCTAATACAATGTAATCTACTCCCTATTCCATTTTCCTGCGAATCTTCCAAGAAAATGGCGGACTCGTCAATATATAATTACCAACTCATCATTACCAAAACCTTCACTTGGCCACTTCCAAAACCTGCTTGATTTCGTCATCACCATCCTCAGGTTCAGCATGGCTATTATGCTAGTTAAAATATTAAATCTCAAATTTCATGTCTCTAACTGAAAATAAAACATAAAACAAATCACATAAAATCTTGTTTTTTTTAACTAAAAGTTCCATATCAACTTTAACCTACTTCTTTAGTTCACAAAATTTCTCTTTTAGGGCCACGAATCTCTCCAGCATTACAATAAAACTAAATCCACTTTAACCTAAAAAATTTGCTTGCACCGCTTTAACATGATTAACTATTGTTGCCCATTTGGCATTCAATAATTATGATCTCGTCATCACCACCAAAACCTTCACTTAATTGGCCGCTTCCAAAGTCACCTTGATTTCGTCATCACCATCCTCAAGTTCACATTTATCCACCAACTCATCCTCATTACGATTTTTCTCGCTAGGATCTTGGTACTCGATTGGATCCTCCCCCGAATTCGGGTTATCAGCTTCCAAATTCTCGAAATCCTCCTCCTCCCAAGAAGTCCAAACACATTATATACTATATATAAGTAGCGTAAGGAGATTTAAGTGGTCAGTCGTCATCTGGTCGTCAGGGCTAAAAAAGTGATTTTGTTAGAAATTAGAAATGGGTTTGAGAACGAGTTTAGAAATCGGTCAGAGAATGAGTTGGACCAGAGTATTGATTTGAAAGATCAGCTAAAACTATGCTACCAAATAACTAATTAATGCTATTTTTAATTTAACGAACAATATGCTACCAAATAATTAATGCAATTTTTAATTTAACAAACAAGCAGATAAAAAATGGAAGCACTAAAATAACAAATGATAAAACAAAAAAATTGAAGTTTGAGAATATTATTGTTAACTAAAATTAATACAAAGATATTTTAGACTAAAGTTTAAAATATAATTAAAAAAACCTTACCTCATAAAAAAGTTTCAAGAAAACCTAACTTTTTAAAAAAATTAAGTCATAAAAAAAATTTACTTTTAGATTTTACAAAAAACGTGTTTAAAATTTATACTAAGAAAAGTCAACACAAATCAATAAATAAAAATTTTATTATTTTTCAAAGATTCTATATTCGGTACCAAAGTTGTAATAAATTAAAAAATAATCCGAAAATCCAAAATAAAATAATTTATAGAGAATCTAAATGTTATAATCACAAAATATCCAATAATAATTTAAAAGTACTAAATTTCATCAACAATAAAATTTAAAGTAAATTAATAAAGACTAAAACTAATAAAATATTCATCATCAAATTAATTAATTATTATTATAAGTTAACATATTTTTCGTACTAACTTTAGCATATATATATAAGTACAAAATACATGCATATTATTAATTTATTATCATTAAATGTAAAAAAATAATTCAAAATGTTATAAAAAATACTAAAATAAGGCAAGAGGCCAAGGACAAGCACGGATGATGCTGATGTGGACACTCCTAACAACTGACCGCTTCTTACCTAAGCCCAGACTATGCACATAACTTATGTTTTATCTGTACGATATACGGCCCAGATTGCGACTCGCGTGCTAAAACCCCACCTATAAATACATAATAAGCGCACTTCCCCAAAACCCTCGTGTTATACTATTTTCTTGCAGCCGCTGTCTACATTTCTTTCTCTCTTGTCTTCTCAAAGCTTCAAGTCAAACCCTCTCTTCCGTTTAATCAGCAAAATGGCCTTCAATGGTGTTCTTGCAAATGATTAACAAATATCCCACAATTATTGCAAGACAGTAAGTCTTTCTTTTAATCCCCCTTGTCTTTTTTTATGATTTTGTGTTTTTGTTAATTCATTTCTTGGATTTGTGTGTACATCTGTATCTATGTGTGTGTTGGTTGTACATGTATTAGTGATTTGTTGTTGGTTGTGTGTATTCATTTATTTACTCCCTCCGTTTCAAATTAGTATTTCACTTTCAAAAAATTACGCATATTAAGAAACTCAAATATTAATGATCTAATTTCATAGTTACCCATATTTATTGCATTGGTTAGATAAATAAGTACATAAAGTCAATCTTGAAAATTAAAACTCAAGGATAATATGGGAAGTTTAAGTAAAAAATTGTATTGAAAATAGGAATGAAACAACTATTTTGAAACAAAATTTTCTTGAAAGTGGACTACTAATTTGAAACGGAGGGAGTATTTCATTGATGTTGAATTTATTTGTGCTGTGGGGTTCTGGGGTTTTCCGATGAATTGATTTTGTATTTGTTTAGTCTATTACTGATATTAATAAATGATGATGATGTTTAGTCTTGTGTGCCTTAATTGGGGTTTAAAAAGTCAAGGGCTGGTTTTTTTTTTTTTTCTCAAGATGTATTTATTTTGTTGGTGTTTGAATGTTGAGGTGAAGGAATGTAGAGATGTCATGCTTATATATTTTCTTAGACAATGACATTTTAATTTTCACCTGTCTAGTTATCTACTAATGAAACTTTCTCTCAGGTATCAGCTGGATCTCTATCGGAAAGCTTTGAGAGAAAGCATTGTAGCCTATTTAGGAACAGGCGCTGCCAAGACTCACATTGTTGTTCTACTAATCCATGAAATGCCGCACTTCATAAGGAATCCCCAGAAAGACGTATGTGTCTTTCTAGCTCCTACAGTTGCTCTTGTTGAGCAGGTGACCCATTCTTCTTTTAGTTATCTTTTATTTTACATCCTTTTATTTGTTTATCAACCAAAGACTGATCCAGATACCAGTATACTGTATATTTGATTTGAAATTCCTTTTCTTTAAACGCGACCTTGTACTTTTACAGAGCTTATCGTACTGCCATATCAGGATTGAATGGATTGTGCTCCAAATATTTGATGAATGCCATCATGCACACGCTTGAAGCAATCATCCTTATGCTGAAATCATTAAGGTAAAAAATTTTAACTGTTGATATTATTGCTTCGGCATCTCACACATTTGATGTATCCTAGCAGATTTGTACCAGAGCTAATGGCAACTAACAAGCCATCTTATACGGTGTAAGAAGCTCCTCCTTCTGTCGATCATGTCCGTTACTTTCAAGAGCTTCACGACAAGGAAATGGAAAAATGGCGTGCAATAAGATCTGCTTTGCCTGGAGTCAATCATGTTCCTCCCCCAGACACAAGTACAACTCAAGAATTCTTTTGTGCTTGTTCTGCATCCAAAACAGCTCCAAGTATTGGAGCTAGTGGATCTGATAATTCAACTATTGCCAATTCCACTAGCTTCAATACTCGGAGCTGTTTTGGATGCAGAAGAAGCACCAAAGAATTCTTAAGTTGTACTCTTGTCTGGGGGAGGAACATGATTGACTCCAGGCGGAACAGATCTCATTGCACGCCATTTTTCCATTTCCTTGTCGTAAAGCTCTTGAAAGTAACGGACATGATCGATAGAAGAAGGTGCTTCCTGCACCACATAAGATGGCTAGTTTGTTGCCATTAGCTCTGGTACAATTCTGCTAGGATACATCAAATGTGTTAGATGCCGAAGAAATAATATCAAGAGATAAAACTTTTTTTACCTTCATGATTTCAGCATAAGGATGATTGCTTCCAACCTGTGCATGATTGCATTCATAAAATATTAGAAGCGCAATCCATTCAATCCTGATTTAGCACTGCGATAAGCTCTGTACAAGTAAACAGAGCACACAACATAAGGCAAGAGGATAAGGACTATCACGCATGATGCTGATGTGGACCCTCCTAACACTTGACCGCTTTTTACGTAAGCCCAGATTATGCACAAAACATATGTTATCTGTAAGATATTATACGGACCTGATTGCGACTCACGTCCTAAAACCCTAAAACCCCACCTATAAATACATAATAAGCGCACTAGCCTAAAACCCTCGTGTTACAATATTTTCTTGTAGCCGCTGTCTACATTTCTTTCTCTCGTCTTCTCAAAGATTCAAGTCAAACCCTCTCTTCCCTTTAATCAGTAAAATGGCCTACAATGGTGTTCTTGCAAACGATTAACAAAGATCCCACAATTATTGCAAGACAGTAAGTCTTTCTTTTAATCCCCCTTGTCTTTTTGTATGTTTTTATGTTTTTGTTAATTCATTTATTGGATTTGTGTGTACATCTGTATCTATGTGTGTGTGTTGGTTGTACAAGTAATAGTGATTTGTTGTTGGTTTTGTGTATTTATTTATTTATTTATTTCATTGATGTTGAATTTATTTGTGCTGTGGGGTTTTCTGATGAATTGATTTTGTATTTGTTTAGTCTCTTACTGATATTAATAAATGATGATGATGTTTAGTCTTTTGTGCCTTAATTGGGGTTTAAAAAGTCAAGGGCTGGCTTGTTTTTTTTTTCTCGAGATTTATTAATTTTGTTGGTGTTTGAATGTTGAAGTGAAGGAATGTAGAGATGTCATGCTTATATATTTTCTTAGACAATGACATTTTAATTTTCACCTGTCGTGTTATCTACTAATGAAACTTTCTCTCAGTTGGATCTTTGTCGGAAAGCTTTGGGAGAAAACATTGTAGCCTATTTAGGAACAGGCGCTGCCAAGACTCACATTGTTGTTCTACTAATCCATGAAATGCGGCACTTAGTAAGGAATCCCCAGAAAGACGTATGTGTCTTTCTAGCTCCTACAGTTGCTCTGATCTCGTTGAGCAGGTGACCCATATTTCTTCTTTTAGTTATCTTTTATTTTACATCTTTTTATTTCTTTATCAACCGAAGACTGATCCAGATACTATTATACTGTGTATTTGATTTGAAATTCCTTCTGTTTAAACGTGACCTTTTGTGGTGCTTCGATTATTAATTATTTCATGTCTTGACATGTGTTTGTATATATGTAAAGCAAGCCAAAGTCATTAAGGACTCAGTTGATGTTAAAGTTGGGATCTACTCTGGGATGTCTTTGCACTTCAAGGGCCATGCCTATTGGGAGAAAAAGTTAGAACAACATGAGGTTTGCCTCATTTCTATGTTACCAAAATTTATTGTCCCATTCATCATTAGAAAGATCCATTGGATGTACTTTATAACAGAATGTTTGGGGGCTTAGAAAACGAAAATGTGGTTGCTAATGTTGTTAAAATGTGATTTTGGCCAACGAAGGTATACAATAAAATGCTTAACCTATGATTATGCATGTGCATGTCCTTGTCATGACACCAACCGTAATTTTACTGAGTTTATTGCAATGCCATATCAGGATTGAACGGATTACGCTCCAAATATTTGATGAATGCCATCATGCACAGGCTAGAAGCAATCATCCTTATGCTGAAATCATGAAGGTAAAAAAAGTTTTATCTATTGATATTATTGCTTCGGCATCTCACACATTTGATGTATCCAAGCAGAATTGTACCAGAGCTAATGGCAACTAACAAGCCATCTTATGTGGTGCAAGAAGCTCCTCCTTCTGTCGATCATGTCCGTTACTTTCAAGAGCTTCACGACAAGGAAATGAAAAAATGGCGTGCAATAACATTAGCTTTGCCTGGAGTCAATCATTTTCCTCCCCCAGACACAAGTACAACTCAAGAATTCTTTGGTGCTTCTTCTGCATCCAAAACAGCTCCGAGTATTGGAACTAGTGGATCTGACAATTCAACTATTGCCAATTCCACTTGCTCCAATACTCGGAGCTATTTTGGATGTAGAAGAAGCTCCAAAGAATTCTGGAGTTGTACTCTTGTCTGGGGGAGGAACATGATTGACTCCAGCTGGCGGAGCAGATCTCATTGCACGCCATTTTTCCATTTCCTTGTCTTAAAGCTCTTGAAAGTAACGGACATGATCGACAGAAGGAGGAGCTTCCTGCACCACATAAGATGGCTTGTTTGTTGCCATTAGCTCTGGTACAATTCTGCTAGGATTCATCAAATGTGTGAGATGCCGAAGCAATAATATAAAGAGATAAAACTTTTTTTACCTTCATGATTTGAGCATAAGGATGATTGCTTCCAGCCTGTGCATGATGGCATTCATCAAATATTAGAATTGCATGCAATCCATTCAATCCTGATATAGCACTGCGATAAGCTCTAATATAGCATTGTCGAGCATTGTAGTAGCAGAAAAGTGGTACTTACACAATTACAACTTTATTTAGAAATTGAAATGCTTTTTGATAAATTCATAATGTGATTAATTGATGTATGGGTTATAGTTTGACTTTACTCATCCCAAAAGAAGTATGTGACTTTACTCATCCCAAAAGAAGTATATGCATTAAATTCCTTGTTTTTCGTCAGCTAAATTTGTTGGTTGCAAATAAAGTTGCAAAGGAAGGACTTGATATTCAAACCTGCTGCCTTGTAGTAAGGTTTGATCTTCCTGAATTCAATCACGGGGACGTGCACGCATGCCGCAGTCGGAATATGCGTTTCTGGTCGACAGGTACTTCTTCAACCATATGTTTATTAATACTCCTTAATTCATTTTTGCACACTCAAATAATAATAATGATAATTTATATCCTATTTATAATAAGCATAAGGTGGATATTTGGTTGGCTATACTACCGCGAAAAGAATAACCACCATTGGATCGATATTAAATATTAAATTAAATCAACGGTCAAGATTATTTTAAGATTATATTATATTATAAAAGATTAAATTCATTGCATCCTCGAAAAGAATAAACACCATTGGATCGATATTAAATGTTAAATTAAATCAATGGTCAATATTATTTTAAGATTATAAAAGATTATATTCATTGGATCGATATTAAATTAAATTTTATATCCTATATATAATAAGCATAAGGTGGATATTTGGTTGGCTATACTACCGCAAAGAGAATAACCACCATTGGGTCGATATTAAATTAAATCAACGGTCAAGATTATTTTTTAAGATTATATTATATTATAAAAAAATTTATACTCATTGGATCGATATTAAATTAAAACAATGGTCAATATTATATTAAGATTATATTAAAAAAGATTCTATTATATTATAATTAAATTCTAATGCAGTTTCAAAAAAAAAAACTTCTAATCAAAAGTGATAATGGGAAAGGAGACAAGATCCACTATTTTGTATGTAAAAGAACTCAACTGGAAAGCTAAAGTACAGTCAATTACTCAATTATTGCCCGGTCAAATACGTCAAATTATTAAAATAATCAAATATTGCATTTGCCAAAATTCTATTTTTTTACAAAAAAATCTAAGAATACAACTTTATAAAAAAACACAAATTAATTTATATACAACCTGATTTTTTCATATTATTTAAAAACATGTTAAATAATGTATTTGTACAAATTCCTTTTTTTTAAAAAAAAATATGATAACACAACTTTAAAAAAAACAAACTAATGTTTTCTTAAATTAATATAAATCATCTTATTAACTTTTCTAATAAGATATCTAAAAGGATAGGAACATTTAATACTAAATAGAAAAGGAGATATAATGTATAATCACAATTCCAGTAACTGTTGGGAAATGGAATTGATATATGAGAATTAGACAGAATGCAAAAACTCATAAAGAAAAAGGCTTAACCAAAAAAACTTAAGAAATTAAAAAGACCAATTATTAGCACTTTCACGTGAAAAGGAAGCAGAGGAGCATTAAAAACTTGAACTTCCAATTAGCATTTAGCATTCTTATTGATAATTGGTAATTTCTTTAACATAGATTAATATACATATATACATAAATTTTGTGTTCAATCTTAATTGACTCTTTATGTATAATAATTTTATCATAAGATTATGTGATTCATTTAATGAAAAAGGATGATAATCATAAAATAGGACAAATTGAATAAATATATTCTACAAAAAATTAACATTTAAATAAAATAATTTATAAGTTTAATAGTGAATTCCGTGCATCGGATCATAGGCTAGTAATAATAATAATAATAATAATAATAATAATAATAATAATAATTGTGTTGTACGGTATGTCATAGTGGCAATGAGAAAGAGGTAAAACTGATAAACAGTTTTAACAAAGCTGAGGAAAGAATAAACCAAGATATCAAATTCAGGACATCTACCGGCACGGTTTCTAATTTGGAAGAAAAAACGTACAGAGTAAAAGTGACGGGTGCCACAAAAAGTTTTACAAGTAGCATTTCATTGCTTTACCACTACTGCTGACAACTTCCAAACCATGAGTGCGGTTTTATATTTTTTTTGATTGGTTTTTTATTTTGCTGTCATGACATATACATGTAGGAGAACTGGACATTGTGCAGCTGGCAACTGTTGGTTATTATTTTTTAATTCAGGCAGATTCTTTGAGCCCAAGGCAGAGATCTCGTACTTAAATGAGGAAGCTAGATGGAACTGTCTGCCAAAAAATTCTTCCCTCCAATGCTCCAATACATCAAGTTTTAGGTGCACCTCAATCTTCTAAGAATGCAGCAAAGAGAGATGCGTGCTTGGAAGCTTGTAAACAATTACATCAGTTGGGTTCCCCAACCAACTATCTCTTGCCTGAACATGATGATGAAAATGAGGACCTGCAGGAATCATCATCAGATTCTGAATGCTCTGATGGTCAGCGCAACTGAACCCTCTATTGTTCAGTGCTGGATTATTTTTATTCTTATACTGCAGCCTGAGTATTTAAATTATTTTTTATTTGCAGACGAGGATACAGGAAGAGAACTCCATCAAATGCTTGTTCCCGCAGTCCTCAGAGAGCCATGGAGTAAGGCAGAGAATCCTGTCAACCTCAGCTCTTACTTTGTGAAGTTTAGACCGGATCCAGCAGATAGAGATTATAGACCATTTGGCCTGTTTGTGAAAGTAACCTTATAGCTAGTTAATATTCATTTTAGTAACAGTTAATATTTTTTTTTTTGAAACTAGTAACAGTTAATATTAAGTGATATTTGGGTGATGGTGTAGCTCATTTGTTAGATGAGGACTATGCCTTGTCGGTTCGATTTTCTCCTACCGCATGTATATACTAAAATAATAAAATCACTGTGGCAAAAAAAATATTAATTGATATTTTGCATTTTACAATTACTAGATGATAACCCGTGTTTCGAGAGAATATATTTTAATTGATTACTAATTTATTATTTTGCTTGATAATAAAATTTTATATTATTTTGTATTATAATTTTAAAAATATTACTAAAACTTTTGGCTTATTTTTGCTATAGATACATTATGTTTTCTATATATAGTTAATAACTAAAAATTTTCAAGTACTCTATTCAATGAAAAATTATTAATGTTATCCAACAAAATTATGAAAATATAATATTTTACTTATTTTTAGCATATTTAAATAATTAAATCAAGATTTATTTAATTATATTTGTATCTAAGTAATAAGATAATCAATGAGCGCGATTAAATGGCTGAAGTGGTAAGGAATTGATCAACATTTATTTAATTATATTTGTATCTAAGTAATAAGTTAATCAATGAGTTCATGCGCCCTTTTTCAATCCTCAACCTCATCTTGAGGCGGATTATGTCATGGGTGAGCCCTTATCTCCTCTAGCCCAACAAAGAATGCGAGAACAGATCGATCTGATTCTCAACGACGGAACAGAGTTACTCAATAGCGGTCCTACTGCTGTAGCATCGTCCAAATCGAGTCATGATCCATTGACCTCTAATCTTTCTCCTGAGGAGGTTAACTCTGGTTCACAAAAAAGGCAAAAACAAATCCCGACCGCTCCTCATGATAGATTAGATGAGGCAGACAATCCAGAGGCCTTGGAGGAGGGCGAGATTGCTAAACAATCTAAACCATCAAGGAAGACAGTTACTTGGAGTAATATTGTTGCAAGAAATGTGGTCAACGATGAACCTATGGATGGAAATGCAGATATCTGTTATAATGAAGACGGTACTGCAACGGTTAAATTCTCTGATGATTTCTTTGTTAAAGCTCAAAAACAATGGGAGACAAGTGTAATAGGATACTTCATTGGTGGCTCCTTTGCCTTCAAATTCATTCGGGAACAAGCTCAGAAATTCTGGAAAAACGTGGGCTAACTGGGGTTTATTTCAACACGAAAGGTTATTACACTTTTAGGTTTGCCTCTTTGGATGCAAAAAATAGAGCTCTAAGCTTGAATACAATTCAAATGGGTGGAAAAACTTTGTATTTGATGCCTTGGACGGACGGTACTAATTTCAAATGCAATGTCATTGACAAAGTGCCATGCTGGATTCGTTTGGTGGATGTCCCGGAAATCTTATGGTTCAAGGAAGGTCTAAGCTCCATTGCTAGAGCAGTGGGAAAGCCACTTAAATTTGATGCAGCTACGGCTCGTTTTGAACCTCTTAAGTTTGCCGGAGTTCAAGTAGAACTCGCATACTCTGCTTTAAGACCGGATTTTGTTAGAGTCCCATTGCCAAATTCAACTCGGGAAGTAAAAATTGAAGTTCAGTATGGCGAGCTACCATATTCTTGCAGCCTCTGCCAAGCTTTTGGGCACTCTTTGGCTAGGTGCAATAATAATCCTGAAAGAGTAAGTAAGAAACCGAGAAGGGATAACACACGTAGGAATGGGGTTTCTGGTAATGAGTCTCCTGTTCAAGCTACTAAGAATGATTATCTAAGCAATATGGAGATGGTTCCTTATACCATTGGTCAATTCTGCGGTTGTGATGTAGTAATGGACGAAGATGTAATTTTACAGGAGCTTGAAAAAGAGGACATAAGGTTGGAAGTTGGCACCAGTCACTCAGAAATGGAGAAGGATGATGACAATTTGGAAGAATTTGACACAATACCGGGCAGTTCAGTTCAAATTTATGAAGGACTTGGGGTTGACGTTCCTATCGCCACTGACATTGGTTCTGGGGTCATCTCTAACTTGGTGGTAGATTTTACAGATGCAAGTTATAAGTCCCCAAGCAAGCAGAGAAAACGAAGTAAATCACCAACTCGAGCCTTGGTTATTACTCATGACACAATGAAGCCATCAAAAGCAAATAATAAGAAAAATATAGATGAAGATGGTTTTATTAAGGTTCTAAAGAGAAGTAACAGGTTGGCTGGTACGCCAACAACCCTACATCATCTTTAATGAATTTTGCTGTTTGGAATGTTCGAGGTCTCAATAAAAGCACTCATCAGGATGAGGTAGTTCATTTTATTTCTAATAATAGAATTTCTTTTATGTGTTTAGTTGAAACTAAAGTGAGAATTCCGAACTCGGTTGCCATATCCAATCGTATTAACAAGAAATGGAAATGTATTTTTAACTACGATGAGCACGAATATGGTCGTGTCTGGGTTGGTTGGGACCCTTCAATTTGGTCAGTTCATGTGATGTCTAAATCTTCGCAACAAGTTACTTGTTCTGTTAATTTTCTGCAGAAACAAATCTCTTTTTGTGTCACGTTTGTCTATGCCCTGAATCAACCTCATGAAAGAGAACCTCTTTGGGCGGAAATTGAGCAACTTAAGCAGTCTATAGATGTGCCTTGGTGTATTAATGGGGACTTTAACTGCATTCTTTCTTTGAATGAGGTGAAAGGTGGTCGTGAGCTTTGGAGTTCTGGCATGCAATCTTTTCTCGACTGTGTTTCCAATTCTGCGCTTGGCCATATCAAAACGGTTGGTCCTTTGTTCACTTGGACTAATAAAAGGATTGCTCTTATTCAAAAGCGTTTAGATCGCATGTTGGGTAACAAGGAATGGTTTAATGCTTTCACCGAAGCTTTTGTCATGGTAAAAAACAGAGGTATTATGGATCATTGTCCGCTTATTTGTTCAGTACCGATGGACCTGGAGAGAATCTCTAAACCTTTTCAGTTTATGACTGAAATTGAAGGTTTCAAAGAAGCGGTTTCTACAGCTTGGGAGAGTCACTGGTACGGCGATCCAATGGCTATTCTGTTTCATAAGCTTAAAGAGGTCAAAAAACTGTTTCTACCCTTAACAAGAAGCATGGTGACGTTCACAGTAATGTAATCTTGGCACAGGCTGCCTTGTCTGATGTGCAAGACCACTTAGTTTCGGCCTGTGATAATCAACACCTTCTTATGTTAGAGACACAGTCTTGTGACACTCTTGAAAAGGCTTTGCTTGAGGAGGAGAGATTTTTGCTTCAAAAATCGAGGGTAAATTGGCTTAATGTGGGTGATGGTAATAACAGTTTTTTCTTCAACAAAACGAAGGCAAATTGGAATGTTAATAAGATGCTTGCTATTGAAAACAAGGATGGGATTATGGTTACAGGCCAGAGCAATGTGTCTCGAGTTGCGGTTGACTTCGGTCCGGATGGTTTTACGGTCAAATTTTTCCTTGCTACTTGGGACATAGTTGGTGATACTTTCTGCGAGGCAGTAAAAAGTTTCTTTGCAGATTCCTTTCTATACAAGCCGATTAATGCCACTAGTATTGCTTTACTGCCCAAGGTATCCACCCCATCTTCTATGCTAGACTTTCGCCCTATTTCCTTGTGTTCTATTCCTTTCAAATGTATTGCTAAAATTATTGCTTCTCGCCTCAAAGTAGTCATGCCCAGCATCATTGGCATTTCTCAATCTGCTTTTATTCCGGGTCGTAACATTTCTGATAATATTCTTATGGCTCAAGAATTATTTCGAGGATATCATACAGATAGTGGTGTGCCTAAATGTGATTTGAAACTTGACCTACACAAGGCATTTGATTCTTTAAATTGGAACTTTATTTTGGGTGCCTTGCGCAAGCTGAATTTTCCAAATAAATTCATTCATTGGATTTATTTATGTATCTCTACCACTACCTTCTCTGTTAAGGTGAATGGATCTCTGTGTGGCTTCTTCGAAGGAAAAAAGGGGATTCGGCAGGGGGATCCTATCTCCCCTTATATCTTCTCGATTGCATTGACTATTCTGTCTTCTATGCTTGCCAAGCCATATCCTAATTTTAAATATCATTGGAAGTGCAAACAGTTGAAACTTACTCATCTTCTGCATGCTGATGATGTGCTTTTCTTCTCTAATGGTGACAAGGATTCTGTCTCTCACCTCATGAATTGTATCTCTTGGTTTTCTTCTACAAGTGGGCTGTCACCGAGTATTGCTAAGAGCACGGTTTTCTTTGGCAATTGTGATGCAAATTTTGTTAGATGGTTTGATTCCTCATATAGTATACCTCATGGAAATCTTCCTGTTCGGTTTCTTGGGGTTCCATTAATCTCATCTCGACTGAGTCACAATGATTGCATTCCACTCCTAGACAGGATTACCAATAGAATCTCTTCCTGGACCTCTTTATTGCTCTCGCTAGCTGGTCATGTTCAACTTATAAGGTCGGTACTAACAGTTGTTCAATCGTTTTGGACTAATCATTTCGTCCTTCCAAGCTCAGTGCACGACAGGCTTCAAAGCATTTTCACTCGCTTCTTATGGAAGGGCGATGCCACTTCGAAAGGTGGAGCTAAGGTAAGTTGGGACACCGTTTGCTCGCCTTTTGAAGAAGGTGGCCTGGGTATTAAGCAATCTAGGCAATGGAACCAAGCACAGATTCTCAAACACTTATGCAGAATTGTTTCCAAAAGTAAAGCCTTGTGGCCTCTGTGGGTTAATTCCACTGTTCTGAAAAAGCATCACTTTTGGACAATGAAAATGCCCAGTGACTGCTCATGGATCTTTCGTAACATTCTTAAATGTCGCACTATGGCGCGTCAATTTATTTCGTTCAAATTAGGGAATGGGATGGACACCTCTCTTTGGTTTGATCCCTGGTGGGATTCAACATGTCTAGCGATGAACAATCATGATTCCATTATTGCTCAAGCTAACGCTGCTTATAAAGACAATGTCAATTCTTTGATTGCTACTGGAACGTGGGTTTTACCTCAACTGTCAACCAGGATTCATCACCCTAACCCGTCCCTGATTCGTTGGCTTCGACAGTTTGACTACCCAACTTTTGATCTCAATACTTCTGACCTTATTCTTTGGAATGGTTTGTCTCTCCGTAAGGTAAAGACTTGGCATATTTGGGATTCCCTCAGAGTTCGTCTTCCTACGGTTGCCTGGAGTAATTGTGTTTGGCATAGTTTGAGGGTGCTTAGGTATGCCCATCATGAGTGGGTTCTATGCCATGGTCGTCTTTCCACTATGCATAGACTCTCATCTTTTGGTCTTGATGTTTCTCAGCAATGTCTCTTCTGCATCGGGGGAATTGAGACTGACTACCACCTGTTCGTGAGGTGCCCTTATACCAGCTTCATTTTTTCTTAACTTGCTGGCTTTCTTGAGGTCGACTATGATGGTACAACATGGCTAGAGGTATTGACATCTCTGGGAAACATCCCTGACCATTTCAAACGGAGCATTGCTTTCTTGATGGCCCAGATTTTCTCATATTATTTATGGAAAGAAAGAAACGCAAGATTACATGATAGAGGTGGGTTTGGTCCAAACAAACTGATTCAAGTTATTATGACAGATCTCAAGGCTAGACTTCTTGGTTCCAAATGGTTTCTAAAAAATGCAAAATTAGACTTGTATAGATGGCTTTATCTTTGATCTGTTTGGTTTGGTCGCTTGTTTTTTCGTTCTTTCTTTTCCAATCTAGCCTAGTTTAGGTTGGTTATAGTTGTTCTCTCTTTGCTTTGGCTTAGAGCAAGGGTTTATCCCTCCCTGTATTCTTCTTTCTTATATAAAATTTAACTTAGCAAAAAAAAAAATTAATGGATTTTAATAAGATTCATAGTCTCCTCCTTCCTTCTTATACTGATTACCAAGAGGTTGAAATCCGATTTGATTTAAAAAAAAGCTTTTTCAACCGAAAAATCATCATTTATTTACTTTAATCATTAAATTTGATAGAGAATCGGGATCACGTTTAAATTGGAAAGGCCTCTCTTTATTTTCAGAAAATACCTTCTAAAATTGCAATTATTAAAAAAAAATATTTGTGCAACTCAACAGATTATGATTAAAAAAATTGTAATTACAACAAATTGCCAACAATTTTAGAAGATACAAATATAAAGTGTTTCATCAAACAAAAAATTTTTAACTACTCAAAATTTTGCTTCCTTTTTTCACACGACTAAGAGCATCTCCAATGGGAGAGATCCCTTAGCTAAATTTTAAAATTAATTACCATAAATAAGAATTATAAAGAATGTGTAAAAAAAATTACACTCCAATGGGACAAAACTGTTATCTATAATTATAGATAATCTGTTGTTGATGTTGGCTATATTTGTCGAACCTCTACTGAATTGTCACATCACTTATTTCTACATTAAAATTATATATTCCGTTAATAACAACTTGAAATATTAATAACATACCAATTTTAAAATATAGCCAATCATTATAGCCAATACCCTCGGAACACAATGTCTTACAGGTTCGACAAATTTTACATAATCAATATTTTATGTAATTTAGCCAATCATTTTTAGTTAGTTGCACATATGACACTCTAATACAATGTAATCTACTCCCTATTCCATTTCCCTGCGAATCTTCCAAGAAAATGGAGGACTCGTCAATATATAATTACCAACTCATCATTACCAAACCCTTCACTTGGCCACTTCCAAAACCTCCTTGATTTCGTCATCACCATCCTCAGGTTCAGCATGGCTGTTATGCTAGTTAAAATATTAAATCTCAAATTTGATGTCTCTAACTGAAAATAAAACATAAAACAAATCACATAAAATCTTGTTTTTTTTAACTAAAAGTTCCATATCAACTTTAACCTACTTCTTTAGTTCACACAATTTCTCTTTTAGGGCCACGAATCTCTCCATCATTACAATAAAACTAAATCCACTTTAACCTAAAAATTTTGCTTGCACGGCTTTAACATGACTAACTATTGTTGCCCATTTGGCACTCCAATACATGTAATCGACTCCCTATCCTATTCCCCTCTCTACGACCGTTCCAAGAAAATGATGGACTATTCATCTCGTCATCACCACCAAAACCTTCACTTATTTGGCCGCTTCCAAAGTCACCTTGATTTCATCATCACCATCCTCAAGTTCACATTTATCCACCAACTCATCCTCATTACGATTTTCCTCGCTAGGATCTTGGTACTCAATTGGATCCTCCCTCGAACTCGGGTCATAAGCTTCCAAATTCTCGAAATCCTCCACCAAGAAGTCCAAACACATTATATTCTATATATAAGTAGCGTAAGGAGATTTACGTGGTCGGTCGTCATCTGGTCGTCAATGCTAAAAAATAATTTTATTAGAAATTAGAAATGGGTCTGAGAACTAGTTTAGAAATCGGCCAGAGAATGAGTTGGACCAGAGTATCGATTTAAAAGATCAGCTAAAACTATGCTACCAGGTAACTAATTAATGCTATTTTTAATTTAACTAACAATATACTACCAAATAACTAGTTAATGCAATTTTTTATTTAACAAATTAACAAGCCGATCAAAAAAGGATGCACTAAAATAACACATGATAAAACAAAAAAAATTGAAGTTTGAGAATATTATTGTTAACTAAAATTAATACAAAGATATTTTAGACTAAAGTTTAAAATATAATTAAAAAAACCTTACCTTATAAAAAAGTTTCAAGAAAACCTAACTTTTAAAAAAAATTAAGTCATAAAAAAATTTTACTTTTAGATTTTACAAAAAACGTGTTTAAAATTTATACTAAGAAAAGTCGACACAAATCAATAAATAAAAATTTTATTATTTTGCAAAGATTCTATATTCGGTACCAAAGTTGTAATAAATTAAAAATAATCCGAAAATCCAAAATAAAATAATTTATGGAGAATCTAAATATTATAATCACAAAATATCCTATAATAATTTAAAAGTACTAAATTTCATCAACAATAAAATTTAAAGTAAATTAATAAAGACTAAAACTAATAAAATATTCATCATCAACTTAATTAATTATTATAAGTTAACATATTTTCCGTACGAAATTAGTATATATATATATAAGTACAAAATACATGCATATTATTAATTTATTATCATTAAATGTAAAAAAATAATTCAAAATGTTATAAAAAATAATTTTAACAAAAAAATCATAACAAAAAATATATTATAAAATATTAATAAAGCAACCGTGCATTGGGCTAATTATAATGAAATACAAGTACTAGTAGCATTCCAAAAATCAACTTTCTCATCAGTGATCAGCAAATTAACGTGGGAATTACTAAAATAAGGCAAGAGGCCAAGGACAAGCACGGATGATATTAATAAATGATGATGATGTTTAGTCTTGTGTGCCTTTACTGGGGTTTAAAAAGTCAAGGGCTGGCTTGTTTTTTTTTCTCCAGATTTATTTATTTTGTTGGTGTTTGAATGTTGAAGTGAAGGAATGTAGAGATGTCATGCTTATATATTTTCTTAGACAATGACATTTTAATTTTCACCTGTCGTGTTATCTACTAATGAAACTTTCTCTCAGGTATCAGTTGGATTTTTGTCGGAAAGCTTTGAGAGAAAACATTGTAGCCTATTTAGGAACAGGCGCTGCCAAGACTCACATTGCTGTTTTACTAATCCATGAAATGCGGCACTAAGAAAGGAATCCCCAGAAAGACCCAGAAAGACGTATGTGCCTTTTTAGCTCCTACAATTGCTCTGATCTCGTTGAGCAGGTGACCCATATTTCTTCTTTTAGTTATCTTTTAATTTACAACTTTTTATTTCTTTATCAACCGAAGACTGATCCAGATACTAGTATATTGTGTATTTGATTTGAAATTCCTTCTGTTTAAACGTGACCTTTTGTGGTGCTTCGATTATTAATTATTTCATGTCTTGACATGTGTTTGTATATATGTAAAGCAAGCCAAAGTCATTAAGGACTCAGTCGACGTTAAAGTTGGGATTGGGATGTCTTTGCACTTCAAGGGCCATGCCTATTGGGAGAAAGAGTTAGAACAACATGAGGTTTGCCTCATTTCTATGTTACCAAAATTTATTGTCCCATTCATCATTAGAAAGATCCATTAGAAGTACTTTATAACAGAATGTTTGGGGGCTTATAAAACGAAAATGTGGTTGCTAATGTTGTCAAAATGTGATTTTGGCCAGCGAAGGTATACAATAAAATGCTTAACCTATGATTATGCATGTGCAGGTCCTTGTCATGACACCAACCATACTTTAACAGAGCTTATCGCACTGCTATATCAGGATTGAACGGATTGCACTCCAAATATTTGATGAATGCCATCATGCACAGGCTAGAAGCAATCATCCTTATGCTGAAATCATGAAGGTAAAAAAAGTTTTATCTATTGATATTATTGCTTCGGCATCTCACACATTTGATGTATCCTAGCAGAACTGTACCAGAGCTAATGGCAACTAACAAGCCATCTTATGTGGTGCAAGAAGCTCCTCCTTCTGTCGATCATGTCCATTACTTTCAAGAGCTTCACGATAAGGAAATGGAAAAATGGCGTGCAATAACATCTGCTTTTCCTGGAGCCAATCATGTTCCTCCCCCAGACATAAGTACAACTCAAGAATTCTTTGGTGCTTCTTCTGCATCCAAAACAGCTCCGAGTATTGGAGCTAGTGTATCTGACAATTCAACTATTGCCAATTCCACTAGCTCCAATACTCGGAGCTATTTTGGATGTAGAAGAAGCTCCAAAGAATTCTGGAGTTGTACTCTTGTCTGGGGGAGGAACATGATTGACTCCAGCTGGCGGAGCAGATCTCATTGCACGCCATTTTTCCATTTCCTTGTCGTAAAGCTCTTGAAAGTAACGGACATGATCGACAGAAGAAGGAGCTTCCTGCACCACATAAGATGGCTTGTTAGTTGCCATTAGCTCTGGTACAATTCTGCTAGGATACATCAAATGTGTGAGATGCCGAAGCAATAATATCAAGAGATAAAACTTTTTTTTACCTTCATGATTTCAGCATAAGGATGATTGCTTCCAGCCTGTGCATGATGGCATTCATCAAATATTAGAATTGTATGCAATCCATTCAATCCATTCAATCCTGATATAGCACTGTGATAAGCTCTGATATAGCGTTGTCGAGCATTGTAGTAGGAGAAAAGTGGTACCTACACAATTACAACTTTATTTAGAAATTGAAATGCTATTTAATAAATTCACAATGTGATTAATTGATGTATGGGTTATAGTTTGACTTTACTCATCCCAAAAGAAGTACGTGACTTTACTCATCCCAAAAGAAGTATATGCATTAAATACCTTGTTTTTCGGCAGCTAAATTTGTTGGTTGCAACTAAAGTTGCAGAGGAAGGACTTGATATTCAAACCTGCTGCCTTGTAGTAAGGTTTGATCTTCCTGAAACTGTTGCTAGTTTCATTCAATCACGAGGACGTGCACGCATGCCGCAGTCGGAATATGCGTTTCTGGTCGACAGGTACTTCTTCAAACCATATGTTTATTAATACTCCTTAATTCATTTTTGCACACCCAAATAATAATAACAATAATAATAATGATAATAATAATAATAATTGTGTTGTATGGTATGTCATATTGGCAATGAGAAAGAGGTAAAACTGATAAACAGTTTTAACAAAGCTGAGGAAAGAATAAACCAAGATATCAAATTCAGGACATCTACCGGCACGGTTTCTAATTTGGAAGAAAAAACGTACAGAGTAGAAGTGACGGGTGCCCCAAAAAGTTCTACAAGTAGCATTTCATTGCTTTACCACTACTGCTGACAACTTCCAAACCATGAGTGCGGTTTTATATTTTTTTGATTGGTTTTTTATTTCGCTGTCATGACATATACATTTAGGAGAACTGGACATTGTGAGCTGGCAACTGTTGGTTATTATTTTTTAATTCAGGCAGATTCTTTGAGCCCAAGGCAGAGATCTCATACTTAAATGAGGAAGCTAGATTGAACTGTCTGCCAAAAAATTCTTCCCTCCAATGCTCCAATACATCAAGTTTTAGCTGCACCTCAATCTTCTAAGAATGCAGCAAAGAGAGATGCGTGCTTGGAAGCTTGTAAACAATTACATCAGTTGGGTGCCTCAACCAACTATCTCTTGCCTGAACATGATGATGAAAATGAGGACCTGCAGGAATCATCATCAGATTCTGAATGCTCTGATGGTCAGCGCAACTGAACGCTCTATTGTTCAGTTCTGGATTATTTTTATTCTTATACTGCAGCCTGAGTAATTAAATTATTTTTTATTTACATACGAGGATACGGGAAGAGAACTCCATCAAATGCTTGTTCCCGCTATCCTCAGAGAGCCATGGAGTAAGGCAGAGAATCCTGTCAACCTCAGCTCTTACTTTGTGAAGTTTAGACCGCATCCAGCAGATAGAGATTATAGACCATTTGGCCTGTTTGTGAAAGTAACCTGTGCTTTGCACCGGCTATAAGCTAGTTAATATTAATTTTAGTAACAGTTAATATTTTTTTTGAAACTAGTAACAGTTAATATTAATTGATATTTGGGTGATGGTGTAGCTCATTTGTTAAATGAGGACTATGCCTTATCGGTTTCTTCTTTGATTGTATAACAAGGGCCTTTGGAAAGAAAGTCACAAACTGGGATGCTATCCCTACTGACAGTCTACAAATTGGGTATTCTCTTCTCTATGGAAGTAATTTCAATTTTAGTAGACTTGTTTTAATGAACTTAGGTGATAGATTGTCAGAGTCTACTACTGTCTACTTTGCTAGATTTTGTCAATTATTGTTTACTGCTTGTGTGCCTGGTATTGCAATTGCTGAGGATGATGTTATTCAGCCTTTTAAAGTCAATAAGAGAATATTCTCTGATTTGACTAACAAGGATGCAACCAAGGGGGAATTACCTGCTTTGTTTTTACCCCTTGCTCTTCAAAATTTCTTACATCAACCACAAGAACCACAATAGCCTGAGCCTTCACTTTCACCACCTGCAAACACTGATCAACCTCAACCCACAACCTGAAATTAATGAACCAAACACTGAAGCTCCACAACACACAAACACTGAAACACCAGCAACCACTCAACCTCAACCTGAACAACAACCACAACCTACACAGGCTAAACCAAAGAAGAGAGGTAGAACCAAGCACATTGCTGTAAAAAAAGGTTAAAAGGGCTCCAAAGGAAAGAGCAAACAGGCCTCCAACACCATCTGTTGTAGAAGATGATTCTACTGATGAAGAAGTGGTAGCTGAGGTGCCTCAATTAAGGAGGAGAAGATTGATAATTAATGAATCTGATGAGGAGGTTAATTTTGAAGCTCCAAAGGTGATCTCTAAGGAAAGCTCCAAAGGTTAATTTATGAAAATATAATATTTTACTTATTTTTAGCATACTTAAATAATTAAATCAACATTTATTTAATTATATTTGTATCTAAGTAATAAGATAATCAATGAGCGCGATTAAATGGCTGAAGTGGTAAGGAATTGATCAACATTTATTTAATTATATTTGTATATAAGTAATAAGATAATCAAAATGAGCGCGATTAAATGGCTGAAGTGGTAAGGAATTGTCACTGGTTGTTCCAGGTCGTGAGTAGGCCTATTTATTTTTAAAAAAAATACAAAATAATTAATTATATTTATTATCTAAATAAATAATGGATTTTAATAAGATTCATAGTCTACTCCTCATACTGATTACCAAGAGGTTGAAATCCGATTTGATTAAAAAAAGAAAAACTTTTTCAACCAAAAAATCATCATTTGATTTACTTTAATGAGTAAATTTGATAGAGAATCGGGATCAAGTTTAAATTGGAAAGGCCTCTCTTTATTTTCAGAAAATACCTTCTAAAATTGCAATTATTAAATAAAAAAATATTTGTGCAACTCAACTTATTATGATTTAAAAAATTGTAATTACAACAAAATGCCAACAATTTTAGAAGATACAAATATAAAGTGTTTCATCAAACAAAAATTTTTTAACTACTCAAAATTTTGCTTGCTTTTTTAACATGACTAACTATTGTTGCACATATGGCACTCTAATACAATGTAATCTACTCCCTATTCCATTTTCCTGCGAATCTTCCAAGAAAATGGCGGACTCGTCAATATATAATTACCAACTCATCATTACCAAAACCTTCACTTGGCCACTTCCAAAACCTGCTTGATTTCGTCATCACCATCCTCAGGTTCAGCATGGCTATTATGCTAGTTAAAATATTAAATCTCAAATTTCATGTCTCTAACTGAAAATAAAACATAAAACAAATCACATAAAATCTTGTTTTTTTTAACTAAAAGTTCCATATCAACTTTAACCTACTTCTTTAGTTCACAAAATTTCTCTTTTAGGGCCACGAATCTCTCCATCATTACAATAAAACTAAATCCACTTTAACCTAAAAAATTTGCTTGCACCGCTTTAACATGATTAACTATTGTTGCCCATTTGGCATTCAATAATTATGATCTCGTCATCACCACCAAAACCTTCACTTAATTGGCCGCTTCCAAAGTCACCTTGATTTCGTCATCACCATCCTCAAGTTCACATTTATCCACCAACTCATCCTCATTACGATTTTTCTCGCTAGGATCTTGGTACTCGATTGGATCCTCCCCCGAATTCGGGTCATCAGCTTCCAAATTCTCGAAATCCTCCTCCTCCCAAGAAGTCCAAACACATTATATACTATATATAAGTAGCGTAAGGAGATTTAAGTGGTCAGTCGTCATCTGGTCGTCAGGGCTAAAAAAGTGATTTTGTTACAAATTAGAAATGGGTTTGAGAACGAGTTTAGAAATCGGTCAGAGAATGAGTTGGACCAGAGTATTGATTTGAAAGATCAGCTAAAACTATGCTACCAAATAACTAATTAATGCTATTTTTAATTTAACGAACAATATGCTACCAAATAATTAATGCAATTTTTAATTTAACAAACAAGCAGATAAAAAATGGAAGCACTAAAATAACAAATGATAAAACAAAAAAATTGAAGTTTGAGAATATTATTGTTAACTAAAATTAATACAAAGATATTTTAGACTAAAGTTTAAAATATAATTAAAAAAACCTTACCTCATAAAAAAGTTTCAAGAAAACCTAACTTTTTAAAAAAATTAAGTCATAAAAAAAATTTACTTTTAGATTTTACAAAAAACGTGTTTAAAATTTATACTAAGAAAAGTCAACACAAATCAATAAATAAAAATTTTATTATTTTTCAAAGATTCTATATTCGGTACCAAAGTTGTAATAAATTAAAAAATAATCCGAAAATCCAAAATAAAATAATTTATAGAGAATCTAAATGTTATAATCACAAAATATCCAATAATAATTTAAAAGTACTAAATTTCATCAACAATAAAATTTAAAGTAAATTAATAAAGACTAAAACTAATAAAATATTCATTATCAAATTAATTAATTATTATTATAAGTTAACATATTTTTCGTACTAACTTTAGCATATATATATAAGTACAAAATACATGCATATTATTAATTTATTATTATTAAATGTAAAAAAATAATTCAAAATGTTATAAAAAATACTAAAATAAGGCAAGAGGCCAAGGACAAGCACGGATGATGCTGATGTGGACACTCCTAACAACTGACCGCTTCTTACCTAAGCCCAGACTATGCACATAACTTATGTTTTATCTGTATGATATACGGCCCAGATTGCGACTCGCGTGCTAAAACCCCACCTATAAATACATAATAAGCGCACTTCCCCAAAACCCTCGTGTTATACTATTTTCTTGCAGCCGCTGTCTACATTTCTTTCTCTCTTGTCTTCTCAAAGCTTCAAGTCAAACCCTCTCTTCCGTTTAATCAGCAAAATGGCCTTCAATGGTGTTCTTGCAAATGATTAACAAATATCCCACAATTATTGCAAGACAGTAAGTCTTTCTTTTAATCCCCCTTGTCTTTTTTTATGATTTTGTGTTTTTGTTAATTCATTTCTTGGATTTGTGTGTACATCTGTATCTATGTGTGTGTTGGTTGTACATGTATTAGTGATTTGTTGTTGGTTGTGTGTATTCATTTATTTACTCCCTCCGTTTCAAATTAGTATTTCACTTTCAAAAAATTACGCATATTAAGAAACTCAAATATTAATGATCTAATTTCATAGTTACCCATATTTATTGCATTGGTTAGATAAATAAGTACATAAAGTCAATCTTGAAAATTAAAACTCAAGGATAATATGGGAAGTTTAAGTAAAAAATTGTATTGAAAATAGGAATGAAACAACTATTTTGAAACAAAATTTTCTTGAAAGTGGACTACTAATTTGAAACGGAGGGAGTATTTCATTGATGTTGAATTTATTTGTGCTGTGGGGTTCTGGGGTTTTCCGATGAATTGATTTTGTATTTGTTTAGTCTATTACTGATATTAATAAATGATGATGATGTTTAGTCTTGTGTGCCTTAATTGGGGTTTAAAAAGTCAAGGGCTGGCTTTTTTTTTTTCTCAAGATGTATTTATTTTGTTGGTGTTTGAATGTTGAGGTGAAGGAATGTAGAGATGTCATGCTTATATATTTTCTTAGACAATGACATTTTAATTTTCACCTGTCTAGTTATCTACTAATGAAACTTTCTCTCAGGTATCAGCTGGATCTCTATCGGAAAGCTTTGAGAGAAAGCATTGTAGCCTATTTAGGAACAGGCGCTGCCAAGACTCACATTGTTGTTCTACTAATCCATGAAATGCCGCACTTCATAAGGAATCCCCAGAAAGACGTATGTGTCTTTCTAGCTCCTACAGTTGCTCTTGTTGAGCAGGTGACCCATTCTTCTTTTAGTTATCTTTTATTTTACATCCTTTTATTTGTTTATCAACCAAAGACTGATCCAGATACCAGTATACTGTATATTTGATTTGAAATTCCTTTTCTTTAAACGCGACCTTGTACTTTTACAGAGCTTATCGTACTGCCATATCAGGATTGAATGGATTGTGCTCCAAATATTTGATGAATGCCATCATGCACACGCTTGAAGCAATCATCCTTATGCTGAAATCATTAAGGTAAAAAATTTTAACTGTTGATATTATTGCTTCGGCATCTCACACATTTGATGTATCCTAGCAGATTTGTACCAGAGCTAATGGCAACTAACAAGCCATCTTATACGGTGTAAGAAGCTCCTCCTTCTGTCGATCATGTCCGTTACTTTCAAGAGCTTCACGACAAGGAAATGGAAAAATGGCGTGCAATAAGATCTGCTTTGCCTGGAGTCAATCATGTTCCTCCCCCAGACACAAGTACAACTCAAGAATTCTTTGGTGCTTGTTCTGCATCCAAAACAGCTCCAAGTATTGGAGCTAGTGGATCTGATAATTCAACTATTGCCAATTCCACTAGCTTCAATACTCGGAGCTGTTTTGGATGCAGAAGAAGCACCAAAGAATTCTTAAGTTGTACTCTTGTCTGGGGGAGGAACATGATTGACTCCAGGCGGAACAGATCTCATTGCACGCCATTTTTCCATTTCCTTGTCGTAAAGCTCTTGAAAGTAACGGACATGATCGATAGAAGAAGGTGCTTCCTGCACCACATAAGATGGCTAGTTTGTTGCCATTAGCTCTGGTACAATTCTGCTAGGATACATCAAATGTGTTAGATGCCGAAGAAATAATATCAAGAGATAAAACTTTTTTTACCTTCATGATTTCAGCATAAGGATGATTGCTTCCAACCTGTGCATGATTGCATTCATAAAATATTAGAAGCGCAATCCATTCAATCCTGATTTAGCACTGTGATAAGCTCTGTACAAGTAAACAGAGCACACAACATAAGGCAAGAGGATAAGGACTATCACGCATGATGCTGATGTGGACCCTCCTAACACTTGACCGCTTTTTACGTAAGCCCAGATTATGCACAAAACATATGTTATCTGTAAGATATTATACGGACCTGATTGCGACTCACGTCCTAAAACCCTAAAACCCCACCTATAAATACATAATAAGCGCACTAGCCTAAAACCCTCGTGTTACAATATTTTCTTGCAGCCGCTGTCTACATTTCTTTCTCTCGTCTTCTCAAAGATTCAAGTCAAACCCTCTCTTCCCTTTAATCAGTAAAATGGCCTACAATGGTGTTCTTGCAAACGATTAACAAAGATCCCACAATTATTGCAAGACAGTAAGTCTTTCTTTTAATCCCCCTTGTCTTTTTGTATGTTTTTATGTTTTTGTTAATTCATTTATTGGATTTGTGTGTACATCTGTATCTATGTGTGTGTGTTGGTTGTACAAGTAATAGTGATTTGTTGTTGGTTTTGTGTATTTATTTATTTATTTATTTCATTGATGTTGAATTTATTTGTGCTGTGGGGTTTTCTGATGAATTGATTTTGTATTTGTTTAGTCTCTTACTGATATTAATAAATGATGATGATGTTTAGTCTTTTGTGCCTTAATTGGGGTTTAAAAAGTCAAGGGCTGGCTTGTTTTTTTTTTCTCGAGATTTATTAATTTTGTTGGTGTTTGAATGTTGAAGTGAAGGAATGTAGAGATGTCATGCTTATATATTTTCTTAGACAATGACATTTTAATTTTCACCTGTCGTGTTATCTACTAATGAAACTTTCTCTCAGTTGGATCTTTGTCGGAAAGCTTTGGGAGAAAACATTGTAGCCTATTTAGGAACAGGCGCTGCCAAGACTCACATTGTTGTTCTACTAATCCATGAAATGCGGCACTTAGTAAGGAATCCCCAGAAAGACGTATGTGTCTTTCTAGCTCCTACAGTTGCTCTGATCTCGTTGAGCAGGTGACCCATATTTCTTCTTTTAGTTATCTTTTATTTTACATCTTTTTATTTCTTTATCAACCGAAGATTGATCCAGATACTAGTATACTGTGTATTTGATTTGAAATTCCTTCTGTTTAAACGTGACCTTTTGTGGTGCTTCGATTATTAATTATTTCATGTCTTGACATGTGTTTGTATATATGTAAAGCAAGCCAAAGTCATTAAGGACTCAGTTGACGTTAAAGTTGGGATCTACTCTGGGATGTCTTTGCACTTCAAGGGCCATGCCTATTGGGAGAAAAAGTTAGAACAACATGAGGTTTGCCTCATTTCTATGTTACCAAAATTTATTGTCCCATTCATCATTAGAAAGATCCATTGGAAGTACTTTATAACAGAATGTTTGGGGGCTTAGAAAACGAAAATGTGGTTGCTAATGTTGTTAAAATGTGATTTTGGCCAACGAAGGTATACAATAAAATGCTTAACCTATGATTATGCATGTGCATGTCCTTGTCATGACACCAACCGTAATTTTACTGAGTTTATTGCAATGCCATATCAGGATTGAACGAATTACGCTCCAAATATTTGATGAATGCCATCATGCACAGGCTAGAAGCAATCATCCTTATGCTGAAATCATGAAGGTAAAAAAAGTTTTATCTATTGATATTATTGCTTCGGCATCTCACACATTTGATGTATCCAAGCAGAATTGTACCAGAGCTAATGGCAACTAACAAGCCATCTTATGTGGTGCAAGAAGCTCCTCCTTCTGTCGATCATGTCCGTTACTTTCAAGAGCTTCACGACAAGGAAATGGAAAAATGGCGTGCAATAACATTAGCTTTGCCTGGAGTCAATCATTTTCCTCCCCCAGACACAAGTACAACTCAAGAATTCTTTGGTGCTTCTTCTGCATCCAAAACAGCTCCGAGTATTGGAACTAGTGGATCTGACAATTCAACTATTGCCAATTCCACTAGCTCCAATACTCGGAGCTATTTTGGATGTAGAAGAAGCTCCAAAGAATTCTGGAGTTGTACTCTTGTCTGGGGGAGGAACATGATTGACTCCAGCTGGCGGAGTAGATCTCATTGCACGCCATTTTTCCATTTCCTTGTCTTAAAGCTCTTGAAAGTAACGGACATGATCGACAGAAGGAGGAGCTTCCTGCACCACATAAGATGGCTTGTTTGTTGCCATTAGCTCTGGTACAATTCTGCTAGGATTCATCAAATGTGTGAGATGCCGAAGCAATAATATCAAGAGATAAAACTTTTTTTACCTTCATGATTTGAGCATAAGGATGATTGCTTCCAGCCTGTGCATGATGGCATTCATCAAATATTAGAATTGCATGCAATCCATTCAATCCTGATATAGCACTGCGATAAGCTCTAATATAGCATTGTCGAGCATTGTAGTAGCAGAAAAGTGGTACTTACACAATTACAACTTTATTTAGAAATTGAAATGCTTTTTGATAAATTCATAATGTGATTAATTGATGTATGGGTTATAGTTTGACTTTACTCATCCCAAAAGAAGTATGTGACTTTACTCATCCCAAAAGAAGTATATGCATTAAATTCCTTGTTTTTCGTCAGCTAAATTTGTTGGTTGCAAATAAAGTTGCAAAGGAAGGACTTGATATTCAAACCTGCTGCCTTGTAGTAAGGTTTGATCTTCCTGAATTCAATCACGGGGACGTGCACGCATGCCGCAGTCGGAATATGCGTTTCTGGTCGACAGGTACTTCTTCAACCATATGTTTATTAATACTCCTTAATTCATTTTTGCACACCCAAATAATAATAATGATAATTTATATCCTATTTATAATAAGCATAAGGTGGATATTTGGTTGGCTATACTACCGCGAAAAGAATAACCACCATTGGATCGATATTAAATATTAAATTAAATCAACGGTCAAGATTATTTTAAGATTATATTATATTATAAAAGATTATATTCATTGCATCCTCGAAAAGAATAAACACCATTGGATCGATATTAAATGTTAAATTAAATCAATGGTCAATATTATTTTAAGATTATAAAAGATTATATTCATTGGATCGATATTAAATTAAATTTTATATCCTATATATAATAAGCATAAGGTGGATATTTGGTTGGCTATACTACCGCAAAAAGAATAACCACCATTGGGTCGATATTAAATTAAATCAACGGTCAAGATTATTTTTTAAGATTATATTATATTATAAAAAAATTTATACTCATTGGATCGATATTAAATTAAATCAATGGTCAATATTATATTAAGATTATATTAAAAAAGATTCTATTATATTATAATTAAATTCTAATGCAGTTTCAAAAAAAAAAAACTTCTAATCAAAAGTGATAATGGGAAAGGAGACAAGATCCACTATTTTGTATGTAAAAGAACTCAACTGGAAAGCTAAAGTACAGTCAATTACTCAATTACTGCCCGGTCAAATACGGTCAAATTATTAAAATAATCAAATATTGCATTTGCCAAAATTCTATTTTTTTACAAAAAAATCTAAGAATACAACTTTATAAAAAAACACAAATTAATTTATATACAACATGATTTTTTCATATTATTTAAAAACATGTTAAATAATGTATTTGTACAAATTCCTTTTTTTAAAAAAAAAATATGATAACACAACTTTAAAAAAAACAAACTAATGTTTTCTTAAATTAATATAAATCATCTTATTAACTTTTCTAATAAGATATCTAAAAGGATAGGAACATCTAATACTAAATAGAAAAGGAGATATAATGTATAATCACAATTCCAGTAACTGTTGGGAAATGGAATTGATATATGAGAATTAGACAGAATGCAAAAACTCATAAAGAAAAAGGCTTAACCAAAAAAAACTTAAGAAATTAAAAGGACCAATTATTAGCACTTTCACGTGAAAAGGAAGCAGAGGAGTATTAAAAACTTGAACTTCCAATTAGCATTTAGCATTCTTATTGATAATTGGTAATTTCTTTAACATAGATTAATATACATATATACATAAATTTTGTGTTCAATCTTAATTGACTCTTTATGTATAATAATTTTATCATAAGATTATGTGATTCATTTAATGAAAAAGGATGATAATCATAAAATAGGACAAATTGAATTAATATATTCTACAAAAAATTAACATTTAAATAAAATAATTTATAAGTTTAATAGTGAATTCGGTGCATCGGATCATAGGCTAGTAATAATAATAATAATAATAATAATAATAATAATAATAATAATAATAATAATAATAATAATAATAATAATAATAATAATAATAATAATAATAATAATAATAATAATAATAATAATAATTGTGTTGTACCGTATGTCATAGTGGCAATGAGAAAGAGGTAAAACTGATAAACAGTTTTAACAAAGCTGAGGAAAGAATAAACCAAGATATCAAATTCAGGACATCTACCGGCACGGTTTCTAATTTGGAAGAAAAAACGTACAGAGTAAAAGTGACGGGTGCCACAAAAAGTTTTACAAGTAGCATTTCATTGTTTTACCACTACTGCTGACAACTTCCAAACCATGAGTGCGGTTTTATATTTTTTTTGATTGGTTTTTTATTTTGCTGTCATGACATATACATGTAGGAGAACTGGACATTGTGCAGCTGGCAACTGTTGGTTATTATTTTTTAATTCAGGCAGATTCTTTGAGCCCAAGGCAGAGATCTCGTACTTAAATGAGGAAGCTAGATGGAACTGTCTGCCAAAAAATTCTTCCCTCCAATGCTCCAATACATCAAGTTTTAGGTGCACCTCAATCTTCTAAGAATGCAGCAAAGAGAGATGCGTGCTTGGAAGCTTGTAAACAATTACATCAGTTGGGTGCCCCAACCAACTATCTCTTGCCTGAACATGATGATGAAAATGAGGACCTGCAGGAATCATCATCAGATTCTGAATGCTCTGATGGTCAGCGCAACTGAACCCTCTATTGTTCAGTGCTGGATTATTTTTATTCTTATACTGCAGCCTGAGTATTTAAATTATTTTTTATTTGCAGACGAGGATACAGGAAGAGAACTCCATCAAATGCTTGTTCCCGCAGCCCTCAGAGAGCCATGGAGTAAGGCAGAGAATCCTGTCAACCTCAGCTCTTACTTTGTGAAGTTTAGACCGCATCCAGCAGATAGAGATTATAGACCATTTGGCCTGTTTGTGAAAGTAACCTTATAGCTAGTTAATATTCATTTTAGTAACAGTTAATATTTTTTTTTTTTGAAACTAGTAACAGTTAATATTAAGTGATATTTGGGTGATGGTGTAGCTCATTTGTTAGATGAGGACTATGCCTTGTCGGTTCGATTTTCTCCTACCGCATGTATATACTAAAATAATAAAATCACTGTGGCAAAAAAAATATTAATTGATATTTTGCATTTTACAATTACTAGATGATAACCCGTGTTTCGAGAGAATATATTTTAATTGATTACTAATTTATTATTTTGCTTGATAATAAAATTTTATATTATTTTGTATTATAATTTTAAAAATATTACTAAAACTTTTGGCTTATTTTTGCTATAGATACATTATGTTTTCTATATATAGTTAATAACTAAAAATTTTCAAGTACTCTATTCAATGAAAAATTATTAATGTTATCCAACAAAATTATGAAAATATAATATTTTACTTATTTTTAGCATATTTAAATAATTAAATCAAGATTTATTTAATTATATTTGTATCTAAGTAATAAGATAATCAATGAGCGCGATTAAATGGCTGAAGTGGTAAGGAATTGATCAACATTTATTTAATTATATTTGTATCTAAGTAATAAGTTAATCAATGAGTTCATGCGCCCTTTTTCAATCCTCAACCTCATCTTGAGGCGGATTATGTCATGGGTGAGCCCTTATCTCCTCTAGCCCAACAAAGAATGCGAGAACAGATCGATCTGAACAGAGTTACTCAATAGCGGTCCTACTGTTGTAGCATCGTCCAAATCGAGTCATGATCCATTGACCTCTAATCTTTCTCCTGAGGAGGTTAACTCTGGTTCACAAAAAAGGCAAAAACAAATCCCGACCGCTCCTCATGATAGATTAGATGAGGCAGACAATCCAGAGGCCTTGGAGGAGGGCGAGATTGCTAAACAATCTAAACCATCAAGGAAGACAGTTACTTGGAGTAATATTGTTGCAAGAAATGTGGTCAACGATGAACCTATGGATGGAAATGCAGATATCTGTTATAATGAAGACGGTACTGCAACGGTTAAATTCTCTGATGATTTCTTTGTTAAAGCTCAAAAACAATGGGAGACAAGTGTAATAGGATACTTCATTGGTGGCTCCTTTGCCTTCAAATTCATTCGGGAACAAGCTCAGAAATTCTGGAAAAACGTGGGCTAACTGGGGTTTATTTCAACACGAAAGGTTATTACACTTTTAGGTTTGCCTCTTTGGATGCAAAAAATAGAGCTCTAAGCTTGAATACAATTCAAATGGGTGGAAAAACTTTGTATTTGATGCCTTGGACGGACGGTACTAATTTCAAATGCAATGTCATTGACAAAGTGCCATGCTGGATTCGTTTGGTGGATGTCCCGGAAATCTTATGGTTCAAGGAAGGTCTAAGCTCCATTGCTAGAGCAGTGGGAAAGCCACTTAAATTTGATGCAGCTACGGCTCGTTTTGAACCTCTTAAGTTTGCCGGAGTTCAAGTAGAACTCGCATACTCTGCTTTAAGACCGGATTTTGTTAGAGTCCCATTGCCAAATTCAACTCGGGAAGTAAAAATTGAAGTTCAGTATGGCGAGCTACCATATTCTTGCAGCCTCTGCCAAGCTTTTGGGCACTCTTTGGCTAGGTGCAATAATAATCCTGAAAGAGTAAGTAAGAAACCGAGAAGGGATAACACACGTAGGAATGGGGTTTCTGGTAATGAGTCTCCTGTTCAAGCTACTAAAAATGATTATCTAAGCAATATGGAGATGGTTCCTTATACCATTGGTCAATTTTGCGGTTGTGATGTAGTAATGGACGAAGATGTAATTTTACAGGAGCTTGAAAAAGAGGACATAAGGTTGGAAGTTGGCACCAGTCACTCAGAAATGGAGAAGGATGATGACAATTTGGAAGAATTTGACACAATACCGGGCAGTTCAGTTCAAATTTATGAAGGACTTGGGGTTGACGTTCCTATCGCCACTGACATTGGTTCTGGGGTCATCTCTAACTTGGTGGTAGATTTTACAGATGCAAGTTATAAGTCCCCAAGCAAGCAGAGAAAACGAAGTAAATCACCAACTCGAGCCTTGGTTATTACTCATGACACAATGAAGCCATCAAAAGCAAATAATAAGAAAAATATAGATGAAGATGGTTTTATTAAGGTTCTAAAGAGAAGTAACAGGTTGGCTGGTACGCCAACAACCCTACATCATCTTTAATGAATTTTGCTGTTTGGAATGTTCGAGGTCTCAATAAAAGCACTCATCAGGATGAGGTAGTTCATTTTATTTCTAATAATAGAATTTCTTTTATGTGTTTAGTTGAAACTAAAGTGAGAATTCCGAACTCGGTTGCCATATCCAATCGTATTAACAAGAAATGGAAATGTATTTTTAACTACGATGAGCACGAATATGGTCGTGTCTGGGTTGGTTGGGACCCTTCAATTTGGTCAGTTCATGTGATGTCTAAATCTTCGCAACAAGTTACTTGTTCTGTTAATTTTCTGCAGAAACAAATCTCTTTTTGTGTCACGTTTGTCTATGCCCTGAATCAACCTCATGAAAGAGAACCTCTTTGGGCGGAAATTGAGCAACTTAAGCAGTCTATAGATGTGCCTTGGTGTATTAATGGGGACTTTAACTGCATTCTTTCTTTGAATGAGGTGAAAGGTGGTCGTGAGCTTTGGAGTTCTGGCATGCAATCTTTTCTCGACTGTGTTTCCAATTCTGCGCTTGGCCATATCAAAACGGTTGGTCCTTTGTTCACTTGGACTAATAAAAGGATTGCTCTTATTCAAAAGCGTTTAGATCGCATGTTGGGTAACAAGGAATGGTTTAATGCTTTCACCGAAGCTTTTGTCATGGTAAAAAACAGAGGTATAATGGATCATTGTCTGCTTATTTGTTCAGTACCGATGGACCTGGAGAGAATCTCTAAACCTTTTCAGTTTATGACTGAAATTGAAGGTTTCAAAGAAGCGGTTTCTACAGCTTGGGAGAGTCACTGGTACGGCTATCCAATGGCTATTCTGTTTCATAAGCTTAAAGAGGTCAAAAAACTGTTTCTACCCTTAACAAGAAGCATGGTGACGTTCACAGTAATATAATCTTGGCACAGGCTGCCTTGTCTGATGTGCAAGACCACTTAGTTTCGGCCTGTGATAATCAACACCTTCTTATGTTAGAGACACAGGCTTGTGACACTCTTGAAAAGGCTTTGCTTGAGGAGGAGAGATTTTTGCTTCAAAAATCGAGGGTAAATTGGCTTAATGTGGGTGATGGTAATAACAGTTTTTTCTTCAACAAAACGAAGGCAAATTGGAATGTTAATAAGATGCTTGCTATTGAAAACAAGGATGGGATTATGGTTACAGGCCAGAGCAATGTGTCTCGAGTTGCGGTTGACTTCTTCTCTAGTACCTTGGGTACTTCAGTTGATTTGCCGCCTTGTTACTTTGATAGTCTTGACTGTGCATCTATTTCTCCTCCTCAAGCTGCTTTGTTAGAAGCTTCTGTCACTAATGAATTAATTCTAGCAACTCTGAAATCTATGAAGAGAAACAAGGCTCCAGGTCCGGATGGTTTTACGGTCAAATTTTTCCTTGCTACTTGGGACATAGTTGGTGATACTTTCTGCGAGGCAGTAAAAAGTTTCTTTGCAGATTCCTTTCTATACAAGCCGATTAATGCCACTAGTATTGCTTTACTGCCCAAGGTATCCACCCCATCTTCTATGCTAGACTTTCGCCCTATTTCCTTGTGTTCTATTCCTTACAAATGTATTGCTAAAATTATTGCTTCTCGCCTCAAAGTAGTCATGCCCAGCATCATTGGCATTTCTCAATCTGCTTTTATTCCGGGTCGTAACATTTCTGATAATATTCTTATGGCTCAAGAATTATTTCGAGGATATCATACAGATAGTGGTGTGCCTAAATGTGATTTGAAACTTGACCTACACAAGGCATTTGATTCTTTAAATTGGAACTTTATTTTGGGTGCCTTGCGCAAGCTGAATTTTCAAAATAAATTCATTCATTGGATTTATTTATGTATCTCTACCACTACCTTCTCTGTTAAGGTGAATGGATCTCTGTGTGGCTTCTTCGAAGGAAAAAAGGGGATTCGGCAGGGGGATCCTATCTCCCCTTATATCTTCTCGATTGCATTGACTATTCTGTCTTCTATGCTTGCCAAGCCATATCCTAATTTTAAATATCATTGGAAGTGCAAACAGTTGAAACTTACTCATCTTCTGTATGCTGATGATGTGCTTTTGTTCTCTAATGGTGACAAGGATTCTGTCTCTCACCTCATGAATTGTATCTCTTGGTTTTCTTCTACAAGTGGGCTGTCACCGAGTATTGCTAAGAGCACGGTTTTCTTTGGCAATTGTGATGCAAATTTTGTTAGATGGTTTGATTCCTCATATAGTATACCTCATGGAAATCTTCCTGTTCGGTTTCTTGGGGTTCCATTAATCTCATCTCGACTGAGTCACAATGATTGCATTCCACTCCTAGACATGATTACCAATAGAATCTCTTCCTGGACCTCTTTATTGCTCTCGCTAGCTGGTCGTGTTCAACTTATAAGGTCGGTACTAACAGTTGTTCAATCGTTTTGGACTAATCATTTCGTCCTTCCAAGCTCAGTGCACGACAGGCTTCAAAGCATTTTCACTCGCTTCTTATGGAAGGGCGATGCCACTTCGAAAGGTGGAGCTAAGGTAAGTTGGGACACCGTTTGCTCGCCTTTTGAAGAAGGTGGCCTGGGTATTAAGCAATCTAGGCAATGGAACCAAGCACAGATTCTCAAACACTTATGCAGAATTGTTTCCAAAAGTAAAGCCTTGTGGCCTCTGTGGGTTAATTCCACTGTTCTGAAAAAGCATCACTTTTGGACAATGAAAATGCCCAGTGACTGCTCATGGATCTTTCGTAACATTCTTAAATGTCGCACTATGGCGCGTCAATTTATTTCGTTCAAATTAGGGAATGGGATGGACACCTCTCTTTGGTTTGATCCCTGGTGGGATTCAACATGTCTAGCGATGAACAATCATGATTCCATTATTGCTCAAGCTAACGCTGCTTATAAAGACAATGTCAATTCTTTGATTGCTACTGGAACGTGGGTTTTACCTCAACTGTCAACCAGGATTCATCACCCTAACCCGTCCCTGATTCGTTGGCTTCGACTGTTTGACTACCCAACTTTTGATCTCAATACTTCTGACCTTATTCTTTGGAATGGTTTGTCTCTCCGTAAGGTAAAGACTTGGCATATTTGGGATTCCCTCAGAGTTCGTCTTCCTACGGTTGCCTGGAGTAATTGTGTTTGGCATAGTTTGAGGGTGCTTAGGTATGCCCATCATGAGTGGGTTATATGCCATGGTCGTCTTTCCACTATGCATAGACTCTCATCTTTTGGTCTTGATGTTTCTCAGCAATGTCTCTTCTGCATCGGGGGAATTGAGACTGACTACCACCTGTTCGTGAGGTGCCCTTATACCAGCTTCATTTTTTCTTAACTTGCTAGCTTTCTTGAGGTCGACTATGATGGTACAACATGGCTAGAGGTATTGACATCTCTGGGAAACATCCCTGACCATTTCAAACGGAGCATTGCTTTCTTGATGGCCCAGATTTTCTCATATTATTTATGGAAAGAAAGGAACGCAAGATTACATGATAGAGGTGGGTTTGGTCCAAACAAACTGATTCAAGTTATTATGACAGATCTCAAGGCTAGACTTCTTGGTTCCAAATGGTTTCTAAAAAATGCAAAATTAGACTTGTATAGATGGCTTTATCTTTGATCTGTTTGGTTTGGTCGCTTGTTTTTTCGTTCTTTCTTTTCCAATCTAGCCTAGTTTAGGTTGGTTATAGTTGTTCTCTCTTTGCTTTGGCTTAGAGCAAGGGTTTATCCCTCCCTGTATTCTTCTTTCTTATATAAAATTGAACTTAGCAAAAAAAAAAAATTAATGGATTTTAATAAGATTCATAGTCTCCTCCTTCCTTCTTATACTGATTACCAAGAGGTTGAAATCCGATTTGATTTTAAAAAAAGCTTTTTCAACCGAAAAATCATCATTTATTTACTTTAATCATTAAATTTGATAGAGAATCGGGATCACGTTTAAATTGGAAAGGCCTCTCTTTATTTTCAGAAAATACCTTCTAAAATTGCAATTATTAAAAAAAAAATATTTGTGCAACTCAACAGATTATGATTAAAAAAATTGTAATTACAATAAATTGCCAACAATTTTAGAAGATACAAATATAAAGTGTTTCATCAAACAAAAAATTTTTAACTACTCAAAATTTTGCTTCCTTTTTTCACACGACTAAGAGCATCTCCAATGGGAGAGATCCCTTAGCTAAATTTTAAAATTAATTACCATAAATAAGAATTATAAAGAATGTGTAAAAAAAATTACACTCCAATGGGACAAAACTGTTATCTATAATTATAGATAATCTGTTGTTGATGTTGGCTATATTTGTCGAACCTCTAGTGAATTGTCACATCACTTATTTCTACATTAAAATTATATATTCCATTAATAACAACTTGAAATATTAATAACATACCATTTTTAAAATATAGCCAATCATTATAGCCAATACCCTCGGAACACAATGTCTTACAGGTTCGACAAATTTTACATAATCAATATTTTATGTAATTTAGCCAATCATTTTTAGTTAGTTGCACATATGACACTCTAATACAATGTAATCTACTCCCTATTCCATTTCCCTGCGAATCTTCCAAGAAAATGGAGGACTCGTCAATATATAATTACCAACTCATCATTACCAAACCCTTCACTTGGCCACTTCCAAAACCTCCTTGATTTCGTCATCACCATCCTCAGGTTCAGCATGGCTGTTATGCTAGTTAAAATATTAAATCTCAAATTTGATGTCTCTAACTGAAAATAAAACATAAAACAAATCACATAAAATCTTGTTTTTTTTAACTAAAAGTTCCATATCAACTTTAACCTACTTCTTTAGTTCACACAATTTCTCTTTTAGGGCCACGAATCTCTCCATCATTACAATAAAACTAAATCCACTTTAACCTAAAAATTTTGCTTGCACGGCTTTAACATGACTAACTATTGTTGCCCATTTGGCACTCCAATACATGTAATCGACTCCCTATCCTATTCCCCTCTCTACGACCGTTCCAAGAAAATGATTGACTATTCAATAATTATGATCTCGTCATCACCACCAAAACCTTCACTTAATTGGCCGCTTCCAAAGTCACCTTGATTTCATCATCACCATCCTCAAGTTCACATTTATCCACCAACTCATCCTCATTACGATTTTCCTCGCTAGGATCTTGGTACTCAATTGGATCCTCCCTCGAACTCGGGTCATAAGCTTCCAAATTCTCGAAATCCTCCACCAAGAAGTCCAAACACATTATATTCTATATATAAGTAGCCTAAGGAGATTTACGTGGTCGGTCGTCATCTGGTCGTCAATGCTAAAAAATAATTTTATTAGAAATTAGAAATGGGTCTGAGAACTAGTTTAGAAATCGGCCAGAGAATGAGTTGGACCAGAGTATCGATTTAAAAGATCAGCTAAAACTATGCTACCAGGTAACTAATTAATGCTATTTTTAATTTAACTAACAATATACTACCAAATAACTAGTTAATGCAATTTTTTATTTAACAAATTAACAAGCCGATCAAAAAAGGATGCACTAAAATAACACATGATAAAACAAAAAAAATTGAAGTTTGAGAATATTATTGTTAACTAAAATTAATACAAAGATATTTTAGACTAAAGTTTAAAATATAATTAAAAAAAACCTTACCTTATAAAAAAGTTTCAAGAAAACCTAACTTTTAAAAAAAATTAAGTCATAAAAAAATTTTACTTTTAGATTTTACAAAAAACGTGTTTAAAATTTATACTAAGAAAAGTCGACACAAATCAATAAATAAAAATTTTATTATTTTGCAAAGATTCTATATTCGGTACCAAAGTTGTAATAAATTAAAAATAATCCGAAAATCCAAAATAAAATAATTTATGGAGAATCTAAATATTATAATCACAAAATATCCTATAATAATTTAAAAGTACTAAATTTCATCAACAATAAAATTTAAAGTAAATTAATAAAGACTAAAACTAATAAAATATTCATCATCAACTTAATTAATTATTATTATAAGTTAACATATTTTCCGTACGAAATTAGTATATATATATATATAAGTACAAAATACATGCATATTATTAATTTATTATCATTAAATGTAAAAAAATAATTCAAAATGTTATAAAAAATAATTTTAACAAAAAAATCATAACAAAAAATATATTATAAAATATTAATAAAGCAACCGTGCATTGGGCTAATTATAATGAAATACAAGTACTAGTAGCATTCCAAAAATCAACTTTCTCATCAGTGATCAGCAAATTAACGTGGGAATTACTAAAATAAGGCAAGAGGCCAAGGACAAGCACGGATGATATTAATAAATGATGATGATGTTTAGTCTTGTGTGCCTTTACTGGGGTTTAAAAAGTCAAGGGCTGGCTTGTTTTTTTTTCTCCAGATTTATTTATTTTGTTGGTGTTTGAATGTTGAAGTGAAGGAATGTAGAGATGTCATGCTTATATATTTTCTTAGACAATGACATTTTAATTTTCACCTGTCGTGTTATCTACTAATGAAACTTTCTCTCAGGTATCATTTGGATTTTTGTCGGAAAGCTTTGGGAGAAAACATTGTAACCTATTTAGGAACAGGCGCTACCAAGACTCACATTGATGTTCTACTAATCCATGAAATGCGGCACTTAGTAAGGAATCCCCAGGAAGACGTATGTGTCTTTCTAGCTCCTACAGTTGCTCTGATCTCATTGAGCAGGTGACCCATATTTCTTCTTTTAGTTATCTTTTATTTTACATCTTTTTATTTCTTTATCAACCGAAGACTGATCCAGATACTAGTATACTGTGTATTTGATTTGAAATTCCTTCTGTTTAAACGTGACCTTTTGTGGTGCTTCGATTATTAATTATTTAATGTCTTGACATGTGTTTGTATATATGTAAAGCAAGCCAAAGTCATTAAGGACTCAGTTGACGTTAAAGTTGGGATCTACTCTGGGATGTCTTTGCACTTCAAGGGCCATGCCTATTGGGAGAAAAAGTTAGAACAACATGAGGTTTGCCTCATTTCTATGTTACCAAAATTTATTGTCCCATTCATCATTAGAAAGATCCATTGGAAGTACTTTATAACAGAATGTTTGGAGGCTTATAAAACGAAAATGTGGTTGCTAATGTTGTTAAAATGTGATTTTGGCCAGCGAAGGTATACAATAAAATGCTTAACCTATGATTATGCATGTGCAGGTCCTTGTCATGACACCAACCGTAATTTTACAGAGCTTATCGCAATGCCATATCAGGATTGAATGGATTACGCTCCAAATATTTGATGAATGCCATCATGCACAGGCTAGAAGCAATCATCCTTATGCTGAAATCATGAAGGTAAAAAAAGTTTTATCTATTGATATTATTGCTTCGGCATCTCACACATTTGATGTATCCTAGCAGAATTGTACCAGAGCTAATGGCAAATAACAAGCCATCTTATGTGGTGCCAGAAGCTCCTCCTTCTGTCGATCATGTCCGTTACTTTCAAGAGCTTCACGACAAGGAAATGGGAAAATGGCGTGCAATAACATCTGCTTTGCCTGGAGTCAATCATATTCCTCTGCCAGACACAAGTACAACTCAAGAATTCTTTGGTGCTTCTTCTGCATCCAAAACAGCTCCGAGTATTGGAGCTAGTGGATCTGACAATTCAACTATTGCCAATTCCACTAGCTCCAATACTCGGAGCTGTTTTGGATGTAGAAGAAGCTCCAAAGAATTCTGGAGTTGTACTCTTGTCTGGGGGAGGAACATGATTGACTCCATCTGGCGGAGCAGATCTCATTGCATGCCATTTTTCCATTTCCTTGTCGTAAAGCTATTGAAAGTAACGGACATGATCGACAGAAGGAGGAGCTTCCTGCACCACATAAGATGGCTTGTTAGTTGCCATTAGCTCTGGTACAATTCTGCTAGGATTCATCAAATGTGTGAGATGCCGAAGCAATAATATAAAGAGATCAAACTTTTTTTACCTTCATGATTTGAGCATAAGGATGATTGCTTCCAGCCTGTGCATGATGGCATTCATCAAATATTAGAATTGCATGCAATCCATTCAATCCTGATATAGCACTGCGATAAGCTCTGATATAGCATTGTCGAGCATTGTAGTAGCAGAAAAGTGGTACTTACACAATTACAACTTTATTTAGAAATTGAAATGCTTTTTGATAAATTCATAATGTGATTAATTGATGTATGGGTTATAGTTTGACTTTACTCATCCCAAAAGAAGTATATGCATTAAATTCCTTGTTTTTCGGCAGCTAAATTTGTTGGTTGCAAATAAAGTTGCAGAGGAAGGACTTGATATTCAAACCTGCTGCCTTGTAGTAAGGTTTGATCTTCCTGAATTCAATCACGGGGACGTGCACGCATGCCGCAGTCGGAATATGTGTTTCTGGTCGACAGGTACTTCTTCAACCATATGTTTATTAATACTCCTTAATTCATTTTTGCACACCCAAATAATAATAATAATAATAATAATAATAATTTATATCCTATATATAATAAGGTGGATATTTGGTTGGCTATACTTCCGCGAAAAGAATAACGATATTAAATATTAAATTAAATCAACGGTCAAGATTATTTTAAGATTATATTATGTTATAAAAGATTATATTCATTGCATCCTCGAAAAGAATAACCACCATTGGATCGATATTAAATGTTAAATTAAATCAACGGTCAATATTATTTTAAGATTATAAAAGATTATATTCATTGGATCGATATTAAATTAAATTTTATATCCTATATATAATAAGCATAAGGTGGATATTTGGTTGGCTATACTACCACGAAAAGAATAACCACCATTGGGTCGATATTAAATTAAATCAACGGTCAAGATTATTTTAAGATTATATTATATTATAAAAAAATTTAAACTCATTGGATCGATATTAAATTAAATCAATGGTCAAGATTATATTAAGATTATATTATAAAAGATTATATTATATTATAATTAACTTCTAATGCAGTTTCAAAAAAAAAACTTCTAATCAAAAGTGATAATGGGAAAGGAGACAAGATCGACTATTTTGTATGTAAAAGAACTCAACTGGAAAGCTCCCGGTCAAATACGGTCAAATTGTTAAAATAATCAAATATTGCATTTGCCAAAATTCAATTTTTTTACAAAAAAATCTAAGAATACAACTTTATAAAAAAACACAAATTAATTTATATACAACCTGATTTTTTCATATTATTTAAAAACATGTTAAATAATGTATTTGTACAAATTCCTTTTTTTAAAAAAACAAATATGATAACACAACTTTAAAAAAAACAAACTAATGTTTTCTTAAATTAATATAAATCATCTTATTAACTTTTCTAATAAGATATCTAAAAGGTACTGATACTAAATAGAAAAGGAGATATAATGTATAATCACAATTCCATAATTGTTGGGAAATGGAATTGATATATGAGAATTAGACAGAATGCAAAAACTCATAAAGAAAAAGGCTTAATCAAAAAAAACTTAAGAAATTAAAAAGATCAATTATTAGCACTTTCACGTGAAAAGGACAACAACAGCAGAGGAGCATTAAAAACTTGAACTTCTAGTTAGCATCTTTATTGATAATTGGTAATCTCTTTAACATAGATTAATATACATATATACATAAATTTTATGTTCAATCTTAATTGACTCTTTATGTATAATAATTTCATCATAAGATTATGTGATTCATTTAATGAAAAAGGATGATAATCATAAAATAGGACAAATTGAATAAATATATTCTACAAAAAATTAACATTTAAATAAAATAATTTTTAAGTTTAATAGTGAATTTCGTGCATCCGGTCATAGGCTAATAATAATAATAATAATAATAATAATAATAATAATAATAATAATAATAATAATAATAATAATTGTGTTGTACTGTATGTCATAGTGGCAATGAGAAAGAGGTAAAACCTGAGGAAAGAATAAACCAAGATATCAAATTCAGGACATCTACTGGCACGGTTTCTAATTTGGAAGAAAAAACGTACAGAGTAGAAGTGACTGGTGCCACAAAAAGTTCTACAAGTAGCATTTCATTGCTTTACCACTACTGCTGACAACTTCCAAACCATGAGTGCGGTTTTATATTTTTTTGATTGGTTTTTTATTTTGCTGTCATGACATATACATGTAGGAGAACTGGACATTGTGCAGCTGGCAACTGTTGGTTATTATTTTTTAATTCAGGCAGATTCTTTGAGCCCAAGGCAGAGATCTCGTACTTAAATGAGGAAGCTAGATGGAACTGTCTGCCAAAAAATTCTTCCCTCCAATGCTCCAATACATCAAGTTTTAGGTGCACCTCAATCTTCTAAGAATGCAGCAAAGAGAGATGCGTGCTTGGAAGCTTGTAAACAATTACATCAGTTGGGTGCCCCAACCAACTATCTCTTGCCTGAACATGATGATGAAAATGAGGACCTGCAGGAATCATCATCAGATTCTGAATGCTCTGATGGTCAGCGCAACTGAACGCTCTATTGTTCAGTGCTGGATTATTTTTATTCTTATATGCAGCCTGAGTATTTAAATTATTTTTTATTTGCAGACGAGGATACAGGAAGAGAACTCCATCAAATGCTTGTTCCCGCTGTCCTCAGAGAGCCATGGAGTAAGGCAGAGAATCCTGTCAACCTCAGCTCTTACTTTGTGAAGTTTAGACGGCATCCAGCAGATAGAGATTATAGACCATTTGGCCTGTTTGTGAAAGTAACCTTATAGCTAGTTTATATTAATTTTAGTAACAGTTAATATTTTTTTTTTGAAACTAGTAACAGTTAATATTAATTGATACTTGGGTGATGGTGTAGCTCATTTGTTAGATGAGGACTATGCCTTGTCGGTTCGATTTTCTCCTACATCATGTATATATTAAAATAATAAAATCATCACTGTGGCAAAAAAAATATTTATTGATATTTTGCATTTTACAATTACTAGATGACAACCAGTGTTTCGAGAGAATATATTTTAATTGATTACTAATTTATTATTTTGCTTGGTAATAAAATTTTATATTATTTTGTATTATAATTTTAAAAATATTAGTAAAACTTTTGGCTTATTTTTTTCTATAGTTACATTATGTTTTCTATATATAGTTAATAACTAAAAATTTTCAAGTACTCTATTCAATGAAAAATTATTAATGTTATCCAACAAAATTATGAAAATATAATATTTTACTTATTTTTAGCATATTTAAATAATTAAATCAAGATTTATTTAATTATATTTGTATCTAAGTAATAAGATAATCAATGAGCGCAATTAAATGGCTGAAGTGGTAAGGAATTGATCAACATTTATTTAATTATATTTGTATCTAAGTAATAAGATAATCAATGAGCGCCATTAAATGGCTGAAATGGTAAGGAATTGTCTCTGGTCGTTCAAGGTCCTCAGTAGGCCTAATTATTTAAAAAAATACAAAATAATTAATTATATTTATTATCTTAATAAATAATGGATTATAATAAGATTCATAGTCTCCTCCTTCCTTCTTATACTGATATACAAAATAATTAATTATATTTATTATCTAAATAAATAATGGATTATAATAAGATTCATAGTCTCCTCCTTCCTTCTTATACTGATTACCAAGAGGTTGAAATCCAATTTGATTAAATAAAAAAAAATCTTTTTCAACCGAAAAATCATCATTTATTTATTTTAATCATTAAATTTGATAGAGAATCGGGATCAAGTTTAAATTGGAAAGGCCTCTCATTATTTTCAGAAAATACCTTCTAAAATTGCAATTATTAAATAAAAAATTATTTGTGCAACTCAACATATTATGATTAAAAAAATTGTAATTACAACAAAATGCCAACAATTTTAGAAGATACAAATATAAAGTGTTTCATCAAACAAAAAATTTTTAACTACTCAAAATTTTGCTTCCTTTTTTTACATGACTAAGAGCCTCCCTTAGCTAAATTTTAAAATTAATTACCATAAATAAGAATTATAAAGAATGTGTAAAAAAAATCACACTCCAATGGACAAAACTGTTATCTATAATTATAGATAATCTGTTGATGTTGGCTATATTTGTCGAAGACCTGTAGTGATTGCCACATCACTTATTTCTACATTAAAATTATATATTCCATTAATAACAACTTGAAATATTAATAACATACCATTTTTAAAATATAGCCGATAGCCAATACCCTCGGAACACAATGTCGACAAATTTTACATAATCAATATTTTATGTAATCATTTTTCGTTAACGCCATTAGGGATGCTCTAACTACTGTTGCACATATGACACTCTAATACAATGTAATCTACTCCCTATTCCATTTCCCTGCGAATCTTCCAAGAAAATGGCGGACTCGTCAATATATAATTACCAACTCATCATTACCAAACCCTTCACTTGGCCACTTCCAAAACCTCCTTGATTTCGTCATCACCATCCTCAGGTTCAGCATGGCTGTTATGCTAGTTAAAATATTAAATCTCAAATTTCTTGTCTCTAACTGAAAATAAAACATAAAACAAATCACATAAAATCTTGTTTTTTTAAATTAAAGTTCCATATCAACTTTAACCTACTTCTTTAGTTCACACAATTTCTCTTTTAGGGCCACAAATCTCTCCATCATTACAATAAAACTAAATCCACTTTAACCTAAAAAATTTGCTTGCACGGCTTTAACATGACTAACTATTGTTGCCACTCCAATACATGTAATCGACTCCCTATCATATTCCCCTCTCTACGACCGTTCCAAGAAAATGATGGACTATTCAATAATTATGATCTCGTCATCACCACCAAAACCTTCACTTAATTGGCCGCTTCCAAAGTCACCTTGATTTCGTCATCACCATCCTCAAGTTCACATTTATCCACCAACTCATCCTCATTACGATTTTCCTCGCTAGGATCTTGGTACTCAATTGGATCCTCCCTGGTCATCAGCTTCCAAATTCTCGAAATCCTCCACCCAAGAAGTCCAAACACATTATATACTATATATAAGTAGTGTAAGGAGATTTACGTGGTCGGTCGTCATCTGGTCGTCAGTGCTAAAAAATAATTTTATTAGAAATTAGAAATGGGTCTGAGAACTAGTTTAGAAATCGGTCAGAGAATGAGTTGGACCAGAGTATTGATTTAAAAGATCAGCTAAAACTATGCTACCACGTAACTAATTAATGCTATTTTTAATTTAACGAACAATATGCTACCAAGTAACTAGTTAATGCAATTTTTAATTTAACAAACAAGCAGATCAAAAAAGATGCACTAAAATAACACATGATAAAACAAAAAAATTGAAGTTTGAGAATATTATTGTTAACTATAATTAATACAAAGATATTTTAGACTAAAGTTTAAAATATAATTAAAAAAACCTTACCTTATAAAAAAGTTTCAAGAAAACCTAACTTTTAAAAGAAATTAAGTCATAAAAAAATTTTACTTTTAGATTTTACAAAAAACGTGTTTAAAATTTATACTAAGAAAAGTCAACACAAATCAATAAATAAAAATTTTATTATTTTGCAAAGATTCTATATTCGGTACCAAAGTTGTAATAAATTAAAAAATAATCCGAAAATCCAAAATAAAATAATTTATAGAGAATCTTAATATTATAATCACAAAATATCCTATAATAATTTAAAAGTACTAAATTTCATCAACAATAAAATTTAAAGTAAATTAATAAAGACTAATTAAAACTAATAAAATATTCATCATCAACTAAATTAATTACTATTATTATGATATACGGCCCAGATTGCGACTCGCTTCCTAAAACCCTAAAACCCCACCTATAAATACATAATAAGCGCACTTCCCCAAAACCCTCGTGTTATTATATTTTCTTGCAGCCGATGTCTACATTTCTTGCTCTCTTGTCTTCTCAAAGCTTCAAGTCAAACCCTCTCTTCCCTTTAATCAGCAAAATGGGCTTCAATGGTGTTCTTGCAAACGATTAACAAATATCCCACAATTATTGCAAGACAGTAAGTCTTTCTTTTAATCCCCCTTGTCTTTTTTTATGATTTTGTGTTTTTGTTAATTCATTTCTTGGATTTGTGTGTACATCTGTATCTATGTGTGTGTTGGTTGTACATGTATTAATGATTTGTTGTTGGTTGTGTGTATTTATTTATTTACTCCCTCCGTTTCAAATTAGTATTTCAGTTTCAAAAAATTACGCATATTAAGAAACTCAAATATTAATGATCTAATTCCATAGTTACCCATATTTATTGCATTGGTTAGATAAATAAGTACATAAAGTCAATCTTGGAAATTAAAACTCAAGGATAATATGGAAAGTTTAAGTAAAAAATTGTATTGAAAATAGGAATCAGACAACTATTTTGAAACAAAATTTTCTTAAAAGTGGACTACTAATTTGAAACGGAGGGAGTATTTCATTGATGTTGAATTTATTTGTGCTGTGGGGTTTTGGGGTTTTCTGATGAATTGATTTTGTATTTGTTTAGTTTATTACTGATATTAATAAATGATGATGATGTTTAGTCTTGTGTGCCTTAATTGGGGTTTAAAAAGTCAAGGGCTGGCTTGTTTTTTTTTCTCAAGATTTATTTATTTTGTTGGTGTTTGAATGTTGAGGTGAAGGAATGTAGAGATGTCATGCTTATATATTTTCTTAGACAATGACATTTTAATTTTCACCTGTCTTGTTATCTACTAATGAAACTTTCTCTCATGTATCAGCTGGATCTCTGTCGGAAAGCTTTGAGAGAAAACATTGTAGCCTATTTAGGAACAGGCGCTGCCAAGACTCACATTGCTGTTCTATTAATCCATGAAATGCCGCACTTCATAAGGAATCCCCAAAAAGACGTATGTGTCTTTCTAGCTCCTAGAGTTGCTCTTGTTGAGCAGGTGACCCATTCTTCCTTTAGTTATCTTTTATTTTACATCTTTTTATTTGTTTATCAACCAAAGACTGATCCTGATACCAGTATACTGTGTATTTGATTTGAAATTCCTTCTCTTTAAACGCGACCTTGTACTTTTACAGAGCTTATCGCACTACCATATCAGGATTGAATGGATTGCGCTCCAAATATTTGATGAATGCCATCATGCACACGCTGGAAGCAATCATCCTTATGCTGAAATCATGAAGGTAAAAAAAGTTTTATATATTGATATTATTGCTTCGGCATATCACACATTTGATGTATCCTAGCAGAATTGTACCAGAGCTAATGGCAACTAACAAGCCATCTTATATGGTGTAAGAAGCTCCTCCTTACGTCGATCGTGTCCATTACTTTCAAGAGCTTCACGATAAGGAAATGGAAAAATGGCGTGCAATAAGATCTGCTTTTCCTGGAGTCAATCATGTTCCTCCCCCAGACACAAGTACAACTCAAGAATTCTTTAGTGCTTGTTCTGCATCCAAAACAGCTCCAAGTATTGGAGCTAGTGGATCTGACAATTCAACTATTGCCAATTCCACTAGCTTCAATACTCGGAGCTGTTTTGGATGCAGAAGAAGCACCAAAGAATTCTTAAGTCGTACTCTTGTCTGGGGGAGGAACATGATTGACTTCAGGCGGAACAGATCTCATTGCACGCCATTTTTCCATTTCCTTGTCGTAAAGCTCTTGAAAGTAACGGACATGATCGACAGAAGAAGGTGCTTCCTGCACCACATAAGATGGCTTGTTAGTTGCCATTAGCTCTGGTACAATTCTACTAGGATACATCAAATGTGTGAGATGCCGAAGAAATAATATCAAGATCGAGATAAACTTTTTTTACCTTCATGATTTCAGCATAAGGATGATTGCTTCCAACCTGTGCATGATTGCATTCATCAAATATTAGAAGTGCAATCCATTCAATCCTGATATAGCACTGCGCACTAGTACAGACTGGGCTTTAGGCGTCGGTTAAATGTATCTATAGCGTCGGTCAAATGGCGTAGTATATGTAGGAGACGCTATAGATATAGGTCTATAGCGTCGGTTAAAATGGCGACGCTGATTGTCTACTTTAGACGTCGGTCATTTAAATAACCGACGCTAAAAGTGTGCTTTAGACGTCGGTCATTTAAATAACCGACGCTAAAAGTCTACTTTAGGCGTCGGTCATTTAAACAACCGACGCTGAAAGTCTAATTATAGGCGTCGGTCATCTAAAGAACCGACGCATAAAGTCAATTTTTTAAAAAAAATAAAATTTTAAAATTGCAATTTCACTCATCTTTACCTCAAACCCAACAAATACCACAATATAATATAAAACAATTACAATTTTAGCTGAGTAATCAAAACTTGATCCCGTAAAAATTGTTCATAAATGTTAAACTACAATGGTTTTAAAGATCACAATCATAAATGTTACATCATATCCATCAAAAAAGGTGCTGGTGACATGAGGTTTCTTTGCATACAGAAAGTTCCAATAATTAGATGTTGGAACCCTGATGGCTACACTACAACGAGCAGCAGGGAACTGATACAAAATGGACTTGTATTGATCTCTGATCTGAAAGGATAAAGAAATGAAAAAGGGGAAATACATTTTCTGAAAATCAAGATACCCATATTTGGATCTAAACAATGTCTCAGGCGGTAACAGTAGCTTGTTTAGCTCTGCGTTGATGAACATCCCAGTTGTATACACGCGCAATTGTGACCTGATGCATAGCATTTCCATCAAAGTTATTTCCCATTTTATATAGTAAATTATGGAAAAATACGGACTCGATGAGAGTCCATATATAGCCCCGTCACAAGGAGCAAGCTAAAACAAGAAAAGCTTTAAAAGAGACGCAAATATCAATTTGCATTAGGATTCTAGAGCGGGAAGAAAACCTATACCTGAGTAATCGTGACTTGATCCCGTAAAAATTGTAGGTCAGCAATCAAAACTTCTAGACTGGCTTTAGCATTTTCCAGGTTGTTTTGCAGAAGTGTATTCGCCTGAGTTACAAAAGATTTAAAAACTTGTTTTTTTTCAACCAACAGCAAAAGCTAAAATGGCACATCTAATGTGAAAGATTATGCACCTCGGCACACGAATACTCCAGCATCACATTTGCTCCTAGCCATAAGCAAACAGAATACTGACTTTATATAAACCAGAAATTGTAATTGTTTTATATTATATTGTTGATAATATAATATAATCTCGTCGACTATTGCCCCTCTCTCTCTCTTCCTCCTTTCACCTTCCTCTCTTGCTCTTTGAGCTTCCTGCATGTAAAAATTGTAAGAACACTGAGGATATAAGCATTGTATCAGGACAACCTCTTCTTCTCTTGCTTTTATCTCTTTTTGCGCTTCCTCAAAGGCCTCTTTTTCAATCTAAATTTCATCAGAATGGAAAGATACATGAATAATTTATCAAGGCACTGTCGCTAATATCTGCAAGATAGATTAAAGAGCTGGGCTGTACTTCCCTGTTAGCGAAAACTTCTTGCACAACTTGTTTTGCATATTCTGGCTCATCACAAATCAGAACATTGTCAAAGACTGAACCAGCCTTCACCTACAAATATTAAATATAATCGTTGAAAAAGCTATCATTTTTATGAAACAATCAGACACTAACATGACAAATATTATTCATCTAATGCTAATACTATCAACATAAGAACTCATAAGCCCAAAACTTAGACCGGTAGGTGAGAGCTCACCGAACCATGAAGAGACTCTATCATGCGATCTTGCTCTTCAGCTTTAGCTAATACTGTATAAACTCTAGAGCCAGCTTCTGCCAAATGTTTTTGGAGCTCCTCCTGAAAGTTTACCTGACATCGAAAAGAAACATGAATGTTTAAGATTGAAAAGGTAAATAAAACATGTAATCCTTACATAAGATTTACAGAGAACAAATTTTTTTGACAAATGTTAGAAGGAACCTTCAGCTCTGCTTCTCTGTTCTCAATCTGGTCTGATAGCCTGCGAACGAGGCTACGCAACTGGGTATTCTGTTCAACTAATCCATTAATATCCTTAAAAGTCACCTGTAAGCAATTAATAATAAACCTCATCAAAACTCAAGTACCAAAATTAACATAAGCATTTGGGGCTTATGTTACTTCTAAAATTATAATATTTATTGCCAAGTACCAAAATGTTCTCGATTGGAACGATTATCATAATGGTTTTATGTTATCAATAGAGTAACTGTCAAACTTATGATCAAAAATATTGGGAGGGCCAGCATCATTCCATATAAAAACCAGTAATAAGTTAGTTTCACTCTACAGGCAGCAGCTGAAAAACTAAAAACATCATATATACAACAAATCCACAACAATCTTTGCAACTAAACATCTTAATTTCAGACTAATTATCCATAAATCAATACCCTCACCTTTATTACTTCACTAATATTATTAAAATTAATTGATCAAGGTTTAAAATACACTGCAATCATCCATATATTGCGCCAATGACTTCCTAGCCTAATAGCAAAGTCCGAAATCCATTCCCCCTCCCCATTTGTAATTTGTAATGGCCTTGTGCCTCATTTAGCATAAAAGCAAAAATAGGTTACGAACCGAGAAAAGCACTAATAAACTGAGATTATTAATTCATCAAAACATTTATCAAACTCAGAGATACATTGAATATATTAAAATAACATATACTACTAAATTAACCGAGTATGAAGAAATCGAAACAAACCATTAGGAACATGAGTAATATTAATCCCCGTAGCCGACAAAACCTCCTGCGTCGGCCTCGAAAGCTGCATAACATCTCCGAAAGCCGTAATGGTAATAGGACCCTTAATTCCATTAGTCCTAACAGCAGAAGTAATTTTATCTTAATTCATATGAAATCTCTCACCAAATTATACCCCTGTCGATATAGAATTAGAACAATCAAAGTACAATTAGCGAAGTGAAGTGCAATCGGCTGAAGGGCGATTTGGAGAGATGGGAGTAGTGAAGAACAGAGGAAGGCTGTGACAGATGGTTGAGGTGGCACGGTTAAGGAAGAATGGCAGGGGGAAATGGGTCGCAGCAGGTGGTCGGAGGGAATGGTGTTGGAATTGAAAAGGTGGAGGCGGGTGTTGAAACGGAGCAGGGAGGACAGAACGGGTTGAATTGTTATGCTCTGTCTTGAATTGTTAATGTATATTTTAAAAAACAAAGTTGCTACACAGCCTTATTTAAAAAATTATTTATATATTGTAAAAAATTAATATTGTAATTGATTTAATGTAATATTTTCATATTTCAAAATAAATAAAAAGATTAAAGTTTTTTGTCATAGTATAATGCAAATAATGAAGTGTGATTCGAACAGATCGTTTTGTCATAAATAATGATTCCAAATATTAAGTAGGAATTATTCAATTTTCATTTTTTGTGTAATGAAAAGTTGATTACACAAAAGTTGATTTATTTTAAAAAATAACCTATGATTTATTTTTCAGAAAAGTTGATTTATTTTAAAAAATAAGCTATGATTTTCCTATTTTTTTATTAAAAAAAGCACTTTTTTTAGTAAAAATTAATTTTAATTTTAAATTTAAATTGTAAAATTTAAATTTTACTCATGTCACCACTAAAATAATGGTTATTTTAGTTTAGGCGTCGGTTAAATAAAGACAGACGCTTAAAGTACAGTTTTAAGCATCGGTTGCTATTGACCGACGCTAATGGGAGAGTTTTGGGCATCGGTTGTTTTCGACCGACGCTAAAAGTTCGGTTTTAGGCGTCGGTTAAATAAAGGCCGACGCTTAAAATACAGTTTTAGGCGTCGGTTGTTATCACCGACGCTAAAAATAGACCTAAGGCGTCGGTTGAGTAAAAACCGACGCTTAAAGTCCAGCTTTAGGCGTCGGTTAATGCAGCAACCGACGCAAGAAGTCCAACACAAATGACTTTAGGCGTCGGTTAATGCAGCAACCGACGCCTAAAGTGAGTATAGGCCACGGTTCTCCATTTAACCGACGCTTAAAGTGCGATGCTTAAAGCATATTCTGTACTAGTGGCGATAAGCTCTGTACAAGTAATCAGAGCACATAACATAAGGCAAGAGGATAAGGACTATCACGCATGATGCTGATGTGGACCCTCCTAACACCTGACCGCTTTTTACGTAAGCCCAGATTATGCACATAACATATGTTATCTGTACGATATTATATGGACCAGATTGCGACTCGCGTCCTAAAACCCTAAAACCCCACCTATAAATACATAATAAGCGCACTAGCCTAAAACCCTCGTGTTACAATATTTTCTTGCAGCCGCTGTCTACATTTCTTTCTCTCGTCTTCTCAAAGATTCAAGTCAAACCCTCTCTTCCCTTTAATCAGTAAAATGGCCTTCAATGGTGTTCTTGCAAACAATTAACAAAGATCCCACAATTATTGCAAGACAGTAAGTCTTTCTTTTAATCCCCATTGTCTTTTTGTATGTTTTTATGTTTTTGTTAATTCATTTATTGGATTTGTGTGTACATCTGTATCTATGTGTGTGTGCTGGTTGTACAAGAATTAGTGATTTGTTGTTGGTTTTATGTATTTATTTCGTTGATGTTGAATTTATTTGTGTTGTGGGGTTTTCTGATGAATTGATTTTGTATTTGTTTAGTCGATCTCTTACTGATATTAATAAATGATGATGATGTTTAGGCTTGTGTGCCTTAATTGGGGTTTAAAAAGTCAAGGGCTGGCTTGTTTTTTTTTCTCGAGATTTATTAATTTTGTTGGTGTTTGAATGTTGAAGTGAAGGAATGTAGAGATGTCATGCTTATATATTTTCTTAGACAATGACATTTTAATTTTCACATGTCGTGTTATCAACTAATGAAACTTTATCTCAGGTATCAGTTGGATCTTTGTCGGAAGCTTTGAGAGAAAACATTTTAACCTATTTAGGAACAGGCGCTGCCAAGACTCACATTGCTGTTCTACTAATCCATGAAATGCGGCATTTAATAAGGAATCCCCAGAAAGACGTATGTGTCTTTCTAGATCCTACAGTTGCTCTGATCTCGTTGAGCAGGTGACCCATATTTCTTCTTTTAGTTATCTTTTATTTTACATCTTTTTATTTCTTTATCAACCGAAGACTGATCCAGATACTAGTATACTGTGTATTTGATTTGAAATTCCTTCTGTTTAAACGTGACCTTTTGTGGTGCTTCGATTATTAATTATTTCATGTCTTGACATGTGTTTGTATATATGTAAAGCAAGCCAAAGTCATTAAGGACTCAGTTGACGTTAAAGTTGGGATCTACTCTGGGATGTCTTTGCACTTCAAGGGCAATGCCTATTGGGAGAAAAAGTTAGAACAACATGAGGTTTGCCTCATTTCTATGTTACCAAAATTTATTGTCCCATTCATCATTAGAAAGATCCATTGGAAGTACTTTATAACAGAATGTTTGGGGGCTTATAAAACGAAAATGTGGTTGCTAATGTTGTTAAAATGTGATTTTGGCCAGCGAAGGTATACAATAAAATGCTTAACCTATGATTATGCATGTGCAGGTCCTTGTCATGACACCAACCATAATTTTACAGAGCTTATCGCAATGCCATATCAGGATTGAACGGATTACGCTCCAAATATTTGATGAATGCCATCATGCACAGGCTAGAAGCAATCATCCTTATGCGGAAATCATGAAGGTAAAAAAAGTTTTATCTATTGATATTATTGCTTCGGCATCTCACACATTTGATGTATCCTAGCAGAATTGTACCAGAGCTAATGGCAACTAACAAGCCATCTTATGTGGTGCAAGAAGCTCCTCCTTCTGTCGATCATGTCCGTTACTTTCAAGAGCTTCACGACAAGGAAATGGAATGCTTTGCCTGGAGTCAATCATATTCCTCTGCCAGACACAAGTACAACTCAAGAATTCTTTGGTGCTTCTTCTGCATCCAAAACAGCTCCGAGTATTGGAGCTAGTGGATCTGACAATTCAACTATTGCCAATTCCACTAGCTCTAATACTCGGAGCTGTTTTGGATGTAGAAGAAGCTCCAAAGAATTCTGGAGTTGTACTCTTGTCTGGGGGAGGAACATGATTGACTCCTGCTGGCGGAGCAGATCTCATTGCACGCCATTTTTCCATTTCTTTGTCGTAAAGCTCTTGAAAGTAACGGACATGATCGACAGAAGGAGGAGCTTCCTGCACCACATAAGATGGCTTGTTAGTTGCCATTAGCTCTGGTACAATTCTGCTAGGATTCATCAAATGTGTGAGATGCCGAAGCAATAATATAAAGAGATAAAACTTTTTTTACCTTCATGATTTCAGCATAAGGATGATTACTTCCAGCCTGTGCATGATGTCATTCATCAAATATTAGAACTGCATGCAATCCATTCAATCCTGATTTAGCACTGCGATAAGCTCTGATATAGCAGCATTGTAGTAGCAGAAAAGTGGTACTTACACATTTACAACTTTATTTAGAAATTGAAATGCTTTTTGATAAATTCACAATATGATTAATTAATGTATGGGTTATAGTTTGACTTTACTCATCCCAAAAGAAGTATGTGACTTTACTCATCCCAAAAGAAGTATATGCATTAAATTCCTTTTTTCGGCAGCTAAATTTGTTGGTTGCAAATAAAGTTGCAGAGGAAGGACTTGATATTCAAACCTGCTACCTTGTAGTAAGGTTTGATTTTCCTGAATTCAATCACGGGGACGTGCATGCATGCCGCAGTCAAAATATGCGTTTCTGGTCGTGAACCATATGTTTATTAATACTCCTTAATTCATTTTTGCACACCCAAATAATAATAATAATGATAATTTATATCCTATATATAATAAGCATAAGTTGGATATTTGATTGGCTATACTACCGCGAAAAGAATAACCACCATTGGATTGATATTAAATATTAAATTAAATCAACGGTCAAGATTATTTTAAGATTATATTATATTATAAAAGATTATATTCATTGGATCCTCGAAAAGAATAACCACCATTGGATCGATATTAAATGTTAAATTAAATCAACGGTCAAGATTATTTTAAGATTATAAAAGATTATATTCATTGGATCGATTTTAAATTAAATTTTACATCCTATATATAATAAGCATAAGGTGGATATTTGGTTGGCTATACTACCGCGAAAAGAATAACCACCATTGGGTCGATATTAAATTAAATCAATGGTCAAGATTATTTTAAGATTATATTATATTATAAAAAAAATTATACTCTTTGGATCGATATTAAATTAAATCAATGGTCAAGATTATATTAAGATTATATTATAAAAGATTATATTATATTATAATTAACTTCTAATGCAGTTTCAAAAAAAAAACTTCTAATCAAAAGTGATAATGGGAAAGGAGACAAGATCGACTGTTTTGTATGTAAAAGAACTCAACTGGAAAGCTAAAGTACAATCAATTACTCAATTACTGCCCGGTCAAATACGGCCAAATATTTAAAATAATCAAATATTGCATTTGCCAAAATTCTATTTTTTTTACAAAAAAATCTAAGAATACAACTTTATAAAAAAACACAAATTAATTTATATACAACCTGATTTTTTTCATATTATTTAAAAACATGTTAAATAATGTATTTGTACAAATTCCTTTTTTTAAAAAAAAATATGATAACACAACTTTTAAAAAAAACAAACTACTGTTTTCTTAAATTAATATAAATCATCTTATTAACTTTTCTAATAAGATATCTAAAAGGATAGAAACATCTAATACTAAATAGAAAAGGAGATATAATGTATAATCACAAGGTTCCAGTAATTGTTGGGAAATGGAATTGATATATGAGAATTAGACAGAATGCAAAAACTCATAAAGAAAAAGGCTTAACCAAAAAAAACTTAAGAAATTAAAAAGACCAATTATTAGCACTTTCACGTGAAAAGGACAACAACAGCAGAGGAGCATTAAAACTTGAACTTCCAGTTAGCATCTTTATTGATAATTGGTAATCTCTTTAACATAGATTAATATACATATATACATAAATTTTATGTTCAATCTTAATTGACTCTTTATGTATAATAATTTCTTATGTGATTCATTTAATGAAAAAGGATGATAATCATAAAATAGGACAAATTGAATAAATATATTCTACAAAAAATTAACATTTAAATAAAATAATTTATAAGTTTAATAGTGAATTCGATGCACGGGTCATAGGCTAGTAATAATAATAATAATAATAATAATAATAATAATAATAATAATAATAATAATAATAATAATAATAATAATAATAATAATTGTGTTGTACGGTATGTCATAGTGGCAATGAGAAAGAGGTAAAACTGATAAACAATTTTAACAAAGCTGAGGAAAGAATAAACCAAGATATCAAATTCAGGACATCTACTAGCACGGTTTCTAATTTGGAAGAAAAAACGTACAGAGTAGAAGTGACGGGTGCCACAAAAAGTTCTACAAGTAGCATTTCATTGCTTTACCACTACTGCTGACAACTTCCTAACCATGAGTGCGGTTTTATTTTTTTTTTTGATTGGTTTTTTATTTTGCTGTCATGACATATACATGTAGGAGAACTGATCATCACGAGCAGAGTTCATTTCTGAATTATTTTTAGATTCAATAACTACTTATTAGTATCAAACTGTATTATTTACTGACCCCTTTTGGGTTTTAATGTAATTCTAAATTTTTAACCATGTAGGTTTGGCGTTCAACTTTTACATCCTAATTATTAAGCTCTTTAATTTAAAAGCAAAGCAGCTATTTTGCTTGGACAACTTACTACCAAAGAAAGGAAATTTGGGTATGCGGTCAGTTGTTATGTTGGTTTAATTGTTTTCTGCAATAAGCCTGTCAGTCACAGACATGTAACCTTCTCTTCAACATGTTATAAAATTTTATGCACAATATTGAGAAATGTTGTTAATGGCTGTAGTCTGTTGTGATTTTGCAACCTGAGGATGGGAATAGCATATAATTACATTCTCATCTCTTCAAAGTTGGATTGCAGGATATGTACTAATAATCAAGCAATTCAGTAATCCTAGGCTACGTTTTGTCTAATGGGATTAATAATCCTTAGACTATTGTAGGTTGTCAAGTCTTTGATGGATAGTATCCTTGAAGTTTGTCCACCAAATAGAGAACTTTTGTGTCCAAAAACTATACATGTTTCTCCTTGCAAGAAACTAACTTGCATAAACTTGTTTATTATCAGCATTTCTAACTACCAATCAACCACTTCGACAGGTTTACTTATAGGGTGATCGTGAAGGCTAATTGTTTGCCAATTACCATATCGTTGATGCAATGGAAAGCCCAATTGATGAAATATATAGAAAGCCCAAAAGTACATATTATTGATATAATGGGAAGGTCAGCTAGCATGCAGCTCAAGGGCAATTTGGTGCTTGGAAAATGAAATTTTGTAGGTCAAAATCAAAATTTAAAGGCCGTAGCCTAGCTCAGAAAACATGTACTTTTAGTTTGTCATATTTTATGAATCCATTAGTTATGTGAAAGTTAGTTGACTTGAAAACTGAGTGTAAAATTTTACTCCCTCTGTCCCTCCCATTTCTTTACATTTCTTTTTCACTGCTCGACACGCATTTTAAGGCTCCTAAAAAGTATAGTTCCATAACTTATTTTTTAAATTTTCTTTTTTTGTATAAAAATAGAACAATTCTATTTTTATACAAAGAAAGAAAATTTAAAAAATAAGTTATGAAACTATCCGCAAATTGCACCTTAAAATCCGTGCCAGAATTACGTCCCCCAAGGTAAAGAACCAAGGGGGACAGAGGGAGTAATTGCTATATATATATAGCCTTGTAGCTAGGAAGGGTATGAAAATCTACCTCGCAAGTTTAAAATTTTATGTACATTTCTATATTAGGAAATTTTTTTGCTTTTCCATTGTCCATGAAACTTCTTATTAGCCCCTACAAATGAAGTTATAAAAAATATGATAACTATATAAACTCAAAGTTATGTACATTCTAATAGGAGTATATTTTTAAAGTAGTTAAAAATTGTTATGAAGGCTTTTCAAAAACGTCCAGTTAAATATCGATTTGGCTCGAATATATACTGTATAAGTACAATATACATTTACTACACAGACAGTAAAACCCTAAACCCTAATCTTGAAATGCTTCTTCATGTATCAAAACCCTTGCCAACGGGGGGCTGTTTTCGACGTGGTATCACTACAAGAAGAAAGGCCTAATGGGACAGAAAGTTAGTTTTTATTCCGTCATAAAGTTTAAAAATGACACAATTATACGTTTCTGTCACAAACAAACTTACGACGGACATATTTAGTCGTAGATTTTATTTTTTTATTGTTATATTTCGCGCCTCATCAATAATTTAGTATTTACTTTTCCCGCTGTTTTAATTTACGACGAACTTCATGTCTATTCTGTCATAATTTATTAAACGACGGACTATGCTGTCCAAAGTTTATAAATAATTTAGATTTTCTCTTTAAATTTTTATTGATTAAGCAATAATCCGTTTTTCCGTTTAAATTTTAATGAAAAATTCAAATTCTTGTATGAATTTTTGCGACGGAGTTTTAGTTTTCTGTCAAAAATTATAATATTCGACAGATATTATCATATCTGTCGTAAATAACACCTGCCTATCATGAATGCCCCACTACACCCATCAATATTGCCAGATTAATTGAATGATTTTTTTTAATGACTTCTTTGACAATCCAACTGTACGAATGTTAATGGGTACTCATTTTAGTGTTGAGAAAAAATAATCAAAAAAAAAGGTTCAGTTGTGCCGCACCTTAACAGAAACGTTGTATAGTAGTATAGCTTCCAGTAACGGGGTGCGTGCCAGATTCACTGATTAATATTTTTAATTGATTTCTTCGACGATCCAACCAAACGGATGTTAATTGGTACTCATCCTAATGTTGAGAAAAAATAATCAAAAAATAAAAAGTCTCGGTTTTGCCGCATCTTAAGAGAAACGTTGTAGTAGTCTAGCTTCTAGTAACGGGGTGCGTGCCATATTCACTGAATGATTTTTTTAAATGATTTCTTCGATGATCCAACTGTACGGATATTAATTGCTACTTATTCTAGTGTTGCGAAAAAATAATTACAAAATAAAAAGACTCGGTTGTGACGCATCTTAATAGAAACATTTTAATAGTAAAGCTTCCGGTAACTGGGAGCGTGCCAGATTCACTGAATGATTTTTTTAATTGATTTCTTCGATGATCCAACCGTACGGATGGTAATTGGTACTCATTCTAATGTTGGAAAAAAAATAATCAAAAAATAAAAAGGCTCGGTTGTGTCGCATCTTAACATGAACGTTGTAACATTATAGCTTCCGGTAGCGAGTTGCGTGCCAGATTCACTGAATGATTTTTTTAATTGATTTCTTCGACGATCCAACCATACGAATGTTAAATGGTACTCATTCTAGTATTGAGAAAAAATAATCAAAAAATTGAAAGGGTCAGTTGTGCCGCATCTTAACAGAAACGTTGTAGTAGTACAGCTTCGAGTAACGGGGTGCGTGCCAGATTCACTGAATGATTTTTTTAATTGATTTCTTCGACGATCCAACCGTACAGATGTTAATTGGTACTCATTCTAATGTTGAGAAAAAATAATCAAAAAATAAAAAGGCTCGGTTGTGTCGCATCTTAACAGGAACGTTGTAATAGTATAGTTTCCGGTAGCGAGTTGCGTGCCGGATTAACTGAATGATTTTTTTAATTGATTTCTTCGACGATCCAACCATACAGATGTTAAATGGTACTCATTCTAGTATTGAGAAAAAATAATCAAAAAATAAAAAGGCTCAGTTGTGCCGCATATTAACAGAAACATTGTAGTAGTACAGCTTCGAGTAACGGGGTGCGCGCCAGATTCACTGAATGATTTTTTTAATTGATTTCTTCGACGATCCAACCGTACAGATGTTAATTGGTACTCATTCTAATGTTGAGAAAAAATAATCAAAAAATAAAAAGGCTCGGTTGTGCCGCATCTTAACAGAAACGTTGTAGTAGTATAGCTTATAGTAACGGGGAGCGTGCCAGATTCACCGAATGATTTTTTAAAATGATTTCTTCGACGATCCAACTGTATGGATGTTAATTTCTACTCATTCTAGTGTTGGAAAAAATAATCAAAAAATAAAAAGGCTCGGTTGTGACGCATCTTAACATAAACGTTTTAATAGTAAAGCTTCTCGTAACTAGGAGTGTGCCAGATTCACTGAATGATTTTTTTAATTGATTTCTTCGACGATCCAACCGTACGGATGTTAATTGGTACTCATTCTAATGTTGAGAAAAAATAATCAAAAAATAAAAAGGCTCGGTTGTGCCACATCTTAACAGAAACATTGTAGTAGTCTAGCTTCTAGTAACAAGGTGCGTGCCAGATTCACGGAATGATTTTTTAAATGATTTCTTCGACGATCCAACTATACGGATGCTAATTGCTACTCATTATAGTGTTGGAAAAAAATAATCAAAAAATAAAAATATTCGGTTGTGACGCATCTTAAAATAAACGTTTTAATAGTAAAGCTTCCGGTAACTGGGAGTGTGCCAGATTCACTGAATGATATTTTTAATTGATTTCTTCGACGATCCAACCGTACGAATATTAATTGGTACTCATTCTAATGTTGGGAAAAAATAATCAAGAAATAAAAAAGGCTCGGTTGCGCCGCATCGTAACAGAAACGTTGTAATAGTATAGCTTTTGGTAACGTGGTGCGTGCCAAATTCATTGAATGAATTTTTTAATTGATTTATTCGACGATGGAACCTACGGATGTTAATTGGTACTCATTCTAATGTTGGGAAAAAAATAATCAAAAAATAAAAAGGCTCGGTTGTGCCGCATCTTAACAGGAACGTTGTAACAGTATGGCTTCCGGTAGCGAGGTGCGTGCCAGATTCACTGAATGATTTTTAAATTGATTTCTTCGACGATCCAATCATACGGATGTTAATTGGTACTCATTCTAGTGTTGAGAAAAAATAATCAAAAAATAAAAAGGCTCAGTTGTGCCGCATCTTAATAGAAACGTTGTAGTAAATAATATATCTAAATACTATAATAATAAGTCTATTACACTAATTTAATGTAGTTATATATTTAAATACTATAATAATAAGTCTATTACACTAATTTATTTTATGAAGATTTGAAATAAATCTAATATTATATAGTACACAAGGCTTTTTCATAAAAATTATTACAAATGTGCTATTTTATAAATAATAGTGAAAATAAATTGTGACTCGTGCAATATTTTTTTACTAATTACCAATTACTAATAATAATTATCTAAAGTTAAAGCCTAAAAAGTAATTTTAATTTAGAAAATAAATGTGCTATTAAAGGGGAGAATAAACAATTACTGTATTATGTACTGTAGATACATATATTTGCCTTGAACTTGTAAAAAAACTGGAGAGGTGGGAAACATTTGGTGAAAATTTGAAAGAACCGCCAACCATTGGAGCCCAATTTCTTTGTTGGTTTGAGAGCCCAAGTTTACTCTTCCTTCCCAAAAACCCTACTCCTATCTTTTAGACATCCGCCTCCCTTCCCAAACAGGTGAGTGGCTCGAAAAAAGAGTCCTAAATTCATGTCGTACATACACGCACACACCCGTGTAAGTAATTACATCTTACTAATTTTTTGCAGACATAATCGTCAAAGCTAATTAATTGTTATTTTTTGACATAAGTAAAGATTATTAATAATCTTTGTGCCTCTGATTTACTTTAGAAGTGAATTGTATTCATTGCCGTGTTTGTGGAGGTTGTGGGCTTGATAATGGACCTTTGTTTATTGGTTTGCTATAACAGAACTTCATCACGGTATGTCAATTCTCTAGCTTTTATATCACTTCAATCTTGAGTTATAGATGGTCATTTTTTTGTTTGTAGATTGCAAAGAAGCATTAAGTAGCTGCAAAGAAACTTTCAGTGATTCTGACCTGTTTTACAAACCACAATTGAAAGACATCTTTTAAGTATAAAGACTTTCTTATAAAACAGCTTCTGGTCTTGGTGCAAGAATCCGAAATTTTGGTATGTATATAAGCTTATACGATTGTCACCAGCATATTAATTAGAGTAAACATGAACTTGAGCATTGGAAATTTGGATGGACAATGTTTCTTGTGGATGAAAAATAGTTTGTATTGGTAAGTACATATATATGCTTTAATGTGTGTTCAATTTTGATGTCTACAATCTGAGTAAAAGCCCAGTCTACAAGTATTAATGTTCATACATTATTATGCAGAGTTTCTTACATAAGGAAAGGTGCACATCAGATACTTCTTCTAGCTTGCTGCAACTTATAACTATTTAGCTAGACAAGTCACAAAAGAATCAGGATACCAGAACAGAGCACTTGGATGGCTGGCTAAAGCATATGCACCAGAGCAAGTCACCACTAGCTACATCACCAATTCTAGCTCTTTAGCTGTTAATGTGTTAATAACTTTTTGTATATCATAAACTTACAATGGATTGTCACCAGCATATTAATTAGAGTAAACATGAATTAATATGTGTTAATAACTGGGCAGATGGCTATAGCAGCGCTCACGGGGGTTTCGGCTTCGGGGCCAGGAATGTCGGTGGGTCCGCGTTGTTGGATTTTGCTTCAGCTCGGAGTTGGTAATTGTGAATTCTGTTTTTCAGAAGAGGGCTGAGCACCTCATTACCTTTAGTAGTGGGGGGCACAACACCCAAATCGATTACCTTCTTTTGCGCAGGCGTGATGTTAGGGACTGCGTGGATTGCAAGGTGTTCCGGAGGGAGGCATGCTCATCCCAACATCGTCTGTTGGCCATGGATCTATCCATGGGGAGTCGAATTATTCGCAGTAAGAGCGTGGCTAGACCAAGAATCCTTTGGAAAGATTTGAAGGGCGAAAAGGCGGCCGAATTCAGGGAGTCTCTGATCAACGAAGGATGTTTTGCCCGTGGTGGAGATGTCAATTCTAGGTGGACAAACGTTGCGGAGGCTATCCGATGTGTAGGTGAGAAGGTGGTGGGGGTTTCCTCAGGTAAGTTCAGTGGTCTTAAGGAGTCGTGGTGGTGGAACGAGGAGGTTCAAAAGAAAGTGAAGGCTAAACTCGTGCTTTTTAAAGAGCTTGTGTCGCTTGGTGCAGGGGCGGAGAGGAATCAGAAGATGGAAGCGTACAAGGTGGCGAGGCGAGAGGCAAAGAAGGCTGTGGCGAAAGCCAATTAAAGACGAAGCCTATGAGGGACTGTACAAGCGCCTAGATTCTAAGGAGGGAGCGAATGCTATCTTTAAACTAGCTAAAGCTAGGGAGAGAGGGCGGCGCGACCTGGGTTCTGTTAAGTTTGTTAAGGACGAGGCAGGCCAAGTGTTAGTGAACGAAGATGCCATTAAGGAGAGGTGGAGTTCATATTTTCATAACCTTTTCAATGAGGCGAGGAGGAGTGGTGTCGGTGTAGAGCAAGAGGTTCCGCTTTCTAGAGGTGCTTGTGAGAGGATCAGCAAGGAGGAAATCAAGGGTGTCCTTCAAAAGATGGCTAGAGGGAAGGCGGTTGGTCCGGATCAGATCCCAATAGAGGTGTGGCTTTGTCTTGGAGAGATTGGCGTTCATTGGCTTTCAGATCTGTTTAATGCTCTCCTTTTGGGTGATAAGATGCCTGCTGAATGGAGATGTAGTTTTGTGGTTCCTTTTTTCAAGAACAAAGGCGATGCCCAGAGTTGCAGTAACTATCGGGGTATTAAATTACTCAGTCATACTATGAAGCTTTGGGAGAGAGTGGTTGAATGTCGGATTAGAAGAGAAGCCGAAATCTCAGAAAATCAATTTGGTTTTATGCCTGGGAGATCGACGACCGAGGCTATTCATCTCGTTAGACGCCTTATGGAGAAGTTCAGGGAACGTCGTAAAGACCTTCATTTGGTGTTCATTGATCTGGAGAAGGCGTATGATAGCATCCCCCGTGAAGCTATCTGGCGGAGCCTAGCAGAAAGGAGAGTGTCTTCGTCGTACGTTAGGGCGATTCAAGACATGTACTCCCAAGCTAGCTCTTGCGTCAGAACCCCTGTGGGTGACTCGCGTTTTTTCCCTGTTGAGATTGGGCTCCACCAGGGGTCGGCCCTCAGTCCCCTCCTTTTCGCCATAATCATTGATGTCATGTCACGAGGGATCCAGGACGGCGTTCCTTGGTGCATGCTCTTCGCTGATGATATTGTGTTAGTGGCGGAGTCGAGGGGGGAGGTGAACGAGAAGTTGGAGTTATGGAGATCTACTTTGGAGTCCCAAGGCTTGCGTCTGAGCCGGTCAAAAACCGAATACCTCTGGTGTAGCTTCAGTGGTGAGGACATAGAGGAAGGGGTGGAGGTTAGGATTGATGGTGAGATCGTCCCTCGTACAGATAAGTTCAAGTATTTGGGTTCGATCATCCAGAAGGAAGGCGAGATTGAAGACGATGTCACACATCGTATTAAGGCTGGGTGGTTAAGGTGGAGGGCAGCGTCAGGGGTGATGTGCGATAAGAAAGTACCTCTAAAGTTGAAAGGGAAATTTTATAGAGCGGCAATTCGTCCTGCGATGCTGTATGGGTCTGAGTGTTGGGCGGCGAAGAAGACCCTCGAGAGCAAGTTGGAAGCAGCTGAGATGCGGATGTTGCGGTGGTCTTGTGGACGCACGATGTTGGACAGAATACCGAATGTAGTTTTTAGGAGCGAGCTGGAGGTGGCGCCTTTTTCTGCGAAAATTAGGGAAGGGAGGTTGAGATGGTTCGGTCACATCCGTAGGAGGCTGGCTGAAGCCCCAGTGAGGAGGGTCGAGAGTCTTTCGGTTGCAGGGGTGAGAAGGAGGGGTAGACCGAGGAGGTCGTGGGAAGAGCAGCTTCGGTTGGATCTGAAGGCCTTAAACCTAAATGAGACCATGACCGCGGATAGAGGCGCTTGGAGGCGCCGGATCAAAGTGGTGGATTCTCTTTTAGGGAGCGGATCTGTGGTTGAGAGCCTTAGAGTTGGGTTATCTCGGTTAGCGTTATCTTAGTTTTTCGGCTTTTTCGTGCTAATTCTTCATTATTCGTTGGTTTGGTTTTCTGGTTTTTCAATTGCAGGGAGATTACCGCGGTGTCATTGTGGATCTAAGTGTTTTGCAAAGTGGAGTAGTCAATCCCCGGGGATCTGTGCGAGGAGCCTTCCCAGATCAGAGTGTGTCGAGTCTGGAGTGAATACCCTCACGTAGGTAAGTCCCATGTAATCAAAATCATGGGCTCAGGTATGGCTACGACCTTTTCCAAAAATTTATGATATCGTTGTAATTATCACACACCTTTTTTCTGCTGTGCACTAAGCTGGGGGTCTTCACGGAAACAGCCTCCTTACTGTAAAAGGTAGGGGCATGGTCTGCGTACATCTTACCCTCCCCAGACCCTGCTCTGTGCGGGATATACTGGGTATGTTTGGTTTGGTTTGATTTATAAACTTACAATGGATTTCTATTGTAATTATAGGAGATTTTTGGATTTTATATGATAAATCTCAACATTTTTATATTTATTAATAATGCTTGTTACTTTATTGCTTACATGTGATTTGGTTAAATGGATCTTTTAGGCCATAAAAATTTATTAATAATGATATGCTTAACCAGTTTATAATTTGCGACAAATTCTGTCATAAATTATATAAATTAAATGAATACATGTGACAGATTATGTCACAAATTCTGAAAATTATATGAATTTTTGTTACAAATATTATTGGTACTTCTAGATAATTTGTGACAGACTATTAGTCGTAAGTACCAAAAATTTGTGACTAAAACTTCTGTCGTAAAATTCTTCAATTTATTATTATTATTTTGTTAAAAAAGGGGGTCCACATGTAACATACGATATTTATGACAGAATAAGAACTTTCGACAGGGGCATTTTTGACAAATTGCGTTTGTCGCAATTGACTTCAATTACGACAAATCCTTTGTATTAATTCTGTCGCAATAGGTCATTTTTCTGTAGTGTATGCATTTCAGTAAAATCTCTACATCCATATTAAGTTTATTAACCTCTCAGGTCTCTCCCTCTCTCTCTCTTTCTCTCTCTCAACCCCCCCCCCCCCCCCCTCTCTCTTCCTCTCTTTCCCTCTCCCCCCCTCTCCCTCTTCTTCCCTCTCTCTCTCCCCGCTCTCTCTTTTTTGCTTTAGCGACATTTCATTTACTTTTGTCTCCATATAGGTTAAGTTTAACCTCTTTGGCGGAGTATGGACTATGGAGTGCTGGAAAGAAAGTTTGAAGCTTTTAAGTGTTGCTGAAGTAGCGGTGGAATACAATAAATGAATGCCCGAAGTGAAGAACTGGGTGGTGATTCTGATGATTTCGTAGTACGGAGAAGGTTTTATTTTTTTCTGTTTTGTAGTTCTTGAAATTTCTTGTGTTTAATAATAGCAACAACTAGCATGAATATCTTTATTCTTAGAGCTATGTTCTTTTTCTATTGTGAACTAATAATAGTTATGTAATTGCGTTTTTCGAGGTATCATAAGACCAGCTGTTAGTTTGAAGAATTTGGATCTAATGAAAGAAGTAAGCTTGACAAACTATTGAATAGAAATTGTACTTATAAAGAATCTAAAAAGAAAAAGATAAAGAAAAAGGTAAGAGAAATGAGAGTATGGGTGGTGTATGTGCTATGTATGTACGTATGTGTTGGTAAGATGCATAGCATAGAGAGTAGGGAGGGTTGACAAGAAAGTGAGAGTGCAGAGAGAGTTAACGAGAGAGAGAGAGAGGAGAGAGGTCAGGAGGATGAAGTAAGCGCTGATGATGGTGGTTATGCGTGTGTACGTATTTGTACTTCACATGCATGTGTCGGTTTCAATATTAGATTATTAATTGTTGATAATTAGAAACTAGATATAACAAGAAAGATATTTTAATGATATAGATATTGAATAATAAAAATGGAGTGGAAAATGTTTGTAAACATAAATCCTTAAAAATTACTCCCTCTGTCCATGTAATACTTTACATTTGCGGACCAATTTCCGACACGGATTTTAAGGTACATTTTAAAAATAGTTCTATAACTTATTTTTGATATTTTATTTTTTTGTATAAAAATAGAACAATCCTATTTTTATACAAAAAAAATATTAAAAATAAGTTATAGAACTATCTTTAAAATGCACCTTAAAATACGTGTCAGATACACAGTTTTTTATGTAAAGAAATGGGTGGGACGGAGGGAGTAGCATTTACTATATTGAGTATAGTAATACTACATCACCATATCAAGCTGCTGCTGCTACTGTCTCTTCATTATTAAGTTCTATGGACTGGTTACATTCTCAATCTATCAACATTCCAGCTGTACATCCACCTGGCATCACAGCTGGAGTTAGTTAGAAGTTAGTTACGATTATAGATAGAGTGTATATATAGTAACAGATGCACATAGAGATTAGTCAGTTAGTTGATTACATTTTCTACATAGCTTGTATAAACACACAATGTTGATTCTCTCTGTAACTTGATTAATTTCAATGAAGCTTTCTTCATTCAGTAATGGTTGTTCATAGTCTTATCATTATCATGGTATCAGAGCGGTGTGTTCGTTCTGCGATCCACATTCTTCGTTGCGATCTTCATTTCTGTTGTCTTCTCCGGTAAGTAATCCGGTGAAAGAGTCATCATCTCCGGTAAGACTTGTAATCTCTGACGTTGTTTCTCCCGTTAAATGATTTGCATCTCTCTCGTTCATCATAGAGATCTCTCTCGTTCATCATAGAGAACAGTAATCAGTAATCTCATTTTTCTGTTTGCAATCGTTACGATCTTCTTGAATCAGTGATTCTTATTGTTGATTTGTGATTTGTTCTGTATAAAATCTGTTTTCCTGTGATCGATTGTGATCGATTGTTCATCTCAGTGATAGAAATTGTTTCTTCTTTATCGATTTTATTTGTTCTGAATCTTTGATTTGAAATGGCTACCAATACTACCAATACTACCAATACTGATCCTTCTAGTGTCTATTACATTCATCCATCTGATGCTACTACCACACAACTTGTGTCAACCAAATTTTCTGGTGTTAATTTTAACAACTGGAAGAGATCTATGGTTCTTACTTTGTCTGCAAAGAATAAACTCGGTTTTGTGAATGGTACTATTATGGTTCCTGATTCTACATCACCTGATTTTATTGCTTGGGAACGGTGTAATTCACTAGTCACTTCTTGGATACTCTTTAATCTTGATGAAACAATTGCAAGAAGTGTTCTCTTTCTGAAGTCAGCTAGGGCTATATGGCACGATTTAGAAGAGAGATTTGGTCACACATCTGTTACTGAAATGTACTCATTGGAGCAACAATTATCTGAATTGACTCAAGCTAATCTTACTGTTTCTGAGTTCTATACGAAAATTAAAACTATCTGGGATAGTATTGATGATACTAATCCTCTGCCTTCTTGTGATTGTGCTAATTGTACATGTGAGATTAATCACAAATTTCAGAAGAAACAACAGGAGCACAGACTTTTACAGTTCCTAATGAAGTTAAATGACAAATTTGCATCTGTAAGGGCACATATCTTGATGTCATATCCATTGCCAACAGTGTCTCAAGCGTATAGACTAGTGGCACAAGAGGAATCTCATAAAGACATTTCTCAAATGTCTCTTCAAACTGAGAATTTAGCTTTCTATGCAGATAAGAAACCTTATACTAATGTTGTCAATAGTTACAACAGGCAATCTGGGGGTACTCATGGAAATAAAACTCCACAGAACTATGGAACAAAAAGATTTGGCAAGCCAGGAGCTAACTATTTTTGTACTCATTGTAAGGTTCAGGGACATAGCATTGATAGATGCTTCAAGATCAATGGTTATCCACCTGGATTTAAAGGATTCAAGGATAGAAAAGTAGCTGCAATGTCATCTCAATCTGAGGAGAATAATACTATGATTACTTCTATTGATAGTGCTGCTGCTAATTCTTCTTCATCTCTCACCACAGAGCAGTATAATCAACTCATGCATCTTCTTAATAACCAGCAAATTGTAGATACATCTTCATCTAGCCATGCCTTATTGGCAGGTAATATATGTCTTATGACATCCCATCAATCACCATGGATTCTTGATAGTGGGGCCACTGACCATATAACTCATAATCTGCATTGTTTTGAGAGCTATGTTCCAGTTTCTGATCCCAATTGTCATATTACTATTCCTGATGGAAGACAAATTCCTGTGAAGCATATTGGCAAAGTTATTTTACATAACAATGTCATTTTGGATAAAGTTCTACATGTTCCTGATTTCCACTTTCAATTAATTTCGATTCCCAAGATTTGTAAGGACCTTAATTGTCAGATAATTTTTACTGATAATGCTTGTTTTATTCAGGGCCCTTCTCTGAAAGAACAGTTGATTCCTCTTGGTAATCTCAAGGAAGGTTTATATACTTTGCCAGATAATAAAGCATTGTCAGCACTTACTCCTACATCCAGTTCACTTACTCCTACATCCAGTTCTTTACAAGCTTCTAGTTCTGTTGGTGCATCAATAAGTCAAGCTAAGCTTTGGCATGTTCGACTTGGTCATCTTCCCATTTCTCAAATCAAAGTACTGCTGCCGAATTGTGTTACAAAAGAGTGTTTAAATCAAGTCATCTGTCAGATTTGCCTTGTAGCAAAGCAATGTAGAAACTCTTTTTCTCATAGCAGTATTAAGACATCCAATATTTTAGAGCTTTTGCACATTGATATTTGGGGGCATTACAAGGTCAAAACTCATTCAAATTGTAATCAATTCTTAACAATTGTAGATGATTACACACGTTTTACTTGGGTTCATTTGTTGAGACATAAGTCAGATGTTGCTGCTATTTTTGAAGATTTTGTTACCTATGCTGAGAAACATTTTAAATCCACTGTGTTGAATGTTCGTTCTGATAATGCCTTGGAGCTTACAGCTGGCAATCTTAAATCCTTTTTCTTACAGAAGGGAATTTTTCATCAAACAAGTTGTAGTTACACTCCACAACAAAATGGGGTTGTGGAGCGTAAACACAGACATCTCCTAGAGACTGCAAGAGCTCTTTACTTCCAATCAAAAGTTCCAGCACAATATTGGGGGGATTGTATCTTATGTGCAACATATTTGATAAATCGAATGCCTCTTTCTAGCATAGGCAATGTTTCTCCATATTTTCGAGCTTACAAAACTCCTCCATCTCTTGATCATCTTCGAAGTTTTGGTTGCTTATGTTATGTTGCTACCACTACAGTTCATCGTTCCAAATTTGATCCCAGAGCAGTTCCTGCTGTTTTTCTGGGTTATTCTTCTTCACAAAAAGGGTATAAGGTACTCACACTTACCACTTCTCAGTTACTTGTGTCTAGGGATGTTATATTTCATGAGTCTCACTTTCCTTTTCATTTAAAATCATCTACTTCTGTCCACACTGTTGATCACATTTTTTTACCAGTTACTACTGAGTATACTACACCAACTGAGTATCCTATACATTATTCCACATCTAACTCTACATCTGGCTCTTTACATGAACCACCTCATGAACCACCTTCACCACCTACAACTAATTCTTCACAGAATTCATCCTCTACATTGCATTCAAATTCTTCTGACACTAGTATTTCTTCTAATTCTGATAATACTAGTAATAGTTTTGTTTCGAATGTACCCACCAGATAATCTATTCGTACAAAACATCCACCCATTTACTTGAATGATTATCATTGTCATACTAGTACAGCATCTAATTTACCATCCTGGTGTCATTCTGTTTCTTAAACTGCACTTCATGATTCTCATAAAGTTTTCTTTTCAAAACTTTGTGATATTACTGAACCAACCTCATACACTGAAGCTTCTAAAAATCCTTTATGGGTTGAAGCCATGAACAAGGAAATTCAAGCTTTAAATGACAATCACACTTGGGAATTAGTTCAGTTGCCACCAGGAAAGAAAGCAATAGGTAGTAGGTGGGTCTATAAAGTGAAGTTAAAATCAGATGGTTCTCTTGAACGTTGTAAAGCTCGTTTGGTTGCAAAAGGTTACAACCAAAAGTATGGAATCGATTACCTTGAGACATTCTCACCTGTTGTCAAAATGAATACCATAAGATGCTTGATTTCACTTGCTGCTAGCAGGGGTTGGAAACTTTTTCAATTGGACGTTAATAACGCGTTTTTACATGGCGATTTGAAAGAGGAAGTCTACATGAAAATACCTGATGGTTTTTCTGCTGCTCCTAACCTTGTTTGTCGTTTAAACAAGTCTATATACGGTCTTAAACAGGCATCACGTGAATGGTTTACTAAACTACTACAGGAACTGGTTGATCAAGGTTATGTTCAGTCCAAAAACGATTATAGTTTGTTTGTCAAGAAGACTGATGATTATATCACCATCCTTGCAGTCTATGTTGACGACATTATCGTAACAGGTAATGATTTCTCAACAATTTCTGACATAAAAACTCATCTCCATAACACTTTTGGCATAAAGGATTTGGGAGTTCTGAGCTATTTTCTGGGTCTAGAAGTTGGTTATCATAATAATGGAATTGTTTTGAGTCAACACAAGTTCACTAAAGAATTGCTTTCTGAATGTTCCTTTGATCTTAGTCGTAGGGCCACTACTCCACTACCTTTAAATACTAAGTTACAAGCTGATCAAGGAATTCTTCTCAGTGATCCAGAGAAATATTGATCCTTAGTTGGAAAATTAAATTTTCTAACAAATACTCGTCCAGACCTCAATTATGCAGTACAAGTGCTTAGTCAGTTTATGCAAAAACCTTGTACTTCTCATGAGGAAGCTTTACATCATACGCTATGCTATGTTTTTCATTCATCTGGACATGGTATTTTTCTTCAAGCTTCTCCTTCACTTACTCTTCAGGCTTATTCTGACTCTGACTGGGCTGCCTGCCCTGATTCACGGAGGTCTATTACAGGTTATGTCTTTTTGCTTGGAGATTCTCCGGTTTCCTGGAAATCTAAAAAACAAACAACCATTTCACGATCTTCTTCTGAAGCAGAATATCGTGCAATGGCTGCTGCTGCCTCAAAAATTGTTTGGACTGTTAGACTTCTTGAAGAGTTAGGAGTCACCAATCTCAAGCCTATTACGCTTCATTGTGATAATCAATCCGCTATTCATATAGCTAAAAATCCAGTCTTTCATGAGCGTACGAAGCATATCGAAATCGATTGTCATTTTACTCGTGACAAGGTGTTGGAGGGCCTTATTCAACTTACTTATTTGCCTACACAGAATCAACTTGCTGACATTTTTACTAAGATACTTCCTTCCCCACAGTTTAATCATCTTTTGTCCAAGTTGGGATTGCATTCTTCACCACCCAACTTGAGGGAGGGTATTGAGTATAGTAATACTACATCACCATATCAAGCTGCTGCTGCTACTGTCTCTTTATTATTAAGTTCTATGGACTGGTTACATTCTCAATCTATCAACATTCCAGCTGTACATCCACCTGGCATCACAGCTGGAGTTAGTTAGAAGTTAGTTACGATTATAGATAGAGTGTATATATAGTAACAGATGCACATAGAGATTAGTCAGTTAGTTGATTACATTTTCTACATAGCTTGTATAAACACACAATGTTGATTCTCTCTGTAACTTGATTAATTTCAATGAAGCTTTCTTCATTCAGTAATGGTTGTTCATAGTCTTATCATTATCATACTAGCTTTAATTTTTGGGGATAATAAGAGTGATTTTAAAATAGTAAAGCATAATAAAAAGTGGTACTTTGAGGATTTTGTTAAAATAGTTCCATATGTCGTTATTCGGATTGCGAGACTCGAACACGATTGTGATGAATTATACTATTTTATAAAAATATTTTGAAGATATATAATATTTTCAATTAAATGTTAATTTAAAATTCTCCAGGCTAGTAGCATTAGTCAATAATTAAGAGATTGAGATTAAATTGGCAGATAACCAAGAAAAAAAAGACAAGGATTGATTTAACAAATGATTTAGAAAACTTTGGGATGTGTTAGATACTCTGCTATAAACATTCAAATTCAGTGACATTTGTGCCTTTATGTATGCTCCAGTGTGGTCTAGAACTATCTTGTGAATTGCTTAATATAGTATAGAATCTTAATTGTTTAAGAGACATTATTTTATAAATGTGCAAGAACTTCAAAGAAGTAGAACTTTGGCGAAAGGAGAAGTTGACCAACATGTTGGCAACGGAGCAAAGGTTGCTGCCTTAGCTGTAGGCACTTATTATTTATCGTTGCCCACTGGGCTTATTTTAGAACTTGAGAACTGTTATTACGTGCCTGCGATTTGTAGAAACATTATTTCTGTTTCTTGTTTGGACAAGATTGGTTTTTCGTTTTGATTCAGAACAATGGTTGTTCATTTTCATTGAATAATGTTACCTATGGGATTGCACGTGTGTCATTTAGGGGAGGAATCTGTAGTTCATTGTTTGTTGTCGTGTGCTTTTGCCCAGGACTGTTGGAGAGTTGCTGATGTGGGTTTTAGTCAGGATTTTGTAGGTTTTGAGGATTGGTTTATGAAGGTTTGTGCTAGTTTGAATGAGAAGAATTGTGGGAGGGCGTTTATGTTGTGCTGGGAGTTGTGGAATGCTAGAAATAAATTGATATGGGAGGGATTAAAAAGTACTGTTGGTCGAGTAGTTAGTAATGCAATTTTCACGTTTGATCAGTGGAAGAATGCTCAGGGACGTGTTATGTATCCATCTGCAAATTCCTGGCAGTTAATGGAGGGGTCTGAGCACTGGACGAAACCAGAATTAAATAAATTCAAAGTGAATGTTGATGCTGCTATTTTCGAGCAAGAGGGGAAGCATGGTTTTGGGGGAGTAGTGAGAGATAGTTCGGGTCAATTTGTGTCTGCTATTTCGGGAATTAGAGAGGGTACGGTTTATCCAGAAGTTGCAGAGGGTTTAGCTTTGAAGGAGGTTCTTTCGTGGATCAAGTCGCAGCCCATAAAGCAGTACCAGGTGGAGACTGATTGTCTGGTGTTAGTGCAGGCTGTTAAGAGCAAGGATATTATGAGGTCTGCTTTTGGTAGAGTGGTTCAAGATTGTAGAGAGCTATTGAAAGGTTGGAATGAGGTTAGCCTTAATTTTGTTAAACGATCCGCTAATCATGTTGCTCACCAGATTGCAAGAGCATCAAGGTTAAATGCTGATTGTATATTTTCGGAACATAATGTTCCAACAGAAATAATGTACTTTGTTGAGGCAGATTTGGCCTAGTTGAATGAAAATCTTTGAGTTCAAAAAAAAAAAATAGATTAAATTTATTTGTGAATTTTTTAAATAGATTTGCGTAGTGACTCGGTTAATTCTTTAATTGATTCACACAAATTCTTTAAAAATATTTTTGAAAATTCCTTAGTAATTTATTTCCAATTAGAGTTATTTGCAATTTGCACCCCCAAACTATTGTTCAAAATCAATTCTGTACCATGATTTTGAGATAAACAATTTGCACCCCTTAACTTTCAATCTTGATTGCAATGTGCACCCCTTTAATAATTTTTTATTATTATTAACCTTTATTGTTAAATTAATGAGGGGTAAAATCGGAACTTTCGTATCAACTTTCAATGACATTTATATTTAGAATTTCAAATAAGTTTAAAAAATTATACTAATAAATTCTTTTATAATAAATATTTGTATTAAATTATAATTTTCCTGCTACATTGATAACAACTTCAAATAAAAATTTGTAAAGCAAATTTTGTATTTAAATTTAATGTATAATTCAAGTTAATGTTAAATTTATTTAAAATTTAATATTAGTAAAACATAAATTTTGGAATTAATATTTTGTCATAAGAAATGTAATTCTAATTATTAGTATGATTTGGATATTAAAAATTATTATTTTATAATTTTAAAAAAAGATTTCGATTTTAAAAATAATTTTGAAATTTTAAAATTTATATTACTTAAATTTTATATTGAAATATCTATTTTACCCTTCATAAAATCAAAGAAAATGTTCAAGGGGTGCACATTACAATCAAGATTGAAAGTTAAGGGGTGCAAATTGTTTATCTCAAAATCATGGTACACAATTGATTTTGAACAATAGTTTGGGGGTGCAAATTGCAAATAACTCTTTCCAATCTATTACTATATATTATAAGCTGACACAAGGGCAAAAGTTGCCAATATAATGGTCGTGAAATTACGATTTTACCCCTACATTTTTTAAAATTACAAAAATGCCTTCTTTTAATAATCATGTAAAAAGAAGTGATATTATGTTTGTATTGGGATTCGAACCACTGACCCTCTTCTATTAAACTTATGCCAATAACCAACTTTGCTACACTTAATTTTGGATTTTGTTCAAAAATCCTATAAGATAAGCCACATCTTCTATTCTTATCCATTCTTCCTTTACTTTTATTTTTGAGTAAATAAAATTTTGATTTATATTATTTCTAAAATATTGGATAGATAAACTTACAAAAAATATTCTAATCGATTGAGTACAAAAAAAATTTATTTATATGCGTCTCCAATCCATGTAGATATTAAATGCTTGAAGTAAAAAATAAAATTTGATTTTAAGAAATATATAAATTTTAGTTATCAAATCATACATAATTAATAATTGCATTAAATTAGTTTTAAGTATATAAAAATTTAAATATGTGAGTTATATTATGGGGTTTGATCGACCAACTATTTAGACTTTCAACGAATAAAATATATGATTGGTCTAAAAACATATATATTTAAATATACACGAAAAAAATGAAATTATGTTAAAAAGATGAGAACTCTAAAAATATGATCTATGTTATATATAAAAAAGTAACATAATTAATTAACATTCAATAAAATAAAAAAATATATATAATTTTAAATCATAATTATTACAAAGCTACAACAATTATTTATAATGATCAATTAGACTATAACTCGACTATGAAGTATGGTACATATGAATATTTATATAATTTGACAAATTAATCAAAATATAATATATAATGGTTGAGTACTTAAATCATTATAAGATAAAATGAAAAAAATTGATTGTAATTTCTTATACATACGTTGGTCATTGAGATCGTTTTATCATATTTAACATTAATTGAAACTTGCTTATAACCCGTGCGAAGCACAGTTTCTTTTGATAGGTTATAAAATTTGTTTAACATTATAATTATGTTTTTATATAATCATTATTTTTAATAATTTTTAATTTTAATTTAATATAAATTTATATAATTATATGCATGGTTTAAAATTTATTTTGTAAAATTCTAAATTAAAAATGTCATTGACTGGTTTGACTTTGAATTTTTAGTAAAATAATTTAATCATATAATATATCTTATTATTAGATATAACGATTCTAATTTTTTACAAAAATAATGATTTGAATATATGGTGAGATATTTTTGGGTGTATATTAGTGATCGCAAAATTAATTTTAAATTAAAAAGTAACGTGTTTTAATTACAAAAAATTGCTACTAAAATAATTACGGAAAGATATGGTGTGATATTTTGAATATATATTAATTATTGTAATATTAGTTTTAAATTAAATGTTAAAGTGTTTTAATTAGAAGTAAAAGCTTTAGAAAAAATGGGTAATTGAGTTGTTTGAGCATAAAAAAGAGTCCAAGTAGAAGTTCAATGTGGATGAAGAAATTTTAATCGGAATATAATTACGTTAACATTAGTAATTAGCTTTTTGAGTTATTTTTCTAATTTAATTATTTATTTTAATAATTATGATAACCAAACCGAAAACTAAAATTTTCAAAACTTTCAATGTTTCGGCTTTAATATAATAGTATAGAAAAAGAGTCAAAGTAGAAGCTCAATGTGGATGAAGGAATTTTAATCTTAATATAATTATGTTAACATTAGTAATTAGCTTTTGAATTGTTTTTGTAATTTAATTATTTATTTTATTAACTAGGATAACCAAACCGAAAACCAAAACTTTCAATGTTTCTGCTTTAATATAATAGTATAGATATTTAGAAGAGAAAAATGTTCATATAGTTAACCGTAGGTAATTACCTTAAGTTATCAACATTTTGAGTATAAAAAATGGATGGCATTTTTATAATAATGAAATCCACCCCATACTAGCCTTCGAATAGTATTATAATATGTTTTAACTTTAGGTAATTATCAACAATTAACTATAGGATCATTAAGCCCTATTTAGACAATTTTAAAATTGAGTTAAAAACTAATTCAAAATGTAATATAAAAAATTAGTATGAAAAATTATAAAATAATTATAAAAATATTAGATAAATTGAAGGGTGAGATACCAAACTACCCATATTTTATTTCCATCTGCCCAAAATGTCTATATTTAGAATCGTCCGCCCTTTTTACCCACAAGCCACGCATTCTGAGCTGGCGTATCGGGAACACGCATTTCTGAAATGCGAATAGGTGGTACACGCAATGAAGCTATGCGTATACTTTGTAAAATTCAAAATCTGTGAATGTAACAGTTATTTCAGATACGCATGTTTAACATGCGTGGCTATAGATACCCATGTTGAACATGCGTATTGGCCACTGTTCATCTCCTCTCTCGAACGACGTCGAAGTCGTTTTCCTATCAGATTTTCGAGGACATTGTTCACACCTTTCCAGACATCTTTAATTCACGTACCATACACCAAAATGAACGTCTTCTCCCCCTCTACATTCCTATACCATTCGATTTCCATTTGGTTTGCCGGATTTAAAAGGCCTAAAACGAAGCTTTTTTTCCGATGTAGTTTCTGGTTGGATTGTGTACACCCCTGCGGGGCCGGAAAACAAACACAAAGTAGAGGAAAATGATGAGGCCAGTCTGGGCATCATTTGTATGTCCTCAGATGTAGTGGAGGCAACCGGAGGGTGGTGAACGGAGATGAGCGAACGAAACGGCGATTTTGAGGCCGCCTGAATGCCGGAGACGTTTATGAGATAATGACGTCATATGACGTCATACACATACTATACATGCGTGACTTGGGATACGCATAATGCGTATCCCGGGCCACGCATAATGCGTATCCCGGGCCACGCATGTACAGTATGCGCACTCCGTGATCAAATAGGGCAGGCTCGATTGGAAATCGGTATTTCGGGCACTTTCCACACCAAAATGGTGTAGTTTGGGCATTTTCTCTAAATTGAAATCTTATAGTTTATCATATTTTTAATTACGAGAAATTAGTTCAGTGCCCGTGCCTTGCACGGGATTTTAAGCTAGTTATTAACTTATTCTTGGAAGTTAATTGTCATAATTGCCCACATATATTTCTTGTAGTGCACACAGAAAAGAGCTAAAGTTGCATGAAAAAAACTGTTATCAATCTCCTTGAACTATCAGGTAGGCTCTTTAACTGTCGATACAACGTCTAATTCAGTTGCAACCCTACAATCTGTAGCACAAGATTCCTATTATTTTGTAATTTGCTCGTTTATTTGAGTTGGCTGGTTCCAAGTGACTAGTTTAAGCATATAGTACCTACGTGAATCCTTGCTGCCAAAATGTAATAACGTATTTATTTTTAGGGGAATATGATTCCGTGATTATTTGTCTAGGTGCCTGCAGAGCAGCTTTTCTACCTGTGTTTTCCGAGAGGCTTCCCTTGAGGACATGAAGAGGTATCATTGCTCACCTGCAGCTTCCAGATGAGAATAGGTTAGAGCCTTGTTACTTTCATGCACTTCTGACATCAAGATGTAAACCTGACTTTAAGTTCTCTCCTTATTGCACTAAATTTTCCATATAAAGTTGTATTTTCATGCTTCTGTACGTATTCTTCATGCCCAATTGCTTTAGTAAGTTTCTGGCCATGAAAATAATATAGAATGTTTCATCTATCAAGACGAAGCTGGAAAATGGTAGTCACGTCTATCTTTTCTTCGTTTGCTAGGTTAGATTATATATATCGGTACATGCCTCTGTCTCTTGATGAAGAAGAGAGGGCAACCACATGATATGATAATTTTTGGAATGCATGTCTAAAGAAAACTGCTTCTGGTCGTTTTTATTTTAGTAGTTGCTGATTACTGTGGACAGTGAAGAAGAGAGGGCAACCACATGATATGATAATTTTTGGAATGCATGTCTAAAGAAAACTGCTTCTGGTCGTTTTTATTTTAGTAGTTGCTGATTACTGTGGACAGTGTTCTAAACAATTACCTTGCTAGTTTTATAACTGTTCAATACACTGGATTTTTTATAAAATACTAGGTTAAACGCACTGTTCTTTTTATAATATGTCTAATTATACTAATTTTTTAATATTTATATGTTATTAATTTACATATCAAATTGTTATTAAAAAAATTGGATATTCTCAATAGTACACTTATATGTATGGTATTGGTTTTTTTGAATAGTATATATTGCATATTATTGTCTTAAAAGTGGTACCATTGAGATTTTGTCTTCCCAATAAAAATACTCTTCCATCATTAGAAAGTTAGTCAAATGTTAGTCTATGTACCATCAAGATTTTACATGTTAATTAATTTAATATTGTGCTCTATCATGAATTCTTAAAATTTTGATTTTGACAATTTTACAGCCAGCATGAAATTAACAAAATAATCTTTAATTTAGTGATGGTTTAACAATTATTTTTCAATTAAAATTACACAAAAACAAAAGAGAGTTGAAATTGACGATTTTTTACGTTAAAAATTTTGTTCTATTTATGAAATCTACTTCTATTTCGTTTTGATTATCAAAATACCCTTCTTATTATTTAAACATAGTTTTACTAACAACCAAATATAGTTTTAATAACAAGTGTAAGAGTGATTTGGTCCAGTAGTAGGTAGTCTGGTCTTGGTTACGGCAAAAAAATAAGAACTGTTAGATCATAAAATAAGTAGATGAAAAATAATGAATTTAGCATAAAAAATATTTTATTTTTAACATGTAAACTAAAAAATGTATTTATATTGAAATACGAAAAAGTGAATGTCATTCGTAATTATACTTTTTCTTGATATTATGAGTGTTTATATTTTGATAATAATTGTTAAATCATCACTAAATTAAAGATAATTTTGTGAGTTACTATTATATAAAAGCCGAACATTAAAGGTTTTGGTACCTGTTTTTTGGTACTTCGTGAATTTACTTATTTACCCTTCATATAAAGAAAAATATATACGATATTAATACCATTAAAACACCTAAAATAAATAATAACATAATACTCCCTCCGTCCCATCCATTTGTTCTGAAAAAATATCTGACACGCATTTTAAGGTACATATAAAATATAGTTCCGTAACTTATTTTCACAATTTTATGAATTTGAATAAAAGTAGAATATTTATATTTTATTCAAAATAAAAAATAAAAAATATGTCATAGAACTATACTTTATATGCATTTTAAAATGTGTGTTAGACACTATCTCCTAAACTAAACAATTGGTTGGGACTGAGGGAGTATAATTAATAGTAATTAGTCGATTGTCTTTTTCACATTACTTTTAGTTGAAGATATTAACTTTTATAAAAATCTAAAAACATCAAACGTATCATATCAACCAATCATTAATACTTCCTTTGGAATTATAACACGTTACCTTTTTTATTTAAAGCTAATTTTACAATCATTAATATATGCCCAAAAATATCACATCATATTTTTCAATTATTAATAAAATATATTAAAAATTCGTATACCGTTGTTTATAATAAGGAAACATTAGTATAAACCGTAAACATGAGTATTTTAAATTATATTAAATCTATACTAGCCGGAACATTAAAAATTTTGGTACCTGTTTTTTTGTACCAGTTTTTTGGTAGTTAGTGAATTTACTTATTTACCCTTCATTAAAAAGAAAAATATATATATGATATCTACACTATTAAAATACTTATAATAAATAATAACATAATATAATTAATGGTAATTAGTCAATTGGCTTTTTCACATTTACTTTTAATTGAAGATATTACCTTTTATAAACACCTAGAAACATCAATCGTATCATATCTTTCAATCATTAATAATTTTGTGAGTTTCGCGTGGACCGTAAAATCATCCAAATCTGATTTCTAGATCTCAAAAATAAAGTCCAAATAGTAAATATGAATTTTTTTTTAATATTAATAAAATAATAATAAAATTCAATTGTTTTCTTTTTAATTATACCAGCTTATAACCCGTGCAAAAGCATGGGTTACTTTTAATTTTTTATAATTTGCTTATAGTGTAATATAATATTATAAATATTAATTTTAATATGTTGTTGGGAAGATTCGAACCTTGCATCTTTGTATATAATAATTTTTAGTATTAAATATAAATTAATATGTTACTGGCGGAAATCGAACCTTAGACCTCTGTATATAATAATTTTTAGTACTGTTATATCCAATGGTCATGATCTATTTGAGTTGAAGATTAAACGGTTGTGAATGAGGGATAACCAAAACCAAAAATAAGAGGATAATCAAACTACAAATTATACCCCATTTCGCTTATTATAAGATAGTATAGATCATTTTAATATTATAATTTTCATTTCAAAATTCAATTCAAACACAAACTTTTTTAATTATATCCTTTTTAGATTATAATTTTCTTCTTAATATGATATAATCTTAATCGTTTATTTTTAAAAATATTAGATTCGACGGTTGATATTATTTTGGTAGTATAGTGACCAAACCAAAATTATGGATAAGATTCCTCTTAAGCTTATTATATACTAGCTTATGACCTCGCACGGATTTCTTTTGTTATGTAATAATTTTTTTTATTTTACAATGATATTTTTATACATTCATTAATTTCAATAATTTATTCTAATTTTAATTTAAATAATTTAATAAAATTTAATTAATGATATGCATGGTTTATAACTTAAATTATCAAAATTTTAAATTAATATGTCGTTGACGAAATTCGAACCTTTAAATTTTAGTAAATTAATTTAGGATATTTACCAAAAATACTAGGTTCAAAGTTTCTATTTGCAAAAATACCATCTCTTTTAATTAATTGTAATTTTACTAAACTAAGTTTCAAAAGTGCAAAAATACTAGGCCCACTCCCCCTCCCTCCCTCCATCCTTCCCTCCCTCCTTCCCAGGCCCAGCCCACTGCGACTTGTGTACTTTTTTCTTTTTTTTTAAACGGGGGCTATTTTGGTGGATTTTGGTTTGCAACTCAATGCAACCACATTCAACTAAATGCAACCAAATGCAACTTTTTTTTAAAAGTTGGGGTGATTTTGGTGGATTTGGTTTGCAAGGCCCCGCCAGGGGCAATATTCAACTGAATGCAACCACATTCAACTTCTTTTTTTTTTTGCCAAAAAAAATAATAATTTTCATTACTTCAAAACGTTCATCAATACAATAATGAACTCTAGATGAGCATTACTCATCGTCCAGATACGATCAGCTATAGAACTACAATAACTTGCTACAAAGTGAGCTAAGTGGTTCGCAGACCGTTTAAAAAAATAAAAAATAGTACAACACCAAGAACGACAAAAGGAATATCCATAATATCGAGGCATATGAACAAAAGAGCCCATAAACTTCAGAAATTACCGCATCTACATTGATCTGAATCCTGACTTCCGTTAAATTGATCTCGCGCTCTTTTTGAGCAGATATCCATAGATCCAAGATAAGCTTTATAGACATAATAACTCCCTCTGAAATGGAATCTCAATTAATCCACCCGCAAGCCTCTACAAAATGAGCCTTCATCGAACCAAAATGCCATACTGGTAGACGAACAAAGCAAGACACATGCCAAAAAGCAAGACATTCAAACTGAAAATAAAACAACAGCTAAAAAGACATATCGGCGAAGATCTATGAACCAAACTGAAAAATCCGAATGGATTCTTCAAAGATTTCAGAAATCAAGCTCGATTTATTTGGAAAACTGAAAAAAGGAAGAAAACTTAATCGACTCTTATCGAAGATAAACTCCGGCAAATCTGTGATGAAGAGGAGGGTAGAAGAAAAAAGAAGAAGAGGGAAGGGGCGGCGGCTTGTTAGAGGAGAGAGAAGGGAAACAAAACCTAGAGTCTCACCATTCAACTTCTTTTTTTAAAAAAAAGGTAGGGTAATTTTGGTGGCTTTGGGTTGCAAGGCCCCGTCAGGGGCAATATTCAACTGAATGCAACCACATTCAACTTCTTTTTTTTTTTAAAAAGGTAGGGTGATTTTGGTGGCTTTGGGTTGCAAGGCCCCGCCAGGGGCAATATTCAACTGAATGCAACCACATTCAACTGAATGCAACCACATTCAACTGATTCAACTGAATGCAACCACATTCAACTTCTTTTTAAAAAAAAGGTAGGGTGATTTTAGTGGCTTTGGGTTGCAAGGCCCCGCCAGGGGCAATATTCAACTGAATGCAACTGAAATCAGAAATTGAGTTGAATGTGGTTGCATTCAGTTGCTGATTTCAGGTTCCATTTGTCAGTTGTCATTTTCGACCTCATTTTTGGACTATATATATATATATATATATATATATATATATATATATATATATATATATATATAGTCCAAAAATGAGGTCGAAAATGATAACTGACAAATGGAACCTGAAATCAGAAATTTAGTTGCATGTGGTTGCATTCAGTTGCAAATTTAGTCCCCTGCAGGGCCATGGAACCTAAATCCACCAAAATATCATCCACCTTATATATATATATATATATATAGTTCAAAAATGAGGTCGAAAATGGCAACTAACAAATGGAACCTGAAATCAGAAATTTAGTTGCATGTGGTTGCATTCAGTTGCAAATTTAGTCCCCTGCAGGGCCATGGAACCTAAATCCACCAAAATATCATCCACCTTATATATATATATATATATATAGTTCAAAAATGAGGTCGAAAATGGCAACTAACAAATGGAACCTGAATCAGAAATTTAGTTGCATGTGGTTGCATTCAGTTGCAAATTTAGTTGAATATGCCCCTGCGGGGTCATGGAACCTAAATCCACCAAAATATCACCCACCTTATATATATATAATATATATATATATATATATATATAGTTCAAAAATGAGGTCGAAATGACAACTGACAAATGGAACCTGAAATCAGAAATTTAGTTGCATGTGGTTGCATTCAGTTGCAAATTTAGTTGAATGTGGTTGCATTCATTTGAATATGCCCCTGCGGGGCCAGAAAACACAAATCCACCAAAATAGCCCCCACCTTAAAAAAAAAAAGTACAGTCGACACTTCACAGAAAGAAGGGGGAGGGGAGGGTTAGGGTTAGTATTTTTGCAATTTAGAAACTTAGTTAGTAAAATTGCAAAAAACTATTCTTAACAAAAGTAAATGTGCAAAAATTTACTTTTTTCTATTTATTTATGAAAAGAGCCCATTAATTTAATCATATAATATATCTAATTATTAAACAACACTAGCTTATAGCCCGTGCAAAGCACGGGTTACTTTTAATTTTTTGAATTTACTTATAGTTTAGTATATATAATATTATAAACATTACTTTTAATATATTGGGGGAATTCAAATTTTAAACCTTTGTATATAATTAATTTTTAGTATTAAATCTAAATTAATATGTTGTTGGTCGAACCTTCAACCTTTCTATCTAACATAATCTATGGGGTCATTTGTTAAATCTGAACAGTATTTTCTGAATGATTAAAATTCTGAATCAATGATTAATCTGAACGATGAATGAATGATGTTGTTTGTTAAGTTAAAATTTTAATTTTTCTGAATATTAAAATTTTTAAATTTTTAAACTTGATATTATTAAATATAATTATTTCTTAAAAAAATATTAAAATTTATTCTAATAGTGTGCATGATTTAGTTTAATTTAGTTTATTTATCTTTGAATCCAAAGTTTCAACTCTATTTTGCACCTTTTTTTTTGTTAAATTAATACATAATTTTATTATACTATATAACATATATTTATTTTTTGTATTCATTTATCTCACATTACTTTCATGTGAACTCAATAATCATTTTTAATCCTATCAACGTAATTAAAATTTTAGCATGTTATAATTTATGATAGATGATGTAAATATTATTATTAAGAATTTATGTAAGTGATTGTAAATATAAGTGATTATCTAACAAGTAAATTAAAAATAATAAAAATAGCAAATAAGATAGTGTACAAAAGTTGATTGTTATTATTCATAATAATAGTCACAGAGACAATCTTCATTAAAGCCCAGCATATGGAATGGTTCAGTGAACTTTTTTTAAGCCACTGGTCCATATGAATATGGAACCATTCAGCTAAATAAAATTTTAAACAAACAATATGGACGACTTATCCAGTTCAGTTGGATTGGTTCACCCATAAACAAATGGGACCTCAGTATTAATTTTATATTTAAATGTTGTTGGCGGGATTCGAACCTTAGACCTCCAATTTTTAGTATTGTTGTATCTAACGGTCATGATCTATTTGAGTTGAAGATCTAACGGTTGTGAATGGGGGATAACCAAAAATAGGGGGTAATCAAACTACAAATTATACCCCTTTTCGCTTATTATAATATAGTATAGATATAGATATCCCTATTAAACAGACCAGTAAGATCAAAAGATATGGGGCACAATTATAGAGGCAACGGTAGAGATGGTTTTCATAATTCGAATTCCACCGGAATTCAATCGGAAATTAAAGGCTGGAGAAAAGCGAATTCTTCAGAGAAGGAGAGTAACAAGCCTCTAGTGGATTTTATCCTAGCGTATGCGAATATGGTAGACATGGATGTCATGGTAAGGCTACATAGTGGAGATAATCAAGCAATAACAGATGCCCTCAATCAAATTCATTGGCGAAGTCTAAATCTCAACAAGCAGAAGGAGATGTCCAGTGGTACTTCCAAAGATGGATTCTCAAGAAGTGCGAGAAAATCCTATGCAGAGATGCTCAAAGTTCCAACGAGGAAGACCCATAAGGATGTAGGCGATGATGAAGGATGGACAACAATAAGTTATAGGAAAAAGACTAATGCCCAGTCAAAGCTGCGAACAGACTTAGCTACGATCTTTCTAGCCAATATCCCAGCGGATGCAAGTGCCAGATCAATTTGGGATTTTTTTTAAAGGTTGTGGTGAAATAAAGGATATAATCCTACCGATGAAGAAAGATAGGAACAACAAAAGGATCGGATTCATAAAAACATCGAGTGAATTAGAGGCTGGTATCATAATAAATAATGCAAAAGAGAAGGGAGGATGGGGAAGAAGGATTGGCATGACAATAAACCAGAGTAAGGGAGCAAGAACGCAGGCAAAGGTTCAAAGGGGGGAGAGGCATGTAAAAAGTAGGGATACCAAACTAGAAAGCATTCAGAATTCCAAAGAGAAGAATAAGGATTTTGCAAAAGATATGTTTGCTTTCATTGAAGCGGAGGTAGATGAAAATGTTGAAAAGGGACTTTTCCAAAGTATGGTGGGCTTCTCTTAGAAGGAAGAAACAGCATAATCATTACAAAGAAAAGTTGCCATAGAAGGGATGGATCAAATCAAAGTAGCAGGTCTTTCGAGAAGGAAGTTTTTACTGAAAAATGAAGAAAATCCCGTCTGGAAGGATTTTGACTTCAATTCTTTGAGTATGTGTTTCAACGAAATCAAAAAATTTAAGGAAGAGGATTTAGTGCTGAAAAGAACAACTTGGATAGAATGCACTGGGTTACCAATGAATGTGTGGCTTAAGGATAATTTAAAAGCGTTCACAAAGAGATTGGGAGAGTGGATCTCATGGTCTTATCAACTAGATGACAGCAACGCATTCATCAATCCTGTAGTTTGCATTGATACAATAATTCAAGAGAATATTAATGAAAGAATGGTGGTATTAGTGAAATAAAAAAAACTATTCCATCAATCTGAAGGAAATTAGGGATATCAATGAGTTCATTTTGAATAAGCAAGTGGATGTGTCAGAATCCAAAGATACACAAGAGGCCTCTCAAAACATCAATGTGGTTAAAGAAGATATGAGTGTATCTAAAAATTGGGATGGGATAGTGAGAAGTAAACAAAAGGTGAAGAATATTGTCTCCATTGAAAACGATAAATCTCTAGAGGTGATAGGGTCAAAGGAGTTGATATCAAAAGTTCCTGAGTCTGAGGGTATAGAGACAACAGATAAGTCCATTCGAAATGTGGAGAAGCATAAAGATGATCTAGACATCACTGCAACCAAGAAGGTTTTCAGATCTCCTTTTTCTTCAGAATCGGAAATGAGTCACAAGGAGAAAGTATCAAATGACAAAGCATCTGCTAGCGAGGAATCAAATGCTTTGGCCACCTGTGTAAGTAATAACCCTTCTCCATCAACATTATGCAAGTCAATTTTTACTCTTAAAATGGGGAAAGCTAGAGGTAGACCGAGGAAGAAGGCAAAAAAATTGAAGAATCCTTTTGAGATGGGGCTACGATTGAAAAAAATCCTTTGTAGCAAAGACAAAAGGCATGGGAACGGCTAAAACAAAAAAAACGTCTTGGCTAAATGCTAATTCGGAGGAGAATTTTAGTTCTTCATAGGATGAGGCAAGTAAAATTATGGAAAGTGCAAAGTTAATGGGGCTTTCTTTTCCGTTAGGAGATGATCAGACTAGAAAGGAGATAGAGTCTCGTTTAGATGGAGGTACACTCTGAATTTTTTGAACATCTTCTGATATAGTTGTTGATGAGTGGATTTCGTAACAACTTTTTGTGAGGTTCTCGATGAGTTATAAGGCTGACGATTAACTGTTCAATGGATGATTTGGGTTGTGTTTGTAGGGTTGAGCTGAGCTCGAGGGTGTCTCCAATAATCTCAGATGCCTTTAGAGAGCTGAATTCGTCTTACCCTCAAGGTGCCTACGTATCCTTTATATAGGAATCAAGCTCACGTAGTTCTAATGCAACTCTGTCTCTGCTGGAATAGCTGTATTCGATTACCTAGTTCGTGTTGGACTCAGGTTCCCTTAGAGCCTTTCACAAACTTGTTGATGAAATAGAGTAGAACTCGAGTTCGTACCCATTATAATTCTCTCGTATATCAGAGATATTCTAGGATCATCTGCGCCCTAGAATTATACTCCAATAATAATTCGCTTATCTGTTCTAGATAGGTTCTAGAACATTCTGTCGGCCATTCTTAGGAACCTGGTGCTCAGGAACATATATCTCAGGAGCCTGTTTCACAGGAACCTCCTTATTTCGGGACATATTGCTCAGGAACCTCTCTCTAGGTACCTGTACCTGCACAAATAACAAACATGTTAGGCTGGATAACTCATATAATATCTTTGTATGTTCTTACCTCTTTTCGTAGCTGTAGCTGTATTAATTTGAACTCTTCTACTTAGAAGAATCTGGCCTACAGATGATCTACTCAGCTTCCAGATCTTTAGGAACCTCCTGATATTCATATTTTCTTGATCATTTCTCTGTTTAATGCTTACTTCATATCTAATTCTTCATGTCTTGTACTGGATTTATCTTCTTGCTCGTATGGATTGAACCCATAAAGCTAGTGGGCCTAAATTCAGCCCATGATGATTTTGGGCACAACAAGTACCCCCCGGTTCCTCGAAAGCATGTAAGGTGAGGGGAACCTACTTTACTTTCTGGTTAGGGGCTCAATGCTAAACCTTTCTTCTCACAATACTCTGCTTTAATATCATATATCCAAGCCTACATGAGCTAGCTCGGCGTAGGAAACAGGACATAAAATATTTTCAGTAAACATAATCTTGATCAGCTTCCTTCTTACTAAGGAACCTGTTATCCTGTTACCTTTTTCTTTAGACTGTAGCTCTCAATGTCTGCATTTAGCTTCCTAGGGAATCTGACTTGTCTCTCATCGTCACGTCTCTTCAAAAACTCATAAAAGAGGATAACTGTTGGCAGTAAATATCTTAAAGGGATAATTCAAAATTCAAATTAACCTTATCAATTATCGAAGCTGTAGTTATTGTTGGCGTTTCCAAGATTTACACACTTCACTAGTACAGAACTATCTTTAAGCGTCGCACTTTTAGCGTCGGTTATATAGAGAGCCGTGGCCTATACTTACTTTAGGCGTCGGTTGCCAACTTAACCGACGCTTAATGTCATTTGTATTGGACCTTTTGTGTCGGTCATGAAACAACCGATGCCTAAAACGTACTCTTTAGCGTCGGTTTTTATTCAGCTGACGCCTAAAATTGACTTTTAGCGTCGATCGTAAACAACCGACGCCTAAAACCGACCCTTTAGCGTCGGTCCTTAGTCAACCGACGCCAAAAACCAACCTTTTAGCGTCGGTCATAAACTACCGACGCCTAAAACTGAACCTTTAGCGTCGATCCTTACCTAACCGACGCCTAAAACCTTCCTTTTAGCGTCGGCCCTAAACAACCGACGCCTAAAACTGGACTAAAATTTATAAAATTATACTTTCATTTTATAGATTTTGAATATAATTTTTGGCACAAAATTTAAAAGTTCTTAATTTTTACTTTTTAAGAAAACACATTTTTGAATAATTTAAAAATTATTAATATTATATTAATATATTATATTTAGCAAAATTAAATTAATATATTATATTATATTTAACAAAATGAAATTTTAAATAATTTCTATCAATAAATTTAATAATATGTTTTTTTTGGAACTGAAATTTAATAATATGTTTAACTCAGTTTTTTTTAACTTATTCAAATTATAATTTGCTTCATATTACAAAAATATTAATTAAAAATTGAAAATAAACAAAAAGACCTGTTTTCTTTTTAAACCAGTACTGCTTGTGTTATTTACACTTCAACCAAAACAGGAAGAGGGCGATTCGGAATCTACATACGAAGTCCTCACAGCCCTAATTTGTAATCTTCATCTCACTACATCAAGCCTTGTTATTTCAATCAAATACGATGAGCCCTAATTTCCAATCAAGTAAATTGAATTCTTCCGATTAAACTGAGTTTCATCGATTTGAAGTCAAAGTTGCGACCCCTAATTACAAGCTATGAGGAGTCATAATACCAAAGATGTGAGTCCTTATATCCATCTTCATCTTTGTTCTTCATCTGTGTTTGATTCCAGGTATTCCCTCACTCTCTCTCTCCCTCTCTCTCTCTCTCTCTCTCTCTCCAATCGCTCTCTCAAATGATGAATCATAGAGAGAGTTACCAAGCAGATGATTAGGTGATCATATTATGTGTTTTGTTTAATAATGCTCAATTGCTAATTAGTGTAATTTGTTGTGTGCGAGTTAAATTTTGTTATTATGAAATTTGATTTTTATAAATCTTATTTGAATAATATTATTAAGTTACTCAATTGTATAAATGTAATTTGCTCAATTGTTATTAAGTTACTGATATATGGAGAAAAGGGCAACCCCAAGTACCTGTTGAATGCTCTGTTTTACGTTTTTGTCAGAGTGAATGAGAATAAAGCATGGGTACCATTATTTGCATGAATATGGGAAAGTATCTATTACTTGTTTAGTAAAAAAGAATTTCTTTTTATTGGTAATGCACTATGTTAGTATATGTCGTTTGTTATATTGGTTCTGGACTTTCATGTTTTCTGCTGGGTTAATTTTATTGAGCACATAACATGCACAATGCTGTCTAATTCTGGTCTTTTCAAGCTTGAGTAGCTTTTGGCCTTGACTTTAAATTTCATGACATAGAGCTTTGCTTTTGCCAGTTCTAGCACATGAAAAGTCTTAAAAAGTTTTAACTATGTTACTATAAGTACAAATAAGTACACATTTGCTATATTCTTTGTTAACAATGTTCCTTGTCATATTAGTCTCCCTTGTATAATTTTTTCAGATAATATGAGCTTTGTAACTATGAAGCAAGGTTCCTTGTCATATGAGTCTCCCTGTGAGACTCATAATGATATACCGTAGGTGCAACTTTGTAATGAAGATGGTTCTTTTACTGTTATATTTAATGTTGTCTGATTAAAAACCCATTAAAATATTTATTAAAAAAGGACCAATGTACCAGAGAGGATAGGTCTGACTGAGAAACAGTTGTATGCTTTAGTGATTATGGCTGCCCTGTTATGAGAATTTCTTTTTTTTTCCTTGAAATTCGTTGATTAATTTGTAGTGTTATAGCAGCCTAATCAATAATATATCCTATGCATAGAAGATTATCTTCTTTGCTGAAATGGTCGAAGAACTTGTTAACAATCATGTTTGCACCAATGCAGGAATCCTCTATTGTACGATATCGTGCCAAGGAGGATAATAATTCAGAACCAAAATTTCATGACTTGGTCTGCAAAAAGTTAACGATTGCTGTTTGGGTTACTATTTCCACATATAAATCTACTACTCTTGATTTTCCTAAAAAAAAGAAACATGTGAACTGCTTATTCTACATAGATTCATAGATCAGGTATAACACATTTTTCCGTACTTCCTCTTTTAGTCTTTTATTTGATTTATATTTTGACAACATTTTATATGTTGTACATGATTATTTAGATATTTTTCTATTAGTCTTTTCTTTTGTTGAGTTCGTGAACAAGTGCAACAATTGTCAGCACCTGCTAAAGGTATTTGTACACCTTTGGTAGAGTTTGTATTTGATCTTATTAATACAAATAGTTTGATTTATTCGTTTGTTCTTGTTTTATTTATTCAAGCAAAAATCAGACACGATTATATAACTTGTATTCAACCCCCCTTCTACAAGTTATTCAAGTTAACAGATGATAATGTGGATTTGGTAGGATTTATAGATGGATCCTGGAAACAAAGTAGAGACGGTTCGAAAATGGCAGGGATTGGTGGTTTTTTGCAAGACAATAGAGGTAATCTACTCTTTATCTTTTTTGGTCCATCATGCGCAGAAAACAGCTTGGTTTGCGAAGCTGAGGCTTTAGAGTTCTTATTAGACCATATATTTGGTAGTCACTGGAGCACAAGATATGTAAAAATCTTTACGAACAATTGGGATTTGGCGAATGTAGTTCAAGAGTTCAAGTTCACCAAGAAATGGTCCTGGTTTGTCAATCCAAAATTGCAAAGCCTACTGGAAAATAGGGAGGTTCATATTGCTAAAATTAGTAGAGTTCTTAATGATAAGGCTGACAGACTTGCGTGTGAAGGAGCTTGTAAAAAGAGTGTATGCTTTTCTTGGTGCTAGTTGGCGAATCAAATAGGATTGATATTTTATTACAGTCAAAACAATTCATCAAGGAAGGAAGGTTTGTTGGTCTTGTGAAGGAAATCTGGTATGCATTTCGAGAGAGAGATTTGGTAGTTGCAGTGGTAAATGATGGTACTGTGATGGCCGAAGATGAAGAAATGGCGTGAACTGGAATCAGTTTTTGCATTTTGTGGAGTTGATCCGTCAGTCTGAGTCTTTCTATTAGTATGAGTCAATAGTCTATGAAATAGAATGTTTTTAGTTTTGTTTAGTATACGGTAGCATGAAATGGTGTAGTCTCTGGTAGGTGTCTTGTGACTTCTAGTGGTCTTGTGCTGTGTTATGGACCCTGATGTACCCATTTCTATTATGATTAATCTTAATTTGCTTTTCAAAAAAAATATCTAATTATTAGATCTAATGGTTCTGATTTTTTATTAAAAATCTAACGGTCATTATTTATTGTATACGAATTTTTATTAAATTTTCGTAGTGATTAGAAGATATGCTGAGATATTTTTTGGTATATATTAATTAATTCAAGATTATGTTTTAAATTAAAAGTTAAAGTGTTTTAATTAGAAAAAATATTATTGACTGAAAGATACGATATTTTAAATGTTTATAAAAAGTAATTTTATCAATTAAAATTAGAGTATTTACCAAAAATACTAGGTTTAAAGTTTCTATTTTCAAAAATACTATCTCCTTTAATTAATTGCATATTTACTATTTTATACTTTCTTAATTGCAATTTTACTAAACTAAGTTTCAAAATTGCAAAAATACTAACCCTAACCCTCCCCCCTCCCCCTTTCTGCCGACTTCAACACTTTTTTTTATTATTATTTTAAGGTGGGGTGCTATTTTGGTGGATTTGGCCGGGTTGCAACTGAATGCAACCACATTCAACCCAACTTCAACACTTTTTTTTTAAGGTGGGGTGCTATTTTGGTGGATTTGGGTTGCAATTGAATGCAACCACATTCAACCGAATGCAACCACATGTAACTTTTTTTTTAAGGTGGGGTGATTTTGGTGGATTTGGGTTGCAAGGCCCCGCCAGGGGCCATTGATAAGTGGATTTATCTCCACTTGGAACATTCTAAATCGGCTTAAATTGATTGTCTTGGGCTCAAGTTTCTTGTAGTTTTGATGTGTTTTGTTTAGTTGTGCAGATTTACAAGGATGTTGATTATGGTGGATGTTTTTGTCGTTTTTGGAAATTTAATTTATTAAAATTCGGATTTATTGGGCTGCACGCGTGAGATTCACTGTTTGGGCCATATCTTGAGTTCTATAAGTCTGTTTTCAGCCCGTAAGCAGTCCACACGAAGATAACGAGATTCTCTATCATTCTAATGTGGTCCAGAAGCCCAATTACGTCTGGAACGGCTCTGGAAAACAGAAGAAAAGTCAGCTACGAATTTCCCTTTAAAACAGAATCAGTTTAGGAAACGTATCTTGCAGAAATTCTATTATAATTCTGTTTTGGTATTTTCTTGCTGGGGAAGACTTCTAGAGCCTATATAAACACATCCAACCCTTGTAAATTAGATAATTAAGATCATCATCATTAGGAGTAGAATTATTACATATCAATTACTTAGGTTTATTTGTATATTTTCATACTTTGTTTTTATCATGGTTTCATCAGATCCCATGATGACGAGAGGTTCGATTATGAACTAATTGTTGTCATGGGATTCTAACGGATTTATTTATGGAGCTTTAGTATCTTGATTGCTTTAAAGATCTGTCTGTGATGTATATCTGATATCCTCGTATGGTTATGCTTAATTGATAGATGCGTCATGAACATCTAATTTGTTAATCTCTTGTGAAGTGAAAGTGGATCTTGAGATTTAGAACTTGTCATGCTAGCATAGGTTCATAATTGTTATCAATATGATTGTGGTGTGAGATGAAAATACTTATACTGCCCTGTGTGATCTTTATGGATAACTTGTTCTTCAACCGTTATGTTTTCAAATCTTATAGAGATATAGGGTCTAAGCATAATTGGTGTCTATTCATCTTCTATCTCTTTTGTGGATGTATGTTTAGTTTGGTATTCGTATACTGAGAAGTAGCGTATACTTGTTTCGTGTTATCCGATCAGATATCATAACCATTGCATATAGTGATTAAAGGCGTCAGATCTAAGCAAAGTATTTAATGAAGTTAGGATTCCATGTTTACTCTTGCAGACGTAATTAGATTTTAATTCTTGTTAGTTAGTTAATTCTTAGTTTTGTTAATTTGTGTCTTAGTTAATTTAGTTTAATAAACCCAAAATTGTTATTGTCTTAGCAGTGCATAATAACCATACATTGTTGCATAGGCATATTTACTGAATAGAACCATAACTTGATCCCTGTGGGAACGAATTTGGACTTAACCTTATATATTACTTGTGACCACGTACGCTTGCGTGATTTAGTGCAAACAAGTTTTTGGCGCCGCTGCCGGGGATCATTGGTGTTTTATTTTTGGTTTATGTGCTTGTCAATAGTGGTCGTTAGAGTTCACTGACTCAGATTTCTTTTTCTCATCTATTCTTGTAGTTAGTTGGTGTTTCAGGTACTTGTCAGAGAGCATTGACGTTGAAGATGGATTTTCTAAATTACTATGGAGTTCAGCAGGTGGCTAGTGTTTGTGAGCTATGTGCGGGCGCACATGAGACGTATCAGTGCTGGAGCAACCATGGTGGTATTCAACAGCCTCAGCAATGTGACCGGTGTTTGGGCGTTCATGATCCATCACAATATTGTTACTACGGAGGAGTTGATCCATATGTCACTTATGAAGAACAACCATATTTTCAATACTATCCTCAACAGTACCAGCAAGATGTTCCATATATGTCATATTACTATGGAAGTGAAGAGTTTCAACATCAGCAACATACTCCTACTTTTCAGTCAGATGAGGTTAATGTTAGGGATGAGGTTATGATGTTTGTAAAGAGTAGTGAGGAGTCTCTTAAATCTTTGGAGATTCTAGTTGCTCAAGCTGTGAGAGCCTTGGAACAAGAGAATCAGCAATTCATACCAGAAGCAATTCCAGAAAATAACGGTGACTTGGAGCAAGGTACTGCATGCTTAATTGAAGAAGACAAATTCCAAGAGGAGGAGAGTGTTCATAAGCCATGTGAGGAATTTGATCAAGCTAGTGAGGTGGATGATTTGGAAAGGGCACTATTTGAGACAGACACTGATGAGCTACGCAAATTTCAAGAATTGTTTTGTGCGAACCTAGAAGACACTGTTGGGCTACAGAAATTTCAAGAATGGGTATGTGCGAACCAAGAGGCTGATGAACATGAGAAAGATGCAGGTCTTCTACTTGTCTCAGAATTTAAAGATGGAGGTAGCGCATTAGAGCCAATTGAGGAAGTTCTCGTTGAGGAACCAAAGGCTTCAGCAATTTACATTTACCCTCCTCCATTATATTCAAGCGAAGCCCGAATGTTGTTCTACAAATTGTCAGATTTTGGGTCAACAGATGAAGGCATTGGAAGAGGACATGGTTGTTACCTGAATAGGTCAAGCAAGGAGAAGGAGCAAAAAGTGTGCCGCCGAGATGATGATGAAGTATTGCGAAGAGAGGACCAGGCGAACTATTATCATCCTTAATGGAGGCTTGGAAGTAACGTCAAGCTATTGACGTTAAAGAAGCGCTTCGTGGGAGGCAACCCATGCCATTAGTGTAGGAAAAAAAAAAATTGTGAGTGTTGTATGATTGCTGAAAAAAAAAAAAAAAAAAAAAAATCGAATTTTCACGTGTAACGCAGGCTGCGCCTGCGTTACTGCTTCTTCCGCAGTCAGCCCCCTCTGTAACGCAGGCTGCGCCTGCGTTACTGTCTTTACCGCAGTCTGCAGACCTGTCACGCAGGCTGCGCCTGCGTGTCTGATTGTTGAGCAGTCTGCTCCTGTGCGCGCAGCTTGCTTCACCTGTTATAAAAAAAAAATATCTTTCTACACCCCATTCTTTTTATATCCCCATTCTAAACCTATTCTTTTCCTATTTCTATTTCAAAAACCTCCCATCTTTCCTCAAAATCTTTTCCTATTTTAATTCCAAAACCTTCCCTCTTTTCTCCAAAATTCTAAACCAATTTCTTTTCTAATTCTAATTTTTTTTTTTCATTACTATTATTATTATTATTATTAGTATTATTATTATTATTCTTATTATTATTATTATTATTATTCCTATTTATTATTTATTATTATTTTTGTATTTATTATTCTTATTATTATTATTATTATTATATACCCACCTATACATACAAATCCAATTCCTCTTTTATTTTATTTAAATCTCTAAAAATTCACTTCTAAAGAGGAATTAATTGCAAGTTCACCTCTTTGATTCGTATTGGGTAAATCTTTTTCTCTAATCTTATTTTTATTACGAATTTGTGTTCTTGTCAATTGTGGGTTTTGTAGTATTCAGGCAAGGTGGCCAGTCTATGGAGCTCGTGCGCAATATCCTCCACCAGATTCATGCGAGGAGGGTGACTGCTTCGGTATTCAGGTATGTTTTCTACTATCCCTTGTATTTACTTCCATTCAATGAGGACATTGAATATTTTAAGTTTGGGGGTGGTTTGAGGGATTAGTAGTTGTTGTTGTATTATTTGTTCATGTAGGATTTCATGTTTTGCATCTTAGTAGTAGTAAATTATGCATTTATGTTCGTGTTATCTACGTTTGTTTCATATAGGACATTCTGTTTTTATTTTCGTATATCATGTGAGTTCATAATAGTTGCATTTGCACCCATGCTTGATAGGAATTTTGTGTTGTTGACGCTTTTGATTGAGAAGTGATATGCTTTGTTCTTGTGCACACACATACACTAGTAAGTTGAAGCTAGTAGACTTATTGAATGTTGTAAGTGATTAGAAGGACATGAATATGTGCAAGATGATTTAGTTTGCATGCTTTGAATACAAGTTGGTGCGTTAGAGAGATGTTTGCTTGGGATTAAGTATGTTTTTCCACCAAGTGAGATTTTGAGCCTTATTGCATATTGCATATTTGCAATTTATTCGTTTGCTTGAGTGTCCACGGATTGTTTGCATTGCTAGCAGTTGTTTGAGGTCTTTCTTGAAACGCATGACATTATTTGACGATTAAAATGATAAAGGCATTTAGGATTAACCATATATTTTCCCATATTACCACACCATGTTTACATGATCAATTAGTTAACCCGTTGAGCTTAATCCTATTTTTTCGGTGACATACCACATTACTTGCCGAGACCTTTTTCTTGTATTGGCCTTACATTAATTTGAACCCACATTGTCAAAGGCTAGTAGAGTGCTTAAGGGAGTAATAAGGTGTGCAATGAGGGGTTTATTGTTGGTCTTACTTTTGGGGGGAATATTGAAAATTGGGTTTGGTTGTTTACTTGATAGTCGACATATGTAATAAATTCATTGGATCATTGTTATTGTTTATATTATTGTTTGTGTTCTATTTAGCTCTCGAAAAAAGAAAAAAAAAAGAAAAAAAAAAGAGAAAAGAAAAAAAAAGAAAAAAAAAATTATGAGAGCATGCTTATGTTTGTTGCGATCCTATTTCAGTCGACTAGTCGAGTGTTTGTTTTAGTAAAAATTATGTGGGGGGAATATGGTGTTGTGAGTGATGTATTATGGTACTTACTAGCTTTTGACACTACACCTGTTTTGGCTTATTTGACATACCTTGTCCCTAGCCCCGTTACAACCCAAATAAAGACCTTTTGATTATCATCATTGATGTATGTTGTGTTAAGAGTTAGATTGATACCAAATGTCAAGCATGCTTATGATTTTGTTGGAATTGAGTGATACACTTACCCTTGTTTTTTAGTGAATATTCTTTTGTGAGTGGATTGTGAGTGTTTGCTTGTTCTTGCGTATGAGATCCCGAGTGTTGTCTCAAAGATGTGCTCTTGTAGGCTTAGCATGTTTACTAACTTATTCTTACACTTGACATGGGCTTGTGAGAACTTATGCATGTTCATTGAGTAGACTATGTGAATACTTGCACTTTCGACACCAAGGCATTGCGTATTTACTTTGATTCTTAAGTTGATATGGCATGAGAGGATTTGAAGGTATGGTAGAAGATTAATTGCATTTGCATATTAGTTGCATTCATGCATTGCATTGCATTAGGTTAAATGGATTTTGTGGGTACATTCGCTATAGGCCCTCACGAGACCTTACTCGTCCACTAGGGCTGCCTAGGGGTTTAAAGGGCTTGTTGCATATGCCAAATGCAACCGTGATCACCTACGGAAGTGGTACTAGTTAGTTAGTTAGTTGTAATTGTTTATGCTTGAGGACAAGCATCGGTTTAAGTTTGGGGGTGTGATAAGTGGATTTATCTCCACTTGGAACATTCTAAATCGGCTTAAATTGATTGTCTTGGGCTCAAGTTTCTTGTAGTTTTGATGTGTTTTGTTTAGTTGTGCAGATTTACAAGGATGTTGATTATGGTGGATGTTTTTGTCGTTTTTGGAAATTTAATTTATTAAAATTCGGATTTATTGGGCTGCACGCGTGAGATTCACTGTTTGGGCCATATCTTGAGTTCTATAAGTCTGTTTTCAGCCCGTAAGCAGTCCACGCGAAGATAACGAGATTCTCTATCATTCTAAGGTGGTCCAGAAGCCCAATTACGTCTGGAACGGCTCTGGAAAACAGAAGAAAAGTCAGCTACGAATTTCCCTTTAAAACAGAATCAGTTTAGGAAACGTATCTTGCAGAAATTCTATTATAATTCTGTTTTGGTATTTTCTTGCTGGGGAAGACTTCTAGAGCCTATATAAACACATCCAACCCTTGTAAATTAGATAATTAAGATCATCATTATTAGGAGTAGAATTATTACATATCAATTACTTAGGTTTATTTGTATATTTTCATACTTTGTTTTTATCATGGTTTCATCAGATCCCATGATGACGAGAGGTTCGATTATGAACTAATTGTTGTCATGGGATTCTAACGGATTTATTTATGGAGCTTTAGTATCTTGATTGCTTTAAAGATCTGTCTGTGATGTATATCTGATATCCTCGTATGGTTATGCTTAATTGATAGATGCGTCATGAACATCTAATTTGTTAATCTCTTGTGAAGTGAAAGTGGATCTTGAGATTTAGAACTTGTCATGCTAGCATAGGTTCATAATTGTTATCAATATGATTGTGGTGTGAGATGAAAATACTTATACTGCCCTGTGTGATCTTTATGGATAACTTGTTCTTCAACCGTTATGTTTTCAAATCTTATAGAGATATAGGGTCTAAGCATAATTGGTGTCTATTCATCTTCTATCTCTTTTGTGGATGTATGTTTAGTTTGGTATTCGTATACTGAGAAGTAGCGTATACTTGTTTCGTGTTATCCGATCAGATATCATAACCATTGCATATAGTGATTAAAGGCGTCAGATCTAAGCAAAGTATTTAATGAAGTTAGGATTCCATGTTTACTCTTGCAGACGTAATTAGATTTTAATTCTTGTTAGTTAGTTAATTCTTAGTTTTGTTAATTTGTGTCTTAGTTAATTTAGTTTAATAAACCCAAAATTGTTATTGTCTTAGCAGTGCATAATAACCATACATTGTTGCATAGGCATATTTACTGAATAGAACCATAACTTGATCCCTGTGGGAACGAATTTGGACTTAACCTTATATATTACTTGTGACCACGTACGCTTGCGTGATTTAGTGCAAACAGCCATATTCAACTGAATGCAACCACATTCAACTGAATTCAACCACATTCAACTTTTTTTTAAGATGGGTGATTTTTGTGGATTTAAGATGGGTTTCATTCATTTGCATGTGGTTGCAGTCAGAAATTTAGTTGCATGTGGTTGCATTCAGTTGCATAAGAAAGTTCAATTTTTAAGTTGTCATTTTCGACCTCTTTTTTGAACTCTATAACATATATATTTCAAAAAAGAGGTCGAAAATGACAACTGAAAAATGGAACTTGAAATCAGAAATTTAGTTGCATGTGGTTGCATTCAGTTGCAAATTTAGTTGCATGTGGTTGCATTCAGTTGCTGATTTCAAGTTCCATTTTTCAGTTATCATTTTCGACCTCTTTTTTGAACTATATATATATATATATATATATATATATATATATATATATATATATAGTTCCAGTGAGAACACACATATTCACCACATTTCAAGCTATTTTAAAGGGCCTCGCTAGGGGCACCTTCACAAAAAAGTCTTATAATTCTACCCTCTATCCATTTATAACAAAAAAAACTTAAAAAAATTAACAAAAATTTTTAAAAAAAAACTACTGCCATGTCATCATTTTTAAATTTTTTTAAAAAAAAAATTAACTTTTTTTGATGAATGGATAGAGGGTAGAATTATAAGACTTTTTCGTATTAGGTGCCCCTGGCGGGGCCCTTTAGAATAGCTTGAAATGTGGTGTTCTCATTGTTCTCCAACATATACGTGTTCTCACCTGAATCATACCCTATATATATATATATATAATTCAAAAAAGAGGTCAAAAATTACAACTGAAAAATGGAACTTGAAATCAGAAATTTAGTTGCATGTGGTTGCATTTAGTTGAATGTGGTTGGATTCAGTTGCATGTGGTTGCATTCAGTTGAATATGCCCCTGCGGGGCCATGCAACCCAAAATCATCCCACCTTAAAAAAAAGTGTCACGGCTGGGCAGCTGGGCAGGGTTGCCCTAACAGGTAGTATTTTTGCAATTTTGAAACTTAGGTTAATAAAGTTGCAAATAGCTTTTATTAACAAAACTAAAATTGCAAAAATTTACTTTTTTATATATATTTATGAAAAAAGCCCTTAAAATTAAACTTCTTTTAGTTAAAAAAAAGGCAATCGGCTAATTATCATTAATTATATTATTTTATTATTTATTTTAATAATTAGGATGACCGTGCCGAAAACCGAATCGACAAACTTTTAATTCCCGTGCGATGCACGAGTTTCTTTTATTATGTTATAAATTTTATTTACTCTTACAATTATGTTTTTATATTATCATTATTTTTAATTATTTTTTTAATTTTAATTTAATATAATTTAATATACTCATGTTCACAAATTATACTAATGTTTCCTTATTATATACAACGTATACGAATTTTTAATATTTTTTATTAATAATTGGAAAATATAGTGTGATATTTTCGGGTATATATTAATGATTGTAAGATTAGTTTTAAATCAGAAAGATAACGTGTTTTAATTAGAAAGAAAACATTAATGATTAAAAGATATGGTATTATTGATGTTTTCAGGTGTTTATAAAAAGAGATATCTTTAACTAAAAGTAAATGTGAAAAAGACAATCAACTAATTGGGTGATGGCCCTAAATGCCCCCCTCCCAAAATAAATGGTCCAAAATACCAATTTTCGGAATACATGGCCCTAAATACCCACGGGACACGTATGTGGGAAAGGAGTATCCGGACACTCCTTTGACACATGTGTGTCCTTCACAAAACAAATTCTACAGAATTTTTGGCAGCTTAGGATACGCATTTTGTAACTGCATGACACTAGATACGCATCTACAACATGTGTATGTGCAGTTACTGTTCATCGTCCCCAACACCCGTCGACATTGTTTTTCCGGCCAAAAACTTCGACACAATTTTACACTCTTTCCAGGCATCGATCAATCACATATTATATACCAAATTGATCGCCTCATCACCCTCTACAACCCTGTAATCTTCGTTTTTAGTTTGTTTCACCGGATTAAAAAGACCCAAATCGAGATCCATTTTCCGATTTGGTTTCCGACTTGCTCGTGCACGCCCCTGCGGGGCCATAAAACAACGATCGATTATTGTATAATATAGAGCAAGCTGTGGGCATCATTTTTATGTCCTTAATTTTTGTGGAGGTGGCCGGAGAAGGTAGAACGGAGTTTGGCGATTTTTGGTCGCCGGAGCTCTGGAGCGTTTTCTGAGGTGATGACGTCATCACGCATCTTGCAGATGCGTGACCTGTGATGCGCATGCTTGAAATGCGTATCACAGGTCACGCATCTGTGAGATGCGTGACCGGTCGGTAATTTGGACCACCACTTCCGCATTTCAGCATTTTGGGCCATGGGGCTCCAAATCTAGGCATTTTCTCCAACTAATTATCATTAATTATTTATGTTTTTACTTATTTTAATAATTAAGATAACCAAATCGACAAACTTTCAATATTTCGGCTTTAATATAGTATAGATAAGAATATAATTATTTACTCGAATTTTTTTATTAACATCATCATTCTTCGAAATTTAAATTCAATTTTATTAATTTTTAGTAACAGTTAATATTGATATTTTGCATTTTACAATTACTAGATGATATTGTGGTCGAGAGAAATTATTTTAATTGATCATTAATTTATTATTTTGATTGATAATAAAATTTATATTATTTTGTATTATAATATTAATGATATTACTAAAAATTTGGCTTATTTTCGTTATAGTTACATTTCGTTTTCTATATATAGTTAATAACAAAAAAAATTCAAGTACTCCAGTCAATAAAACATTATCAATGTTATCCAACAAAAATGTGAAAATATAATAGGGTGAAAAACCAAAATACCCACCATTTAATTCCAGGTGCCCAAAATACCTACCGGGGAAATAGCCGCCCTTTTTACCCACGGACCACGCATGTGTTACATGCGTACACAGTACACGCATGTCTCACAAGCGTGGTCTTCATAAAATGTAAAGGAGCTGCCACATGCGTATTTGAGATACGCATATGCAGGATGCGCATCCACTAATACGCATCAACCAGATGCGTATTCAAATCACTGTTCATCGTCTTCGTTGATGGCGAGAGAGAGACGACTGGTGGCGATTCCGGCGACCGATTCGTTCACTATCATCCAAGCATCTTTCAGTCATGTATCATACACCAAAATCATCACCATCTCACCCTCTACAAGCCTATACAGTTCGAATTTGGTTTGTTTTACCGGATTCGAAAACCCCAAAATATAGAACTCGTTTCCGATTCACTTTCCGATTGGTCTATTGTACGCCCATGCGGGGCCAAAATCAATAACGGAACAAGGGAAAAGAGAGAGGGAGGTTTGGTCTTCATTTTGATGTTTCCAGTTGTTGTGTACGATGCCTGAAAGTGCTGGACGGGGGAGATGCGATTGGAGCTCACCGGAACGTCGACTGTGTTTTGTGATAAATGACGCGTGATGACGTCATCACGCATCTCAGCTGTGTTGCGTGTTATAAGATACGCAATTGCGTAATGCGTATCTTCGGCTACGCATGCCCATCATGCATGGTTCGTGGTCAAAAAGGGCGGACAACAGTGCATACGGGTATTTTGGGCAGTCAGACTACAAAAGTGGTGTATTTTGGGCATTTTTTCAATATAATATTTTACTTATATATAACATAATTAATAATTATATCGACATTTAATTAAATATATTTATATCTAAGTAATAAGATAATTAATTATATTTATTATTTAAATAAATAATGGAAATTAATAAGATTCATAGTCTCCTTCTTTCTTATACTGATTACCAAGAGGTTGAAGCGATTTGATAAAAAAACTATTTCAACTGAAAACTGTCATTTATTTATTTTAATAGGTAAATTTGATAGAAAATGGGGATCGAACTTATTGGAAGGGGCTCTCTTTATTTTCAAAAAATATCTTCTAAAATTGCAATTATTAAATAAAAAAATATTTGTACAACTAAATAGATTATAATAAAAAAAATTATAATTACAATAAAATTCCAATAATTTTAGAAGATACGAAAAATTAAAGGTGAAACTAAAATAGAAATGATATCAAATCCTTTATTATAATACCTGAGTCTACCCATGTATAGTTAAGATGTAGTTAGCCAATCAAAAAATTATGAATTATTTTAGGACCAATCAGAGATCATTCTTAAATTTTAGACCAATCATATCATATTAAAAAATTTCCTAATGAAAGATTCTCATCCTACTATACTAACCATGGTTGGTTAGCAATTTTAATTTAATTTAAATATAGTAATTACTTATCGTTGAGAAAATCTTCAATTGTGATACATAACTCGCTTATATTACTGACATGTACAACCTTCAGCTTTCTTGGCGAGATAATTTAACAGTTTATTGTGATCATAAGGATATGTATATCTGATTTGTCAAAAAGTATTCGAGTAATCGATCATAATTGCGATTCTGCACTACCCAAATCAATGAACTAATATAACAAAATCCAATATATGTGTAGACAAAATCCACCAACGGGGTACTAGACTCTCAATAAAGAGAGATATTTGTCGAAAAATAAAGTAAATTGAGGAAAAGAAAAAGGGGCCTTATAATTCACAATGAGATAGTACAAAATCGAATATTTCGGCAAATAAAACCTACCAACAAGATACTTATTAGAAAACCTAAAATATGGATTAAAAAATTAATAACTTGGTAGAAAAACACAAAGAGAGATAGTTATTAACAAGAAACAAAATTAAGAAAAAATAAAAAAATGAGGGTTCAAGACTTTACACCGTGTTTTATTTTGTAGCATCTTAATGTTGTTCTCAATTACATAGTTACATATTTACATAAGTTGGATACATAATAATATTTATGTAATTGTCACATTTTTTATATTCGGGTATTTTATGTCTTTTCGTGTACGCAGAAAAATTCGTGTAGTTTAGTGTCATTTTGTGTTCGAATTTCGGGTACACAATTTAATTTCATGTCGTTTTGTGCAAGATCATAGAGTACATGACCTGAATGTACACAATACAAATGATTTGTTAAGTCTACATAAGCGCTTTCTTCTCATATATGTTGGAAAACTAAATTTAATGTTAAAGAAAAATGAATTTCATGTTATTTACCCAATAATTAAATTACAAGGACGCATATATAATAATGTAATTACGTGTTTATATATTCGACACTCGATTTCAATTTTAAAGGCAGTATTTTATTAACAAGTTAGTCAAATAGAAAGAAAATAGGTGATACTCATTTTCAAATGACTTTTTTTACGAGTAAAAGAAAACTAAAATTTTATATACCATATTTTAATAGAAAAGAATGATCCAACATACAAACTCCCAAAATTGAAATATACATTTTAAGTTGTCATTACAAAAATATTTATTTTTCTATTATAAATCAATTCACTGATAAAGGAACATAATTTATAAAAGTGATATGGAACAATTACATAACAAACTAGATTACATGAAAGTTTCTTTTGTCATAATTACGTTCATTTCATGTATCTTGCACAGTATTAGTAGAGATCTTTTCTCATATCATTGAAACATACAACCGTTTTTTAGAGATAATCTAATGATTTATTGCGGTCGTGAGAAATATGTAATTGAAAAATTGACCACGACACATTCAAAAAATTTCAATGAATTGATATATATATTATAAAGATCCACAATACTGAACATTTATAAATCCCAAATTCCTAGAAACCAAAACCCAAAATATGGGTAAAATTTTATTAAATTGGCAGAGAGAGAAATTAAATGAAAACTAAAATTAAGAAAAAACGATAAAGAGGGGTTTTGGACTTTCAACGGGGATTGTAAAAGTTTTGGTGATTGGATGATGATATTAATATTAATGTAATTGATATGAATTGATGGATAATTAATTTTATACTTAAGTTAATTTAAATTCTAATAAAAGCATTTTAAATAATATTTAAAATAATATATTTTATTAACTAATTAATACATTTTACCGGTCGGTGCGTAGCACGGGTAGAACGCTAGTTGTACAATTAAAACATGATTTCACTTATTAACAAACATTTATGATATTTTTATTTAAGATTATTTTAATAAAATCTAAAAAACAACTGTTGGCTCACAAGCAATGGTTTCTTCTCTTGTAACGAAGATGTATCACCTTCCGGACTTGTTGCTTGGAATAGTAGAATGAAATGAAGATGACAATAGATTTCTTGCTTTTAATGTTGCAAACTAAAATCAGGGCTTGAGTAGTTGTATTACTCAACTTCGCCAGGATGCTTTTCTAAGAGACGGGGAGGAGCAGACATCAATGGGCTAAGAAAAGTATCAACAGATTGCTTTGTGGTCGTAGATATAACACCAACTCCTTAATTTGCTTAGATAATGCAGTGAGATGAGAGATAGTGGAGTGAATGTTGAGGGCTCCGATCTTGTTGGCTGCATTTCTCTTAATGTTGGCTAGCCTTTGTTGCTCGCACATGCTTATCCTTTGGGACTCCATTCCCATCAAGACACACAAATGGAGCTTGTCGCATTCACTTTTATAGTCCAAAGTTTAAGGTTAGTGAGGTTTCTGTCTAAGATCCAACTTCCAAAACTTAGCTCTAAGAAAATAGTTCAAACTATATATGAAAACTATTTTCAAGAGTACTTTTTCAAAAAATAGCTTTCACGATTATTAAATAGCTAATATTAATCCGACATAAATTTTTAAGATTATTACGGATTAGAGACAAAATACATGTAGACCTTGCTTTACTTAACTCTCTGCTTGCTTTTATGCTTTACTCTAACCTTTTACAAAATCAAAATCTTTTAAAGTCTGAATTATACACACCTCTGAAATATTGCCTGTGATCATGATGCTATTGCCAATTAAAACTTAAATAGATCATCACCGTTAGATATGATAAATAGTTGCATCAGAGCATCTTTGTAAATACAACAAAAACTTAATCAGAGTTTACTTAAGTCACTGACAAGAGCAAGGGCACAAGTATTTTGTCAAATAACAGCCTCACGGATCTTACCTGAATCACAAATGCCGCATTTTCAAAAAGCTTAATGTAGAAAACCCTTCTAACATGTTTCTAAAATTTTACACTAGCTTGGTGTCCATAAATAAACCAGGCCATAACTTGTAGCCCCTGCAAGCATCCCAACATTGGCAGGATGCTTTTCAAAGAAACGTGGAACTGCAGTCAACTCTGGGCTACGAAGAGTATCAATGCATCTATTTGTGACTGTAGATATAGCATCAATTCCTCCTTTCATGTTGCCTATGAAGATGTACCGGTCATCCCAACCCCAGGAACCTCTGCCTCCGTGTAAAATAAAAAACAGTCAATTCTTTGTCAAAGCATAAGAAATCAAACTGGTAATGAAATAGGACGGCATTCAGCCATCCATAAAATATATCTGCAAGCCAGGAATACAAGTACTATGACCTTTTCTTCACATGAAGATAAAGGCATTGTAATTTGTAGATAATAGATTAGAGCCTTTTACGGGTGCACAGATTAAGTATGTATCGATGACATCATATACCAGAGATTCAAATACAACTTAGCTGAATCTTTTCCTCTCTAGCTTCCCATGTAAGTCATTTACTACGCTACATTTATATACAATACATTCTTTCTGCAATAAAAAACCATTGCGTATTCTGTTATACATTACTAGGCAGCATAACTAGTTCACTGTAATTCATAAAGTACTATCACAACAGCATACACTTATTAAACACCATGGTTATTCCTAATTAATTCATTAGAACACTAATGTTCTTCACGACTTCCCTACATCACCAAGAGTCAAGGATTATTTTGAAGCATGAGCTGGTTGTTCTCCATGAGGTTTAATGCTAATTTATGGATCATAATCTCTGAATTTATAATTATAAACAAACTTTTGGACAAACTTCCATCACAATATATCAAATGCATTCAGCACAACAAGATAATCCCTATATCAGTTAAAGAATAAACCGTAGACACACCTGATGGGAGAGGATGGCCTATTAGTATGGCATAGCATTGATACTGTGTCATAATTAGCTCCACTCAGTAACCCCAGAGTGTTATCCATACTGCATGAAGAATACAAATATGAAACAAGGAACATTGTCTTGTAGGCAACAAATTTACTATAGGGAATTGATGACACAACGAAATTGATTCTTGTATAATGATCACACAATTCTAGATGTGCATCCAAACTCATGATTTGACATACAGTTTATTAGTTTGGGGAATAAGAGCTTTTTAAGTAATATAAATACAATAATACATGCACTTGTAGAAAATCAACAATGCATTAGGTTTAGTTACTTGCAGCAATTCGAGTTCGTGGATGTGCAGGCTTTGGGTGTTGAAACAGTGAAATGAATATGTCAGAGTCGAATGGATGTCAACTAGATTCTTAATATTAGTTTTCAGTTAATCCTCCAAGAAGAAAAGAAAGAAGCTGAAGGATGATTTTTAACTAACACTCAAGTTGTGTAAGAAAGAATAATGTCCTATAATGCTAATTAATTATTTCTGTGACTAAGTGAACTCTATTTATGGAATTTCTCAGTATCTTGTTCTGCAAAATGTCATTTCTGCAGAAGATTTCTCATTAGACACAACCACAGTCCACAGACAATCCAAAAATTTTGCATCTTATGTACATTGATTTCCAATATTTTGATCTGATCACATTCCGCTATATACTTCCATAATTGACTGCATGGCTGTGTTCCTTCACTAAAAATATACACAATCAACTTCATGGTCACATACTCACATGAACTGACTCGCATCAATTTAATTCATTTGGATATATACATTATCATTACAATAAAATTGAAAGCCATCGTTTAGCAATCAGTTAGTGAAAGTACATCTATTGGTAACTATTTAGGATTAGTTGCAGTTATGCATGGATTATTTGGATTGATACCATTAATTATGTCCATAAAAATGTGACATTAGTTCAAGCAATTTCTCTTTGATAAGTAACAAGGACTCTGAAATCTTAGTTTTATCATCACAAATACTATAGCATTTTCAAGCAGGGAGAGGAAAACAAAACAGAAACATAATTTTGGCAAGTCGCAGGTGTGACATTCAGTCATTAAAGGGACAAAAGACAGCGTAATTCAAGTGTTATTAAACTATATGCTTGTTTTTTCCTAACTATACGCCAAGACTGACGTAATAAGTTCAGTAAATACAACATACCTTGTTGTAGCAAGAAGGCTCCCAGAAGGTGAAAAGAAAGCAGAATCCACAACCCTTTTATGGTTGACAGTGCTTATAGGTTCTGGTTTATCAACAACAACCTTCCTCAAGTCCCATATACAGGCAGTACTGTCACTCGAACTTGTGGCCATGATGTTTGTATTATGTGCATTAAAGTCGATGCTGTTGATCCTACCTTCATGCAAACTCCACAAAGATGAAGATTTCCCAGCCCTCTCATCCCAGACATTAACTTTTCCTTGTCCCTCACCAAAATACAAGGATTTTACGTCATTTCGCCTTTGTGATAAAGAACAAATACTATGAGTTCCATGGTATGCCAAATCAAATGTCTCCCTTTCAACATCCATTAACCGGATACATCCATCACAAGAGGAAGTAAAAATCTGTGTACACACTCACAAGCTTAATCACAGTAAGAAAGAGTAATGCACAAAGAAAGAATTTCTTCCTCATTTTAGTTAGGGCAGACCTGCCTAAGTATTCAAAATTTCAAATTATCTAACAGTAAGACCTGCTAATTAGAAAAGAATCTGGAGGATAGACAAATAGATATTCTAGTGTCTGCAGAGGATTTTAAACACACCTCATGTACTTCCATACAAAAATAGGAGCACATTTAAGTGGTATACAGAATACACACCTCAAAATTTGGTAAGCTAATTATCATGCAAAAGATTAATATACTAAGACCCATTGGTAAGCTAATTAACAGGCTTCATATACCTAAATGAGGACTTCTTTCAGATATACATTTATGAAAAATTCATTTTTACTTATTTGGATAAGAATACAAGACTTGTAGAGTTGTAGTAGATATGCATAATTCAAATGTTACACCCTATGAGATTAAAGTACAATTTATTTCTGACTTTTCCCCGTTAGCTAGTGACAATAACTACCAATCAGTAAAACAGATTTAAAAATTAAAAATAAATGAAAGATTATTACCTTAGACATGGAAAATTGCTGAAATACAATCCCTGAAACAGGAGCAGAATGAGGTCGATAGACATACATCCTATCTCCGTCATCTACAGAGTCAACATTCCAAAATCCCAAATTTCCATAGTCACCCCCAACCACAATCAGTCTCTTATCATTAGCCGGAAGGAAGCACAAAGAAAAAATTCTAGCTCGAAAAATACGTGCAATCTTTTGCGGTCCCAATCTCAATGAATCCATAGCATTTGAATTATCCTCTTTCTCAGTCACCCCAAATGCATCACAAGTACTATTACCAACATGGGAATTTTTCGAAACACCCAAAATTGTTTCAATAAGTTTACCATCATCCAAGCCACTACTATCAACCAATGCATCACTCATTTTCACAGCCCCCTTTTCAAGAATGGAACCTATAGGTGAACTAATTATAGGGGTTTTAGTTGGGATTTCTTGAGGTGCCATTCCGCGACAACGCAATGAACTCCTAACAACATTACTAGCATTTCTTGGTTTCTTGGTATATTTTCTGACAAACAATAAAAACAACAGACCTAGATTAATGGGGAATTTGGGTCAATCATTAGTACTTGCAAATCAATATAAGTGTGTGTGTTTAGTGTGTGTGGTGAGTGAAGAGAAAGCAAACCTTATTTGGCGCTTAGATAGAGCATTGAGCTGGGTGAGAGTGGAGTGAATCTTGAGAGCTGCTAGCATGTCTGCATTTTGCTTGATGTTTGCAAGCCTTTGCTGCTCGTACTTGTTTACTTTTGGGGATTCCATGACTTATAACACAAATGGGAGGAGATGGGGGGTTTACTTAAGATTCAAAGTGTATTCATAATTCACTACTTGCAATTACGTATGTGTTTATACAAGAACTAAAGAAACCCCATTGTTCTTTTCAAGAAAACCAAGAAAAGAGAACCCGTTATTATTTAGGGTATTCAACGGCAGTGTTCCAGAAATCGCTAGCCGGTCCAGGGCGGTTGGGGTATCGCCTAGCGCCTAATCGGCGGGGATTAATCGGATGGATTAATCGGAGCATTAATCAGATATTATAATAATTTTAAATTTATTAGTCTAATTTACAATTAAACATATCATTTTAAATAAATTAACAGGATTAATCGGATTTCAAAAATCGAATCGGTTGGCTACCTTCCAGAAGATTAATCGGGGATTAATCGGTTGAATCGGGGATTTTTAGAACAGTGTTCAACGGCGACTTCGAAGGATTTGAAAATCCATGGATTTTAATTCAAAAATTGTTTAGATTCTAACTCTACAAAAAATCTTGTAAAATTAGAGTAAACGTTTTTTTTAAGAAATCCATCAAAATCTGATTTTTGTAATATTTCAAAACTTATAAAAACAACTAACAAATTCATCAAAATCCATGTATTTTAATAAATCTAAAAAATCCATGAATTTTTGAATACAATCAAATTTAAATGGATTGTTTTAAATTCATATACATCCAGATTTTAAAAGATTTTTTGAAATCCTAATTGAATATCCTCGAATTTTAAATGACATTTTAAAATCCAAATTGAATATCTTAAAATTTTAATGGATTTAAAAAAAATTAAATTGAATGAGAATAATGTTCCTGAGATTAACTCAGGAACTTACCTAAGGTACTTACCTTATTTCTTTATAAAATCTTATAAAATAAATGGCTCCGCAGGAGCATTTTTGTGAAAACTAGATTACCCATAAATAAAAAAAAATTGATTTTATGGAAATATCTCAGGAAAAATCCATGAGGTAATCTCAGATAAATTGAATACCCCTAAATTTCTAATATCCCTCAAAATCCTTCAAAATCCCAATTAATAAGTAAATTACTACGGAGTACAACTTTCAAGTTACTCCTAGTCCTAGGCTACAAATATGCTTTTTCAGTTTTTTGTACGAAAATGATTTTTAAAATGAGAATAATGATCTGAACTTTGAATTGCAAATTGCCAAATTAGAAGAATGTAGTAGTAGTTCTGTACATGTATTAAAAAAACGATTTTTTAAATGTGTGTTTAAGTATCGGTTAATTAGTTGGGATAATTAATTCTAAGATCCCTGAATTATATGTCATTTTTTATCTAGGTTCCTTAACAAAAAAAGTCAATATGTAGGTAATTAAATTTTTAAAAATTTCTGATCTAAGTCCTCCCGTCAAATTTTGGCCAAATTCAAGAACGTCGATAAACTTCGATTCCTCTAGCAATCAAAAATAAACTCATAACTCGACCAAACAGGTATCAAATTAAAGTTTACGACCTGACAAAACTATTTCAGTAAACAACATATATAATCAATCAATATTATGCCTGCAAAATTGAGAAACAGCGTCAGAGTAAAAATTTTCCGACGAACACAAACCTGAACTTTAAAAATCAAAATGAAAATACCCTCGAACTCAGGATAAGCAGATCTATGCAATCATATGAACAATGTAGAAATCAACTGTTCATAAACCCTAATTAATCGAAAATTAGAAAATATACCTATCCTTGAAATTGATAGCAGAGGGTTGTAGAACAACTCGAGAGATTCGATTTGGTTACTAGAACTCTGAACTTGGATTACAATAACACGATCAAAAGTACTTTGATCTCCAAAAACACCTCAATAACAAGTTAAAAAAATTTCTATTTTTAGTAACTTTTAACGGAAGGACTTATATTAGAAAAATTCAAAAGTTTAATTACCTATCAATTGACATTTTTAGTTCAATGACTTAGATAAAAAAATAGCCAATAGTTCAGGGACTTTAGAATTAATTTTCCCTTAATTAATTTGATAGTCATTGAAATTAGCTTAATGTATCAAGATGGTTACTGAACTTAAATTTGACTCAAGTATGTCACTAACTTGTATGGTACAATTCGTTAAATTTTCTCAATTTTTTATTCAGGTTTTATCGATTTTAAATTAGAATTTAGTTAAACTTAGAATGAAGTAACTATAGTTAGACAAACAGATGTTAGCAACGTAGATAGAATGTGTACCAAGTCAGCAAATTCATCTAAAAAATTGAGATAAAAAATCATCTAAAAAATTGAGATAAATTAACGGATTATACAATTGATACAAGTTAGTGACCTGCTTGAATCGAATTTCAGTTCAATAACCATCTTGATACATTAGGCTGACTTCAGTGATTACCAAGATAATTAACCCGTTCAAATACACATAATTAGGATTTAGTTGACATTTTTTAATTAATTTATTTTCATTAATAATAATAAATCTCATGTACAAAAATTTTAATCAATTAAAATTATTGGACACATACTAAAAAGACCTTTAAAAAGACTTTCTAGAGGTGTGAGACAACAAATTGCTTGGAAACAAGTCTCTATTATGCATATTCAAGAGGGAGTACTTGTTTTTAAGAGGTCCGTTCCCTTGCAAACATTTGCTAGGGAACTGTTTCCCAATATATGGCTTCAGGACCGTTGGATCGTTGATCCAAAGGTCCTGATTTAAAAAAAAAATATCGTATCGCAGAAACTTTCTGCGGTACGGAGTAATTACAAAAATGCCCTCACTGTTCACGTACCGTAGAACAGTAGATTTTTGATGTGAAAACAGGGGGCATTTTTGTAATTATCCCATACCGCGGGAAGTTTCTGCGGTACGATGTAATTTTTTATTTTAAACCTCAGTCGTTGGATCAACGATCCAACGACTGGGACATCATATGTGTTGATCCAACGGCTAGGATACCATATATTATGTAACAGTTCACTGACAAATGTTTGCCAATGACCGGGTGCCTGTTTTTAAATAGCCAGGACCAAAGAATTAAGGGTGTGCCCTACCTTAATTGTCTTCATTTTATCGTTTATAAAGATCTTTAATTCTTAACATATGGTTACGTTATACTCCCTCCGTCCCGGTTTGTATGAACCACTTTGACCTTCACGGAGATTAAGAAATTGTAGTAGAAAAAGAGTAAAATTAGTTGAAAAGTGAGTAAAGTGGTGGGACCCATCATTATTTAATAATAGAATTGAGATAGTGGAGGAAAATAGTGGGTGTAATAGTATTTATTTAATAAAAAAAGTGTAGAAATAGTGGGTGTAATAGTGAAAAGTAGTGTTCAAAAATAGTAAGTATCTTATGTTCATTATTTTTGGGACGTCCTAAAAAGGAAAAAGGTTCAAATAAAATGGGACGGAGAGAGTAGTATTCTCACATATTTGATATTTCGAATTTTTTAGTCAAACTCATCTATAAACGAGGAGTCACGACTCACGAGGGAGGTTCAAAGCGGGAAAGAACTTTTTAAGTTGAAAAAGTTGATAAAACTTCTCACTCGTATTTGGGTATAATTAGAGCTTGAAATTCGTTTCGTGTCGTGTATTTTTGTGTTTCGTGTACCAAGAGACCAAAATGAAAACGAAACGAAATAAATTCATGTACTCAAATTCTAAAACGAACACGAAACGAAACGAAAAGTACATGAAATATTTCCGTTTACACGAAAATGAAACGAAAAACGTGTACCTTTCATGTACTTTTCGTGTACTTTCGTGTACTTTTCGTGTATTTTCTATTTATTTTGTAAAAAGGTTAAATATCTAATATTTATTTATAATATATATTTATATAATTTAAAATATTTATTTAAATATTTATTTATTTCGTGTATTTTTGTTTCGTGTCGTGTACTCAAGGGTAAACCCAAACCAACACTAAATTCATCCGTGTAATTTCGTGTTCGTGTAATTTCGTGTTCGTGTACCGCAAAGGTCAACCCAAACCCGTAATTTTCGTGTCATTTTCGTGTCGTATTTTCGTGTCGTGTGTGAAATTGCCGACTCTAGGTATAATATCCAGGTACTCGTTCCAAGGCAATCGCAATCGGCTACTTCTACCGTTTTACAAGGGTCGGTTATGTAACAATTGATTTCCCAACCATTGGATCAAGAATTCAATGATTGGGATTAAAAAAATAATAAAAATTGTCTGTCTGCTATAATTTTTCGCGGATATGACAAATTGGGATTAAAAATAAAATAAAATTATCTGTCTGCTATAATTTTTCGCGGATAGGACAAAACTATCCACGAAAAATTATAACGAACAGTCAATCAACCTATCCACGAAAAATTATAACGAACAAGCAATTTTTATTATTTTTTTAATCCCAACCATTGGATCATCCGCGAAAAATTATAGCGGACATGCAATTTTTTTTTTAATTTTAACCATTCTAAAAAATCAATTGTTACATATCTGATCCCTGACAAATCGATTATCCGGGACCAGGACCCTTTTTATAAAGAGTAGTGCTAGAGGTATCAAATTAGGTACCAAATTTTGTTACAAAATGACATGGCATTAACTACTTGTCATTTTGAAATGTTTTAATTGATTGGCCCTGACGGGCCCATTATAATTATAGCCAATCAAATCAATGCCATGTCATTTGGTAATAATTTTTGGTACCCCAATTTGGTACCTCTAGCATTTTTCTTTTATAAATAATTGTCCCTTGAACTTGGTTATATTAACTAGTCCATGGCATGCGCTTACAATGGAAGCAACTAGGAACACCTTTTATATAAGGCAATCGGTCCCTGGCAAACGCATGTCAAGGAGTCTTATTTAACAAACGGTTTCTGAGCCGTTGAATTGACCATCCAACGGCTGTTATTTAAAAAAAAAAAACACCGTACCGCATAAACTTTCTACGGTACGGAATAATTACCAAAATGCCCCTGTTTTCATATAAAAAATCTACTGTTCACCGTATCGCAGAAAGTTTCTACGGTACGTGAATAGTAAGGATATTTTGGTAATTTGCCCGTACCGCAGAAAGTTTATGCGATACGGTGCAAATTTTTTTTTTAAATCAGAGCCATAGCCATCTGAAACAGTATGGTGGTTAAAGGGTCTGCCGTTCCCCTTTATATAATACAACACAAACAAACACTTGTGGTTTGACAAAATACATACCACACACATTATTTGAGAAACTATCACTATCCACGCTGTTTGTTTAACAATTTGCTCAAGTTTTATATGTCAATTCTAATGCAGATAGTCCATCATCCAGTAGTAACTAGCATGACGACGTCCATAGATAAACCTGGCCACCACTTGTAGCCCCAGCAAGCATCCCAAACTTGTGAGGATGCACATCAAAGCGACATGGAATAGCAGTCATCTCTGGGCTAGTTAAAGTGTCGATGCATCTCTTATCCGCTATAGATATAACGTCAACTCCTCTATTCATATTGCCTATAAAGACATGTGAATCATCCCAACCCCATACTCCTCTGTGCCAAGCATGAAAAATGGAATAGAAAAGTTAGTTTCATTAAAACAACCATTCTTCAAATTTCAGGCGTAAGAACCGATAAATATAGTTATAAAACTGCAAACAGGGCTATAAACTTCTAAAAAATGAAAATATAGGTCCTTAAACAATTCCAAAATCTTTCCAAATATAATAATATTGTTTTTGAGTGAACATGATAGATAATTCAAGTGGGAAAAAACAAATGGAGTGTATTATGTTCGCATTTAATAGTTTACACCTCTTCTATGGGATGTCTTTTTTTTTTTTCCAGTTCAGTATATTTCTAATTTTCAGATTATATCTATGGATCTGGTGTGAAGGCCATATCAGCCTATTGTCTACTACTTAAATCTTTAACATCTAAATACACTTTCTGAAAATAAAGTATCCATGTGACATTCAGGGTACATTTATAGAACTTCACCACTACAGCATATCAATTATATTTAAATTAAAGAACACAAGTTCAATTCCAGAAAAAACAGCACCCAAACTTGTATATGTAATACAGGACATACCTAAATGAGGAGATCCATCTTCCAGTCTGATTATTATGATGTATCTTAGATACATTCTCATAATTAGCCCCACTCAGTAATTTGATGGAATCATCGAGGCTACATGAACATATAGAAACTTATAAAAATAATTGAGAAGACAAGTGATGATATAAGATAGAAACTAAACAGAAAAACACAAGACTGCTACTACTAAATGGAACTGACAATATGGCAAGGAATTTTCTCTGCCTGTAGTATCAAAATTATTTCAGACAGAAAAGAAATCATATTATGATATGCAACACTGTAACTTGTTGATTTGAAAGGGAAAACAAAAACTGTAACTTGATATATAATTCACTAGTGTAGGTTAAAAATTTAGCCATTAATAAATATGCAATCCATGCTATAAATTATGTTTACATCTGGGTCCTGGGAATAGAGAAGCCAACAATATTAAGTCGATAACAACTACAAGACTTAACACAATAGAGCAAAAATGCATCAAATTTAACTGTGTTAGAGCAAATCCAAACTCATGTTAAGGTTATGGTAAAAAAAAATATCTCAAAAATTCTAGCCTTATCAAGCCAAAAGAAATCCTGTGTATATGTGTATGTGGCAAGTACAAAATTTATACCATCTAAGGAGCAACCTGAATTGAATACTTCTGCCAAGATATGTTCATAATATTATAATTACCTAGAAATAAGCGTAATAACATTATGTAAACATACCTTGTTGTAGCAAGAATACTTCCAGAAGGCGAAAAGTAAGCAGAATGTACAGCCCTTTCATGGTTGACAGTGTTCAAAGCTTCTGCTTTATCTGCTACAACCTTTCTCAAATCCCATATGCAGGCAGTCCCGTCGGATGAACTTGTGGCCATCATATTAGTATTACATGCATTAAAGTGAATGCTGTTAATCCTAGTCTCATGCAAACCCCAAGAAGATGAAGATTTTCCGGTTCTTCCATCCCACATATTAAGTTCTCCCCGACCTTCACTAAAATATAAGGAGTTCCCATCATCTGGCCTTTGAGCAATAGAGTAAATACTATCAGCACCACTATATGCCAGATCAAATATCTCCTTCTCCACGTCCATCAACCGGATAAATCCATCATAACAGCAAGTAAACATCTGTTAACAAATTCACATACATAACCAACATAAGAATAGTATGATGTGAAAGCATTATACAGAACGAGCAATAACAATGTTTCAAACAGAACATAGCATGATGTGCTCGAACTCCTTAAGTAATACATTTATGCCATAACAATTAGTCAGAAGAGAGTTGAATATATATCGTACCTTAGACATAGAGAATGGTTGAATTACAATCCCGGAAACTGGGGCAGAATGTGGCTGATACACATAAATCCCATCCGATTCATCAACACAATCAACATTCCAAAACCCAACATTCCCATACTTATTCCCAACCGCAACCATTCTCCTCTCCTCACACGGAAACACATGTACACACAAAATCCTCCCCGGCACAACCCTCGCAACATTCCCCTCTTCCAATCTCATCTTATCCAAACTCCCAATCTCCCTCACTCCTCCCAAGCCCTCACCACTTCCAACTCCCACCCCCTTTGAAACATCCAACATCGTCTCAACAAACTTCCGATCCTCCGATCCCTCACCAACACACACATCTCTCATCCTAATCGGACCTAATTCTCGACTCAACTCATCTATTTTCCCCTTTTTATCATCAATTTTCGCCTTTTTATTAGGATTTTCGATATAATCATCTTTAAGTCCACCCGCAGTCAATTCATCGGGTTTAATCCCACGCGAACGCAACGAACGCCTAATCACAACCGGACTCTCACTCCTCACTTTCTTCTTAGGACTAACTTTATAACTCTTACTCTTAGCCCTACCACACCACAATTAAAAAAAAACATAAATCAAATTACTCAATTAAAAACTTATAAACACAATTAAAATCGAATTTTTCAAATATAAAATTAAATAAAAACAATTTTAATTTGCGAACCGTTGGGGTTTCGAGGCGGAGACGAGATCGTTGAGTTTGGAGTGGATTTTGAGAGCGGCGAGCATTTCTTCATTGCGTTTGATGTTGTCGAGGCGTTTTTTCTCGTAGTCTGTGAGTTTTTTGGGTGCCATGAGAGAGAGAGAGAGAGAGAGAGAGAGAAATGAAGATTTGTGTGAGATGTAGAAGAAGATGAAGATGCGGTTTCGCGGGAAAACCCTAAATGGCGGGAAAATTGGGGGTTTTATATAGATCGGGGTGTGTCATGTGTGGTGGTAGATGGATGGCGGTTAATTTTGTTTTGATTTTGGGATTCGATTTTACTTTTTACTTTAACCGTGTTCGAATCGATGAGTTGAAAATACGAATTAACTCGGTTGTGTATTTAAAAATGAACTAATAAATTTAAGAAGAATTTTCAAAAGTATTCAAGTTCATGATTTTTTTTAAAAACAAATCTTTATCAAAAAAATTATTTTAAAAAAATCTTATAAAGTATTTGCAAAATACGTTTTGCAATTAATGTCAACTAAAATAAATGCAATTTTAAAATTTTAACAATTGAAATCATCTTTGTTGCATAATAGGTTGTTTAACGAGTTGTATCGTTTAAACCAAATGTAATCTTAAATGTAACCAAAATCAACTTTAAATGTAATCAAAATGAATTACTACAAATTATGTATCAAAAAATGTAAATACATGTTGCATTTGTTTGCTTTAATTGCATATGGTATATATACAAATATTTTCAAAGGATGGTAAAATATAGGGATGTTCAAAAAATCCATTAAATCGTAAATTCGGATCGAATCACAATAATCCAAATCAATAAAAATCAAAATCGTTAAAATCGTCGTAATGGTTCGGTTAACCAGATCGTTTATACATAAATGATTTAATTACGATTTCTTAAATATTAAAATCGGTTATCAAAACACATCGTTATATAATATTGCGTAAAATGTTCTAGTATATAATTATAAATCAGTATTATTATTTATAACACACACACACACATATATGTATACATATAATGTTAAATTATTATATGGATAAAATATTGAGTTAATTGTCAATATATTGTAATTTTAAGCTAAATTATTTGAATGTAATATGTAATAATGTAAACCAAATATTGATAAATATAAATAATAATACTTATATAGTTAAATGTAATATAATATTGATATGTATTAAATTTTACGTTACATTCATCTGAATCATAATTTTGTTCAGAGTTTAGGAAAAATACAAAAAATATATATTATGAAGTTCAATCCGAGGTTCAAAACCAAACCAGTCCATACTTATATGATCGGGTTTGGTTTGATCTTGACATGTAATTGGTCTGATTTGGTTTTGAATTTTAAAAAACCGTATATATTGGTTTTGTTCGAAAAATACAAGAATTTGGACCAAAACAATGCGTGAACACCCCTAGTAAAATCGCAAAAAACTTAAAATAAGGTGATATTTTTGTTAATTTTTCTAAATTTAATTAATAAATAATATAATTAACGATAATAACCTATTGTCATTTATAATTGGAAACAAGTTTACTTTAAATCAATTAGCAAAAAAAAAAAGTTTACTTTTAATCAAAGATATCACCTTTTATAGATACCTAAAAAATCAATGGTAACATATCTTTCTCACTAATATTTATTTTTTAATTAAAGCATGTTACATTTTAATATAAAAAACTTAATCCTGTAATTATTAGTATATATTTAAAAATATCACAACATATCGTCGATCATCAATAAAATATATTAAAAATTCTATGTGTTTATAATAAGAAAATATGAGTATAATTATTTGTTTTTCGTTCAACGGTTCAAGCATTCAATGAACAAATGACAGCTAGATTTTAGTATATAAATAAGAACCCTTAAATCCCATGATAATGTATATTATATATTTAAATTACCCTACTAAAAATCTATTTGAATTTCGTCAACAACATACTGTATTTAAAAATTTATAACATAGTTTTTAAACCATCCACGTCATTAATTAAATTCATATATAAATATATTTTAAAAAATTAATAATTATGAAAAAGTTGAATATATTAAAACAAAATAGTAACATAAAATTAATTTATACATATCAAAAGAAACTCATACATCGGGTTATAAGCTAGTTAAACTATGAAAAACATGATGTAATTTATATTTTAGTGACTGTTTGGCCCAGCTTTTTTTAAGAACTTATGAACTTAATTTTTGGTAAAAATTTTATATTTTAACAATTTTTTTATACAACCATTTAATGTATGTTTGAGATTCAATAAGTTACAAAAATAAGTTGGAAAATAAGTTGGAAATTTAGGAATCTTAACTTTCAACTTAAAATAAGTTGATTTATTCTGGAAAATAAATTCCCCCAAACACCTCCTTAATTAACCGAATGTTTTGGCTGTTGGTTATGTATTTCAATCACAATCTTTAAAACTTTTAATTAAAATTTATAAGAACAGTTGGATAAATACCAAAAATATTTTTACACATAAATCTAAGATTCAATTCCCATAAAAAAATATATTAAAATTAAAATTTATAATAACAATTTCAAAAATATAAATAAATATAAAATCTCAAAAAATACGTACTAATATATTATAGGGTGATTGCCCTTTCTACCCATTTTTTTATTATTCCTTGACCAAAATACCTAAATCCCGTGCTGGGCGCCCAAAATACCCATTAGATACGCCTCTGGTGGAGGAGTATCCTCGAATACGCCTATGGGGCTAGAGTTTTGTATCAGTTACGCTTCTATGATCGAAGTAATCAGTGGACACGCTACTCACGTAAGCGCATGTGGGGTTTGGATACGCCATTCAAGAAGGCGCATCTGAGGATACGCTTCTTGAACATGCGTATCCATCGTCTCCTTCGTTCGCGAGCTCTAGCGATTTTGCAATCACCGACGACTTCTCTTCTTTTCTATGTTCACCTCTCTCCCGTCGTTTTCCAGTCATGACGTATATACCAATCGAACCGGCATAATCTCCTCTACAATCCTATATAGGTTTCATAACATTTAATTGTTCGGATTTCGAGATCTTGCGACCACCCTTTCAAAATCGCGATTCCGGCGACCATTTTTCTCTCCCTCCATTCACCCCCCTCCCCTATTTATTCAATAACGTTATACACATCAATCGATTCGTCTACACATCCATACCAGTTTCATAGCATTTGATTCGCGATATTTGAAACCCCCAAATCGAGAGTTGTCGCCGCCGGCGGGAGGTGGTCCGGCTGCTACAGTAAACATTGGTTACGCCTTACACATGGGTGTGACATGTGGGTATTTTGGGCGATGTTTTCAAAATTGGGTATTTTGGGCAGTGGATAGGGAAAAAGTGGGTATTTTGGGCAATTATACTATATTATACTTCAAATATTTGAAAGAATATAAAAAGTAGTATCAATTATTTATAATTATAATAATAAAAAAACTAAAAATAATCCATATTTTGAACCAGTTTTAAGTTAACTTTAATAAGTCATAAGTTCACATTTGAAAATTTGGTTTGAAAAAATTAGTAGTGAACAACAAAAACCATTCTCTTTTTGTCGGAGTATTTATAGAAAATCTAAAATCATCAAATTCCAACTTATCACGAACGAACTACAAATTTTAGAAGATAATTAAATTAAGCAATAATTAACTATTTTTAACAACAACTCAAAACTGAAACTACAGTTAATAATTGAGTAAAGCAACGATTATTGTTTTTTTTAAAGGGTGTTGGCCCTATATATCACAATCTAAAATAAAATGGTCCCAAATATCACAGTTCAAAAATTTGACCCCAAATATCACTTCAAAACATAGTATAAAGTAGCGTTTTGTTTTGTTTTTCTAAACGCTATTGCGCTTAGCGTTATAAGGGTTGATCTTTTTTCCCCTGTTTATTCGTTATTCTGAATATTTCTAAAACCCAAAATGGAAACGTTGAACCCACAAATTAATTGTTAAACCCCTAAATTTAATTAAAATTGTATTTTTATTATTTAAAAATTTAAATTTAAAAAATTGAATCCGGCGGCCTGGAAAAACCAGGATAAGTTAGGGTTTAGGGTCTAGGAAACAACCCTAAACCCCAAACCCTAAACCCTAAGTTCGTATACGGTTTATTCGTAGTTCTGAATATTTTTAAAACCCAAAATGGAAATGTTGAACCCTTAAAGTTAATTGTTGAACCCCTAAATTTAATTAAAATTGTATTTTTTAAATTAAAAAAATTCAATTTTAATTGAAAATTTGATTATAATTTTTTTAATATTGTTCGCAAATATAAATTTTAGGAGAAAAAAAAAAAAAACTAGCGTTAACACTAAAAACTTTCTAAACTAGCGTTAACACTGAAGACACATTCTAAACTAGTGTCTTCACCCCCTAAAACACAACATAATCTAGCGTTAACACTGAAGACACATTCTAAAGTAGTGTCTTCACCCCCCAAAACACAACATAATCTAGCGTTACTAAAAAAAAAATCATCCCCTATAAAACGCTAAACGCAGTAGCGTTTTTAAAAAAAAATAAAAAAAAATTAAAATGCTACACGAAGTAGCGTTTTTACTAAAAAAAAATTAAAACGCTAGACGCAACAGTGTTTTGGAGTGATATTTGAGACCAATTTTTGAATTGTGATATTGGGGGTCATTTACTTCAAAATTGTGATATTGGGAGCCTTTTTTCTTTTTAAAACAGTACTCCCTCCGTCCCAATGGATTCTTTACAGTTACTAATTTGGGACGTCCCATGGATTCTTTACATTACCCAAAATAGTAACTTTTAACAATAAAATACATTACACTTTACACTATTACACCCACTACTACTCTACTTTTTCAATACTTTACACTATTACACCCACTACTACTCTTATTTTAACAATAAAATCATTATTACACCCACTACTTCATTTATTTTAACAATATTACAGCCACTATCCTTGGTCTCCGTGCCCAAACACAACGTTAAAAAACCACGGGACGGAGGGAGTATATCTAACGGGCTCAAAAGTAGGTATCGTCACGCAACAATTAATACCCAATATATCAACACTTCTGGCCTTCTGGGCTTACTTAGTTAGGGCTCACACCATTAAATTAAATTAAATCACCTATAAAATCAAACCCTCAGATTACTCATTAATATCAAACAAATCATCAATTACCGTGAATGCTGAGCGGCGCGTTGTTGCACGCGCCACCTTACTGTATGTCCAATTCTTCTTCGGTTCCTCCAAATAAGAAGAGGAGAGTGAAAAAAGGCGGGAAAAAGAATCGATTCTCCATGGCTACCTCTGTTCGCATCGCTGTTGTTGGTGACGTGGTTAGCACTACTAATCTCTTGATTCAATGTGTATAAATAATCATGTGTATAGTTTTGTATTTAGTTAGTTGACAACTAATTTTATCGTGAGAACAGCGAGAACAATTGTTTCGTTTATTTTTCGTATTTCGATGTAATGTATTACTACTTTTTTAGTTAATAATAATAATAGTTTGTTTGTTTGTTTGTTAGCATGATTATTGGAATCTCGAGGAGGATACCAAGGCACTTGAAGTTTTGAAGGTTTTTTTTTAATCTTTTCGACTATTGTGCTCTAGCTGCTGCTTGTATTACATTGTTTTTTACTATCATTCTAGGGTTTATGTGCAATTTTTTAGTTCTTAGAATTGAATGTTGCTTTTATGTTCTCTTATGCAATCGGTTAGGTTTGTAGTAATGAAATTTTCAGGTGGGATTGGAAACAGGATATCGTACTATTTTGTGATTAGTATTTGTAGTTTTTGTCTCTCCCTTCCGTTGTAGAATTTTAAACTAGGGATCGGTTTCACGTATTTGGTGATGGTTGTAATAGTGTGAATATAGACTGTAATTGATAGTATACATCCAGAGAATTTAATGCAGTAGTCGTGTGATGCAAGCTTAATAGGAACACCTCCTCATGCTCCTATCTTTGCCAGAAGTGCCGACAGAGGTGGTTCTCGTGCCTGACTATTTGTCCGTCTATTGGCATATATAATTTAAGTATGGACTATAGAGAGCATAATTTGTCCGTCTATATTTGTACGAGGACTCAACTTCGTCAGTCTTTTAATAGAACCCAACTCCTTCTGGCTCTGCTAAGGCACTGCAGAGACTTTGGATTCCTGCCTTCCGTAGAATACTTGCCTCTTCTAGGACTCGTAACATGTATAGGAGCCTTGCCTTCTCCAGAATCATTCAAGGATATGAGAACGGATTTATGAGCTGACGTACACGAGGGCCATATCGAGCCTGCCTCAAGTTGAATTTAAGTACTAAGTGGACTCATACTTGGGCCTTTAAATGCCCTTATTAGATATATGGGTTCCCAGACCTCATACAAAATTGGACTCCCTGTTTCCGAGTCATGCACTATTCACATAGCAGGCTACTAATATTTTGTTCTGCAGTAATAATGTAATACCATTGCTGCTAGCTTAAATTTTTATACTTTGTATAATACACCTACAATGGTAATACCAACAATTTGAGGGGGCTGCAGCCCCATTGAACCCTTAATAGTTCCACCCCTGATCATCATCACGATTATAAATATAAATAGTTGTTTAAGTGTATGCATTTCTTCTTCAGAATCTTAATAATTGGTGGTATCATCTCTACTCACAGTTATTGGTTTTAATAAGTTATTCATTTCATATTGTTCTGATAATCCTTTTACGAATTTCGTGGTATCTAATGTTCTTTTCAATGGAAATGCAGCCGGATCTGGTGCTGTTTACAGGCAAGTTCTTTATCACAATGCTATTTTCTTAAAGTTTACACTCTCTTTTTCCTCTGTGAAATACAAGCAGATGAGATTTTTTTAGGCTTCATAGCCATTTCTTATTCTACCTCCATTAAATGCTTTGTCTTTTCTGGTTTGTTCTAGGTGATTTTGGTAACGAGGAGAATGTCAAACTTGTTGAAAGCATAGCTGATCTAACAATTGCTAAAGCTGCTATAATGGGAAATCATGACGCTTGGAATACTTCAAAATTTTCGAGCAGGTAATTCGTACAACAATGCTGTGGCATATATTCTACTTATAAATGTGGTATTTGCACTATGTTATGGTTTTCAGAGTTGTATGATACTGTGGTATTTGCCTCTTGGTATATATTATTGTCTCCCAAACTATGTTTTACCAGTATTGGTTTCAGTGCTGTACCATTTTTGTTCCAATACCTCACTGAATTTCCATATTAATGTTCTTGTCCAAAATTATCTGCATTTTGGTTCCTACATTGATTTCGCTATCTCCTTGAGTGTAACCTTGGTTTGAGCCAATATGTGGTATTTAGTAATCAGTCTTAGAATTATTGATTTCAATATACTAATATAGACATATAGTGTTATCTAAGTGACTACTGTGAGGGAGATCTTAAAGATTACCATGCAATTTATCATAGCCTCTACCCATCACATGGCATTGTATGATATTTCGGAAGTCTTGCTTCATGCTCAAGATGATCATCTAGAGATGTGCACTTTTGGTTTTCCGTCCATGTCTTGAACATGATGCTTTTTTGATACTCATGTGCTTGTATATTCAGTTCGTCTAAATCTTGACTGAAACCACCACTGAACAACATGATGACTCTGTGACTCTTTTTCTCATTCTGGTGTCTTTCGACCTTACACATGTTAATCCTCATCCTCGATACTCTTTACAACTTAAGGTCTTTTTCGTTCCCCAAGTTCCATTACACTTTTTTCTGGTCCACTTTGTTCTACACCTGAGACCCGATGCAGTGCGTCACTGAGAAAAGAGCATATAAACGTCACTGAGAAAAGAGCATATAAACGAAGTCTGTAATATAGTTTATGTCATGAGATGAGACATATTTACGTTGGTTGTCACAAATCTATTTCAACTCTTTCCACTAGTCCTGGAGCATGCAGCAAAAGCTGGCAGAGGTGATCTAAAACAGTATCCTTTAGTAAACACTGAGACGCAAGTATTCGCTGCAGATTAGTTTTGCTTTTTAAGAAAAAAATGTATCGCATCTTTCAAATCCTTTTGAATATAATGATATATAATTATGTGAAACATTCACCCAGAAGCATCAGTTTCATGCTTTTTAGGGTCATATCTTGTCCCCTCAGTTTTCTTGTACATCTTCCTGTCATTATCTTTTTGTGCATCATCCTGTCTCTCATATTTATATGTATATGTAGTTTAACTGTATAAAGCTTTTAGCCTTTTTTTCCTATAAAATGATTCCTAATCTATATTCTAACTGGAATATATGTTGAACTTCGTAGGAAGAAGGATGACGTCCAACTTCAGCTGGATTGGTAAGCTTTTCTAATGTCAACATAATATGAAAGATAGCAAGTAGATTATCTCTTACTGTGCTTATAATCGATTTTCTTTGTGTTGCCTTGCGTGAAATCTAGGCTAGATGTTCGAAAATTCGTGGCATGTAAACTTTTCTTTTCTTTTTTTGCCCTTTGTGTGGGAGTTGAGGGGAACGAAAACCAGAAACATGACGGGGTATTCGTGGTCCACAAGATAAGAAAATAGCTTTAACAAGAACTCAGCTAATTTAGAGGATGTAACAAAATCAAAAAAAGTAGTAGCTTTCAGTTCTAAATGTGGACTTGTATAGTTCTTTAGGAAGATTTACTTAATTTAAAATCCTTCTTGGAATGTAGCTGTTGTTCTTGATCTTTTAATATATAGACAATTATATTGGATAAGGGAATTTCTTTGGTGATGAGCAGTCTAGGCACGGAGCATGTTGGCTACACACGTCTGGACTTCCCTACATTAAAACTTAGTGTTGTTGGGGGACGACCATTTTCTACTGGAGGTGAGAGATTATTTCGACCAAAACTCCTCTCTAAAAGGTTAGTAAAGTACATTGGTTTTCTGTTCAAATGGAAAATTAAGTCAACTTCATTGTGCTATATGATGTTAGGAATGCGTCAATTTGGTAGAAAATATCTTGAGAAAAACGTATGTACTCTGCAATTTCAAGAATACTAGTGGAATTTCCAAAACCCGGGCTTATCTAGTTAGTAGTTTCTTTTTTTGTTATATGATCCCCAAAAAATTCTTTTAAAACCTTTTCAAGGTGCCTCTGTTTTTTAGAATCTTACATATTGCAAAAATTTGTTATGATAAGTAGTACAAATAGTGAAATATACAGTAGATTAGCTTTTTAGATATTGATAAATGCTTATTTTCCTTGATTGCAACTCTTGTTTCCTTAGTTCAGTAATTGTGGCCTTGTAGATATGGAATCAGAAGCATGGAAGAAAGTGCAAAAAGAATTTATAAAGCTGCTTTAGGAACACCAGAGGATCACTCTATTATATTCCTTGCTCATAATGGACCCACAGGTATATCCTTTTGAGGAACTTCATATACTGATCGGGTTCAAAGACAAAAGTTTTCCTCTATATAACCATTAGGATATTATACGCAGGTCTAGGCTCCGAAGTTAATGACATTTGTGGAAGAGATTGGACATTTGCAGGAGGTGATCATGGTGATCCAGGTAATAAATTTGTGAGCTTATACTCCTGCTGCTGACTTGGTCATGTGCATGGTGCCGGTAGTTTACAGCCACTGTTCACTTAATGATGGGTCTTGACATACTTTGCTAGTGTGTGGCATTTACTATGAAATATTGTGGTTAAATTCAGTCCATAGTCTCACGATTTTGCCATTACTCTAATCGTTGCATTTGACTACGGATAATATTAAAGCTCATAACAGTACTTTATGGACAGATTTAGCAGATGCCCTCTCTCAGTTGAAAGAGACCGCTAAACTCTCTGTTCCATTGGTTGTGTTTGGTCACATGCATAAAAAGTTGGCGGATGGAAACGGTCTTCGGAAGATGGTTGTAAAAGGCGATGACAATAGCATATACTTGAATGGAGCTATTGTCCCCAGGGTGAAAAAACTGGTTGTTAAACACGATGGCACAAAGTCGGTGGTAGGCACAAAACGTGCCTTCACTTTAGTAGAAATTTTAGGTGGAAGATTGGAGAAGATTGCTGAAACTTGGGTTTCGGTCATGGGAGACAAAGCTGCATTACACGAGGAGCATATACTATATAGCAGTGGACCTAGTGTTTCCAAGCCTAGCGGTGAAGACAACCCTCTCCCGTGATAAGGTCATGGGTTCAATTCCTCACTCCCACTCCCCCTATACAAATATATATATTTATCAAACTTAATACAACCCTCTTACTTATTTTAACACCGTCCTTACCAAATCTGGATTAAGTTTTGAGACCTTCTATGCGCATTCTGCCTTGTGTACTTGCTCGATCAAGCTTAGCATAGAAGAAACAAGCTTATTAAGTGTATTATTATATGGTGTAGAAAAGTGAATTTACCATGAAAGTGATGACCCATTATAAAATACATATGGTCCAATAATATATAAGATAAAAACTATACTAGTGATTAAAGCAAATCATATTCAACAGAGCTAGCAAAATGTTCCTTGTGACTGTCTTTTGTGTGCCCCCTGTCGTTTAGATGTGTATGATGTTTAAACAACTTGTCTTCAATCTTCTTTTAACACTTTGCTTTAATCAGTGCACTGGCTCCTAAGCATCCCATTGGCTTTTTGACTCGGTCTAGTTTACTTTAAAACTAAAGCTTCAACCCCCCTCTGTAAAATCAAAGCTACAAAGTGCCAATTGTTACAACCCGTCCCACAGACTTTTGGCTATACTTGTGAAATTTGCATTACCTGATAGATTGCCAACTACGTGGTCAGGAGTCACTTGGTACAACTTTGGTATCAAACCTATTTTTCTCCAATAAAAACAAATTAAATCGTAGTATAATTGGTTACGCAGTTAGCACCTGTACAATGTTGTTACTTACAATCACACTATGTATGAGTTCTCTTTGGATGATCAGTAAGTCGATGGAGGATATAATGCAAGATTAAGATTCTTTTCTGTTGTATAAATGATGACACTCCTTTTCTCTTGATAGCAATAGATTTTTTTTTTTTTTTTTTTTGCTTTTTTGAAATGTTGATAGCAAAGGGTTGGATTTTTTGTTCGTTCTGTATAAATATCTATATGTGAAATATTTAACCCTTATTCAATATATGTATTTTTTTGCAAAAAATAGAGTTACTCTTTCCGTCTCACTTTTATCGTCCACGGTCAAAAATCCACCTTTTTTTTTCGTGAAAGTAAGATATACCAGCGGAGCAAAGGCAGGCAAGGAATGTCTGACATCTGACGATGTCTGTTAGAAATACAGATTCCTTAATCTGTACAGTTCAGTGGTCTAATCAGACCTTTGACCGAATCTTAGACGTTCATCAGACTCTTTTCTTTTCATTTTACAATAAACATCACTTTATTAAAAGAAAAAGAGGCTTTGGCATTTGCCAATGTCCAATGAAACCTACCTGCGCCTTGGTTTTATAAATTTAATATTCAACCTTGTTTTCCCCAATTTCTTGTTACTAGTACAGCTTGCTCATCAAAATACTCCTAATTCCCTTCAACTTTGTTAATTGCTCACGTATTTATAATAACAAGTAATACTTTATTTAAAATAACAAATTATCATATCATTACTTAAGTGTAAAGATACTTTGATTTTTTAAAATGTGATAACTAACAAAAGTTTTTATGATATACGATTTTTTGTTGAACAAAAATAACCTTGACATAAAGTATATAAATATTACTAACTCTGCTTTTCAAATCAAATCATCGGACATTATTATTAATATATCAATATATATTATTTTATCACATTTAGTCATTTATTGAAAATCATATGTTATGCCTAGGTAATTGGTATTTTACAAAATTAAAATACAAACAATTCGAAAAATTTTATTCATTTATCGAACTTGGGCAAAAAGGAGCCGAAAATGCAAAAGTTTTCTTGCTAAATTTGGGACAAACAGGTAACACACACAATATCCATTAATTCTATTGGGGACATTGTTAAGTTCATCCCACCTAGATCGGATCTATTTCTCTCCCCCCAGGCCAGCTTTTCAATTTTAATAATTATCTATCTATCTATCCTCATAATAAAAATTCTCATTTTCTTTAACTTTCTTGAAACCCCCAAATAAAAACCACACCCATGACCTAAAAATCTCCTTAAATTCTCGCCAAGATTTGATTTTGATCAGGTGGGGTTGTTTGAATGGGGAACATAACATCAAATGTTGCTGCAAAATTTGCTTTTTTCCCTCCTGAACCACCCACATATAGTATTCGTACGGATGAAGAAACAGGGAAGCTTACATTTACTGGGTTGACACCTGATAAAAATGCTGATGTGCATTGGCTTGATACAAAGGGTGGGAATAAAGTTGTGGCTACATTCTGGAAACACCCTGTTGGCAGATTTACCCTTTTGTATTCTCATGGAAATGCTGCTGATTTGGGCCAAATGCAGGAGCTTTTTATTGAGCTTAGAGCTCATCTTCGTGTCAATATTATGAGGTACAAGTACTTGTGTGTATGTAATTTGGTTATGATTATGCAATTCTTGATATGGTTGTTGTTGTTGGTAATTAAAGATGATATTTTGTTGATGCAATTGATTTTTTTTTTGTGTAGGTATGGATTTTTTTAGCTTTTGTGGAATTTTAATGTTGTTGGTTTGATTATGATTTCATGATTATCTTTTTGTGGTTTAGATGTTTTTCGTTGATATTGATGTTAGATAAACCCTTGATGTTATTGAACTTGGTTTTTGCTGATTGGCTAATATCTAGTGTTTCTATGTAAAATTCAAGTTTTCCGTGTGTTTGAAATTTGGACCTAATTAACTTGCACTTTTATTTAATTTTGGGCTTACTTTTCATTTAGATGTGTGGTGTTTTTTTTTTTTTTTTAATAAAAAAAACTTAATTTGTTGATTGGGTAATTCTGTTCATTTGCTCCTGTCCTCTGGTGTCTCTGTTGTGTATATTTTCTATTGCTTGTATGTGTTATGTGGTTCTCTTTGCTTCAGATTTTAGAATTATGTATTGATGTGTAAAGCAGACAATTCATTTTTTTACCTGATTTTATTTTTCTCTACTACAGCTACGATTATTCAGGATATGGAGGGTCAACCGGTAAGGTAAGGCTAAATAAAACAGTTCTCTTTGATGTTCATGTTCTCATAATGACACTGTAGCTTATAAGTTTTCAATTTGGGTAGCCATCTGAGTTCAACACATACTATGACATAGAAGCTGTGTACAACTGTTTGAATCATGATTATGGAATCATGCAAGAGGATGTGATTTTGTATGGTCAATCTGTTGGAAGTGGACCCACATTACACTTGGCTGCTCGTTTGCCGAGGTTGAGAGGTGTTGTTCTGCATAGTGCCATTCTTTCAGGAATACGTGTTATATATAATGTCAAGTTGACATTCTGGTTTGACATATTTAAAGTGAGTTTTGTAGCGTTCTTATTCTGATATCTTCTGTTTTTCTATGTACTTGCTCTTACATTGAAGGGTAACTATTTATATTTGCAGAATATTGACAAGATACGACATGTTAGCTGTCCAGTTCTAGTAATACATGTAAGGAAAAACCCTCGTTCTTTATACCGATCTCAATATGTTTTGTTATTTTGTTTTGTTCTCTGCACCATTCATCATGTTGCTAGATAGTATAGTTGCACTGCCGCCTCTTTTACTTGGCCCAAAAAAAAGTTGCTCTTGTGTAGCTATTGCACGGAATCATAAAAGAGTTTCACTATTTTGTGGTTGCTTCTAAGTGTACACTCTGTACTTTTGTGAGGTTCATGTATAGATGGATTCTTCTATTGTATGTTATTTTTTTGTTTGCTTTTAAGTGTATTATCATGAGTCTCACAGGTCAATTTCTAAGTAATATGTTTTGTACCAGACCAGTATGTTCTTGGTATCATCCTTCGCATGTAGAAGCTTCTCGGTCACATAGGGAATTGTGTCTACATGATGTCCGCAAGGATTTCTGCTCTATAGTTGAACATTAAAAATAAAAAATTGATCTTCGTCACCTCTTTATTACGGCTTACATATTTTAACTTCCAGTGTGTATGGTCCTTATTCTAGTTGATCTAGAAATCCTGGAGGATTAATTTGGAGTTTGGACCATCTTATCTGACAAACTTGAAATTAAAGAATAATTTTCTTAATCAAAATAAATAAATGGACTGTTCTGCTTATGGTATAAACTTATTTGACAGCTGTGCTATAGTAAAGGTTATGACCGATAACATTTTGACCTTCCGAGAAACGTGGGTGCCCTTTTTGAGAATATCTTCCTTCATTATGCACCTTAGGCCTTAGCAACTGCACAGTGCATCTGGGACTGTCTCTCAACCTTCTCATACACATCACTTTATTTATGGTGAAGTTTGTTATAGGGATTCTATTGCAAACTCTTAGTAAACACATGCTAATAGATATATGCTAATATTAATCATTTTATTAGTTAATATAAGATTTCCCAGAAGAAGTCTTGCTAATTTTTTTTGTATATTAAATACATAGGAGGATTATTGATATTGAAAAATATATGTTTGGCCCTGTTATCTAGAATTTGTAACGTTTACATAGTTCTCCAAGCGGTCTTACATGGTAATTTAGTAATAGGAGTGGGAGCCATATGCGAGCTTGTGCCTTAAGAAGAAGTTCTGCACTTAGATAGATCAAATCGGAGGAATATTTATAAAGAAATACTGATTGTTAACATCTTAATAGCATTACGTTCTAATCAAAATTTATGTTATTAGATTTGGAAACATGATTAGACAGATTGGGATTTAAATCCAGTGCTGCATCTGCTACAAATACCATGGTCTAAGATTCTTATAATTGATATCAGAAAATCAAATAGACGATCATAATTATGGTGACTTTAGTTGAATATGGATATCTGCATAGACATCTACTGGTATTTGGTTGGTAGTACATTTATAACAAGCATAGTAGTGGATTAACATTGAAACAGATATTATTATGGTTGGCATTCCGATCTCTAATAAACTTCTCACATTTTTATTTGTTTTCTTTTATTGTTATTTAGGTTAAATGGTAATTACTTTAATATGTCTGTAGCTTTAAAAACATGCAGTACCTTAGAATTGATATAATAAATTCTGTATTAACTGATCTGGAGAGGAAAAAAAAATAGTTCTGCAATTGTTTTTTTTTATTGTGTGGCCACAAAACAAAGTCAGTGCTTTTAGAAGCTTCCAAGTAAATGGCAGGATGATTGTGTACCCAAAACTACATGAGCCTTACCATCTTTATGTACATTTAAGTTACAATATTAGGATTTCTACTACATAAGCCTTACTTCTTTATGTAGTACCTTATTCGTGGTGATACTTTATTATTTTTGTTGGCTAGATACTACATTAATAATTGTTTTATTGCAATTTTATAGGCACTCTCGTCTGATAATTTTATCTTTATTAATAATTTTTTGGCTAAGTTTTGAACTTACTTTTTTCATCAAGTTAATATATGTTTGTTCTTAGAGAGAAGATTTTCAACTCTATCTTCCCCAGAGGGGTTCTCGGATTGGTTTGCTTCGATTAGCTTACTTTTCGAACCAAACCGTTGTTAAAGTTTTTTAGATTTTGTAGGTTATTTATGCCGGTGCATTTAAGTGCTTCGCATTTAATGCCTATTCCGTAGATTTTCAGTATGTTGCGCCACTTGCACATGCAAGTGTTCTGTTTAAGGAGAAAGCTACACATGGGTGGCTATTGTCCGAAAGACAATATTCTGAGAAGCCCATTGGGATAAGTATTAACTATTACAGCACAGTGCTGGGAATCAATAAGAACTCAAGTAGGAGTCGATTTGAGGAACAAACAAAACCTAGACGTCTAAAGAAGGGAAAAAAAATGTATGATGCCTTAATAAATTTGTTTAAACGAATTTGTCATGTGTTTACACTTATTATTGACTGCTGTTTGTTTTGTCTTGCATGGTTATCTCCTTTTTACCCAGAATTTATTTTTGACTCTGATATTATTATGATTATAATATATTTATAGGGGACAAATGATGAAACTGTTGATTTCTATCACGGCAAGCGATTATGGGAACTTGCTAAAGATAAATATGACCCACTATGGGTACAGGGTGGAGGACATTGTAATCTTGAAACTTATCCAGAGTACATAAAGCACTTGCGCAAGTTTGTAAATGCAATGGAAAAGATATCCTTCTCAAGGCGTAGCAAGCACCGACAGAATTCAGACCCAGGTTTAGCGGAATCAAAGCACAACAAGTGCTTGATGTTTGGAAGATCATAATATCATCATGTGATCTTTTCTTTCTTTCCTACGCTTGACCTTTCAAAGTAATGCACATGGTAGCTGGGTTCTTGCTATATGCATTTTCCTGGGTAAGAAATGATGCTTCTTGCTGCATTACTGCCCTTTTTTCTTAGCAAGCTGGTATGCGTTATTTGATCCAAATCCTCCTCAATTAACCAGATTTTGAATTAGAGAGCGACTGTGATTATCTTCTTGTTCTCGTGGCAGTGTGTACCATTATCAGAAAGTATTAGATCAATCCATAGACTTAATCTTCATTTCATGTAAATTAATAAAGTTTAGTCGCCCTAGTTTCCCCTGTAATGTATATTGTTTTAGGATACATTTTTTTTTTTGAAGGGATCTTTGTGTCTTTCATCCCTCTGTGTTTCCACCTGTGCTAGTTTTTAAGATCCACTGTATGGCTTTTTTAATGGAAATCCCTATTTTTATGTTTCCTTTATTTCTCTTTGTCCCTGCATATTATTATTTAGTTTAAAAATCGTTGCAAAAACTGCCCCTACTTCTAAGGCTACGTTTGTTTCACGGGACTAGGGAAAAATCCTTTAATTATTTGATCTCATGTTTGTTTTGTAAAAGTAGCTGAAGGCATTACAGTCCAGATAATATGAATAAATGGACTCTAGCCCCCCTGGTTATGTGTGTATATCTGATCCTTGCATTAATTAAAGGGATATATTTTAGTAAACTTGTGAATCTTAATTCACATGTATGGTTGTATACTAACCAATGCATGTCACTTTGTTGGTGGTGCTCAATTTGCCCTTGCTGTTATATGCTTATTATAGTATTAGTGTTGAATACAATATTTACAAGGGAAAAGAGTATTAAGTTAGCTGTCATGTTTTCTACTATACACAATCACATGTTAGTTGTTCTCTCCTACTTGGGTGGCTCATATGAGCTAATTGTGCTTGCTAAGACCCCTACTGAAATTTGCGCACAAGTTTAAAAAGGCAGATTTGTAGCTGGGTGAGGCCAAACTGTGTTACAAGACAACTTATTTGCCGGATAGGAAGGGATGTGTCTCCCCTCTTCTTGCACATGGGTCGGCTATCTTATCTTGAGTCCCACTCTATGGAGAACCATCTTACGTGGAGAATCACTTAAAATGCATTAAAATTGCCCTTTATATAAGGCCCCTGGCGGGGCCCCTTCACATAAAAGTCTTATAATTCTACCCTCTATCCATTCATAAAAAAAAAAAATTTAAAAAAAAAATTTAAATTTTTTTTTAAAAATGTTGCCACGTCATCATTTTTTGAAAATTTTTTAATTTTTTTTTTTATTAATTTTTTTTATATAAATAGATAGAAGATAGAATTATAAGACTTTTTTGTGAAGATGCCCCTGCGGGGCCCTTATATATAAAGCAATTATAATGTATTTTAAGTGGTTCTCCACGTAAGATGGTTCTCCATGGAACAATGGCCATCTTATATATACCATACACATGGTATTATCTATGTATATTTTGTAATAGGGTTGCAAAATTTTACATTTATTATAAGCATTGGTTGATGCATAACCTTTCTTTTTCTTTCTCTTTTGCTAAGTTGATGCAAATTGTCCTTTGATTGTTTTTTCTTCTAGCATATCATAACCTTTCACCTACATGAAAACTGCTGAAGTCTGCATCTACTTGTAGAATCCTCCCCTTTTCTTTAGTCTTTGGAGTGAACTAAATGTCACTTTCTTCTGTTACCTCCCACCTCAATTTAATTATGTACACTTGATGAACATTCGTCTATTATAGGATTCTAGACACACACAATGAAAAGAGCATATCCGAAAATTAACTTGAAAGTAAGTTAGCAATGGTTTCTTTTATTCTTTTCGGATACAAGATATTTGGTAAAGCGGACAAATCACATATATTTCATACCATAATTTTGTATTACCATATGTCCATAGTAAAGCGGGGCAAATCACATATATATTTCATACCATAATTTTGTATTACCATATGTCCATATGTAGCGAACCAACAATTTTACTAAGCAAATGTGTACATCTAAACCTTTTCTCGATAGTGTTGAAGCAGAATTGAACCACTGATATTGTATAACACAAGATAAGGTGGTATGATTTTGACTCATTCATTAGCAATATATATTATATTAAGGGATATTTGCAATGGTACCCTTCTGGTATTGGTTTTTTTGAATGGTATCACTACATATTTTTGATTTATGAGTGGTACCATCAAGTTAGCTCATGTTTTTCCGGATCGAATTCTCAATAAAAATACCTTTCCGTTATTAGAAAGTTAGTCAAATGTTAGTAAAACAGTAGGATATTCTTAATGGTACCCTTATGATATTGGCTTTTCCGAATGGTATCCTTGCAAAATTTATATTTAATTCAATTTTGATCCTAAAAATATTTTAAAAATATGTGGGTGTTTGTAATTTCATACTCTTGATTTTAAAATTGTAAAGTTTATTTTTTCACCAATTTTCCATTTAATTTCAATTTTTAGAAGTTATTTAATTGATTTTAAATTGTTTTTTAGCATATAAATTACTGTTTTGCCCCTATCTTTTTTTCCCTAAACACCCGGTTCCCCCAATTGAGTTCTTCAGCTCTGTTTTTCTTTCCGTGGTTTCTCTCGCTCGAACTCATATCTCTCGTTCAATCTCTCTCGCAACTCTCTCCCCTCTCTCGTAATCTCTCACTTTTTCATCTCTTTTCCATTCCTCTCCAGCATATATGTATATATGTGTGTGTGCAATTGCGTAGGTGTGCGAATTGCTGTGTGTGTATAATCGAATTGGGTGTGTTGAAATTTGGGGATTTTTCTATTGTTACGAATTGGTTATGAGAGTGGATTGGTTCTGGTCTTGAAGTATTCAATTTTTGGAGCTCCACCACGACCACATGTGTCGGAAGTGAAATTGAAAGAGCCGATGCTGTGGAATCTCATTCTTTTTCATTGATTCTTGTTGGGTTTAGATTTCTATGATGATTAATAGTTGATAACAATTGTATGAACATTTGCATAGCATTAAACATTTGATTAACGTTTTGCTTGCTTAACAGAAAGGTATTTTTATTGAGAAGACAAATATTGGGTACCATTCGGAAAAGCCAATATCAGAAGGGTACCATTAAGAATATCCCTTATATTAAAGATCGAAAATAATAAGTACTCTCTCCGTCCCACCAGATTGTATACATTGGGGACGGGGGCGTGACACGCATTTTAAGAATAGTTTCATAATTTATTTTTCAAATTTTATATTTTTGTATAAAAATAGGTATGTTAAATTTTTATATAAAAAAAGAAAATTTTAAAAATAAATTATGTAACTATACTTTATAAGAACCTTAAAATGCATGTCAAGCAATGAAAAAAACATGTATAGAATTTGGTGAGACGGAGGGAGTAAAATTTATGTGCTGAATTGGTCGAATATGGGAGAAGTAAAAAAGGTGCACAGCCCAATGGTCCCGGGCCGAAGGATACCTTGCCAAGCTTTCCTGGAAATTGGACTTTTCCCTCTTCACCTTTTTTTTATTACAAAGTCGGTTGACAACTTGACATAAATTTCTTCTTTAAGTTTTCTATTTTTGTATTATTCAATTTTTTTTGTATTATACAAATTGTTCACATGTTAAATGTCATATAATTTTCTTATCTCATGTCATTTGTCAATGAACAAAAATGATCAAGAGTCTGTTTAAAACACGAGAATTTATTTTTAACAAAATTAAATCACGGATTTTATTCTCAAATTACCCGGCCCGACTTCTAACAAATTTGCACATATTAGATGACAAATTTGCACATATTTATTTTATTATTGATCAATTTTTTTTTTGAAAAGATTCTGGACAATCTTCATCCACATATTAGTATATTACTGTCCAGGGAGAGGACACGAGAATATTCTCAGCTTTTTTGCGCTCACACATACATGCATAGCTATTGTGTATTTATAATTAAAAATAAAATTTTTGTACTCATCCTAGTGAATGATTCTGTTAGACTTATGTTAGACTTAAATCACTGCTACAACTCTAGGGATTAGTTGTCAATATTAAACTTGTTACTCCCTCCGTCCCTTATTTCTTTTCCTACTTTCCTTTCAAGGATATTTGAAATACTTTTCCTTTTATTATTTTTGTCCATAAAAAATAATATTTAATACACACTACTCCACCCACTACTCCTTAAAAATAATATTTAATACTCACTACTCCACTCACTAATCATTACAAATAATATTCAATACCCACTATTCCACCCGCTACTTTTTAAAAAGGGCCCTGTTAACAACATCCCTTAGGGCTATGTTTAAGGATTAATTTTTGCCATGTGGTGGATTTTTATTGGATGATTTATGTGAATGCATGGGGGCACATACTTTTTTGCAAGTGGGGCACAAATTTGAGCCAATTAAAAACTACAACATAACACCTTAACCATAGCCCTAAGGGCTGTGGTTAACATTTTCCTTTTAAAAATAATATTCAATATCCACCAGTCCACCCACTACTCCTTAAAAATAATATTCAATACCCACTACTCTAAAAAAACAATATTCAATACTCACTCCTCCTTAAAAACAATACTCCCTCCGTCTCGTAATTCTTTTCTCATTTGATATGTCGGTACTGTTCATAACAAGAGATAAATTACTAATTTACGTCTAATCTATAAAATCAAATATAGTCATGAGTGATCTTGTTGGATTCGTATTTATGAGTACTTTAATACAGTGAAGTTTTTATATTTAATACTAATACGAAATTAAAGATATTGATGATTAAAAGTGTGCATTGGTAAACATGTCCAAGGGAAATGAGAAAAGTTTTTTGGGACGGAGGGAGTACTATTTAATACTCCCTCCGTCCCAATGAGATGTTAACATTTGTTTTTTGCACGGAAACCAAGATAGTGGGTGTAATATTATTAAAATAAATGAAGTAGTGGGTGTAATAGTGATTTTATAGTTAAAATAAGTTAAGTAGTAGGTGTAATAGTGATTTTGGGGCCGTTTGGGAAATCTTATTTTTCAGAAATAAGTTACTTATTCTGGAAAAAAGTTAGGAAATCTGTACTTTTTTCTGAAATAAGTAATTTATGTTTGCAAGATAACGAATATTGAACTCCCCATACACATTTTTCTCTAAAAGAACGTATGTAAATACAAAATTTTTTCCGAAATAAGTTACTTATAAGTTGAGCAGCGAATTTACCAAACAGGCACTTTATATTTTATAGTTAAAATAAGTTAAGTAGTGGGTGTAATAGTGTAAAGTATTGTTAAAATAAGTGAAGTAGTGGGTGTAATAGTGTTAAAACTTACTCCCTCTGTCCCGCCAGATAATATACATTGGGGGACGGGGGCGTGGCACGCACTTTAAGGTGCATTTTAAGGATAGTTCCATAACTTATTTTTCAAATTTTCTTTTTTTGTATAAAAATAGGTATGTTAAATTTTTATATAAAAAAAGAAAATTTTAAAAATAAGTTATGGAACTATACTTTATAGGAGCCTTAAAATGCGTGCCGAACAGTAAAAAAAAACTGTATAGAATCTGGTGAGACGGAGGGAGTACTATTTTAGGAAATGTTAACAATCTATTGGGACATCCCAATATAGAAAGTGTTAACAATCTATTGGGACGGAGGGAGGGAGTATCCACTACTCCATAAACAATCAATATTCGTTCTCCACTATCTTAAAACCCGTGAAATTCAGCAAACAAGAAAAGAAATAAGGTGCTGAGGGAGTAAATAATAAATTTAATAAAGATAAAAAAACAAGTTATCATGTTATCTAAGGTAAGGTTCGTACCTGTCACACTAGCTGTAACTATATCACTGTGAGGAATACAAATTACAAAATTGTCAGTTTTTTCACATGGATGAGCTTTTAGATTTGTTCTGTACAATACGATCTTAACCGAAATGAGGACAAACGTTAAAGCAATCACTCTCCAACTTTCTTTCACAGGAGAGAATCTATAATGCTGACTCTATTTTGCCAGTAAAGACAGTAGTAATAATATAAAAATATTATAGTATTTGTTTAATATTATGTATATGTTTTAAAAATTCAAACTTATTAATTCATCTTATTATTTGAAAAAAAGATTGGTGCATTTTGTATGGTTTATAGCTGATATGGGCTAAAAGTAAGCCCTAAAGACACATTTAATGTTGTATTAATTAGACCTAGTATGGTCTAAACGTGGGGCCCACTAGATGGCCCAAAAACCCTAGTTAAATATTAATTTCGTAATTAATATTCATGGCTAATTAACAGCTGGGAAATATAAGTCAAATAAGGATATTACTCCTGCCTGACTTAGCCTCCAAGGCATCTACTTCAACAAGGAAACTGATTCCTACAAGGAAGGGGTCTAGAACCTTCCTCAAGGCGGTGGCTTGCCCACCAAGTCTCTGACTCCTACCATAATTCTTGGGCTTCTCAGCCTATATAAAGGGTCAGACCCCTCAACCTAGAACTACGTTGGCTTGATTCTCTAACAATACAGAGATACGTAGGCATCTTGTGAGGACTGTTCAGTCTCGAAACGCAAGAACAGCCATTAAAGCTCGAAGCTCACCAACCCTATCATTAAATACACGCGAAACCTAGCCGCAATATCAAACCCTCGTTTTTATTCCACAACATTTGGCGCCGTCTGTGGGAAGAAGACATCAACCATGGTTACCACTCGAAGAACAACACCGGTCTCAACCGAGCCCACCTCTGGCACTGTTATCCCATCAGTTTCTGCTCCTCCATTGACGGAGCAAGGGACGAATCCTCATACTCAGATCTCTCAACCACAAGGGACGAATCCCCATGCTGAGGGATCTCAACCAGAAATCGTCCCTCCAGGACAGGAGACTAACCCGCTCCAGATGATGGTCTCTCCTCTCCCTCTGAGTAGTCGCCCGCCTCTTCATAGCCTCTCCACTTCTTCACTCCCTGTCAACACCAACCCACTGTATGGGCTACCTAACTACCCCCAGGATCCAAGGGATCCTGGACCAAGCGGTCATGCTCGGCTGATCCATGGGCAACAACCCCCTTATCTTAGAGGCTCGGCCCCTCCTGAACCAGGATACTATGATTACTCTGGTCCTTATACTGAAGATTCGTCGTCTGAAGACGATGATCGAGACAAAGCCCCAAGGAGGCGACGCGCTAGTAAGGAACCTCTGAGGAGGAATCCAGCAAACCGTGATGGTCCTTTAACAATCGCAGAGAGAATTAAGGCTTATGAAGCCGAGATTCAGAAGCTGAAGGACGACCAAGTAAGGGAGCAAGAAAGACAGAACCCTAATCAGACTCGACCTCCTCCGACTTCAGGAGGGATTCCCTTCATAGATTTGGAGAGGTCCTCAAGGAGACGCCGAAGGGCTGAAGCCCCAACCAGAGGGACTACAAGGGTGGAACTCCCCAAGAGTAACCCCAAAGACTTAATACCACAAGGAGATCTCGATGATCCAACCCCTCCATTCACTGAGGAGGTGATGAACGCGCATATCTCCCGAAAGTTTAAGATGCCCACAATAAAAGCTTATGATGGAACGGGGGATCCCGCAACTCATGTGAGAACGTTTACGAGCGCATTGTTATTGCAGCCCGCTAACGATGCCCTTAAGTGTAGGGCGTTCCCCCAAACCCTGTCAGGCATGGCGCAACGTTGGTATAGCCGTCTACCTCCAAATTCAATTAGCTCTTTTAAGGAATTGAGTACCGCTTTTGTCAGTCAATTCATTAGCGGAAGAATTCATGAGAAAAGCTCTGCATCCCTTATGTATGTAGTACAGGGGAAGAACGAGAACCTGAGAGATTATCTCAAGCGATTCACTAAGGAGACCCTAAACATCACTGATTTGGAAAATAAGGTGGCTATGGTAGCCCTGCAGCATGGAACCACGGATCTCTTTTTAAAGAGGTCACTGGCAAAACATCCCCCTGAGAACATGGATGAGCTCCAACGAAGGGCTGATAAGTACATTAAGGCTGAGGATAGCATGAAGAAGGAAGCCACGTTGGGCAATGGAGGCAACGGGAACTCCAAGAAGCGAAAGCAAGACCAGGAGTATGATGACCAGGAATATGATGCTAGGGACAAGTATCCCCGAACTAGTGAGGACTCCGACTCTACCCCTAAGAAGAACCAAGGACCAAGGTTCACTGAGTATGCAAGGTTGAACACTCCTAGGAGTCGAATCCTATTGGACATTGAGAAGGATAAGGATTTCCGATGGCCGAAGCCACTCAGGGGTGATCCCACAAAGAGAAACAAAAATCAGTATTGCAGATTCCACAAGGATGTAGGGCATGACACTGATGATTGTAAGCAACTCAAAAATGAGATCGAGTTCTTGATCCGTAAAGGGAAGTTGGGCCACTTCACTAAGGGTGAAGATCGTGGTAATCAGAGAAGAGAGTATGATAGGAACGACGACGATCGGGATCGCACCCCACAGCCCCGAGGGCCAGTGATCAACATGATCTCAGGAGGCCCGACTGCGGCCGGGACGACTAGGAACTCTCGGAAGGCTTATGCCCGAGAAGTGATGCATATTGTCGGAGAGACACCAAAGCGTGCAAAAACCGAAGTAACAATCGAATTTGATGATTCAGACCTTGAAGGGGTGAAGTTCCCCCACGATGACCCGCTGGTCATAACACCCATGATTGGGAATTCAGAGGTGAAGCGAGTCTTGATAGACAATGGAACTTCAGTGGACATTTTGTTCTATGATGCATTCGTGAAAATGGGATACAACGACTCTCAGTTGACCCTATCTAACATGCCTATATATGGATTCAGCGGAGTAGAGTCTAAAGTTGAGGGAACTATTCTGTTGCCCGTCACCATCGGACAGAAGCCAACAGAGGCCACTCAGATGCTGAACTTTTTGGTTATCAAAGCATCTTCCACCTACAATGCCATCCTCGGGAGGACTGGACTCCATGCTTTTAAGGCTGTGGCCTCAACCTATCACATGAAGATCAAGTTTCCAACCAGGAATGGTGTAGGAGAACAAAAAGGTGACCAGAAAATGGCTAGGAGCTGTTATGTAGCCGCGTTAAGGCCTGATGGAGTCGGGGGGCAGGTCCTTCCGATTGAAGACATGGACGTTTGTAGTGATAAGGAACATCAAGAAAGGCCAGCAGAGGACATCACTGATCACACATAAACCTCGAACAGCCATTAAGGCTAAGGCGTCAACTGACTTCGTGGTTGAATGCATCATTGGCAACCAAGAAATCGGGGGGCAGGGGATTGTACCCCAAGCAGTAAGTGAACTTCAGAATAAGAATGAGGTGACCAGAAGGAGTAGTGGGTGCTCTATTTTATTGGAGCATAAAAAACAAAATCAAGTGGTGCAAGCCTAGTCTTGCAAAGCCCCGATGGGTTCAAATTATCCTAGTAGTTTTTAGCTTCATATTTTATCTAGTAGAAGTAGAAATAAGGTTCGATGAAACCATCGCAGAGCATGTTGCTCCGAGTAGGACAGTAGTATTCTATGTAAGGGTTGAACCCATCTCAAGTTATTAATGCAAGTTTGTTTTCCATTCGTTGATTATGTGATTTTATTTATGTACCTAACACCTGATGTGTGTAAGTCAAAGATGACCAAGTACCGAAAATAAAAAAAAACACACGAATGGAAACAAACAAACGCATAAATAAAAACCCTGAAAGGTCGAGAGTTACTAAGAGTTTAAGTCCTTGAAGGACCCCGGATAAAAAACAAGAAGCAAAGATAGGTTTGAAAACCCTGAAATCAGAACTAAGATTCGAGACAAGCCGTGAAAGACATGAAGTCAAGTAAGGGATCCTAAAGACCTTTAGTTTGACATCAATCCAAAAGAAAGGTCGTGAATACTTGGTAGTCGACATATGAACACCAACATTGAACACGTAAACGTCAACCTCGAATCCTAGGTTAAGGAACACGAGTTATTAGCCATGAAGGCCATGGGATAGCTATGAAGGCCAAACTTGAAGCGGTCATGAACCTCCAGATAAGATCCAAAGGTTGAAACTTCAAGTCAAAGCTTGAAAACCAATCTGAAATTTTGGACCCTCAATCCAGAATGCTAACATTGAAATATTTGAACAAGCATTGAGTGCCACCCTCATTCGAAAGGATAACAAGGTTCAGAAGCCTATCTACTATGTGAGCAAGATGTTGCATGCAGCTGAGTTAAATTACTCTCCCATTGAGAAGTTTGCTTTGGCATTGGTAACAGCCTCGAGGAAGCTACGATCGTACTTCCAGGCACATAAGATTGAAATCCTGACGGACCAGCAACTAAGAAACATATTGCATAACCCGAAGGCTAGCTAAGTGGGCGATAGAACTCAGATAATTTGATATCGCGTACAATCCTCGAATTGCAATTAAAGCACAGGTACTCGTTGACTTCGTAGTTGAATATACCATTGACAACCAAGAAGTCGGGGGGCAGGAAGGCACAACACCCCAGTAAGGGCAAGATGAGACACCCCAAGAAGGAGAGAACTTATAAAGTTTAGAAGAAACATTGGGTGCTCTATTTTGATAGGGCATCAAAAACAAAATCAAGTGGTGCTGGTGTAGTCCTACAGAGCCCTGATGGCTTCGCGATTGAATGTGCCTTGAAGTTGAATATTTTTCGACAACCAATAGCGAGGCAGAGTATAAAGCCTTGAAAGCCGGACTAGGCTCGTCTTTAGCCATGGGGGCCAAAAATCTTAAAGTCTATGGAGACTCAAGGCTGGTGATAGCCCAAGTGAATAGAGCTCTAAAAGCCAAAGATGAAACGATGTTGAAATATCTGAAAATTGTAAAATCACAGTTGGTATGGTATGATTCGAGGAATACCAACTTGTATAACGGCCGATGCCTTGTCCAAATTCGCCTCGTCTGAAATCGAGAATTACACTAGAAGTGTTTACTATCAGGTCTTGGAGACCCCACTATAGAGCGCAAATTGTTGGCGCCCATCGACGTTGGAAGTTGCTAGACAGACCCCCATCAAAGCTCATCTTGAGACTGGGTGGCTCCATGATAATGCCTTGGAGGCACGAAACTGTCAGTGAGAGCATTGAGATACGCATTCGCCTTGATGGCCAACAAGGCCGTTTGCCTCAAATTAAGCTGGTTGTTTGAATTCAAGGCCTAAAAATCAGGAACTAGTGGCTAAATTCAAACCAAGGCAAGGTCCTACAAACAAGGTAGGAAATTTAAGTTCCTTGACTCAAAATCAAGAATCAAAGACCAACCAAAAAATTCTAGAACTGAAGCCAGGTGATGAAAACCGGGGGATTCCTTAAATAGAAAAACTAATAGGCAAGACCCCCTTGTTTGGAAACGAGGGGGGCAAGAACAAAATAATTTCATCACAAATCCCACATCCTAGAATGAAAGGTTGTTGATAACCAACAACCATGAATGAATTCAAGGTTTCGGGTTAAGGATTAAGCCCTGATGGTCACCCAAACATACGCACGGATACTAGAAATCTTTTTTGGGCCTTTAAATAAAAATTGGGCTTGAAAAAGACACTGCCTAACGACGACAACAAAACCTGTTAAGGTTTAAGGCTTAAAGCCCATGACTACGGTCCAAAAGCCCAATAGGGCCAAAGATATAATTCTTGAATTCAGTTTTAGCTAAGACTAAAGGCCTGTAAAAGCCCAAGCTCAATTTAAGGCCCAAAAGGTTTGGAAAGGCCCACTGTTACAGTCCAAAACCAAGGAAAGACCCGAAAGAAGATGGTATGAGGTTGGCACCTACGACCTCGTTTTGCAATAGGATTTCGAGCTCATCCACACAACCAGAAAATCAGCTAAAACATGTCCATTTGAGGTCGTTGAGGCGTGGTTTGAGATCGCAAACTCCAGCTCGAAATTGAACTGAGAAGTGTGAAAAATCCCCACGGCCTGGAACCACTTTGAGGTCGTTTCCCTTTGTTATGAGGTCGATAGCACGAGGTCGAAAATGACCAGGAAAAACCGTAAAACAGCCACGACCTGGCCCCCATTTGAGCTCGAAATTGAGCTCGAAAATACAATGATTTCACCTCGAAATTTCCAGGTCGAAAATGACTTAGGAAACAAAGAAATTGGCTGCGATCTGGAGGCAGTTTGAGCTCGAAATTGAGCTCGAATTTGGCCTGAAAAAAAAAAAGAAAAAAAAAAGAAAAACATGCAATTTTTGGAAGCAAAATTAGTGATAAAATTTTAGAAAAATAAGTCGAAACGATAATCTCTGCCCCTTGGACCCCGCCAGGGGCTGCCGCCCCTTGGACCCCGCCCGGGGGCTGCCGCCCCCGGACCCCCTCTAGCGCCGTTTAGCGTCGTTCAGTGCAGTTTAGCACCGTTTAACGCCGTTTAGCGTCGTTTAACATCATTTAAAGATGATTCGTGCCGATTATCATCAAATTAACATTGTCGTAAACGCGTCGGTCGCTCCACGCTTTACATTAAGACAATACTCGTGAAACACTAGTGTAAAAGAATGAACCCTGACCCGAGTCTCGAAAAAGGCCGTTAAAACTTCAAGGAAAACCTGATCAGTTTTCCTAGAAGTTGGGGGGCAAATGATATGGGCTAAAAGTAAGCCCTAAAGACACATTTAATGTTGCATTAATTAGACCTAGTATGCACTAGTACAGAATAGGCTTTTAGCGTCGGTCAAAATAGGCTTTAGGCGTCGGTTATTTGACGTAGTATATGAAGGCGACGCTATAGATATAGGCCTATGGCGTCGGTTAATTGGGCGACGCATATAATGTACTAATAGCGTCGGTTATTTAAATAACCGACGCTTAAAGTCTGTTTTAGGCGTCGGTCATTTAAACAACCGATGCTTAAAGCCTGTTATAAGCGTCGGTCATTTAAACAACCGACGCTTAAAGTCTTATTATAGGCATCAGTCATTTAAACAACCGACGCTTAAAGTCTGTTATAGGCATCGGTCATTTAAATAATCGACGCTTAAAGTCTGATTATAGGCGTCGGTCATTTAAACAACCGACACTTAAAGTCAATTTTTTTAAAAAAAAATATAAAAATTGCAATTCTATTATGAAACAATACATTTTCAGAAACAGTTTAGCCAATAGAACACTAAATTATATACAAAATCAATCTATACATGATACATAATCAAGAATGAGATCTAATTAATAGACAATATATAAGACTACTCTACATTAATATCACCTTAAATTTCATATAGAAACTTAAAAATTTATGAGATATAATTACATACAAATAAAACATATAATGATACATATCATACAAATGCATAATTACATATCTTGCTTTCACTTGCGTCTTCCCTGACAAATTTGGTACCTCAACCTTGCCACCGAGAATAGCCTGTCAGAAAAGAGAAATGTAACAGAAAATTAGAAGAAAAAAGGAAAATGATTCCTTGTATTTTCAAGAGGCATAAAGATACATGAGAGACAGAATGATTAGTATGCAGAACAGACATTTACAATTTGTTCAATACATAATGGTGCTAAAGAAAAGAAACTCAGTGATTTTATCTCACTTGTGTCAAGCTAATATTAGAATCCACATATATATATCTGCTCCATCCCTGTCAAATGATGGGTCTTTCGCAACCTAAACACTAGACAAAGTAATCCTATATAGAGGATTTCGATTTGTTGGACCTGTGATTGTGTACTCATTCATGCAAGCTGCAGGGATGACCATTGACCATCTTGTTGATTGTTTTAGGTTTGCAGATTGTGTGAGTCATGTAGAAAGACCATAGAGACATGTCTAACATTATAAATACCAAGGAGTAAATATTACTAAATGTATTAGAGAAGTTAGTAATGATTTATATTTAGGCAATATATATTCTGTTTGCATCAAATGCTGCTATGGGGACCGAGAAGCTTGGAATTGTTCAGTAGCAACCTAACAAATATGCAGCAGCAAGATCATCAAATATTTTTCTTACAACTAATTACAAGTGTGATGCTACAGGGGTTAAGAAGATTGAATTGTGCAGCACCGAAATTCATTTATTATAATTATCAACAGCAATTTTGTAACTTAATAACCGGATGACATATGTTCTCTTACTAATTTGCATCAATGTCTAAGCATTCTGATCAGATGTTATCATGTCAGTAGTCAGCAATGAAATCAAACTAATACAACTATACTCCTAACAGTACAAGAAAGTATTCTCAAAATAATTGCTCCCCTAGTTCAGCCACAGGTGGTCTTCAACCTTATATATTTTGGTCCATAGACCTCCACGAAAATGGCCTCTCTAATTTTAAGAGCTGGGGAAAGGTCCAAGAATATCTTACTTGCTCAAAATCCTACTTCAGAGTGGAACATTTCGAGATTTGGGTTACAAGAGAAACTAGAGCCTGATGTTGTTTCCTAACTTCAAGAACATGACATTTGGAAATTCTATGGGCCTCAAATCCACAGCATAAGGAGTAATATTTTTGGGCTTTAACTTTCTATAATATACATGGATTCCCTGATCCTAACTTTCATCTTGAGAAAGAACTTCTCCAAATCAATGCAATAGTTTTTTTTTTGCTTAAAACTCAATGCACTAGTTACTGATATAAAACACTTATTAAGGTGTGTTATGAATGAACATTTGCCTCTTTTTGTTTCAACTTATTCACATGTGCAAAGCTATATGAATGTAATAAGTTCAAATATACATTACCTCTAGTTCAAAGGATTTCTCATTTAAGCGTGTCTCTAGATCAGCTACAGACTGCACCATAAAACGACATCTAGAATAAAAAGCAAGTCAAGAAAATTAAAAGAATCAACAATGGAACAAAAGAAGTTGCGCATACTTCTGACAGTTCCAACTTATCCAGATTGTCATGAGAAGAAACAACAGAACAAGCAATTTGTTTTTCTAGGAGAGCTATTTGTTCATTTTTCTGACAGTGGCATACAAGCTATTATAAAATTCTTAAAATATCTATCATACAAGCAAAAATACAATTTTTTTGCTAATTTATAAGCAAAAATACAACTATACCATACCTGCATATCTTCTTTTTCAGACCTCATTGATCCCAAAAATCATCCAGCACCTTGCAAAGTTAAAAAACCCAATAATTAATCCAATCACAACAACCCTTCTCAAGGTCGTAAAACATACATATATGCATGTAAATATAAAAATTTTAAAACAAGCAAAATTGGGAAATATATCAAAAACCCCGAAAAGTAATAGCATTTTAAATAACAGATAATAGAGATAACAAGTTCATTTTTCAACTAAAACGTAAACCTATAACACATTAAAATCGACTAACCTCTGACAATTTTCTGCGATGGACAACTTAAACATAATACTAACACCTAAAACTAAAAACAATCATGAGAATTTCACAAATATACCGGAAAAACTTGATTTAACCTTGAACTTCGATCGAGACAAACTAAACCTTGGTAATTAGGTAACTGAGGTCAGATTTCATCAAGGTGTAGTACAAAGTCTAACTTATCTAATACAAATTTCTAATATGCATTTTCCAAACAGATTACTAAACTTAGTACCTGACACACCATGGTAAATTTTAACATACACAGAATACTTAAAAAGAGATAAAAAGCTGAGAAGCAGAGACAGAATTGGAAAATATAATATAACAAATGATAATAAATATCGGAACACAATTAAGCACAAATGATCTACCCAAGCACAAAATCTAAACCCCTGTTCTTTGTTTTGTTGTACATCGACAACTACCCACTTTAAAAAACAACAATTACCCACTTCAAAAAACACCCAATTTAGTGAAAATCATGAAAAGGCAAAAATATAAACAAAGAGGAATAAAAGTGTGAATTCATAAAATATATGATAGATACGTTAATATGTTTGTGTGTGAGAGAGATAGAGTGAGAGCAGACCAGAATTCAGCAAATCAGTTCTATTACCTTATAAGAAAGTTCTGTCCAAAGCTCTTGCTCGTCGCAGGTTCAACAAATCATGTAGTTCTCGTAGCTGGTAGTTCCACCTTGAGTTCTATTACCATATACTCTGGTAGCCGGTTGTGGAGAGAAATTGTAGAACAAGAATCATTACATACAAACAAGGTCGCAATCATTTTAACACAACTGTACATCTTTAGATTCTAGCAAACTGCAAATCTCGCAGCAAATCAACCCCCGTAATCTTTATAATCATCAACTCTATACTTCCAACATCAAAAACTAACAATTAACTCAAGAAATCGAAAACCCCCAATTTAACCCTAATTTTTATGAATTTGCAGAATTCGAAATTAACGAGATAGTGATCCGGGAAATCAAAACCTTGTTAATTCGATTACTCACACTGCTATTTGATACATAGAATAAGAGAGAGAGAGAGAGAGAGATAGAGAGAGAGAGAGAGAGATAGAATTAGACAGTCGAGACTCGAGAGGATGAGTGAAGAAGCTGCAATTTTGAGACTAAAAGAGATAAGGGGCATATTATTTGTAAAAAAAATATTATTTGTACATAATTTAGTTTTTTTTTAATTTATAATATTTTGAGCGTCGATCAAATTTTAAGGCGACACATATAAAATACAAAGGGTCAGTTTAGGCGTCGGTTAAGTAAAGACCGACGCTAAAAGATTAGTTTTAGGCGTCGGTTGTTTATGACCGACGCTGAAGGGTCTGTTTTAGGCGTCGGTTGAGTAAAGACCGATGCTAAAGGGTCAGTTTTTGGCGTCGGTTGTTTATGACCGACGCTAAAGGTCGGTTTTAGGCGTCGGTTGTGTAATGACCGACGCAAAAGGGTCAGTTTTAGGCGTCGGTTGTTTCATAACCGACGCAAAAGGTCAAACACAAATGACATTAAGCGTCGGTTAAGCTATCAACCGACGCCTAAAGTAGGTATAAGCCACGGCTCTCCATTTAACCGACGCTAAAAGTGCGACGCTAAAAGATAGTTCTGTACTAGTGATGGTCCAAACGTGGGGCCCACTAGATGGCCCAAAAACCCTAGTTAAATATTAATTTCGTAATTAATATTCATGGCTAATTAACAGCTGGGAAATATAAGTCAAATAAGGATATTACTCCTGCCTGACTTAGCCTCCAAGGCATCTACTTCAACAAGGAAACTGATTCCTACAAGGAAGGGGTCTAGAACCTTCCTCAAGGCGGTGGCTTGCCCACCAAGTCTCTGACTCCTACCATAATTCTTGGGCTTCTCAGCCTATATAAAGGGTCAGACCCCTCAACCTAGAACTACGTTGACTTGATTCTCTAACAATACAGAGATACGTAGGCATCTTGTGAGGACTGTTCAGTCTCGAAACGCAAGAACAGCCATTAAAGCTCGAACCTCACCAACCCTATCATTAAATATACGCGAAACCTAGCCGCAATATCAAACCCTCGTTTTTATTTCACAACAATAGCAATATATATTTTATTGATTCGACATATTATTTGAATACAAATGTATGGCAGAACGCCAGAACCTAAATGTGGGAAGATTGAGATTAAAATGTATAGTTATTAAAAATGTTCTAAAGTTTCTTCTTCTTCTTTTATTAGAAAATGGACTAAATTTTCTAAAACAACAAAAGCTAAGTATTAATATTTGTTATTTAGTCTTTACAGCATGAATAAGAGTTGAAAGGTTGGTTTGAAAGTTGTTGGAAGATATACAATACACGTGAAATTTAAATCAACCACAGCATGGTCATCGATTAAAAGGCCTCATAGCATTTTCAAGAAATTCCTAACTCACTTGAATCTGTACTATTATATAAGAGTTGATACATTAAATTTTTTGGTATCTATTTTTTGGTACATGTTTTTTGATACTTCGTAAATTTACTTATTTATCCTTCATTATAAAGAAAAGTAAATACACCTAAAATAAATAATAACATAATATAATTAATGGTAATTAGTCAATTGTCTTTTTCACATTTACTTTTAGTTGAAGATATTATCTTTATAAACTCCTAAAAATATATACCCGAAAATGTCACACCATAATTTTCAAGAAAAATATAACTCCTAAAATAAATAATAACATAATATAATTAATGGTAATTAGTTGATTAACATAATGAAATTAATGGTAATTAGTCGATTGTCTTTTTCACATTAACATAATAAAATTAATGATAATTAGTCGATTGCCTTTTTCACATTTACTTTTAGTTGAAGATATTACATTTTATAAATACCTAACAACATCAATCAATCATTAATATTTCCTTTCGAATTAAAACATGTTACCATTTTAATTTAAAACAAATCTTACAATCATTAATATATACCCGAAAATATCACACCATAATTTTCAAGAAAAATATAACACCTAAAATAAATATTAACATAATATAATTAATGGTAATTAGTCGATTGTCTTCTTCACATTAACATAATAAAATTAAAGGTAATTAGTTGATTGTTTTTTTTCACATTTAATATTAGTTGAGGGTATTACCTTTTATAAATACTTAAAAACATATCATTAATAATTCATTTCGAATTAAAATACGTTACCATTTTAATTTAAAACAAATCTTACAATCATTAATATAGTCCAAAAATATCACACCATAATTTCAAGAAAAATGTAGTCCAAAAATATCACACCATATTTTTTCAATTTAATAAAATATATCAAAAATCATATACGTTGTTTATAATAAAGAAACATTAGTATAATCCTTAAACATGAGTATATTAAATTATATCAAATTAAAAATAAAAAATTTATTAAAAATAATAATTATATAAAAATATAATTGTAATATTAAACAAAATTTATAACATAATACAAGAAACCCGTGCATTGCACGGGTTAGGGCTGCACATGGGTTCCAAAAACCGATCAAACCGACCCAAACCAACCCTATTTTTTGCATATTTTGTATATTTTCTGTGTTTTCTTTACAAATTTCTGCACTCTATAAATTTTCTGCACTATATAAATTTTCTGCAAAGTACCGAATTTTTTTGCAATGTACGATACTTTCTACAAAGTTTTTTCGATTAACAAATTTAACTCGACCCAATCCGAACCAAACCGAACTAATTGGGTTGGGTCGGAGTTGGGTTAAAGAATTTTTTTTCAGTTAATGGGTTGATTTCTTATAAAACCGAACAAATTGGGTTGGGTCGGAGTTTGACGAAAACCCAACCCGACCCATGTACAGCCCTAGCACGGGTTATAAGGCAATTATTATATTAAAGTTGAAACATTGAAAATTTTATCGATTTGGTTTAGGTACAGTTATCTTAATTAATAAATAAAAAATAATACAATTAATGTTAAGTAGTCGATTGCCTTTTCTAATTAAAATACGTATCTATATTACTTTATTAAAACCGAAAAATTGAAAGTTTGTCGTTTGGTTATCCTAATTATTAAAATAAATAATAAAATCATATAACTAATGGTAATTAGCCAATTGACTTTTTCACATTTACTTTTAGTTGAAAATATTATCTTTTATAAACACCTAAAAAGATCAATCGTATCATATCTTTCGATCATTAATATTTTATTTCGAATTAAAACACGTCTCCTTTTTAATTTTAAACAAATCTTACAATCATTAATATATACCCAAAAATATCACACCATAATTTTCAAGAAAAATATAGCACCTAAAATAAATAATAACATAATATAATTAGGTTAATTAGTCGATTGCATTTTTCACATTTAATTTTAGTTGAAGATATTACCTTTTATCAGTGTTGCAGATTTTGGAAATCGGAACTATTCGGTTGAGGTACCGATTTACAATTTATCGGGTGATTCGGTTGAAAAATCGGCGATTTATCGACGATTTTTGCAAAATCGGCCGAATCAATTCCAAAATTTTGACCGATTTTTGGCCGATTTATCGACGATTTTTCAGAAATCGGCCGATTTCTATAACAGAGCCTTTTATAAACACCTAAAAAGATCAATCGTATCATATCTTTCAATCATTAATATTTACTTTATAATTAAAACATGTTACCTTTTTAATTTACAACAAATCTTACAATATATACCCGAAAATATCACATCATATTTTGCAATTATTAATAAAATATATTAAAAATCGTATACATTGTTTATAATAAGGAAACATTAGTATAATCCATAAATATAGTATATTAAATCATATCAAATTAAAATTAAAAAAATTATTAAAATAATGATTATATAAAAACATAATTATAATATTAAATAAAATTATAACATAATACAAGAAACCCGTGCATTGGACGGGTTATAAGCTATTATAAAATAAATATTAATTCTTAGTAATGTATATTTATATCTAATAATATTTTTTATATTTTTTTGTTTCATACTATTAAAACTAAGTTAGATTCATAAAATATAAAAAAAGGTGGAGAGAAAGTGTGGAGTAACTAAAAACATTTAGAAAACAAAATTTCTTCTCCCCTTAGAGCATCTCCAAGGGTGTAAAACCTTTAGCTAAATTATCTACATGGCATCTAGTGGCACTATTTAGATAATATGTAAAAATTTGAGCACTTCAACCATTAATCTCTTAGCAAAAAATATAGATAATGATATTTGGTGAGCTATATTTGTTGAATCAATAAAGCTTTTATGTATAATAATACATGACCATGATTATAGATAATTCCCTTGGAGCACACATGTTCACCCTTAGCAAACATTTTACATTATCATTATAGCTAATGATTATAGCTAACCATTTTACATAACACCCTTGGAGATTCTCTTACATTTGAATTTGAACTTAAAAATTAAAATAAAGAATTTTTTGAAAATGCTCTTAGCATTATCTAATTTCCATCACGCAATCATAGTAACTAATATCCACATTTAAGACCCAATACTTAATTAAAGAAATTTTTTCCTTAAATCAATCATTGTAACAAATAATTAGTTACGATAGTGTTATGTCTTACTATCAAGGTTGTAAGAGCATCTCCAATCGCTGAAAACCCTTAGCTAAAAATGTGTATTACATATCATAATTAAATATTTTAAAGAATATGTAAAATAATTACATCTCCAATGGTACATTCCTGTTATCTAAAATTATAGATAACCCCTACATATTGGCTATATTTGTCGAATCTGTGACAGCCCCAAATCCGGGGTCATGAACTTGGGCCATCACTGACCAACTTCCATTCAAAATCAATATCTCTTGGGTTTTTTTTTTAATTAATACTTATGCAATTGACCCCACAGTAATACACACACACACCAGTCATATGCTCAGAAAACAACATTCATCATAATAAAAGTTTAGAGTTGAACAGTTATTACAAACCCAGAATCATACTTAAGTACATTGTTGAGTGATGCTTCTACAAGAAGCATTTCAACAACCAAATTTATTACAACCTTGCACACTTACACACTTAATATACATAAGACCACTAAACCCCTTGCGCTGGTCATCTACCTCGGGGATTGATGCTAACGACTCAGAAGGTCGCCTTTCCCTTACCCTCTTTCGGGGCGTTCTGCGTAGTATTGGCATACCTAGCTGTATATAGATAAGTAGCAAGAGTGAGCTATAATAGCTCAGCAAGATAATATCATAAATTAGAATTTAAAATGTAACCAAGTATACATATAGTATATATATATATACATCTGTAAGCGATGACAATTATCAACTTTAAGGAAGCATAAAACTCTTATTTAATAATACATCATCCCCTTGATATTATAAAAAGAAATCTAGGATAATACAGTATCAGTTTCTCTTCTTAATAATATACAATCAATATGACCTTTCCATGTAATATTCCAAAGTAATATGAATACTTGAATAAATCTCACTATCACCTTATCATTTCCTTCTTATGCAATAATTTATAAATTAATATAAAATCAGTTTCTCTTCATCTATAACAATAATTCTATCATTCATATCATTTTCTCTTTTCAGTATACCAGTCTGACTTTATCATTGATTCTTTATTCAAATATTGTAGGGGTTTTCACTGTTGCCGAATACGTGAGGCACGATGATCAGTCGCCCTCCGTATCCGTCCCTTTTTACTACCGGTAGAAGGAGGAAGGTCCACCACTACATCCCCCTGGAGGAAGGTACACCACTACATCCTCCTTCGGCAACTCTTGGGCCGAATTAAAATATTGATTGCTGGACTGTGCAGCACACAACCTCTTACGCTTTTTATTGCTATCCCCCTTTTTGTCAAATCGTTATTCTATTTACTAAATGTCATTCCACATTTCCATTTTCTCACTTTCATTTCCACATATCATTCACTCATCTCATTTCCATCCTTGCACATTATTTCTATAAAATATATGCATAGCATAATACTTTGATTATGATTCAGACATCTCTTTTATATTCAAGAATTTAAATATATTTTTATATCCATAACATATTCCGTCTACTTAAAGAGTAGTAATTAATAATCAAATAATATTATAATACCACTAACACTAAAAAGAATATTTTTAATATAGTATTATAACCCATATAATCCTGGATAACAACTGATACCATTCTTTTCCATATCTCTTTAGTCTCCCAAAATCAAGGAAAGATATTCTTTCCAACATACAACAATAGCATCATATATATATTCCATAATGTCATTTTTATTCCAAGGATAAATAATCTTCAAAGTAGGGATAGAAAAATCTTGCCTCGGTTTCTGTATCCTGACAGTATGGCTGGTTCTTCCTCCGGAATTTCTATAAACACAAAAGGACCGTCATTAGAATACCACATCTCTTACTCACTACCCTCTCGTATAACAAAACCCTTTACACTTCAACATATGTTTAACATATTATTATTATCCCAAAGGTTCAAGAACTTAACCATTTATAAGCTCAATCGAAGTTTCAGGGGTTTTCACCATTTTCCCTAACGACCACACTTAACTGTAAAAATTCTCAGAAAATATGGATTTCGAATTTTAATGTAAGGTCAACTGTCAAGGGTCCTCTGACCACCCTACTACACTATCCCAAAATTTCGTGACTTATAAAAATGTCTAAGTATGGTAACTTTAGCCTCCAAGTTGATACAATTACGTTTTCTCGGTTATCGAACGTCTTTCACTAAAACTGACTTTTCTCCTAAACCGTTCATCAGATTTTAACGCACCTTATATCAAAACGATCTATGAACTAAGCTCTATCATCTCATGGTCCCTTAGTGTGCTGGACAGTAACCTACCGTGTGTGCACAGTTGCTAAAAACAGGGCAGTTTTCCGGTTTAACGAAAATCGAACATTATAACGGCTATAATTTCATACTTTCCATATTTTAACCACTCCAAAACCATCATTCCATACTCAATCCAAACCCTACACCATGTGGACTACATTCCAGACATGGTTACTAGTTCACATCACAAATCTCATATCAAATCCAACCATTCATAACACATATTCATCATAAGCTTTACATTAACAACACTTAACTACTAATCACTTCAATATCTACCATAAATACAAAAGGGCAAGGGTTGTTATACCTCTTTGAAGCTTGAAGAACACTTAATAATCCTTAATAATCCTTGGACACACCTTGAACAACCTTGAATTAGCTTGGATTAACTAAAGGAGCCATTAAAACAAAGTTAATACTAAGATTTCACTATTCATCAAGCAACTTTGGGAATTTCTTTACCTTACTAAATAATGATGGATGGCTATGAAACTTTGTAAATCTCTCTTTCTATCCTCCAAGGAGCTCCATGAATTATCTCTTGATTTTATGTTGAAGCTAGCTAGGGTTTTGAATTTTTTTTTTCTTTTTCTATGGTTTTTGCCGAATGGAATGTAAGAGAAAGGGGGAGAGATTTTTTTTGTTGCTTTTTGTTCTATCTCATCTTAATCTTGGCTAATCTAGTGTCTTGTGGAAGCTTGGTGATTTTTACAAGGTTAAAAGACTAATTTACCCCTTAAACTTTGGATTAGTGGAATGTGACATCATATACATGACCTCATTATTCTCTTTTTCTTGATTTTTCCCAAGTAATTTGCTACTAATTCTTATAAATGATAATGTGGTATGTATCCTTGTTATATTATTAATCTTGGTTGCTTGGTTTCCATACTCGTCTAATTGTGATTCGTTTCGAGTATACCTCATTATCTCAGTGATTTTGAAACCATTTAACAATCCAAATTCCATTGGTATTCTCTTAACTTAATAATCCCTTGGTTAAATCTAAATTCACTAATTCCTCAATATATAATTCTTATAATGTTTCCATGCTCCTTAATGTCCAATAGAAGCTTATTCGAAATCAAAATCCTCAAAATCCATGTTTCAGGAATTTCTGAAATCTATCGTCATTTCGAGTCACTTAATTTCATTGTACAACACTAATATGGTTTCTATTTATTCAATTTCCATTTCCAGTATAGGGTACCTACACACCATTTTCCTAAATCCTCGAAATTTACTATTCATGTAACCACTGTAGCATTACTGAAGTTAGGGTTATTACATCCTTCCCTCCTTAAAAGGATTCCGTCCCGGAATCACGTCAAAAACGTCCATAGATACCTTTTCATCTACACCTTATAACTTCTATACCACTTTCTCCATCCTTTTTCCTTCATAATATCTCTATCTTGTTTGCGCAAAATTACACCAACATAAACTTGCTTGTCATTCATCAACATTCCTCTTTTAATTATGGGTATCGGCCACCACATTGGCCTCTCCTGAATGGTAGTGTATCTCACTTATGGTTTATCCTTATGTTGATCTCTATCATGAAATAAAATATACATATTTCACTCTTATTATATCTTGTCTCTGTAAAATCTTCCAGAAATCCGACTAGAATAAGATTCTTTGAAACAATTGTAAGAAAATATTACCTATAATATATATTTCCTGTTCGTAAATAAACAAGTCTGTGGTTTACCCCCAAAATACTATTATTCTCCTTTCCATAGAATGTCTAACCCCTAACAGATACTGATTTTCCTTATCTAGATTATCAACCTACCTATACCATTCATTGACCACATTGATTCCTAACCAAACGTTTACACTAAAAATTTAAATACTAGAAAAATGTTCACCTGCATCTGTATCCGGCTTTCTCAATGCCTCTCCTAAAGTCATATTGTACACCCTGGCAGTAGGTCTATTTGAAGCAGTCACACTTTGTCCTGGCGCAGACGACCCACCAGAACGACAATCCCTAGCAAAATGTCCTAGTCTTCCACATTGATAACATTTGACATCCCCCTTATCAGCTGATGGACACCTGTCCTGATAATGCCCTTTCTGTCCACACTTAAAGCAAGTTACTCCTAACATCTTACACTCTCCGATATGCTTTTTACCACACGTGTTGCAATCTGGCAATGGTGGTCGCGATTGATTAGTCTGAAAGGTTCCTGTGGATCTACCACCCTGATTCACCGTCTCACTGGTAGTTTTATTATTCCCTGACTTTCCAAACTGGGGTTTTTGTCCTTTACCAAATTTATTAAAGTAGCTTCCCTCACTTGAACCTCCTTTTGGACCCTCAAATTTTCTTTTCTTGTTCTCTCGACCTAATTGGGTTTGTTCACTCTCGGCCTCAATAATAGATGCCTTCTGAACCACCGCAGCATACTCGGTCAACTCAAATGGTGCCACTCTTGTCCGTAGCCATGGTTTCAATCCTTGTTGAAACCTTTTCGCTCGTTGCTCTTCAGTACGCACGAATTCTGGAACAAACCTAGACAGTTCGGTAAATTTCGTTTCATACTCAGCCACTGTTAGATTTTCCTGCTTTAGCTCCAAAAATTTTATTTCCATCTGGTTCTCCAGGTACCTAGGGGAATATTTGTCTAGAAACACCCTAGTGAAACGCTCCCAAGTTATCACTCCCGCTCCCTCGAGATTTTTCTTAGCTTCCCACCAATAATTTGCCTCTCCCTTTAGGAGATAGGCTGCAAAGACTGTCTTCTGATCTTCCTCTACCCTCAGTATCTCAAAAGCCTTCTCCATCTCTTTCAGCCATGCCCTGGCTGCTACTGGGTTAGTGGTTCCCTCAAATTCTGGGGGTTTTAATGACTTAAAAGCACGAAAAGAGTTAGCTGCCTGGTTGGGAAGAACAGGTGGTTGTGGCGGATTCTGTGGATTAGCAAAATTCTGCCTCAATAGTTCCATAAATTGGTTAAAAGGGTTACCACCCTGATTTCCCTGTTGACCAGTTGATTCATCTTCTTCTTCCTCATGATTTTGTTCATTATGAGCGTTTTCATCCTGCCTATTATGACTTCCTTCCTCTCTCTCATTTTCCCTTGCATTCATTCTACTATTACGCTTAGGCGGCATGATTCTGTATATAACAATATTTTTCATTAATCTCCCAAATTTAGGGTACAACATACATTATTTCCATATATGCACAACTATATCATTAATTAACTTATTTATGCATCCCAGTATTTTTAACTTCACACAAGTAATATTTAATTATAATACAACTCTGACAGATAAGCTTAGTACCTTTAGCACAATAACCTTTTCATTTAAGTCAATCACCTCATATATATCAATATTTTTGATTCTCAACATTTAATATCAAAATACAATAAAATTAGGCAAAGTACATAAACTTCATTAATTTACATAAATATTTTACAACTTGGGTACAACGTCTTTTACTACTAATATCATACATCATAAAGTACAAGGTTCGAAACCCCAAAAGCATAACTGTACATACTAACTCGCTATAACAAAAGCACTACTAGCTGTTCTATAATCAGACTAGGATTAAGACAGTAAATAACTAACCTAATCCCCAAAATGACATCCACAAGATGGCTAGTCTGATTAGTATCCAAGACTACTACTCCTAATCATGGTAACGACGCCCTGATAACGTCTCTGATCTGCACTACCATAGTGGTGACTACATCAACTATCTGAGCCCTCCATACTGGATCCCCTCTGTCTCCCAACATCGTCCTAATATCACCGAGTGCCCGCAGCTCGATACTAACTATGCTCAAAGTCAACCCATCTGGTATCACACCTCCTCCTCCTCTCACTCTGTCTAACCTCTGTACAAGTGTATCTATAGTCCGATGGGACTCATCCAGCTGTCCCTGAAGGGCAAAGTACTCTGGCAAGAAAATAGCTGGCAACTGACCAGCTGGAAATATAGGTGCCTCCTGAGGTGGCATAGCATCTGGGGGAGGTACATCTACAAGTGGGGGTGCGTCCACTGGTGGAGGTGGTGGAGGTGGAAATGGTGGGGATGGAGGAACTGGCTTCGTGTCCGCATCCTCGGAAGGGTCCTCCTCCAACTCATCCTCTGACATGATAAAGTGTCCCGGTGGAGTGAACTGCTCAACTGGGTCCTCAAAAGGGTCAGGGCTAGGTAGAGGAGATGGAACTGGTGATGGCACTGGGACAGGTGGGACAGGAGTAGGAGTCACGTGAATGTCCCTCCACTCAATCGGCTCCTCAGGTATAACAGATAGCCTAGGCCTCTTACGTAAGGGCATCTCCTCCTCAGGAATATCCGTCCGCACTCGAGAAGGTCCGGCCCCATCAGGTCCAACATATGGTCTACCAGAATATGGCACTATGGCCACAGCATCCCTCTGCCTACGCTCCTCTGCCTCCTCAAGTCTCACTCTGATCTCGTGTCTCTCCATGGCCTCTACGCGAACTCTCCTCCTCAGGTCAGCGATAGCATACTCTGGAACCTCTACACCTACCAGCAACAAGTCTCTAAGCTCCTGCTCGGGTAGTCCTAGCCACTGGGGGTCCTGACCCGGCTCACCCATCTCCGCTCCCTATAATAAAACATAAAATTCTATTAGTAACGGTCTATAAAATTATAAACAATACTTAAAATAAATACTACCTGTGATATACCACCTGTGATATACCACCCCTGAACTTGATGGAAGTTCAAAATTTTATATTATAAATGATACAATATTATTATCACTCTTGTTCTTGAGCATTATGACTCTTAGCTCTGATACCAAACTGTGACAGCCCCAAATCCGGGGTCATGAATTTGGGCCATCACGGACCAACTTCCATTCAAAATCAATATCTCTTGGGTTTTTTTTTTTTAATTAATACTTATGCAATTGACCCCACAGTAATACACACACACACACACCAGTCATATGCTCAGAGAACAACATTCATCATAATAAAAGTTTAGAGTTGAACAGTTATTACAAACCCAGAATCATACTTAAGTACATTGTTGAGTGATGCTTCTACAAGAAGCATTTCAACAACCAAATTTATTACAACCTTGCACACTTACACACTTAATATACATAAGACCACTAAACCCCTTGCGCTGGTCATCTACCTCGGGGATTGATGCTAACGAGCTCTCAGAAGGTCGCCTTTCCCTTACCCTCTTTCGGGGCGTTCTGCGTAGTATTGGCATACCTAGCTGTATATAGATAAGTAGCAAGAGTGAGCTATAATAGCTCAGCAAGATAATATCATAAATTAGAATTTAAAATGTAACCAAGTATACATATAGTATATATATATATACATCTGTAAGCGATGACAATTATCAACTTTAAGGAAGCATAAAACTCTTATTTAATAATACATCATCCCCTTGATATTATAAAAAGAAATCTAGGATAATATAGTATCAGTTTCTCTTCTTAATAATATACAATCAATATGACCTTTCCATGTAATATTCCAAAGTAATATGAATACTTGAATAAATCTCACTATCACCTTATCATTTCCTTCTTATGCAATAATTTATAAATTAATATAAAATCAGTTTCTCTTCATCTATAACAATAATTCTATCATTCATATCATTTTCTCTTTTCAGTATACCAGTCTGACTTTATCATTGATTCTTTATTCAAATATTGTAGGGGTTTTCACTGTTGCCGAATACGTGAGGCACGATGATCAGTCGCCCTCCGTATCCGTCCCTTTTTACTACCGGTAGAAGGAGGAAGGTCCACCACTACATCCCCCTGGAGGAAGGTACACCACTACATCCTCCTTCGGCAACTCTTGGGCCGAATTAAAATATTGATTGCTGGACTGTGCAGCACACAACCTCTTACGCTTTTTATTGCTATCCCCCTTTTTGTCAAATCGTTATTCTATTTACTAAATGTCATTCCACATTTCCATTTTCTCACTTTCATTTCCACATATCATTCACTCATCTCATTTCCATCCTTGCACATTATTTCTATAAAATATATGCATAGCATAATACTTTGATTATGATTCAGACATCTCTTTTATATTCAAGAATTTAAATATACTTTTATATCCATAACATATTCCGTCTACTTAAAGAGTAGTAATTAATAATCAAATAATATTATAATACCACTAACACTAAAAAGAATATTTTTAATATAGTATTATAACCCATATAACCCTGGATAACAACTGATACCATTCTTTTCCATATCTCTTTAGTCTCCCAAAATCAAGGAAAGATATTCTTTCCAACATACAACAATAGCATCATATATATATTCCATAATGTCATTTTTATTCCAAGGATAAATAATCTTCAAAGTAGGGATAGAAAAATCTTGCCTCGGTTTCTGTATCCTGACAGTATGGCTGGTTCTTCCTCCGGAATTTCTATAAACACAAAATGACCGTCATTAGAATACCACATCTCTTACTCACTACCCTCTCGTATAACAAAACCTTTTACACTTCAACATATGTTTAACATATTATTATTATCCCAAAGGTTCAAGAACTTAACCATTTATAAGCTCAATCGAAGTTTCAGGGGTTTTCACCATTTTCCCTAACGACCATACTTAACTGTAAAAATTCTCAAAAAATATGGATTTCGAATTTTAATGTAAGGTCAACTGTCAAGGGTCCTCTGACCACCCTACTACACTATCCCAAAATTTCGTGACTTATAAAAATGTCTAAGTATGGTAACTTTAGCCTCCAAGTTGATACAATTACGTTTTCTCGGTTATCGAACGTCTTTCACTAAAACTGACTTTTCTCCTAAACCGTTCATCAGATTTTAACGCACCTTATATCAAAACGATCTATGAACTAAGCTCTATCATCTCATGGTCCCTTAGTGTGCTGGACAGTAACCTACCGTGTGTGCACAGTTGCTAAAAACAGGGCAGTTTTCCGGTTTAACGAAAATCGGACATTATAACGGCTATAATTTCATACTTTCCATATTTTAACCACTCCAAAACCATCATTCCATACTCAATCCAAACCCTACACCATGTGGACTACATTCCAGCCATGGTTACTAGTTCACATCACAAATCTCATATCAAATCCAACCATTCATAACACATATTCATCATAAGCTTTACATTAACAACACTTAACTACTAATCACTTCAATATCTACCATAAATACAAAAGGGCAAGGGTTGTTATACCTCTTTGAAGCTTGAAGAACACTTAATAATCCTTAATAATCCTTGGACACACCTTGAACAACCTTGAATTAGCTTGGATTAACTAAAGGAGCCATTAAAACAAAGTTAATACTAAGATTTCACTATTCATCAAGCAACTTTGGGAATTTCTTTACCTTACTAAATAATGATGGATGGCTATGAAACTTTTTAAATCTCTCTTTCTATCCTCCAAGGAGCTCCATGAATTATCTCTTGATTTTATGTTGAAGCTAGCTAGGGTTTTGATTTTTTTTTTTCTTTTTCTATGGTTTTTGCCGAATGGAATGTAAGAGAAAGGGGGAGAGATTTTTTTTGTTGCTTTTTGTTCTATCTCATCTTAATCTTGGCTAATCTAGTGTCTTGTGGAAGCTTGGTGATTTTTACAAGGTTAAAAGACTAATTTACCCCTTAAACTTTGGATTAGTGGAATGTGACATCATATACATGACCTCATTATTCTCTTTTTCTTGATTTTTCCCAAGTAATTTGCTACTAATTCTTATAAATGATAATGTGGTATGTATCCTTGTTATATTATTAATCTTGGTTGCTTGGTTTCCATACTCGTCTAATTGTGATTCGTTTCGAGTATACCTCATTATCTCATTGGTTTTGAAACCATTTAACAATCCAAATTCCATTGGTATTCTCTTAACTTAATAATCCCTTGGTTAAATCTAAATTCACTAATTCCTCAATATATAATTCTTATAATGTTTCCATGCTCCTTAATGTCCAATAGAAGCTTATTCGAAATCAAAATCCTCAAAATCCATGTTTCAGGAATTTCTGAAATCTATCGTCATTTCGAGTAACTTAATTTCATTGTACAACACTAATATGGTTTCTATTTATTCAATTTTCATTTCCAGTATAGGGTACCTACACACCATTTTCCTAAATCCTCGAAATTTACTATTCATGTAACCACTGTAGCATTACTGAAGTTAGGGTTATTACAGAATCGCTACAGACCTGTAAGAAAACTTCACATCATCTATTACCATATTTGAAAAAAAAAATTCTATATTTAACAACTGAAATATTTATAACATACTATTTTTAAAATATAGCCAATCATTATAGCCAACTCCATTGAAATATAATTCCTTACAGATTCAACAAATTTTACATAATCATTATTTTATATAATTTTAGCCAACCATTTTAGCCTACACCATTGGATATGCTCTAATATTGCACTCATATCCTACATGTAGATTATTAATTATAAGACTGTTATATACTCCTATTTAACCAAAAAAGTGTTAGCATGTGTGCTAAAAAATGAAAATTTGGTGATTTATTTATATAACAAACAAAATGAAAGTTTATTACTAAAATTCTTTGATGAATTGATACAATTTTGTTGAACAATCAAGAATAATAATAGAAGAATAAAATTCAATTGATCTTAAAAATGTATAATAAATAAAATAATAGACTAAAAAGCAAGAACAAAAAATACCAAAAAATGACAAGTATGAATCTTGCGACTAAGGATGTGTTTGGCATTACTGTTTCAAACAGCAACAGTTTTTTTAAAAAAAAAGTGGCTGAAAAAATTTAAAAATTATTTTTCTGAAAAGCGCTTTTGATTTAAAAGTTGTTTTTAGAGAAAACAGGCCCCCCCATGCTTTTGAAAAAAAAACTGCTTTTCAGCTTTTGCGGAAAACAATGGCTTATTTCAGTATCAAAACTCACCAAAAATCTTGTTTTTTTTTTAATATTTTAACATCAAAACATGCACACATAAAAAATATTACCAAACAGTTTTCAGCTTTTTAAAACAACACTTTTTTCAATAACACTTTTTCTATTAGCACATCAATTTTTAATAACAATCCCAAACTGAGCCTAAATGTGTACTTTAACGTTTCACATAAAATTTCAATCTAAGGGGGTGTTTGGTGGAACCTTTTTCCATAATAAGTCAACTTATTTTAAGATAAAGTTAGAGATTCCTAACTTTCCAACTTATTCTTGCAACTTATTGAATCCCAAACACACATTAAATACTTGTATAAAAAAATAAAGTAAAGTGCACTTTGTGTACCTGAACTTTGGCCAAGACACCACTTGAAATACCATAGTTTCAAATTTACCATGGGCAATACTGAACAAATACTTTACTTAAACTTCGTGTATTGCCGTCTATTTGTTCCCAACGCCGTTAAATCACCAGGGGTAAAACAGTCTTTTCCAACCCTCAGCTCGTTAAAAAAAATGCATTACAGACATGAACAATCCATCTTACCCCGCTGCAAAAACACCACACCACCACCACCACTCCGTTCTCCCCTTCCCTTTATCTCCTTCTCTCAATCACCACCTCCCCAATCCCGTTCACCACAACCACCGCACTTCACCTTTGTCCTCCGACCAGCTCTTGCACCAACAACAACTTCACCCCACGCCTGCAATCGCCACCATTCCACCAATCTTCGCCTCCCACTTCCGTTCTCCACCATTTCACCTCCGTGCCCCATCACCTTCTCTTCCGCCTGCAATTCATAACCACCCCATCTCCGTTCACATTCACCAATAGACATCCGCCACCACGACCGCCCCCTTTTAATTCCGTTCCAACCCAGTCCCATTACGTTCACCACCCTTCTACATCCCCAATTCTTTCAAGATTGTCACATGTTTTAGACTTACGATCAAGATACCCAGATGCAAAATTAGTTGTTGGTAATACTGAGGTGGGAATAGAGATGAGGCTAAAGAGAATCCGTTACCCTGTTCTGATATCTGTTACGCATGTACCAGAACTCAATACAGTGACTGTGATTGATAATGGATTGGAGATTGGCTCTTCTTTTAGACTTTCTGACTACCTCATACAATTAGAGTCCATATCATGACTCTGTAGATTATATTATCAACTTCTCGGAATACATGTTTTTAAATTAGAAACAACAGACTAGCAGAGTGAACTCGATGGAAACATTCCGAATTATTGACTTCAAAGGAAACAAAAGAACAACATCGGAGAGATGATGACATTGCAATTGTAAATTCTGCGATGCGTGTTTTCTTTGAGGAAAAGGATCATCAGTGGATAGTTTCAGATGCATCAATCGTCTATGGAGGCGTTGCTGCTCTCTCTCTCTTTCTGCATCAAGAACTAAAAATAGGAAAGAGTTGGAACAGAGAATGTCTGCTGGGTGCTCTTAGGGTGTGTTCACTTGGAAAGAATGGAATGTGATAGGAATGGAATGAAAATTGTAATCAAAATTTATGAAGAAAGGAGGGTGTTGGGGGAAATATGAACAAATATGAGGGAGAAGAAGTTTTTTATGATGAAGATTGTAAGAAAAATGATGAAGATTGGGAATGGAGCATTTCTTCCAAAACATGTGGGTTAGAATTCTAGTTCAAATCATTTGAAGGGTAATGAAGCAAGGAATGAAATTTATAAACACTTTCCTCAATCTCCCCCAAATAATAGTATAAATTTCATTCCATTCTCCCCACATTCCATTCAATCCAAGTGAACATAGCCTTAAGGTTTTGGAAGAAGATATTGTAATAAGGGATGATGCCCCTGAGTATATATATAATAATATAACTGAGAAAATCCCAATTCTAGAATTTATGCTTATATTTGAACTTGTAACTGAGAAATGTCTATTTTATCCCTGGCATTTGACAACGTTAGTGGAAAAATAGACGGTAGTACACTAACTGTAAGTAATTACTTTGTTCAGTATTGCTCGTGGTAGATTTAAAATTATGATATTTCAAATGGTGTCTTGGCCAAAATTCAGATACACAAAGTGAACTTTACTCAAAAATATATTATCAAAAGAGTATGCTGGGCCTAAGGACGTCCTCAGGTAACACCCCTGAGGTTAAAAGAATTAGAGTAGTAAATTAGGGACATTTTTGTAAATGTAATAGATGAATCTTATATTTACAAAAATGCCCATGCGGGGCCACTTGATTTATAAGTATAATTTGTTTTAACCTCAGGGTTGTTACCTGAGGACATCCTCAGGCCCATTATTCTCTTATCAAAATATAAAAATTTTATCCGAAAATAAGTCAATAAGTCATTAATAATAGTTACGCCAAAGAGGCACTAAGTTGATTGATAAAATAAATAGCCGGCAGGGTTTCACTGACTAGGCGTGGCCTGCAAATTTTGATTACCTGCGTTTGACGTGTCAATATCATCAAATCAATTACAGTGGTCCCACAAATTGTACTTGATATCCAATCATAATCCGAAACGTGGAGGAATATGGTACCTCAAAGAAAATCTGTACTTGATATCTTGTTACTGACAACGTGAGACCATGGTAAACTGACTTGTACTGCATTTCTTTCATTTCATCCCTAATTATTGCTCCTCTCATCTTATCTTGCTTTTTAAGATTTCTTACTTTACCTAAATATATATGTAAATAATTTCTTTTTTTGCTAATATTGATGTGTAGTTTTAGGAGGTTTTAGAATATAAAATTATGGATAATTTATTTTTATAGTTAGTGCCTTCTAACTGTGACTTGTGTGGTGGTAGCAATGCATATTCTACACACAAGTCTCATTATTTTATGTAACTAAAACTTAGAAAAACCAATTGCATTGCCGCAACATTTGACTGATGGAATTTTGCGTGCATAATTGGGTTATAGTTTTCGTAAGTCATTTATATATGCAAACGTTTTTTTGAGTTGCAAAATCTGTTAAAATAATGAGTAGTGCTAGGTTCTCCAAAAATTTTACCAAAATTTTTACAATGTGGGGGGCGCATATGAATACACGCGGGATCCTATTTTATTATTAAGAAAGTTATGATATTCACTTGTGATGCATCAATTTTTGGAAAAAGTTTTTGAACAAAATTTGGGGTATCTAACATTTTCCTAAAATAATAGATAAGTTGAACATATTTTTTTGCCATCCCATCCCAGGTATTGTGGGTCTAAATATAAAAATTATTGTAGCATATTTCGTGCAAATAACATCCGTGCGAAATTCTAAACATACATTAAGGGGATAAGTTTTTGTGGAGATAAGTCAGCATATATGAGACATTGAATGTATATATTTGGTTGATCACAAATATACTGGTAAATTTGGATTGAAACTTCAAATTTAACTTAAATTTTACATCATTATAATGTTAATTTGAAATCGTTTTGGCATATAATATTGTAAAATATACTATTAAATCTTAGTTTAGGATGATATTTTTGGTTAATAATACACATAATACATATACAACAATTATCGGATCCATGTACTATCTACTATATATATAAATATTTTATTCAAGAACTTGTGCATTAGTTTCTTAGAAACATTTCTTAGACAATTTATACAAACTAATCAGACAGCAACACAGTTGATTGGATTATACATCCGTTCGATTCGATACGGGTACGGCAAATTAAATTTAGTACAACTTACAAGAAAGTATCAAATAATGTACGGATGAATTTATACAAAAGGGGCAAGACTAGTTATCCTAATTTGTCTGATTTTGGAAATGTCATCTTTATTACCAATGTTTCCTTTAACTATTCTATCCGTTTTTTAGCAAGAAAAGGAAACTAAACACAGAATTAGTAACATGAGAAATGGTAACATATCTTGACAAATATTAACACCGTAGTCATTTATTTCATTTAAAAACATTAAAAAAATAATGTATACGCATTTGTATACAGACTATTATGATGTCTAGGTTCTTATATTTTTATATAGTATATGTGTCACATGTTTTTTGAAAAATGAATTGAGTAACCTAGCATTTAATTCATAAAAACATAATGTTACTTTCCAAATTTATGAAAAGATTTATTTATAAAAGATACTGTATAAAGAAAGGTACTATGAATATATGATTGCATTTATAGTGTAGTATATTAAAAGATTCTATGTTAAAGATTTTGACTATAATCTGGCATCTTGTTCCAGCAAAGAGTACTAATTAGTATATTATTCTTTCCTGAATTAGCTTTATAATTGACTTCATTCACTTTAATCTTGGTTCTAAATTTGGACCATTTTTTGAAAACAACCTTTATAACTGAAATTAATTAAGATATTGTGATTGATTTGTGGAATCATTTGGAATATAATCATGGGATTATGGTAAATTTGATAGTAAAAATGGAGGGTCAAGATTAATTTAGATTCTTTTTGGACCATGTGGTCTGTCAGTCTGTCACTTGTATATGTTGTTGCGGATGTTAGAACATCTCCAACGGTAGAGATCCCTTAGGTAAATTTTAAAATTAATTATCATAAATAAGAATGTTAAAGAATGTGTAAAAAAATTTACACTCCAATGGGACAAAACTGTTATCTATAATTATAGATAATTTTTAGATAATCTTTTGATGTTGGCTATATTTGTGACCAGTAGTGAATTGCCACATCACTTATTTCTATATTAAAATTATATATTCCACTAACAACTATACCATTTTTAAAATATAGCCAATGATTATAAGCCAATACCCACAATGTCTTACATGTTCGACAAATTTTACATAATCAATATTTTATGTAATTTAGCCCATCATTTTTAACTAACGAGATGCTCTAAGTTTTACATTCATTTTAGGGATATTATGAATGGTACCCTTCTGGTATTGACTTTTCTGAATGGTACCACTGCTTATTTTTGACTTACGAGTGGTACCATCAAGGTTTTGTCTTCTCAATAAAAATGCCCCTCCGTCATTAGAAAATTAGTCAAACGTTAGTCAAACAGTAATTTTAATTAATATTCTGAATGGTACCCTTCTGGTATTGGCTTTTCTGAATGGTACCACTGTATATTTTTGACTTACAATATTTTTAAAAATTTTAAAATATTTTTAAAATTTTAAAATGAAGAGTATGAAATTACAAACACCCACATATTTTTGACATGAACAGGGAATGTGGTTGGATCATGCTTGTTTGAAAAGCTCAAATATGATTACTTAATTTAAATTTATTTTAGAACATAAATATTGTTCTTAAATTTATTTTCATTTCATTATTATTATCTTAAACGGTTCATCCTCCGACACTTTCATGCACAAGAGCTAGAGATCTCAGTTTTCTTCATAAAATTATTAAAGCTGAATTTCAATTCTTCATTTACTTTGTTCAACTATGGCAGTAACATCAAATCATGTCATGGTATGTACTTGTACCCACTAAATGGTGCCCTGAAGTGAGCTTCTGATCCTAAAAATATTTTAAAAAAATGTGGGTGTTTGTAATTTCATACTCTTCATTTTAAAATTTTTAATTTTAATTTTTCACCAATTTTTCATTTAATTTCGATTTTTAGAAGTTTAATTTCGATTTTAAAAAATATGCAATGGTATTATTCGGAAAAGCCAATACCAAAAGGGTACCATTCAGAATATTAATTAAAATTAATATTTGACTAACGTTTGACTAACTTTTTAATGACGGAGTGGTATTTTTATTGAGAATACAAAACCTTGATGATACCACTCGTAAATATGTAATGGCACCATTCAGAAAAACCAATACCAGAAGGGTACAATATCCCTACATTTTATAATGGTCTCCCACTTCTAACTTGTGCATGCCTCTACCTTAAACTAGTTTTCACAAAGTGTAAGAAAAAGCCCTTCCAGAAGGGTACTTTCAAAACCTCTATTATAGCAATATTTTACAAGACTTTTGTATATGATGTGCAATGTATTTATGTTAGTGGCATAAAATATTGTAAAGGGTTTTCATTTTAATACTGCAAGGAGGAAGAAGAAAGAAAAAAGGAAAGTAAAAGAGAAGAGAGAGATTGAGAGAGAGAGAGAGATGTAATGAGTATAATAGTATATGATTGGTTGTAATTGTTGGGTTGAAGACTTGAAGCCATTCACTCTGCTCTGGCCATCACCATCATTGTCAATATGTACCTCTTCACTTACTAAAAGTCCTTATCTGTCTCTGCAAAACAAACCTTCTTTGATCTCTTTCAATTCTTTATTCATTTTTTTTTCTTCTGGGGTTTTGGATTTCTTGAAAAAGATTGAAACTTTTTTTTTTTTTGCTAAATGAAAAAGATTGAAACTTTAGTGCTAAAGGTCTAATCTTTTTGCTCAACCATCTTGTTTTTCTGCAAAATTTTCATCCGGGCCTTTGTGTTTTTGGATTTTAAAGATGACTGTTGAGGAAACAAGAGGAAGTTCTGGAAATGATTTTGATGATTTTCCAAAGGGTATGCGTGTTCTTGCTGTTGATGATGACCCTACTTGTTTAAAGTTGTTGGAAGGTCTACTCCGGAAATGCCAGTATCATGGTTAGATTCATTGTTCTTTCGGTTTGTTTGCTCTTTCTATATGTACATGTATTTATGTTTATCTTTAAAAATTCTAAGATCTTGAAATTGGTTTAAATGGTCTGTTTTGTGATTTCATCTTAAGCTTCTGATCTGATTTGGTAATTCTTACCAATTAGTCATTCTGATTGGATTTTGGTCATTGAGTTTCAAGTACTTGATGTGATTTCTCGATAAATGTTGAAAAGGTGTCCTTTATAATCTTTATGATTCGAGAAAAGTTGTTATCTTGATACAGTACAAGCTTGGACATAATTATTGTTGACCAAGATTGAAAGGGCTGTGTTATTATTTAACACAATTATTACTTGACAGTTTGTAGATGTGTTTATCAAATACTCCGTATTACAGTTAACAGGGTACTACTCTTTATGTTATTACATAATCAGTCATGTATCGAAAGATTTCTTTAAGCTGCATAAGATTTTGAATAATAAGGCTTCGAGTAATTGTCATTTTGCTTTATCTTCATTCAGTAGATTAGGGTGTGGTTTTTGCTGACGCACGTTTTCAATTTTGTTCACATAATTCTTGCTTTTGTTCTTTCTTTGTAATTGTTGCTAAAAAAGTGTTCTCATAATTGTTTCTGCTATTGCAGTTACACTTGCAAGAGAGGCAAGAACTGCATTAAATATGCTGAGGGAAAACAGAGAAAGATTTGACCTGATTATTAGTGATGTGCATATGCCGGACATGGATGGTTTTAAGCTACTGGAGCTCGTTGGACTTGAAATGGACCTTCCCGTCATCAGTAAGCAAGCATTTCTTTTGTCTTGTATTTAGGTGTTTCTTTTATTGGTCTGGTTTTGAGATGACATTGTCTGAATTTTTACACGGATTATATAATTCATATAGATTACATTACTGTGTTTTATTTACCAATAGTTTGTTGCAATGGATGATGTTTTTTTCTCATTAAAAATTACTGACTTGTGAGTCTTCCTCAGTGTTGTCGGCCAACAGTGACCCCAAACTTGTAATGAAGGGGATTACTCATGGTGCTTGTGACTATCTTGTAAAACCTGTTCGAGTTGAGGAACTCAGGAACATATGGCAACATGTGGTCCGAAAGAAGGTTGACCCTAAGCCACGGGACAAATCAAACTCTTCTTATGATAGAGATCAGCAGGGAAGCGAAGGCGGACAAGGAGCTGCAGTGACTGGTAACGCTGACCAGGATGGAAAAATGAGTAGGAAGCGAAAGGATGAGGAAGAAGACGATGAAGAGAATGACCAGGATGATGTCGATCCATCAGCACAGAAGAAACCTCGGGTAGTATGGTCTATAGAGCTTCATCGGAAATTTGTGGCAGCTGTTAATCAACTAGGCCTTGAAAGTAAGTCCTCTGGTGCCAGAGGATTAACTGATTAAGTATCATGTGCAATGAATATGACCTATTCATTGATGCTTACTCATTGTTTGTTTTAATGCAGAAGCTGTTCCGAAAAGAATTCTTGATCTTATGAATGTTGATGGGCTCACAAGGGAAAATGTTGCTAGCCATCTTCAGGTGCAACCTAACCTCTTACTGATAAGCATGATTCTAACATCAATATTAGTTGTGCATCGTACATTCTTAGACAGTTGACCATGTATAGTATAATTTACTTACTTCATTAGCTTCCTTTCTGATTCTTTTCAACATTTTCTCCTTGGAGTTCATTAGGCGGCTGAACTTGAAAACATTGCCACCTTAACTATATTCTTTTTGGAGGACCAACAGAGTAAAAAAATTCATTATTTAATGTACTTGTAAGATAAATATCTTTAGGGCAATGTGTTAATTGTACTATCATTTTAGTTCTTTTAATTCCTTACACTGTACTATCAGAAGAAAAGAAAAAAGTGGCATCCTGGGATCGTTCCATTAATGATTTATGTTTGATGCATAGAGAATAGTTGACAACTTAAATAAGCTTCTAAAGAAATAATTGCTTCATAACATTTCTCTATATCAGTTGAGTTGAAGAATCTTTATTTTGGAGTTTATTTAATCAAAAGACAAGCCATTTTGCGTGCCCCTCCCCGCCTATTAGATAGCATGGGCCCTACATTAGTGACCAATTGTAAACTGCATAAGTGCATTGATTGCAAAATATTACAAAATTATTACTATGTGTTTTTTGATATTGTTCGTCACGCACCTTAAATTACCTTGGACTGTGTTACAGAAATACCGACTGTACCTGAAGAGGATAAGTTCAGCAGCATCTCAGCAAGCTAACATGGTTGCTGCACTAGGTGGTAAGGATGCCTCCTATTTGCGCATGGGATCTCTTGATGGATTTGGAGATTATCGAACTTTGGCTGGATCAGGAAGGCTTCCAGGCACCGGGTTGCCCTCTTATGCACCCTCTGGATTGCTTGGAAGATTGAATAGTCCTGCTGGAGTGAGCCTCCGTGGCCTTACTTCTCCCACTCTCATCCAGCCAAATCATGCACAAAGCCTAAGCAACCCTGCTTTTGGTAAATTTCAGACATTTGGTTCGCAAGCCCACCAAAATCCAAACTTTTTTCAAGGAATTCCATCGTCCTTGGAGCTTGATCAGTTCCAGCAAACTAAGTCTTTTACTCAGGTTGGAGACTTCAGTGCCATTGACAACCACAGAAGTTTTTCTGCTGCTACTAATACCTTTGCGGACACAAGAGCTGCAGTAAATTGCTCAAGCAACTTACTAGGTACTGGTCCAAGCAACCCTTTAATTTTACAAGGGAACACACAGCAAATACCGAATGGTCTGGGATTTGTTAATCCGTCCTCTGTCAACGTTCCGTCTTTGACCTCAGACTCTTTTAATGTTGGTACCAGTGGTTCATCTGATATCATAGATGACGGTAGAGGTCATGATTGGCCATTTCAGGTATCAAAATTCTCGACAAACCCGTTACCATTAAATGAACCCTTCAATACTACTCAGATGCCTCCTAATAGCATGATGTACAATAGTTCGTCTCCAAGCACCCATATTCAGAACTCCCCAATGCATTTTCCCTCTAATTCCACAATATCTGCACCTATTGAAGATTCGAGAGGAGAATGCCAAGGTGGCTTGGTTGGTAATTTTGTTCAGAATGTTAACCAAGTACCAAATCAAAGATTCAGGCAACATAAACAAGATTACATAAACAACTCAAATAATGCTTTCAGCGCTTTGAGCACCCTTTCTACTTCTAATGGTGGCACGACTCCCTTTAGCCAGACCGTGGACCAAAATAATGGGGGATATAATCGAAGGATGAACAGAAGTGTTTCTAGTATCATGCAGCATGGCGAAACTGACAAATCACCTATGAACACAAAAACGAGGTCCACTGAAGGCTACCTTTTGGATCAAACAAAATCTCATGGTGCTTTGGTTCCTAATAATTATGATTCATTGGATGATATAATGAATGCTGTAATGAAACGGGTACAAACTTTTTAACCTTTTCTTCATTTATGCCTTTAAATATGCTACATAATACATACTTAGGATATAATGATTTAACAAAAAGCATGTGATATAGATTTTAACCAATAGAATCGCTCAATATCTGGTGGTAGAGCAAGCTAAGAAATTATTCCTGTGACCAGTATCAATCGATCTAACAAAAGCTATCATGCATGACAACCAAAATGTATCATGCTTATTGATTCTGCCGAGTTGAATGTATAGTTACCACAGAGAAAAATTTAGAAACTCTAAAGACTGAGTTTTTTGTCCTTTTATTGCCTCTGTTGCTAATATACTCAGCCTATCTCGTAAAGCTTATAAAGATTCTACATCAAGTAACCAAGTTTGAATCTTTGCACACTTGTAGCCAAGATTATCATGTGTATATATCAAGTTGAGATATCTTTTTGATCAGTTTAGTGCAAACTTCTAACTTCACTCTAAACCTGGTTGATAGTTCTTTTGAAAATAAGCTTGATTAACTATTTAAACTTTAAATTGCAGAAGCCACATGTGTAACATTAGCTCATTTCACGTGTTAGGTATATTGTAACAATATTGAAGGTTTAAATTGATAAAAATCAATACAGATTATGTTTCTATTATTTTCTGTTGCACTCTTATCATTATTGGTTCACTGTGTTGCAATGGCGTTTGTAAGGGGTCATAAAGTTCAGATCTTTCCTCTAGTAACCAACTGATGTTGAAGATGTTTTCAGTCAACTCCTTGGTACCAGGAAAAACTAAAATAATTTCTTAACAGCCTCTGAAATCGTTTGTAAAACTTCCAAAGTATAATCTAGTTTTAGTAGAAGTTGACCATCTTTTTTTGGTGTTTTGGACTGCTATCATCATCATCTAGTTTTATACGAATTCAGTAAATAATTACGTGGTTTGTCTTGAGCACATTTATCATCTAATCTATGTTTAGCACTCCTTTTGTGGTTTGTCCACCACATTTATGTTTGCTTACAGACTTATGTAAAGAAATTTATGTGAGATGCAGGAGCAAGACGGGACAATGTTAATGGAGGGAGAATTTGGACTTGATGCTTACACTTTTGGATCATGTATATGATTTATGACATTTAGTTTCCGAGCTTTTAGAGCATTGATTTTCCCTTCAGGAGTTTGTATCTTTATGTAGGTTCCTTCTCTCTTTTCAGCTAGTATTTGTAGTTCTCTAAATATTACTGGGAAGTTTATTTATGATAACGGTAGCAGAAAGTACTGGTTTTGGTTTATTTATTTCCAGAATTTACTTTCATATTTTATATAATAGTATAGATTTCACAGTGCTTAAATTTACCTTCTTAACCTATGGTAAGGGGGCCATATGGTTGCAAAACATGCTAGATTTGGGACTTGTAGCTAAATTATATACACAATATAACCCCCCCTTGTTTCATCTTTACTATTTCACAGTGCTTAAACGTCCATTCTACGAAATATTCATAGAGGGATCATCACATGATCAAATTTAAACTAGTTAAGCATGTAAATGACAAAAGCATTTGAATCTTATACGTGTGTTTTGTAAATCATATTTAAATTATTAGTGAATTGTTCTGATTCGAATCTTACGATCTTCAATTTGTATTTTGCAAGTTAAAATGGCTTGTGAAAAAAAATTATATATGTAAATATAGCTTATACCATGCCTCATTAACCCAGTGACATGATCTTTATCATATAGACTAGACGGTTATATCCAAAGTACAAAATGATGATGATGACAAAGTAGAAGATCTTGAGTACAACCAAAAGATGTCAAGCAACCATATCACACAAGAAAAGTTAACTTCATGGATGAAAATTTATTGGAATATATAAGACTGTGTGTAGTTTACATTATGGCCAAACTGGTACATCCATTCAAGTTAATCCAATCTGAAGTGTCAGAGTACAAATAAAAGGGTGTTATTGAATAATAGTTTGTCATCTATGGTTAAACACAAAAAAGTAGGAAACAAAGAGACCACTTCTATAAAATGAAGAATGCCTTTAAAACTAGAAAGCAAAGAGATGACATGACATTCACCATTTCTTTTTTCTGTTAATTCACTGAGGTATTGAGAACAAGCAGTTCGAGAAAGTAAAAGTTGGGATCTGCCGGTCTCCCGTTTTCTTCGCCATATAGATGTCAGAAAGGACAAAAAATAATTCATAGACATAACAAGAAGGGTGAGCTTAGTCAAGTTCAATAAGATGTGCTCTTCTCTCGGCAGCTTTCCTCCTTACAAAGATTCCCCACCTCAGAGCAGCTTTCAACTTGAGCCATCCTACAACAGCCTTCCCTGAACCCCGACCACGTTCTTGCTCACAAATGTTATTCACTTGATGCTGCTCATAAGGAATGTTGTAACAGTATGATGTGTCATCAGAATGGCCAAAAGCAGACCCCATACCAAAGTTTTTTAGTAGTTTCTGCATATCATCACTCTCCAACATTTCAGAACTCCTCAAGCGGATATCTTCAGAGAAAAAGTCTCCGAACCCCTGTCCATCACGTGCAGCTGACCAATCTCCTGAGATAAAAGATCCACCAACTGTGGATACCCCAGCTGATCCATAGTCTATGTTACCTGATAAATGAGTTTGTTGAGTACTTATACTTGCCCCCTCCACTGAATCAGAACTTGTGAATGGAAATTCAATCAACTGATGGATTATTTGATTGTTCATTTTGTTATGATTTTGTGGGATTGGTTCAGAAGGAATATATTGCTGCCTGATCTGTGTAGTTGGATAATATTGATTGGTGATAAGCTGGTCAGTAGCAGGTGCCATCAGAGCTTGTGTTCCTTTCTTACTAATAGACAAATCGTTTAGGACTTTGCCATCATATTCTACAACTTGATTCCAATTCTCATATGCTCCTTTCACCAGAGCATCCACTAACATCTGTAGATATTATTACAACTGTTCAGTGTACTGCATAACAGATAAGGTTATAAATTTTAAAAATCAGAACAAGAAAACTTACAAATAACTCTCCCTGAAATGCTTAAATACAGACCAAAAGAAGATAAGGTATGTTTCTAATTTCGATATTTATATATGGAAAAAGAAAGAATATGGAACTGCAATACACCATTTGTAGTTTTATAATTCTATTGATATGCATGTTGGAATATGGTGTTATTTCTTCTTGGTATAGCTACAAAATATTCTTATATGGAAAACAAGTCAAATGCTTAATTTAATAACATCACTACAGCTTCAGCAATTTTGAATCTTTTCAACTTCTGTCATACTACACATGCAAAATTAATTGATACGAGTGATTCAAAGTAAAATAAAGTTTCAAGGTCAATAAAGAATCTGTGACCTTTTGATTGTGATTGAGCGATTCTAGAGGGAGGAACTGCCCATCTGTAATTAGACCTCTAAGCTCATAAATGTGGTTGAAGACGACACCAGCACTATGAACTCCATCTGCATAATAGATGTAAAGTTTCCCACCTAAAACGCATGTCTTGGCATGTTCCACTGTGTTATCCCACATTCTATTTGACATACCACTCCCAAGAATCTATAGTGCAAATATCACATCAAAAAGAAAATCACAAGGACAGTCTTTTATGAAATCAGGTAAACTTCAGGTTGAGAAGATTAGCTAGACAAACAAAAACAAGCGTAAATATGTGGAAAGGCTGAGAAGACTTACATTTCTTAATCTCTGTGGATCTCTAACAAGAATACGAAGGAAGTCCTCCACCGTTATAATTTCAGACTTCATCAACTTCTTATGCAGTGCCCCATCCTTTGCTATTCTATCCAGTCTCCAAACTTCATCATGCAAAGCAGGCGGGTAGTGCTTCTTGTATACTGAAAAATTATGGGAAATAACAATACAGCATCTATGTCAAATGCCAATGATGATTTTTCAGTCAATTCTATACTCTAATTAAAAGTGTAGAATTGGACTAATATATTACAGTGATTTAACCAATAAAGACATCTCATACATTCTGTAAAGAAAAACTTACATTCTCCTCTGTGATCTTTAACAGCAAAAGCCTCTGTTTTAGCTTCGCGAATTCTGACCCCATCCCAGTATCCAGGAGCTACCTTGACACCAAGCCTAAACTTTCTGCTCCTTATCCAGCTCGAATTGTCTGTAAAAGTAAGCTCTCCAAGAGTTCCGACCCCTTCCTTTAAAATTACTTGTAGTTCCCCAGTTAAAAGTGGCCTTTTCCCTTCACGCTCTTTGACCTCATGGCTTTCAAAATGTTCTTCTGTCCACAATTCATCGGCTTCCTCGTTAAAGTCTCCTTCAAGCACCACAACATTCAGTTTGGCTGCTGATTCTGGTCCAGTTTGCACAACTCTACCCGTGCTCCCATCTAACAAGACAATATGAATAGCTGCACCTTGCTCTCCCTCTACTTTCCCACCTGTGAATAGATGAGGTGGCATCCTGGTCCTGCAGTGAAGTTGATAGTTCTTTCCCTCTGGGCCTTTTATACTTGGTGGCAACGAGCTGTTGCTGCTAAAATACAACTTTTTAAGTAGCTTGCCATAAATCAAAACTGAATTGAACATGCAGTAGAAAATTTAAATATCTGAATTATTAGGAATCTATATTCTGAAGATAAAAAGTGTGATCCTGTTTGCCATGGTTACAAGTTTTCTGTGATCCTTGCACATGCACACTTATGAGACAAGAACTCTGCTTCTCGTTCTTTTGTGACATGGTCAATTATAACACCAGATGAAAAGGAGTGGAACGTAGAATTAAAAGACAAAGTACATGTAAGAACTTCAGAAAATTAAACCAACAACATGTCTGGAAAAAGGTAGTGTATACTGACTACATATTTGAGGAACTACATCCACGTTTGCCACATGAAATATTAAGGCCGTTTCAGCATAAAAACACCCAGTTCAACACACATTCTCAAGAATTTTCAACAAGTTCCATTGATAACAATTTCAGTAATATATCCTATGTTAAACATGGATATTTTTTAAGTAAATATGTTACACAGATCCATGTCACACCAGTGCCACAGTCTCTAGTCCAGTTCAGAGAAATCAGCCTTAGTCCCAATATAGGTATCTATCCAGATGTGAAAATTTAGGTAAATAGTTGGCAAAAAAATAGATTAGGTAGACATAAGATATTACCTTTCAATTGCATTGGCGTGGCCCAATTTCGTCAAAGCTCGCTCAATTTCTTCACTGACCTGATTTGACATGGCAAGATCAAGTTTTAGAAGAATGCAGGCCTCACTAAATGCTGGTAAATTATTTGTCATATTCCCAGTCTACATTGCCCCTATTATTTTAATTAAAGTAATTTGATATAGGATAATAGGACTACAAAAGTATAATTCTACCAAGACATGGCTAAAATTAATGTAATTCATCAAGATCAATCTCAATACTGAACCATTATCCATAATTCAAAATTATAAATAATGTATTTACACTGAACACGAGCCAGTCCCCCATTTTTATGTTGGATCTTCGCACAAATTCTAGTGCTAAAATGCTTCTATCAGAGTTTAGTTCATATATGGAAAAAGTACCGTCAATTTCTAATAAAATACACAGATTACTACAAGACTCGGTAGTACAAAAAAGAAGAAGACTAACTCTACAACTCACAATTCTGCGGAAGAGGGGCTCTAGGGATGAGCAAAGTCTTTGCAAGCTATCAACCTTCAGAGACTCGACAATCACACTGTGGAAACAAAGAAACAAGTAGGTATTTAGATAGACAAACAAAGTTGAATGCTCATCATATCACTATATGTACTCAAATCATTCGAGATCAGACCAAACAAATTAGAAGTTCCGCTACAAGTCGATTCGCCTTAAAGGTTAATGCAGATGCAAATATTAGGGTGTGGAATCCTACTTTAAGCTTTAAAATAAAACAATCAAACACATAGTTTTATAAAACTTATACGTATTTTAGTAATGGTAACAGCAGAGAAAAATCACTGAGGCCGGATGTAGACCGGCAATTCAATCTTTTATAATGCGCAACTCATGAACTACATAAATCATCTCAAAATTTACAATCTTTTAACAAGCCACTTCCAAATCTTGTGCCCCATAATCAACTGTCCTACCAATTACAGGACATATGTACATATCCTAGTTGAACTAAATCCTATGAATGCATTACTCAAATTGGTGCTCTGCAGCATTTACCCCCTGATTTGCATCTTCTAATATGATTCAAGTACATATTCTACCACACAAAATACTAATGTTTCGAGAAAAAACAAGATTGTAATTTTGCTGGCATATACAATACAGTATGCTAAAATCACAAAGATTGGACTCAGGGCAAGTAACATATACAGAAAACATAAACATTAACAATCAGTTTCAATACTAAACACAACAAACAGAACATATACACACATTTATACATACAATAAAAAAACAAACCTTGCTAAACCAGGTAACTTGGGTTTTTTTGACTGATGCAAACTATCATCTTGATCCTCCCCACCATCTTCAAACCCCCTCTTGTCCACTTTCCTATTATTACTTCTTGAACTTTCCATCTTTGGAAACACAATATTTCCCAAAATTAATATTAATATGTCTCAAAATTAGAAACAACAAAACTAATGAAAATAAACCTTCAACACCAAGAAATTTCAAACAAAATACACATTTTGTTGTTATATATGAAATGGGTCACCTCAAATTTTTCAAGAAAAACAAAAACAAGAATAGTTCACTTAATAATCTGAAACTTCCAGGTAAACAAGATCTATAGGTTTATATGGGCCATTTTAGATCTGTTGACAAATATTTTATTTATAATAATGTTTATATAATTTTATTACAGCTGTATTGGTTGTAAAATTAATTAAAAATTCATACATTTTATAGCTGAAACCGCGTTATAGTAGGCAGCATTTGTTGATTATTTTATAAGTGGTTAACCCGTCTCGAAGAAATTCATATCGTCAGTAAACGGTTGCTAACTACTGTTACGTGTTACGGAACATACGATTTTTCAGCCGTTAGATTGTTGATCCAACGGCTGAGATTTAAAAAAATATTGTATCGTACCGCATAAACTTTTCGCGGTATGAGGCACGTACCGCAGAAAATGCCACCCTATTTTCACACCAAAAACAGTACTGTACACGTACCATGAAAACTTTTCACGGTACGTCTTTCACAACATACGATCAGCAAATATTTGCACAGGACCGACCCTTTTATAAGTATATGATTATATACATTTAGGCAAGGCCGCATATGCTAGGTATTTGACTAGTATAATTATAATGGATTTGTAGAGTAAAGAAAGAGTCAACTTGGGAAGACAATAACAACCCTACCCATTTGCTCTATTTATTGCATTTGGTTATTTTATTCAACTTGCAAATGGTGCATCATGTGTATAACCATGCAATAATGTGCTCTCTATCATTTTACTCACTTCTTTTGAAAAGTTTTTAAGGTTGCCTATTATTACCGTATAATTTCGGTTGCCTCTATTATCTCCCAAATTTTCAAATACGAATCTAGTAATAATTAACTTAACCTCCAAGTTAATTATTTCCTCTCTCTGAAACGAGGAAAGAATCAATCTCAATCAATTAATGATAGAAAATATCTCTAAACGATATCCTTCAAATCAGGAAGGTATCCCACACGAATATAATTCAAAGAGATAAAATCTACTAATTCCCAAAATACATCCCTTAACAATCATAGGGATTAAAAACCAATCCTTTTTTAACAGAACTGCGTTGGCTTGATTCTTATATATAAGGTACGCAGACATCTTGAAAAAGGATCTAGACACATCTAACAAGTCGAGACACCTCTCAAGTCCAGCCCCAAACATCCGAAATCCCAAATCCCCCTATTTTCATAGTATCGTTATTCCAGCAACCTCCGAAATCTGTTATCACCAAATTCCTCCATTAACACCTATGTTGAATCCTCTTGATTTTTTCTTGTTTACTCAACGTTCACATTGTAAATTACAAAGAAGTTGCATTGCCGTTGTTAGGTTATCATCGCATCGGTTATGAAAGGGGCAGAGTGGTGATTAATAAATGTGAGAATACGAGGTAGTTTTTGGGATTGAGATAGGTCCAATAGCACCCAACATACTTACCGGTCATAAAAGTTGCATAGTTGATGATTTTTTTTTTTGTTTAGTACTGATTTGTTCAGTGGAAAGTTTACATTTTTTGTAACAGGGTTGCATTTCGGGCTCTTTTGGATACTAGAATGATAATCCTTTTTTCGTCGTCCTTGAATGCAAAGTTTATATGGTATATGCACCTTGCATCAGCAGTCTGTATCGATTACAGATCCTCTGATGAAAGGTCTATAAACTGCTTCTGCATTTCTTGAGATCACCATAAATATAACCACATATCAGCGCAAAAACATTATGTCCAACACAGTTGGTTTTAGCAAACGAGCGAAATTTGGATAATTAACTACAGGCTTTGGCAAACTTGGGTAAGACTGTATTGTTGTCATACTATCATGCAACACAAAATAACAACGTCAACACGACAATCTATAACTTTTATTAATAAACGAAACCCTCTTTAAAGGTACCTAAAGTTTTGTTCGCATTATATTTTGGTTTCACCCGTTTTTGGTTCGCACTATATTTTGGTTTCACCCCTAAAATCTTATTTTCCCTATAATATTCCACCCATAAGATTCCTATTTCTCCAAGGATTATATATTATTTTTTATTAAAATAATAAATTGTTAATACTATTATAATTGTAATTTTTATTATAACTCTATTCAGTTCACAAATAACGTATTTATCATAATCATGTACATTTTAAAGTATATATCGGAATCATTTAGTTTTTTTTCTCGATTTTCTTAAATAAACTTAAATAAATAATATATAAAATGACCTTTATTAATAAGCAAATTCTTTGTAAATAATGTAATTTTTTATAATAAATTAATGATCAATAAAATTAAATTTTCTCGGGCCCTTATCATCTAATATCTTATTTGTAAGTAAAATCACGTTTTAATGATAATTACTTCTAAATTTGTGTCTCCTAGAAATATTGGAATTTTGATGTAATTACAATTCTTTTTTTATAAACTACTGAGTTCCATAAATATCGTAATTTTCTTTTGTACTTTTACCATTTTTATAGTATTTTTTAATGATAAATAAAATATTTCCTATAAAATTTAATAAAAAATGATCAATTTTAATAAATTATTTTGACCCGTATATAAAACAAAGCAAAGCGATTAATGTATTGAAAGAATTGAAATTGACCTTATTGTTTGTTACTAAAGTACAGTTCTGTCAACAGAAATTGGATTAAAAGTTCTGCAGCATTTGTCTGTGAACTACGGTTAGAGAAAGTACCAAGTAAGAGATTCAACCAGTTGTGAACTCATAGAGTCCGATGTGCCACATAAAAGCCAACTTAAAATATTTTTGAAATGGACAATATAGGCACCATACTTGATCCTCATCATAGACTACATTAAGAACTTGTGCTTCCGATCAGAATCATCAGATTGAATAACAGCCTACAGTTTTCTGAACAACTCCGCCCGTGTGTACCACCATGTCCTATGTAAATATCTACAGTTATCTCACCTTGTAAACTTGCTCTGCCACAAAATTGGTCCGAATGCTCTCTAGTCTCTACCAAATTATTTGCAAATAAAGTCTATAAATATTAGATTAATAACAGTACAGGGATTACCTACACTCAAGCCCAAAATAATCAAAACTGAAAATTTTTAACTACCTAAGACCAGTTGTCACTACACCATTCTGGGGAAAGATCACAATCTCTAAAGTTCTTTTTTTCTCGGCATGTTCATGGTATTATTATTATTCGATATAGATTAATGTCCAAGAACTTCCCCAGTAGCTAAACAGTGGCACTCTAGAAACTAAGTCCTCCATGTTTGGTGGATACCACTTACCAATTTCTAGCAGGCTTACTTAAAATGAATAATGCACTAGTGTACAACAGTTTTCTTCTCCTGTGTCTCTCCGAAATGTGATGTGCACACGATTTATCTATACAGGTTCATCACAACAATATAATAACAACTAATTTATTAAACTCTTGTACAAGTCGTACACAATCAGCATTCAGACAGGTCGAAAGATTTTGCAGGAGGCTCAATTCTCATATCTATGACAATATTATATTCAAGATTGTTTGAATCTCTCTTTAAACAATATATGACAACTCTGAATACTAATTCATCAGATATTAATGTAGATGTTAAAACACTTGTTTTAACTTTTATTATTCACATGCATCCACAAATGATAAACATTAATTTATGAGATTATCATAAGCTTCACATCTCCGAATCTGCATTACTGGATATATCACTGTGATATTGATCAATCCATTTTTGAATAATCTGTACTTCTTGCTTCCTCTGCATTGTAACCCATTCTGGATCTTCTTTTGTTGCTGAACGGAAGTCAAGATGGTGAGCTCCTACAAACACAATTAGTTGGCCATTTATAAAATTCCGCAACCAGTGCTGTTTTTTGTGATTGACCTTTTACCTTAAAACAAAAGCAAAAAAGTATATAGAAAGACTCACCTTTCTTGGTAACCAGTGCTACAATGCTTTCTGATATATTTCTTAGAACACTGCATATTGAAGAAAATTTACTTTAAATAATGTTAGTGTTAAATTTTTGTATTTTTTTATAGCATCGAGGAATTCGGAGAACTTTAGGAAAACAAACAGGTTTTATCTTTTTGGTTTTCTCTGCATGTTCCATGTTCCTAATGTAGTTTCTAAGAAAGGTTTAATGATTCCGGAGATGATCAATTGAGTTTGTACAAGAGGGTGGATATTGACTGACCTGCCTCTACTCCACGGGTCTTGCATTCCATTAGAAAATATGATATTACTACCAAATCTCTTGAGCACTTGGTCTATTCTCTGTATATAAACAAATGGTGGGATTAGATTCAATCTTGTTGTATACATATTCCACTAACCTGCATTTTTCTTATTTTGATATTAACTGTATTAGCTTACACTTCCACCAAATTCAGTAGTGATCCAGTGTGGCCGGGGCTTCACTCCATAATTTTTTAAGCAATCCTCTTCAAAATCCTTGTAACTATAGGAAAATGGAGGAAACATGCTCTCGTTCGAGCAAGTCATGGGCATGACCATCTCTGTGCATGCCTAGAATAATTCCAGTTATGCAAAATATCAGTAAATTCGAACCACAAACTTTACTTGTATCTTTAAAACTTATTCTTTTTTATATAATGCGTACTTAGACATAAGCTAAAATCAGCCAGATTCAGACCACTTGGGTTTTGAACTTTTATCACATATAAACTACAGTAGTTTTTTTATTGTTAATGTACTGGAAATGAATACCTGCCAGTCCCAACCATGGAGACCATGAGTATCAGTACTGGTACTTCCTATGTCAAAACATTTTTCTGTGCGTGAATAATTGTAATACAAGCTTGCAGCAGCGAAAGTTCTAATAAGCTTGGGAGTTCCAGCAGGTAAACCATCTATAATTCTGCACATCTACATCCAGAGCACACCAAAAAATGTGAAGTATAATTGTAATACAAAAATATTACTTCAAGTTTCTTGAAGTTATTACTACAGTTTTAAGTTCATATCTGTTAATGTAAGCAGAAGCACCTCTTTTACAGGATACGCAGGAAGTGGCTTCATGAAATTGGCTTCTGTTGGGTAATTTACCATGGCTGTGTAAATAAACGCTGACATTAACCAATTTCTTACGGTATATACCGATTCAAGATTCCTGAAATCAAAAGGAAATATTTAGGTTTTGAAAAGAAAAAAAGACCTGTCATTGATATACATAGGTAACTTTTTCTACAGAATACCATATCAATGTTTGTCCATTTAGGTTTAAATTCAAAACATGCTTAAAATCCATATGAAATTAAATATACTATGTTACCCAATAAAAGCCAAAGGTGTGAACTGTGTAACTTACTTGCAAGTTTTAAAAGTTTTGCTGAGTTGAGGAAGACTATTTGCATTAGTTGACAGAGCAAACAGTTCATCCCAGCTGCCTTTTATCACTTCATAACAACTCAAGCTTACATCCTGATAAAGTTTTTTCCCAATGGTAATTTTTCGATTTATTTAGAACAGGAGATATATGTTAAAACATTACATCAAGATTGTTACGCTTCTAGCCGACACAAGCTCATTGGAGTATTAAGCATCAAAGTGTCATTATGGAAGTCTAAATAAATAAAATCAGTATTCAACAGTCTCACCTTGTAATCCTGGGAGACAGCATCGTAGAAGCTAGACAATGGAGTTATGTTATCGAACTGCAAAATGGGAGCTGAAGAAGCCAGAGCTCCGATGGCTATATGTGGATATTTCAGTCTAAACCAGGCTGCTAGCACTGTAAGAGGAAAGAGGGTGAATAATAAGAAACAAAACCATAATGTTAAAACAAGGTCACGGTTAATAATACTGTACTAAGAGCCTAAGTCTTCAAAGCTAATAATTGTTGTTTCCTATCTGACATAAATTTCACTACAATTATTGTATCCACTAAACAGAAACTTAACATGGAAATGTGCATAGTGTAACAATCAGTACTTTTTCCTTCAATGGAAATGAAAATTGCAACTCATATCAAAAATGGATATTAGTAAATTAGTAATATGATCATCAAATTACATATAATGACAGTGAAAACTTAGAAAGACCCTCAGTCTAGCAAAGAGGCTTCTAGAAATGGAAATGTATCAAGTGAGAAGCTAAGAATCAGTATACTCATAAGTTAAGATAATTCAAGAACTTACTTCCTCCATATGAGCCACCAAAGACCACAACTGGGGAAGCCTCAGAGGAGAGGTTCTGTTTCAAGCTCCTAATCAGAACAGCAAAATCAGCTAACGCTTGTTGCGATGTCAAGTAGCCCAATGTCTCAGCAGACTTGTAGGAGTCTTTACCAAATGGCATTGATTTCCCATAAAACCTATGCTGATTTATCACATAAAACCAAAACACTTGAGCAAGTTTTAACTATTACAATACTATTAGACAATGACTCCTTGAAGTGCTAAAATTTGTGTGTGTGTGTGTGTGTGTGGATATGTACTAACTTCAATGAATACTAGGAGGGCATGAAATTTTGGAGCAATGTCAAGCATGAAGCCGGTATTGTTTGCAAACCATTCGATATCGCCTTCATTGCCAGTATAAACAAATATGGGAGCTCCTTTGTGCCAGTACTTGCTATTAATAAGGTACTTCTGGTAGAAAACCTTGGAGCTCTCAGGCCTGAAAGTAAAGTGGTCAAGAATCTGAGGAAAGTAATTAGTCTTGTATGGTATTTTACTATGTTTCAGAGTTTTGGCTACTTGTACTTGTGAGGAATATGCTGCTGATCTTGGAAAATATGCAGTTGCTTGTTTTGATTCTATTGTTGATGCACTTAAGATGAGAGAGACAAGAAACATAAGAAAGAATGAAGATGGAGCCATTGATTCCCTCTCACACTCTCTTACTACAAGTGTCTGGCTAGTGTTCCAGTAAAATAAAATCTTGTGACTTCATGTTGATATTCTTGATTCATATATATAGCAAACAGATTAAATAAAAAGGAAAGATTCTTGAAAATGATTACTATATGTCATCATAATTGTATTTATATGGTCCCGTCGAAACAATAATTGTTGTAGCATACTTTATCGAATTTATTAGTGACGGTAAGCATGTTTTATCAAATTTTTTAGCCATGGTTAGCATACTTATTTCCTTATAAATTCATTATATCATCAAAGTTATTATTTACGAGAAATATGTTGTAACAATCATTTACGGTCTTGTCATCGATGATTCCGAATCTAGCACGAGTGCTGTAGTGCTGCGAGTGCCAACCCAGGCATTGTTAGCCTTTTACTGTGCGTCTTGTTAGGCGAATCTTTGTGGACATACATATATGTACACACTACACACTGACGACAAGCGCACATACCCATTCTTGTGACAATTATGGCTCGTTTGGCTTAACTTGATAAAGATGCTTCACTTTATTTTCGTGTACTCATTTTTATTTAGAAATCTTGTTTAGATACTTATACATATATCAGGAAAGCTATGACTAACCACATCTTATAATTAAACTCACGTAACAAAAGGCTGTGTTTTACCTTTGTTGCATACTTAATTAAATACTCCCTCTGTTCCTCTCAATTCTTTACGTTTGCGGACCAATTTCCGGTACGGATTTTATGGTACATTTTAAGGATAGTTCTATAACTTATTTTTTATATTTTCTTTTTTTACGTGTCAGACACACAGGGGCGTAGCCAGTGTATGGCGAGCGGGGTCATCTGACCCCACTGAAATTTTAAAAAACAAAATTTTTATGTATATATTTTTTTAGAAAAAATATTTATAGTAGTAAATTTGAATTTTGACCCCACTGAAAAAAATAATTATTGTAACTAGTTTCATTTTTGACCCCACTAACTTTTAATTTTGACAGTGAAACCCTGTAATTGCCGCTCCAAGATGTATAACTGATGCATATTTATATGTATTAAATTAGGAAAAATCTACACATTGATAATTTTCGGTAAAAAAAATTTCCCTGCGGGGCCGTCGAAAAAGATGACCAGTCGTCGGAGATGACGACCGGAAATTTTGACCCCAGTGAATCAAAATCCTGGCTACGCCCCTGCAGACACACACTTTTTTATGTAAAAAAATGGGTGGGACAGAGGGAATAGGTGCTATTTATATGTCATGGAAACATTGCTTATGTGTTTTATTATCGGTATTATTGCACTTTTGAAATCGGAAGTTTAATCAAAACTGAGTAAAAATAAGATGTGTGTATTTCATCCTCTAGCAGTTTTTATCGACGATTTCGTATAATTTTTTGGTGTATACTTATTGTAGAAGTGTGAATTTTATTCACATCGAAGTGAAGAAATTGTGTATTTCATACAATGACAGAGATAGGGGATTTCAAAATCCTAATCCTCCTAGGTTTCTAATATGAACAGTAGTATGGAATTCCTGTCCCTATGTTTTCAATATGAACAATAATAGTACACGTTTATAATATACTAGCTTATAACCCGTGCAACGCATCTTTTTAAATATTTGTAATTTTATTAATTTTTAATATATATATATTAGTAATTTACATATTTATTTTTTGTTAAAAAATTGATATATATCAGATTTTACATGTTCAATTTAATATTTGTGTTATATCTTAAATTTTTAAAATTTGATTTTGACGATTTTACAGCCCACACGAAATTAACAAAATAATCTTTAATTTAATGATGGTTTAAACTACGCAGAAAAAAAGAAGAAAAAATTGGTAATTTTTTACGTTGAAAATTTTATTTGATTCATGAAATCTACTTATATTTCGTTTTGAGTATCAAAATACCATTTTTATTATTTGAAGATAGTCTAACAACAAAATATAGTTTTAATAATAAGTGTAAGAGTGATTTTGTCCAAAATTTCGGTAGTCGGTAATCTCGTATTCAATACGACAAAATAAATAAGAACCGTTAGATCATAAAATGAATAGATGAAAAACGTTGGATCTAGCAAAAAAAATATTTTATCTTTTAACCTCTGTTCTAAAAAGCGGATTAAGCGGCCGCCTAAGCGGAATCGGACCATAAAGCGCTTCGATTTTGTATTAATCGGATGATTAAGCGTTTTTGAAGATTAAGCGGCTTATTAAGCGAATTAGGCGGCTATTAAGCGGTTTAAGCGGTCATTAAGCGGATTAAGCGGTCAAAAAGATGTTGACCTGCTAATTTTTTAATTCTGAATATATTAATATTTATTATAATATAAATATAACTATATCAAATAATAAAATATTTCATTCTTATGAGGAACATTTTATGTTTAGATTTTTATTACGTATTTATTATATAATTTTAATTCACATATAGTAATATTATATTTAAAATTTTAAAAATATATATTATTAATCCGCTTAATGACCCGCTTAATATTCCGCTTAAGCGTCCGCTTAACCGCTTAAGCGCTAGAAGGTCCTCTCACCGCTTAGAACCGCTTACCGCTTTTTAGAACACTGCTTTTAACATGTAAACTAAAAAGTATATTTATACTAAAAGACGAAAAAGTGAATGTCAATGATTTAAATCATATATAATTTGGTTTTCTAGGATTATCAATGTATGTCATCTACACTGAATAAGATTAATGTAAAAATTCGTAATTACATTCTCTATTGAGATTTTGAGTGTTTCCATTTCCATAATAATTGTTAAATCATCCCTAAATTTAAGATAATTTTATAACCTTCGTGTGGGTTGCAAAATCCACTACACCATAGAATGGCTATTGCAACACTCACTGAAAAAATTGCCTAAAAATCGTTGCAATTGACTGACAAGTTTTGACAAATTTAGAGGTATTGCAATTTTTTTAAAATCGTTACAATTGAATAAATTTTAATCAAAGTTCGGATTAAATTTCAACGAAAATAGATAAACGTTGCAATAAGTTTCGAAATTTTTGGGGGACAATTGGCGGGCTTCTTAAGCGGGCTTGCCAATTTGTTTTGCCGGGCTTTGTAAAAGAGTTTTGACTAAAAAAATAATTGACTAAGCATACACAAACACACACAACACAGACACACTTTACAGAGAGAGAGAGATAAGGCGAGAGAGAGAGAGCGATAAGGCGAGAGAGAGAGAGACACAAGGCGACAGAGAGAGAGAGATCAAAATCGACTCTACCTGGAAGATTCGAACTCAAAGAACACTCAAGCTCGAACACTCAATCTCGAAAAAGGTATCTTCTTTCCCTAAATCAATTTTAAAATTTGCTTTTAGATGAATTTTGCATCTATCAATTAGGGTTTATATGTTAATTTGTGCTTTTATTTAAATCGATTTATAGGATTTTTTCTGTTCGTTTATATTAAACAAGCTTTTACATTGATATTTTGTTAATTTAAAATTAGGGATTCTAATTTAATTTTGTTAATTAGGGGTTTTAAATTGTTATTTTGCTCTTAGTTTGTGTTTTGTATTAGCTTGTGTTTGTATTTTTCTGTAAATGTATACTTCAAAAAAGAAGATTTCAAAGGACAATGGGCTTGAACCAACTGAAATTTATTATAGTTGCGACACATCTGTGGTTTGTGCAGAATTTGTTATGTTTCTGCAGAAAAAAATTTGAAGTATTGAAGTTTGTTGTTTCTAAGAATTGTTATGGCTTTGTTCGAGTTGTCTACTGCAATTTAAGGGCAGAAATAGTGGTTGCTAGGTTGCAGTCTCGTTCGAGAAAAAGGTTGATGTTAGGTGCTGAAAATACAGTCCAGAAATTGCGGAAAAATCCAGAAAATTCAGTCCCCCTGCTGTGCGAGAGCAGTCCAGAATATGCAGTCTCGAGTAGTCCAGAAAATGCAGTTCTGTAAGGTATTGTGATATTCTTTCATGTTTGGTTGTCTGTATTTTTCTATATTTTTGTTATTGTATCGAAAGTTGGTTTTGATTACAGAAAAAGAGACTATGATAGGGACAGTTACAGGGAGGAAAGCAGCAGAAATAAGTCTGAGACTCGAGGTAGGGATAGATCGGAGCACAGATCAAAATCAGGATCTCCAAAATCTCGTTCTCGTTCTCCGAAATCCGTATCATGTATTCTGAAGGGTACTAGCTAATGTAATTGACAGTTGGTACATATTTATTTTTTGCTCCTTTGTTGACTTGTTCCCTTCTTTTTACTATTAAGCAGCAAAAGAGTTAGCGGATTTGATATGGCGCCCCCTACTTCTGAAATGTTAGCTGGAGCTGGTGCTACCGAAAATGCGTGGTCTAGTTTTGGTAAAAGTAATCATTCTTTTTTATTTCTGTCTGTCTTGGCCAGCATATAGAATGAGGGAAGATTCTCTTTAAGAGCAATCTAATCAGATAGACTTTACAGGTCAGATTCCTGGAACCACTCCCACAATTCCTGGAATGTTCCCAAACATGTTTTCGTTAACAACTGGACAGGTATACAGTAAAATTTTCAAACCCTTGTTTTTGGCAAGTTTCGGTATACAGTAAAACCTCTATAACTTATAGTTGTATAACTTAATATAGTTTGATCGGAGAATTTTATTAATTTAGAGAGGCATTAATTAATCTATAAATTATTAATTTATTGAGAATTTTTGTTAGCAAACAATTGGCTTGTCTGCAGGTAATATTGAGAATTTGTCTGCTATCAAATGGAAATACACTTTTCTTTGGAGAAACATTGGCTTGTCTGCATGTAATATATCTGTACATTTCATTTACATGCCCTTGTCTGCAGGTTATTTCTCATCCTATAAAATTATGATTTTTTTTATACATAATCTATTTTACTGCATAGCCTTTTTAATATTCGCCCAACTATTGTAAACCAGGTATGTGGATTCACCATTAAAGGTTAAAGAATTTGGTTTGTCAGACTCGTTAAAACCAGGTATGTGGTGAATTACTGTCTAATTATGTGCAGGGAAAAAAATTAAATTGTTGGTAGTGTTATTAGCTACATTTTACTTTGTGGATGGCAGCATAAGCAATAGAGCTAAAGATTTTGTAAAGAAACTGTTGGTGAAGGATCCTCGCGAACGACTTACAGCCACTCAGGCTCTGTGTATGTCTCTACTTGATTTTATACTTCAGTAAACTCTATATAAAGATATAAATCAGGAATATCAGAAGTACTTGGTCATAGCACTGCCATGTGGTAAAAATATTAAGCAGCTTAAAATCAGTAAACTTATTGAATGTCAAACCTCATGCAACTATTTTATCGTAGAGGACCAATATTTATAATCCTTGAACAGAACCATTTAATCATCATTAATATAAAACGTGTTAATGAATATAGGCAGCTTAACATCAGATAAACTTTTTTTAATGTCATACTTCATGCAACTTTTTTGCTTCAAAGAAAAAATATCCTACAGATGAAGCAGAAAAGAAAACGGTGGAATTTACTACTATATTACTTGACTAACTCAAGAAAACACACTACCTTTGGTACCCTTTCAACAACATAATGCTTGGTAAAGACTGGAAGGCAAGTGTCCTGTATCATACTTGACTACTTGTAAACTCCTCTCTCCTGTGCAGACCATACTATTTCCTGTCACACGTAGTTGTCACTAACTCTATTCCTGTATTTAATAAGCAACAGGGGTTTTACATATGTGTGATTGGAATCAGTGGCGGACCCAGGAACCAATTTCAGTGGGGGCACAAGGAACCAATTTTAGGATGATGGAGGCTAGGTTTCTTTTGTATTTGTTCTTGTCGCCCTTTTCCCCTTTTCTTCTTGCGGCAGTCGGCAGAGATCTGTGAACTGAAAGACTGAATGTTGAAACTTGATTAATGAGTTTGGGTGTTGGACTTAATTGATACTAAACTCAAAATTTTAATGGATTGGGTTGGGCTTGTTAGTTATTTAAACAAAATTTAATTGAATTGGGCTTAGTAATTGGTGGGTAATGGACTAATGGGGCACTTTTGTTTTCTGATTTTGTTATTAACCGGGGCACCATTGCTTGACAGTGGGGGCACCTTCCAATTCACATACCTATTAATGTATTAGCAAAAAATTCACTGGGGGCCCATCCCCCCCTCCTATACACGTAGGTCCGCCCCTGATTGGAATAGTGGAAAGTGGGATTGTGGCACTTATAGTGGAGCGCAATAATATGATTGCTTCCATAATTGGTTTCGATTCCAGATTGTTTGCTGCTTTTTATTCTGTTATTAAACTTCTGTATTGTGTTTTTTACTTATGTTTAGTTGAATACCAACTTAATTATACATTGTTACATGTATAGTTGTGCATGATGACTGCAAAATGAAGGTATAGCTGTACATGATGACTTGATTTTTCCTTCACAAAGAGGTTAACAAAGTCATAAGTCGTTGCAAAGAGGTTACCATTCCAGATTTAATGGCATAGATTAGATATCTCTATCAATTTTACTACTTTGTGATTGAGTTAGTATACTTTAGGATTTGCGGTAGATGTATAAAATATTCATGTCATCAATTAATAAACTTATAATATAATGAAATTAACTTAACAAAATGACATTGGTAAATTTGATCTTATAAAGTTTACTTTTACTTTTCTACTGCAGATTGTCAGTAGTGATAGAACCATTTCTTGATTTTGCACTATGTACTCTTTGGACTTTAACATTATAATAAGTAACTTCTGTACTTGCAGGCATATGCATTCTCGGACACAAGGTGCAATATTTTTTCTAGGCTCATCATGGATTTATCGTTGTTGATTTGAAATGGCCAAGCAAATATATGTAAAAAGAAATTGGCATATGTAATTTTTAATTTTTTTTTCCGATATAATTATTGTCGGGAAAGATTTGATGTATAAGAATTGTAACTTTATTTGACATTGAACAAACATATGTAGTTGGATTATTGGCATAAAATTGCCTTGGTTTATGAAATGATAATGCTTTAATTTTTGACTATAAATTGCTTTGGTTTATTGTATTTTCAACATGAACCTACTGTTTTTTTTTTTGAGAAAAGATGTTGCAATATGGCCAAAATATATTGCATTAATCTATAAAAAAATCATTGCAATTGAACTTAAAAATGTTGCCTTAAAGTGATTTGTTTGCCAACCATTTGCTACTGCAATGATTTTTAAACGTTGCTAAAGACTATAAAATGTTACTACATGCCTTTATTGCAATGATTTTTAAATGTTGCTATATGGTACTCAAATCGTTGCTAAATCGATCTATTGCAACGGGGTCAGATGCAACGCTGAATTTTTTCATATTCGTTGCAATAGAGTCTATTGCAACGAATATTGGCCTTAAGGCAATGTATTTGTGGTGTTGCAATATGTGATCTATGGTGTAGTGATCATCCAAATTTGATTTCTAGATCTTGAGATAGAGCACAAATAGTAAATATAATATAATAACTATCAAATAAAAAATAGTAAATATAAACTTTTTTTAATATTAATAAAAAAATATAATTCATTTGTATCCTTTTTAAATATATCCTTTTCATAGTATAATTTTCTTTTCAAAATTCAATTCTAATACAACCTTTTTTAATAATATCCTTTTTAGATTATAATTTTCTTTTTAATATGATATAATTTTGATCGTCTATTTTTAAATTCCGAGACGGGAAGTATTGAGATTAATTTGGTAATACAATGACGAAAATTATGGATAATATCACTCTTATACTTATTACATATAAGGATATAATAATAGGATATAATTAATTGAGAGATTTAATGATACATATATGTAATTCTTCCTTCAATTATATAAGAAAATATTACTTATCTCTTTCGTATATTGTAACGACCCGAAAAATTATGTGTAATTTATTATATTAAAATATATTTTTAGTTGATTTTAATGTGTGTTAGTTTATTTTTAATGCATTTAAACGCGTTATGATTTTATGTGACTTCTGTGTATCATAGAATATTTTATTCTATTTTTCTGTAATTTTTATATTTTTAGAATACAATTATTTCGCATTTTAATTTCCGGATCCAGCCCCTATATTGAATTCGAGACCCTGTTTTTCATAAAATTATTTTCAGATAATAATGGGATGTTCAAAAATGTATTATTTTGTAATTTTTGTAATATCCGTAATTTTTGGAGAATTTTGGCATTTATATCATATTTGTTTAAAAATAAAATTTTTACATTTTTATCCCATAAAAATTATTTTTAAGGCTTAATGATTTTAATTAGGGGTTAAGAATATTTTTGGGGTATTAATTTTTGATTTAGATAAATAGCAGCAGATTAATTTTTTTTTAATTAAAATAATCAAAAATCAGATTTTTGATTTAATTTTTCTGAAAATTCTTTGAAGTGTTCTTCATAGTTCTTGAGAATCAATCAGCCTTTTGAAGGTGATTCTTTTATTCAAATCCTTCATATGAGTAATCAAATTGAATGGCATGATATGTACTACATGAAGATGTGGGTGTGTATATGCGTGTATGTGTTGATCTTAAATTTTTAATTTAATTCGAATTTCTAGGGTTTATGTGCAAATATTTGGGGCTTTTTGTTTAAGAGATTGGTTGATTGTTTTGATGGTTTGTATAGCTTCCCATGATCCTAGGGAGTTATTTGATGTATTCAATTGATGTGTTTGTGTTCAATTTTGTGATATGCGAATTAAGTTTTTAAACCGAATTTTCATATGATTATACCGTTCTTTGTGATGATATGTTGTGTTTAAGAGGTTAGGGGTTTGATTGTACAATTGCTTAGCTTTGTTTTGGTATATAGAATGTTAAGTTTGGCGACCGTTTTCGAGCTCGCCGGATTTTGGCCGGTTCTTGAACGGATTTGATCGGGTTCGGTGAAAACCGATCCGTTTGGTTTGATTATGGTTGATACTGAGCTCTAGGATGAATTTGGGACTTATAGGAGTTGAAACCGCGTGATTTAGAGCTGTTTTTGGGCTCGTCGGATTCTGGGTTTGGTTCGCCGGGTAATTTTCCGGCCACCGGATTCTGGGCAATCTGCCATTGATGGTGGTGGTGTTCTTGAAGCATTCATGTGAAGGTGGTGATGAATAGTACCTGTTTGATCATTAAAATCTGTTAACCTTTTCTGAAAAGTGATTTTGGAATTTATTTTTACTTTTTACCAATTATTTTTACTTTTATTTACTTTTAATTACTTTTATTTACTTTTAATTACTTTATAATTCTGAATTTAATTATAAATTTCAGGAAAATTATTTCTGAAAATGTTTTATAAATCTAGAATTTATTTCTGAATTTCATTTTAATTATTTCTTTATTTCTTTATTTATTTGTTTTTAATTCGAAAATAATTAAGAATTAAATTCTTTTAATTATATTAATTAATCTCAAATAATGATTTAATTAATTTGATTATCTAATAAATGTAATTAATTATTAGATAATTTTATTAATTAATTATTACTTGATTCTAATTAATTTATTTAGGATTATTAACCAATTTTCTGTTTAAAAGTGATTTAAAATAGAAAGAAATTGTTTTAAATCATAAAAATAATCCGGGAGCGATAAAAATAGTTTTAAAATTATAAAATTATTTATAAACCCGAATTAAATATTTGTTAAAATATTTTGGAGATCCAATAATTACCCGGAGAGTTTATTAGCAAACGTTTTTGATTCAAGAAGAGTTATTTAAATCTTTTAAAATTCTTTTAAGTGCTTTTAAAATATTTTTAAATATTCTAAAATTATTTTGAGTGCTCTTTTATTTGTGAGTCGTATCTGCTATGTGAATTATGTGCTATGTGATTATGTGATCTACTTATCGAGTCTTTATACGTGCAATGTGAATTATCAAAGTGTTTATTTCGAGGGTTAAGCGTTGTAATTATATTTCTATTTCTTTGTCGAGGATTTGAATAAATCTTTTGAGGATTAATCGTGTTTTGAGGATTAATTGATTTTCATGTTTCTTTATTGAGGAATAAGATAAATGTTTTGAGGATTATTTATAGATTGAGTTGGACTAAGTTGAATGCATAAATGTTTAATTCGAGGATTAATTGGTAAATATTGACTTAGGAATGTCAGCGGAGTTAAGTTGGTATGAGACGAAGAAAGTTGGAGATGGATGCAGTATTGTGTGGATTGTAATAAAGAAGGTTGGAGATGAAAGTATTGTTTGTGGAATTGCTGGTTTACTTGTGAGGTGTTTTAACACCGGGAAAACGTCTATGTTCAAAGGGGACATTTCCGATTATTTTCTTTCAACAGAGATATTGAAGTAGACACGCGGGGTCGATATCGACGGATCAGGCTCGTGGCAACCGCTGAAGCGTAAAGCAAGGCATGATTAAAACAGAGGATATGATGACGTAAGATAGAAGAAGAAGGTAGACGGGTTACCTCGACTTTGCGCAATAGCTAAGGACCAGAGGCAAGTATTTTCTTGATCATCCTAAACACTTTTTATTTTTGTTTTATTTATTCATATCATGACAAATAGTTATTGTTCAGAGCTATTTGTGGTTCTTAAATATTCTTGTGCAAACACAGTTGCTTGATATTGTACCCTTGATGTGGGGAATTGTGTAAGAAAAACTCTTCATATCCTTATTATCGTAGTAATAATAGGATATGACCTGTATTTAAAACTAAGCATTTCCTGTTGAATTCGGAAATTGCTCTATTGGATTGGAAAATAGTAAAGCGTAGGAGGCCATGGTTGCTACCATGGTCCAGCAATATTTAAGGAGGATATGGTAACCATTCCATCTTCCTATAGGCTAACATTACTTGCCTATTTTGGGTACCCCAGAAATCCGAACTATACACACACGGAAAAAAAGAGAATACCGGTGGAGTATAGAGGGTCCCATTGCCTTAGAACCTGATCAGGGGGCAATGATGTTTCAGTAAAGTGTATCCAATCCATATCGCCAGAATGGCTATTATATATTGTGAGTTGGCAGATGATTCATTTTTATGACATGCCAAATGATTTCAGTTATGATTTGAATTATATCACAGTTGTTGATTCAGTTTTCTCTATAAACTGTTTTACATTTCAGTTGATTTTATGCCCCACTTATCCTGATTTTATATCAAAAATTTTATACGCTTGCTGAGCATTTCTTTCGCTCATACTTGCTGTTGTAAATTCTAACATTTCAGTAAGGTAGTTTGGCGAGACGTATCCGCACAGTTCAGAAAGAGAAGAAGCGTGATGCTATTTCGAAGATGACTTGGCTCAGGATGTCTGGATTTAGTGTAAGATCTATTTTATATAATTGAGTTCTAATATTTATTATTATTATGTACTAGTCTAGTTGGCCTGGCGTACTTCTTATCGAAGTTACACCAGTGGTTTAAGATTTGATCAAAGAGAATGTGGTAAAGAAAGAATGCTTTTTATTTAACGGAATTTGGATTCTTGTTTCTAGCCCTATAACCTTAAAAGATCTTGGTATGTTTGGGGTCACAGATGTTATATTTCCAGTGTTGGACAATCACAAGTGAATGATTATTATTGAACAGATGTTTTATTTTGAGGATTTTCGCGTGGCAACCAAATCTCCTGACCCCGGATTTGGGGGGTGTCACAGTTGGTATCAGAGCAGGGTTATAGTAAACTAGAAACGAGAGTGTGTAGGAGTGTGTATAGCTAAGTAAGGAATGTCAGAGCTCATGTAGAGTTCGTGTTGGACTATTGGATATAGTACCAATTAGTAAGTTAAGATTGGAGTACTCGTTTGAGATAGTTGTGCTGAATTGGATAGATCGCCTGGCGAATGGAGATGTCTACAGTGGAATCTTCAGAGATTATTACGAGTTGACGATGGCATACGATATCGATATTCTTAAAACGTGGAACGGAAGAAGCTTAAATTCGAATGACGAGCTATCGAAGGAATTGGCAAAGAAGGCATAAGTAGTGACCTTGGCAATACCTTTTCTTTCTATGAATTATTTTGATATCCCTCCTAAAGAGGTATTCGTTAAAGGATATTTCTCCTCTTCTAAACAGTGACATTTTGATACTTGTGTTCAATCTCCATTTTGAATCTCAATTGTTTCAGTGGTTACTATGAAACCTATTTTTAAATTTCTGAGACTTTCAACTTTTTGTTTTCTCCAATGGTTAATAACCTTATTTGCAATATAGTACCACTTGTTCGGTACTTTCTTTCTGGTTCTTCTTTTTGGAGACTAACACCTTTGGAATTCCTTTCATACTTCTCTACTCCAATTGAGATGAACAACCCTATTTATAGGGGACACCAGGTATATCTGTCTGTGTGATAGAAGTTGGATGGGACGCCATCACTGGTGTGTTGTGTATTACAAGAAGGCTGATCACCTTTAATTGTAAATGTCGGAGCTAAGACACACAACGTCGGGTTCATGTGATCATATCGATCTTTCAGTTATTCTCTTATTTCAAATCAGGTTGCTTTAAAATTCATAAAATTCATAACCACAATTGTGGGACATTTGCTATGATATGGAATCTGTTCTCTTCAAAATTCCATGATTCTTGATATCTCTGTTGAATTTCAAAGGTATGGCAATCAGGTCAGAATGAGTTAATTTGTCAGAATGAGTTAATTTCGCTGATAGATTAAATTAGATTGGTGGTAGAATTACCGACCGCAGCGGATCACGATGAGATTGGAGCGCCGGTGACATGTTAACGGTTTCAAGGATATTATGTTAATGGAAAGTTGGCCGAGCCATATTTGGAACGAATAATGATGTGTTGTACGACTCCAGTGACAATTGTGTCAGATAGAGACCCTATAGTTGAATTGAGATTTTGGAAAAGTTGTTTACGAAAGGACACTATCCCCAGTTTTGTAAAGCAAGTGTTGATGATGAAGGAGTTAAGGAACCCCACTAGTTGCCTTAGCTGATTCCGAGGACGGAATCCTTATAAGGGGGGAAGAATGTAACGACCCGAAAAATTACGTGTAATTTATTATATTAAAATATATTTTTAGTTGATTTTAATGTGTGTTAGTTTATTTTTAATGCATTTAAACGCGTTATGATTTTTATTAAATAGGAATATTATCTCATACGTGTTATGTGACTTCTGTGTATCATAGAATATTTTATTCTAATTTTCTGTAATTTTTATATTTTTAGAATACAATTATTTCGCATTTTAATTTCCGGATCCAGCCCCTATATTGAATTCGAGACCCTGTTTTTCATAAAATTATTTTCAGATAATAATGGGATGTTCAAAAATATATTATTTTGTAATTTTTGTAATATCCGTAATTTTTGGAGAATTTTGGCATTTATATCATATTTGTTTAAAAATAAAATTTTTACATTTTTATCCCATAAAAATTATTTTTAAGGCTTAATGATTTTAATTAGGGGTTAAGAATATTTTTGGGGTATTAATTTTTGATTTATATAAATAGCAGCAGATTATTATTTTTTAATTAAAATAATCAAAAATCAGATTTTTGATTTAATTTTTCTGAAAATTCTTTGAAGTGTTCTTCATAGTTCTTGAGAATCAATCAGCCTTTTGAAGGTGATTCTTTTACTCAAATCCTTCATATGAGTAATCAAATTGAATGGCATGATATGTACTACATGAAGATGTGGGTGTGTATATGCGTGTATGTGTTGATCTTAAATTTTTAATTTAATTCGAATTTCTAGGGTTTATGTGCAAATATTTGGGGCTTTTTGTTTAAGAGATTGGTTGATTGTTTTGATGGTTTGTATAGCTTCCCATGACCCTAGGGAGTTATTTGATGTATTCAATTGATGTGTTTGTGTTCAATTTTGTGATATGCGAATTAAGTTTTTAAACCGAATTTTCATATGATTATACCGTTCTTTGTGATGATATGTTGTGTTTAAGAGGTTAGGGGTTTGATTGTACAATTGCTTAGCTTTGTTTTGGTATATAGAATGTTAAGTTTGGCGACCGTTTTCGAGCTCGCCGGATTTTGGCCGGTTCTTGAACGGATTTGATCGGGTTCGGTGAAAACCGATCCGTTTGGTTTGATTATGGTTGATACTGAGCTCTAGGATGAATTTGGGACTTATAGGAGTTGAAACCGCGTGATTTAGAGCTGTTTTTGGGCTCGTCGGATTCTGGGTTTGGTTCGCCGGGTAATTTTCCGGCCACCGGATTCTGGGCAATCTGCCATTGATGGTGGTGGTGTTCTTGAAGCATTCATGTGAAGGTGGTGATGAATAGTACCTGTTTGATCATTAAAATCTGTTAACCTTTTCTTAAAAGTGATTTTGGAATTTATTTTTACTTTTTACCAATTATTTTTACTTTTATTTACTTTTAATTACTTTTATTTACTTTTAATTACTTTATAATTCTGAATTTAATTATAAATTTCAGGAAAATTATTTCTGAAAATGTTTTATAAATCTAGAATTTATTTCTGAATTTCATTTTAATTATTTCTTTATTTCTTTATTTATTTGTTTTTAATTCGAAAATAATTTAGAATTAAATTCTTTTAATTATATTAATTAATCTCAAATAATGATTTAATTAATTTGATTATCTAATAAATGTAATTAATTATTAGATAATTTTATTAATTAATTATTACTTGATTCTAATTAATTTATTTAGGATTATTAACCAATTTTCTGTTTAAAAGTGATTTAAAATAGAAAGAAATTGTTTTAAATCATAAAAATAATCCGGGAGCGATAAAAATAGTTTTAAAATTATAAAATTATTTATAAACCCGGATTAAATATTTGTTAAAATATTTTGGAGATCCAATAATTACCCGGAGAGTTTATTAGCAAACGTTTTTGATTCAAGAAGAGTTATTTAAATCTTTTAAAATTCTTTTAAGTGCTTTTAAAATATTTTTAAATATTCTAAAATTATTTTGAGTGCTCTTTTATTTGTGAGTCGTATCTGCTATGTGAATTATGTGCTATGTGATTATGTGATCTACTTATCGAGTCTTTATACGTGCAATGTGAATTATCAAAGTGTTTATTTCGAGGGTTAAGCGTTGTAATTATATTTCTATTTCTTTGTCGAGGATTTGAATAAATCTCTTGAGGATTAATCGTGTTTTGAGGATTAATTGATTTTCATGTTTCTTTATTGAGGAATAAGATAAATGTTTTGAGGATTATTTATAGATTGAGTTGGACTAAGTTGAATGCATAAATGTTTAATTCGAGGATTAATTGGTAAATATTGACTTAGGAATGTCAGGGGAGTTAAGTTGGTATGAGACGAAGAAAGTTGGAGATGGATGCAGTATTGTGTGGATTGTAATAAAGAAGGTTGGAGATGAAAGTATTGTTTGTGGAATTGCTGGTTTACTTGTGAGGTGTTTTAACACCGGGAAAACGTCTATGTTCAAAGGGGACATTTCCGATTATTTTCTTTCAACAGAGATATTGAAGTAGACACGCGGGGTCGATATCGACGGATCAGGCTCGTGGCAACCGCTGAAGCGTAAAGCAAGGCATGATTAAAACAGAGGATATGATGACGTAAGATAGAAGAAGAAGGTAGACGGGTTACCTCGACTTTGCGCAATAGCTAAGGACCAAAGGCAAGTATTTTCTTGATCATCCTAAACACTTTTTATTTTTGTTTTATTTATTCATATCATGACAAATAGTTATTGTTCAGAGCTATTTGTGGTTCTTAAATATTCTTGTGCAAACACAGTTGCTTGATATTGTACCCTTGATGTGGGGAATTGTGTAAGAAAAACTCTTCATATCCTTATTATCGTAGTAATAATAGGATATGACCTGTATTTAAAACTAAGCATTTCCTGTTGAATTCGGAAATTGCTCTATTGGATTGGAAAATAGTAAAGCGTAGGAGGCCATGGTTGCTACCATGGTCCAGCAATATTTAAGGAGGATATGGTAACCATTCCATCTTCCTATAGGCTAACATTACTTGCCTATTTTGGGTACCCCAGAAATCCGAACTATACACACACGGAAAAAAAGAGAATACCGGTGGAGTATAGAGGGTCCCATTGCCTTAGAACCTGATCAGGGGGCAATGGTGTTTCAGTAAAGTGTATCCAATCCATATCGCCAGAATGGCTATTATATATTGTGAGTTGGCAGATGATTCATTTTTATGACATGCCAAATGATTTCAGTTATGATTTGAATTATATCACAGTTGTTGATTCAGTTTTCTCTATAAACTGTTTTACATTTCAGTTGATTTTATGCCCCACTTATCCTGATTTTATATCAAAAATTTTATACGCTTGCTGAGCATTTCTTTCGCTCATACTTGCTGTTGTAAATTCTAACATTTCAGTAAGGTAGTTTGGCGAGACGTATCCGCACAGTTCAGAAAGAGAAGAAGCGTGATGCTATTTCGAAGATGACTTGGCTCAGGATGTCTGGATTTAGTGTAAGATCTATTTTATATAATTGAGTTCTAATATTTATTATTATTATGTACTAGTCTAGTTGGCCTGGCGTACTTCTTATCGAAGTTACACCAGTGGTTTAAGATTTGATCAAAGAGAATGTGGTAAAGAAAGAATGCTTTTTATTTAACGGAATTTGGATTCTTGTTTCTAGCCCTATAACCTTAAAAGATCTTGGTATGTTTGGGGTCACAGATGTTATATTTCCAGTGTTGGACAATCACAAGTGAATGATTATTATTGAACAGATGTTTTATTTTGAGGATTTTCGCGTGGCAACCAAATCTCCTGACCCCGGATTTGGGGGGTGTCACAGTTGGTATCAGAGCAGGGTTATAGTAAACTAGAAACGAGAGTGTGTAGGAGTGTGTATAGCTAAGTAAGGAATGTCAGAGCTCATGTAGAGTTCGTGTTGGACTATTGGATATAGTACCAATTAGTAAGTTAAGATTGGAGTACTCGTTTGAGATAGTTGTGCTGAATTGGATAGATCGCCTGGCGAATGGAGATGTCTACAGTGGAATCTTCAGAGATTATTACGAGTTGACGATGGCATACGATATCGATATTCTTAAAACGTGGAACGGAAGAAGCTTAAATTCGAATGACGAGCTATCGAAGGAATTGGCAAAGAAGGCATAAGTAGTGACCTTGGCAATACCTTTTCTTTCTATGAATTATTTTGATATCCCTCCTAAAGAGGTATTCGTTAAAGGATATTTCTCCTCTTCTAAACAGTGACATTTTGATACTTGTGTTCAATCTCCATTTTGAATCTCAATTGTTTCAGTGGTTACTATGAAACCTATTTTTAAATTTCTGAGACTTTCAACTTTTTGTTTTCTCCAATGGTTAATAACCTTATTTGCAATATAGTACCACTTGTTCGGTACTTTCTTTCTGGTTCTTCTTTTTGGAGACTAACACCTTTGGAATTCCTTTCATACTTCTCTACTCCAATTGAGATGAACAACCCTATTTATAGGGGACACCAGGTATATCTGTCTGTGTGATAGAAGTTGAATGGGACGCCATCACTGGTGTGTTGTGTATTACAAGAAGGCTGATCACCTTTAATTGTAAATGTCGGAGCTAAGACACACAACGTCGGGTTCATGTGATCATATCGATCTCTCAGTTATTCTCTTATTTCAAATCAGGTTGCTTTAAAATTCATAAAATTCATAACCACAATTGTGGGACATTTGCTATGATATGGAATCTGTTCTCTTCAAAATTCCATGATTCTTGATATCTCTGTTGAATTTCAAAGGTATGGCAATCAGGTCAGAATGAGTTAACTTGTCAGAATGAGTTAATTTCGCTGATAGATTAAATTAGATTGGTGGTAGAATTACCGACCGCAGCGGATCACGATGAGATTGGAGCGCCGGTGACATGTTAACGGTTTCAAGGATATTATGTTAATGGAAAGTTGGCCGAGCCATATTTGGAACGAATAATGATGTGTTGTACGACTCCAGTGACAATTGTGTCAGATAGAGACCCTATAGTTGAATTGAGATTTTGGAAAAGTTGTTTACGAAAGGACACTATCCCCAGTTTTGTAAAGCAAGTGTTGATGATGAAGGAGTTAAGGAACCCCACTAGTTGCCTTAGCTGATTCCGAGGACGGAATCCTTATAAGGGGGGAAGAATGTAACGACCCGAAAAATTACGTGTAATTTATTATATTAAAATATATTTTTAGTTGATTTTAATGTGTGTTAGTTTATTTTTAATGCATTTAAACGCGTTATGATTTTTATTAAATAGGAATATTATCTCATACGTGTTATGTGACTTCTGTGTATCATAGAATATTTTATTCTATTTTTCTGTAATTTTTATATTTTTAGAATACAATTATTTCGCATTTTAATTTCCGGATCCAGCCCCTATATTGAATTCGAGACCCTGTTTTTCATAAAATTATTTTCAGATAATAATGGGATGTTCAAAAATGTATTATTTTGTAATTTTTGTAATATCCGTAATTTTTGGAGAATTTTGGCATTTATATCATATTTGTTTAAAAATAAAATTTTTACATTTTTATCCCATAAAAATTATTTTTAAGGCTTAATGATTTTAATTAGGGGTTAAGAATATTTTTGGGGTATTAATTTTTGATTTATATAAATAGCAGCAGATTATTTTTTTTTAATTAAAATAATCAAAAATCAGATTTTTGATTTAATTTTTCTGAAAATTCTTTGAAGTGTTCTTCATAGTTCTTGAGAATCAATCAGCCTTTTGAAGGTGATTCTTTTATTCAAATCCTTCATATGAGTAATCAAATTGAATGGCATGATATGTACTACATGAAGATGTGGGTGTGTATATGCGTGTATGTGTTGATCTTAAATTTTTAATTTAATTCGAATTTCTAGGGTTTATGTGCAAATATTTGGGGCTTTTTGTTTAAGAGATTGGTTGATTGTTTTGATGGTTTGTATAGCTTCCCATGATCCTAGGGAGTTATTTGATGTATTCAATTGATGTGTTTGTGTTCAATTTTGTGATATGCGAATTAAGTTTTTAAACCGAATTTTCAAATGATTATACCGTTCTTTGTGATGATATGTTGTGTTTAAGAGGTTAGGGGTTTGATTGTACAATTGCTTAGCTTTGTTTTGGTATATAGAATGTTAAGTTTGGCGACCGTTTTCGAGCTCGCCGGATTTTGGCCGGTTCTTGAACGGATTTGATCGGGTTCGGTGAAAACCGATCCGTTTGGTTTGATTATGGTTGATACTGAGCTCTAGGATGAATTTGGGACTTATAGGAGTTGAAACCGCGTGATTTAGAGCTGTTTTTGGGCTCGTCGGATTCTGGGTTTGGTTCGCCGGATAATTTTCCGGCCACCGGATTCTGGGCAATCTGCCATTGATGGTGGTGGTGTTCTTGAAGCATTCATGTGAAGGTGGTGATGAATAGTACCTGTTTAATCTTTAAAATCTGTTAACCTTTTCTGAAAAGTGATTTTGGAATTTATTTTTACTTTTTACCAATTATTTTTACTTTTATTTACTTTTAATTACTTTTATTTACTTTTAATTACTTTATAATTCTGAATTTAATTATAAATTTCAGGAAAATTATTTCTGAAAATGTTTTATAAATCTAGAATTTATTTCTGAATTTCATTTTAATTATTTCTTTATTTCTTTATTTATTTGTTTTTAATTCGAAAATAATTAAGAATTAAATTCTTTTAATTATATTAATTAATCTCAAATAATGATTTAATTAATTTGATTATCTAATAAATGTAATTAATTATTAGATAATTTTATTAATTAATTATTACTTGATTCTAATTAATTTATTTAGGATTATTAACCAATTTTCTGTTTAAAAGTGATTTAAAATAGAAAGAAATTGTTTTAAATCATAAAAATAATCCGGGAGCGATAAAAATAGTTTTAAAATTATAAAATTATTTATAAACCCGGATTAAATATTTGTTAAAATATTTTGGAGATCAAATAATTACCCGGAGAGTTTATTAGCAAACGTTTTTGATTCAAGAAGAGTTATTTAAATCTTTTAAAATTCTTTTAAGTGCTTTTAAAATATTTTTAAATATTCTAAAATTATTTTGAGTGCTCTTTTATTTGTGAGTCGTATCTGCTATGTGAATTATGTGCTATGTGATTATGTGATCTACTTATCGAGTCTTTATACGTGCAATGTGAATTATCAAAGTGTTTATTTCGAGGGTTAAGCGTTGTAATTATATTTCTATTTCTTTGTCGAGGATTTGAATAAATCTCTTGAGGATTAATCGTGTTTTGAGGATTAATTGATTTTCATGTTTCTTTATTGAGGAATAAGATAAATGTTTTGAGGATTATTTATAGATTGAGTTGGACTAAGTTGAATGCATAAATGTTTAATTCGAGGATTAATTGGTAAATATTGACTTAGGAATGTCAGCGGAGTTAAGTTGGTATGAGACGAAGAAAGTTGGAGATGGATGCAGTATTGTGTGGATTGTAATAAAGAAGGTTGGAGATGAAAGTATTGTTTGTGGAATTGCTGGTTTACTTGTGAGGTGTTTTAACACCGGGAAAACGTCTATGTTCAAAGGGGACATTTCCGATTATTTTCTTTCAACAGAGATATTGAAGTAGACATGCGGGGTCGATATCGACGGATCAGGCTCGTGGCAACCGCTGAAGCGTAAAGCAAGGCATGATTAAAACAGAGGATATGATGACGTAAGATAGAAGAAGAAGGTAGACGGGTTACCTCGACTTTGCGCAATAGCTAAGGACCAGAGGCAAGTATTTTCTTGATCATCCTAAACACTTTTTATTTTTGTTTTATTTATTCATATCATGACAAATAGTTATTGTTCAGAGCTATTTGTGGTTCTTAAATATTCTTGTGCAAACACAGTTGCTTGATATTGTACCCTTGATGTGGGGAATTGTGTAAGAAAAACTCTTCATATCCTTATTATCGTAGTAATAATAGGATATGACCTGTATTTAAAACTAAGCATTTCCTGTTGAATTCGGAAATTGCTCTATTGGATTGGAAAATAGTAAAGCGTAGGAGGCCATGGTTGCTACCATGGTCCAGCAATATTTAAGGAGGATATGGTAACCATTCCATCTTCCTATAGGCTAACATTACTTGCCTATTTTGGGTACCCCAGAAATCCGAACTATACACACACGGAAAAAAAGAGAATACCGGTGGAGTATAGAGGGTCCCATTGCCTTAGAACCTGATCAGGGGGCAATGGTGTTTCAGTAAAGTGTATCCAATCCATATCGCCAGAATGGCTATTATATATTGTGAGTTGGCAGATGATTCATTTTTATGACATGCCAAATGATTTCAGTTATGATTTGAATTATATCACAGTTGTTGATTCAGTTTTCTCTATAAACTGTTTTACATTTCAGTTGATTTTATGCCCCACTTATCCTGATTTTATATCAAAATTTTTATACGCTTGCTGAGCATTTCTTTCGCTCATACTTGCTGTTGTAAATTCTAACATTTCAGTAAGGTAGTTTGGCGAGACGTATCCGCACAGTTCAGAAAGAGAAGAAGCGTGATGCTATTTCGAAGATGACTTGGCTCAGGATGTCTGGATTTAGTGTAAGATCTATTTTATATAATTGAGTTCTAATATTTATTATTATTATGTACTAGTCTAGTTGGCCTGGCGTACTTCTTATCGAAGTTACACCAGTGGTTTAAGATTTGATCAAAGAGAATGTGGTAAAGAAAGAATGCTTTTTATTTAACGGAATTTGGATTCTTGTTTCTAGCCCTATAACCTTAAAAGATCTTGGTATGTTTGGGGTCACAGATGTTATATTTCCAGTGTTGGACAATCACAAGTGAATGATTATTATTAAACAGATGTTTTATTTTGAGGATTTTCGCGTGGCAACCAAATCTCCTGACCCCGGATTTGGGGGGTGTCACAGTTGGTGAAAGGCATATGACTCAGCCTATTTGTAGTTCGAGGATCCAACTCAACTTAAAGTAGATTGTAATAAGTAAATAATATTAACTGTCACAGGAATCTCAGAAGATGCTATCTATCAGAAGGAACAAATCTACAAGTCAATCTATAGTTTTGATATTTTACACTGGAAGAAGTTCAGTCTACTGATCAAGCCTCAGTGTGGTATTCAAGGTCATGGATTTAATTCAGCAGGACAGAGATTTCTACAAGTGACAAGAGACAGTATCAGTACAGAATATTTAAAGAAAGTTGAGAGAAGAAATTGACCACAGCTTAAAGTCAAAATGAAGAACAGAAGTTGAAGTTAGTCGTTCATGAACCAGACCGTGCATCGAGCGTCAACAAATATTCAGTGGAGGTTCTTTATTTATTTCAGTGGTTTAAAAGTGAAGGTTAGACTATCAAATGAATTATGTTAATTCTCTATTAATTAATTTAAAGTATTTAGTTAACTTAATTAATAAATTAATTCTTCAAAGATTAATTTATTTATTAAGTTAATTATTGAATTGATTAATTTAGAATTAATATAGATTGCTAAAAGACTATCAGAAGTGTTTTTAGACTATGGTTTTATTATTAAAAGACTATCTGAGATAGTCTACGAGATAGTCTGCTCAGCATACTCTGTCCAGTTTGATAGTCTGCTAAGGGATTGTCTATCAGGATAGTCATTCTGATAGTCTGGAGAAAGAATTGGGTAGTCTGCCAAGCCAGATAGTCACACCGGTAGTCTGCAAGAGAATGGATAGTCACACCGGTAGTCTGCAAGAGAAAGGATAGTCACACCGGTAGTCTGCAACAGGTCAGATAGTCACACCGGTAGTCTATGTGTTCCCTGGATAGTCTGCAAGCCTTTAGACAGTCTGTGGATAGTCTGTTTAAGTGTTAAAATAGACAGAAGATATTTTCAACATAACAACTACAAAAGAGACAGAAGCCAGGATACACAGATAGATACGAGACATGTTTTAAAGACAGAAGACAAATATTACATCTCTCTCTCGTCTTTAAAGCCATTGATTATCTCAGTTAATTCACAGAAAATCAAGTTCAACTCATTTGTAATATTTGATCCGATAGAACTTAATTATTTGTGACTCTTGTATTACTAGCGAATTAAGTTTCCTAGTTCATATCTCGATTTTTATTAACTAAATTAGAAAAGTTCATGTCGAATTTTCTAATTAGTTTTTATTAACGTGACAATACTCTGTACTGATTTTGTAACAACCATCAAGTTTAATATATCGTTATATTTAACTTGAATTTTGTTTCAATTAATTCTGCTCAAATTTGTCTAAACTAAATTTTATTTAACGGACAAATTTCGATAAAAAGATATAGATTGTATTCAACCCCCCCCCTTCTACAATCTTAACGGACCTAACAATTGGTATCCGAGCCGTTTGATTGATATACAAATCAAGATCCTATTTTTATTCAATTAAAAATCAAGCTCGAATTTTTAACTCTCTTAAAAATTCATCATGACTTCTAAAGCCATTGTTAAGATACCTATCTTTGACAAAGAAAATTATGATATGTGGAAGAATAAGATGGAGTTGTTTCTAGAATGTACAAACGTTAAATATTTGGTTGTTTCGAAAACCGGACCTAAAACTCCTATGGTCTATGAAGATGAAGTTGAAGCTGAGGGTAAAATTGTGATTCCTGCTAAATCTTATGAAAAGGACCCTGCTACCTATACACCTTATGAAAAGGAGGATGCAGGGCTTGATAAAAACCTCAGACTCATTCTAATAGATTCCCTGGATGCTGTGATGTATAGCGATGTGATGAATTGTAAAACTGTCAAACACATGTGGGAAACTATTGAAACCATTAATGAAGGAACCGATGAAGTCAGGGAGAACAGACTTCAAATCTTAACCTCTGAGTATGAACACTTCAGAGCTGGCCCTAATGAAGGCATTCAAGAAGTGTTTGAAAGGTATAATAAAATAATCAACAACTTGCAAATCCATGGCAAGAACTATACACAGAAGGAGATTAATCTGAAGTTCTTACTGACTATGCCGACTCACCTGGAACACAGGATAACAGCAATAAGAGAATCTCGTGACTTGAATAAAGTTTCTCTTGAAAAACTCTTCGGTATTTTAAAAACCTATGAGTTGGAACAAGTCCAACAGAAAGAGATTCATGGTAAAGGTAGAGTTGCAAGTTCATCAACAGCATTAGTGGTTGAGGCTCCTAAGGAAGTGGAAGCTAAGGTTGTTCGACCTTACAGCTCAGACAATGAGCAGACTGAAGTGGAACATGGTCAGACACCAGCTACTCAGGATGGAAGTGAGTTCTACTCATTAGAAGAATTAGATCAGTTGGAGGATGAATCCATGGCACTCATGGTTAGACAGTTTGGCAACTTTAGATTCAGGAGAAATCCTAAGTTTAAGTTCAAGTCTAATAACAGATTCCAGAGAGGAGGTTCTTCATCCTCCAGTAGCAAAGGTGGCTACAAAACTGGAACTGTTGATAGAAGCAAAATTCGTTGTTATAATTGCAATGAACTTGGACACTTTGCCACTGAGTGTTAGAAACCCAAACAAGCCCAGAAGAGAGATTATGTTCCTGAAAAGAAGAAACCTGGAAAAGCATATGTGGCTGCTGGTAAAAGCTGGGATGACACAGATAGTGAAGATGAAGAATTTGGAAATCTTGCACTAATGGCAAATGGTGACACATTCACTGATCCTAAACCACAGGTAAAACTTACTGACTCTGAGTTGGTTCGTCAGTTAGGTGGTTCCTTGGTTAATGCACAAAAACACATTGCTAGATTAAATCTGTTAAACACTGAACTTGAAAATGAAGTGTTAGAACTAAAAAAGGTGCATGTTAATCAAGATCAACAAAAAGAAGAAATAGCACGACTTAATAGAAGAGAGAAATCCATTCTAGAAGTAGTGACTAAACAACTTTCTAAAATTGCTGAACTTGAAACCAAGGTTAGTGCTTGCTTTAATTCTGTTAAACTTTCTAAAGAGCATTTCAATAAACAAGCTATAGAACGAACTGTAGGAATAGGGTTTGGTTATAACGAAGCTGTTGGATTGTTAGGCATAAATACCCCTAACCTTGTTAGTGCTAAAGAGAGGGGTATACCACATGTGCTTAAGAATGTTGAAGATCCGCTCTTTAAGAAGTCGATTGCAGAACCTCCAAACTTCACTTCTATTATTATTCAAGAAGAGATGCGTAATGAGGACAGTGCAAATGGCATAGTCCTTGATAATTTTAAATCTGTTAAGAAACCAGTGAAGGTTGTTTATCCAACAAGTTCATCTAAAACTGGGTTAAGTAGTGATAAGTTGAAAAAGAACAATAACATGTCTAACATGCATACCATGCCTATCATTGATATTTATCATAAAGCATGTGGTGTTGTCAATTGTATGTCTTGTGCTTTTAATGTAATGTCTGCTTACTTTAATGGTAATCAAGCATGTGCTAGTAAGACTGCTCCTCGACAACATATGAATAAGAATAAAAATGTTAGATCAAAGACTGCTAGTCCTCCTCAAGATAGGAGAGAGACATTTGTATCAAAGCCTAAACAGACTTTTTGTAAGGCTGCTTACAAGGTCAAATGTCCAGTCAGTGAAACAAATGTCATTGCTGCTAAAGAAACATGGATACCCAAGATAAAACAAAAGATTGTCAAATCTGTTTATAGGGTTAAATGTTTGTTGGTTAGTGGTGAAAATGGTGTCAATGTTAAAAATGTTGTTTTGCCTGACAAAGGCCAATTCTTTAAGTATTCTGGACCCAATCAGGTTTGGGTTCCGAAGAAGGTTTAACCTATTTGTCATTGCAGGGTGTGAAACAGGTTGATCGAGTGACCTGGATCTTGGACAGTGGATGTTCAAGGCATATGACTGGAGACAGAACCCTGCTGACAAATGTGGTTGAGAAAGCCGGCCCAGTTGTTACCTTTGGAGATAACAGCATAGGTACAACTGATGGATATGGCAGATTGGAAGCTGGAAATGTTATCATTGATGAAGTGTCTTTTGTGAAAGGACTTGAGCACAATTTGTTAAGTGTCAGTCAATTTTGTGACAAGGGATTCGAGGCTTACTTCAACAAGAAGAATTGTCTAATCTCACACAAGAGACATGAACAACCATCTCTTACAGGAGTCAGAAAAGGCAATCTGTACGTGGCCAATATGAACACTGGAAGCACTGAAGAAATCAACTGCTTTTATTCTAAAGCATCTACAGATGAAAGTTGGCTATGGCACAAGAAACTCTCCCACCTTAATTTCAAGACAATGAATTCTCTAGTTAAAAGAGAACTGGTGAGAGGTTTACCTTCAATGGAATTCACTCAAGAAGGACTCTGTGATGCCTGTCAAAAAGGCAAATTGAAAACAGCAACTCATAGGAGCACTGACACATCATCAATAACTGAACCTCTACAACTGTTACACATGGATCTGTTCGGTCCAGTTAATGTGATGTCTATGTCAAAGAAAAGATATGCTCTCGTGATTGTTGATGACTACTCAAAGTACACATGGGTTTTATTTCTGAATTCCAATGATGAAACTCCACAGTTAGTGATTGATCACATCAAGTTGATTGAAATGGAGTACAAGAAACCAGTAAGAGCAATAAGGTCAGACAATGGAACTGAATTTAAGAATGCAGTTCTAAATGATTTCTGTACTGAAAAGGGAATAACAAGGCAGTACTCAGCCCCAAGAACTCCTCAGCAAAATGGGGTAGTAGAAAGAAAGAATAGAACCTTGATTGAAGCTGCACGTACTATGTTAAGTGAATCAAGGCTTCCCTTGTACTTTTGGGCTGAAGCTGTCAATACTGCATGTTAAACCCAGAATCGAACTTTAATCAACAAAGACTTGATGAAGACCCCCTATGAAATAATGTATGAGAAGAGACCAACACTCAAGTACTTTCATGTATTTGGAACAAAATGCTTTGTGCTCAAAGATGGAGATGATCGTGGTGGAAAATTTGAGGCCAAAGCACATGAAGCAATTTTCATTGGTTATTCAAGAAGAGCTTACAGGGTGTATGTGATTGATCATCAGACAATGCTTGAAAGTGTCAATGTATCATTTGATGACACTAAACTTCCTAGTATCCAAACGGAGGATTCATCTGAAAAGTTATCTTTTGATGATATGATAGACTCCGATTCAGATGGTGATAACCAACCTGATGTTGCTGCTAATGATAATAGTAATAATGATGATAATGATCAGGGTGGTGGTGGTGGAAACAATGATCAGACTGGAGATACCACTGACACTCCTGAACATTCATCTAGTCAAACTGGCAACAGCTCAGGGGGAGGTGATGAAGGATCAGCTGGTCATACTCAACATCATAATGAAGAACAAGGCGAATCATCAAGGTCAAATCTTCCCAGACAGACTGTGTGGAATAGAGCTCATCCTTTTGAGTTGATCGTTGGTGATCCAGATGTTGGTGTAAAAACTAGAAGGAGCTATCAAAATCAATGCAATTATTCTGGGTTTCTATCTGCAATAGAACCTAAGAAAACAGAAGAAGCTCTTTCTGATCCTGATTGGGTGATTGCTATGCAAGATGAACTCAATCAATTCAAACAACAAGAAGTATGGAAGCTGGTACCCAGACCTAAAGACAGGAAAGTAGTTGATACCAGGTGGGTATTCAGAAACAAACTTGATGAAGATGGCATTGTAACTAGAAACAAAGCAAGACTGGTTGCTAAAGGTTATTCCCAAGCTGAAGGAATAGATTATGATGAAACCTATGCACCAGTGGCTAGACTTGAGGCTATAAGGATATTCTTGGCATTCGCAGCACATTCAAACTTCAAAGTTTATCAAATGGATGTCAAGAGTGCCTTCCTGAATGGCAAGCTGGATGAAGAGGTATATGTAGAACAACCCCCTGGCTTTGAAGATCCAGAATTCTTGGATTTTGTCTACTTTCTCTTCAAGGCAATTTATGGTCTTAAACAAGCTCCAAGGAAATGGTATGACACTCTTTCTGAATTTTTACTTGAAAATGGATTTGTTAGAGGTGTCATAGACAAAACTCTCTTTACTAAGAAACATAAGAATGATACTATATTAGTCCAAGTCTATGTGGACGATATAATATTTGGGTCTACTAATGATCTTCTGTGCAAGAAATTTGCTAAGCTAATGCAGGGTAAGTTTGAGATGAGCCTGATGGGTGAGCTGAAGTTCTTTCTTGGATTACAAGTAAGTCAAAGGACAGATGGAATTTTTATTTGTCAATCCAAGTATGTCAGAGAGCTCCTCAAGAAATATCAAATGGAGGACTCATCTTCAGCAAGAACACCATCATCAACAGCTGTGAAATTTGGAGCTTGTGAAAATTCTGCTAAGGTAGATATCACAAGCTACAGAGGTATGATAGGTTCATTACTTTACCTTACTGCAAGTAGACCTGATATTATGTATGCTACATGCTTGTGTGCAAGGTTCCAAGCGGATCCTAGAGATGTGCATCTCATTGCTGTTAAACGAATCTTGAGATATCTTAAGGGTACACCTAACTTAGGTATTTGGTACCCTAAAGAATCTGGTTTTAACCTTGTTGGATATACAGATTCAGATTATGCAGGAAGTGTTGTAGATAGAAAAAGCACCTCTGGGAGTTGTCAATTCCTAGGTGGTAGGTTGGTCTCCTGGTACAGCAAGAAACAACAAACAGTTTCCAGCTCAACAGCTGAAGCAGAATATATAGCTGCTGGAAGCTGTTGTGCTCAAATCTTGTGGATTAGGAATCAGCTACGTGACTATGGCTTTGTACTTGACAATATTCCAATTCTGTGTGACAATACAAGTGCCATAGCAATCTCCAACAATCCTGTGCAGCATACGAGGACCAAGCACATTGACATCAGGTATCATTTTATCCGAGAGCATGTCATGAATGGTACCGTGGAGTTACATTTTGTACCCACGGAAGAACAAACAGCAGATATTTTTACTAAGTCTCTTGACGAATCCACATTCACCAGAATTGTTGGTGAATTGGGTATGTTAAATAGTCCTAGTAATTAAACTAGTTAATATATGAGGTTTGATCTTTAATAATTTACAAGTGATTATCCTGTTAATATTTGTTGATTAAAATCACTTGTATAATTATTTTATCAACTTACCTTGTTACTTGTTAATGTTCAAACCATTGCCATTATCATCTTAATATATTTTTACTTACTTCTTTTCAATATTAAAATAATTCATTTTCCTTAAAAATATTTTTCTCAAATTTTACAAGTTGTAATTTATGAGAAACTTATTTTTCTTGAAAATTATATTTATGATGATTTAATAAGTCATATTTTCTTTTTAAATAATTTTCTATTAGAAAGTTATTTTATTAGAAAATATATAGATTTATTAATTTACCATGAATAAATATGTAAATAGTTAATAGTTTATTAATTGGTTTGTAGTGTTTGTCCTTTTGTTATTAATGTTTGTTTTCATAAAAGGGACTACATATGATTGTTTTTATAATTTTTATTAGATTTTATAATGTTAGTGTAAATTATTTTGCTATTTTATAGCTTGTTTTAATAATTAAATTTGCTTCATTGTTAGAATTGCTTCATGTAAATAATCTGGTACATATTCTGTTAATACTTGATTTTTAGAATAGTTATATTGGTCCTCATCTCGAACTTCGAGATATAGTTCGAGATAGATCTTATCTCGAAAATTTTGAAGATAAACTAGGCACTGGTAACTCGAACTCAGTTCCTAAGTCGAACTTCGAGATAAAGTTCGAGATAGTCACTAACTCGAAAATCTAAGTCGAGTTTCGAGTTGAAGTTCGAGATAGTCATTAACTCGAAAATCTAAGTCTAGTTTCGAGTTGAAGTTCGAGATAGTCATTAACTTGAAAATCTAAGTCTAGTTTCGAGTTGAAGTTCGAGATAGTCACTAACTCACTAACTCGAAAATCTTCCCAGACTTAGAATTTTCAAAACTTCACTCTGGAAGCTCAAATCGATATAGGACCTAATATTTGTGTGTTGTTGTAAATATTATTGTAAATTAATTAGTATATACTCAATAGTCTGTAGTATAAATTAATAGTCTATAGTCTGTTAGACAATTTGTGTCTACTCAGACTATCTAGCAGTCTATCCAGCCAATAGTCTATATACAATAGTCTGTGTATTATTAATGTAAATTAAATAGTCTATATACAATAGTCTGTAGTGTACATTAATATATATAGTCTATTTAGACTATCGGACAGACTATCCAGCGGTAGTCTAGATTAGTTTATTTTCTATTTTCGCTTTAGTTATTATCTTTTAGACTATCCTTTAGACTATCCATTAGTATATATATAGACTGTGTCCACAGACTATCTTTAATCTAATTTTTGTCTAAACTCACGAGTTAAGTCTCTGAGTACTCTTTCTCTGTTCGTTTATATACATACGATACATACAACGAACCGCCGCCCGATTTTCTTCAAAAATCGACCTTGTTTCTCAACCAAATCACGATCTGAAAACACCATTGTTCTGATCTCTTCAAGCCCGGTAATTTGATTGGTTAATCTTTCGATTTGGTAGTGTTTTAAGAAATCGTAATTTTCAAGAACTTAGTCGAATTTCTTGAATAATCTGCACTTTGAGAACGATTCTGCAAAAACTAAAAATAGTGGTGTGTTTGTGTGAATTCAGAGATCAACATACATTAATTTCAGAATTTTCTGTGAAGTTTCGATTTTACTGATTTTTCTGGTTATTTGAATTAATTGTTAAAATCCCTAAAAATTCGAATTTGGGCAAATTAATTCAGTGTGTTGAAGTTAAAATGGCTGTTAATATGGAGATTATCAATCATAATTTTGTTGGTCATTTTAATCCCGATAATTGTACTCTCGAGAGGGTTAAACCTTGGATTCGATTTTTAAATGAGCATTCTCTTATTCGTCATGCCATGATTCTCAATGCTCCGTTAAAAGTTGATTCACTTTTGGAAATGTGTTCTACATTTGTTCTCTCGACTGACTCTAGTTCTTTCACTTTTACCGTGGGAGACACACCTTATGTTGTGGATGACTCAACTGTTAACACTGTTTTACGACTTCCAACAAATGACTTTGTTGATGTTCCATCTGAAGCAGTGCTAACACAATTTTTCAATGACATCCATTATCAAGGAGAAGTTGATCTTTCTAAGTTGTCTAAAAGTAACTTCATGGCTGAATGGGATTATTTCTTTGACACAATTGCTAAGGTGTTTGCTAACACTAAAAAGAATAATTTTCACAATATTCCTACTTTGCTTCAGAGAATTGGTTATGCAGTTGCTAATAATCAAAGGGTTAATTTTGGTAAATTAATTTTTGATGCCATGGTAAGTCGTCTCATAACTGCCAAGAACGATCATGATTTGGGTAGTAAAGTTGATTGTTACTATCCAAGGTTTTTAACTATTATATTTAATCATGTTGTTTCTGATGATCATCAAAGATTGTTTGCTAACTCTCGTACCGAAGCATCAGGAAGAACACATAAAAAATTCTTCACCAGGTTAGCAACAATGAAGAAGTACACAAATGTTCCAGTGGTCATTACTCAGTATATGTCCAACTTCATAGAACTGCCAATCATACAAGAACAAGAAGCAGCAACTGCTCCTGAACCTGAACATCAACTTCAAGTGGCTCAACCCACTACTGCTGGGATTTCTGCAACTGCTACTGAACAGGTATTCTCATTTTTCCCTGAAACTACTTCTGGAGCCCAAGTGGCTGATAGGTTAGACCAAGAGGTTGTAGAACCACAACTTCTATCCCAGGTCTTAGAGCCAAACACAGTGTCATCTAAAATCTCAAAACCCAAATCCAGAAGTAAATTAACAGTGAAAAGACCTAATTTAAGAAATAGTGATATGAGTGATCCCACAGCTCTGCCTCCACCAAAGAAGCGAAGAAACTTACTAATTGAGGCAACTGTCAGCCCATCCATATCCTCCCAAAAGGATACGGACATTGGAATGGCACATGAACAGTTACTGGAACCATTCTCTCAACAGGATGAGTCCATTGAAATTTGCCAGTCGGCCATGGCACCCTGTACAGAGTCAAGCACACCCCTATTACTCACAATGGGGGAAAACATAACTGTAGAATCTGATGTGGCTAGGGACAATGAGCAACGAGTGCACAATAGGATTGATACTGAAACAGTGCCTACCATAGTCACGGTAGAAGAGCCTTCACAGGTTAATGAGGGAAATCTTGACTCTCAGCCACAAATAATAGAGTCATCATCTCCCCTCCCAGGAGGAACATTCCTGGCTCCCTCAAGGGATTTTCCACTCGCAGTTTCAACTGGAGAAAGTGGAAGGCAACTCGATCTTTCTGTCACTGAAGAAATTCAGACATCAATTCCAAATGAGATGACAGAAATGACTGAGGAAAGGGATTTGCGAACTCCCATTGCACCACCACTGACCTTCCAAGAGGAGGCTAGGGTGATTTTATCTGCAGGTACACATTCTGGAGCAGCTAAGGAAATAGTGAGGAGTGATGTGAGGAACACCACTAAACTGAGTGAAACACATGCACGTCAGATGAGTGAAACTCAGAGTGATATTCAGGTGAGTGCACACACTGACACATACACTCGTTCATTGGAAGAAAAGATTAAAGCTCTAGAAAAGGAACTTGAGGCCAGTAAAGCTGAAGCAAAATTACTACGAGAACAAGTGGGTGAACGGTCTTCTTCATCTACCTCTGTCAAAAATCAGCTTGCTGTGATAAAGAATGACATCACCAAGATGAAGACAACATTCACAAACAAGTTCAACACTCTCGAATTATCTTATGAACAGGCACTTGATGATGCTGGAGAGGTTACTGTTACTCAAGATAAACTCATTTCTGTAATCTCCGACAAAGTTGAAAATCTTCAAACAGCATTAATTAAGAGTCAATTGTCTACTGAACACCGTCTTGATGTGATTGAAAGGCAGAATGCACAACAAGGTAAAGGGATCAAACATTTGTTCAACATGATTAGCAGAACTCACACACCCACCGCAGAAGAAAGGGAATTCTTTGAAGGAAAAGGTGGAGATGGTGATGAGCGAGACCCTGGAGATGGTGCATTTCACACTTCGGTAGAGGATTCCTCAACTAAGGGGGAGAAGTCAAGAGAGGGAACTAGTAAAGACTCTGAACAAGGTGAACAAGGGAGAGATAAGGGGAAGAAGATAGCAGATTCTCAGAAAAGTGCTGAAGACACAGAAGACACTGAAGGGTATTACTACACAGGTGAACCAGACAACTTTGATGTTTTTGCTGATCTAAGGTTCTCTGATGTGGGTGAAAAAATACCAGAACCAGATTTTAGCAGCTGGGAAGATGAAGTGCCAGTTGACCCTGAATATGAAGCTGAGCAAGCAAAACTGGATTTTGAAGCTGAATTAGAAGTTGAAAGGCAAGAAGCAAATCTCAAATTGCGAGATGAAAAGCTTCAGAAAACACTAGATATGCTTGCACACAAAGAAAGACTTCAAAAAGAGGAAGCAGAAGCAAGGCAACGGGAACATGCACTTAAAGTTCAAGAAAGGAAGTTATACGTCAAGTTTAAGAGTGGTGAGAAATGGGAACGTGCTCAACGAATAATAGACTCACATCATTCTCTTGATAATGATGATTGTCGACTTCTTTCTATCTTTGAAAGACTCAAAGAGCTTAACCCAACACACGAGATGTACATGAGAGCCCTGAGAACAGAAGTTGTGAGAATAACAACTGCAGGTGAAACGAAAACAGATGAGTTCTTAATATTTGTTGATTGTCATGAGTTTGGAACACAAAGAGTTTCAATTCAGTTCTTCTATGACAAATCATTGACAGAAATCTGGGTTCTTAGGCCAAAGGTAAGAACTTCTTCTGAGTTGGGTGTACTACTTCATGAAAAATTCAAAGAGTTTGCTGAAAGAGCTGGTCCAGAAATAGTTAAATTGCCTAGACAATTGAAATTCCTTAATGGTGAGGTGCTTCATACAATCAATCTTGAGAATGAGGAATTGTTCACACACTCTGCCAGGCAGTTGGTCTATATTGAATATGTTCTGAGAAATCAAGGATTTTCAACTAAAGAGAAGTTAGACATTGCTGATCGCATTAAATCCTATGCAGAGGTCAAATTTCTTAAGGATTATGAGAAGTTCAAAGGTCAATTGAGAAAGGCACTTGGAATTCCTCTTGTTCGTCCTACAGGATTCTCATCAAGAAAAGAGTTGCTAGTTGATGCAGAATTGCACAAAAATCTGCCAGAAATGGATGATCCAGAAGAAGGAGAAATAAGGAAGGAAGACAGTCAGAAATGAAGAACAGCTCTACATGTAATATTTTTAGAGTTAGACAGATCAAGATAGGATAATGTTTAATATGATCAGGCTAGAGGATCATCTATCTTGTATTTATCATTATGTTTGAATCTGGAAATTGTTATAAATACCAGAACTTTATCATTATTTATTTGCTATTAATGTTTTATCATTTACTAGTTTAAGTTGAGTTAGTTGAGTTATCCTCTAGGAATTTGCTTGTTAATTTATAACAAACAAATAGGGGGAGATTGAAAGGCATATGACTCAGCCTATTTGTAGTTCGAGGATCCAACTCAACTTAAAGTAGATTGTAATAAGTAAATAATATTAACTGTCACAGGAATCTCAGAAGATGCTATCTATCAGAAGGAACAAATCTACAAGTCAATCTATAGTTTTGATATTTTACACTGGAAGAAGTTCAGTCTACTGATCAAGCCTCAGTGTGGTATTCAAGGTCATGGATTTAATTCAGCAGGACAGAGATTTCTACAAGTGACAAGAGACAGTATCAGTACAGAATATTTAAAGAAAGTTGAGAGAAGAAATTGACCACAGCTTAAAGTCAAAATGAAGAACAGAAGTTGAAGTTAGTCGTTCATGAACCAGACCGTGCATCGAGCGTCAACAAATATTCAGTGGAGGTTCTTTATTTATTTCAGTGGTTTAAAAGTGAAGGTTAGACTATCAAATGAATTATGTTAATTCTCTATTAATTAATTTAAAGTATTTAGTTAACTTAATTAATAAATTAATTCTTCAAAGATTAATTTATTTATTAAGTTAATTATTGAATTGATTAATTTAGAATTAATATAGATTGCTAAAAGACTATCAGAAGTGTTTTTAGACTATGGTTTTATTATTAAAAGACTATCTGAGATAGTCTACGAGATAGTCTGCTCAGCATACTCTGTCCAGTTTGATAGTCTGCTAAGGGATTGTCTATCAGGATAGTCATTCTGATAGTCTGGAGAAAGAATTGGGTAGTCTGCCAAGCCAGATAGTCACACCGGTAGTCTGCAAGAGAATGGATAGTCACACCGGTAGTCTGCAAGAGAAAGGATAGTCACACCGGTAGTCTGCAACAGGTCAGATAGTCACACCGGTAGTCTATGTGTTCCCTGGATAGTCTGCAAGCCTTTAGACAGTCTGTGGATAGTCTGTTTAAGTGTTAAAATAGACAGAAGATATTTTCAACATAACAACTACAAAAGAGACAGAAGCCAGGATACACAGATAGATACGAGACATGTTTTAAAGACAGAAGACAAATATTACTCCCTCCGTCCCAAAATACATGTCCCTTTTCTAAAACAAATTTGTCCCAAATTACATGTCCCTTTTCTCTTTTCAATGCAAATTTAAGTGTAGTTTTACAAAACTATCCCTACATTTATTGTATCAAAATTTTGACTTTTTTAAACTTAACTCTATTCTCATTTAACAATGTATTAAATAAGGGTATTAGTTGGAAAATTTTATTCAACTAACTTTATCTTAATATGTGTGTTTTTTAGAAAAGGGACATGTAAATTGGGACGGAGGGAGTACATCTCTCTCTCATCTTTAAAGCCATTGATTATCTCAGTTAATTCACAGAAAATCAAGTTCAACTCATTTGTAATATTTGATCCGATAGAACTTAATTATTTGTGACTCTTGTATTACTAGCGAATTAAGTTTCCTAGTTCATATCTCGATTTTTATTAACTAAATTAGAAAAGTTCATGTCGAATTTTCTAATTAGTTTTTATTAACGTGACAATACTCTGTACTGATTTTGTAACAACCATCAAGTTTAATATATCGTTATATTTAACTTGAATTTTGTTTCAATTAATTCCGCTCAAATTTGTCTAAACTAAATTTTATTTAACGGACAAATTTCGATAAAAAGATATAGATTGTATTCAACCCCCCTTCTACAATCTTAACGGACCTAACAGTTGGTATCAGAGCAGGGTTATAGTAAACTAGAAACGAGAGTGTGTAGGAGTGTGTATAGCTAAGTAAGGAATGTCAGAGCTCATGTAGAGTTCATGTTGGACTATTGGATATAGTACCAATTAGTAAGTTAAGATTGGAGTACTCGTTTGAGATAGTTGTGCTGAATTGGATAGATCGCCTGGCGAATGGAGATGTCTACAGTGGAATCTTCAGAGATTATTACGAGTTGACGATGGCATACGATATCGATATTCTTAAAACGTGGAACGGAAGAAGCTTAAATTCGAATGACGAGCTATCGAAGGAATTGGCAAAGAAGGCATAAGTAGTGACCTTGGCAATACCTTTTCTTTCTATGAATTATTTTGATATCCCTCCTAAAGAGGTATTCGTTAAAGGATATTTCTCCTCTTCTAAACAGTGACATTTTGATACTTGTGTTCAATCTCCATTTTGAATCTCAATTGTTTCAGTGGTTACTATGAAACCTATTTTTAAATTTCTGAGACTTTCAACTTTTTGTTTTCTCCAATGGTTAATAACCTTATTTGCAATATAGTACCACTTGTTCGGTACTTTCTTTCTGGTTCTTCTTTTTGGAGACTAACACCTTTGGAATTCCTTTCATACTTCTCTACTCCAATTGAGATGAACAACCCTATTTATAGGGGACACCAGGTATATCTGTCTGTGTGATAGAAGTTGGATGGGACGCCATCACTGGTGTGTTGTGTATTACAAGAAGGCTGATCACCTTTAATTGTAAATGTCGGAGCTAAGACACACAACGTCGGGTTCATGTGATCATATCGATCTCTCAGTTATTCTCTTATTTCAAATCAGGTTGCTTTAAAATTCATAAAATTCATAACCACAATTGTGGGACATTTGCTATGATATGGAATCTGTTCTCTTCAAAATTCCATGATTCTTGATATCTCTGTTGAATTTCAAAGGTATGGCAATCAGGTCAGAATGAGTTAATTTGTCAGAATGGGTTAATTTCGCTGATAGATTAAATTAGATTGGTGGTAGAATTACCGACCGCAGCGGATCACGATGAGATTGGAGCGCCGGTGACATGTTAACGGTTTCAAGGATATTATGTTAATGGAAAGTTGGCCGAGCCATATTTGGAACGAATAATGATGTGTTGTACGACTCCAGTGACAATTGTGTCAGATAGAGACCCTATAGTTGAATTGAGATTTTGGAAAAGTTGTTTACGAAAGGACACTATCCCCAGTTTTGTAAAGCAAGTGTTGATGATGAAGGAGTTAAGGAACCCCACTAGTTGCCTTAGCTGATTCCGAGGACGGAATCCTTATAAGGGGGAAGAATGTAACGACCCGAAAAATTACGTGTAATTTATTATATTAAAATATATTTTTAGTTGATTTTAATGTGTGTTAGTTTATTTTTAATGCATTTAAACGCGTTATGATTTTTATTAAATAGGAATATTATCTCATACGTGTTATGTGACTTCTGTGTATCATAGAATATTTTATTCTATTTTTCTTTAATTTTTATATTTTTAGAATACAATTATTTCGCATTTTAATTTCCGGATCCAGCCCCTATATTGAATTCGAGACCCTGTTTTTCATAAAATTATTTTCAGATAATAATGGGATGTTCAAAAATGTATTATTTTGTAATTTTTGTAATATCCGTAATTTTTGGAGAATTTTGGCATTTATATCATATTTGTTTAAAAATAAAATTTTTACATTTTTATCCCATAAAAATTATTTTTAAGGCTTAATGATTTTAATTAGGGGTTAAGAATATTTTTGGGGTATTAATTTTTGATTTATATAAATAGCAGCAGATTATTTTTTTAATTAATTAAAATAATCAAAAATCAGATTTTTGATTTAATTTTTCTGAAAATTCTTTGAAGTGTTCTTCATAGTTCTTGAGAATCAATCAGCCTTTTGAAGGTGATTCTTTTATTCAAATCCTTCATATGAGTAATCAAATTGAATGGCATGATATGTACTACATGAAGATGTGGGTGTGTATATGCGTGTATGTGTTGATCTTAAATTTTTAATTTAATTCGAATTTCTAGGGTTTATGTGCAAATATTTGGGGCTTTTTGTTTAAGAGATTGGTTGATTGTTTTGATGGTTTGTATAGCTTCCCATGATCCTAGGTAGTTATTTGATGTATTCAATTGATGTGTTTGTGTTCAATTTTGTGATATGCGAATTAAGTTTTTAAACCGAATTTTCAAATGATTATACCGTTCTTTGTGATGATATGTTGTGTTTAAGAGGTTAGGGATTTGATTGTACAATTGCTTAGCTTTGTTTTGGTATATAGAATGTTAAGTTTGGCGACCGTTTTCGAGCTCGCCGGATTTTGGCCGGTTCTTGAACGGATTTGATCGGGTTAGGTGAAAACCGATCCGTTTGGTTTGATTATGGTTGATACTGAGCTCTAGGATGAATTTGGGACTTATAGGAGTTGAAACCGCGTGATTTAGAGCTGTTTTTGGGCTCGTCGGATTCTGGGTTTGGTTCGCCGGATAATTTTCCGGCCACCGGATTCTGGGCAATCTGCCATTGATGGTGGTGGTGTTCTTGAAGCATTCATGTGAACGTGGTGATGAATAGTACCTGTTTGATCTTTAAAATCTGTTAACCTTTTCTGAAAAGTGATTTTGGAATTTATTTTTACTTTTTACCAATTATTTTTACTTTTATTTACTTTTAATTACTTTTATTTACTTTTAATTACTTTATAATTCTGAATTTAATTATAAATTTTAGGAAAATTATTTCTGAAAATGTTTTATAAATCTAGAATTTATTTTTGAATTTCATTTTAATTATTTCTTTATTTCTTTATTTATTTGTTTTTAATTCGAAAATAATTAAGAATTAAATTCTTTTAATTATATTAATTAATCTCAAATAATGATTTAATTAATTTGATTATCTAATAAATGTAATTAATTATTAGATAATTTTATTAATTAATTATTACTTGATTCTAATTAATTTATTTAGGATTATTAACCAATTTTCTGTTTAAAAGTGATTTAAAATAGAAAGAAATTGTTTTAAATCATAAAAATAATCCGGGAGCGATAAAAATAGTTTTAAAATTATAAAATTATTTATAAACCCGGATTAAATATTTGTTAAAATATTTTGGAGATCCAATAATTACCCGGAGAGTTTATTAGCAAACGTTTTTGATTCAAGAAGAGTTATTTAAATCTTTTAAAATTCTTTTAAGTGCTTTTAAAATATTTTTAAATATTCTAAAATTATTTTGAGTGCTCTTTTATTTGTGAGTCGTATCTGCTATGTGAATTACGTGCTATGTGATTATGTGATCTACTTATCGAGTCTTTATACGTGCAATGTGAATTATCAAAGTGTTTATTTCGAGGGTTAAGCGTTGTAATTATATTTCTATTTCTTTGTCGAGGATTTGAATAAATCTCTTGAGGATTAATCGTGTTTTGAGGATTAATTGATTTTCATGTTTCTTTATTGAGGAATAAGATAAATGTTTTGAGGATTATTTATAGATTGAGTTGGACTAAGTTGAATGCATAAATGTTTAATTCGAGGATTAATTGGTAAATATTGACTTAGGAATGTCAGCGGAGTTAAGTTGGTATGAGACGAAGAAAGTTGGAGATGGATGCAGTATTGTGTGGATTGTAATAAAGAAGGTTGGAGATGAAAGTATTGTTTGTGGAATTGCTGGTTTACTTGTGAGGTGTTTTAACACCGGGAAAACGTCTATGTTCAAAGGGGACATTTCCGATTATTTTCTTTCAACAGAGATATTGAAGTAGACACGCGGGGTCGATATCGACGGATCAGACTCGTGGCAACCGCTGAAGCGTAAAGCAAAGCATGATTAAAACAGAGGATATGATGACGTAAGATAGAAGAAGAAGGTAGACGGGTTACCTCGACTTTGCGCAATAGCTAAGGACCAGAGGCAAGTATTTTCTTGATCATCCTAAACACTTTTTATTTTTGTTTTATTTATTCATATCATGACAAATAGTTATTGTTCAGAGCTATTTGTGGTTCTTAAATATTCTTGTGCAAACACAGTTGCTTGATATTGTACCCTTGATGTGGGGAATTGTGTAAGAAAAACTCTTCATATCCTTATTATCGTAGTAATAATAGGATATGACCTGTATTTAAAACTAAGCATTTCCTGTTGAATTCGGAAATTGCTCTATTGGATTGGAAAATAGTAAAGCGTAGGAGGCCATGGTTGCTACCATGGTCCAGCAATATTTAAGGAGGATATGGTAACCATTCCATCTTCCTATAGGCTAACATTACTTGCCTATTTTGGGTACCCCAGAAATCCGAACTATACACACACGGAAAAAAAGAGAATACCGGTGGAGTATAGAGGGTCCCATTGCCTTAGAACCTGATCAGGGGGCAATGGTGTTTCAGTAAAGTGTATCCAATCCATATCGCCAGAATGGCTATTATATATTGTGAGTTGGCAGATGATTCATTTTATGACATGCCAAATGATTTCAGTTATGATTTGAATTATATCACAGTTGTTGATTCAGTTTTCTCTATAAACTGTTTTACATTTCAGTTGATTTTATGCCCCACTTATCCTGATTTTATATCAAAATTTTTATACGCTTGCTGAGCATTTCTTTCGCTCATACTTGCTGTTGTAAATTCTAACATTTCAGTAAGGTAGTTTGGCGAGACGTATCCGCACAGTTCAGAAAGAGAAGAAGCGTGATGCTATTTCGAAGATGACTTGGCTCAGGATGTCTGGATTTAGTGTAAGATCTATTTTATATAATTGAGTTCTAATATTTATTATTATTATTATGTACTAGTCTAGTTGGCCTGGCGTACTTCTTATCGAAGTTACACCAGTGGTTTAAGATTTGATCAAAGAGAATGTGGTAAAGAAAGAATGCTTTTTATTTAACGGAATTTGGATTCTTGTTTCTAGCCCTATAACCTTAAAAGATCTTGGTATGTTTGGGGTCACAGATGTTATATTTCCAGTGTTGGACAATCACAAGTGAATGATTATTATTAAACAGATGTTTTATTTTGAGGATTTTCGCGTGGCAACCAAATCTCCTGACCCCGGATTTGGGGGGTGTCACATATATGGCTTAATTTATTACCCTTTTTTGTTTTCTGCCTGATGTCGATCATATTAGGAGTAAACCCTGCGCACAATTTTCTAATATAATTTGGTTTTGATCCTACATATTACGTGTACGTGTATATAGTTTAAGCTATATAATACAGGTTATTAATAATGATTAGTAACTGATACAGAAATAGTAGTAGATGTCAAAAAAAAATGTTTGTAGTTGGTTGGAATCGATCCCGAGACCTTTGGTAGTACATCTTTATTATCCCTCTTACTTTTATTATATATAAGGATATAATTGCTTGGTAATTCACCCAATCAACCGGGGTTTGACTCTAACCACTATTTTTTTTAAATTGTTTTCTAACTTTTAATCTTCTTTTTTTTGTAGTTTTTCTTTTCAAAATTTCATTTTTTATACTTTCAACACAGTTTTAAATCTATAAACACTTCTTATTGTTGAATTTAGAATTTGTTTCTCTTTTTTAATTTATTTTACGATTAAAATTTCAAATTATTATTTATTTTTAAAATTAAAAATAATACCGATTCACTACAAAACATTTCCGTCGTGCTCCTCAATTAAAATTTGGAGAAAAGAGAAGATAATGGAAGAGAAAATTTTTAAAAAAAAAATTCAAAAATGTGCTCCAGAATGTTTTGGTAAGAGAAGAGAAGAAAAATTCTCTTCAAAAGTTTATTTCCAACAATGGGATGTGTTAGGTCCGTTAAGATTGTAGAAGGGGGGGGTTGAATACAATCTATATCTTTTTTTCGAAATTTGTCCGTTAAATGAAATTTAGTTTAGACAAATTTGAGCGGAATTAATTGAAACAAGATTCAAGTTAAATATAACGATATATTAAACTTGATGGTTGTTACAAAATCAGTACAGAGTATTATCACGTTAATAAAAACTAATTAGAAAATTCGACATGAACTTTTCTAATTTAGTTAATAAAAATCGAGATAAGAACTAGGAAACTTAATTCGCTAGTAATACAAGAGTCACAAATAATTAAGTTCTATTGGATCAAATATTACAAATGAGTTGAACTTAATTTTCTGTGAATTAAATGAGATGGTCAGTAGCTCTTAAAGATGAGAGAGATGTTATATTTTTGCTCCTGTCTTTTTTTCAGCTTGTCTCGTGTGTCTGTGAATGTGGGCTACTGTCTCTTTTGTAGTTAACATCTTCAAAATATCTCCTGTCTTTTTTTTACTTCAACAGACTATCCACAGACTGTTTTTAAAAGGCTTGCAGACTATCCAGGAGACACACAGACTACCGGTGTGACTATCTGTCTTGCTTCAGACTACCGGTGTGACTTTCCTTCTTCATCAGACTACCGGTGTGACTATCAACACTCTTCAGACAACCGGTGTGACTATCAATTCTCTACAGACAACCGGTGTGACTATCAATTCTTGGCAGACTACCGAATTCTTTAGCAGACTATCACTTAGACTATCTCAAATAGTCTTTTAACAATAAAACCATAGTCTTAAAACACTTCTGATAGTCTTTCAGCAATCTATATTAATTCTAAATTAATTAATTCAATAATTATCTTAATAAATAAATTAATTCTTGAAGAATTAATTTATTAATTAAGTTAACTAAATACTTTAAATTAATTAATAGAGAATTAACATAATTCATTTGATAGTCTAATCTTCACTTTTAAACCACTGAAATAAATAAAGAACCTCCACTGAATATTTGTTGACGCTCAATGCACGGTCTGGTTCATGAACGACTAACTTCAACTTCTGTTCTTCATTTTGACTTTAAGTTGTGGTCAATTTCTTCTGACACCTTTCTTCAAATATTCTGTACTGATACTGTCTCTTGTCACTTTTAGAAATCTCTGTCCTTCTGAATTAAATCCATGACTTTGAATACCACACTGAGGCTTGATCAGTAGACTGAACTTCTTCCAGTGTAAAATATCAAAACTATAGATTGACTTGTAGATTTGTTCCTTCTGATAGATAGCATCTTCTGAGATTCCTGTGACAGTTAATGTTATTTACTTATTACAATCTACTTTAAGTTGAGTTGGATCCTCGAACTACAAATAGGCTGAGTCATATGCCTTTCAATCTCCCCCTATTTGTTTGTTATAAACTAACAAGCAAATTCCTAGAGGATAACTCAACTAACTCAACTTAAACTAGTAAATGATAAAACTGTAATTGCAAAGTAAATAATGAAAAAGTTCTGGTATTTATAACAATTTCCAGATTCAAACATAATGATAAATACAAGATAGATGATCCTCTAGCCTGATCATATTAAACATTATCCTATCTTGATCTATCTAACTCTAAAGATATTACATGTAGAGTTGTTCTTCATTTCTGACTGTCTTCCTTCCTTATTTCTCCATCTTCTGGATCATCAATTTCTGGCAGATTTTTGTGCAGTTCTGCATCAACTAGCAACTCTCTTCTTGATGAGAATCCTGTAGGGCGAACAAGAGGAATTCCAAGTGCCTTTCTCAGCTGACCTTTGAACTTCTCATAATCCTTAAAAAATTTGACTTCTGCATAGGATTTAATACGATCAGCAATTTCTAACTTCTCTTTAGTAGAAAATCCTTGATTTCTCAGAACATGTTCAATATAGACCAGCTGCTTGGCAGAGTGTGTGAACAATTCTTCATTCTCAAGATTGATTGTATGAAGCACCTCACCTTTAAGGAATTTCAATTGTCTAGGCAATTCAACTATTTCAGGACCAGCTCTTTCAGCAAACTCTTTGAATTTCTCATGAAGTAGTACACCCAACTCAGAAGAAGTTCTTACCTTTGGCCTAAGAACCCAGATTTCTGTCAATGATTTGTCATAGAAGAACTGAATTGAAACTCTTTGTGTTCCAAACTCATGACAATCAACAAATATTAAAAGCTCATCTGTTTTTGTTTCACCTGCAGTTGTTATTCTCACAACTTCTGTTCTTAGAGCTCTCATATACATATCGTGAGTTGGATTAAGCTCTTTGAGTCTTTCAAAGATAGAAAGAAGTCGTCTATCATCATTATCAAGAGATTGATGTGAGTCTATCATTCGTTGAGCACGATCCCATTTGTCACCACTCTTAAACTTGACGTATAACTTTCTCTCTTGAGTTTTAAGTACATGTTCTCGTTGCCTTGCTTCTGCTTCCTCTTTTTGAAGTCTTTCTTTGTGTGCAAGCATATCTAGTGTTCTCTGAAGCTTTTCATCTCGCAATTTGAGATTTGCTTCTTGCCTTTCAACTTCTAATTCAGCTTCAAAATCCAGTTTTGCTTGCTCAGCTTCATATTCATGGTCAACTGCCACTTCATCTTCCCAGCTGCTAAAGTCTGGTTCTGGTATTTTTTCACCCTCATCAGAGAACTTTAGATCAGCAAAAACATCAAAGTTGTCTGGTTCACCTGAGTAGTAATACCCTTCAGTGTCTTCTGCACTCTTCTGAGAATCTGCTATCTTCTTCCCTTTATCTCTCCCTTGTTCACTAGTTCCCTCTCTTGACTTCTCCCCCTTAGTTGAGGAATCCTCTACCGAAGTGTGAAATGCACCATCTCCAGGGTCTCGCTCATCACCATCTCCACCTTTTTCTACAAAGAATTCCCTTTCTTCTGCTGTGGGTGTGTGAGTTCTGCTGATCATGTTGAACAAATATTTGATCCCCTTACCTTGTTGTGCATTCTGCCTTTCAATCACATCAAGACGACGTTCAGTAGACAGTTGACTCTTAATTAATGCTGTTTGAAGATTTTCAACTTTGTCGGAGATTACAGAAATAAGTTTATCTTGAGTCACAGTAACCTCTCCAGCATCATCAAGTGCCCGTTCAAAAGATAATTCGAGAGTGTTGAACTTATTTGTGTAAGTTGTCTTCATCTTGGTGATGTCATTCTTTATCACAGCAAGCTAATTTTTGACAGAGGTAGATGAAGAAGACCGTTCATCCACTTGTGCTCGAAGTAATTTTGCTTCAGCTTTACTGGCCTCAAGTTCCTTTTCTAGAGCTTTAATCTTTTCTTCCAATGAACGAGTGTATGTGTCAGTATGTGCACTCACCTGAATATCACTCTGAGTTTCACTCATCTGACGTGCATGTGTTTCACTCAGTTTAGTGGTGTTCCTCACATCACTCCTCACTAATTCCTTAGCTGCTCCAGAAAGTGTACCTGCAGATAAAATCACCCTAGCCTCCTCTTGGAAGGTCAGTGGTGGTGCAATGGGAGTTCGCAAATCCCTTTCCTCAGTCATTTCTGTCATCTCATTTGGAATTGATGTCTGAATTTCTTCAGTGACAGAAAGATCGAGTTGCCTTCCACTTTCTCCAGTTGAAACTGCGAGTGGAAAATCCCTTGAGGGAGCCAGGAATGTTCCTCCTGGGAGGGGAGATGATGACTCTATTATTTGTGGCTGAGAGTCAAGATTTCCCTCATTAACCTGTGAAGGCTCTTCTACCGTGACTATGGTAGGCACTGTTTCAGTAACAACCCTATTGTGCTCTCCTTGCTCATTGTCCCTAGCCACATCAGACTCTACAGTTATGTTTTCCCCCATTGTGAGTAATAGGGGTGTGCTTGACTCTGTACAAGGTGCCATGGCTGACTGGCGAATTTCAATGGACTCATCCTGTTGAGAGAATGGTTCCAGTAACTGTTCATGTGCCATTTCAATGTCCGTATCCTTTTGGGAGGATATGGATGGGCTGACAGTTGCCTCAATTAGAAAGTTTCTTCGCTTCTTTAGTGGAGGCAGAGCTGTGGGATCACTCATATCACTACTTCTTACTTTACGTCTTTGCACTGTTAATTTACTTCTGGCTTTGGGTTTAGAGATTTTAGATGACACTGTGTTTGGCTCTAAGACCTGGGATAGAAGTTGTGGTTCTACAACCTCTTGGTCTAACCTATCAGCCACTTGGGCTCCAGAAGTAGTTTCAGGGAAAGATAATACCTGTTCAGTAGTAGATGCAGAAATCCCAGCAATAGTGAGTTGAGCCACTTGAAGTTGATGTTCAGGTACAGGAGCAATTGCTGCTTCTTGTTCTGGTTGCTCAGGAACATACTCAGGTTGCTGTTGTGGTGGTTGTTCTTGTATGATTGGCAGTTCTATGAAGTTGGACATATACTGAGTAATGACCACCGGAACATTTGTATACTTCTTCATTGTTGCTAACCTTGTGAAAAATTTTTTATGTGTTTTTCCTGAAGCTTCAGTACGAGAGTCAGCAAACAATCTTTGATGAACATCAGAAACAACATGATTAAATATGAGAGTTAAAAACCTTGGATAGTAACAATCAACTTTACTACCCAAATCATGATCGTTCTTGGCAGTTGTGAGACGATTTACTATGGCATCAAAAATTAATTTACCAAAATTAACCCTTTGATTATTAGCAACTGCATAACCAATTCTCTGAAGCAAAGTAGAAATATTGTGAAAATTATTCTTTTTAGTGTTAGCAAACACCTTAGCAATTGTGTCAAAGAAATAATCCCACTCAGCCATAAAGTTACTTTTAGATAACTTAGAAAGATCAACTTCTCCTTGATAATGGATGTCATTGAAAAATCGTGTCAGTACTGCTTCAGATGGAAGATCAACAAAGTCATTTGTTGGAAGTCGTAGAATGGTGTTAACAGTTGAGTCATTCACAACATAAGGTGTGTCTCCCACAGTAAAAGTAAAAGATGTTGAGTCCGTGGAGAGAACAAATGTAGAACATATTGCCAACAGTGAATCAACTTTTAAGGGAGCATCGAGAATCAAGGCATGACGAATAAGAGTATGCTCATTTAAAAATCGAATCCACGGTTTAACCCTCTCGAGAGTACAATTATCGGGATTAAAATGACCAACAAAATTATGATTTATTATCTCCATATTACCAGCCATTTTAATTTCAACACACTGAATTAATTTACCCAAATTCGAATTTTAGGGTTTTTAACAATTAATTCAATTAACCAGAAAAATCAATAAAATCGACACTTCACAGAAAATTCTGAAATTAATGTATGTTGATCTCTGAATTTACACAAACACACCACTATTTTTAGTTTTTGCAGAATCGAACCCAAATTTCTTGAATTTTAAATCGTATTTCTTGATTTTCGAAAAATGCAACCACTAAAAACTGAACCAAATCGAATAATTAACCAGTCAAATCAAAGAGCTTGAAGAGATTAGAACACAGGTGTTTTCAGATTGTGATTTGGTTGAGAAACACGGTCGATTTTTGAAGAAAATCGGGCGGCGGTTCGTTGTGTGTATTGTATGTATATAAACAAACAGAGAAAAAGACTCAGAGACTTAACTCGTGAGTTTCAGACAAACAATAGACTAACGATAGTCTACAGACAAATCTGTATACATATTAACGGTAGTCTAAAAATAGAATTAAAAAGAGAATTAGACTATAGACTAATAGACTATACTTGATAGTCTATCTGATAGTCTAATTAGACTAAAATAGACTGTCTAGACTAAACTAATTAAACTATTTAGACTAACAATACCGATAGTCTAAAATAAATAAAAGAAAATTAACTACAACAGACTATTGTTGTATAGTCTGAAAGATAGTCTATTAGAGCTAATTAAACAACTACAGACTATTAATTTACAATACAGACTATTAATTAAAGACAAAATAGACTAAGAGACAATTAGAGACTAACTATGTAGACTATAGACTATAAGTATAGACTATTAATTTACAATAATAATAACAACACCACACAAATATTAGGTCCTATATAGACTATTAGAAGATTTTCGAGTTAGGGACTAACTCGAACTCTAACTCGAAATTCGACTTAGATTTTCGAGTTAGTGACCAACTCGAACTTCAACTCGAAACTCATCATCTCGAAGTGCAACTCGAAACTGCCTATCTCGAAGTTCTACTATCTCGAAGTTCGACTTAGGATTCGAGTTACCAGTGCTTAGATTCTTCAAAATTTTCGAGATAACTATCTTGAACTTTATCTCGAAGTTCGAGATGAGGACCAATATAACTATTCTAACAATCAATATTAACAGAATATGTACCAGATTATTTACATGAAAACAAAACATTAATAATAGAAAGACAAACACTACAAAATATTAAGTATTAATAATTTACATAAATATTCATGGTAAATTAATAAATCTATATATTTTCTAATAAAATAACTTTCTAATAGAAAATTATTTAAAAAGAAAATATGATTTATTTAACCATCATAAATATAATTTTTTAAGAAAAATAAGTTTCTCATAAATTACAACTTGTAAAATTTGAGAAAAATATTTTTAAGGAAAAAGAATTATTTTAACATTGAAAAGAAGTAAGTAGGGATATATTAAAATGATAATAGCAATGATTTGAACATCCACAAGTAACAAGGTAAGTTGATAAAATAATTATACAAGTGATTTTAATCAACAAATATTAACAAGATAATCACTTGCAAATTATTCAAGATCAAACCTCAGATATTAACTAGTTTAATTACTAGGACTATTTAACATACCCAATTCACCAACAATTCTGGTGAATGTGGATTCGTCAAGAGACTTAGTAAAAATATCTGCTGTTTGTTCTTCCGTGGGTACAAAATGTAACTCCACGGTACCATTCATGACATGCTCTCGGATAAAATGATACCTAATGTCAATGTGCTTGGTCCTCGTATGCTGCACAGGATTGTTGGAGATTGCTATGGCACTTGTATTGTCACACAGAATTGGAATATTGTCAAGTACAAAGCCATAGTCACGTAGCTGATTCCTAATCCACAAGATTTGAGCACAACAGCTTCCAGCAGCTATATATTCTGCTTCAGCTGTTGAGTTAGAAACTGTTTGTTGTTTCTTGCTGTACCAGGAGACCAACCTACCACCGAGAAATTGACAACTCCCAGAGGTGCTTTTTCTATCTACAACACTTCCTGCATAATCTGAATCTGTATATCCAACAAGGTTAAAACCAGATTCTTTAGGGTACCAAATACCTAAGTTAGGTGTACCCTTAAGATATCTCAATATTCGTTTAACAGCAATGAGATGCACATCTCTAGGATCCGCTTGGAACCTTGCACACAAGCATGTAGCATACATAATATCAGGTCTACTTGCAGTAAGGTAAAGTAATGAACCTATCATACCTCTGTAGCTTGTGATATCTACCTTAGCAGAATTTTCACAAGCTCCAAATTTCACAGCTGTTGATGATGGTGTTCTTGCTGAAGATGAGTCCTCCATTTGATATTTCTTGAGGAGCTCTCTGACATACTTGGATTGACAAATAAAAATTCCATCTGTCCTTTGACTTACTTGTAATCCAAGAAAGAACTTCAGCTCACCCATCAGGCTCATCTCAAATTTACCCTGCATTAACTTAGCAAATTTCTTGCAAAGAAGATCATTAGTAGACCCAAATATTATATCGTCCACATAGACTTGGACTAATATAGTATCATTCTTATGTTTCTTAGTAAAGAGAGTCTTGTCTATGACACCTCTAACAAATCCATTTTCAAGTAAAAATTCAGAAAGAGTGTCATACCATTTCCTTGGAGCTTGCTTAAGACCATAAATTGCCTTGAAGAGAAAGTAGACAAAATCCAAGAATTCTGGATCTTCAAAGCCAGGGGGTTGTTCTACATATACCTCTTCATCCAGCTTGCCATTCAGGAAGGCACTCTTGACATCCATTTGATAAACTTTGAAGTTTGAATGTGCTGCGAATGCCAAGAATATCCTTATAGCCTCAAGTCTAGCCACTGGTGCATAGGTTTCATCATAATCTATTCCTTCAGCTTGGGAATAACCTTTAGCAACCAGTCTTGCTTTGTTTCTAGTTACAATGCCATCTTCATCAAGTTTGTTTCTGAATACCCACCTGGTATCAACTACTTTCCTGTCTTTAGGTCTGGGTACCAGCTTCCATACTTCTTGTTGTTTGAATTGATTGAGTTCATCTTGCATAGCAATCACCCAATCAGGATCAGAGAGAGCTTCTTCTGTTTTCTTAGGTTCTATTGCAGACAGAAACCCAGAATAATTGCATTGATTTTGATAGCTCCTTCTAGTTTTTACACCAACATCTGGATCACCAACGATCAACTCAAAAGGATGAGCTCTATTCCACACAGTCTGTCTGGGAAGATTTGACCTTGATGATTCGCCTTGATCTTCATTATGATGTTGAGTATGACCAGTTGATCCTTCATCACCTCCCCCTGAGTTGTTGCCAGTTTGACTAGATGAATGTTCAGGAGTGTCAGTGGTATCTCCAGTCTGATCATTGTTTCCACCACCACCACCCTGATCATTATCATCATTATTACTGTTATCATTAGCAGCAACATCAGGTTGGTTGTCACCATCTGAATCGGAGTCTGTCATATCATCGAAAGATAACTTTTCAGATGAATCCTCCGTTTGGATACTAGGAAGTTTAGTGTCATCAAATGATACATTGACACTTTCAAGCATTGTCTGATGATCAATCACATACACCTTGTAAGCTCTTCTTGAATAACCAATGAAAATTGCTTCATGTGCTTTGGCCTCAAATTTACCACCACGATCATCTCCATCTTTAAGCACAAAGCATTTTGCTCCAAATACATGAAAGTACTTGAGTGTTGGTCTCTTTTCATACATAATTTCATAGGGGGTCTTCATCAAGTCTTTGTTGATTAAAGTTCGATTCTGGGTGTAACATGCAGTGTTAACAGCTTCAGCCCAAAAGTACAAAGGAAGTTTTGCTTCACTTAACATAGTACGTGCAGCTTCAATCAAGGTTCTATTCTTTCTTTCTACTACCCCATTTTGCTGAGGAGTTCTTGGGGCTGAGTACTGCCTAGTTATTCCCTTTTCAGTACAAAAATCATTTAGAACTGCATTCTTAAATTCGGTTCCATTGTCTGACCTTATTGCTCTAACTGGTTTCTTGTACTCCATTTCAATCAACTTGATGTGATCAATCACTAGCTGTGGAGTTTCATCTTTAGAATTCAGAAATAAAACCCATGTGTACTTTGAGTAGTCATCAACAATCACGAGAGCATATCTTTTCTTTGACATAGACATCACATTAACTGGACCGAACAGATCCATGTGCAACAGTTGTAGAGGTTCAGTTATTGATGATATGTCAGTGCTCCTGTGAGTTGCTGTTTTCAATTTGCCTTTTTGACAGGCATCACAGAGTCCTTCTTGAGTGAATTCCATTGAAGGTAAACCTCTCACCAGTTCTCTTTTAACTAGAGAATTCATTGTCTTGAAATTAAGGTGGGAGAGTTTCTTGTGCCATAGCCAACTTTCATCTGTAGATGCTTTAGAATAAAAGCAGTTGATTTCTTCAGTGCTTCCAGTGTTCATATTGGCCACGTACAGATTTCCTTTTCTGACTCCTGTAAGAGATGGTTGTTCATGTCTCTTGTGTGAGATTAGACAATTCTTCTTGTTGAAGTAAGCCTCGAATCCCTTGTCACAAAATTGACTGACACTTAACAAATTGTGCTCAAGTCCTTTCACAAAAGACACTTCATCAATGATAACATTTCCAGCTTCCAATCTGCCATATCCATCAGTTGTACCAATGCTGTTATCTCCAAAGGTAACCACTGGGCCGGCTTTCTCAACCACATTTGTCAGCAGGGTTCTATCTCCAGTCATATGCCTTGAACATCCACTGTCCAAGATCCAGGTCACTCGATCAACCTGTTTCACACCCTGCAATGACAAATAGATTAAACCTTCTTCGGAACCCAAACCTGATTGGGTCCAGAATACTTAAAGAATTGGCCTTTGTCAGGCAAAACAACATTTTTAACATTGACACCATCTTCACCACTAACCAACATACATTTAACCCTATAAACAGATTTGACAATCTTCTGTTTTATCTTGGGTATCCATGTTTCTTTAGCAGCAATGACATTTGTTTCACTGACTGGACATTTGACCTTGTAAACAGCCTTACCAAAAGTCTGTTTAGGCTTTGATACAAATGTCTCTCTCCTATCTTGAGGAGGACTAGCAGTCTTTGATCTAACATTTTTATTCTTATTCATGTGTTGTCGAGGAGCAGTCTTACTAGTACATGCTTGATTACCACTAAAGTAAGCAGACATTACATTAAAAGCACAAGACATACAATTGACAACACCACATGCTTTATGATAAATATCAATGGTAGGCATGGTATGTATGTTAGACATGTTATTGTTCTTTTTCAACTTATCACCACTTAACCCAGTTTTAGATGAACTCGTTGGATAAACAACCTTAACTGGTTTCTTAGCAGATTTAACATTATCAAGGACTATGCCATTTGCACTGTCCTCATTACGCATCTCTTCTTGAATAATGATAGAAGTGAAGTTTGGAGGTTCTGCAATCGACTTCTTAAAGAGCGGATCTTCAACTTTCTTAAGCACATGTGGTATACCCCTCTCTTTAGCACTAACAAGGTTAGGGGTATTTATGCCTAACAAACCAACAGCTTCGTTATAACCAAACCCTATTCCTACAGTTCGTTCTATAGCTTGTTTATTGAAATGCTCTTTAGAAAGTTTAACAGAATTAAAGCAAGCACTAACCTTGGTTTCAAGTTCAGCAATTTTAGAAAGTTGTTTAGTCACTACTTCTAGAATGGATTTCTCTCTTCTATTAAGTCGTGCTATTTCCTCTTTTTGTTGATCTTGATTAACATGCACCTTTTTTAGTTCTAACACTTCATTTTCAAGTTCAGTGTTTAACAGATTTAATCTAGCAATGTGTTTTTGTGCATTAGCCAAGGAACCACCTAACTGACGAACCAACTCAGAGTCAGTAAGTTTTACCTGTGGTTTAGGATCAGTGAGCATGTCACCATTTGCCATTAGTGCAAGATTTCCAAATTCTTCATCTTCACTATCTGTGTCATCCCAGCTTTTACCAGCAGCCACATAGGCTTTTCCAGGTTTCTTCTTTTCAGGAACATAATCTCTCTTCTGGGCTTGTTTAGGTTTCTGACACTCAGTGGCAAAGTGTCCAAGTTCATTGCAATTATAACAACGAATTTTGCTTCTATCAACAGTTCCAGTTTTGTAGCCACCTCTGCTACTGGAGGATGAGGAACCTCCTCTCTGAAATCTGTTGTTAGACTTGAACTTGAACTTAGGATTTCTCCTGAATCTAAAGTTGCCAAACTGTCTAACCATGAGTGCCATGGATTCATCCTCCAACTGATCCAATTCTTCTAATGAGTAAAACTCACTTCCATCCTGAGTAGCTGGTGTCTGACCATGTTCCACTTCAGTCTGCTCCTTGTCTGAGCTGTAAGGTCGAACAACCTTAGCTTCCACTTCCTTAGGAGCCTCAACCACTAATGTTGTAGATGAACTTGCAACTCTACCTTTACCATGAATCTCTTTCTGTTGGACTTGTTCCAACTCATAGGTTTTTAAAACACCGAAGAGTTTTTCAAGACTAACTTTATTCAAGTCACGAGATTCTCTTATGGCTGTTATCCTGTGTTCCAGGTGAGTTGGCATAGTCAGTAAGAACTTCAGATTAATCTCCTTCTGTGTATAGTTCTTGCCATGGATTTGCAAGTTGTTGATTATTTTATTATACCTTTCAAACACTTCTTGAATGCCTTCATTAGGGCCAGCTCTGAAGTGTTCATACTCAGAGGTTAAGATTTGAAGTCTGTTCTCCCTGACTTCATCAGTTCCTTCATTAATGGTTTCAATAGTTTCCCACATGTGTTTTGCAGTTTTACAATTCATCACATGGCTGTACATCACAGCATCCAGGGAATCTATTAGAATGAGTCTGAGGTTTTTATCAAGCCCTGCATCCTCCTTTTCCTCAGGTGTATAGGTAGCAGGGTCTTTTTCATAAGACTTAGCAGGAATCACAATTTTTCCCTCTGCTTCAACTTCATCTTCATAGACCATAGGAGTTTTAGGTCCGGTTTTCAAAACAACCAAATATTTAACATTTGTACATTCCAGAAACAACTCCATCTTATTCTTCCACATGTCATAATTATCTTTGTCAAATATAGGTATCTTAACAATGGCTTTAGAAGTCATGATGAATTTTTAAGAGAGTTAAAAATTCGAGCTTGATTTTTAATTGAATAAGAATAGGATCTTGATTTGTATATCAATCAAACGGCTCTGATACCAATTGTTAGGTCCGTTAAGATTGTAGAAGGGGGGGTTGAATACAATCTATATCTTTTTTTCGAAATTTGTCCGTTAAATGAAATTTAGTTTAGACAAATTTGAGCGGAATTAATTGAAACAAGATTCAAGTTAAATATAACGATATATTAAACTTGATGGTTGTTACAAAATCAGTACAGAGTATTATCACGTTAATAAAAACTAATTAGAAAATTCGACATGAACTTTTCTAATTTAGTTAATAAAAATCGAGATAAGAACTAGGAAACTTAATTCGCTAGTAATACAAGAGTCACAAATAATTAAGTTCTATTGGATCAAATATTACAAATGAGTTGAACTTAATTTTCTGTGAATTAAATGAGATGGTCAGTAGCTCTTAAAGATGAGAGAGATGTTATATTTTTGCTCCTGTCTTTTTTTCAGCTTGTCTCGTGTGTCTGTGAATGTGGGCTACTGTCTCTTTTGTAGTTAACATCTTCAAAATATCTCCTGTCTTTTTTTTACTTCAACAGACTATCCACAGACTGTTTTTAAAAGGCTTGCAGACTATCCAGGAGACACACAGACTACCGGTGTGACTATCTGTCTTGCTTCAGACTACCGGTGTGACTTTCCTTCTTCATCAGACTACCGGTGTGACTATCAACACTCTTCAGACAACCGGTGTGACTATCAATTCTCTACAGACAACCGGTGTGACTATCAATTCTTGGCAGACTACCGAATTCTTTAGCAGACTATCACTTAGACTATCTCAAATAGTCTTTTAACAATAAAACCATAGTCTTAAAACACTTCTGATAGTCTTTCAGCAATCTATATTAATTCTAAATTAATTAATTCAATAATTATCTTAATAAATAAATTAATTCTTGAAGAATTAATTTATTAATTAAGTTAACTAAATACTTTAAATTAATTAATAGAGAATTAACATAATTCATTTGATAGTCTAATCTTCACTTTTAAACCACTGAAATAAATAAAGAACCTCCACTGAATATTTGTTGACGCTCAATGCACGGTCTGGTTCATGAACGACTAACTTCAACTTCTGTTCTTCATTTTGACTTTAAGTTGTGGTCAATTTCTTCTGACACCTTTCTTCAAATATTCTGTACTGATACTGTCTCTTGTCACTTTTAGAAATCTCTGTCCTTCTGAATTAAATCCATGACTTTGAATACCACACTGAGGCTTGATCAGTAGACTGAACTTCTTCCAGTGTAAAATATCAAAACTATAGATTGACTTGTAGATTTGTTCCTTCTGATAGATAGCATCTTCTGAGATTCCTGTGACAGTTAATGTTATTTACTTATTACAATCTACTTTAAGTTGAGTTGGATCCTCGAACTACAAATAGGCTGAGTCATATGCCTTTCAGGATGATTGGAAGAGAAACTCTCATATATATATTTCTACAAATTTTCCTTCCTCTCACTTTTTTAAAAATTTTCTTTAATATTTTACAAAAAAATTAGAAAATATGTTAAAGAATTATTTTGCTCTCTTCTTTCCCATTCTCTTCTCTTCGATTTTCTTCTTTTGACAAAAACTTGGAGCACAACTGATATGTCCCAGTTGTACACCACGAGATTGTAGAAGGGGGGGTTGAATACAATCTCAACAAAATTCTTTCGAATTGATGAGGTCTTGATAGATTGTTATAAGAACGTAAACAAAACAAGATAAATAGAATATCTAAAGCATATACAACACACGATATAAAAAATCTCAGGTGGGTTGGCTTATCAGCTTGATCCACCTGATGGTTGTATTTGAAGATAATTCTCTGCGTAATAATACACAGCTGCGGTTACACAGTTTTAGAGTTTACAAGAAAACCTAAATCTATCAGCCTTGTGATCAGTGTTTTCTTCTCTACTAAAACTATGCTGCTCATACATCTTATTTATAAACTATATGAAGACAAGCAAGTTTCATAAAATATAATAATACATTTTTGATATAACTTGTCACACACACATACTCAAAGTGATTTCCATTAAGTATTCTCTTCTTGATTTGGACAATCCCAGTAGGCTTTGAGACAGTGTATGTTTCTTTCTTCAAAAGTGACTAAGTTCTTGAGGTGACTTAGCTTCCAAGCCCACGTGATGCTTTCTGCACAAGATCATTTTGCTTTTGGATTTTTGTCTCTGAAAGTAGCTTTAATAAAAAAAAGGGTTAATCCTTTTTGAGAGTCAATAAGCCTTTCTGCTTATTGAGCTGTGCTAAAACTTCCCAGACATAACGGCTGATCTTTATGCATCTGTCGAAATATCTTTTGAATCTTTCAGTACGTGTGTAATCATGTTGGAGGTTGCTTTCACTCTTATTGTTGCCCTTGAAGTCGAATAAACAATGACTGATTTCACCTTTCACTTGGAAGAGTTTGAGCCTTCGAATATTTACAATTTGACTCCCTACTCGTAACATCCTCTGTGTAATTGATCGCTGTCTATAAGTCACAGGTTGCAAAGTAATTCTGGGTTTGATCTTCATTCGATATGATTCTTTTAGAGAACTTTGTTTTATTAACACAGGGTTGAGTTCTAGAACAGATGTATCTTGAGTTCTCGAATGATGACTTCTCGAATAGTTCCTCAGAGTTCTCGAATAGTTTCTTGAGCAGACTTCTCGATTAGAGTTGTTGCAGACTTCTCGAATAGAGTTGTTGCAGACTTCTCGAATAGAACAGTCTGAACTTCTCGAACTAGAACTTCTCGAATATAACACTCTGACTTCTCGAACTGGGACTTCTCGAATAAACCCTTTTTGGTAGAGTTCTCGAATGGCTTCTCGAACTCATCTTTTCTCGAATATACTTGCATGGTTATGGCAAACCCCTCTTTTGGTTACGAATATTTGATTGTAGCATGTTGTGGCTTGTTACTTAGATTAAACCCTAACTGATTGCAGTGTTTCATTCACAAGATGTAGCCTTTGTTTATCTGCAATACAGCTGGCTTCCTGATTGGATTATCAGCTTCGGTTCCTTGATTCATTTTCTGCCTTGTGGTATTTGTTATCATCATCTTGAATCATGTATGACTCAACAACAACACCTAGTGGTGTTCTAAGAATCTAAGCTGCTACTACAGAGACAGCACATGACACAGTGATTTACGTGTTACAAAAAAAAATGCTATGTATTTTGGTTCCCGTTGACCGGGAATCCGTGACCACGTAAAATGTTGGTTAACCGATTTCTTTGTTACGTTGACTGCAAGTCTGCAACCTTTTAGACGTGGGTTAACTCGATTAAGTACTTGAATCCATATTCAGAAATTGAAGGTCAATCGGCTCAAAATTAAGTAAATACCTTTTTGACAAACATCCTTTTCTAAGAGGACAATAATTTTTAACATTAAAAAATATATATATATATTTTTTTTGCATGAAATGTAATTATAAATTTCAATTAAGAAATTAAAAATGAATTTACACTACTTTTCTTTTTGAAAAATTCTTAAAAATTAATGAAATAATACAAAGCAATTCTACCATCCAATCAAATTTATCCAAAATGATTCTGCTGTGAAATCAAATTCAAATCGAGTTTTTTGTTCAAATTTTATGTGTTAAATCCTTTATAAAGTTTATATGTCATTAGTATTTTACATTTGAATCAAAATTTATGTTTTTAAAAAATTTATATGTAATTTATTAATGAAATTCTATGATAGAATCAACGGTTCTCTCCAAGAAGTTTCTCTCTAGAACAATGGCCAACATATGGGGTGAAAGCCCTGAATAACCAAAAATTAAAGTGTTGTGCCCAAAATAACGAAGTGCGGAGAAGCTGCCCAAAATAACCAGCCAACTACGTATTGGCGCTGTGCGTGGACATATATGCATATTTCCTATGCGTAGTCTTTGTATTTTAAAAACTCACAATATATTGCATATTTAGGATACGCATTCTGAGAATCCGTATATGGGAATACGCATCTTGAAGATGCGTATTTGTCACTGTTCATCGTCTCTCACAGAGGCGACATGGGAGACGAATTTCTGGCGATTTTCGAGCTTTTTCCGTCCAAAGCTCCGTTTAGACAATATATTCATAGTCCATACACATACCACAAACCATTCGACTCGCCTTCTCATCCTCTACAACTACATACCATTTGTTTTTCATTTAAATTGCCCAATTGTAAATCCCCAAAAATGACCTAAAAGCTTGATTTTAAAATTTTCGTCGAGATTCAAACATGATTCAAGCACGCCCCTGCGGGGCCAGATTAAGTAAAAGAAATCGGGGGAAAGGGAGAGACGGATGTGCTCGTCTTTTTGGTGTACTCAGAAGCGGTGGAGGTTGAGGGACGACGACGGGAGAGGGTGTAGGACGATGGTGGCGACGGGGAGAGGGAGAGAGACGCCGACTACGTTTTGGGAAAAATAACGTCATATGACGTCATTGCGCATCTGGGAAATGCGTTACCCCATATGCGCAATCTGGAAATGCGTATCAGCAACTACGCAGACCGCCAATGCGTAGTCTCGTGGTTATTTTGGGCACTGTTCATGCGAATCATTATTTTGGGCAATTAGGTTGTATATTTATGTTATTTTGGTCATTTTCTCGAACATATGCTAACGAGTTTAGAATATAAACTAAACTGAAATTAAAAAATTCCTATTCTTCAATTGAATTGAATTTAAATAAAAATATTCAAGATACTAGTAGTTTTAAATTGAAAATAAATATATTTTTATTTATTTTTTACGAAAGTACTTTGATAAGTTTTATACTACCTTCGTCCAATTTTATATGAGCTTGAAAAGAATAAAGTTAGTTGAAAAGTGGGTAAAGTGATGAGAACTATCAATATTTAATAATATATTTGAAATAGTAGAGGAAAGTAGTGGGTGTAATAATATTTATTTAATATAAAAAAGAGTATAAAATAGAGAAGTAGTGGGTAACTTAGTGTAATAGTGAAAAATAATGTTAAAAAATAATAAGTACAATAAATTTATTCTTTTTGATATGTTCGAAAAAAGAATGATCATATAAAAGGAAACGGATGGAGTAATATTTTTAATGCAACATGCAGTGTTGTAAAAAGCGGGAATCAGACTTAAATGGTAGAGGCACTGTCCAGGGATTAATCGGGGATTAATCGGGGATTAATCAGGTATTTAAGGATTAATCGGAATGATTAATTGAATAATTGGATTATTAATCAGTTCGATAACCTATGGAACAGTGATTAATCGTGATTAATCACCGATTTTTAGAATAGAGGCAACATGTAAATGCTCAGCAAGGTTTCCAACTAAATAACGATCTTTATAAAAAAAATTATTATTAATTTATATTAATTAGAGCTATCTGCCAAAAAACCCATTGAACTTTTCCAAATTTTGCAGTTTAACCATTAAAGTTTTTTTGTTGCTAATTTAACCAACCACCTTTCTAAAATTATGCAAAATTTAATCATGGTTAACAAAAAAAGTGATGTGGCAACCAGAAAAAGCCCTAATCGAAACATATAAGGGCCTTTTCTGAGTTTGCAATGCTTATATATTTCGATTAGGGCTTTTTCTGAGTTGCCACGTCACTTTTTTTGTTAACCATGATTAAATTTTGCATAATTTTGGAAAGGTGGTTGGTTAAATTAGCAACAAAAAAACTTTAATGGTTAAACTGTAAAATTTGAAAAAGTTCTCCTATTATAAAAATAAATAATAATTTTTTAAAAGAAGGGGACAAGACGAAGGAATGATTATGATTTTATACATCGGTTATCGGGAACGATCCAAACACCGTCTTGTTTTCTGATTCTTTGAGAGAGATACACAAACAAAACAAAACCAGTGGATACATACATATACACGAAAGATCAATGAAGATCACAGCATTACTGGTAGTAAAATGCGATCCGGCGGGTTCGGATCCGGTGATACTAGCCAACGCCACGGATGTAAGCCATTTCGGTTACTTTCAGAGGCCCAGCGTTCGAGAATTCATCGTCTTCGTTGGCCGTACTGTCGCTAGTCGCACTCCTCCTTCTCAACGCCAGTCCGTTCAACACGAAGGTCTGTTCCTCTCTCTCTCTCTCTCCCTCTCTCTCTCCCTTCTCTCCCTCTCATCTCTCTCTCCCTCTCTCCCTCTCATCTCTCTCTCTCTCTCTCTCTCTCTCTCTCTCTCTCTCTTATATGTATGTATTTGATAAATTTGTGCCATTTCTGATAAATTTGTGCCATTTCTGCTTATTTAGCGAGTAATTGAAGTTTGGATCTAGAATTTTGGTTCGTAGTATTTAAAAATTGTAACTTTGTTAGTAATTGATTAATTGGATTTTGTACTGGTTTTACACATGTATTTAAATGATTTGATTTTAATTGTGAGGCATGTTGAGAATTTTCGTAATTCTGGGCTTAGAATGATGTCGAATTTAGTTCAGATTAATATGGCGTGGAGCCTTTAATTGTAGAATTCTGATGTTTGTTTAGTAATATTCGTGATTGAGATATTGTGAAATTGTTTGTGATTATTGATTTTTTGTTCTTTGGTTGATAGAGTACAAGGTGCATTCTTATAATAGGAATGGTCTTTGTGTCTTGGGATTTATGGATGATCATTACCCCGTTCGAAGTGCATTCTCTTTGCTAAACCAGGTTAGTCTATATGTTTCCTTATGGCTTATATAGGTTAATTGCATTCTGTAACTAAATGCGTATACATTTCGATTTTTAGTTATCATAGATTTTTTTAAGGATAAAAGAAAAACAGAAAATTCTTCAACTTTAGTTACCTTTAATCCTTCTCCAATCTTTCACATGCTTGTTTATTTAGTCATGGGAAAGTGGCTCAACTTGACCTGGTAATTACTTGATCAACTTTTACGAGATAAGGTGTATATTCTTAGGTCTATCTTCCAAGGTTGCATTTTTTTTTGTTGTGTCGGCATGTATACCTATTTGTTTCAGTATTAGTTTTAGTTTTCTTGTTGGAGCACTTCATCTGCAATTTCACCATAGAGTTAGCTTATGTAAACCATTCTTGTTCGAGCACTTTATCAGCAGTTTCACCAGAGAGATAGCTAAAGTAAACAATACACGCTGCGATCTTGCTAAAAAATTTGAACCTATATGTTCTGACTGGTTTGAACTCTGAAGGAATGAGATTAGCTGGGACTTGGGAGTAAAATGAAATATGTGCTACTTTTGTAGACCAGTATTCTTAGGGCCTATTTGGATTGGGGGTTGAGGAGGGAAGGGTTGGGTTGGGTTAGGTTAGGTTGGGTTGAAAAGGGTTGAACCCTTATCTTATTTGGATGCAAGGGTTAAGTTAGGGAGGGTTAAACCCTTACCTTGTTTGGATGGAGAGTTAGGAGTAAGGGTTGAATATGAAAATATTATTAAAAATATTTTTTTAAAATAAAATTAGATTTTAAAATATAAAATTTAAAAAATAAAATTTGAATATTATATAATCATGATATTTTATTTATAGTCCAACTTATGTTCAAATTTAAAAATTTGAAACACATTTAAATAATATTCAAATTTATAAAATTAAAAATTCAGGAAATTTACAATAAATTAAAAAATTTGCACATTTATAAAACTTTTAATAAATAACTAAAATCCAAAATTTTCAATTCACAAATTTTAGTTATTACTACTACAAACCACTACTCAAAGTTACTACAAAATATAAATTACAGCTATAAGCTACTACAAACTAATACAAGTTACTACTGCAAACCAAAATATTAGAACCAGATGAAGGTTGGCTACGCAAAAATACAATAATTTCTTATTCATTTTTACATTTTTTTAATTCATGATTTTTATATTTAAAATATTGATTTCGAAAACAATTCTTTATAATATTGAATAAAATATTGCTGAAAATTATATAAATAGTATTTTTTTAGTAAGAGAAATAATATGTTATAACTATATCTTTGATATTTTTAAAGGAAGAAATAATAAAAGAAGCAAGCTTATTTCTAATTCTTATACAACAATATAATTATAATACCAAGATTTGTACATATCTCAAAATTTAATTTTAATAATTTACTCTTGAATATTTATGATACATTTATATAATTTGAAACGAATGAAAAACATGATTTTTTCAAAAAGAAAAAAAAACATTATTGTTGTTTCTGTAATCGCAGTGATCCCCAGTCCATCTCTGTATTGTATCACGGCGTCGCCAGCTAACACCCCGATTTGGGGTGTTGGAACATCATGTCTTTTCCATTCAATTTTAACCCTTGCCTAACCCCTTTCAACCCAACCCTTACCTTCTAAAATTTTTCCCAAACAGGGGTTAATAGATTTCAACCCTCCTAAACCCAACCCACCCCCTCCCAACCTCCAATCCAAACAAAGCCTTAAGTTCTATTACTTCGTACATTTCATTTCTACATATCTAAACTACAGCTCAGTCCCACAAATTCGGCAATGAATGCCCTATTCCTACTTCTTCACAAACTCCATCGTTAAAATTTTGCAGCAATTCAAGTCTTCCCCTTTACATCCTTTCTTTAACTTTCAGTTTCAAATGCCCTCGCAGTTTTTTGTTTCATACTTTCTAACAAGTGAAAAAGTAATAGGTACTACTTATTACTAGGGAGTGATAAGGTAATATCAGACAAGAAAATGCACAATTTTATGAGAAGTAAAGGGCAGTTATGAACTTAAGATTATTCCTTCGCTGTTTGTTAATTTACGTTGTGGCAGGTCTGGTGTCATTTATCACTTGTTAATATGTTAAGTGTAGAGATGTGCCAGACAGTTACCTTTGACTGCTGATAATGTATTAGATGTTTTACAGTTAATAGATGAGTACCAAAAGAATTTTGGCGAGTCATGGACGACTGTTCAAGCGGATAATGCTCAACCATGGCCATACCTAAATGAAGCTTTGACCAAGTTTCAGGTGGATATTCAGTACAGGCATCGCTTTTACGAAGTGTATTGTCATCTGTGTTTTTAGGTTAGGTTTTCTACTTATGCAGCAGATTAATAGATACACTATTTTTTTAATACAGGATCCTGCTGAGGCTGACAAACTGTTGAAGATCCAGAGAGAACTGGATGAAACAAAAATTATTTTGGTAAGTCTATACAGTTTGGTAAATCTTGACCAGTCTCTGGGGATTGTAGGGGTCATAAGTAGTTGGTGTCGCATGCATGTATGTTTTGTTGGTAAGCATATTACTATGTGCAATAGGCTTGAGTGGTACCTTGTTTCTTAATCTTCTGTTATGCTGATTTCTATCTTGCTTCCAGAAGATTAGCAAATTAACTCATCAAAGCTCGAGCTTGCCCATATACAGAACAAAACTAATGAAATTTTAACTACTAAGAATAACAGCAATCATAATTATACATTTATACTATTATTTGTACTCGTATTCATTGTTTGTCAGAACCCAGAACTTTCTGTTTACTTTTGGTTTATATGTTAGGGAATGGTACCCTGTGAGCCAGGGGCGCAGCTAGTAGTTTGCATGCTGTATAAGCATTGACGATTACGTATTACATACTGTCACCTTATTTCATATTCAAATTAATGTTGCCAGTTGCCACCTTATATTATTGTAGTTCTCCGCTTTGTTCGTCTCCTCTAACGTGATAAAAAATCCTGTTTAATCTTGAATTTAGCAATTTTTTGTTTAAGACTAACAAATTGAAGTAAATTTAAATATTCTTTGGAAGTATATGAATAGTTCTCCAAAATATCCCCCACCCCACACCCCTTGTGACTTCATTCCTAGATTTTACATATGTGCTTAAAATGGAATGGATATATCAAGTTGACTTTGTTAAGCAGAATCAAAATAAATTACCTGGTAAATAGTCATGTAACTTTTTAAAATTGCATCACATGAAATTCATACTATTGTCTCATACAGCACAAGACGATCGATAGTGTTCTTGCTCGAGGGGAGAAGCTGGACAGTTTAGTTGAGAAAAGTTCAGATCTCAGTGCAGCTTCACAGGTACTTATATTAGTTTTAGAGCTTCCCAGTAATCTCACCAATTTACTTTGAACTTGATTTAACATAAATCACATGGTAAATTATGTTATTCTGATTTCCGAGGTATATGTTTTTATCACATGGTAAATTATATAATTTAAGTATGTCTTGTGTATCCATAGAGTTATTGTTTTTTCCTTATTTACTCCTACCAAAGCAAATGTTCATTCTTGTAACTGTGCTATGAAATCCAAAAGAGTATGTATATGGGTGTATGGCCCGTATGGTACATATCTGATATGGCCTTCATTAATATTATTTTGTTCTGTTACTGTAAAAATAAAGTTGCTTGTGGCTAATACTTGAAAATTCTGGTGGTGATTCTTTAAACAGATGTTTTACAAACAGGCGAAGAAAACCAATCAGTGCTGTACAATATTATAGAAGAGTCTGAAGTGAGAGACTGTCCCAGCCATTGTTTATTGTTATACTTTGATGAAGTTGCAGTATACTATGATTTTTGCTGTTTATAAAGTGTTGCACTGGAACATCTGTTCTTCGTTCATGTATCCTAGCTTCTAAAATCAAAGAACAGTATACTGATGATATTGGCAAGTTTTAATGTATCGGATTAGAATGTTTGCTTAAACTGGGTTCTTGCTTTACTTAATTATTATTTGCTTAATTAAATTTTGGTTATTCGTAATACTTCAGTGTAAAATAACTCATAGGAAATGAAGTGAGAACACGGTAAAAGATTACTGAATGGTTGGTTCATTTGTACAATAATGGTCACTGATATGTATTATAAGCACATTTCTGTTGCACACCTGAGTGAAAACACAACCCAACACACTGAAGGATAAGGCCTACAACCAGACTTTACTATCCTCCTTACAAGTTATTTTCAGTCTGTAGCACTCGAAACGTGAAAACTTCATCGACAAAAACATACAAGAAAGTAACCAACACCGCATAGTCCGAAACCTTTATTTCTTTATATTTTTACATACTGGTAGAACAGTTGCCAAGACTTGTGATTTGCCCTTAATCCTCACCCCGCTATTTGCCGAAAAGGGATTTGATCCACCAAATGTCTGTAGGCTTTTCTTCACTCTCTGGTGGAGGATCAGCTTGCGGTGTCTTGTGAAGTTTGCTCACATCATAACCTTGACGTTCCGCCATTTCCACAAGACTGTTGTAGATGTCTTCATCAATATGATTTTGTCTGCATAGTATCTGCAGAAAAACAAATTAATCATAAGTTTTCCTGATATATAATGCAAATCAATACAAGGAAAAGTATAGTTATAGTTAATAAAAATTTGAGATTGATGATTACCCAAAGAGATTTCCTGTTGGGTACCCCAACAAGAACATGGTGATAGTCCTGATCAACATACAAAACCCAGTAATCTCCAACAACAGGAATGAGGGGAAGGAAAGGAGGAACATAGAACTTGACTTTGAGTTTGGCCTCATCACTTGAACGGTCAGCCTTGAAAGCAGTTCCTTCGATAGCATCTCTCTTTCCAGAGCTCCAAGTTTCATTCAGAACATGGACAGTACCATCTCCATTCAGAGTGTAAGTAGCTCTTGTATTCTCACCACTCTTAGGTTGGAAAAATGAAGGGAATGAAGCTATTTCATACCACCTTCCCATATACCTTTCCAAGTCTAACCCTTTCACTACTTCCATTTCTTTTTTTGCCATTCTCACTGTGTGTCTGTGTGTGCTGTGACTTTGGTTTGAAGAAAGTATGGCAGCAATGTTATCTTACTTATTGATAAGGTAGGGAAGGTTCCAGATTCTTGACATACGTGGATGGATGATACACTCGACATTTTCTGCGTCTAGTGTGCACTGTCGACTTTAGAACTTTGTTTCTTTCTTTTTGCTTGTGACAACTGCATGTTCGACTTGATTTTCGAATAATAAATATTGTAATTAATCTTCCTTTTTTTTTTTAATAATTAAACACACTCACGCTCCCACGCAAGCAAGTCGTAATATTAATGCAAGATAACCCGGAGAGGAGAGGGCTAGAACAAGGTAGAAGATTAAGAAGATGAATTACACATTATCTTGTAGAGTAATGAATGAGTGAACATACAACCTAACGCACTGATTGCAAATGGACAAACCAGGATAAGATGGTCGACAGACTACAAAAAGACCTCCACCAGGTGCCTCCTCGTAAGTTATCATATTTGGTATTTCACGTGATCGTGAAAACTTGATTCACACAAACAAAGAACAAATAACCACACATGACACAACTAATATATCCAATGAGCAAATGTGAAATATCACTCCCATATATACTTGCAAGTAAAGTGCATACAATTCACAAATTTTTATGTACACACTAGAAGGGGTTCAAAAATTATAATTTTGTTTACAAAATATAATTTATTTTATTTTACGTAAATTAATTTTTTTAAATATATAGTACCAAGATTATTTGATATATATAAGTTCTAATTTTAGCCAAAAGGAGATGAAAAACAATAATAAATCATAGCTTTTTTGCATGCTCGGCAGCTCGGGGATACGAGTGTGATAGGCATATTTTGAATTAGTCGAGGTGCACGAACGCTGGACCGGATATGAACTATAAAAAAAAAGCCATAACGTTTTTGGTTAAACATGTCATTTTGAGGATAATGTCAATGACATCTTATAGGTTCACGAAAAAAGACATTAGGGCCTCGTTTGTTTATGCAATTTTGGAGTTACACAATAACTTAAAAATCTTTGGAGATACTGAGTTTAAGTTCCCTGGATAATTGAAAATCTGTGTTTGGTTAATCATTATGAAACTTCAAGTTACATAGTTATTTTTATTTGAATTATCTATTAACAAATTCATTTTTTGTATAAATACTAATTATCTTGTTAAAAAATAAATAAATAAGTTAATTATAAACTTATCTTAAAAATTTCTATATAAAATAAAACTAGAAATATTATAATATTTTGTAGAAAAAAACATATATCTATTACAGATTGTAGTAAAAATAAATAAAATTATTTTAATTATAATAAAAATAAATAATTTTAAATATAATTTATTACATTATTGTTATATAGACAAAATATATTTATTATACAAATTAAAATTTTTAAATGTTCTTTTAACAATTTACCTCAAGCAACCCAATTTGTAAAATTAAATTTTACATGAAAATTAAAAAGTTTATATAATTAATCATAAAAAAATATAGAGCATACTAAAAATATTTTACAAAATAAAAATTAAAAATGTTACTCAAATTAAGGAAAAATAATTACCTATTAAAAAGTGGATGTGTAATTATGAAAACAAAATAATAATAAAAAAAGAAGTTAAACATATTTACTACGTAACTCACGGTCACCACTCATTTCAAAAATCACACAACACTGTAACTTGTTAAAGTTCCACGGTACTTGAAGTTACGTCGTTAGTTACATCCAAACAAACGAGGCCCAGGATCAAGGGAAAAAGACACCTAAGTACTGTGAAATGGGTTTAAACCAACGTTACAGGGACCAACTCTACTAGAAAATACGGTAATCTAAAATTTCCAGCATATATATATAAGCTGTACTATGGATGTCAGGGTGGTCTGGATCCTCCCGTTTTGTCCGACTAACCTAGGATGTTCTTTCCCTTAAACTGACCTTAAAATTGTTCTTTTGTAGTATAAATGCTTTGAAGGATGAGCCAAACTTAGTTTAGATCTCAATTATTAAGGAAAAAAATTATGTAAGTAAAATATGTCGAAAATAATTAAAATTGGATGTAATTCTTGCCTCTCATTCCTACATTTATAAAAAGAACGTAATACAAGTGCCACACATCTCTAAAGATCGAGTTCCTTCTCTTTAATTTTAATTTAGTTAATTAAAACTCATATAGTTACCAATCTTTGATCAACCATTAATTTCTTATCATGTATATGGGGTATCAATCGAGTCAAATGCTTCTAGTTCGGAAACTAAATGGATCAAAAGCTCAATTATGTGAAGCCATTATTCACTCCCACTCAAACTCCTATTTTCAATATCCACCTTTAGAACATGCAAACTACTTGTATAATTAAAACTAAAGCTCATAGCCACAACAAATTACTAATTCACAAGTACATATTTTCCTCAACTACAAACACATTACATCTACACATTTACATAGAGCTCGAGACAGATTGATACATAGATAAACATATACTTATCTGCAGATCGAAAATGGGATCAGACTCGAAACAACCTAATATTCCGAAGCAGACTCAAAATATGAAACACTCCAACCAGACTCTACCCGCGAGCAGCAAAGGCACATCTAATCCAAAAATGGTTTTATTTGGTGGTTTTGCGGTTCTTGCAGCCGTTGGCTATACCATTTTGTACTCCCACAAGAAGCCGGAAGCAAGTGCCTCCGATGTTGCCAAGGTCGCCAGCGGAACCGCTGGCCCTGAACACACCCATCCACGCAAATAGATCAATTAACTACAATGTACCTTTTTTTTTAGTTGTTTATGTACATTTTTACAAAACTTTCTTTTGAGGTGGGCGGTTTTTGTGGTTTTGTAAGCTATGTATACAATGGAGTTTATGATAGTAACGCAAATAAGTGAATACTACATTTATGTATAAATGAAAGTTGCTATCTTTTCTTCATTTATGCTTTGTGCTATGTATAACTATATGCAAGCGTTGCGTACGATTTTATTTAGTTCCAAATGAGAGATTAAATCATTAATAAGAACAGGAACATTGTCCACTCCAATATTACGATCAGTAAGATGATAAGATGACAAGAAGCACGCAAGGGAATGAGCAACCTTATTAGCTGATCGTTTAATTTAACAAATAAATACCGTAATGAATCTTACAATCATTTATCCAACTCAACGCTTCTTTGAAAACAAAGACTTTCGCTATCACTGCTTGTCTTCCCCGCCCGATATATAGGAAACTCGAGCTTCCTGTCACAACCCTTGATGACTACGGATCACCGTGATGTGTTTATATTCATCTGACAGTTGGTTTGGTCCGCTGCTCCGCGTTCTCTGTTTTGGCCGAAGCCTCCGACGAGGATGCAAGTTGCAATTTATAGCATTTGCCATTGTTCAGAATCTAACATTGCAGCAAACAAAAGTCTTGGCAAAAGATGATTATCCATTCCAAAACACCTCATTTCATGCTTTGAGAGCAAATTTTTAATATTGAAAAGTAATCGCAAAATAAATCATTGTAAAGCATGCAATATATGTTGTACCATACTATACTATAGCATAATGGATATCAGTCGCCGTCGATATATATAACAGGGTTTTTGCTCAAGTGAGAACCTCTTATTTTGGAGAGATATGAGATCTAATCTCATCCTTTCATTTTATTCTAATCTAATGGCCCTGCTAGGGGCACCCACCCCTGATGACATCATCATGATGTCATAAATATTTTATAACAAAAATTATATATTTTTTTTGAAAAAAATCTAGAAAAAAATTTTGACGTCATGCTGACGTCATACTGGTGATTTTTTTACAAAATCTGGTGATTTTTGTTAAAATATGGTGATTTTTGTTGAATTTTGGTAATTTTTTACGAAATCTGGTGATTTTTTTTATATCTAACAAAACGCGAAAACCTATTTAAAAACTACCAATTTATTCTCCTTAATCCTTACTATGAATATTATTACAAAATTTATATAAATTCTACCACACAAGATCACTATAATAACAAAGAATACTGGAATGACAAATTTTTACGACAAAGCAGTACTTAATATGTTCCAAATCTATTTCACTCGGACATCTTTCAGGAAACAAAATCCTTCCTTTAATCTTCTTTTTTCGCCGAACAGCTGCAATCTTTGCTTTACTTGCTTCAACCACTATACTCATGACTCTTTCTGATGCCACCTTGTTGTATAAAAGTTTGGCTTCATTTAGGATATGTTCTCTTTTCTCATTCAGCGGAGAAACAAAAACAACATGACAATATTTTGCACGTAACTTTTCCAACTGCCCTGTTTGCCCGTCCTATAAAAAACACCACAACCAAAAAAATCAATTAGAGAAAGACAACATTTTCTAATACAAAATACGACCAAGTATGTACTTTTTTACATTTCACATTTCTTGCTTCATAGCTATCGTCCAATCTCTTAAGTGTTGGACGTTCGAAATCATCATCTGATTCAGTTTGAGAAACATTCCGTACAACAAATATGAATTATTAGGGAATAGAATTCGTAAATTAGCAAGAATAGTGCTTATGCAAAAAAACATAAAGTGAAGTACCTTCAACTGGATCATCATTTTCTTTACCAACAATCACCTCTTCAGCATTATACCATGTTTCAGGCTCCACCACATTATTTTTATCTTCATTTTGATGATTAGAAATCAACACATCTCCAGTACTCTCAACATTTTCATTGTTGTTACCTTGTATAAATGTAAATTGGCTCAATGATTGATCTGCAAATTTTTTGTAGTATGAGACGAGTGCTCCGGCCAAATAACAACAGGACTATGTAAATCACCCTTAAGTTATTAAAACTACCACAACACAAACAAAGTAGATAAAGCATACAAGATAATCACTAGATAAATTAAAAAATCACCACAAATATGTCAATAATTTTTACAGACAAAAACATGATAATCACTACAAACTTAGAAAATCACTAAAACAATCACTACACATTTTTACAGTATCTTCACAAATTATTAAAAGAAATTTCAAACTAAATTAACTTCGTAGACATAAAAATTGATTAAAAAAAAACATGTTCATAAACATTAGTCAACGTAATCACCACAAAAATCAAAATATAACACAAGTGTAAGCTTTGTTCATACAAAAAATCTATAATAACCAAATATTATGTATACAACTTAGGATGAACATACCTTCGTGTACCTGAGCCATAATTTCACCGAAAAACTTAAAATCACCTCACGTTTTAATAAAAACCTAATAATAATCACATTTAATTGAATTAAAACCTAATGATCATAAAAAAGTAACTAATCACAAAATCAGTGATTAAACACGATACAAATTGAAACTATAAGTGATTTTTACCTCAATCGCAGTCGAAGAATGAGCAATAGCAGCGATTTGACGATAAATCGGTGGTGATTCAAATGATAAGAGCTGAAGTGCATTGGAAAATGTGTTAGGAGAGAGAGAGAGAATGGGGAAGTGTTTCTGCGTGAGTGAGTTTGTTGGAGTGAATTTTTTGTTTTTAATTTGTGCTTATATGTGGGTTTGTTGCTTTCTATAATTGCCACTAAAGTTTGTCTTAATTACAAAAAAACCACCGAGATAATTTTAAAATTTTATGTCGCTGATTCACAAGATGAACGGTCCTGATGAGATCTCATATCTCATTATAATTAAGGTTCTCATTGGAGCACGACTCTATATAAGAGATTATCAATGAAAATTTTAGACCAAAGACAAACGTGTACACAGTATTTAAATTTGTAAAACTAAAAAAATGAAATGTCTTTATTTGTTTTTCAGCCTGGTCGTGTTGATAGTCGGGGGTTTGTCCCGCTGTTATATTGAATTATTTGTTCCAGTAATATAATTCTATGCATTTCGTCAAAAAAAAAAAAAAAAACTGTTCATGTAAAAATAACCAAAATAGAAAAGAAATTCACAAAAGCAATGACGGTGCTGATCTAGCTATCAATATAATTAATCTAACCTTTACACAGTGTTGCAGATTTCAGAAATCGGAACTATTCGGTTGAGGTACCGATTTACGATTTATCGGGTGATTCGGTTGAAAAATCGGCGATTTATTGACGATTTTTGCAAAATCGGCCGAATCGGTTCCAAAATTTTGACCGATTTTTGGACGATTTATCGGCGATTTTTTCAAAAATCGGCCGATTTTTATAACAGAGCCTTTACAGGATAACCATGTAATATTATTACATAGGATCTCAAACATGTGCGGTTCGTCCCGCCTGACCACAATCTTGTATCAAAAAAAAAATTCACTTGACACGTATAAATGTCTAAATGCTTAAGTTTGAAGCCGGCCAGTGTACAGCTCTATGCCTAATTGCCTATGAATAGTGTCCGGGTTAAATTTAATATAAGCAAATTAAATAATGACCGATAAATTCATATGTGGGGAGCTAGATACACTCTTGATACAAATTCATTGGCTCCCTCTGTATATATACCCCTGCATGAAATAACTTGTTTCAGATTTCCTTTGTCATTCATCGCATTCCCTTATTGGGTTTCTTCCTTTCAAGAAACTCGATAGGGAATGTCTACGTAATTTTTAAGGTTCATTCTATCGAAATGATTAATCAAGTAAGTCTGATAAATTTAATTCTTTGTTTTTCGTATTAATCTTTATTTCGATTGTGAACGATATTGATAATATATGTCGAATTATGTGCATATATAAAGCGTTTCTCGTTTCCTCATTGATTATTCATGATTTTTTTTGAAAAAACTCCGATATGAAAAGCTACATAAGCATCTAGGCACCCGAATTCTTGAACCTTTCGTGACGAAAATCGTCTTCAATATTTACATTTTGGAGGGTTGTTCAAAAAATTACTGACATTTTGATTTAGAGTATGTTATATGTATACATTATTGTGTACAAAAATATTGTGCTGTGCACATTGTCTGAAACCATTGTTTAGATTCTTTTCGGAAAAAAATTCTTTGACCTGGAATATTTTTCGGGTTTATGCAGGTGCCTAAGAATATGTTCAGGCAATTGTTTTTTATTTCCTTATTGCTGTTTGCGGGATCAGTTGCAGCAAGAAATAATCCTAATGGCGGTCACCATAAAGATGGAAACAAGGGCGGTAATGGTCCAACACCGCCTGTCCTGAACAAGAAATTTTTAACCTTGAACGGTGCGTGAACATGATTATTTGAAATTTAAACATAAAAATTTATCAATGTATTATTTCGAGCCATTGAATAACAATTGTGAATACAGGTGGTCCACCCGAGGTTGTAGCTCGTGGCGGATACTCAGGACTTTTTCCTGATTCAAGCAACTTTGCTTACAATTTTGCTCCTATGACAAGTCTTCCGGATAGCATTATGTACTGCAATGTTCAGCTTACAAAGGACAATCTTGGAGTTTGCGCCACGGACATCCTCATTGACCTTTCGACAACAGCAGCTCTCGCCTATCCAAAGGGAGACAAGACTTACAATGTCAATGGTCGTGATCTTCATGGTTGGTTCGCCATGGACTATATGTTGGATGACCTTAAAAATACTACATTTTGTAAGTCCTTGTTTAGTGTACTCAATTTTTTCCAAATATAAACCAAATGTAGTTTGTTAGAAAGTTGTTAATCACTTACTCCTACTACTTTCCATTTGAATATTTGCCTCTTGTTGGTTTGTGTTTCTTTCTGCAGATATGCAAAATGTCTTAACTCGACCAAGTGCATTTGATGGTACATCTCCAATTATAACTCCCGATGATATTGTAGCACTTAAGGTCAAAAGAATGTGGCTAAATCTCGAGGTGAGTTATATGTTTCTAGTTTACGTTCTGCTGATTTCTAACAGATCCTAAATGATAATGATCTTGATTCTATTATGTGCCACAATGCAGAATGAGATGTTCTATGCTCAGCACAAGTTGGATGCAGCTAAGTACATTTTAGATTCAGCCCAGTTCTGGACGGCTAGTCACATTTCATCCCCTGAACTCGACTTCTTGAGGTATCTGAGTGGGAAAGTGGACAAAGCCAGTACAAAGCTTATCTTCAAGTTCTTGGGCAAAGAAGATGTTGAGCCCACAACCAGGCAAAAATATGGTTTGATACTCAACGATCTTGCGACACTCAAGCCATATGTAACCGGTATTCTTGTCCCTAAAGACTACATCTTTCCTGTAACCAAGGACAATTACACAGATGCCCCAACTACACTCGTAGCTGATGCTCACAAGCTTGGTCTTGAAGTTTATGCTTTTGGTTTCTCAAATGATCTCTTGCCAAGTTACAACTATAGTTATGATCCAGTCAACGAGTACCTCCAGTTTATCGACAACTCTCAATTCTCCGTTGATGGTGTGCTTACAGATTTCCCATCTACTGCATCTAATTCTATTGGTACGAAATCCTGACTGTTTCGCTTGTTTTTTCTGCCAATTTTCTCAAGGCATATCCTAGCTAACTTTAAACCTCATGTGATCTTCTTTGTGTAGCATGTTTTTCTCAAAGCAAGAACCTTACTACCAGGACTGTGAGAGGTGAGGAAGTCTAACAACACAGCTTTTGTCAAATAAAAATTATCGCATCTGTAACCCTACTTAATGTTTGATGGAATTTAAATATATATAATGCCAAAAGATCGCAGTTTCATCTGTTCACTAGGTTAACAAGCTCTTAACTAATTTTTATATGACTATGAATGTCTTTGAGCAGGTTTGATCATATCTCACAACGGAGCTAGTGGTGATTACCCTGGCAGCACTGACCTAGCATATCAGAAAGCCATAGATGATGGAGCAGATATAATTGATTGCACTGTGCAAATGTCACAAGATGGAGTTGCCTTCTGCTCCAGCAACATTGATCTTACAAGCACAACATCAGCACTTGCTACGTTCGTGGACAGATCATCAAGTGTCCCTGAAATTCAACCAACAAACGGAATTTTCTCATTTGATCTCACCTGGAGCGAAGTGGAATCCCTTAGACGTAATCTTTTAAAACTGAAACCTTTTTTAATCACGGTCTCTACATGTTTGATCTATAATTATATTTAATGTGTACTTTAAACTTGCAGCTACTATTGAAATTCCAATCAAGGATGGTGGCCTGTTGAGAAACCAGAGGAACAAGAACAAGGGCAAGCTTGTGACACTTGATGCCTTCCTAGAACTTGCCAAGACTAGGAAAACCGGAGGAGTTTTGATTAACATAGAAGTAAGTTTGAACTCTCTCACCTTGATTATGCAAATTACTTGTAAAAAAAGCACAAGAAACAATTTCTGAACTTTGTTTTTTTTTTTATCTAGAATGCTGCTTATCTAGCATCAAAGAAGGGTCTTGATGTGGTAGATGCTGTCACTACAGCTCTGCAAAAGGCCAGCTTAGACAAGGGAACCACTCAAAAGGTCCTGATTCAATCAGACGACAGCTCGGTCCTATCGGCATTCAAGAACATTCCAACTTACGAAAGAGTACTGGCCATTAAGGATGCAGTAAGTGATGCACCTCCAGCAGTAGTAGAAGAAATCAAGAAAAACGCTAATGCAGTTGTTGTTGAAAGAGAGACAATTGTTCAACAAAACTCGGGTTACTTTACTACTGCTTTCACCAAGGTTGTGGACGAAATGCATGCTGCAAATCTATCTGTGTACGTCTCCCGCCTCAGGAATGAGTATTTGTTCCTCAGTCTGGACTACTTGGCAGATCCTTATCTTGAACTTGCTACATTTGCTTCCCTAAATGTTGATGGTGTAGTCACTGACTATCCAGCAACTGCAAGTGCATTCATGAGTAAGTATAATTCAGATTAAGTTAATTCTACCTCATTAAATAAAATCAGCATGCATTGGTTTCCCACTGATAGCTTTGCGTACATTTTACCATATCCGTTCTCCTGCTCTAAGAGCAGGATACTTGAAGTAAATGGTCCAAATTTAATTTCTCTTTTGGGTGTGCCAGGGAATCCATGCTCAGATGTCAACAACCCTCAAAATGTACTTCCAATTGGACCTATTGAGGTCGGTAGTCTAGCTAAACAAATCGATCCAGTGGCACTACCACCAGCTTTACCACCAACCCCAGTTCTCGAAAATGCCGACGTGGTTGATCCACCACTACCACCAGTAAGCAAGGGTAAGGACAGCGCACCCGCTTCAGCACCTTCAGCTTCTGGAGCCACCAAGCAAGTTAGCAATTTGGGCATTGTGATCACCCTGTTTCTGGGTTTGGTCTGTTTGTTCTAAAGGGGAAAGGACCAATGTTTAAATGTCATTACATTGTTTGAGCCCATTTTAGTGCAAATAACATGATGATTTTTAACCATAGTCACGGTTACTAACAAGTCCAACCGATTCATTCAACCTGAGATTATCAATGAAACAATTACTTTGTAAAAAACTGTACCATCATAGTATAAACTGGAGTTAAATTACAAGCTAAAATTGATTTAAACAGTTCATGTTCCAATAGAATATTTGAGAAACAAATAAGTTAAAACCAAATTATTATTAATTTTTCAAATTTTCTTTACCTCCCTTGGATTGAGCAAAGAATAATTCATGTAAAAGAAAACTAGAAATAAGTTTATGTTAAAAAAAAATATAATGGAAGGGTGAAAGCTTATAAGGGGGGCTCAGATTCGCCTTTAATCAGACAAAACCAAACCGCCATGGCTGCAAAACAAAACAGTTGCCTATAAAAAGACCATCAGTGTTGTTTGCCAATGCCAAGTTACGATTCGGACATAAGCCTGTTTTATTTTCTTGGTTATTCATCACAGCCCATGTTTTCGATATCTGAAAAAGAAAGAGTAGTGAGTATTGAGGAGGAAGGAGTGAACAAAGGGGTTGTTTATTATATAATTTTGTAAGAAAAGAGATTGAAATCATCGGCTTTGATGGTGGTGGAGAGGGGCAACAGCCCCTTGTAAAAACACCCTCGCCTCTCCACTGCCCTAACCAAAGCCTCATACTTAAACTAATGAGTTGAAAAACCTATTTTCTCACCCTCTCTTGTTTATATAACCCCCACCCAAACCCTTACTTTACCAAACTACCCTCTTTCTTTTTCTCCAAAAAACTGAAAAAGTATATACAATTTCTTCTGAGGTTTCCAAAATTACAATTTATAAAAGTTTTTTTTCCAAATAAGTAAGCTTAATAAATCTTGGTAAATCCAAAATTTAGATCTCCAGCCTATAAAAGTATTTTGCAAAAAATGGAAAAAAATACTAAATCTTTTTAAGAACATCTCCAACCCATTACACCAATTTAGTGTAACTTTTACATTAAATTGGTGTAAAAATCACACCAAATTTTAAATTCTTTCCAACCCATCTACACCAAATTTTACACCAAAGAAAATCATTCTCATTTTAAAAGCATTTTCTTCCTTTTTTTTAATATTTATATTAATATATTTATATTAAATTACATGTAATATTAGTGGTGATTTACTCGATTAATAGATGATTCAATCTATATTTACTTGAGTTCCAATTCAAATGATATTAATATAAACGTTTTTAATTTTGTTATATATTATTTCATTCTTATTTATTAAAATAAGAACTAAATTAAACAATAAAAGTGTTCGAATTGTATAGATTAATAAATTATAATCCAAAATTAAAAAAGGGTATCAAGACAATGTAAAATATTTTGAATATAAAAGGAATAAATTGTTTTTGTGAGAGAATAAAAGGGTAAGATTGGAATTTATAAAAACTCTAAAAGTTACACCAAATTTTGGTGTAATACCAAATTTGGTATAATTTTTGGTGTCACACCAAAATGGTTTGATTTTTAGTGTATGGGTTGGACTTTGGAGAACACTTTTAGTCTTTTACACCAAAATGCTGTAAAAATGCATTTTTAATGTATGAGTTGGAGATGGTCTAACATACACCATAGTCCACAAGAACCTACACAGGCTACACATAATAAAAATAATGAAAAACTAAAAATAATTTTAAAAAAAAAAAGGAAAAAAGAGAAGGATGGAGAGGGAGGCTCAGATCTGTAAAAACTAAAAAGTGGAGAGACAATGGAGGATGTGAGTCCGCCATGGCTGCAACCATCTTTGTTGCCCAGCCAAGATACGGGTCAGATTCCTCCAAGCTCCAAATGGGGTTCGCTACAATTAGAAAAATATAAATTAAATCATCATCATAGCCTCTTTGTTTTAGCATTGGACTTGCTCATACATACATGCATACATACATGGATGGATGGGGAAATGGAATGAAATGAAGAGTGGAGGGAGTAAAGGGAGACAATAATAATACAGTAATATTCCCCGAAAACAAACACAACCTTGAGAAGATCATCAGTCTGGCGCTCAGACAGCAACTGAGCTACAACAACACCAACAAGTGTGTGTGTGTGTGTAAAGAGCGGTTGATTACGTTTGTGTAAGAAATCACAGGCTAAGTAGGAGAGGGGCAAGTGGCAACCGCCCTTAAAAACCAATTTCATCTCCTCTCCCACCGCCTCTTTCTTCCTAAGAGCAAACCCCAACTTTTGCCTTCAATATATCAAAGGGGTCACCAATTTCATTTCGATATCATTTGAATCACTAAAGTCATCATAAATATCAAATAGATAACTCTAAATATATGTTTGAAAAATAAAAGTATTATTTTCTTGATTTTGCACATTTTTCTTGAATGCTACCTCAACCAAATGAATAATTGTTAAATTCTAGTATTTTAGATGATATATTTAGATTTTTAAAAATTCATTTACTATTTATTTTTAATTTTAGAGTTATTTTCCTTGTTTTAATTAAAAATAAATAGTAAATGTAAGTTTTAAATTCTAAATTTGTTATCTGAAATACTAGAATTTAACAATTATTCATTTGGTTGCGGCAACATTCAAGAAAAATGTGCAGAATCAACAAAAGATTAGTTTTATTTTTCGAACACATATTTGGAGTTATCTATTTGATATTTTTTATGACTTTAGTGACTCAAATGATACCGAAATGAAATTGGTGACCCCTTTGATACATTGAAGTGAAATAAGTGACCCTATTGATAATTAACCCTATATGTTTGTTGATTTTTTAACTTCTTTTTTTATGAAAATATTTTTCTTGGTTTTTTTTTTTATAATATGACTCAATTTGAAACATGATTTGCAAAGATATCCTATATTTATTTGAAATTTCAAATATATCCTAAAGTTAATTTTTCATTCAAATTTTGACACATAAAGATTAGTGTACCCTTTTTTATCAAAATTATTTTAAGATATAATGTTTGATAGAAATATGATTTGATTAATTTAAAGAGAAAATTGTGTCTACTTGCTCAAAAGCACAAAACAGCTTTAGATAGTGGTTGTAAGGAACTAAGAAAGTGTTTGTATGTAACTAACTGACTCTTAATTTTTTCCACCGAAAAGGAAAAGTTCTCTATCTCGCCTATCCTTCTCCTCCGTCGTCTTCATCAGTTTATTCTCCTCCGGTCAGTGGATAAGCGGTGGTTTATCCACCGACCGGATACCCCTTTTTTTGTCCAGTTTTTTGTTTTCTTTCAATAATCATCCCCCTTTTGAGAGGATATTGAGTATTTGGTTTGCTTACCCATTAATTGGGTTTATTTCTCTCCCCTTGTGAGAGTTTGTTTGATTTGCTTGGTTTGTGATATGATCTACAACAGATCAGATCTGCTAACAATGATTTTGCTGATATTTTGGGGTATCTGGAATGTCCGCATCGAAGCTGGGAAGCTGACAATTATTGCAAAAGCTCACCACTCATAACCAAAGATTGTTCATCATCTATTGGGGGTTTTTACTTTCGGCATGTCTATAGCTGTTATCCGGCATGTAGATAGCTGGGGTATTGCTCATCCTTGGGGGGTTCCTATTTTCGACATGTCTATAGCTGGTATCCGGCATGTAGATAGCTGGAGTGGAATTCCAACTGAGGCTTCTGAACACTGGGGTATCAACGGATCTTACGTGACGTGGTCAATTGTAACACCGCTGCTTTCAGGGATGTTGGCACAGTTTGGATCGCTTCGGATGTCTTCGAATTCATTTTTAGATTCAAGAACTTTTAAGTTCAGTGGCTTCATCAGGGGTCAGCCCTTAGTCCTCTTCTTTTCGCCCTTATCCTCGATGTCATGTCGCGAGGGATCCAAGATTCCGTCCCTTGGTGCATGCTCTTCGCTGATGATATCGTGTTAGTGGCGGAGTCGAGGGGGGAGGTGAACGCGAAGCTGGAACTTTGGAGATCTACTTTGGAGTCCCAAGGCCTTCGTTTGAGCCGATCTAAAACCGAGTATCTTTGGTGTAACTTCAGTGGTGAGGAGAGCGAGGGAGGAGTGGAGGTTAAGATTCAAGATCAGATCGTACCTAGTACGGATAAGTTCAAGTATCTAGGCTCGATCATCCAGAAGGAAGGTGAGGTTGAAGACGACGTCAATCATCGCATCAAGGCTGGGTGGTTAAGGTGGAGGGCAGCGTCAGGGGTGATGTGCGACAAGAAGGTCCCATTAAAGTTGAAAGGAAAATTCTATAGAGTGGCAATCCGGCCTGCGATGCTTTACGGTTCTGAGTGTTGGGCGGCGAAGAAGGCCCTCGAAAGAAAGCTGGAAGCGGCTGAAATGAGGATGTTGCGGTGGTCGTGTGGGCGCACGATGTTAGATAGAATTCCGAATGGGGTGTTTAGGAGCGAGCTTGAAGTGGCTCCTCTTTCCGCGAAAGTCAGGGAAGGGCGGTTGAGATGGTTCGGTCACGTCCGTAGGAGGTTGGCTCTAGCCCCAGTGAGGAGGGTCGAGAGTATTTCAGTGGTTGGGGTGAGGAGGAGAGGCAGGCCGAGAAGGTCGTGGGAAGAGCAGCTTAGGATGGATCTGAAGGCCTTGAACTTGGAGGAGACCATGATAGCAGACAGGTGCTCTTGGAGGCGTCATATCAGAGTGGTGGATTCTCTTTTAGGGAGCGGCTCGGTTGTGGAGAGCCTCCGAGTTGGGTTGGCTCGGTTGGCTTTATCTTAGAAGCTCTGCTTTTTTCACTTTTTATGTTTTTATTGTCGTCTGTTTGACGGTTTTGCAGTTGCAGGGTGATTGGACCGGTCTTTTCTCTGTGTGGGGTTTTCTGGGGATGTGTGACTAGGTTGGTCTGTTATCGTTTGCTCGTGGTTTTTTTTATGCAGGGGGCCCGATCGGAGCTATTCACTCAAGCTGGTAGAGCGGAGCACATCAGGACCTCAGTAACATTTTTCCAAGCAGGCGGGTAGGTCCCATATGGAGAACGCCATGGGCTCAGGTATTGCTTTAAACATTTTCGTATTTTTTAGATTCCTGTGTATATAGCACCCACCTTATCTGTCGCGCACGTAGCCGAGGGTCTTCACGGAAACAGCCTCCCCGCCGTAGAAAGCGGGGGCATGGTCTGCGTACAACTTACCCTCCCCAGACCCTGCTCTGAGCGGGATATACTGGGTATGTTTGGTTTGGTTTGGTTTGGTTTTGTTAAATGATGAGAAAACAATTTATTTATTTTTCAACCTCGTCGTATCGACAGTCGGGGGTTTGTCCCACTGTTTTATGTTGAATTGGTTTGATTTATTAATATAATCTCCTGCATTTCGTCAAAAAAAAAAAAGAAAGTGTTTGTATTTGCTATCATTGGGATATTTGGTCCATGACTGTAAGTTTATTCATATTTACGTAAGAATACTTGATTTTGTATTCTTTTTCGATTGAATTTCTCATTTCTATGTCAATATAATTAATTCAATTCAATTAACATCTCCCAAGCTATGTAATATTAAATTATAATACTTTGAAACTCTCCCAAGCTATGTAATATTAAATTTAATTATAATATTAAACATGGCCCAAAAATTTAATTATAATACTTTGCGTAAGTGGTGCCCCTGACAGGGGCCTATTCTAAGCAAAGTAAAATAAATAAATTTTAGTGGTCAAAATTAAAAAATTGCCCCCGTCCTGTTCTAAGGGAAAAAAAAATTAATGGTTAAAATTAAAAAATTGTAGTGTATTTTTTTTTTTAAAAGCAGAATAAATATTATAGAATCACCAACACAAAGGTTAAATCACAAAGATTCCCTACCAAAATACCACTACAGAGCATGATAGAACTAATAACTGATAGCAATCAGAATCAAATATATAGACACTTAGAACATCAATCGAACTCATCGCGTTTGACTATCATTACTCTCATCTTTATATGATGTCCACCTGCTCGATAATCTCTTCATACATATCATCATCTTCATTCAAATCACCTTCCCAGATTTCCTGAAATTGTTCACCCACCGGACCCAAGCCCATATCATTATACCACAACTCTCGAACTCTACCGAATGGTCCCTCAATTATAACCAGATTATTCCAAGTATTCGCTCCATGTTGAGCCAAGTATCTAGCAAGTAAGTTAGACTCCTGCAGAAATGACCTGACTTCCAGTCTCAAGTTTCTATCCGCCTTTCGCTGCTCCAGTTGGTTAACAACAAATCTGTGTTCCGGAATTACTCCTTCCATGTTAACAAACATCCACTCCCAATAAGCAGCTGCGTTATCGGTTTCCAGAATTAAATCATTGAGGTTTTCCCAATAAGCTCTACGCAGCGCCATTAGCATTGCATACAACTCATTGATTCTTTCCTCTTGAATACCTAGAGAGCCTCCAACCATTCTGATAATTCTACCCGATTCATCTCTAAAAACAAACCCAATCCCTGATCTATTACCATTGGGTAAAGGATGATCCGCCATGAATCCATGGGCATCGATCTTGACTACACCTTGAGGTGGCATCGTCCACTGAACCCCTGCATCCACGTTCGTCTTGAAATCTGACCACCTACACTTCTATAACTCTGTTTGAATATGAGATGAAGAGTAACACATAATGAGGGATTTAAAGATACTAGAAGACCAAGAGAAGCCTTGGCTACACACTTCTCCATACCACATTAATAATACCACCGTCGGTTGGGATTAGGGGTGAGCAAAATAAAATCGAAAAACCGAAACCGAGCCGAAAAACCGAAAAACCGTACCGAAAAAAACCGTAACCGACTAAAACCGAAAAAAACCGTAACCGAACCGAACCGACGGAACGGTTTGGTAACGGTTACGGTTTTATCCAAAAAACCGAACCGAAAAACCGAACCGAAAATATATTATTTTAATAATTTTTAGTTTTATATTCTATACTTATATAAAATATAGGATTTTATAGTTAGATTTATATAATTTATATTAAATAAAAATATATAATATACATTTATTCTAAATATTGAAGTGTTACGGGTATGCAACTTTATTCTAGTTCAGGACTTCAGGTGATCACATACCAGTATAACCAAAACAAGTGCAAACCAATTCAGTAAAATGAAAACTACATAAAAACAAACTGGTGCTATAATACTATGCATTAAAATTTTATGCCCATTCAAGATTCTAGAATTTTTACCTCTATTGATTTATAAATAGATGACTTTGCTAGAGTTTTGCAGTTGAGTGTCATGGTTACACACTAAAATTGCAATGTCAAAAGACTAAGCTCCTATTATAATCAGACTATTACCTTTTCTTTTTAATCAGTGTACACATACAAATGTATGTTTGTTTAATGGCAATGGTTAGGAAATGTTAACAATTTATTTATAAATTTTTATTAGCATGATATTAAGATATTAAGTAATTAAAATAAAAAACCGAAAAAAACCGAAACCGACCAACGGTTAACCGAACCGAAAAAAACCGTTTCGAACGGTTCGGTTACGGTTAATAACTAAAAACCGAACCGAACCGACATGTACGGTTTGGTAACGGTTTCCGGTAAAAACCGAGCCGAACCGACCCATGCACACCCCTAGTTGGGATTCTTAATGATAAAATCAATTTTCTTCACTTCACAAATATCCAACTCAAAAGCCTATCCACTCCAAAATAAGGCTAATTCGACAAGCCCATTGAGAAATAGTGATTAAAGCCCACACTCCAAATTTTCAAACTCAATACATTCGTAATTAACACCATGCAGAAATAATTTTTTTCTTCGGATCCCCTGCTTTGCTAAATTGTCAGCTTCGACATTGAGATTTCTATCTACTTTTTTAAAGACAATCTTTGAGTTCTGAATCAAATCAATCAACCCCTTGTCCAATTGATGCTGAATGGAGAATTTGATATTTCGAACTTCATTAATCAACTCCAAAGAATCTGTATAGATGGTACATTGATAATTGATCCACTCACTAGAAGCTAGCTTACTCATTACGAAAAACAATGCTTCTAACTCACAATGCAGAGGGGAGGTAGCTATAATTTGAACAGAGAAAATGAATACCAGATTGCCTTCTGAGTCTTTCACATAGCCGCCTATTCCAGTCTGAATTTCCGAGAAGTTGTTGATCTTCCAGGCTCCATCTATGAATCCCTGGATTTCTGAGAAGTTGTTGATCTTCCAGGCTCCATCTATGAATCTAATCAAATCCGCATTGATGTTTAGCAACCTCTTTTTCTTTTGATTGCTAAATTTCAATATATGTCCCATAGGATTTGAATTCCAGAGAGAGGAGTTGTCAATGATGTTAACTGCTTGACACCACATCTAAGACCTGTGGACAATTAAAAATAACAACTCTGCCTTTTTTATCTTTTTATTCTGAAAAACTGCTTGATTTCGACTCAACCAGATGGTCCACATAGTGGCAGACCATGTTATTTCCCAAGCCATTTTAATACTTTGACTTCTAGTGAATGTGACATAGTGAATGTTATGACAATTCTTGGTACTTGGACCAAAAATTCATAACAAAGTAATAATGAAAAATCCATGATAATCAAAATATAGAAACAATAGAAACAATCCAAATAAAGTATCAATAACCAACTCCAAATAACAAATATGTCGATCATACTTTCAAGGTTTTAAGATCATCAAAGTAGCTGCAGAGATTCATGTGATTCATTTCTCCTATAAACAATGACAGTTCATAAGTTTGTAGATTTATTCTCTTACCAATAAAATTCAACGACATTGTTGTGTGACAATTCAACTTTTAATCTTCTTGTTAGTAGATAATGTTAGTAGATTACTATATCGGACAATTTTTATAAGCTATTAGTTTAAAAGTTCTTTTTTACAGACAAAATTTCTAAACTATTACATTACATACAATTACAAAAATATTTAAATCGTCACTCTTCGCAATTTAAAAAAAATTAGTATTTTATTTAATTGAATAAACTTATTTAAATAATACATTTTGCTAATATAAATATTTAAATTTGTATAAATGTACCCGAACTTTATTAGAATGATAAATATCACATACATAATATCATGCGTAATAAATTTAGTTTTTTTTTAACAAACCTTACCTTCACGTAGATGAATTGTATCAAGATACAATATCCACAACAAAGGTTTATTTCATTCAAAAAAATTTATCATCTAATCGAAGGGCATGCATGATGTCCCCGGAAATTTAGATAATGAAATCTTAGTGTCTCATTAGAGAACACCCTTCGGAAAAGAGAATAGTCCCTTGATGATTGAGGAGACACCACCTTATATGCAATGCTTATTCCCGACTCCCAGTAGAGTACCTGCAATCGTAAAAACTCACATAAAATATAAATCTAACCAAATGGGATTCCTTTGGTTAGACACCTATTCAATATTAAATAAAAGTATATTCATAATTTTTTGAACTTCTATCTCAGGGTTTAAATACTTAAATTTATATATAAAGCAAACCTAAAACCTATGGCTTTAGTAACCATTTAAAAATTAAGAAAACATAATAATTATATGATAAAATTTCAAAATTTTGAATATAAATTTCTAATCAAAATTCAAATACCATATTTAAAAAATGTAACTAATTTAGTTTTAAAAAAAAGGATTGCGAAATTATTTATTGGTAAAAGTTGCTCGGCGTCGCCCTAATATATAGATAAATTTTAACCGAACCTAAATATGGATCCCAAACCTGAGGAAAGGCTTATCCAGCAATTTTTAATATATAGATAATGTATAAATTAAGGAAGCGCATTTTTTAAAAACATATGTTAGATACATCAAGCCTATCCAGCTGTCATAACAAACTTTTTTTACCATGACTGTTAGTTAAATGTTCTATAAATAGTCTTGTTAAATCATTCTATCCTCTGTTCTAAAAGTCGGCGATTAATCGGGATTAATCGCTGTTCGGTAAGGAACCGAATTGATTTTACAAAAATCGGCCAAAAAATCGTTTTTTCAAAAAATCGGGATTAATCGGGATTAATCGGGATTAAGCGGTCAAAAATCGGATTAATCGGTCAAAAATCGGCATTATTGATAAAAAATTGAAAAATATGTAGAAAAATTAAAAAAAATTCAAAAAGTAAAAAATTGAATAAATTTTAAGAAAACTATTATTCTCATATACAAAACTAATATTTTAAATGGTTAAATAATGAATTTTATCAATTTTTTCTCTCATATTGACCCAAATTCAAAAATTAGATCTTAAAATTTATATTTACTTTAATAATGCTATATATTTTAAATATATTTGTATAAATACATGATAATTATTCATGTATAATCAAAATAATATAATAATTATGTATATTAATAATAATTATATTTAAAAATAATATTAAATTAGTTCCGATTAATGATCCGATTAATCATTCCGATTAATCCCCGATTACCCGATTAATCCCTGGACGGTGCCTCCACCGATTAAGTCCGATTTCCGCTTTTTACAACACTGATTCTATCTTGTAACCATTTTATCTACGATGTAGTTCAGTATCTCTCTCTTTGTAATATCTGTTCAAGTTCTTTTCATTATGTAAAAACAACTCTCAGGCCGTTTGGCAACAACTTATTAAAAGCCCATTTAGCTTTAAGTCGTTTTAGGTGCGTTTGGGTAACGTGACTTTAAGCCGGCTTTAAGTTAAAAAACTGTTTTAAGTTATAAATTCCATTTAGGTACTTTTGACTTATGACTTATGACTTATTGAGTTTTTTTTTTCCTGATTCTTGTAAAGTTTAAATATTATGAATTTAAAATTTTTTAAAAGTCAAATTTCACTTTAAGTCAATTTTATTAAATCCTCATTTAACTTTAAGTAAAATTACCCAAACACATTCATTCAACTTAAAGTAAACAACTTTACTTTCTCCTTTAAGTTAAAAACACTTCCATTAAGTCAAAAGTAACTTATTTTAAGCCTTACCTCTCTATCTTCTTCATTATGTAAATACAATTTTTCTCGAGCTTTACAAGTATTGTTAATGATGCTTATACTTAATTAATGCAATATACAGCTGAATCATGAGTTGTAACAACGGCCCCGTTTGGCTCACCTTTTTTTAGGACTTATGGACTTATTTTCGGGTAAAATTTTTATATTTTGATAGTTTTTTTTTATAGAAGATCGATTGCGATGGAGTTTCATTCATGTATTTAATGTATGTTTGAGATTCAATAAGTTGCAAAAATAAGTTGGAAAGTTAGAAATATCTAACTTTGTCTTAAAATAAGTTGACTTATTCTGAAAAAAAGTTCCCCAAACACCCCAACATTAAAAAATGGACTTATTTTTCACTACAAAAAATTCGACTGCGAAAATCTTATACTATGATCCCATCTGATCAAAGCCCGTCGAAGGCCCTAAATCCCGACCCGAACATGTTTTGCATTTGCACTATGTTTCCGAAAGTGTTTTTGAAAGAAAGAAAAAAATGAAAATTTGATTTGTGAAAAACAATTTTTAGGATAAATGGGAAAATTTGCTGAAAATTTTAAAATTTTCTTTAATTTTTTTTCTTTTATTTTTTTCTTTTATTTCATTATCTCAATTCTCAAGAACACAAAAGTTTTTTTTTTTTGAAACTTAAGAACACAAAAGTTAATTACGCATTCCGGGCATATGACTTTAATTAATAATGAAATGTGATTTTGTTTAATTGTCAATAAATAAAAATCCTATTATATTGAACACAAAAATAAAGTTTTTGTAAAGAAAAATAAGATGTTTCGCAATACAATTTTCTTTACAAAAACTTTAAATTGCAACTCGTTTTTTTAAAACAAAAAACGGGCTAACAAAATAAGGATACAAAAAAAAAAAGATGAGAACAAAATAAAGACACAAAAATTTTGAAATGAAAGGTAAAAAAGGGAAGGGAGGCTCAGATCTGTAAAAAGTGGAGAGACAATGGAGGATGTGAGCCCGCCATGGCTGCAACCATCTATCAGCTGTATTGCCCAGCCAAGATACGGGTCAGATTCCTCCAAGCTCCAACTGGGGTTCGCTACAATTAGAAAAATATAAATAATATCATCATCATAGCCTCTTTGTTTTTGGTATTGACTATTGAACATATTCAAGACAGACAGAAAGATCCATCCATCCATACTTGCATGCATAATTCAAGATCGAGTTGCAAAGTGTGACGCAGAAGAAGAGGAGTATAATTATATTGTTTATTCCACAGAGACAAGCAGAGCCTGAAGATTTGATCTGGCGTTCAGACAGCAACAGCAACAACAACAACAAAGATGAGTGTTGTGTGTGAAGGACGGTTGATTTAGATTTGTGTTAGAAATCATTGGCTAAGTAGAGAAGGGCAACCACCCTTAGAAACCCACTATGTTTTCTCTCCACCGCCTCATTCTTCTAAGAGCAAACCCCAACTTTTTTGCGTTTCTCTCTTTTCCAACCCACTACCTTATACGGGGTGTTTGGCAAATCTGCCATGTAACTTATAAGTTACTTATTTTGGGAAAAAATTTGTGTTTACATAAAATTTTTTAGAGAAAAATGTGTATCGGGAGTTTAATATTCGTTATCCTACAAAAATAAGTTACTTATTTCAGAAAAAAGTACATATTTCCTAACTTTTTTCCAAAATAAGTAACTTATTTTTGAAAAATAAGATTTCCCAAACGGACCCACTATCTTGCTTACTTTTCATTTCTTTTGCCGAGTAGTATTTATTTATTTTCTTCGATTTAAATTTTTCATTTTAACGAATTATTTGTAGTAAAATCTTGTCAAATTTATATTTGATACCATAATAAATTAATATTTCAAATGTAAATTATTGATCCCAATATAATAGTAAAATTATAAATTTTATTTCAATTAATTAATAATTTTGATAAGTTAATATAATTTACCAATACCAACAATATTAAATTATAGAAATTTTAGTATTTGGTCGAATATTTTCACATTTATTGAGAAGAAGTGGAATATGATTTGTGTTTCCGAAATTTTTATGCGAAATATAATGAATGAAAAAAGAGAAAATTGGGTTGTCTTAGGGATATTCTCTAAAATTATAATAAATATGTACTTATAAAGTAAGGGATCTTTAGGGATATATTTATAAATATTAAATTTTTATTAGTGATTTGCATATATATTCTTAAATTTGAATTTAAATTGTTTTAATCTCAGGTATAATCCTGAGATCATTCTCATGCACATGAAAGCCATGAAAAAAAATAATTAACTTATATAACTTACCAGAAGAGAAATTAATTTAAAATTTTAAAAAAAACTAAATTTTTTACAAAATCATGTACCGTAAACATTTTTGCTTAGATATTGGGACTCCGGAAGATTATTACTCCTTTCGTCCCACCCATTTTTTTACATAAAAAATTGAGTATCTTATACGCATTTTAAGGATAGTTTTATAACTTATTTTTGATTTTTTTTTGTATAAAATAGAATTGTTCAACTACTAAGGTGTATGATGGTGCATGGTGTTACTGTGTTCTCCACGCGCGCGCACACACACGCGCGCCGCCGCCCGCCTCGCCACGACACGTCACGACTCGACTCGACTCGGGTCGGCTCGGTCGAAGGGCGATTTGGGCGAATGTCTCGGCGTCTCGCGTACGCGAGGCGACCTGGGCGAGGGATTTTATTTATGTGTTTAAATATATTTTAATTAGAATATATATATACATATATCGATTGGGATCAGATCAATACTTGGAATAAATCAGGAACTGGTCAGACATCTAATACTGATGGGCCAAGTCCTGATAAAATCCTGAAGATACTACCAGATCCTGATGGACCTCAAGTCCTGACGGTACAAGATCCTGATGATCAAATACTGATGGACAGACATCAGATCCTGACGAATTAGATCCTGATGTTGGGTCCTGGAGAGAATTTGATAATATATATGTGTGGATATAACGTAACAGTTACGATTTATTAAATCAACCGTTTTGATTTTATTAAATCAGCCGTTTCATTTTATTAAATGTAAATCGGCAGTTACAAAATTATTTGGGTGCCATCAGTTACGTTTGGTCTCTCCTATAAATAGAGAGCTAAGCTGCTGGGTTCTATAGACCACACCCTACATTCTCTTCTCCTCTCAACACTCTTTATATCCCCTTCCTGTCGTAGCTTCACTTGTGGGGTTTTCCGGCGACTGAGGTGCTAGTCGAAGTTGAGCTTTCTGATTACTGTGATCATTTAGCTCTAAGCTGTTTTATCCTGGGAGAGGTGTTGCAAGCATCCCAACACAGTGTAAGTGGGGGCAATTATCTCTTCAAGAGCAGTCAGGTTTTTCGAAGCAAATCCTGACGACTCAGTTGTTCTCTTATTTGTTTGATATACTGCTACAGCTATGGCTACTGGTATGTCTTCTGTTCTTCCTTTGTTTTTACAGTTACTGATATGCATGTTTTATACCTTCGTGTTTTGTTTCGTTAATTATTTGCTTGGCCTTGACTTGTTAAATACGATATATAATTGTCTCTATGTTGCTGTATTAGTCAATATTTCCAACATTCTTGAAGAGATAAATTGTTATATAGTATTTAGCATAGAGGTTAACGAGAGTGAAATTCCTGCTAGTGGTAGTTCGGTTGCATCTGCTGGGGTCATTGATTGGACCACTTACAGTTTTCCACAACCCATTGAATTAACTAGCTTGCCGGAGAAATTCAATGGGGGCGTTGGCTTTTCTCGTTGGCAGAAAAGGATGAAGTTGTGGTTGACTGTAAAGGGTCTATGGCCTGTTGTGGAATATGAGAAGCCGGTTGTTGATCAAGAGAAGGCTGAATCAGTTAAGGGTTTTGCGAAGTGGGCTGAGAAGGATGGGGTGGCTAGGGCGGCTATTTTGGTAGCTCTAATGAACACATTGTTTGATGTGTACTCCTCTGATGCCTACACCGCAAAACTCTTATGGGAGAAGCTGGACCAGACACATAATACTGACTCACAAGGTCTGGAAAAGTATTCCGTGGCTAGGTTCCTTGATTTCAAGCTGGTGGACAATAAGTCCATGACTGAGCAAGTGCATGAGTTCGAGATGATAGTGCATGCTTTGAAGGAGTCTGGAATGGACCTCCCCGAAAAGTTTAAGGTGATGAGTGTGATTAAAAAGCTCCCAAAGTCTTGGGAAGAGTTCTCTCTCTCCCTGAAAAGACAGAAAGGAGAGATCACCTGGACCAACCTTATGCTGGACATCTCGGTGCAAGAACAACACAAGTCCAAACAGGGACATGTGATGCCAATTGAGCACGGAAGTTCGAAGGTAAATGTAGCAACTGTAGGACAGAAAAGGAAGGCTATCTCTAAGAATGGTAATAGTAATAAACCTAAGAATGACAAGGATAAGACCAAGAAACCAAAGGCAAACAAACCATGTTGGTCTTGTGGGCAGATTGGGCACTGGAGTAAGGACTGCCCTACAAAGAAAGCAAAGAAAACCGAGGCGGTAGCTCAAGCGAATGCTGTGCTTGGAACCTCAAGTGGGCCTGTAGCGAACATGGTTGTTGGTGAGGCTTTGGCTTCTGAAACCAACGTAGACTGGTATGTTACCTACAACCCTGTACTATTTTCCACTTATCTGTCAAATGAATGGTTGATTGATATTGGAGCTAATGTGCATATTTGTGCTGACATTAGTTTATTTGTATCTTATCAACAGAGTCATAGCGTGACAGTGACGATGGGGAACGCAAGTGCTGCTCAAGTACATGGAGTAGGAAACGTGGACCTGAAGTTTACTTCGGGTCGTATTCTATCCCTGACGAGAGTGCATCATGTTCCCGACATGCGTAGAAATATAATAAGTGGAAGCTGTTTAGTAGCTAATGGCTTTGAAGTCTCTCTCACATGTAATAAAGTAGTTCTTATTCATACTGGTACTTTCTTTGGCAAGGGTTACTTGTCAAATGGTTTTTTTGTAATAAATGCTGAGCCCGTTTTGGGTGCTTTTAATAAGATTACTCCTTCTGTTAACTGTGTTGAATCTTCAACTTTATGGCATGCTAGACTTGGTCACTTAAATTTTGGTGCTCTTAAAAATATGATAAACTTCGAGTTGATTCCAAGACACACTATAGAAAAGAATTCTAAATGTCAAGTTTGTGTGTCTGCTAAACAAATACGGAAACCTTTTCATAATATTGTTAGGGATTCGGACTTGTTAGATTTAGTACACATTGATATTTGTGAATTTGGTGGTGTGTTGACTAAGGAACAGTTTAGAAACTTCATTACCTATATAGATAATAGTAGTAGATACTGTTATGTTTATTTACTTAGACATAAGGATGAAGCACTTAGTAAATTTATAATATATAAAACTGAAGTAGAAAAACAAACTAGTAAGGTACTTAAACGGTTGAGATCTGATAGAGGTGGTGAGTATACGAGTAACGCTTATAATGAATTTTATGCAAGCAATGGTATAGTTCATGAAGTTACCCCACCATACACACCTGGGTCTAATGGGGTTGCTGAGCGAAAGAACAGAACATTTAAAGATATGATTAATAGTATGCTTATTAATTCTGGGTTGCCTAAATACATGTGGGGAGAAGCTCTGAATACGGCTTGCCATATTCTGAATAGAGTTCCTCTGAAACACATGGATAAGACACCCTATGAGTTATGGAAGAGCAAGAAGACTAGTCTTAAGTATCTTCGTGTGTGGGGGTGCCTTGCTAAGGTACTTGTTCCTGAATACAAGAGAAAGAAACTAGGTCCGAAGACTGTTGAATGTATCTTTCTGGGCTATCTTGAAACCACTAAAGCTATGAGATTTTTAGTGTTAAAATCTGACATAGATGGTATAGTGGCAAACACGATAGTTGAGTTTCGTGATGCTACATTCTTTGAGGATGTTTTCCCTATGAAGACTGGTATGCCTCAAGATACTTCTAATGAAGATCCCACTCACACATCAAGTTCTATTCCTGATCATGTGGAAAAGATGACAAATGTGGGGGTGGAACCTAGTAGTAGCACTACTCCTAAGGAGGTAGAGGAACCACGAAGGAGTAAGCGTGCAAAGGTAGTCAAGGATTTTAGAAGTGATTTTATCACTTACAATGTCGAGAACGAACCTTTAACTTTCCGACAAGCTATGGATTCTTCAGAGTCTAGGCATTGGAAGGGCGCTGTAAAGAGCGAAATTGACTCTATTGTTTCTAACGGAACATGGGAGTTAGTTGATCTCCCTCCCGGGTGTTCTACTATCGGGTGCAGATGGATCTTTAAAAGGAAGTTGAACCCTGACGGCTCAATAGATAAGTACAAAGCTAGACTGGTAGCTAAGGGTTTTAAGCAAAAGGAGGGAATTAATTACTTTGACACATACTCTCCAGTAGCTAGAATGACAACAATCCGAATGCTTGTAGCATTGGCTTCCGTACATGGTCTTATCATCCATCAAATGGATGTAAAGACAGCTTTTCTTCATGGTGAACTTGAAGAAGAGATTTATATGGATCAGCCTCAGGGATTTGTTGCATCTGGTAACGAAAGGAAAGTATGTAAGTTGATCAAATCCATCTATGGCTTGAAGCAAGCTCCTAGGGATTGGCATAAAAAGTTTGATGAAACTATAGTGTCGTTCAGTTATGATATTAATGATAGTGACAAGTGTGTCTACACCAAAGTTAAAGGTAGTGGGTGTGTCATCTTGTGCCTTTATGTAGATGACATATTACTGTTTGGAACCAATATTGAGATTATTAACGAGACAAAAGTTTTCTTGAAAAGGCATTTTGAAATGAATGATATGGGTGAGGCTAGTGTGATTCTTGGTCTCAAGCTGACACATTCAGCTGAGGGAATAACTTTATCGCAGTCTCATTATATAGAGAAATCTATACCTGAGAAATATGGTTATTCACAATGTAGAATCGCTAGTACACCCTATAATCCTAAAGTTGCCCTTGTTAAGAATACTTCAGGAGTACCTGTGTCTCAGTTAAGGTATTCTCAGATTATAGGGAGTTTGCAGTATCTTGCTAACTATACTAGACCAGATATTTCATACACTGTGTCTAAGTTGGCTAGATATACAAGCTGTCCAAACAGAACTCATTGGGATGCTCTTGATAGAGTACTTAGATATCTAAAAGGCACAATGTACCTTAGTTTACACTATAGGAGATTTCCTGGTGTGCTTGAAGGGTACAGTGATGCAAGTTGGATAGCTAAGAAGTCTGGTTCCAATGGAGTGACTGGATACGTGTTCACCTTAGCAGGTGGAGCAATATCCTGGAAGTCTACCAAACAGACTATAGTAACTCGGTCTACATTTGAGGCTGAGTTGTGTGCACTTGATGCCACGGGGATGGAGGCTGAATGGTTACACGGACTTCTGGCCGCAATACCTGTAGTAAGCAGACCGCTTCCTGCGATTGGTATTCATTGTGATAGTAAAACAACTATCGACAAGATTAGTAGTAGAAAGTATAATGCAAAGACAAAGAGGCACATCCAAGTTAGACTAAGTCTATAAGGGGTTTAGTGTCTGATATGATTATAGCTGTAGAGTTCATAGGAACTCAGAATAATATAGCTGATCTTTTAACTAAAGGACTGGAACCTGCAGTGGTCCTTAAGTCGAGGTTGGGGATGGGGCTGTCAACCCATCATAGTTCATCATCAGTGGGAACCCAATACACATGAGAGGAGATCCCTTGAAGTGTATTCAATGTAGTAATAACAAGCTGTAAGGATGAATTAGTAGTACCTTTGCTACATAGATGATACTGTTGTATATGAGTCTATCCCCTGTAAACCTAGAAGGTACTAACACTGCTAGTAAGCAAGAGTTATTATAACTCTGAATGGGGTCAAGTCATTTGACGAGATGGTTGCAGTACATCTCTGGAGATGCCCAGCTAAGCGAATGTAATTGTGTGGTCGCAATTAGAGGAAAGGGTTATTCCTTGAAGCATTCGACGAACAGGATCGAGACAAGACCATTAATGTCTCAAAGCCGTAGATTGGCACCATAGCCTTTGACTTGTCGTCGTCTATGGAACATGATTACATCAAACGGATTAAGATTCAAGGTGAAACATTCCATCTGAATCCGGTAGTCATCGAAGTAGGGGACTTAGGAGGGTTCAAACCCTGAAGGGTACTGACATTGAAAAACAAGCCATGATGAGAAACCTGAAGCATTTCTATATGGATTTGTGGGGGATTGTTAGAAAATGGAGTTTTTGGAGCATAAGTATTTTATGTTCTTGATGTTAATTCCGGATTTTAACGATTGGAAATTGTTCCTTGCTATGAGGACTTAAATTTTCATATATGGGTCTAAGTAATTTTCTTAGTGAAACTCATAGAGAAATAGAGTTGAAGTGGGTAGCTTGAAAGAGCTTGAAAATGATAATGTGTATTTGTCCCACATTGAAATAAATTCAGGGGGTTGTTGGCTTTATATAGAATCACACACATGTGTAGTGTACAACTACTAAGGTGTATGATGGTGCATGCTGTTACTGTGTGCTCCACGCGCGCGCACACACACACGCGCCGCCCGCCTCGCCACGCCACGACACGACTCGACTCTACTCGGGTCGGCTCGGTCGAAGGGCGATTTGGACGAATGTCTCGGCGTCTCACGTACGCGAGGCGACCTGGGCGAGGGATTTTATTTCTGTGTTTAAATATATTTTAATTAGAATATATATATATATATATATATATATATATATATATATCGATTTGGATCACATCAGTACTTGGAATAAATCAGGAACTGGTCAGACATCTAATACTGATGGGCCAAGTCCTGATGAAATCCTGAAGGTACTACCAGATCCTAATACTGATGGACCTCAAGTCCTGACGGTACAAGATCCTGATGATCAAATACTGATGGACAGACATCAGATCCTGACGGACTAAAATCCTGATGGATCAGATCCTGATGTTGGGTCCTGGACAGAATTTGATAATATATATATATATATATATATATATATATATATATATATATATATTCAGATTAATTAAAATAAAAGCTGATATGTGTGGATATAACGTAACAGTTACGATTTATTAAATCAACCGTTTTGATTTTATTAAATCAGCCGTTTCATTTTATTAAATGTAAATCGGCAGTTACAAAATTATTTGGGTGCCATCAGTTACGTTTGGTCTCTCCTATAAATAGAGAGCTAAGCTGCTGGGTTCTATAGACCACACCCTACATTCTCTTCTCCTCTCAACACTCTTTATATCCCCTTCCTGTCGTAGCTTCACTTGTGGGGTTTTCCGGCGACTGAGGTGCTAGTCGAAGTTGAGCTTTCTGATTACTGTGATCATTTAGCTCTAAGCTGTTTTATCCTGGGAGAGGTGTTGCAAGCATCCCAACACAGTGTAAGTGGGGGCAATTATCTCTTCAAGAGCAGTCAGGTTTTTCGAAGCAAATCCTGACGACTCAGTTGTTCTCTTATTTGTTTGATATACTGCTACAGCTATGGCTACTGGTATGTCTTCTGTTCTTCCTTTGTTTTTACAGTTACTGATATGCATGTTTTATACCTTCGTGTTTTGTTTCGTTAATTATTTGCTTGGCCTTGACTTGTTAAATACGATATATAATTGCCTCTATGTTGTTGTATTAGTCAATATTTCCAACAAAAATCCATACCAAAAATTGGTTCGCAAATATAAAAAATTACATGGAATGGAGGGAGTATAACATTTTTTTCTTAGATATTGGGACTCCGGATGATTAGGAAAGAAAAAAAGTGCTCCGTACAATTCATTTATTCTTTTCCTGTTCAGAAATGCTGTAGCGCTGTAGTCTTGGAATTGCAACCACGCACGTTCAAAGTCCAAATCCGATAAGATTGACTAAAGCAATCGAGATTTTCGAAACCCACTTAAAATATGACCAGTTATGTTGGTCAAGCAAAAAAAATATTCTAAAAATTTCTTCCAAATAACGTCACAAACTTTCTCTCAGCAAAATGACGTGGTAATCAAAATGAAAGTTTTCATTATATACTTTTTAAATATAGAAATAATTTAGTAAAACATTTTACTTCATTAAACTCATTTAATCGTGCTTTGCGGCAACGACATTATAATATTTATTATTTAATTATAAAAATTTTGTACATTAAAAAAATATTTCAAACTTATTTTATTTCGAACTCATGACTTTTCACGTTAAAATCAATTGTATCTCAGCTAAAGCTAAGAACCTTAAGCATTCTTTTCAATCTTTGACCATCCCCTACTTCAATCTACTCTTTACACCGCTGTTCTAAAAATCCCCGATTCAATCGGTTAATCCCCGATTAATTTTCTAGAAGATAGCCAACCGATTCAATTTTTGAAATCTGACTAATCCTATTAATTTATTTAAAATGATATATTTAATTGGAAATTAAACTAATATATTAAATTTTATTATAATATCCAATTAATGCTCCTATTAATCTGTCCGATTAATCTCCGCCTACTCGATTAGGCGCTAGGCGGTACCTCAACCGTCCTGAACCGCCTAACAATTTCTGGAACACTGCTTTTCACAACTCATTTAATTGACCGATTAAACTCGCTCTAGAAAATAACTAAAAACCCATTCCAGTATTCTCTCAGTCCCATCACCCATGTGCCAACTTAATTCATTTATATGTTCAAAAGTTTAAATAATCACCTCAGTGCTCAAGGAGGTTTATGGAACACAAGAAGAAAATGTGTTGTCAAATGATAAAATAAATATTCAAATGTCACGATATAATAAACGTTTTTTTGTTCATCCAACCAAAATAAAATAAAATGAGCCATTTCATTTCAAAGGAAAAAATTATCAAAAAACAAAAAAGAAAAAAAATAAGAACGAGGGGCTCAGATCTGTGAAGGGGGTGGGAACAATGGGGGATATGAATCCGCCATGGCTGCAACCATCTCAGTTGCTTGCAAGTATACTGTATATACATACAGATACATACTCGCATACCATCCGCGTTGCCCAGCCAAGATACGGGTCAAATTGCCCCATGTCCCATTTGGGTTTTGCTCCGACTAGAATAAAATTATATATCATCACAGCCTCCTCTTTATAATAATAATAATAATAATAATAAATAAAAGATGTTACCGACAGAGCCAGATCCTGCTGATCCTTCAACAAGAATGTAGTAATGTACTTGTTTGTGTGTATGTATGTATGTATATATATATATGTACGTATCTGTTAATCTTATTCAGATGTACAGATGACTGGAAGGGCTGTTGATTGATGTAGTTGTAATAGAAATCATGGGCTGAAAATAGAGAGGGGCAACTGCCCTTACAAACATCCCATCTCTCTATTGCCTCATTCTCTCTTTCAGCAAACCCTAATCCCCCCTTCTGATTCAATCCCACTTCTATTCCATTTTTTTATATAACTAGTCGAAACGCGTTTCGCGATTAATTTTTTTAAAAATTAATACATTTATGTTATATTATAATCTATACTACTATATAAAAGCCGACACATTAAAAGTTTGGTTGGTCAGTCGGTGGGTACGGTACCTGTTGATTTTACTTATTTACCCTTACTCAATTACTACTAACTAATCAATTTCCTTTTTCAGATTAAACATATTATCTTTTCTATTTTCAAGAATTAAATAATTTCCTTTTTAACTAAAATTTCTCCTTTATGTTAAACATATTACCGTTTCTATTTTTCAATAATTAAATAATTTCCTTTTTCAAGTAAATTAGAATATCTTTTACATTTTATCTAACTAAAATTTCTCTTTTTTAAAAACACTACGTGCAATTTTGTTTAATAAAATAACATAATTATATTATAATTACTATTAACTAATCAATTACCTTAAGTCAAAACAGGTTACCTTTTCTATTTTCTCTAACTAAAATCTTTCTTTTCCCAATTATATCATAGACGGTTACCTTTTTCAGCCAAAACACGTTAGCTTTTTTTCTTTTCTCTTACTAAAACCTCTTTTTTTCCAATTATATCACGGGCGTTTCTATTTAATAAAAATAAAATAATAATATTATAATACTAATAATTAACCGATTACCTTTTCAACTAAAATATATCATTTTTCTTTTTTTTTTTAATTAAATTCTCTTTTTTCTAGAAATATAACGGGCAACATTGATTTCTCACTTTTAAAAAACTATGAGCAATTTTATATAGTAAAATAACATAATTAAATTATAATTAGTATAAACTAATCAATGGTCATTTTCACATAAATCATGTCATCTTCATGTTAACTTTCTATTTTCTCTAACTAAAATCTCTCTTTTTCCAATTATATCACCGGCGGTTGTATTTAACACTATTAGCAATTCTGTTTAATAAAATAAAATAAAATATTATAATTACTAATAATTAATCAATTACCTTTTTCAGCTAAAATATGTTACCTTTTATATTTTTCTATTTTTTCAGTTAATTTTATTTATTTACCCTTATTTAATGGTACACGTTATTTTACGTAATTATCCTTACTTAATTATTTATAAATACTAATAACTAATTAATTTCCTTTTTAAGGTAAAACATGTTACCTTTTCTATTTTTCAATAACTAATCTTTTTTCACATAAAATATAAGAAATTCTTTCCCATTTCAAGTAAAATATGCTACATTTTCAATTTTTCAATAGCCAATTTTTCTTTTTACGTAAAATACAGTTTATCTAGCTAAAATTTTTCCTTTTCTAAAAAAACTATGAGCAATCATGTTTAATAAAATAAAATATTATAATTACTAATAATTAACCAATTACCTTTTTCAGCTAAAATACATTACCTTTTCTATTTTTTTTATTTTTTCAGAAAAACCTATTTGGTTTGCTTTATTTAAGTACAATAAAATAATAACAATATAATAACTAATGACTAACCGATTACGTTTTTCAGCTAAAATATTTCATCGTTTCAATATCTTTTCAATATTTCAAACTAAAATCCATCATTTTCTAAAAAATATCACGGACAACATATATATAATTATATCAGATCATATTTTTAAAAGTTTAAGCCAAGAAAATTTATGTCTTAAAATTTTTAATTCACTTTAAAAAAAATTATGTTATATTAAAGAAAATCCGTGCATCGCACGGGTTTTAAGCTATCTATACTATTATATAAAAGCCGAAACATTAAAAATTTAGTTGGTCGATTGGTCGGTCGGTCGGTACGATACCTGTTTAATAAAATGAAATATTATAATTACTAATAATTAATCAATTACTTTTTTCAGCTAAAATATGTTACCTTTAATATTTTTTCTATTTTTTTCAGTTAATTTTATTTATTTACCCTTATTTAATGGTACATGTTATTTTACGTAATTATCCTTACTTAATTATTTATAATTACTAATACTAATAAATTTCCTTTTTCAGGTAAAACATGTTATCTTTTATATTTTTCAATAACTAATCTTTTTTCACATAAAATATGAGAAATTCTTTCCCTTTTCAAGTAAAATATGCTACCTTTTCTATTTTTCAATAGCCAATTTTTCTTTTTACGTAAAATACAGTTTATCTAGCTAAAAATTTTCATTTTCTAAAAAAAACTATGAGCAATTATGTTTAATAAAATAAAATATTATAATTACTAATAATTAACCAATTACCTTTTTCAGCTAAAATACATTACCTTTTCTATTTTTTTATTTCTTTCAGAAAAACCTATTTGGTTTGCTTTTTTTAAGTACAATAAAATAATAACAATATAATAACTAATAACTAACCGATTACGTTTTTCAGCTAAAATATTTCATCTTTTCAATATTTTCAAACTAAAATCCATCATATTCTAAAAATATCACGGACAACAAATATATAATTACATCAGATCATTTTTTTTAAAATTTTAAGTCAAGAAAATTTATGTCTTAAATTTTTTAATTCAAATTAAAAAAATTCTGTTATATTAAAGAACATCCGTGCATCGCACGGGTTTTAAGCTAGTATTAATATTAAATTTTAAAAATTAAATATCATTTTTTAATGAATCGATTTTTTGTTAAACATTATTCTTTCGATTGGGCCGCTCTCACGTTAAAATCGAAATCTCAACTTTATCATATATTATAAAGACTTATATAATATATTTTATCCATAAAATCGAACAATAAAAAATAAAAATAAAAATATGACATCAATATCAAATTCTAATAGCTAATACAATTTTTTCTAGTGAGTCGGCTTCCCATTAATTACGTTTCGAGTCGCTCTTATTTGGAACCAAAATTCTAACTAATTATATAAAGAAAGTAAATTCCAATTTTTATATATTATTATTTAAACGTTCTAATATTTATAGAGTTTTAAAAATGAAAATACATCTTATATTTTCTGTATATTATAGATATTCATGTACTTATTTACAACTTCCGCATGGGATTGTCTTTTTGTTATGTTAACATATAAAAAAAAATTAAATTCGAAGACTTTCATTACAAAAATGATATTAAATTTATGGATATATTTTTTTAATGCAATTATAATTAACTTGTATAAAAAAGATAAAATTAAATAAGCGATTTCTAGGAAAAAAAGATATATAGTTTTAAAAATCGTGTAAGACGTCTCCACCGTCCTCGTATTATACTTCTAATAAAATATTTTATTTTATGTATTCCTTATATATTCAAACATATTTATACGGTCTTCTCTAATGAATCGCTTTCTCGTTAAACACGGTTATTACTATTATATATATCACTTGTATGATAATGTTTATCCATAAAAATCAAATCCTAAAAATAAAATAAAATTTATAACATCAAAATGATATTTTAATAACTAATACAATATTTTATAGTGAGCCGTCTTCCCGTTAAACACGTTTCGAGCCGCTCTCGTTTAGGTCAAAATTCCAAATTCTTTACATATTATTAATGATACTTATCTTACACAACAACCATTTTCCTTAAAATTAAAACCTAAAAAATAGAGTGAATTCCAATTTATACTCTATCTAGACTTTCTAAAATTTATGGAGTTTTAGAAAATGAAAACACATCTTATTTTCTCTTTATATTATATATACTCCTATTTTTATTTAGAATTCCTGCATGAGAATGTTCTTTTATAATGTTAACAAATCAATTCTTTTCTTTTTAAATACGATGACTTTTTTTTATGATAATAGTATTGGATTTATGATTAAATTTTCCTAATTGAAATATAATTAACTTATATAAAAAAAATTAAGAAGATCGTACTTTCTATAAAATATTTAGTTATATGAATGCTCTATACATTCAAACACATATTCTACTTCTAATAGAACTTTTATTTATATGTTTTTCTATAAATTCGAACTCTTATTCTCTATGAATTCGAAATCTTATTCTCTATAAATTCGAATTCCTATTCTACTTCCAATAGAACTTTTAATCTTATACTTTATAAATACTTATTCTACTTCCAATAGAAACTTTGATTTATGTGTTTTTTTATAAATTTGAACTCTTATTCTCTATAAATTCAAACTCCTATTTTACTTTCAATAGAACTTTTAATCATATGCTTTATAAATACTTATTCTACTTCCAGTAGAACTTCTAATCATATGTCTTCCTATAAATTCAAACTTGAACTCTTCTCCTCTATAAATTCGAACACCTATTCAACTTCTAATATGTTAAATGATATTTTTATATTTATAAGTGTTTAAAATTCTAGAAAAGTAGAAAAATAGATTGAGACGATTTTAGACCGCCACCCAAACTTTCGCGTATCCTCCTTTACATATATATATATATATATATATATATATATATATATATATATATATATATATATATATATATATATAGGCAAGTGCTCAAATGAGACTCCTCTTAAAATGAGAACTGAGACCCAATCTCAGCCCTACATATTTTATATCTAAATTAAATCTTAGCCATATAAACAAAAAATCTAATTTCTCTCTCGTTTATCCTATCCACCCATTTCCATCTCTCTCTATCTATATCTCTCTCCTCATCTCTCTCTCCATCTCCGACCAATTCTTTCTACCTCTCTCTTCTTATTTACTCTCTTTGTCTTCATCTCCGGCCATCATTCTTTCTACGTCATCGTCATACCACCGTCTTCCCCGATAATGAGTCAACACCATCGCTACATCACTTTTGGTCTTCATATTTTCCGATCTATCGTCGTTGCTTCTCTTACCGGATTTGCTCCACGTTCCTATTTTCGATCGTTGTAGTCTAAATAGAAACACATATCGTGTATTGTATGTTATAAAAAAGTAACTCTCCAGATCTAATAATTTTGGTAGAGGAGGTTGTTATGAAAATATGTGGATGAAGGTTATGTCGAAAATGGTGGTGGTATGAATGGAAAAGAGAGTGTTGTAGTGATTTGCTTTGAAAAATTTTGGTGATTCGTGTTGAAATATGGTGATTTCTTTTGATTTTTTGGTTATTTATGTTTAAATTTAATGATTCTGTATGTACAATGAGGACGGTAATTTCATATGTGATGGATATGGTGATGATGATATGATCGGAGTTTGTGATTTAATGGTGGTTTGTGGTCAATTAATACGGAAATTGATGTTTTATAATTTCTGAATGTTTATGAGTAAAGATTTTTAGTGATTTGCTTTTGGAAAATTTAGTGATTTCGTTGAAATTGTAATGGTTTGGACTAAAATTTTGGTGATTCCGTAGGCGGCATGGTGGTGGTATAAGTATGGTGGTGTTGGTTAAATTTTGATGATTTTTAGTTACTATTTTGGTGTTTTGTTAGTTAAATATGTTAATTTACTCGGTAATATTTTTGAAGTGTTAATATTTTTTGACTTACTGGGAACGATACTGATGAAGTGTTTTTGAGCAATTTATCGTGGTTTTTGCTAGTAATTTGGGGTAGAACCAGTGAAGGAGGAAAGAAAATGGAAGTGGGTTAGTGAAGAATTGATTGCACATGTCGGTGTGCATATCTTTGTGTGTAAGCATGAATGAGAAGTAAATTAAAAAATCGGGCCTTGCTTGTTGGGCTTAAATTTGAGTCTGTTCTCAGTTCTCACTTTAACAGGGGTCTCATTAGAATAGCTCCATATATATATATATATATATATATATATATATATATATATATATATATATATATAGGTTTTTGCTCAAATACAAACCAATTTTTAAATACAAACTACAAACTAACACTAAATTAATTATATTTCATCTATTCTAAGGTTCCCGCCAAGGGTACCTTCACAAAAAATGCTTAAAATAATTGGCTCTATCCAAAAAAAATAAAAAATCCCTGCCGTGGAAATGCAAAGCATTTAAGACAGTAAACGGATGAGTTAGGTAGTCATGAGGGCCGAAGGCTCTCGACACACCCGTCAATCGTCTATTGTCTTTACCATTGATTGTCATTCCTTACAACTTTAGAATGATAAAGGCGCGAAGCGCCGTACAAGAAGGTGCGAAGCACCGTTAACCAGTGAAATCCACTGCCACGTCATCACGTGAACAATGATTTTTTTTGATTTTTGATTTTTTTTTGTTGGATAGAGCCAATTATTTTAAGCATTTTTTGTATTGGTGTACCCCTAGTTTGGTCATTAGATTAGCTTGAAATATTAGATTAGTGTTTAGTTTTTAGTTTGTAGTTAATTTTAGTTCGTAGTCGAGTAAGACTCTATATATATATAGGCTAGCGTTCAAATAGAAACCAATCTTAGAATAGAAACTAGAAACCTACACTAAATAAATTATATTTCATTTATTTTAATGGCCCCGCTAGGGGCACCTTCACCAAAAATTTATAAAATTCTTGGCTCTATTCAACAAAAATAAAAAAAAATTAAAAAAATTTTTAAAAAAGGTTACTGTTCACGTGCCACGTCATCACGTGAACAGTAACTTTTTTTTTAAAATTTTTTTTTTAATTTTTTTGTTGAATAGAGCCAAGAATTTTATAAGTTTTTTGTATTGGGATACCCCTAATTTGGTCATTAGATTAGCTTGAAATATTTAATTTAGGTTTAGTTTCTAGTTTCTATTCTGAGTTAGTTTTTATTAGAACAAGACCCTATATATACTAGCTTATAGCCCGTGCAAAGCACGAGTTACATTTAAATACTCTTAAAATTATATGATTAAACAAATAGAGTTTTATAATTTATTATGGAATTAATTTAACTTTTTAAAATTATTTAATAAATCACATGTATTGTTTAGAACTAATAATATAAAATTTTAATGTAAATTTGTTGTTGACAGGATTCGAACCGGGATTTAAATATAGAATATTCCTTATTATTAGATCTAACGGTTATCATCTATCTACTAAATATCTAATGATCATTATTGTTTTAAATTATTGAACCAAACAACAAAATTATATCCCTGTTTGTTTATTTGCTTATTATATATTAGTATAGATGTATATAGAAATTTTTATTATATTTTGATTAATGATTGTAAGATGCGGTGTGATATTTTTGGGTTTATATTATTGATTGCAAGATTAGTTTTAAATTTAAAGGTAACATGTTTTAGTTAGAAAAAAAATATTAGCGTTTGTAAGATATGGCACAATTTTAGGTGTTTATAAAAGATAATTTTTTTCAATTAAAAGTAAATGTTAAAAAGGTAAATTGGCTAATAACCATTTATTATATTATTATAAATAATAATTAAGTAAGAATAATTAAGTAAAATAACATGTTTTATTAGTTAAGATTAAATAAGTAAAATAAAGAGGTACCTTTCTTTTGATATGTCATAAATTTTATTTAATTAGGTTTTATATAATCATTATTTTTAATAATTTTTTTACTTTTAATATAATTTAATATACTCTTTTTCAAGGATTATCCTCATATTTTCTTATTATTAGCAATATATATAGATTTTTATTATATTTTATTAATGATTGTAAGATGCGGTGTGTTATTTTTGGTTTATATTAGTGATTGCAAGATTAGTTTTAAATTTAAAGGTAACATGTTTTAGTTAGAAAACAAATATTAGCGTTTGTAAGATACGGTACAATTTTAGGTGTTTATAAAAGGTAATTTCTTCAATTAAAAGTAAATGTTAAAAAGGCAATCAGCTAATAACTATTTATTATATTATTATAAATAATAATTAAGTAAAATAACATGTTTTATTAGTTAAGGGTAAATAAGTAAAATAAAGAGGTACATTTCTTTTGATATGTTATAAATTTTATTTAATAATATAATTAGGTTTTATATAATCATTATTTTCAATAATTTTTCTAGTTTTAATATATATATATATATATATATATATATATATATATATATATATATATATATATATATATATATATACTCTTTTTCAAGGATTATCCTCATGTTTTCTTATTATTAGCAATGTATATAGATTTTTATTATATTTTATTAATAATTGTAAGATGCGGCGTGATATTTTTGGGTTTATATTAGTTATTGCAAGATTTGTTTTAAATTTAAAGGTAACATGTTTTAGTTAGAAAACAAATATTAAAGTTTGTAAGATATGGTACAATTTTAGGTGTTTATAAAAGGTAATTTCTTCAATTAAAAGTAAATGTTAAAAGGGCAATCGGCTAATAACTATTTATTATATTATTATAAATAATAATTAAGTAAATAACATGTTTTATTAGTTAAGGGTAAATAAGTAAAATCAACATGTACAAATCAACCAAACTTTTAATGTTTCGTCTTTTATATAATAGTATAGATAGATTTTGATTAATGATTGTGAGATGCAGTGTGATATTTTTGGGTTTATATTAGTGATTGCAAGATTAGTTTCAAATTTAAAGGTAACATGTTTTAGTTTGAAAATAAATATTAGCGTTTGTAAGATATGGCTCAATTTTAGTTGTTTATAATAGGTAATTTCTTCAATTAAAAGTAAATGTTAAAAAGCAATTGGCTAATAACTATTTATTATATTATTATAAATAATAATTTAGTAAGGATAATTAAGTGAAATAACATGTTTTATTAGTTAAGGGTAAATAAGTAAAATCAACAGGTACCTTTCTTTTGATATGTTATAAATTTTATTTAATAATATAATTAGGTTTTATATAATCATTATTTTCAATAATTTTTTTACTTTTAATATAATTTAATATACTCATATTCAAGGATTATCATCATGTTTTCTTATTATTAGCAATGTATATAAATTTTTATTATATTTTATTAATGATTGTAAGATGCGGTGTGATATTTTTGGGTTTATATTAGTTATTGCAAGATTAGTTTTAAATTTAAAGGTAACATGTTTTAGTTAGAAAACAAATATTAGCGTTTGTAAGATATGGTACAATTATATGTGTTTATAAAATGTAATTTCTTCAATTAAAAGTAAATGTTAAAAAGGCAATCGGCTAATAACTATTTATTAGATTATTATAAATGATAATTAAGTAAGGATAATTAAATAAAATGACATGTTTTATTAGTTAAGGGTAAATAAGTAAAATCAACAGGTACCAACCAACCAACCAACCAAACTTTTAATGTTTCGGCTTTTATATAATAGTACTAGCTTAAAACCCGTGCGATGCACGGATTTCTTTTAATATTATATGATATGTTTTATTAATTCGATTTACTTTTTTTAAAATATGAATTTTGGAGATTTAAATTTTTAAATTAGATGATTTGATAATTATTATATGAATGTTATCCGTTATATTTCTATGAAAAAAGGGATTTTAGTTAGAAAATATTGAAAAGATGATACATCTTAGTTCAAAAAGGAATCGGTTAATTATAAGTACTTATACAATTATAATTTAATTTTATTAAATAGAATATCGTGATTTACCTGAAAAAAGTGAGGTGTTAGTTAGAGAAAATTAAAAATGAAACATGTTTTAGGTGGAAAATGTATTTGATTAGTTTATAGTAATTATAATTCAATTATGTTGTTTTACTAAATAAAATTGCTCATAAAGTTTTAAGAAAAAAGAAAAAATTAGTGTTGCCCGTGATATTATAAAGAAAAGAGATATATTAGTTAGAAAATATAGAAAAGATGATACATTTTAGCTGAAACTTAATCGGTTAATTATTAACATTATAATATTGTTATTTTATTTTATTAAATAGAACCGCCCATGATATAATTGAAAAAGGATAGATTTTATTTAGAGAAAATAGAAAATGTAATGTGAAAATTAAAAAGATAACATGTTTTAGGTGAAAAATGTAATTGATTAGTTTATAATAATTATAATTTTATTTATGTTATTTCACTAAATTAAATTGTTCGTAATGTCTTTAGATAGTGAGAAATTAATGTTGCCCGTGATATTTCTAGAAAAAAAGAATTTGAATTATAAAATATGGAAAATATGATACGTTTCAGCTGAAAAATGTATTCAAAAAGGTAATCGTTTAATTATAAGTACTTATAAACTTATAATTTAATTTTATTAAATAGAATGCCGTGATTTAACTAAAAAAAGTGAGGTGTTAGTTAGAGAAAATTAAAAAGGAAACATGTTTTAGGTGGAAAAGGTAATTGATTAGTTTACAGTAATTATAATTTAATTTATGTTATTTCACTAAATTAAATTGTTCGTAGTGTCTTTAGATAGTGATAAATTAATGTTGCCCGTGATATTTCTAGAAAAAAGGAATTTGAATTATAAAATATGGAAAAGATGATACGTTTTAGTTGAAAAAGGTAATTGATAATTATTAGTATTATAGTATTATTATTTATTAAATAGAACCACCCGTGATATATTTGTAAAAAGAGATATTTTAATTAAAGAGATCTTTTAGTTATAGAATAGAGAAAAGTTAACATGTTTTGGTTGTAAAAGGTAATTGATAATTATTAGTATTATAGTATTATTATTTATTAAATAGAACCACCCGTGATATATTTGTAAAAAGGGATATTTTAATTAAAGAGATCTTTTAGTTATAGAATAGAGAAAAGTTAACATGTTTTGGTTGTAAAAGGTAATTGATTAGTTAATAGTAATTATAATATAATTTTGTTATTTTATTAAACAAAATTGCTTGTAGTGTTTATAAGAAAGGAGAAATTTTAGTTAGATACAATATAAAAGATATTGTGCTTTACCTGAAAAGGGAAATTAATTAGTTAATGAAAAATAAAAAAAGGTAATATGTTTAATCTGAAAAAGAAAATTATGTAATTAGTTAGTAGTTAAGTAAGGGTAAATAATTAAAATCAACATGTACCAACCAACCAAACTTTTAATGTTTCGGCTTTTATATAATAGTATAGATAGATATATATATATAGGCTAGCGTTCAAATAGAAACCAATATTAGAATAAAAACTAGAAACCTACACTAAATAAATTATATTTCATTTATTTTAATGGCCCCGCTAGGGGCACCTTCACAAAAAACTTATAAAATTCTTGGCTCTATTGAACAAAAATTTAAAAAAAATAAAAAAAATTAAAAAAAAAGTCACTGTTCACGTGCCACGTCATCACGTGAACAGTAACATTTTTTTAATTTTTTTAATTTTTTTTAAAATTTTTGTTGAATAGAGCCAATAATTTTAAACGTTTTTGTATTGGGGTACCCCTAATTTGGTCTTTAGATTAGCTTGAAATATTTAATTTAGGTTTAGTTTCTAGTTTCTATTCTAATTTAGTTTCAATTAGAACAAGACCCTATATATATATTGATGATCGATGATATTGATTGATGATTGATTTTGTGGGTTAAAACGTGAAAACAAGCGAAGTTCACATGGCATTTCCTTCTCACTTTTTTTTCCTTACTTTTTACTTTAGGTTAGTAAAATGGCCGGAAAAAAAGTAATTTCATTTAATTAAAAATTATAATATTATTTATATTTTTGCTTTACAACCCAATTGCATTGTTTTACAGCAGCAACAAATAAAAAAATGTCACTAATTCATTGTTTAAAATTTTAAATCAACAATTATAAAAAGAAAGAAAGAAGAGTGTGACGCCATGGGCATGGCTACAGGCTACAGCCTACAAGTAATACGGGTCGGATCACATGCCATCCGGGTTGCCCCGCTAAGATACGTTACCCATCAACTGCCCCAAGTAGCTCAAAAATATTTCACCATTAATTATCACTGCCTTTAGAGTACTTACCATTGGGCTCTTGTAGAGGCCTACTGCCTAGAGGGGCAACTACCCTCAAGAAATATCCATCTCTTTGCTTTCAGCCCTCGTTACCCTCTTGAGCTATTTCATACAGTATATGCTTCACCCCACATCCCAACTTTTACTTCGTTTATTATATTATTTATTATTTATTTAACGATGTTTGATTATTTTTTAATAAACCTTCCACCAATTATAGTGGATTCTATTATTTTACTTGGATTTTTTTCCCATTTTTCAGTTATTTTAAATTTCATATCCATCCCAAATATTAAGAATTTACTAGAACTAAAAAAAACATATTTTCTTCATTTTTTGAAAGGACAAGTTCCCTATTTTTTATTAAAATAAATTAAAATACCGAAAAATGCCAAACCTATCACAGGTATATTTTTTAGGGTAAATATAATATTTGAATATTTATATACATATTAAAATTATTTATTTCAAACTAAAACTTCATCCAAAGTCTAAGATGACAATTCACCACAATTACAAGTTGATCATATTAAATATTGGTTATTCCCCTCAAATTAAGTTTTACGGGCAAAAATAAATATTATTTTAATGTAATCGCATGGGCACACCATCAAGATAAGAGGATCAACGTTTCTCATTCAGTATCATCAATTTGATTACATTTTATTATTATAAAATATTACTTTCCTCCTATATTTTATGAATTAGTTATGCGTTCTATTTAAATTTAATATAAAAAAAGAAATTACACAACCAAATGTAGATTTTAATAATTTTGTGATGCATAAATGTGATATTAAATTAGACAATTAATGATCATAAGTCATAAAATATAAATGGGTTGTTTCTAAGCTATTACTTTTTCATTAAAAATTGTGTTCATTTTTAAAAATGTGATAAATTTTTATAAATTTGAATTTAGAGTTTATAAAGGTTATACTAGAATTTTTTTTATAAAAATGATTTATAATCACATTAAATGAATATTTTTTTCACAATTCAATCATACATATGTGAAAATTATTTCAAAACATTGTTATAACATAATTTTAATGCAAATTTTTTACATTATATTTGGACTTAAAAATGTTTAAACAAAGAACATTGTTCACATACATATTTTTTTTACTATCATTCATTGGCCAACATAGTTGTTTTGAGTATTTGATGGAAATTTTGTTAAATAATAATAATAATAATAATAATAATAATAATAATAATAATAATAATAATAATAATGTTGGTCCGTGTATCAACTATGTTTACAATTTGATCATGTATCTTTAAATTTTTTTTGAAATTAAGTATTTAAGTTCATTATGCAGCTCTTAAAGAGGAAGATCCTTTGGCATTTGAGAAATCTAGATCAATGTATTAAAGTAGTTTTGAGGTTATATTATAAGAGAAGTAATGTAGTTTGATAGAAATTAATTTTTTTGTAATGTAGTTTGATAGAAATTAATATTTTTTAAAAGAGAAGTAATGTAGGTTATATTAAAAGAGAAGTATTTAAGTTCATTATGCAGCACTTAAAGAGGAAAATCCTTTGGCATTTGAGAAATCTAGATCAATGTATTAAAGTAGTTTTCAGGTTATATTAAAAGAGAAGTAATGTAGTTTGATAGAAATTAATTTTTTTGTAAGGTTCTCCAAAATACAAAAAATACATTAGTTGTATAAGGTTGCTTTTTCGACAAGAATTATAAGCCCTATTTAGTGAAAAGCAATTTCGAGGAAAAAATCATATTGCTAAACGATTATATCCTCCTTTTATTGACTACTTTTTTTTATAAAAAACAGGGAATGAGTTGAAAATTAGAGTCCGTTCATGTATTTTTTTGGGGGTCCGGGTCCCTGACAATCGTTTGTCAGGGATCGGTTATTTAACAATCGATTCCATAGCCATTGGATCGTTGATCCAACGACTGAGATTAAAAAAAAAAATTATTATCCGTTATAATTTTCCGCAGACATGCAATCTGCCTATCCGCGGAAAATTATAACGGACAGTAATTTTTTATTTTTTTTAATCCAAAGAAGGCGTTGGATCAACGATTCAACGATTTAGAAATCAATTATTATATAACCGGCCCTGACAAACGATTATGAGGGACCAAAACCCTTTTTTTGGAAATGAGTTGAACACATTTCAACTCTAATTAACCTCTTTTTGTTGAGCAACAACTATAATCTTTTTCTTCAAAAAATAAAACAACTAGTATCTTTTTTTTTTTTTAAAATAAACTAGTATCTTGATTCTTATTAAACATAGCGAAAAATTGGGAAGAATTCAACTGGAGTTGCTAAAAACCAAAGCAAGCCCCAAAACTTTTTTACCATCTCAACAATCAACATACTAATATTTTATTCAGTATTACTAGTTTTTCGAAGAAAAACAGGGGATCTCTATTTTTGCTTACACACTAAATTGCATTTTTTTACGGTACTAAAGCAAAAAATTAAAAATTAAAATAATTGACAAAAAATTAAAAAGATAAAATAAAAAAAGTAAAAAAAGGGTTGAGGCTCAGATCTAGATGCAAAGGGGTAAGCAGCGAGTGTGACACGCCATGGCTGCAACCACCAGTTGCATGTAATCCGGGTCGGATCACATGCCATCCGGGTCGCCCCGCCAAGATACGTGACCCATCAACACTGCCCCAATTAGCTCAAGAAAATTCAATCAATTATCATCACAGCCTTTCGAGTATTCATTAATTTATCGAGGTTTTACTGTAAATAAACCCAAGTCCTTGGACTCGAAAGTTAAGGGTTTGGGTTCGAGGTCCCGGGTTCGATCCACGAAACTGACTTTATCAGAGCAAGGTGTTTCCAAGAGACTGGTATAGTTTAAATATATAGATAGATATATATGTAGAGATAGATGGGGTTGTTGATTTTGAGTGTAGTGAAGATGGAAATCATTGGGCTATTGCAGAGGGGCAACTACCCCTGAAGAAATATCCATCTCTCTGCTTTGAGCCCTCATTCTTTCTTGAGCCATTTGCTTTCACCACATGCCCTTGTTTTGGTTCATTTCTTTCTGATTTAAGTACACTGGTTCCCTGCCTAATTTCTATTTTGCCCTTGACTTTTACTAATATTTACTTGGTGGCATGGTCGTAAAAATTGGTAATCGGTATAAATCGATTGAAATATCGATTTAATATTAATCGGGTAATCGGGGATTAATCGGAAGGATTAATCAGATATTATAATAATATTTAATATATTAATCTAATTTACAATTGAAAATATTGTTTTAATTAAATTCACAGGATTAATCGAATTTCAAAAATCGAATCGGTTGGTTACCTTAAAGAGGATTAATTGGCTAAATCGGGAATTTTTAGAACCTTGTTTGATGGCCTTAAAAAATTAATTTCTACTAAAATAAGCCCGACAAACTCTGTATTTGTGAACATTATCACCGACATGTTTTTTTTTTTTTGTGGGAAATGATAAAATTCATTTAAGAAAAAAAAAAAACAGATAATACATCTGAAGAGATAATAAAATGAAGAGATAATAAAAGTTCATTATCTAGCCGAAAGGTATTTAACCAATCTATGGGTCTAACGCCCCAATAAAAAGAGATTCCCTCGGAAGTTAGATAAAATCACCTTTATATTTATCAAAAAGGTCTCGTTAAAAAACCCACAAAAGCAAAATTTTATGGGGGGGAAAAACTCAATTTTCACCAACTTGTTAAGTGCATCCAAAGTGCATATTTTCTTTTTCCTAATTTTCTTGAAACAGAGGATATTTAAACATATCTTAAGTTTCAACTCACCAACTAAATACTCAAAGGATTATACCCAACACATAACGATAGCTCTCTTCTCTCTCATGAGAGTCGAGTAACCCCCTCCCCCCGCCGCCCCTGCCTTCTTCTTCCATCTTCGTCTCCCTTCCCCCCTTCAATTATCACAGCTTTTTCTTCAATAAAGCTCCGAAAATTCCTTCGAATTTTCTCAGATCTGTTCCGATCTAGAGCTAGTTTCTGAAAATAAAAAATACCTTGAGATTCCATTTCTCCTTCTTAACATCATACCAAAATTTGGTGTTATTCTGAGAACTTTGATTTTGGATCTTCGTCTCGCCTTTTGGCGTGTTTTTTCGTCTCGCCTGTGTGGCGAGTTTTGTTTGTATGTTGGTATTTGCTTGTATGTATCTGCTGAGAGTAATTTTGCTGATATTTTGGGGGATCCGAAAATTCCGCATCGAAGCTGGCAAGTTAGCGATTATTGCAAGAGCTCACCACTCACAACTAAAGATTGTTCGTCATCTTATTTTCACTTTCGGCATGCCTATAGCTGGTATTCGGCATGTAGATAGCTGGGGTATTGCTCAGCCTTTGGGGGTTCCCACTTTCGGCATGTCTATAGCTGGTATCTGGCATGTAGATAGCTGGAGTGTCGTTCCTCTAATTTATGGAACTGAGGCTTCCGAACACTGGGGTATCAACGGATCTTACGTGATGTGGTCAATTGTAGTACCGCTGCTTTCAGAGATGTTGGAGCAGTTTGGATCGTTTGGGATGTTTTCAAACTTGTTCTTAGCTTCAAGAACTTTTAAGTTCAGTTTGTTAAACGATCAGCAAACAATATATTTGTTTTTCAACCTGGTCGTATTGATAGTCGGGGGTTTGTCCCGCTATTTTATTGGTTTGTTTCAGTAATATAATCTTCTGCATTTTGTCAAAAAAAAAAAAAAAAAACATATCTTAAGTGAAATATGGTTATTGGTCTTGATAAACATTGTACAAGGAAAAATATGATGATTGATGAACTTAAAGTTCTCTAGGCTCCATGATTTTTTTTTAATATTTCGATATTCGGGTCATTTTTTCGTGCACCTTAACTAATTCGTTCGTGCTTCCCAAAATATGCAAAGTTCATATGGAAGAAGAAACGATATTTCAAACAACCTAGACCAAGGGTATTAAAAAATTTTCATCTACCTCAGGACTCTATCCAAATCAGAACAAAAGTGCCTGTTTTTTTTTTTTGCTTGTGTAGATCAGAATGTTAAACAGCATATTCTGGGGTCTTTGGGTTTCCAGCTGGGCTCTCTCCCTATTAAATATTTAGGACTTCATCTAATTTCTACGCAACTGAAAAGAAGGGGTTGTCATGTTCTTATTGAATTAATGAATCTCTGACAGAATAGATTCTTGGATTAATGAAACCTTAAATCATGCTGGGAGACTTCAATTACTGAAAGTTGTACTTTTTGGAATGCAAAGCTTCTGGTCGTCTCATCTGTTTCTTCCTAAGAATGTTCTTAAACATCTTCAATCTCTGTCCACGAAGTTTTTATGGGGAGGTTCCAGCACTATCACAAAGCAAGCCAAAGTTTCTTGGCTTGAGTGCTGTTTCTCGAAAGATGAGGGAGGTCTAGGTACTAGAGACCTAAGAACCGTGCTGCATTTATTCATCATCTCTGGAGAATCTTGCAACCCTCAAGTTCCTCTCTCTGGATTTCCTGGTTTAGAACTTTTATCCTGAAACACAAACCTATATGGTCCATGGCTATTCCTTCTAAAGCCTCCTGGTGTGTAAGACAGATCCTTAATGCCAGACATAATACCTTACGATTTATTAGTTATACAGTGGGGGTAAATTCACAATTTTCTTTCTTGCATGATTCTTAGGTTCATGGTCGCTCGTTGATGCAGATATTCGATGTCTCCTTAATCTCTATTGCTGAGTCTACATCTAGTGCTCAGGTGGGGCATTACATTACCAACAGGACCTGGTCTTTACCTGGTTCGAATCATGTATTGATGATGGAGCTTCGAAGGCTCGTAGCTTCCGTTGTAATTCACTCACACGACTCTATCTCTTGGGAAGGACAGATCTCTAATCAGATATCTATAGGCTCTATTTGGCATTCAGTCAGAGAGCATGACAACTCCCCCAGTTGGGTCAAAGTACTCTGGCATCCTTTAACAATCCCAAAATGCTCTTTCACTCTGTGACTAGCTTTGAAAGATAGACTACTCACAAAAAGAGCGTATGCACAGGTTTGGTATGAATACGGATCTTCGTTGTGTCCTATGTAATAGTGTTGTCGAAACTAATGTCCATCTTTTTAGCACATGTGCTTATACATTGGAGATCATGGCAGACTCAGGTTACCCCATTGCAAGAAGCTAAAATAACTATTTAAATGGGAATTTTCTCTTAGGTAGACATTCTCAGATGAAGACTTTACTAGCCTACCTTTACTTGTCAACAACAGTATTTCATATTTGGCGTGAAAGAAATAATAGAGTACACATTCCTGGGCATGCTTTTTCAGTTGGGCAACTCAAGATGGTGATTAAACGAATGGTGCGGGAAAGGGTCTGCATTAGTACTTGCTTTCAAAAAGCAGCAGCAAAGGACCATAATTTGGTTATATAACTGTATTAGATTATATCGTTGACCAGTTTTTTATTTTTGGTAGCTGAGGTTTTAGCTTTGATCCTGATATGTTTTGGTTTTTGTAGCTCCTTGTTAGAGCTAGCATATTGACGCGGGGTATGCCCCTTTTGTGTATATTTTTTTGATTCCATATAAATTTTAACTTAGCAAAAAAAAAAAAAACCTAGACCAAGACAACATTGGATATTTAAAAATATAAAATTGAGTTGATAGAGGTAACATACTCACATAGAAGAGTCTTCGAACGATATGTAATGTCCATGGAAGCTGCGAGCTTCATGCTTTTATCGAGAAAAAATTGACATTACTTAGAAATCAAACTGTAAAAGGCCTGGTAAATTTTTGTCTATGATACTATATCCTTTTTAGTCTCGCTAATTTATACAACATAATCCTAGATATCGCAAATTGAAGTTATCTCCCTAATCATCGTGTATATACCTTTACCAGTAGCGGTGAACAGCAATAAAAATCAGAGTAATACTGTTAGCAACTAAGTGCTTATTACATAGCTTTTCATAGATATGTAACATACTTCAGTGGCAAGTGGATTATTTGAGGAATGAACTGGTCCTAGTTGGGTCTGGCTTTGTTCATTTTCTTGCTTTTTTGGTAATTTAGATGAGCTTAGTTTCCGAGTTGACATTCTCTGACTTGTGTTATAGTGTATGTGACAGCACCCTTGCGAACGCGAGCTACCTTAGGTGACAAGACAATTTACCAATCGAGGCAGCCTTAAATTGCTTCGGGTCTTACAGGTACCTGTTTCTTTTGTCCTTGTAAATTCAGGGATCCATCTCTATGCTTAAACTTTCAAGTAACATGAAGTTAGATATGGCTGCTATATATTCCAAAATGTAGCTAGTACTATCCTGATGTTTCCATGATCCCTTAATTTGATCACCTGATTAAAAAAAAAATAAAAAATTACACAACTATTCCGTTAAAAATGAGACGAAAGCAGTCAAGCAGACGAGCAGGATAAATGGATTTGCTCATGTTTTGTCAGGTGATAAACACTAAACATCAGGTATCTTATTAAAATGTTTCCAAAAGTAGAATGGATAATATCTAAACGCAAGCAATGACGTTTTCGCGGGTTAGTTAATTTATGAAATACTACAGTACAATGTTTCTTACATAATGCACTTATTGCTACCTTTTGTCATGATTTACATACACTTTTTTTTTTGTTTTCTTTGTGTATAAATAACAAAGATCTGCAGACCAAAACTCAGACCACTCTCTCTGGTTCAGCTCTTAAATATACATCGAAAATACTAGTGCCATACTTACTAAAAATGGGTGATGCAGTTCGGAGAATAAAATTAGGTTCACAAGGTCTTGAAGTATCAGCTCAGGGTCTTGGTTGCATGGGCATGTCTTACTTCTACGGCCAGCCTAAACCTGATTCCGACATGATTCGACTCATCCACCATGCTGTTCAAAGTGGCGTCACTCTTCTGGACACTTCAGATTTCTATGGACCTCATACCAACGAAATCCTCATTTCTAAGGTCTGTCTTTTGTCTTTATATGTTTATTTGCGATTTTCTGTAAATCAAATCTCGCATTTCAAGTTGTGTATAGGATTTGAATGAGATTGTGTGTGAATGTAGGCATTGAAGGACGGTGTTAGGGACAAAGTTCAATTGGCTACCAAGTTCGGGATCAGGATGGATGGAGAAATCAGAGTAGTTCAGGGTGACCCAGAGTACGTGCGGGCGTGTTGTGAAGCTAGCTTGAAGAGGCTTGAGATTGATTATATCGATTTGTACTACCAGCACCGTATTGACAGTCAAGTGCCAATTGAAGTTACGGTATGTCATCTCAAATTAGTTTCCCCATTGTTAAGCTTTCAGCTGATAAAAGTATCTACCAGTAACCAGCATATTAAGTTTCAATTTATCATTACACATTTCCAACTTTAGAAGACTATCTGTGAGAGGCTTAGGCAAGTAGTCAATCAGAATACTGCCATATAATTTTTTAACTATTAGGATGAACACATAGTTGTCCAGTTAGTCCTCCGAATTCAACTAGAATCAACCCTCCTATAACTACTATTCTATTTATAACTACAGCTGGAAATCGATGTAAATTTGTGTGATGGTAGTACCATATATTGTCGATTTCAATCACTTTTGTTTCCTGTCGTGCCTTGAAAATGTGCATCTGTTTGAAAGATGGGAGAATTGAAGAAACTGGTTGAAGAAGGTAAAATCAAGTATGTAGGGCTATCTGAGGCCTCTGCATCTACCATCAGAAGAGCTCATGCTGTTCATCCCATCACTGCCGTGCAGATGGAGTATTCTTTGTGGTCAAGGGGCGTGGAGGAAGATATAATTCCTACTTGCAGGTTTTGTACCTGTTTTAGATTAATTTATGTTCCAACTATTTTTATAAAAAAGATTATGTAACTTAGTCACCCTTTTGTATTATTCAGAGAACTAGGCATTGGGATTGTTGCATATAGTCCTCTGGGACGGGGATTCTTGTCTGGAGGTTCAAATTTGGTTGACAACTTGTCAAAAAATGACTACAGAAAGGTAGTTTTCTCTACTATGTAAAGCTTGAGTTTAAATTTAAAGAAACAAAGCCAATCTGATTTGTTTTGATACTTTGGTTGCTAGTAACTACTCCAAATCTCGTACTGCTAGTTATATAGATAAGTTAATGTAAAGCCGTGTTCCAGAAAATGAATATATAAGTTGCAATTGCTTAAGATGCTTCAAACTATGTATATGTTGTATTAAGGTCCTGGCTCCTTCTCATGTAGTTGACATAGATTGTTTTTTTAATTTCTTGTCTTTCTTTGTAGGATCTACCAAGGTTCCAAGAGGAAAATATAGAGCATAATAAAATCTTATCTGATCGAGTGAATGTGATTGCATTAAAAAAAGGATGTACTCCATCACAGCTAGCACTGGCTTGGGTTCATCATCAGGGAACAGATGTGTGTCCAATTCCTGGAACCACCAAGATCCAAAATTTTGACCAGAACATTGGAGCTTTAAATGTAAAGCTAACAACTGATGAAATGGCTGAACTTGAAACCATTGCTGATTCTGTCAAGGGTGAAAGATACCCATCTGGAGCAGCCTCTTATTTGAACTCAAACACTCCACCCTTGTCATCATGGAAAGCTGAATGAATACTGATTACGTTGCGTTTTTCGCCTTGGTGCTATTCTCTTCTTCTTTCATGGAAGTTGCTACTTGCTATGTATATGTGTTTCAAGGATTTTCTTAATATGCGAGCTACCATCTTCTTCTTTAATGGAAAAGTAGCTATGTAGTTGTGTTTTAAGGATTTTCTTATTATGTGATATGTGGTACTAGAAAGCTGTTCTCTTCTAAAAAGCTTGCTCGTTTTACCTTTGAAATTAAATAACAAGCTTGTATGAAAAGTTTTAAGGGTGTGCAGAAAAACCCAAAAGGAAATCGGAAATAAATTATAAAAAATCAAGTCCAAACTGAAACAAATGATTTGGTCTTCAGTTATAACCTATGTTGGGCCTATAGCCCACCTAGTGAATAGAGCCCACTAAGGGCCCAAATTAGAGCACTATATATATGCTTGTACCCAACATTGTAAAGGATTGGCACTTTAATATTATTACTCTAACAATGGCGCTAGAAGGAGGTTTGATTATCCTCTAAAAACAAAATTTCGGAAATTCAAAAACATTAAAAACAACTCACCAAAACAACAAATCGAGCTGTATTACCATTGAATCGACTTTAATTCTTCGATCCATAGCGAAGAATGGCCGAGAACAATGACGAAGTAGACAATCAACTAGCTCCAAATACTCAAGATGTGGTGAGTGTGAAGCGGACTACGAAATCTAAGGCTCCAATGGATCCACAAGCGTTGTTCTCATCTCCTCCTGGTCCTACTCTTTCAGATCCGTTGAACGGATCTCATAGATTAAAGCACGACTCTCGCCAGTTGGTTCTAACGCCACAGGGGAAGCATGTGCTCACGAGCGATGCTCGATTGCATTTGGAGAAGATGAAGAAACAACGACAGAACCAGGAAAGCTACAAGGAGCAGTCAGGACACGTTGTCCTCGACGAGGAGCTTCGTCAGCTGGATGAAGAAAGGCAAATGTTAGCGGAAAAGGTTCGGAGGCAGAAAGAAATTATAAGGTTACAGAGAGAGCTCCACGAGGTGTCCGGGGGTCGTATTTCCTCTGAATATCAAACAGAGAACTATGAATCTTCATGGAGAACATCTATGGGGAGTAAGTACTCTAAAACGGAGGTATCTTCTGATTCATTCTCGTCAAGGAAACGTAAATCCAGAAATGAGGATAAAAAGTACTCGGAGGACGAGGATGAAGATAGTGATAGGGGAGAATCAAACAAAACTAGTTTATCCGCAAAGGACATAATAAGGTTCAAGGAGTTCATAAAATCCCACACAGGGGAGACTGAGATCTCCTCGGTGAGTCCATTCGTTAAAAGCATAGAAAAAGCTAAGATAAACAGGGATCTTAAGGTGCCACCCATAGATCAGTTTGACGGCTCCACGGACCCCTATGACTTCGTCAACCTTTTTGACGGAAGAATGTCCTTCTTTGGACACAATGAAGTAGCGAAGTGTCAGTTCTTCCCGACGTGTTTGAAGGGCACTGCTCTTATGTGGTTCAATAATCTACCAGCAAGATCAATAAAATCATGGACTAGTTTGAAAGAAAAATTCAAGTCAAGATTCTCTACAAACAAGAAAGGAAAAAAGTTAACGGCTTCCCTTGTAAACGTTCGCCAAAGATCGAACGAAAGTCTGAGAGAATATTTAAATCGTTTTAGAGCTGAGATGATCCAAGTTCCGGATTTAATAGAAAATTTAGCAATGACGTACTTGGCAGCAGGAGTGGATAGAACTAGACACAATGCAATTTTGGAGGAATATTTTGAAAAAGAACCTCAGTCACTCCAAGCAGCTATACAGCTATTTGAAAGAAGGCTAACTCTCTAAGAAGCTGTAGGAAGCATTCAATCCTCGAGATCTCCAAGATCAAGAATGAACAAGTTTATTGAACAGACCTCACAGTGGGAATATCGACGAGATGATCGAGGTGATCGGGGAGCGCGAAGATCACAATTGAGGTCTCCAGCTCACATAAAAAGAGGAGACGACACCTCACGCATGTCAGACAGGTCACCCACATCACATAGATCTCCACCTAAGCAACGCCCGTGGCCTCAAAGACCACGGGGTGATAAGGACTTCACAAAGCTCAACACTGATAGAACTGTAATACTTGGAGTCCTTAAAGCCGATCCATCATATGTACCTCCAAGGCCGATGAACCCCAATAGGCCTCCAAGCAACAAATTTTGCTACTATCATGAGGATACGGGGCATGATACAGAGAGGTGCTATCAGCTGAAAAATTTGATTGAAGATAAAATTCAAAAAGGTGAACTATCCCATTTTGTTGAAAAAGGAGATAATGCAATGCAACAAAGAAATGAACCAGACAGGGTCATAGACACCATATCTGGAGGAAACACTTCGGGAGGTTCTTCAAACAGAGCAAAGAAAGCTTATGCCAGAGAGGTGTTTCGAGTGGATAACAAGAAACCAAGAAGAAACCCTTCCTTGGTGATATCATTCTCAGATGAAGACTTTGGAAATAGGATCATTGAAGACCACCAAGATGCTCTGGTGATTACTACCAAGATAGGGACAAATGTGGTCAAGAAAATAATGATCGATGATGGCAGCTCGGTTGATATTCTATACCAGGGTGCCTTTTCAAGAATGGATTTGGGTGATAGAAAGATCAATAGCTCAAAGGATGCACCGTTGTACGGTTTCACGGGCAACGAAGTTAAAACAGTTGGAGTCATTGACATGCCCGTACTATTTGGGTCTCCACCTTGCCAAAAATGGGTAATGGTTAAATTTCATATTGTTAACGCTATCTCAAGTTACAACGCAATATTGGGAAGATCAACCATTGCAGCTCTAAAGGGGATAGTCTCCATAACACATCTAAAGATGAAGTTCCCCACAGATTTTGGTGTTGGTGAGGTCTGTGGAGACCAAAAAATAGCTCGACAATGTTACATTAGTTCAGCACTCCCAAAAAGGTCGGCTAGTGCATCGACCTCGGTGAACCAAGTCGTTGAAATGGACCCAAGGGACATAATCGAACTCCCTAAGCCTCCAAGTCACGAACCAGTTGAACCAGTTGAAGAAATTCCTCTGTACCTCAACAATCCTGAGAAGGTCGTCAAAATTGGAACAAAATTGCTTCCTGAAGTTCGTAAAGCTCTCATCCAGGTGTTAAGAGAATTTGCAGATATTTTCGCCTGGACTCCCAAGGACATGCCTGGGATCCCAGTTGAGATAGCTCTCCACCACCTTAACATAAAAACTGGAGTACAAGCAGTGAAACAGAAAAGACGCGTATTCTCCAAAGAAAAGCAAGAGGCTATCGAAAAAGAGATTGACAGACTTCTTGAGGCGGACTTCATTAAGCCCATTCAGTTCCCAAAATGGATTGCTAATCCAGTCTTGGTCAAGAAAAGCAATGGCAAGTGGAGGATGTGCATAGACTACTCGGATCTCAATAAAGCCTGTCCCAAAGATTTTTATCCACTGCCTAATATTGATCAACTCATCGACTTTACTGCTGGAAATGAGCTGCTATCTTTTATGGATGCATTTTCGGGATACAACCAAATAAAGTTGGCAGAACAAGATCAAGATGACACGGCATTCATAACACATAAGGGCGTCTTTGGGTTCAAAGTTACTCCTTTCGGTCTCTTAAACGCTGGAGCAACGTTCCAACAAACAATGGACAAGATTTTTGCTCCTCAAATCGGAAGAAATATTCAGGTATATGTCGATGACATTATAGCAATGTCACCAACAGCTTCGGAACACGTCAAGGACCTCAGGGAGACGTTCTCCAGAATAAGGGCTAGTTCCATGAGATTAAACCCAGCAAAATGTTCCTTTGGTTTAAGTGGAGGTCGCTTTCTAGGATTTCTACTCACTCAAAGAGGTATTGAAGCGGATCCAAACCAAGTAAAGGCCATTCAAAATATGCCAGCTCCAAAATGCCTCAAGGAGCTCCAAGCCCTCGCAGGGTCCATTGCAGCCCTTAGACGTTTCATACCTCAATCCTCAAAGAAATGTCTCCCCATGTATGAAGCAATCAAAGAAGCTTCAAAAAGCAAAGCATTTAGTTGGACAAGAGAATGCGAAGAAAGTCTACAAGGAATCAAAGATTTTTTGATATCTACACCAATTATGGCTAAGCCCCTTCAATGCGAACCCTTAAAACTGTACTTGTCTGCTTCAGATTCAACCTTGGCGGCCGTATTGGTTAAAGAGGTGGATTCAGAACAAAAGCCCGTGTACTACACGAGCCATATACTCAAAGATGCTGAGACACGATACTCGAACATAGAAAAACTAACATATGCTTTGATTATGGCCAGCAGAAAACTAAGGCAATACTTTCAAGGAAGAACAATCATTGTCATGACAAATCAACCTTTGCGTCGGGTACTTCATAAGCCCGACATGACAGGAAGGTTGGCTTCATGGATTGTGGAGCTAAGTCAGTTCCACTTGGAATTCCAGCCAAGGACTTCAACGAGGTCTTAGGCCCTGGCAGACTTCATCACAGAATGCACATTCACCTCTTCTGAACCAGGGGAAATAATCTCAGAATCAAAAGACAAAATTTGGACTTTGTTCACAGACGGATCATCTACCTCACAGGCTGGAGGGGCAGGAGTCATCCTTACAAGCCCTGAGGGCTTCACCATTCGACAGGTCATTAAGTTCAAATTTCCTACGACCAACAATGAATCAGAATATGAAGGTCTCGTAGCAGGCTTGATTCTAGCTCGCCACCTGGAGGTATCCGCCATAGACATATTTTGTGATTCTCAACTTGTAGTGAAGCAAGTTTTGGGGGAGTTCAAAGCTCTTAATGAAAGAATGGCATCATATAGAAAAATTATCTTAGAATTGTTGCAGAACTTCACAACATGGACCATCAACAACATTGACAGGTCCAACAATATATGGGTAGACGCCTTGTCAAAATTGGCTACCTCGGAAGCTTCAAATACATCAGAGCCTATATACTTCAGAGAGCTCCACGAACCTTCAATAGTTTGAAAAGAGGTACTTTGCATTTCCATACAAGAAGATTGGCGAAATCCCATCATCAAATTTATTCAAGGAACTCATGAGGATTTGGATAGACAAGAAGCAAGAAAAATGGCTATAAAGGCAAAACACTATTGTCTAATTGACAACAAGCTTTTTAGGAGAGCTCTAGTCGAGCCACTACTCAAGTGTGTTAACCAAGATGAGGCAAAAATAGTTATGACAGATGTACACTCAGGAATTTGTGGCGGCCATCTGGCTGGAAAGAACATGGCATTAAAAATCATGAGACATGGGATTTACTGGCCCACGATGCGCCAGGACTGCGAGGAGTTCACAAGGCGATGTGAACCATGTCAGAAGTATGGGTCCATGAACCACAGACCCTCAGTTCCTTTCAATCCAACAACAACTCCGTGCCCATTCTTCATGTGGGGCATTGACCTAGTAGGACCATTGCCAAAAAGCTCCAAACAATGTCAATACATAATTGTGGCAGTCGATTATTTTACAAAATGGGTAGAGGCTAGACCACTAGCAAGGATAAGAGAGATCGAAGCAGTTCATTTCTTCATGGAGCAGATAGTCTTCAGATTTGGAGTTCCTAGGGTGGTCATTACAGATAATGGAACCCAGTTCACAGGCGAAAAATGGGTCAACGCAATGACTGAGCTTCAAATTCAGCATCTAAAGGCTTCAGTCGCGTATCCTCAAGCGAATGGGCAAGTGGAAATCACCAACAAAGCAATTTTACAAGGACTAAAAAAAAGACTGCTTGAAGCCAACAGAAATTGGGTAGATGAGCTGCCAAATGTACTGTGGAGTCTCCGAACCACTCCGAAAATTTCTACTGGTGAAACTCCATTTAGAATGGCATATGGAACTGAGGCAGTATTGCCGGTCGAGATAAGTTCTAAGTCCCTAAGGATTGAAAAGTTCGATCCCAAATCATCTGAAGAGGGTTTGAAGCTAAATGTTGATCTCCTCGAAGAGCTCAGAAACTCCACGCAAGCCAACGTATCCAAATATCAAGACAAGGTAGCAGAGCTCTACAACTCAAAGGTCAAGCCAAGAAGCTTTCAGGTCAATGATCTTGTGTTAAGAGAGGCAGCTGCTTCAATGCCTTCAAAACAAAGTAAGCTATCTCCACCTTGGGAAGGTCCTTACAAGATCACGAAGGTCATCAATTCTGGCTCCTATAGGCTCGTACACCTCGACGGAACCCCAGTGCCAAACGCCTGGAATGCCATTCACCTCAAGAAGTTCTATCCTTAGAGATCTTCAAGGCAAGACATTGATCACTTTAAGTTATTTAAGTTATTTAGTCCATTAAGTACTATTGCAATCAAGTCACATTCTTAGTTCATGAATTATGTTTTAAGGTAACATTTAAGTTGGGATTGTTTAAATTAAGATTTCTTGGGGCAGCCCAAAAGGCTCAAGTGTCATATTTATGGTCACTAAGCATCATGCTACATTCTCTGAGTTTTCGATTTATAAATCGCATATGCACATTCAATATGATCTCCATAAAATTCTTCGCCTACGATCGGTCGAATGGTAAGCAAATAACGATCAAAGGTAACAACTCGCCACAACAAAGAAGAAAAGTAAATTTTACGCCAAAAGGGCAAGTTGGAATGGCCTTGAACAACTCCACAAAGCCCTCAAACGTCATCAATGTCACCAGCTCCGGAATTTTTTTTTTAAAAAAAGGTAAATTTGCCAAAAGAAAAAATTCTTCATGAAAAATAAAAAGCTAAGTGGTTGAAGTTCTTCATTCAAAGGGCTACCATTAAAAGCACGAGCTACCAAAATTATCAAAGGAAAAATTCACCATACGGCTAAGAAAAGGTAAATCTTACGACAATTTCGGAATTATGAAAAAGACAAGTTCGCCAAATGGTAGAATTTCTCCACTTAGAAGAGAAAATACAAACAAAATCATGGCAAAAGCCAATATTTTCACTACTCCAAAAAGAATCAAGGTTTCTCTGAACATTCTCAAAACCATTACAAAAAGACAGAGAAAGACGAAAAGGTAAAGTCCACCAAACAAAAAGCTTTTCTCCATTTACGTCATGCAATACCAAATATTAAGGAGAATACGCAACAAATCACTCCACAAAAGCTCAAAAGCTTCGCCAAAGTACTCCAAATTTCAGATTACCAATGGATATTAAACCATGACAAAGTGTGATAAAAAGAAGAAGAAAGAATCAAGTTAAAAAGCTCCACATATTCAAACATAAAAGACAAAGGTAAATTACTCCAAAAGTACAAGCTACCCATTTGATAATATGATACTTCAACAGGTTCAAAAGACGAAATCAGGCCAAAGAGTTCAAATACTTCGAGAGAATTCAGGAAATATAAAGTAGCAATTTAAAGATTACATAGCACCTTTAGGGGCATACCCCAGGTGGAAAGAAAAGCTTTCAAGGTGCATGAACTGCCTCAGAAGAATCCGTCTTCCCAGCTCCACTTTTCTTCTCCAAATCAGCAAGATAAGAGTCGAAACCATGGCCTTTCATGTCAAACCCGAACCGAGCGAGCCGGGCCACACTCTCTCCATACCCGTCTTCGAAAGAAGACAAAGCCTCCGCCTGGCACTTAGACAACTGGACGCTCAGGTCATCAAGCTTCCCAACTAACTCCGCCTTCTCAGCTACCCAAGCCTCTTCCCCTGTGACAAGGTCCTTCTTTGAACTTGCCAATGCCTCATTCAACTCCTGGACTTCTACTTTCAAATTCTTTACCTGCTCGGCCAAGACATCACACTCAGTAATCAACTCGGACTTCTCAGTCAACGCAATAAAAAGCTTATCAGCAGAAGCCTTGTTCTCATTAGCCAAATCTTCCGAAGATTTCTCCAGATCTCTCTTCATCTTCTTCAAGTAATTCACTTCCTCACGAAGAGCTTTCACTTCAGGAGCCTCAATAACCTCTTCAAGGCTCATCAACCTCTCCAACTCCAGGGACAGCTACAAGAAGAGAAATCGATAAGTAAAAAAGAGACAGCCAAGAAAAACCTATATCAAAAAGGTCTAGAAGCAAAAGTGAAAAGAGGATACCTTATCAACTAAACCCTTACAGACACGAAGACCTCCACTAGCAGTAGTACCAGAAACCTCGACCTTGGAATGATTCCGAGGAGACAGCTCTACAACATCATCGGAAGGCAAATCCATCTTACCGGAACTCGGACAGCTCAGTGGCTCCTTCAGTTTTTTGGATGGATGGCTCTTGGATGAGTGCCCATCTCGATGCCTCTTCTTCTCTCGATCCTTGGCAATTGTGGCCTCAGAAGCACCAACACCAATCACAGTAGTACAAGGCACAAGACTTCGTGAAACCACCTCAGGACCACTCTCTACACCAACATTAGGTATAATAATGGAAGCTCCCGCAGCCTTACTCTTTACCAAGCGAGCTAGAAAGTCGTCAGTCGGCATGTTAGCAAACAACTCGACCACCTCAAAAAGCTTCGTTCCAGACACTACAAAACAAAAAATGCGGAGCAGTTAAAACCGTATCATAAAAGAAAGAAAGGAGTACAAAAAGAGGAAAGGCTTACAACAATGATCATTTAAAAACCGAGTATCTAGAAATTCCTCAGGCTGATATCTCACAACAGGCCCTAAAAAATTCTCCAAGTCCGCAGAGGTCATAGACCCCAACCGGTTAACAGACTTCAACCGCCCCGGAGAGTGAACTTGCCATGGCTCAATAACCCCCAGCTCGGGGCCCTCGTACCAGGACCACATCTTATGCCACCCAGAGTTCGACACAGGTGCCTCAACCAACTTTTTACAACCCTCTTTCTTATCAAGATAGAATTGAACCCCATTGCTCTTAAAGCGAAAAATAGAAAAAAACAGATCAAGACTAGGAAACTGACCCAGTTCAGAACACCTCGCGATAACCCCGTTAATCTGGAGCACTGCGTTAGGCACCAACTGACTCAGACCACAACCAAGGGCTTGAAGAATAAAAAGGAAAAAAGGATGCAAGGGTAGTCTAAGACCATACTCAAAGTACAAATCAGGGATAGCATGACAGTTGGAACGAGGTGGCCTCCACATTCGGTCACTATCATTAGGAGCAAATGCGTTGTAACCACGAGAAAGGGAGATATGCTGGGCTATCCTATCGAGGTCAAGGGGGTGTTCGCAGTAATAACTAGGCTTGTTAAAAGACTTGTTGGACTCGAATGAAGCCCCAGAATGAGGCCTAACGATGTTATCAATAGAGGGGGACTGAGAAACAGACCCTACAGCCAAGGGGGTTTTGCTAACAGAACCATGAGAGAAGGGTTCAATTTTTTCAGACACTAAGTTTCGAAGGCGGTAACGGCGCTGTTTAATTTGGTCAGGGGGCGTACCCTTAAGGCTACTCGCATCACCAGTGGGATCTATACTCTCAGTAGACGAACATGAGGCAATAATAGTCCTCATACCGACGAAAAAGAACAAGACAAACAGATAAATAGAAGAAAAGGAACAAGAAAGAAGAAAGAAAGGGAAAGAAGAGTACCTCACGCACCGGATAATGACAAATGAAGAAGAAGATAAAGAAAAAGAGAACAAAGAAATAAAACAAGAACATTTATAGAAGAGAAAGAGAAAGAGGAAGGGATTATACCTGTTCAAATGGAAGGCGCCAGTTCCAAGATATTGGGAAATGAAGAGACAACACTGCAAAACTATACACACACGAAACCGTGTGCAACGGATACAACAAAATTTCTTTTGTTTTATTTTATTTATTTTCACTTACTTATCTTATGGGCCTTGTAAATAGAGCATTACAAAAAAGATCTAAAGATACTTTTCATACTTAGGGGGGGACTGAATGTTGGGCCTATAGCCCACCTAGTGAATAGAGCCCACTAAGGGCCCAAATTAGAGCACTATATATATGCTTGTACCCCAACATTGTAAAGGATTGGCACTTTAATATTATTACTCTAACAACCTAAAAACTGAAACAATCATATTTCATTTTATATGGTCAAATCAAATGATACATAAAAAATGTGTGTGCCCGCATTTGTGTGTAGTCAAGCTTGGATTGAAGATCTTACACATTGTTTGGTTTCAAATAAGATTGATAGGTTGATTTGTGAATTAAAATTGACTCCTATGAAAGCGTATAATAGGATGCAGAGGATTGTTCATGAGGCTAATGGATGAGTACTTGAAAGTTTGACAATAAGTTGTCTGATGTTGATTCTATGTATTATTGAGGGAACGTCAGGAGAGTTGATTGACAAGTATATTTTGAGTTTATTGAGGACAATAAGGAAGATAACTTTTAGCCAAAGGTAATGTTGCATTTGTGTGTAGGATGGGGATTCACCATTATTGAGTTTGCTGGATTTTATGTGGAAAGGCTTTAGGTGAAAATCGCCACACTGGAAAAGGCTTTATGGGGTCCTTGGCATTACAATCCCAGACTTACATGGTTGTGGCCTGGGAATAAGAAGGGAATAGATGGAATAGGCAACGCTCAACAGATGTTTGTGCAATCTGTACTGAAAGCCAATTAGGAAGCTTTACCAGGCATCTTTAGAACTTGATGAAGCCATGGGTGTACTTAAAAAAGTCAAAGGAAAAATTAATTTGGATATACCTGAACTTGAACTGAGAACAAGGACCCAAAATCCAAGCTTCAAGCTCTCATGTGGTGTTGGATTCCATTATCAAATGCTATTTTGTTGATGGTGTGTTGGGTTAATCTTAAATTAGTTATATTATTATTATTTTTTTTTGATAAAATCGTACTTGCATTAAAATATCTCAAAGTTACCGATGATACAATCTCGAGCGGAAACATTCCACTCCGAAAGACCTGACATAGAATATGTCGCCCTCGCTAAGCAATGAGCTACAATATTCGTAGACCTATGTGTATAACACACTAACACTTCATCAAAGTGTTTATCCATATTATCCGTACAAGCCTCCAAGATAATATAATCCAGCACCAAAACTCACACAAACGGTGAGACAAAAGCAAACTCACTATGTTTGAAATAATTGATTTAGTTGTTGGCAATTAAAGAGAGGTTTTAGGAGCGAAAAAAGGAGAGTTTGAGTAGGTTTGGAAGTCTAGAGATTTGGAGATATTCTTGTTTTTCTGTTTCCTAGTTTGTAGGTGTTGATTATCATTTCATTTCTATAAGTATTAGTATATTATCAGTTTGTTTTAAAAAGGGAAAAAGGACCTTGAGTCTCAACGTGTTGCTATTCTTTGTGAGTGTGTGTGTGTACATTAACTATATATCTTGTTGAATCTGCAGGTTTATCAAACTACATTTGGTATCAGAGTTTCAAGGTTCAGTGTTAGCAGTAATCGTACATGCCAAAAGCAATGGACGCTGGGAAAGGTAAATGTGGATCAATGGGCTTAAGCTACCCTATGCTAACCAAGACGAACTACACAGTCTGGTCGATGAAAATGAAGGTTCTAATGCAAGCACACGGAGTCTGGGAGGCTATGGAACAAACAGATCCCAAGGCGGCGGCAGTGGAAGAGAGGGTGGATAAGGTGGCTATGGCAATGATCTATCAGAGTGTTCCTGAGGAGATATTGCTTTCTCTCTCAGAGAAGAAACGGGCAAAAGAGGCCTGAGAGGCGTTGCGAACTATGTGTCAGGGCGCATATAGGGCTAAAGCGGCAAAGATCCAAACTTTGAAGGCTGAGTTTGAAGCCTTGACTATGAAGGATTCAGAGTTACTGGATGATTTCAGTTTGAAGCTTGTTGGATTGGTGACAAATATTCGAGTTCTTGGAGAGGAAATGAAAGAATCCTATGTGGTTAAAAAACTGCTACGCGCAGTGCCATCCAAGTTCTTGCAGATAGCATCAACTATAGAGCAATTTGGCGATCTAGAGAAGATGACGGTGGAAGAGGCGATTAGTTCACTGAAAGCACACGAAGAGAGGATAAAGGGAAGTGTAGAAAACACAAGTGGTCAGGTGTTGCTAACTGAAGAAGAGTGGCGTAAGAAAGAAAGCAATGATAACAGGTTACTACTTACAAGAGAGGAATGGCAAAAGAGGATGAACAAGAGTAATATTGAAGGCACTTCAAACATGGGAGGATGTAACAGAAGGGACAAAAGCAAGATAAGGTGCTATAACTGTCAATCCTATGGTCATTACGCTGCTGAGTGCAAAAAACCAAGACGTGGAAAAGAAACAAGGCAAGAGGCATTGATGACACGAGTAGAGGAAGATGAGCCAGCCCTTTTGTTGGCAAAACATGATAAGCAGTGTGAAGAAGTAATGTTGAACGAAGAAGGTGTGACACCAAAGGTGTTGGCTGATGGCAACGAGAAGAAAGCAAACTCAAATGTGTGGTACCTAGATAACGGGGCAAGCAATCATATGACGGGTGATAGAGGAAAATTCATGGAACTGAATGAAGGAATCACACGGTCAGTAAAATTTGGTGATGGTTCAACCGTGAAAATTCAAGGAAAGGGAACAATCATTTTCAAAATGTACACTAAATGAGGTATTCTACATTTAGTGTACACTAAATGAGGTATTCTACATTCCTTCTTTGTGCAGTAACATTATAAGTTTGGGTCAATTTTCTGATGAGGGAAAAGAAGTTGTCTTAAAGGGTAATTATCTTTGGGTGTATGAAAAACAAGGTAGTTTGCTTATGAAAGTGAAACGGTCTGAAAATAGACTATATAAATTGTTAGCTGAGACTGTAGCATCAAAATGTCTGCTGTCAAAATCTGAAGAAATGTCGAATCTTTGGCATGTTCGTCTGGGACATGTGAACTATCTGTCCTTGTCATTGATGCATAAAAACAATATGGTATATAGTCTACCTAGTATAAGTCAGTCAAGAGAAGTATGCAAGGGTTGTTTAGTGTCAAAGCAAGCAAGAAAGGCTTTTCCTCAAAAATCGACTTATAGATCAACAAAGGTTCTACAACTAGTGCACGGTGACTTGTGTGGTCCTATTGATCCAACTACACTTGGAGAAAACAAATATATCTTCTTGTTAGTGGATGATTTCAGCAGAGTGATGTGGGTTTATATGCTCAAAAGCAAGGATGAAGCCTTTAATGCTTTCAAAAAATTCCGAGCTCAAGTAGAAGATGGTGTAGAGAAGAAAATCAAAGCTTTTAGGACTAATCGTGGAGGTGAGTTTAATTCAAAGGAGTTCAAGGATTACTGCGAAGACAATGGAATTGAGAGACATTACACAGCTCCTTACACTCCTCAACAAAACGGAGTCGTGGAGAGGAGAAATAGAACGGTTGTTGAAATGGCTCGATGTTTTCTGAAGGAAATGAATTTGCCAGCAACATTGTGGGGAGAGGCTGTTCGTCATTCAGTATATGTATTGAATCGATTGCCAACACGTGCCTTGTCAAGTCAGACTCCTTATGAAGTATGGACCGGAAACAAGCCAAATCTGAGTCATATTCGTGTTTTTGGATGTCTAACACACATGAGGTTCCTGATGCTCGTATGAAGAAGTTGGATGATAGAAGTGTGCAGGTAATTAATCTTGGACGGGAACCTGGTACGAAAGCATATAAAGTATATGATCCTGTGAACAAATGCATACATGTGAGCAGGGATGTCGTGTTTGAAGAAAATAAGAGTTGGAGTTTTTCACAGCTAGAAGAAAATGAGGATCAAAGTGAAAGTAGTTTCACAGTTCCAGATGTCTTTGAAAAGAATGATGGGAGTAGTGGTGAAGCTGAACATCTGTATGACAATGACACCTGGGAGGGTGGTTATGAAACACCGACAAGATTAGCTACGGGCAGTACAAGTGAAATAGAGAGCTTGAGCTCATCACAGTCATCAGTAACGAGAACCAGTCCTCACAGATATGATGACAGTGGTGAACCATTACGATTCAGATCACTTCAGGATATATATGAGAACACCGAGGAGATAGAGTTGGAGCAAGAATTGCTATTTGCAGGCAGAGATGAACCTCAGAACTATGAACAAGCTGCTGGAGATAAGAACTGGAGGCTAGCAATGGAAGGTGAAATAGATTCCATCGAGAAGAATGGGACATGGATGCTAACCGAGTTACCTGTTGGGAAGAAGGTTATTGATTTGAAATGGGTGTATAAGATAAAAAAGAATGCAGATGGAGAAGTCATAAAACACAAGGCTCGTTTGGTCGCTAAAGGCTATGTGCAAGAACACGGTATTGACTATGACGAAGTGTTTGCACCAGTTACAAGAATGGAGACTGTTCGATTATTGTTAGCTTTAGCAGCCAAAAACAATTGGCAAGTGCATCATATGGACGTCAAAACTGCGTTTCTCAACGGGGATATTAGTGAGGAAGTGTACGTCTCACATCTAAAGGGTTTTGTCAAGGATGGGAAAGAGAGAATGGTTTACAAACGGTTTAAAGTATTGTACGGTTTGAAACAAGCACCTCGTGCTTGGTATGCTAAGTTGAATAGTTGTCTTGAAAGTTTGGGTTTTAAACGTTGTCCGTCGGAACAAGCTGTGTATACTCGATGTGACAAGGATGATAAGTTGATAATTGGGGTATATGTCGATGACATTTTGGTGACAGGTACAAAGTTGTCGAGCATTGTTTTATTTAAGAAGCAGATGAGTCAGGTGTTTGAAATGAGTGACTTGGGACAGTTGGCATACTACTTGGGAATAGAGGTCAAACAAGGAGATGGTTTCATCGAGTTAAAACAGAGTGGATATGCTAAGAAATTGCTCAAGCAAGCAAGATTGGCAGATTGTAATGCAACAAAGTATCCCATGGATCCAAGTGAGCAGCTGGTAAAGGATGTGGGTGGAAAGGAGGTTGATAGCACCAAGTATCGAAGTCTGGTGGGAGGCTTGAGGTATTTGGTCCACACTAGGCCTGACATTGCTTTCTCAGTTAGAATGGTAAGCAGGTATATGGAGCATCCAACCATGTTACACTTGAATGCAGTGAAGAGAATATTGAGGTATGAAAAGGGGACTATTGAACTTGGACTGGTGTACTCAAAGACGAGTGGAAACAATGTTTTGGTAGGTTTTTCAGATAGTGATTTGGCTGGTCATGTTGAAGATAGAAGAAGCACTGGTGGGATGGCGTTTTACTTGAATGAAAGCCTGGTAACATGGGTATCTCAGAAGCAAATATGTGTGGCATTATCTTCTTGCGAAGCTGAATTTATGGCTGCCACTGCAGCTGCATGTCAATGTATCTGGTTGCGTAATGTAATGCAGCAAGTAACTGGGGAGAGTATTGGTTCGGTTGTTCTGTTTATTGACAACAAATCGGCTATTGATCTTGCAAAAAATCCTGTTTTTCATGGTCGTAGTAAGCATATCGATGTCCGATATCATTTTATTAGAGAATGCATTGAACGAGGTGACATTGTTGTGAAGCATATGTCAAGTGAATTTCAGCGTGCAAATATTTTGACTAAGGCGTTAACAACGGTCAAGTTCGAACGGATGAGGCAACTCCTGGGGGTTAAGGAAATGGCTGCTTGAATTTAAGATTAAGGGAGAGAATGTTGGGTTAATCTTAAATTAGTTATATTATTATTATGTTTAAAATAATTGATTTAGTTGTTGGCAATTAAAGAGAGGTTTTAGGAGCGAATAAAGGAGAGTTTGAGTAGGTTTGGAAGTCTAGAGATTTGGAGATATTCTTGTTTTTCTGTTTCCTAGTTTGTAGGTGTTGATTATCATTTCATTTCTATAAGTATTCCTGTATTATCAGTTTGTTTTAAAAAGGGAAAAAGGACCTTGAGTCTCAACGTGTTGCTATTCTTTGTGAGTGTGTGTGTACATTAACTATATATCTTGTTGAATCTGGTTTATCAAACTACATGGTGGTGAACTGTATGCCAAACACTATAGAAATTAGAGGCATGCACAGTCTTTTCAAGTGTGAAAATTTAGCTGACAGTGTTATCTCGAATGTAGTTTTTGAGATAGAGGTTGCAAGAGAATCTATTGAGGCTTGTGATTCATGGCAGGAAGCACCATGTGTTGCTTCCGTGTCTAAGATGTTTGCTGTTCCAAAAAAGATGTATCCCAAAGGGGCCTACATGGGGGAAATAATCAAAAATTTCACAGAAGGTAGTGGAAATGGAGACTCGGGTGAATGAATGCTTTCTTGCATTTGCCAGGATATCAGCGGGGTCTTTTACATAGGACAAAAGGTTCAGGTGTTTTCAGCTGCTCTATCCGATCCATTGATAAGGGGATAATATGCAAAAGCATGTGCAGGAAGCTGAGTTGCATTCCATGTATCTAATAATGGGTTAACGTCTGAAGATGGTTGCATCTGCAAAGGCCGATAATGTTGTTGCTATACGAGGCGTTGGGCATCAGATACTAGAGAGTGCACACTTTCAACAATAAAGAGCTGCTCGCCCTAGCATGGCTTTCCACATTTTCCAACTCTAAACAGTGCTGACCCTTTTGTGGAGGCATAGGTTAGTATTTCTGGTAGAGGGGAACTTGCATGTGCTTGCTGCTGCAGGTGAGGTTCATCTCGAAAGATGCATAAAGGATTTAAAGGAGAGATTTGCATAGGTAAGCTTGGAAGTCTCTCCTCGTCTCTTTCAGAAAGTATTGATTCTGATAAATCAAATCCACTGGAGAATCTGAGGTTGTTAAGTGGGACTTCGGACTTTGTAGAGAAAACAACAACCAATGGAAGGTATGTTGTCTGCATGCAGGTTATGAAGCTTTTTACTGCCCAAAGTAAGGCCCAATCTAAGGTTACGAAGCTTCTGAATTTCTTGGAGAGTTGGAGATATTGTAGGGGTAAAATGCGTTAGACATCCAATACTTTGGAGGCTCATAAGCTAGGCATCACGGGATATGGTGCCTAGTAAAAATAAACTTCGATTAGTTTACCAAAAATACACTCGTTACACTTTTTTTCTTTTCAATTTTTAAAGCAGATCAAATGTTCAATAACATATCTGGTAATTTTGATCATTCTATATATTGATTTCAAGCCGAGCAGAACAAACTTTGAATTCGGCACTATTAATGAGCTAGAACTCATAATGTACTCGAGACCAACACGTTTTTGGTCTTCATAACAAGTTCGAATCGAGAGTAAATTGCAAACTTCATTACTTTTCTTAAAACAATTGATAAATTTATTATTATATATTAAACTTCAACATATGTTTTCAAAAATTATAAAAATGTCATCCTTAAATTGACTGTGAAGTACGATTTTACCCCTATATTTTCAAAAATTACAAAAATATCATCCTTTAATAATTATGTAAAAAGTAATGAAATTATATTTGTGTTGGGATTCGAACCACTAACTTTTTTTTATCAAACTCATGTCATAACCAACTTTGTTATACTTACTTATTAGTTTTGTTTAAAAATCCTATAAGATAAATCACATCTTGTGATAATTCGGGTCAAATCCCGAGTCTTTTTCGAAAATCAGGTCAAATCCCGATTCTGAAAATAAGCCAAAGTAAACTGGCCCAAATGCAACCAACTTGGGTAATCCACAAGCCCACCACAGGCCCCCAAAAGATCATTATTTGTTGGTGCATTTAGTAGTAGTATTTTACCTTATAAACTGAACAGAAGCCCTAAATCTCCTCGATGTGGGACTGGGTGTTACAAACTCCCCTACTTAAACTCCTGACGTCCTCGTCAAGCCTGAACGGATATCCCATAGGTCCGGATCGTTCCTCCCTAGCCATTGTGGGATAATACCCGGCTAGCTTCGTGTCCCCACCTCCGGACCTCTATCCATTGTGGGATAATACCACCAGCCTTCGTATCCCCACCTCCGACAACAAACTCCTGATGTCCTCGTCAGGCTTGATAGACCTGGCAATTCGTTCGTTTCGTATACTTTCGTGTCGTGTACTTTCGTGTTTTGTGTACGTAATGCCAAATCCAAAACTGACCCGTTAAGGATTCGTTTCGTTTCGTGTTCGTGTACCTTTATTTCGTATACGTTTCGTGTCGTATTTCGTGAAATTTTTGAATAAAAATAAAAATATTTAAATATTATTTTTTTTCTAGTCGAGTCTTAAGTCAATATGTCATAAGGAATGAAGTGTGCTTAAGTCTTGTGAAACTAAAATTTGAAACTATTTTGTATTTATCTTATGTAAAAATTATATATAAAATATCATTTTAAAATATGTATTCATATAATTTTAATAAAATTATTTAATTATTTATTTATTTCGTGTATTTTCGTTTCGTGTCGTGTACCCAAGGGTAAACCCAAAACCGACACTAAATTCATCCGTGTAATTTCGTGTTCGTGTACTTTCGTGTTCGTGTACCGCAAAGGTCAACCCAAACCCGTAATTTTCGTGTCGTTTTTGTGTCATGTTTTCGTGTTGTGTACGAAATTACCGGCTCTAGGCTTGAACGGATATCCCATAGGTCCGGATCGTTCCTCCCTAGCCATTGTGGGATAATACCCGGCTAGCTTCGTGTCCCCACCTCCGGACTTCTGTCCATTGTGGGATAATACCACCAGCCTTCGTGTCCCCACCTCCGGCAACTTGACGAATCAAGCTTTTGGAGAGTCGGCTTTGATACCATATGTGATAACCTGGGTCAAACCCCGAGTCTTTTTCGAAAATCAGGTCAAATCCCGATTCCGAAAATAAGCCTAAATAAACTGGCCCAAATGCAACCAACTTGGGTAATCCACAAGCCCACCACGGGTCCCCAAAATATCATGATTTGTTGGTGCACTTAGTAGTAGTACTTTGCCTTATAAACTGAACATAAGTCCCAAATCTCCTCGATGTGGGACTAGGGTGTTACACATCTTCTCTTCTTGTCTATTCCTTTTTAATTTTATTTTTGAGTAAATAAAATATTAACATATATTATTTTATAATATCAGATAGATAAAATTACAAAAAATATTTTAATCGATTGAGTATTCTCTTTTTCCAATTTAGATAATTAATATAAAAATAAAATTTTAGATTATACATACGGTAAATGAGTAAAAGAAAATTTTATTTACATGAGTCTTCATGTATATCTTAAATTCATGAAATAAAAATTATAATTTGATTTTAAGAAATATGTACATTTTAGTTATCAAATCATACATAATAAATAATTGCATCACATTAGTTTTAGTTATATAAAAGTTTAAATATGTGAGTTTTATTATAGGGTTTTGATCGATCAAATTTCAACAAATTAAATATATGATTGGTCTAGAACCATAAATATTTAAATATACACAAAAAATAATTGAAAGTATGTTAAAAAGATAAGAACTCTAAAAGTATGATCTATGTTATATATAAAAAAGTAACATAATTAACATTCAATAAAATCAAAAAAGTTATAAATTTTTAAATCATAAATATTACAAAACTACAATATAATTATTTATAATGATCAATTAGACTATAATTCAACTCTAAAGTATGGTACATATGAATTTTATATAATATGACAAATTGATCAAAATAACATAAAATGGTTGAATACCTAGATCAGCATACGATAAAATCAAAAAATTTGATTGTAAATTTCATATATATGCATGGGTCATTAATGTCATTTTATCATATTTAACATCGATTGAAATATTTAGAAAATTTTAAAATTGAGTTAAAAAATAATTCAAAATATAATATAAAAAATTGGCATGCAAAATTACAAAATAACTACAAAAAATTAAATAAATTGAAATCCTATCGCTTATCATATTTTTAATTACAAAATTGATTGAATATATATTGATATGGGCTAAAAGTAAGCCCTAAAAGACACATTTAATATGGCATTAATTAGACCCGGAATGGTCCAAGTGTGGGGCCCACCAGATGGGCCCAATCCCTATCTGTAATATTAATTTCGTAATTAATATTAGGGGTAAAAACAGCTCAGCAAATAAGAGTCAAACAAGGATATTACTCTTGCCTGACTTAGCCTCCAAGATACATACTTCAACATGGAAACTGATTCATACATGGAAGGAGACTAGAACCTTCTTCTAGTCAGTGACTTGCCCACCAAGTCACTAACCCTACTACGATTTTAGGGTTTCTCAGCCTATATAAAGGGTCTGACCCCTCATCTCAGAACTACGTTTTCTTGGCTTGATTCTCTAATACAGAGATACGTAGGCATTCTGTGAGGACCGTTAAGTCTCGAACGCAGAAGCAGCCATTAAAGCTCGAAGCTCACAAACCCTAGCCGTCATAATCATAACCTAGTTTTTATTCCACAACATTTGGCGCCGTCTGTGGGAAAAAGACATCAACCATGGTTAACACACGAAGGACACCAGCAATTACAGAGCCAATTGCAACCGAGGCTCTACCTCTTAGCTCTGCTCCGCCCCTCACTGAACAAATACCTCCAGCATCCGGGGATATCGTTCCGCATCAAGTTTCTCAACCCCTAGGGACGACTTCCCATGTTGAGAGTACGCTACCTCCGATCGTCCACACAATTCCAGGGACTAACCCCCTCCAGGTAGGGATTTCTTCCTTGATTGTAGACCCCAACAACCCTCCGCGAGGGGTTCAGATCCACACTACGGATCTCCCCATAAGCACCGATCCAATGTACGGGATGCCTAACTACGGAGCTGGATCAAGTGGTCATGCCCTGTATATTCGAGATCGAGATTATCGTGATTTTTCTGGTCCTTATACGGATGAATCATCTTCTGACGATGATTACGAGCGTGATGAAGCTCCAAGGAGGCGACGTGCAAGTAAAGAACCTCTGGGAAGAACTCAAACTATCCATGATGGACTCCCTTCAACAGCTACTGAGAGGATTAAGGCTTATGAAGCCGAGATCTTAAGATTAAAGGAAGATATGGCCAGGGAACAAGCCAGAACAAATCAGACTTTACCACCTCCAACATCAGGACCGATTCCCTTTATAGATCTGGAGAGGCCCTCGAGAAGGCAAAGGAGGGCCACCGCCCCAACTGGAAGAACAACGAGGGTGGAAACCCCCAAGAGCAACCCCAAGGATTTGATGCCACTTGGAGACCCTGATTATCCCACACCTCCGTTTACTGAGGACGTGATGAATGCTCGTATCTCAAAGAAGTTTAAGATGCCAACAATTAAAGCTTATGATGGAATGGGTGATCCTGCAAACCACGTTAGAACATTCTCAAACGCACTGCTGTTGCAGCCTGCAAGCGACGCTTTGAAGTGTAGGGCATTCCCTCAAACTTTATCAGGCATGGCTCAAAGATGGTATAGTCGGCTTCCTGCAAACTCGATTGGTTCCTTTAAGGAGTTGAGTGCTGCTTTCATTAGTCAGTTTATCAGTGGAAGAACGCATGAGAAAAGCTCTGCATCTCTTATGTATGTGGTACAAGGGAAGAACGAAAGTCTGAGAGACTATCTTAAGAGGTTCACCAAGGAGACTTTGAACATCACTGATCTGGACAATAAGGTTGCAATGGTAGCCTTGGAGCATGGTACAACCGACCTATACTTTAAGAGATCATTGGCAAAGCATCCCCCGGAGAATATGGCTGATCTCCAGCGAAGGGCTGATAAGTACATCAAGGCCGAAGATAGTACGAAAAAGGAAGTCACAGTAGGCAATGGTCGGGGGAACAATGATACAAAGAAGCGCAAGCAAGAGCAGGAGTACGATGCTAGGGACAAGTATCCCCGAACTAGCAAAGACTCTGATTCGCCACCAAAAAAGAGCTTGGGACCAAGGTTCACTGACTATGCAAGGTTAAATGCCCCTAGAAGTCAAATCTTGTTGGAAATCGAGAAGGATAAGGACTTCCGATGGCCGAAGCCACTCAGGGGAGACCCCGCAAAGAGGAACAAGGATCAATATTGTCGGTTCCACCGAGATGTGGGGCATGATACAGATGATTGTAGGCAGTTAAAGGATGAGATCGAATTCCTGATCCGCAAAGGAAAACTGAGTAACTTCACCAAGGGTGAAGATCGTGGAACCCAAAGAAGGGACTATGAAAGGAGAAACAATGACAGAAGGGATAATGATCGTGACCGTAACACGCAGCCCCGAGGGCCAGTTATCAACATGATTTGGGGAGGCCCGACAGCGGCCGGTACAACTCGAAATTCTCGAAAGGCATACGCAAGGGAGGTGATGCATATTGTGGGAGAGGCCCCGAAGCGTGCTAGAACTGAAATCGTAATTGGTTTTGATGACTCTGACCTTGAAGGGGTGAAATTCCCCCATGATGACCCATTAGTTATAACCCCTGTGATTGGGAACTCAGAGGTAAAACGAGTCTTGATAGACAATGGAGCTTCTGTTGACATTCTGTTTCATGATGCTTTTGTGAAGATGGGATATACCGATTCTCAGCTGACTCCGACTAAAATGCCCATTTATGGATTCAATGGAGTTGAGTCCAAGGTCGAGGGTACTATCCAGTTACCCATGACAATCGGGCAGGAACCTAAGGAAGCTACTCAAATGCTAAATTTTCTGGTAATTAAGGCAGCCTCGACTTATAACGCAATCCTGGGAAGGACTGGACTTCATGCGTTCAAGGCTGTTGCCTCAACATATCACATGAAAATTAAGTTTCCAACCCGAAATGGGGTCGGAGAACAAAAAGGCGACCAGGAGATGGCAAGAAGTTGTTATGTATCCGCCCTAAGAGCTGATGGAGTCGGGGGGCAGGTACTCCCGATTGAAGACATGGATGTCCGTAGTGATGACGAACAGCGAGGGAAGCCAGCAGAGGATTTAGTACCCGTCCCTCTGGAGTTGGGCGACCCGTAAAAGGTTACATACATAGGAGCATCTCTGAAGGAACCCCTGAAGGGCGAATTGACAGCATTCTTGCAAGAGAATAGCGATGTGTTTGCTTGGACAGCAGCGGATATGCCAAGAATTGACCCCCAACTTATAACTCATAGGTTGAACGTCGATCCTGAACGGAAGAAAATAAAGCAGAAAAAGAGAAATTTTGCTCCTGAAAGGCAAGAGGCCATCAAGCAAGAAGTTGATAAGCTTTTGGAAGCTGGATTTATTGAGGAGATTCATTTCCCTGAATGGTTGGCTAATCCCGTCATGGTCAAGAAAGCGAATGGAAAGTGGAGAATGTGTATCGACTTCACAGATTTGAACGATGCATTCCCAAAGGATTGTTTTCCTCTGCCTAGAATTGATATGTTGATAGATGCCACCGCTGGACATGAAATGTTGAGCTTCATGGATGGTTTCAGTGGGTACAATCAGATTAAGATGCACAAGGACGACATTCCTAAGGTATCTTTCATAACTAATTTTAGTGTTTTCTGCTATCTTGTTATGGCTTTTGGATTAAAGAATGCAGGGGCTACTTACCAACGGCTGGTGAATAAGATATTTGCCCATTTAATTGGAAAGACCATGGAGGTCTATGTTGATGACATGTTAGTCAAGAGCCTACTCAAGGCAGATCACATAAGGCACCTCAGAGAGGCATTTGAAGTGCTCAGGCACCATAAGATGATGCTAAATCCAGCCAAGTGTGCTTTTGGTGTTGGATCGGGAAAATTTTTGGGGCTGATGGTTTCCAAGAGAGGCATAGAGGCCAACCCGGACAAAATTAAGGCTATCCTGGATATGGAGTCACCCCGCTCAATACGAGATGTACAGAAATTAACTGGCCGAGTTGCGGCCCTAGGAAGATTCATCTCCAAATCTGGTGACAAATGCTTGCCTTTCTTTCAGGCATTAAAGAAGGTGAAAAATTTTGAGTGGACCACAGAGAGCCAAGAGGCCTTTGAACAGTTGAAGAAATACATGGCTGAAGCCCCGTTGTTGGCCAAACCTAGTCCTGGAGAGATTCTCTACCTATACCTGGCGGTATCCGAACAAGCATTGAGTGCTGTTCTTGTCAAAGAAGAAAAGAAGGTTCAGAAACCCATCTACTATATGAGTAAGGTGCTACACGGGGCAGAGTTGAATTACACTCCCATTGAGAAGTTTGCATTGGCATTGATTACTGCCTCAAGGAAGTTGAGACCGTACTTTCAGGCTCATAAAATCGAAGTCTTGACAGACCAACAGTTGAGAAGCATATTGCACAGTCCGAAAGCAAGTGGAAGATTGATCAAATGGGCCATAGAGCTTGGAGAGTTTGATATCAAGTATAAGCCTCGGACAGCCATCAAGGCTCAAGCATTGGCTGACTTCGTGGTTGAATGCACTATTGACAACCAAGAAGTCGGGGGGCAGGAAATGATAACCACCCCTGAGAACGAAGATAAAGATGAAGAACTTATAGCTGACCAGAAAGAGTATTGGGTGCTCTATTTTGATGGAGCATCAAAAATAAAATCTAGTGGTGCAGGTTTGGTTTTGCAAAGCCCTGATGGGTTCACAGTTGAATACGCTTTGAAGTTGGATTTTCCAACTACCAACAATGAAGCTGAGTATGAAGCTTTAATAGCTGGATTGGGATTGGCCAGAGTCATGAGGGTCAAGAACCTCAAAGTGTGTGGAGATTCAAGACTGGTAGTCTCGCAAGTGAATGGTGAGTTTGAGGCCAAGGATGAAACTATGGCAAAATACCTCAGAGTCGTGAAAGCTGTTATGACTCAGTTTGAGGAGTGCTATGTGGAGTACATTCCTAGGGAAGAGAACGTTAAGGCCGATGCCCTCTCTAAGTTCGCTTCTTCTGAGATAGAGAATTATGCAGGTAGTGTTTACTTCCAGGTCTTGAAGGCCCCGACCGTCAACTCTAAGTTGGTAGCACCTATCGATGTTGGAAGCTGTTGGATAGATCCTATTAAAGCTCATCTAGAAACCGGATGGCTCCCTGACAATGCCTTGGAGGCACGAAAATTGTCAGTGAGAGCATTGAGATATGCTTTGATTGAAGGCATCTTATACAAGAGATCGTTTGTCATCCCGTACTTGAAGTGCTTAAGGCCCCAAGAGGCAAGAGAAGCATTGGAAGAAGTTCATGAAGGGATCTGTGGGCAGCACCTGGGGGGCAGAGCCCTAGCTCACAAGATTACCCGCCTGGGATTCTATTGGCCAGAGATGTTGGCAGATGCTCAGGATTATGTCAAGAAGTGTGACAGATGTCAAAAACACGCCCCTGTTGTAAGGCAGCCGCCTGAAAGATTAACCTCAATCAGCTCTCCCATTCCGTTTGCAATGTGGGGGATGGACATTCTTGGTCCTTTCCCTATGGCTTCAGCACAAAGGAAGTTTCTGATTGTCGCCATTGATTACTTCACTAAATGGATTGAGGCTAAGCCTTTAGCCAAGATAACCACCAAGCAAGTTTCCCAGTTCTTTTGGGAGAACATAATTTGTAGGTATGGAATCCCACGAATTCTTGTGACGGATAATGGGACACAGTTTAACAATGAGGAATTCAAGAAGTATTGTGAGGAAAATGCTATTGAGCTTCGTTTTACCTCAGTGGCACATCCACAAGCAAATGGGCAGGCCGAGGTGGCCAATCGAATCATCCTGGATGGGTTAAAGAAAAGGGTCGAACGCTCGAGGAATACTTGGGTGGATGAGTTGCTGCCTATACTATGGGCATATCGCACCACCTGTAAGGTGACAACGGGAGCAACCCCGTTTTTGCTAGCTTATGGAGCTGAAGCAGTTGTACCACTATAAATCATGCATGCATCACCTCGAGTTGAGGCATATGAACCTGAGACTAATGAAGAAGGCATGAGGCTCGCTCTAGATCTGATTGATGAAGTCAGGGACAAGGCAAACGCCAGAAATGCGGAGCATCAAAAGAAAGCGTCTTTCTATTACAACCACAGGGTTAAGGAGAGGTTCTTTCAGCAAGGTGACTTGGTTCTCAGGAAGATCGAGGCTTCTGGAGTTGGCCAAAAGGGAAAACTAGCCCCAAACTGGGAAGGACCGTACCGAGTCAGAAAGACGCTAGGACGAGGATCATACAAGTTGGAGACATTAGATGGGAATGAAGTGCCCCGAACTTGGCATGCTCTGAACTTGAAGATTTATTATGTATAAGCCTTCCTAGTAAGGATTTGGCTTTTAGCTATTTATTGATAGAAATAGAAATAAGGTTCAGGGACTAGTACCCCGAGTAGGACCATAGTATCTATGTAAGGGTTGAACCCTCTTTCAAGTTATTAATGCAAATCCGTTTTCCTTTCTATGATTCTATGTTTTGTTTATGTACCAAGCACCTGTTGAGTGCAAGTCTGGAAAGATCAAGTACTGAAAGTAAATAAGCATATGAATAAAGGAAACAGATGCATAAATAAAACGCCCCGAAGGGCTATGGTTTAAATTAAGCTACAACACATGAATAAAAGTTAAGTCCCGAAGGACATTGATTGAAAGCTGATAAAATAAAGCCACAAACGGCTAGATAAGGGCCGTGCAAGGCCATAGGGGAACCCATCCTACTTAGCTGGGGATTCTTCCTCGCTGCTCCCCTCGCCCAACTCCTCCTCACCTGAATCCTCTTCCTCGCCGGAATCTTCACCTGAAGTTTCTTCCTCGGCTTGATCAACGACCGCCATAGGCTGAGCAGTAGTCTCCACATCTTCGGTTTCCTCCTCCCCGGAGGATGAGGTCGAACTGTCTTCGTTACGGATCACCCTCTTGCCTGGGATCGGTTGTCGAACAACTCCAACTTTCCTGGCAGGCGGGGGCTTCTTTCCACGGGATCCCGAAGAACTTGAGTCTTGACTAGCAGCTGGAGGACGCCTCTTGGATCCCGACGATCTATGGCTACCTTTAGAACCCGAACCTGATGCTTGAGGAACAATCTTGGTCCCCGATCCAGAAGCAAGAGTTGCACGGTTCTCGCCATCCATGTTCCAGAAAGGGCAAGGAAAATCAGAGGAAGTAACCACTGAGGGATGTTTGCTACTCACAGCATTGATTGCCTTGTCCCAACCAACAGACATGTTGTAAGGACGCACCTCATCGTCATGTTGATCTATGAAACTCAGAAATTCCTCGGAATTATGATAGGCCTTAATCAATTTGTTGGCATCGTTCATTTTCTTTTGAGCCAAGGAGGCCAGTTGCTTGCGGGAGGATAAAGCATCCGCTTCAGCATGGGCAACTTGAGAATGCAGGTCATCAATTTCTTCCTTGAACCTAGCTGAGTCAGTCTTCAAGGATATATTCTCATCCCTGAAAGCCAGGCCTTGGGTACAAACAGATTGGAAGTAGGCGTTAGCCTGCAATCAAAGTTGACAAAGTGTAAGGAATATGCAAAGGCTAAATCATATACCAGGATTGGTAGGAAAAGTATCTTACTTGATACAAGGCTTGGGAGCCCAGAAGTTGATTCTCATTCATTTTGTCCCCAGCGAGTAAGGACAGTCTATCAGGAGGAGTAATCGAAAGCTTGGACCAGTCTAGGGCTAAGTCAGGACTCCTAGCTACCGAGTCCTGTTCGCATATACCCCATGATGGCATGAAGGGGGTTCTGATACTTCCATCCACATTACGGGATCTCTTCCCGCCTTGGGAGCAACCTTCCAAGAAGTTGGGAATACGAGGCTTGGCGGGATTCAGTAGTTCCTCATCTTTTTTCTTCATTCTTTTTGTCACTATCGGTTGGTTCTGAGGACGGTTGTCAATCTCCTCCGCAGCTGAAATACAAAGAGAAAACATTGGCATAAGAACAAACAGAGTTCATAAGAAGCTCAAGTAAGAAAATTACCCTCAACGGAAAGAAAGCTAAGGCCAGCTTCACTAAGGTTCTTTTCGTTCAGAAAAGTTTTATAATGGGTACGGCCATCATCGGCAAGAAGCCAATCTCGATCCTGTAACTCCAAATCATCAAGGTCGCAAACGAAGTGTTTGCTATCTTCTACAATTCCGAATCTCTTTACGAAGAAGTTACCCCAATCACCGCCTTTCCATTCAAGAACTGCAAACTCTCTCTCCCAGAAATGTTGGGAATCTGGTAAAGAATAGGGGTTCACCATGTGTGGAATTTTGGCCCTGTGCTTGAGACTGATCCATCCTTTCTTTTGATCGGAAGAATTACTGGCCACGAAGATACTTCGAAATAATGTAGTAGTCGGTTGAATTCCCAATTGACGACATCTTATTAAAAATATAGAGATATATCTCCAAGAGTTGGGATACAACTGACAAGGATGGATCTGATATTCAGCCAGCAATCTAATAATGAAGTTATCAACGGGGAATCTGAACCCAGCATCAAGGGCACCCCAGTAAACACAAAGTCTCTCGGGATGCCAATTGCAAGTTCTGTCTGATGGTTTTGGAAGACGAACTTTGATAGCACTCGGAAAGTGATATGAGTCCTTTATTTCCTGGACATCTTTTTCTTTCAATTTACTGGGACTTCTAAAAGAATCTAGGCTAGCACAGTTTGGGAATGTGTCCCTCATAATATTAAGAAGATCTAGCAAGGATTCAAATTTATGCTCAACGTATGAAGAAGGTTTGATATCTTCTTTACCTTTAGCTGTCCTCATTCTACTCCTCTTTGCCATAGCTTCCATCATGGAGACTGGGGGAGCAATTGGGCGATCACCTTCTGACATCTTGATCACAAAGCTGGAACTTGATCTTGCTACTTGAAAACAAGAGAGCTTAAGAATTTGAAAACTCAGAAGTGAAGAAGTGAATGAAATGAAAGCTACCACAGTTCTTTTATAAAAGAAGTATGACCTACTATGATAGGTTGAAGTTCAGCCTTGTTCGCGTTTACAGGTCATCTATCGTTTAAATATGAAAAAAGGACAGAAATTGCTCGTTTTATACAGAAAGGATCGTTATAATTCAAATATGCCAAAGAAGAAATAGCTGATGTTTGAGCAATAAATTAAGGAGTAATATCGTCGGAAGTCACGAATGACCAAACTGACGGCCTAAGATCAAGGTCAAGTTCCTTGATCCTCAAGATAACAAAGTCATGAATAAAGACTTGAGATTCAGATCAAGTTTCTTGATCCCCAAGATCGCGAATGATTTTCACGTCCGGGTCGACCAGCTAGCCAAGAAGCAATCGACCGCGACGCATTAGGGGCCTCAGCCGGCCAGGTCCCGGAGGACCAGGTCCCGGCCGACCAGCTCCCACGGAGGAGGTTCAGCCGACCAGGTCCCGGAGGACCAGGTCCCGGCCGACCAGCTCCTTTTAAGGAGGTTCAGCCGACCAGCTCCTGAACCTGGATCTGGCCGGTCTAGGTTCAGCACTTGGTCCTGGATCCCAACTTTTTCAGCAAGTGATTTCGGACATGGTCCTCGACTTTTTCAGCAAATCTCGGATGATTGCCAATGTTAAAGGGAGGCCAAGGTTAGCCATGAAGGCCGAGATTAGCCATGAAGGCCAAGATTAATCATGAAAGCCAAAGTTAGCCATGAAGTCACGAACGACCAAACTGACGATTCGTAATCAAGATCAAGATTCTTGATCCTTAGGACCACGGATGATTCCTGATCCTAGATCTATACTCTCTTTTAAAATCATGAAGGAGTCTAAGTTCAGGTTTTAAGGCCAGCTTCTGACTAAGCTCCCCCGGAAGAAAAATTCCAGCCGACCAGGTCCCGGAGGACCAGGTCCCGGCCGACCAGCTCCCCCGGAGGAGGTCCAGCCGACCAGGTCCCGGAGGACCAGGTCCCGGCCGACCAGCTTATATGAAGGGGGTTCAGCCGACCAACTTCTGAACCTGGATCCGGCCGGTCTAGGTTCAGTTCTTGGTCCTGGATCCCTACTTTTTCAGTGAACTTTTTAAACCTAAATCTCGACTTTTTCAGCGAATCTCGGATGATTGTTAATGAGAAAAAGAGGTCGAGATTAGCACAGATTAGTGCCGATTAAGCACAGATTAGTGCAGATTAGCACAGATTAGTGCAGATTAGCACAGATTAGTGCCGATTAAGCACGGATTAGTGCAGATTAGCACAGATTAGTGCAGATTAGCACAGATTAGTGCCGATTAAGCACGGATTAGTGCAGATTAGCACAGATTAGTGCTGATTAAGCACATATTAGTGCCAATAAGCACATATTAGCACCGATTAGTGATGTTAGTGCCGTTTTATGCCTTCTAACATCGTCTAACATTGTTTAAACGTTGTTTGAGGCTAATTAGCGCTGTGTAGTGCCGTTTAACACTGATTAGTGTCGTTCAACATCATCGTAAATGCGTCGGTCGCTCCACGCTTTACATCAAGATGATATGGTTGAAAATGCTCGCTCAAGAGTAATAAACCCTGACCCGAGTCTCGAATAAGGCCGTTATAACTTCAAGGAAAACCTGATCAGTTTTCCTAGAAGTTGGGGGGCAAATGATATGGGCTAAAAGTAAGCCCTAAAAGACACATTTAATATGGCATTAATTAGACCCGGAATGGTCCAAGTGTGGGGCCCACCAGATGGGCCCAATCCCTATCTGTAATATTAATTTCGTAATTAATATTAGGGGTAAAAACAGCTCAGCAAATAAGAGTCAAACAAGGATATTACTCTTGCCTGACTTAGCCTCCAAGATACATACTTCAACATGGAAACTGATTCATACATGGAAGGAGACTAGAACCTTCTTCTAGTCAGTGACTTGCCCACCAAGTCACTAACCCTACTACGATTTTAGGGTTTCTCAGCCTATATAAAGGGTCTGATCCCTCATCTCAGAACTACGTTTTCTTGGCTTGATTCTCTAGTACAGAGATACGTAGGCATTCTGTGAGGACCGTTAAGTCTCGAACGCAGAAGCAGCCATTAAAGCTCGAAGCTCACAAACCCTAGCCGTCATAATCATAACCTAGTTTTTATTCCACAACATATATATATATATATATATATATATATATATATATATATATATATATTAGTTTTGGACGAGAAATTAGTTCAGCTTACATGGGCTTTTACGCTAATTGTTTATGTATTTTATGTGTCACTTGTGAAAAATATTATATTTTGAATTACAGTAAAACCTCTATAAATTAATATAGTCGGGACCGAAGAATTCTACTAATTTAGAGAGTTAGTGATTAATCGATAAATTAATAATTATTAATTTATAGAAATTTTTTGACATCAAAGAAAATTAATTTCCAATTATATACATTTAAATAGAATAAATTGTACAATTTATGTTTTATACTTGATTCAATTAATTTAATATACATTGTTTTACAAATTCAATGAGTATGAGTGAGATTCAAAGTAAAGATTAATGTATATATAGATGATATCAAATATAAAACAACATTTTTGGAATCTTTTGCAAGTAAACAAGCACTCAAGACATTGATTAGTAACTTTTTAATACTTTATGAAAACACCACATTCGAATTGCATGACTTATTAATTTATAATATTATTGGGACCATATATTTATATAGGGTTTTTCAAAAAAATATCATCTTATTATCTTATCAAAATTGATAATTTTTTGAACTGGCCCAAGTGGAACATGAGGAAATTATTAACTTATAGAGAGATTATTAATTTATCAAGTATTAATTTAACGAGATTTTACTGTATTAAGCTAGTTTTTAAGTACTAGCTTATAACTCATGCAAAGCACAATTTTTTTTAATATCTATAATTATATTAATTTTTTAAATATTTATATGTTATTAATTTACATTTCAAATTGTTGTTAAATAAATAAATAAATAAATAAATAAATAAATATATATATATATATATATATATATATATAGGCCAAGGTTCTAGAGAGAACACCCTTAAAAAGAGAACGAGAGAACACATCATCTAATCATTGAATCTATTAAATCTAATGGCCCCGCCAGGGGCACCCAATACAAAAAAGTCTTATAATTCTAGTCTCTATCCATTCATAAAAAAAATAAAAAAAAACGTTTTTAAAAAAATTTAAAAACCTGTTGTGACGTCACAGTGACATCATCATCATTATTATTTTTTTTTAATTTTTTTTTAATCAACGGATAGAGGGTAAAATTATAAGACTTTTTTGTATTGGGTGTTGTTGGCGGGACCATTAGATCTAATAGATTTAATGGTTAGATGATGTGTTCTCTCGTTCTCTTTTAAAGGGTGTTCTCTCTGGAGCCTAACCCTATATATATATATATATATAGGCCTTTGCTCCATAAAGAACACTCTTATATAACAAACAATAAAGAACACTATAAAATCATTTATTCCAATAGATCCATTGGCCCCGCCAGGGGCACCCAATACAAAAAGTTCTTATTTTTTTAGGCTCTATCCATCCAGCAAAAAAAAAATTGAAAATTTACTGTTCATCGATGACGTCACTGATGACGTCATCGATGAACAGTAAATTTTCAAATTTTTTTTTTTTGCTGGATGGATAGAGCCTAAAAAAATAAGAACTTTTTGTATTGGGTGGCCCCGCCAGGGGCAATGGATCTATTAGATATGAGGTGTTCTTTGTTGTTTGTTATATAAGGTGTTTGCTATGGAGTCCAACCCTATATATATATATATATATATATATATATATATATATATATATATATATATATATATATGATGCCCTTCCATAGCCACCATTGGTTGGAAAATGGCGCGCAACCACCAGCTCGTACAATTACACATTGCGGCAGTAAAAACTGCAGCAATGAGTCATTGCGACAGGAATTTAAGATTTTTTTTTTAAATATTCAAATATGCATCCAAATAATAAACTATATTAATTTTAACTTTAAAGTATCTTTAATAATGTATTATGGATACTTTTTACATGTTATGTAGTTTAAATAATGATGGATTAATATGTACATCTCAATCTTAGCTAAGTGTTGAAAAATAAATGAGTACGGTAACATTTTTTGCTATTTTTCTATTTATAATATTTTATATAACTTTTTTCTTAACGCTTTCATTCATTTTAACTTACATTATTGTTCATGTTATTTTTTCATTTTTAATAATATAATAATATATATTATCATTATTTTCAAATTTTTACTTTGCATAACTTTTTTTCCTAAATTTGTTTTAAAAATTAATTAATTAATAATTTAAATGTGTCATGGTTGGAAGTCATTCTCATGTTCATTAACTCGTCTATACACATTTTTATATGTTATTATCTATTAATTTACTATTTTTTATTAATTTTATAAATATATATCAAATTACAATAGTGTAAAATAATATGTAAGATAATTTTGCTTAAACTTGCAAGAGTACAAGTTGATGGAGTGGGAAAATGTTTGTTTTATTTGGAAAAGGTCAAGAGTTCGAATCCAAAAGAATGGAAAAGGTTTGTTTTAATTTACTAGTTTTTATTACTTTTATAAATAAATATATATCAAATTAATAATGTAAAATAATATTTAAGATAATTTTGCTTAAATTACAAGAGTAAAAGTTGGTGGAGTGACAAAAGTTTTGTATTATTTGTAAAAGGTCAAGAGTTCGAATCTAAACTTATACTATGTTTTTTTAATTAAACAACTAATAAATATTGCTGCATTGAAGGCTTGCGACAATACATTTTCCACTACTTTCGCATTGAAGGCTTGCGGCAGTGCTGCAGCAATGAAGAGTTGCGGCAGTACTGGTGGCTACTCCAACCAACGGTGGTTGTGGACCAAAACTCACACACACACACACATATATATATATATATATATATATATATAAGATTTTACACGTTCAATTTAATATTTGTGCGCTATCTTGAATTTTTAAAATTTGATTTGGAAGATTTCACAGCCCATTTGAAATTAACAAAATAATTGTTAATTTATTGATGTCTTTATTTGGAAAAAAGTTCCACTAACAACCAAATACAATTTTTTTTGTCAAAACCAAATACAGTTTTAATAATAAGTGTAAGAGTGATTTTGTCCAAAATTTGATAGTCGGTAGTCTGGTTTTTAATACGATAAAATAAATGAGAACCGTTAGATCATAAAATAAATAGATGAAAAACATTGGATCTAACTTAAAAAATATTTTATTTTTTTAACATGTAAACTAAAAAGTGTATTCGTATTGAAATACGAAAAAGTATTTGTCAATGATTTAAATCACATTTAATTTGATTTTCTACAATGAATAGGATTATCAATGTAGGTGTTCTACATTAAATAGGATTAATGTAAAATTAGTAATTACATTTTCTATTGAGATTTTAAGTGTTCCATTTCGATAATAATTGTTAAATTATCACTAAATTAAAGATAATTTTATGACCTTTGTGTGGACTGTAAAATCATCCAAATTTGATTTCTAGATCTCGAGATAGAGGTCAAATAGTAAATATAAAGTATTTTTAATATTAATAAAAAAATAAATAAAATTCAACTATATCCTTTTTTTAAATTACATCGTTTTCATATTATATTTTCTTTTAAAAATTCAATTATGATACAACATTTTTTAGTTATATCCCTTTTAGATTATAATTTTTTTCGATATGATATAATCTTTTTTATTATATCCTTTTCAGATTATAATTTCTTTTCTGATATGATATAATCTTGATCATCTATTTTTAAAAATATTGGATTCGACGGTTGAGGTTAATTTTGACAGTACAGTAAATAAAATTATGGATATTTCGTTAAATAAAGGATATCTATACTATTATATAAAAGCCGAAACATTAAAAGTTTGGTTGGTCGGTACCTATTGATTTTACTAATTTACTCTTACTTAATTATAGATAAAATATTTTTTATATTTTATCTAACTAAAATTTTTACTTTACTAATCAATTTCCTTTTTCAGGTTAAACATTTTACATTTTCTTTTCTTTTTAATAACTAAGCAGTTTCCTTTTTTAGGTAAAATATAATATCTTTTATATTTAACTAACTAAAAAGCATATTATAATTACTATTAACTAATTAATTAATTTTTTCATTCAAATTATCTTTTCTCTTTTCTCTAACTAAAATATATCCTTTTCCAATTATATCACGGGTTACCTTTTAAAATTTTCTTTTATATTTTATTTAATTAAAATTTTTACTTTATTAATCAATTTACTTTTTCAGGTTAAACATGTTACCTTTTTTTTAATAACTAAACAGTTTCCTTTTTCAAGTAAAATATAATGTCTTTTATATTTTTTCTAATTAAAAAACAAATTATAATTACTTTTAACTAATAAATTAATTTTTTATCTTTTCTCTTTTCTCTAACTAAAATATTTTTTTCCAATTATATCACTATTTAATAAAATATATTAAAAATCCGTATACATGGTTTATAATAAGGAAACATTAGTATAATCCGTAAACATGATAATATTAAATTAAAATTAAAAAAATATTAAAAATAATGATTATATAAAGAGAAAATGACCAAAATACCTCAAAATGTGGTATCCATGGACCAAAATGCTGTTTTGCGGAATGCCCGGCCCTATCTACCCACGGGATGTGTCGTTCGGAGTGGCGCATCCGAGACACTATTTATCGCCAGAAAACACGTGAGCTTGCCAGAATGTTGAGAGGTTTGGTCACCGGCGACTTCGACGGAAAACGCACCAAGTTCAGTTTGTAATCCATTCATCGTTCATCACCCTCCAAATCATCACCACAGCACCACAAACTCGTCTCCTTCCTCATCCCCTTATCTGTTTACCTCCTCCGGCCCCGCAGGGGCATCAATGAACTTAAACGGAAAACGAATCGGAAATTAGGCTGGAATTAGGGATTTCAAATCCGGCGATTAAATCGAAAATCGGGAATTATGAATGTGTAGAGAATCGAATTGCGATTCTAGTGATATATAGAACGTGTTTTGAAATTTCGTGATGTGGATGAACGAAGTGAAACAAAATCAATGCCGGAATCGCCATTTTTGCGAGCTCTGAAGACGATGAATGTGACGTAAGATACGCCGTTCCAACATGCGTATCTCTACCTACTGTTCACACTCCCCCCCCCCCACAACGTGATAGCGACATACGCCTGTCCCAACAACGTGTCTGAATGACACTACACTCCCAGTGGTGTGTTTTAGGATACTCCACCACCAGTAGCGTATCCCGTGGGTATTTAGGGCCATGTTTATTGGCGGTGGGTATTTTAGTTATGTGTATTTAATTTGTGGGTATTCTGGGTCATCACCCTTATATAAAAACATAATTGTAATATTAAATAAAATTTATATAATATAATAAAAGAAACCCGTGCATCACACGGGCATTGAAAGTTTGTCCGTTCGATCTTCAGCACGGTCATCCTAACTATTAAAATAAATAGTAAAATAATATAATTAGTGATAATTAGTCGATTGCCTTTTTTTAATTAAAAGAGGTTTACTTTTAATTGATTGATGATATTACCTTTTATAAACACCTAAGATATCGTATCTTACAATCAATAATATTTCTTTCTAAATAAAACACGTTAACTTTTATATTAAAATACAATCTTACAATAATTAATATATACCCAAAAAAATAACACTATATCGTATAATCACTAACAAAAGATAATAGACATATATATACAACGAATAATGACCATTATATTTTTAGTAAAAAATCAGAACCATTAGATCTAATGATTAGATATATTATATGTTTAAATTAATTTACTAAAATTTCAAGGTTCGAATTCTATCAGACATATTTTTTTAAAAAAAAATTATAATATAAATTTTAAACCACATAATTTTGCAATCATTAATGTATACCGAAAAATATTAAACCATTTTACTGTTAGATTTTTAGTAATTAATAAGAACCGTTAGATGTAATTATAAGATATATTTTATGATTAAAGTATTTTAATAAAAATTCAAGTTTCGAATCTCGTCAACGACATATTTAACTTAAAATTCTATAATATTGTAAATTTTAAATCATGATTAACTAAATTTATATTAAAATAATATTAAAATAATTTTTACAAAATAGTAATTATATAAAAATATAAGACTTATTTGCACGAGGATGGCCTCAACTATTTTTATTTTGCACAAAAATGGCCCAAGTATAAAAATAGACAGTGTGATGGCCAAACTATTTTTTTTAAACAGATGAGTGTATTCAATTTGTGACTTAATTGCAGCATGATGGCTGAACAATGTTTTTTTTAACACAAAAATGGCCAAAAAATAAAAATAAACAACAATTTTTAGATTAATTTAAATAGAATGCAATCATCTGCTTAAAATAATACTTGGACCATTTTTATGCAAAAACAAAATAGTTGAGGTCATCCTCCTGCAATTAAGTCAAAATATAATTATAGCATAAAATAAAATTTATATAACATATTAAAAGAAACCCGTGCACGGGTTATAAACTAGCAACGATAAAAATTAAATAAGAAAAAAGATACCTTTATTCGTCATACCAGCAAATACAATTATATCAACCCCTTCTCCAAGTTATCGAAATCCCATACATACACACTTATGGTTTATCTAATTGTGATTGCATACTTCATACAAATCGAATGAACCCCAAATAATATTTACCATACATTTGAATTTGTTAAAATGATTTTGTGTTTGATTTAAAGTTTTTTGTCATTTAATATGAAAAATAAAAGCTTTTAGGTTAAACTCCTCCAAAAAAACACAATAATTAAATAATTTTTCTGAAAATCAAGTTAACATGGTCCATGTTAGTTTTTCCCAAAATCTAACAAGAGAGGGGGTTAGATTTAGAAATTTCCATGTACGAACTTTCCCCATAATAAAACCCCAAGACTTGGACCGGGCTTATAAGGATCGAGCGTTATTATATGGTGTAAAAGGCATAGTCGTCATCGCCGTAACAAATCTCACTAATCACCAGGGCTTGGCCTGGGGAAAGCTGCTGCTGCTGCTGCTGCCAAATTAACCAAATCAACTATTTACTCCTCTTCCTTCCTTAGACCCAACCCAACCCACCGCACTCTCTCTCTCTCTCTCTCTCTCTCTCTCTCTCTCTCTCTCTCTCTCTGTTTTACACACAAACAAACATAGATGTCGTTGTTCCGGGGATTCTCTCGGATATCGAGGTCAAGTTACAACCAGTGTAGATGGATATACTCGTTGCCACGTCATCAGCAACATCATCTCACCTCTCATTCTAATCACTTTCTTTCTCCTTTCGATTCCAATCGCAAGGTTCACCTTCCTTTGCCTTGCTTCTTTTACAAGTCATGTTCTTATGTTAACGTTTTAATTTTATTCAGCTCTATGATTTTATTTTTTATTTTTCTAGTTATTGATTCTATATATGTGTAGATTACATGTTTTAGCTTCCTTTTAATCCCACAACTTGTGCTTTGGCTTTGTTGAGTCTCTCACAGCCAATTCATCAAACACTTGGGATACTTTAATGTGTTGTACTCAATTGGACCCAATTAAGGATCACGAACAAATTTAGTTTTTCGGAGATGCTAAACTTAAGTTGTATTAATCAGGCTATGACGTTGAAAGAATTCATTCAAGAATATGCGTATTTTTAAAAAGGGCTTTCTTCTGCTATTGGCCATTTGTTAGTGTACATTAAGATGGTATTCTTGCCACTGTTCCAATGCTTACTGTAGTATCACTCTAACAGTAACTTATGTTGGGCGGGCCTCGGATTGATGATTTCACAGCGTGTGTAGTTATTTTATTAGCAAAGAATATTGTGCTTTTTTTAGTGTGGACTGTGTTTAGCGTGAACCCTAAAGTAGTTCTCTGCATCATGCAATATTGCTAACCAACATGCAGTCTTATGAAGAAACCTACATGTTTTCTTTATAATAATTGTATGCATAATTGCCATTGTTTCTGTTGATTAGTAGGTTCTGGGTTGCAGAATAATTTATTCATGGATTTCGGGTACATTCAACAGCATTGGCCAACAAGTGCAATATCAGAGCAGCTCCATGGTTGCCTCAACTGTAAAATCTCATCTTCCTATTTACTCTTCTGCAATTATTGTTGCCAGTATGCCATTTGTTTTTCTTCATCCTGGAAATAGTTCTTGAGCTGGTATTGGTTCCTAATTACTGTGATTTCCCGGTAGATTTAGCTTCTCTTGTTACAGCAGTGGATACGTATCAGGACAAACTTGTACCAGTCCTTTTTTAGTTTTTTGTTTTAGTCCATTTATCTTTTATTATTCCCTGCAAACTACACAAGGATGAGATTTGTTGCTTTTCTTGATTATTAATTTTTCGTTTTGCCAGTGGAAGGAAAATATAAATTGATGAGACACCTTTCTCTTTTTGTTCACTCATTGGTTCTCATATAGATGCTACCTAATTTCTATCCATTGAATGTTGTCATCTATTCTGACATGCACATCATTTTGTGCAAGTGCAAGAATTTTACTATTAACTTTTATATCAACTTCACCATTTGTCTGTTTTTTACCTTCTCTTTATGTATAAAAGTTTCAGGCGTAGCTATCCAACAAACACAACAAAAATCTTCACTGCTTATCAATGAAAAGGCTTATAATAACAAATATGGCCAAATCTCCTAGAAGAAGAGAGTACTCAGTACTCACCCTTTGCTCTCTGGCTGATCCTACTATGTAAATTAATTGATGCCCATCTCCTCGTGTGTGTTGGCTAAGTTTATAAGCAGTATAATTCACATATAATCTACAAATTTGAAAAGTGAGCCCATTTGGAGATTAAGTAAAATGTTGTCACTTGTAAGTTGATAAGTTATAAGTAGAGATTAGGTTCTTTTTTGTTATTTTATTTTATGTTGTAATCTGACTTCCAAAAATCAGTAGTACCTAATTGTAACTTCTTTAGCTTGATTTTACAGAGTCAATTCAACATTTCAACTATCCAAACCGATTTTGGCTTATAAGTATAAAAATTTAATTCATTTATTATTAAAAAAAAAGCTTTGATGTTGCAAGCAACTTCTTTTAGGTAATCCAGACGGGCCCTTGGTGATTTTATCTAATTTTTAGAATGATAATCTGTACATCTTTCTTAGTTGTATATTTATTTTTCTTTTACTTGCATTGTTGCAATAGCTAATTTTCCATATTCATTTCTATATTCAATACAGGAACATGTGGACCCATTTTCTATAGTTGCCGATGAGCTATCTATTCTTGGTGAGAGGTTGCGGTCAATGGTAGTAGCTGAGGTACAAGACTATTGTTTATTGTTTCATGTGTTGATTCTTTTTTTTTTCACCGCATCTAAGCATCACACAACATTGTAAAACAATATAATGTATGGAATGAAAAAAAAATGTGCTGTAGGCTGTAGCTTCTGAAACCTAACCCTTCTAAGTCATATGCGAATGTGTTTGCGGCATATTTCTCTGTCATTCACTTGTTTGACCAACTTGTAATCATGGAAGGGAGAGTGGAGATATAATAATTGATGTCAATTTAACTTTATTTTCCTACAGGTGCCAAAGCTTGCCTCAGCTGCCGAGTATTTCTTCAAACTGGGTGTTGAAGGAAAGAGGTTTCGACCAACGGTATTATTTAGACTTCTCAATCTGTTGTAGATATCGACACTTCGATCCATCTTCGTGGCATTATTGACCGTCATATTTATACATTGTATATATGCCTTAGGTAAGTCCCCTGAGTACGCACTTGCGGAATTTTCTCTAAAATAAATATATAAAGAGAAAAATGTCCCTAAGTACGTACTTAGGGTACTTGCCCAAGTAAATAATATAAATTAATAGCATATCTTATTATATGTTCCAGTTATGTCATTACAAAAATTCCCCCATGTATTCACATTAAGAAACCGTTGTAATCTCACATCATTTAGGTGGGTATGTACTTAGAGCTTCAAACCATTTATTTTATATTTCCTTTATGGTGAATGGAATGTATTACACTGTTAGACTACTTGGAAAAATAAATTATGAACACTAGTTTTTTCTAGAGTGCAGCAGGAAATACCGTGAACCCAAAGTTCTAGAGAGTGAAGATAATGTAGACAATCTGTTTCTTGATTACTCTCATATTAATGAAGTTCTATAGTGGAGTAGGAATGGTGTGACAGTAAGTAATTAAGAGAAAGAATAAATAAAAAATACTCAGTTTCTCAATGATTCAAGTGTAAGTTATTCTCATCATATTGTACCGGTCTCAGTTTATCGGTTACAGAGTTTATTTTTAAAAATACCATTAGATCATATGGAGTCTGAAAAGTCAAAAAACAACCTCTTTGGCTAAGTATGTTGTCAATTGCCTAGGCATCTTTTTTTCTTTTGAAGCCTAGGTGTGTGAGTTGAGTTCAGATATATTGCTTAACATCTAAATAGTGCATGTGATTCAGTTTTTATAGAAAAATATAAGACAAATAGGAACACTTTTACCATCTCATGCACTTATATTTAAGGGAAGGATTAGTACTGTAAACCAACAATTTTTTTTTGTCAATATGATAAAGAATCGTTTTCACTTGTGTAAATCTTTGTAACACTACAGTTACAATTAATGGACTTTCTCACACATTACTTGAACTAATGGACTTTCGGAGTCCTTATTTTGAACAGTGTTTAGGGCATGACCAATTTTATGGGAAAACTGGAGATAGGTGTCATCTTTTTTTCTCGAAGACTTTAAAACCAATACTGGGTTTTGATGCATGGTTTTACATTATGGCTGATTGACAGAATTAATAGTTATGTAGGTACTTGACACAATTGATAGTTGTTACACTTGGAGTATGAGCAACTTGATAATATTTTAAATTGGTTATCATTCAGCTGTGAGGATAGAGCTCTATAACTTATATGGTTAAGCATAAAACTGATATTGAACAGTGCCATGCATGTTTAGTATAAATAACCTTGAATTGTTTTGCTTTAGTGTTTCTGTTTATGCATCAAAACATATTTTAGCTTCTTCCTATATGATAAGTTTTGTAACAAGTGTTTGTTTTATAATGGAAATTTGGTAGCTCTATAGCAGAATAGGAAATTAATGATGAAGATGCTTCAAATGAATATACAGTTTAGAGCATTGTTGTTATTGTGTCTTCCATATTCATATATAGATTGCCAAATGTTTTTAAAACTGATAGTCTGATATGTTTTTTGCTGGACCATTACTCTTGGCTTTCCCTTCTGCTAGAAACTAAATAACCGTATTGTGTGGACTGTGGTCTTCATTTCAACTTTTTTAACCAAAGTCATTCCCTTGCAGGTTTTGTTGCTTATGGCAACAGCTTTAAATTTACCCATATCCGCTCCAGCTCTTGACAAGGGTGTTCATATGTTGTCTACAGAATTGCGTACAAGACAGCAGTGTATAGCTGAGATAACAGAAATGATCCATGTGAGTTCTCTATAGATCTATCTTATTACTTTTCTTCTGGGAAGAACTTTGATGATTCCATATAGAAGATGTTTTTTTGGATTAAAATTATCAAATTAATTGTTTTTTATCCTTCAATAATTTGTGGAAAAAACTAATTTAGTAGATGGTGTGAGTACTTAATTGAGGTTTTGTCATACAATGCGCAAACATTAATTCTGATTTTTTTTCATCTCTAACTTTTTGCTTTTCCTCATCAAGGCCTCTAATTCCGTTATCTGAATGCATATGTAACTCTTGAGAAAGGGGGGGGGGGGGGTGTTTGGATGGAAAGTGTAGCAAGGACTGTACAAGGAGTATTGTCAATGCCCCTTTTTAGTATTTTCTTTTAATTTGCTGCTCCCTTCCTAATGTTGATTTATGATACTTGCTTCGCCATGTTAGTTGTAGTCTATGTTACACTACGTAGTTTTGCCCACCCTCCTTTTACTTAAATGTGGACACTTTACAAACTAAAAGACCGCAGATGAGATGTACTCATGATGCAGAAAAAAGAAAAAAGAGAATGTGGAAAACGGATAAGAAGATGCCTAATTTGCAAAGTCCCTTAGGAAATCATTTTTTTATTTGATTTTTATTGTTAAATTTATACAATGAATATATCTTTAATTAAATAGCCATATCCGGCACTCGGATGTGTCGTGTCCGGCACACCGTACTCGAGTTCGAGTAACATAGATCATAGTCAGAAGATAGACCCGAGTTTTTAGATTCGCAGCTCAGTTGAAATTTGCTGGAGTGTTAATTTGATGAACGTTCATATCTTTGATACGATAAAAGCAGTTTGCTGAATGGATCAGCTGCTTCTCACATTTTTCCATAGTCATTAGCTTAGCATTCAATAATCGGATTACGGGATGGATGTTTTTGACTTTTGTAAATTTTTAATTTAGTTTTAAGTACAGTGTTTTTAGTACGATGTTAGAAGATTGACATACTGTTGTTTTCAAAGAAGCTGAATTGTTTTTTCATCTTAGGTCGCCAGTCTTCTTCATGATGATGTCCTGGATGATGCTGATACAAGACGTGGAATTGGTTCATTGAACTCTAAAATGGGGAACAAGGTATGAAATATAATTATTTAGAACACTTTGTACCATTTTCATTGCTGTTGAAGTTTATGAATTGGCGATGCGTTTTTTTTTGTATTTATTTCAACACTGTTTTCATGTTCGGCCCTTCATGTTTTGTTTATCCACAATGATTCTTCCAGATAGCAGTATTGGCTGGAGATTTCTTGCTGTCCAGAGCATGTGTTGCACTTGCATCTTTGAAGAACACAGAGGTATGACTTAGAAAGTACTCTTGCTAGTTCCCATGTGTCACAGTGCTAAAGGAGAATTACTAATCTGATGCTGGAGCATTTAGTTGAGAATTATATATAGTAGTTGATTGACGAATTTATGTAACCAATGGATCTGAAAAATTAAATGGTACTCCCTTCGTCTCTTATTGTTTCTCTTATTTCATATGTCGGGATTGTTCATAACATGAGACAAATTACTAATTTACGTCTAATCTATAAGACCAAATATAGTCATGAGTGATCTTGTTGGATTCGTATTTATGAGTACTTTAATACAGTGAAGTTTTTATATTTAATACTAATAGGAAATTCAAGATATTAACAATCAAAAGTGTGCGTTGACAAACGTGTCCAGTCAAAACAGGAAAAACATTAAGGGACGGAGGGAGTAGATGATAAAAAAGCTTGTGTAGTCTGGAAAGTCGTAGCAGTCCTGTCTATTTTTAGTAGCATCTGTATACGCTTCTAAAGATGTTTACTTCATCTTTTAATCTGAAAGGACTTTGATATCGAATCTTTTGCAAACTTTGGTACTCAAGTAGTGTGTTGAGAGGTTATAATAAATGTTTGTAAGGTCAATGTCCATATACTATTTTTGGCTGTTGCAAATGAATCATTTCTGGGTGCTTTGGATGGTTTCGTTGCTTCTTATCGGACACTGCTTGAGTGTATTATATCAGTCTTACCTCTTAGGCACCCTAAGGTTTGCATGACAATTCCTTCTTAGGATGATTGTTATATGGAGAATCATGACTTTACTTCCGACTGCCAGTCGTGTATCTCAACCACATTGATTGACCATATGTAAACAATCATGACTGTGCTTCCGACTGCCAGTCATGTATCTCAAACACATTAATTAACCATATCACTTTTTCTTTTAAAGACAGTTGTGTATAATAAGATTGCATATTTTGAACCCCTTAGTTCTACTCTAATATTTTGTTTTTTTTGGAATTGTTCCTTGTAGTTGATACAAAGACCGTTTTATTTTGTTTTTTTTTCTTACGTGTCTCCAGTGGGGGTAAAATTGTACAGTCAAATATGAACTCATTTTGTTTCATCCGTGCATGGAACTGTTTTATGCAGGTTGTGTCACTTCTAGCAACAGTAGTGGAGCATCTAGTTACAGGGGAGACCATGCAAATGACCACTACGTCTGAGCAACGCCTTAGGTATGCTGCTTCATTTAAGTTATTGATAGACACATCGTGTTAGATGGCTATGTTATTTAATATAACCTGCAAATTCTTTAGAATTACTATGTGTGTAACCCTACTTGCACTGTTATCTTGTCAATTCATCCAAAATAGAATAAAATTAGTGGCCTTGGAATCGATGATAAGTAAATGATGGGCATAATGGCATATGCAAATACCTTTGTTCTTCCTTGTAGAATTCACTGGAAGTTACCTGTTATGTGCTCATCACTATGGCATGTGTTATCTCATATCTGACATTAAGCAGCTTCACAATTTGCTTTAGAAAAGAGAAAGTATATGCATGTGCCAAGTGGCACTTGTCACTATCACTCTTTCAGATACATACTTCAAAGTTCAAACTATGTAACATAGGATTGGTACTTCAATAAAAAATTCTGAGAGCACTATCACTCTCCAAGTCTCCATGAGGACCATGATAACCTGTTGCTGTAAAACATAAAAATGACTTCTCTGAAATGGTACCATACTTAAAACAAGAATTTAGTCTTTAATACTTAAATTCAAACATAGAGGAAGAACTTGAACAACCTGTCCATTGAAAGCCATGTTTTAATTTACTGTTTGGCATGCACGTGGTGATATTTTTACTCTCGATAAAGTATTTTTTCCCTTGGTCCCAAGGCTATTACTTTAAAGAGGTTTAACTGTAATCGTACAATGTTATGCTTTTCCAAGGTATTGTGATATATTTTTTAATGCAGTATGGAGTACTATCTGCAAAAGACATATTACAAGACCGCGTCACTGATTTCAAACAGCTGCAAGGCAATTGCACTTCTTGCAGGGCAGACGGCTGAAGTTTCGGTGTTGGCATTTGATTATGGCAAAAATCTTGTATGCAATCCATTCTTATTGCAGCCCTCGTGTGTTATGTAGTACTAATTTGTATAACTTCTGTATCGTGTTTGCCAAGTTTAAGTTATTTGAATATATGAAAATTCTCTGCTAAAGCATGAGTGACCATCTCTTTACACAGAGTGGTATAGTCAAGCACTGAGTTTAGAGGCAGATTAAACAGGGAACTTCTTATAATAGTTTTCAAAGTATGAATTTATTAAGTATTTATTACAGATGATTTCGTAATCATATTTAAATAAAATTGTGTGGCTGCATCAGACCGTGTTTTGAGTTCCAAGCTAGTATTTGAACATTACATCAATTTGGTACCATACTGCTTTGAAAGTTGACCTATATTTTATTGTACATATTGTACATATTGTCCGGTAATATATTCAGTAATCCATCTTGTGTCTTTTTCTTGCACAGGGTCTGGCATTCCAATTAATAGACGACGTTCTTGATTTCACTGGGACATCATCTTCTCTGGGAAAGGGTTCCTTGTCTGATATACGCCATGTAATCGTTCTTTAATTTGTTTTGCAATTTTTTGTTGAGAGTCGTATATGTTCACAGTTTAACTCTTGATAATCATTCTTGTATATAGTAGTGGATAATTGTGGATAGTAGTGGATAATTGTGTGGTAATTGTTGCTGCATCTGTGTATGCTTGCATAGTAATCTGCTGTAACTATGCAGGGTATCGTGACTGCTCCAATATTGTTCGCTATCGAGGAGTTTCCAGAATTGCGTCCAATTGTTGATCGGGGATTTGACAAACCTGGAGATGTAGATCTTGTAAGTCCTTGGTGTTCTTTTAGAAAAAAACTGTACTTTTAACCATGAAGTTATAATGTGTTTTTTTAATGTATGTTTTGCGCTTTCTTTACTAAATGTAGAGCATTAATTGGAAATTGCAGGCTCTGGATTATCTAGGGAGAAGTCGTGGAATACAGAGGACAAGGGATTTAGCACAAAAGCATGCCAACCTCGCATCAAGTGCAATTGATTCTTTGCCGGACAATGATGATGAGGACGTTCAAATTTCAAGGCGGGCATTGGTAGAATTAACGCAAAGAGTCATTACAAGAAATAAATAAAAAGAAATCGGAAAGCAAGTTAATTGTGGCAAATTGTATACGAAGAATTTTGTTTAGCTTTCCTACCAATGATTTTGTTAGGTGGGGCAAAGCATGCGCCAATATTATGATATAATTAAACTTTGTTCCTTCGGTGATCCATTCTTTTTAATATTCAATAATCAGTTTAGAGAGGAACATATTGAAGTTGTAATTCAAACTTTCTAGTAGAGAATGCTTTGCCAGAGTCATCTAGCCATCATCCGCTATAAGCTATCACTTTTACTGTGTACTTGTAATTAGGACCTAGGAAGAACAACGGAGTTGATGTTGTGGATGGTACATCATACAATTATTATGATTAACTCGAATTGAAAATTATTGCTCTTATTAGTAAAGTTGAATTGGCAGTTACTGTATTACCTTTTTATTATTCTGTTATACTACTCCCTTTAGTAGAGAAAAATCTAGTACCTCTAAATGAAAGGGAAAATCATCATTTTTCTTGTGAAGTCTGCTCTTACCAATTTTCTAGTAAATTCACGGGTGTTGGCCATTTTTATCATAATTTGGAGTCAAAAGGTCCTAAATCTCACAACCCACAAAAAATGGTCATTTATATTACAGAATAACAGAATAATGCATTGGTATGTGGCGTTTTTTTAAAACGCATAGACGTCACGTCTTGCATTATTTAAAAAAAAATTAATTAGGAACACAAGTTAATGTTCCGTTTCTTGTTATATTTTTTTTGGAAAATTGATTGTCCTTACGAGGCCCACAGAGGTAAACGCCAATTTAACATACATTTCCTAGAAACGCAAGTTAATGTTTGAGGGCAACGCCATTTAGAGTGGCGTTTTTTTTTTTTTTTGCTAATTTGGATTTGGTTTTTAAAAAATTTATAACCAAATGGTCAATTAAATTGTGTTTTTTTACTGAGTTCGTATATGGTTTATTCGTCATTTTGAATATTTCTAAACCCAAAATAGAATTGTTGAACCCCAAAGATTAATTATTGAACCCCTAAGGAAATACAGATAAAATTAAAAAAATTGAATCTGGCGGCTGATTTTTAAACGCGTTAAAAATCAGGATAAGTTAGGGTTTAGGGTTGCCTAAACCCTAAGTTCGTATACGGTTTATTCGTCGCTCTGAATATTTCTAAAACCCAAAATGGAAACGTTGAACCCCAAAAGTTAATTGTTGAATCCCTAAATTTAATTAAAACTGTATTTTTTAAATTAAAAAATTTAAATTAGAAATATCTTCCGTTTGTAAAAAAACAAAAAAAACAAAATATCTCAATAACTATTTTATTATTTTATTATTTCTACCATCTCGATAGTTAAAAGGATGAATTCATTTTGTTAGGCAACATCACTTTATCTTGCGTTTGTACATTTATTTAAAAAAATAAAAATAAAAAAATCAAGAACCGTGAGACACCATTGTGTTTCTTAGTTTAAGTTTCGTTTATTTATGATAATAAGGACCATTTTTCAATTTTTGATATTTAGGACATTTTATTTTAAAATTATGATAAAGAGAACCTTTTCTATAAATATTCACTTTGACATTTTTTTTAAATAAAAAGAAATTGAAAAGAAAGACTCACTTTTTATAGAGCAAAATTATCGTTTAAAAGAATCGAGGTGTGCTCCGAGCATGGAAAAGATGCCTAGTAGAATTGCTTGGTTCCCTCCTCTGCCCTCTCACTAGGACTGCTCATAATTAACCCAATCCCAACTAACCAACCCAACCCGACCCTATTTTGGGCCGAATTAATCGGACCGTCCAAAACCGAAACCCGATTGAATTTATTTTTTGTTGGGCCAAATATAATGGGTTGGGTTAGGGTTTAACTATTTAAAACTCTAAACCAATCCGACCCGGTTAAATATTAATAGTCTACTTATACTACCCAACTCCAGCCCAATCCATTTAGAATACACCTAAATCCCCAAACCATTTAGAATAATGTCATTTGATCATTTATGTACTTGGAATTTAGGAGTATATCTTTAGCCATGAAATATTGACAGATATTTGATACTCAATTCAATTTTTATGTACTTTGTTCAATATTTTTCCTGCATTGAATGCTCTTGAGTCTTAAACCATAACTATACAAGCTTACATGTGTACTTCTATCCATCAGTGGCATCCTTTATTTCTGATTTAATAATTGTGCTCTTATATAGACTATCTAAACAGTTCACAACATTTCTGAATTTTTATTTATTGCGTAAATGCAAGCAGGATGGTAGAGTTGATTCTCCACCAAAAACCGTCGTCAAAAAAATACGTAAGAGAATATTGTTGGAAAACTATGATTGTAATATTTTGAAAGACTGTAATATTTTTATTTAAGACTTGATATCATATTTATAAGTTTTATGAATTTCAAACTTTTAGTATTTAATTTAACCCGAACCAAACCGAATTAATTGGGTTGGGTCAGGGTTGGGCTACATAATATTTTTTAATTAATGGGTTGATTTTTTATCAAACCGAATTAATTGGGTTGGGTGACCCATGAGCAGCCCTACCTCCCACCTATATTTATATGAAATAATAACCAAATTAACCATTAAAAAAATTGAAGAGTGGCAAACATATTTTGTAACTTTTTCTTGTTCTCCAAGCCACTATTTCTTCTTTACCTCATTTGTTTCACATGAACCTATAGACTACTTTTCGCATTCAAGCTTCAGAGCTGAAACTTAAAGGACAAGGCACAACAAAATTAATACTCCGTATACAATTTACAAAATAGGCCATCCACCTTGATCAAGCTTGGTTGAAGTTCCTGAAGAACTGCTTTGAACCACAACAGTTAGATGTTAGGGAAGCGAAGCGAGCGGGCACCAACCCATCTAGAGCACCGGTTTTCTTCCTCCAAGTTGGAACTTTCTTCATCTGGACCAAGAACGTTTTGTTACCCCTGCCGCTCCTAAAATAATGTCTATTTATAACAATAAGTACAGTGTTTATAAACTAAACAATTGTCTGAACCATCATCAATGGCCTACATCACGTTACATTTGTATGGCATATACACATCAAAAGAGAAAATTGGTTTTAACATGTCTACACACATGTAAAAACAGTTCGAATTTAGTAAATAGTGGACCTCCTATGCCCTGTAAATTATACTTGAAAAGACTAGGTATCACATTAGCTAGTTGCCAGTCCATCTGCGCTTCCTCGCAGGCCGTTCATGTTTGATCTCTAAATCAGTGCGGCTTTCAGTTTGGACCGGTGGCAGCTGTTCGTTGTCCAATTTTTTTACGGCTACAGGTTCTTTTTCACTTGGCATCGGAAGCTTGAAGCGCTCACTACGCTTCTTTAGCTTGGCTACAGTGTCCAAGTGTTTATCCTCCTTTGGTTTTCCTTCGCCATCCTTGTTCACTTGATCACCAGCATCGGTTTCATTGGCCACAGTATGTGAATTCTGACAAGTTTCCGCTGTCTTGGAAGATACATCTGATACTGTATTAGTTGCCAAAGCTCCAACCTTATGATTATCGATCTCTTTCACGTTTAAGGGAGATAAATGAGTACCAGCATTAAAATCCCTTTCCTTGTGGCTTGTCCATCTTTCCAACTTGGAACGTCCTCTTGTTGAGTCATGTTGTTCATCATCTGAAGAAGCATCTTCCTTCCTTTTTCTGGAAGATTGACGAGCCACAGGGATCCCCTGATCACCACTTGCTTGATCAATCATGCCTCTTAATCTCACCTATAAAATAAACAAAACTAGTGACTGGGGAAAAACTGATTCAGCTGCAAAACCAGAAAGCAATAAAAAAAACCAAGATAAAAGGTTATAATTTAAAAAGCAGTACAACTACAGGATCTGGTGTAATCAATCATGAAGTTTAAATCTCTAGCAATGAAACTATCTTTACAACATAGATCTCTCTACCAGATTTTTATTACAGCACCATCAACCTATATCCGTTAGAAAAAGTTCACCAACTAATAACATTTAGCAGAGCTTCATAAATAAAGTTTGTTCCAAGTAATGATTCACTTTGGTTACTAATCAATAAACGCACCTGCCATAGCATTTGATCTAACAGAATAAAAATCACATCCATTTGCCATTAACTAGAAATTAATACGTGAATTCAATAACGAAGACTACATGTGATCAAAGATCAATGATTCACCAGAGCCGGTTTATAAAAAACTAGAGAATTAAGAGCTAAAATGGTCGAACACAGATGTTCCTTTGACATGATGGGAACACTCCAGGCGCAATGAGGTACATCAGATGCTAAAATGCCTGATAGTGTGACTTCGAAACTGGCAGAATGCACCTAAGTACTATAAAGATGAAAGTTTTGCCTTTAATTAAGATATATCATGAAGCAGGGGTCTTAATATACATCTTACTCCTTCGTGACAAACAAATTAACAGTTCACAAAAACATCTACCGCCTTCCTGGCATATAAAGTACCAGTTCAAAAAACATCTTCCTCCTTGTTGCAAAAGCAACTTGCTGCTATGCTGTGAATTTTGCATAATTATGTCAAACAAAACTAGCACGGTTATGATTGAATGAATAACCAGTTAAATTTAATATTTACCAAAATAATTTTATTACAAAATGTCCTAAATTCAAACATTTCATACTCGAGCCAAAATGAGTAGTTCAGATGGAGCTTGTCCAAAATTAAGATCGGATTAAGTTACTTATCAAACCAAAACACTTGTTCGACCTCAAGCTTGAGAACTGGTTCGAAATAAGCCAAACCCATATTATCAAGTCGAGCCCAATTCGATCGAGCTCAGCTTGGACCAAATTACAGCCTTGGTCACCATTTGCACCCATGGCCCAACCCACAACTAAACGTCCTTATTGAAAACGGCCTATTTGAGAAGAGATTGTGCAAGTCTAAGCCGGGTAGGGAAACAGAGCTGGCTCTCTGTTGACTAGTAAAAGTATTAAGAGGAAACTTCATCAATATGGGAAACAAGATAATATGAGTAGTTTTTAGCTACCGCGTAATAGGAGATACAGGGTTGAATCACAATATAGGCTGAATATAGACAACTTGGGAGTTCTGTTTTTAAGGTAAAGTAGTAGATTTAGGTATAAATATAGAAATTAGCAAGTCCTTGTCAGTCTCCAAGCTTAAACTTAGGGTTACACTGTAAAAATAGAATTGTCAACATGTTAGCAACTACACTTTGTCGACAAAAGTCAAAAAGCACTACACAGAATTACACATGCCTGCACCAAGGCTTGGATCTGCAGAATCTTTGATCCAATAGGTGAGGGGTATCCGCTTAGGCTACTAAGCCTTGTAGAACCGATGGAATCATTACTCAAAAGTGATTTAGAGAATTTTACAATCTAATTCTATACGCACTCTCTTTGTTAAAATTTTTAGATAATTAGTCAAAGATATAATTCTATACACAATTTCTACTCATTTTTACTGAGGATGAAGCGGACACTAGTTATTGTATACATGAACAAAGTAACACAAACAGCAAATGCTCTTAAAATCTAGGTACTTGGGTTCTCAAATTCTCTCAAGTCAGAATAATGATATAGATGCACTAACTGTTAAAGTGTATCAAAAGCTCTAGCCAATTAATTTAGAACTGTTTAAGGAACCCTAAAGTACTTTAAAATTGGTGATAAAAAAATATCTATTCGAGACTAATTTGGAACACAAAATGTAGAATATTTCAAATTCTATACAACTAAGCTTAGAAGAGAGAAACCTCTCCAATAAAATAGCCCAGGTAACTAATAGAGACATTTAAGCCATTCAAACATTATATTTAGAGCTTCTTGAAGTGCATTGCTGTTTTTTGGTCTATATTAGGTAAGCCTAATAAGTCAAAACAAGAACCACTAATACCAAGTTAGTACCCAAGAACCACCTCCACTAGGTAGGTTCATCAAAGCGAAATTGCTGATGATGTGACGAAAATGAAAACAATATTATTTGATATTATTTCCTTCCTTTAGAAATACATCTACCAGCTACAGACAAATTAATGAAAGAAAAATCCCAGCACAGGTCCCACTAGCTCCATAACTAAATCAAGTTAATAATAATTAACATGCTATGATGATTTTCGTTCATATGTATTACTTCATTTAACGAAAACTAAACTTCTGGGAGGTGTTTCCCCTCAAACAGAATAAGATTATTGTGTCCAGAGAGGTGACATACCCGCTCGCTTATCTGACTGTTGTGTTCTTGGTTCCTCCTTGAAGGTACCGCAGAATTGAGTTCTCCAGCAGACTCTTTGCTTCTCCTGGGGTACTCTTTATGTTTCTTCTCAGGCATTTTGTGATGATCAGAAGCATTAATAGCACGTTCATTACGAGCAATTGGTCTTTCCTGCCTGGATCTTCTCTCATCATTGTTGGGTTGACTTGCCCGTGGATAGACATCTTCACTCCCCCTATGACGTGAAAGGCTGTCATTTTCCACTCTATCCCTCCTCTTAAGATGCTCAATATGGCGTCCTGGATCTTTCAGATGGTACTCTCTGTCAGAACCTTTAAGTTCATCCTTCGCTCTGGAATGGCTAGCCCATGATTTCTCTTCAACAGTCCGTACAGTTTTCATTCCACGCACATCTTCCCTGTCCCTTTTAGATAGAGTCTCTTCATGGGATTGCTTAAGCCTTTGCCAGTCATCCCGCTCCCTTGGCCTATCTGCTCTGTCCCTTGGGAACCAGATCTCGTCTTTGTGTCTGAGCGGTTGCTGGTCATCATTCCTGATTCTAGCTATCTCGTCTTTCTTTCTTTGCTCTATGATATCATCCCTTTCTCTTTTTCGACGACTAGTATTTTCCCTATGGACATGCAGGAGTTCTTCCTTTCCACCACGGTCCCTTTTAGAGTGGACATCTTCTTTCCTTCGTTTACTGTGCAGATCATCCAAGCTATCAATTCGAGTTTTAACATTATCATCCCTGTCTCTGTCTCGTGATCCCATATCTTTGTCATGATAACCCCTCCAACTCCCATTATCCAATTGCTTCTTGAGTGGATATTGATCCAAATCTTTCCGATCAATATCTCTCACCTTACTGCGGTGTCTAGGTCCCATATCATCACCACGATCCCTCTTCCTTGTGTCCTCCACTCTAGCCCTTCTGCCATGTGATTCCTCGTCTTTGCGCTGCCAGGCTCCATCAGAATTATCACTATCCTTCCGTCGATCAACATCTGACTTCAGGTACGAGTGATGGGTTGCATTAGAATCCCAGTTTTTACGAGAATAAGGAACCTCCCTCCCTTTAATTACCATTTGTGGTCTATCCATGTCTTGTCGCTCTTTGTGGACTTTACTCCGGGAACGATGCTCATCTTCATTGAGTTTTCTCCTAGTTCCCATCCGTGTAGACATCCCATGCTGGCCAACTTCATCTTCAGCACCATCTGCCAAGTTCTGATAGTCCCTGCTGTTTCCTGATACTGCTTTGCTATTTTCACTACTTCTTGCAGCCTTTGAGTCCTCACGGTCATCAACTTCTTCCAAGGGAGGTTGCTCAACTTGTGAACTAAGTTTTTGTTTCTTTATGGCATGCGTCAAAGTTTCATCTATATGGGTCTCTGTCATATTCAGATCACTGTCAACCCTATCCATTTCAAATCTTTCATCCAGCTGCTCATCATGTGTAGCATCATTTTCTTCAAAATATTGTTCCTCGGTAACCGCACCATTATGGGAAGATGAGAAATGAGGACTATTTTTTTCATCAATGCTTTCTGCTGATTCATCCTTTTGATTGCCATGGCGTTGTTTATCAGTTGTACTCCCACTACGAGTTTTACTAGGGGAACGCTCACTTGCTCTTCCTTTTCTACGCCTGGGATTACACAAGAGAGAAGGTTGAAAATTTGTCAATATCAGATGCTGTTGAAAGTAATATATAAATAAAATAGAATCGATCTGTCCATGATTCATAGTCTAATTTGATACCTTCAAAGTAAATTTTGACCATATTTAAAATATTAATATACAATATTTTGTTACTCTATAGTCTATATCAATGGAATCATTACTAGAAAATTACATTAACTCTACAGTCTCCCACTTTTTACATCGACAAAATTTGACCAAAAACTTAGAAATTCAGAAGTTAATATATTATTCAGTTCCACAAGAACAAAGAAAAATAAGCCATAACAGAATACATAGGACAGAGGGAGTAGTCAATTCACGTGTATCAACCAATCAAGAGATTTAGTTTACAATTTTGAGGGATATCTGCACAAAAACAACCAACGGGCCTCTAGTTTATCAGTAGTAATTGGGTCATTCCATATTTGAAGTTAATTTGAATTTTGATGTACAACGTTCAAGTTTACTAATAGGAGAAAAGATCTAAAAGGATTGCAGGAAATCAGAAAACTTAAAATAAGAATTTGAATTAGTAGATGACACAAATTCACTCTACAAAGCTATGGAAACAGAAACATCCACAGACCTGTCATCACGATGTACACCAGAATATATGTGGGTCTTCTCCCTAGAACTAGAAGGTTTCTGCACAGGAGCTTCCCCCATGATAGGAGAATTTTCATCTCTCGTCATTCTGCCGCGAACAGCTTTATTTAGAGGAGCCTTTCTTCCTACGACCTCTCTTTTCTGATCCTTGTAAGCTTGTGGTGCGCTATCGAAAACTACAGTGTCCTGTGAATTGTTCTCTTCTACATCAGGGCCTTCTCTTAACTCCTCTCTTGATGAGTCCTCTGGCAACTTTGCAATGTCATTCCCATTGACAGAATCGTCATCTGCAGAATCCTGCAAGACAATCTGTTTACCAAGCAACATCAGTTCATTACTTTATTTCTAAAGCAAATGCAACAAATCACATTCCAGTCATAAATACATAAAGAAGTCTAAGATTATCCCCTAACCTCAATGATAGCATCTGCATCGCGCATCCTTGGTGGACGAGTATCAATGGATGGGAGTCTTTCGCCAAATCCAGTTTCCACCTGTATTGGTCGCCCAGTTGGCTAGTAGTGAACCAGAAGAATTAGTGAGTATAAAACTGAAAATAAACATCTATATGCATGTAAAAAAAATTGATACTGTTGAATTTGGTAATGATGCAATCATAAACATATAGTAGTCAGAGTAAACGGGAATAGTTTTAAACTTTACAAAGACAGTATTCTTAAAATAAAAAGCTAAGAATGACCAACTAACAAGAAATAAATTATAACAACAATGATAATTGCTAGCAATAGCGATCACTAGCTTAGAATGGCAGGTCATAAATGCAGTATTTAGCAAACTCATAAGCTAAGAATGACAGGAGTATTTTAATCATGTCAAAGGAATCTTAATAAGCTAAGAATGACAGGAGTATTTTATAATGACAAAGAAATCTTAATAAATAATGGGCACATACAAATTGTGGCCGTGCACGCAGCGATGCCATGGATACATCACTATGTCCAACCTCTGATTTTTCAAGATTCGTGTTATCAGCTGGAATTTCATGAATCCCTGCAGCTGCTGCCAGCTCCGGAGGCATATCTGGATCATAATCCTGAAAAAAGTTTTTTTGGGAGGGGGAACAATAAAAAACATAAGAATCAAATTTTTGTTATGTAGTAATTCTCTTTTACATCCATAATCCAGGTTGTGGTCATTCTTGGTTTAGTATGATTCCTATAATTACTGCTACATATCCACACAAGTACATGTGTATATATATACTTTGTGCGTGCAACTAACTTACTAAGAGTTATACTCAGGTGAATTAAAATAATGACAATTCAAGGTGAAATATAGCTGCTGGGTGCTGTAATCCCCCCCCCCCTCCACCAACAAAAAAAAATTACTGGGGAAAGCTATATCCGTTATAAAATTACCAATCCATATAAAAATTAAACAATCATGATTTATGACACACAAGGTTGTAAAAATCGGAACTCGGTTCGACTCGGTTTTGTTCCGGAAAAACGAGTACTCGGAAACTCGGAGAGTACTCGGAATGAGTACTCGGAGAACAAATCGGATTTTTTAAAAAAAAATTTCTCATATATTAAATCCATTCATTCATATTTTAATGTGCATGTGTTAAAATTTAGAATTTAACAGTAGGGTCAAGTTCTATGGAGTACAGTTTAATTGGAGTACGTTGGAGTACATATACGTTCTGCACTCAAAATATTGTAAAATTTATTGTTTTGCAAACCTTGTTATATGAATATCATAATTTCATTGATAATTTTGAAAATCATGTATATTTTGCAATATGTTCATCTTGAAAATCTTTTATGTTTTGCAATCAGAACATATATGTTTTGCAACCCAAATGTGTTTTGCAGAACAATTCATTTTGCAATATTTTGTTAGCAAAACATACAAAATTTTTCAAGATTCTCGATGAAATAATGATGTTCATGTAATAAGATTTGCAAAATACGGAGTAATAAATTTTAAAATATTTTGAGTGCAGAACGTATGTGTACTCCAACGTACTCCAATTAAACTGTACTCCATAGAACTTTTCTCTTTAAATATATATTTTATATATATACTAATAATAATTATTTAATAATATTAAAACCAATAGGTAAACATTAAAAATATGAGCACGTGTAATTCGATTTGACCCCGAAACTCGAAACTCGGAACTCGGATCGGACGAGGGGTTAAAAACGAGTACTCGGAATGAGTACTCGGTTGACTCGGCGATTTTTAGAACCCTGATGACACAGCTCTAAGATGCACTACCCAATAGGTTTTCCCAAACTTGTCGAGGTGTAAAAGTGAGCCAAGGTGCACAAGGCATCCACAGAGCAAATTAGGCTTTCAACTATATATATAGAAAAAAGTTGATTATTTTATACATATAATTTTTGATATAATAATAGTGTATTTAATCCTTTTTTTCAAATTCTTTTTTTAGGGCTTCCATAAAAAATTTAATAATGATTCAAGTTAATGAAAAAGAATTCTGAAAGATAAGTTGCAAGTAAAAATAAGCAAAGTTAAATTATATATTAAGAAAATTGTCGACATATACAGGCGATGCCTTGACAACTGTATTTTACTTATATATCTACATATATAAGCGATGCCTCGACAACTTATTTTACTTGTACCCAATTTGTACACCCAAATGCCAGTTCTACCAATTAGTTAATTGCTTCCATATCCATGCACAAGAAGATTTCAGTACCTGGTCTGTCCTGCCACTTTCATAGACACGAATCTTGCTTTGCATAGTTGCCTCCAGGCGGAGTTGTTCCTGCATATTTAATTGTAGGCATCAGTTTGTCATCTTGGTAAAGGAAACCACAATTGCTCTCATGCATTTGGTTTAGAAGATCAATGAAGTAACTAACCAGCTGTTTACAATAATCTTTCCAGGAATCCTCATTTAGACCAAAGTTGAAAAAATCTGATATATCAATACCAGCAAGTCCCCAGGGCTTCTCCTCAAAAGTATCTATGTCAACTTCAAATATAGTCCTGAGACCACCACAAGATTTAAATATTAATAACTAAAAAATACATAATGGTACAGCATGCACATCATGTTGGCCAGTAAGCTTCCTCGGACATGTATAAAAGCCTGCCTCTACATCTTTTAATAAATTGTCATTAGCACTTATATTCATAATAAGGTAACACCATCTCCGTAGATTAGTTGAGACACCTTAAAATTAGATAAACATTAGTAGTAAGTTAGTAACTACTTACTTGGCCTAAGTGTTTGTTTACAGCTTTACACGATAAATGAGTTACAGGCTTACAGCCAATATCCAATATAAATTTAATATATTATATAAATATGCATATATAGAATCTAAAAGATGCACAAAGTAAATCCTAAAAATGAAACAAATATTACAAGAGGTGTTATTGACCCACAAGAGGTAACCAAATTGTATAATAATGGAAAATTACTTGTGAGATGGAAGTGTGAAATCCAATCCTCTGCCAAAACCATGTCCTGGCATATTGTTGGCCCAAACCGGTGTACCATAACCCGCGTGAAAACCTTTTTGCATGGGAGGAGCATTTTTTAATCCTGCTGGACGCCAATCACCTCTGCCACGACCAGCGGTAGGTCCTATGCTAAGAGGGGGGCGAATTTGACCTGGGGAGACTCCAGGGGCTAAAGGAGCTGCGCCAGGAATTGGTGGTGCTCCAGGTCTCACATACTACACATTTTCCAAAGAGAGAGAGTATAAGGACATAAGATCAAAAGGTAATAAGTATTGATTGTTGGACAACACTACATTCACAGCCAACACTGAACAGAAAATTTTCTAGTTTTTTGTAGCTATATTTGGTTAAAGCCATGAAAACAAAGTGCAAACTTGGTTTATTCAATATTTATAGATAGAAAGTCCAAAATTTAGACCAATGTCTGCAGTTTGCAGCATACATAATAAGAAGGGATAAAATCTTTTTCTTGTTTTTTTTAGAGTTGATATTACCTTAAGCAATAAATACAAGGAGAATTTTTTTTAAGCAGAAAAGAGAAGTAAATAAAGAAATCCACATATACACCCACATAGCATTACTAACAGAGAAAAACTGATGCAGCATAGCAATGCGGAAATTAGACGAGTTTGTAGATTTTAACAGGTAAAAGAACAGATTACAGTACTCGAGCTAAAAAAATTCCAAATGTATATACAGTACATAAAAGTAACAGGCTTCTCCTAAAAATATAATATTGGAACTCTCAACATTTTGTAGTAAATGTGCATAACACGAGAAGATTATAAATGGTACAAATAAAAAATTTCCACCATAACACAAACTAAGCATAAGAATTTGTTTTTCACTCTCAGTTTACCAAATTGGCAATCTGGCAAGGAAGAGCTAAAGTCATTTCATCGAGGGATCCCTCATAGAATCCAGAAGTCCAAGTCTACCTATTGACTTCAAAAAAAGATTCCAAAACAAAGGATTGTCTATGTTTCTTCATACATATGTACAATGGTACCAACTTCAACAAGGTGAAGCAAACCTATAGAACTGAAGAACTTGTTCCAATTACTATTAAACATGATGAACCAAGTGATGGGGCTCAAAATCCTCAAATATATTCAAGGGTTAAGCATGTCCCGAGGAAATATGATCGGGTTAGATTGAGGTGTGTTTGTAGTCTCTACTAGAAAGTAAAAACTGAACTTGTTTTAAATATTCTTATTCAATCTCCCATTCAGAAACCCAAAATTTTAAACTGACAGTACTTGTGAGGTTAAAATACCATTATTCTTTAACTTCAAGTTCAACATTAGATGTATTCTCTAAAAAAAATTATCATCATCTCCATAAATTGGTGCTCATTTGTACAGTGTCTCTCCGCATACATTGAAGGGTATATGACATACAAAGCAAGGTATTTGTAAAATACTGGTACTTCAAACGAATCTAGTCTACTGAGTGCCAAAGTGACATTTATCCCAAAAAAGAATATATAAGTTTACGAAGTTCTCAAGAAATCCAAACCAGCACAATAGAAAAAATACCTACTAATCATATTATTAGGAACCCTTATCCTGACTAGAATGAAGGTGGTCACAGATCAGCCTATCAAAGGTATCACCTTTGGACACCTTCATTTATTTTTATTCATGATGAAACTTAATTAGTCTCCAAAACTACTTTGCCGATCTTATGATCCCCACAACCAACCGCTTTTACATATTCATTTTGCTCCGCTTTTACATATTTATTTTGCTCTAGACAAAAATATTGGTTAAATGGTAAACCTCCGATGTTGTAGCAACAGTAATACAAATTTTAAACAAACTGTCTTCCAGATCTATGCACAAAACATTAATTTGTGAGCTACTACACAATAAACTATAACACTATACTAAAATTATATAATAATATATACCATTAGTCACAAAAATCGAATTAAACTTCCACCATCATTTCTTAACAATCAATTCTTTTCAATACCAATTACAAGCATCTACTTTCAACAAACATACAAAATTTTACTACACAACATGTACATTTCAACAACACACGAGTACAACAACACTAACCTTAAACTGCGAATGAAACTGATTATGATACCCATACCCCGTCCTTGGAGGCTGCACAACTCCATTAACTTTCCTCTCACCCTCCCCACCTTCCTTCCTCTCCCCCTCTCCACCTTGACCTACACCCCCCTCCTCCCCCCAATCCTGCTCCTCCACCTGATTCCCATCCCCATCGCCAACGACAACCAAATTATCATCCTCCGCATCGTTCCCCTCACCTCCCAACCCACCCACATCCATCTCATCATTATTATCATTCAACACAATTTGCAATCCATCATCACTATCACTATCCCAATCATCCTCCCCTTCCCCAAAGTCCCCATCTTTCCCATTAGTCGGACTCACGGAACCTCCCAAAATCGACAACCCGGGAATCATCGGATCCCTACCATCCCCAACATCATTATCATCACCTTCAATTAAATTAATTTGAGATTCATCAATCAAATTCGGATCTTCAAACTTCCTTTCCTCACTTTCACCATCCAAAACCCTAGTTTTCGAATCAGACTTTTCAAGATCCAATCTTTTTACAATCGGAGCTTCGGAAACGATCTCTTTGCGATCGGCGTCGATCGCGACGGCGGTTTGAATCGGAAGAGATGACGAATTGACGAACGGCGTGAGAACGTCGGTGTACAAATCGCCGAACTCGTCGTCGTCTTCCATGGATTGATAAATTAGGGTTTTGAGGTGAAAGATATGTTAAGCGTGTTTGTATGTATATATGTATGTATATGTGATGATAATGAGAATAAAGTGTTGTTGTTACAGAGAAGTTACAGCAATGTAATTGAGGAATTAGGGTTTGGGTTAACAATGTGCTGATGCCATTAATATTCAGAGCTAGTAGTACGTGGAGTCAAATTTCTCATCCTCGAATTTAATATATTTCAAAGGGGTGTGTATATAATATATTGTAATAATCGAAGAATTTTGGGAAAATATTAGTATCTGTTTTGATTTAACTATGATTTTTAGGATTTGTTAATTTAATTTGGATTTTGAAACATATTACATATTATTGAATTTTAAATATTTTAGTGCATTTAATTAAAATTTTCAAATTTATCGAAATTTGGGATATTTATTTTAAATTTTAAAGTGTACTTTAAAATGATTTAGTTATTGAAAAATAAAAAAGGTAATATGTTTAACCTCAAAAAATAAATTGATTAATAAAGGATAAATTTTAGTTAGATAAAATATAAAAATGTTGTATTTTACTTGAAAAAGAAATTTATTTAGTTATTGAAAAATATAAAAGATAATATGTTTAACCTGAAAAGGTAAATTGATTAGTTAGTAGGATGAATTTTATCTGTAATTGAGTAATGGTAAATAAGTAAAATCAACACGTACCGTACTGACCGACCGACCGACCAAACTTTTAATGTTTCGGCTTTTATATATAAACTAATTTATAACCCGTGCAAAGCACAAATTATTTTTAACTTTTTATAAAAAGTTATAATTTGTTTATAGCATAGTATAATATTATAAATATTAATTTTAATATGTTATTGAAAGAATTTAAATTTTACATTTTTGTATATAATAATTTTTAGTATTAAATATAAATTAATAAGTTGTTAGCGGGAATCGAACCTTAGACCTTTGTATGTAACCAAAAATAGGGGATAACCAAAAAATTGTTTAACCAAATTACAAATTATACCCACTTTCGCTTATTATAGTATAGTATAGAAATATTGTTGAGTATTGAATACGATAAAAGAATACAGAGGGGGGGTGAATGGATTCTTGAACTTTTCTTTGGCTAGAGTCTATGTAGCAAATAAGTGTTTGTGTGTGCAGAAGTGAAGGTGCGGATAAAGAACAACACAAGACACAGTATCACTTTAATCTAATGTATTATTAGATAAAGGTTGCTACAATCTGTGAATACAAATGATAGTATTCTCAGCTTCGTTTTTCTCAGAGAGATACAGCTTGTAGTGTATGAAAAACTTGACTCACAAAGTTACAAAGTTAATGACTAAGAAAGTGAGGCTGTATCCTTATAGAACATGGATACAACCCACTTACTCCAAATAAGGTAGCTGAACAAATTACTTTCTAGTGTGTCTATCCTTTTTGAGTAAGCGTCCAAACGGTTACAGATTTGACTTTGTAAAGCCTGTTCAGATCCACTTCTTTAGCCCCTTGTCTCTTCTATATCTCTCCAAGCTTCCTTGTAGGCTTTCCAGAGCACGTTACAGATTGTGGTCCATAAAGTGCATTGGCTTGTTGCAGGTTTCTGACTTGTACAATTTTTTCAGTATTTTGTCTCCAAGAATGTATTCGACAAGTGACTAAGTAGGTGATTCGAGAACTTGAATTGACTTGATCGATAACTCTGAGTTCTCGAACACTGTTATATTGACATATCGAATTACTTCTCGAATAGCTCTTTTCTTCAGGATTCCTTGAGTTGTCGAATAGAACACTTGACTTGTCGAATCCTTGAAATATCGAATAGCTTTCTGAGTCCTTGAGATATCGAATGGAACTTTGACTTGTTGACTCCTTGAGAACTCGAATAATACTTTGATTTGTTGACTTCCTGAGTTCTCGAATAGAGTACATAGACATATCGAATCTCTGAGATATCGAATGAGATATCGAACAGTGTATTCAGAGATATCGAATAGTGTCTTGAGATATCGAATCCCTGACTTCTCGAATGCTGGACTTATCGAATAGACAAATATACTTCTCGAATTGGTACTTAGGCAAATTCTTCATTTCTTCAAATCCCAACTGTGATTATTTGACAGTCTTTATCTTCTTGCTTGAGGCATGAACCTTGGAACTTCTTTCAAGCATTATTCTAGACTCTATAAGTACAGTTACACAACTAGGATTTGATGCCTACTACAAGTACAATACAAACAGAAACTCTACAACTAGAGGTTCCCTCAGTTAAGAGGTCATGTAAGTAATGCAAAGCATTACAAACAATTAGGCTTGTTATTAGATGTATACAGGCATGCCTCTGTAACTAACAATCTCCCCCAAATTGTGAGTGAGACCCTTAGTCACAATTTCATGTCTGATAACAAGCCTAACATACATAAAGATAAAACTTTAAAAGTACAGGTATGTAGATTGATTGAAGAAAGTTCACAGAAGTGTTCTTACAAGTTATGAGAAACTACTAGCCATATCCTTTTGGATTCATCTCTTGAGCTTTGGCTTGTAGATTCTCATTTTTCATTTTCTCCTCAGCTTCTTTGGCTTTCTTCTTTGCATTTTCCTCCATGGCAAGAATAATGTCTTCCATTGCAGTGAGTTCTTCAATTAGAGGGGAGCCTGATAAATCCTTAAGTACTTCATTCAGCTGTTTCTCAGAATAGGAACTGATGTAGTCCATTCTAATCTTTACATTTCTACCATATTTCTTGTACTCAATGATGTAAGGATTAAACTTGACTCTACACAGACCCATAGCTCTCAATTCATCAGCCTTAGTTTCCATTGCAGCAAACTCCTCCTCCCTTTTTTTTAGAAGCTCCTCACTGTTCTTTCTCATTTCTGCCCAGTGATCTCTCTTCATTTTGACAAAGTCAATTAACTCCAGCTTCCATACCCTTTCCACTCTGTCTTCAGAATCCAACATTGCAATTATTCTTTCTATGTCATATAGCCTGCCCCAGTGCTGACATGTTCCTTGTCTGAATTTCTTCTGTCTTCCATCAGTATATTTTATTTCAAGAAAGTCATCAACAATGGCAACATGATAGATTCTTTGAGCCCATATGAACTGCAGTTGGTCTTCATCATAGATTTCATCCAGAGGTGGTAGTTTCAATCCTGGAATTATTGTCAGTGCCTTTGACTTCGATATCTTCACCCTTCATGCAGCATGCTTAAATTTACTCCTCTTTGAATGATTGCTAGGCAGAAACTTATGACCCTTATTGGTAGACCATAGTAGTATTCCATTAGCAGTTTGCTTTCTGAAACATACACATGGTTTCTTGACTTGAATCTTCTTCTCTTCTTGAGGTGGCAAAACAGTTGCAGAAGCCATCGAATCAGATTTTGGTAGGTCATTACTAACAGTATTCACCCTAGACTCAGAGTCTTGTGTTGTGGTGAGGTTATTGCTAGCAATGCCTAAGGCTTGCTGTTTTCCAATTTTCCTCTCATAGACTTTTCCTTGGTCATCACCATCTTTCTTATTCTTGTCATCCTTCTTCTTCTTCTTCTTCTCATCTTCATCACCCTTATCTCTCCTGTGATGTCTCCTCCTCCTATCACTTTTGTCTTCAGAGTCATCATCCTTATTTCTCCTAGGTTGAGCCCTCTCTGGAGTTTCACCAGTTGCTATAAAAGATCTGAGAATGTGCAGTGCTTCAATTTCTTCAGCATTTCTGGTTCCAACCTTCTTCTGTAGTTGATCAATGATAGCAATGACCAGTCTATGATTTCGAGAAGTGAGATCATGGGGAATGACCAATTGCTTGATGTCTTTAATTTTGGTGCCAGACTGATAGATGATTGTCCATGGCTTCTTGATCACTTCTGGTAGCCTTGAAGGTTGGCCATTCCTCAAATCATCAAACAGACTTTTGTTGTTCTCATTTCTCTTCTCAATAAGCTCAAGTATGACATCTATCTCTGAGTGTTTTAGGGCTTGTAGAGTCTTGTATGTTAGATGCCATATCTTTGATTTAGATATCATCACTATCTCCTTGAACCATAGATTATTGACTTTCTTGGGGATGATAGTGATGTAGTCAATCTGCTCCTTCAACTCCCTCAGATAGAACTCAGTGTCACCAGCCTGTTCCCTTGTGGCTTTCAGAAAATCCAAGAAGGCTTTATCATGATAAACATTTGAGTTAGCAACTTCTTGTAGCTTGGACTCAGTAATTACTTTGACTTCTATAGGCTTGGCACTTTCAGATATGGAGGATGGAGGTTTGTCAGATGGCATACTCCCTGCAACCACTGTGGTTGTGATAGATTGCTTCTTGCCACCAGGAGTAATGACATGCATAGTTGGTAGAGTAACAACTGGCAGTGAGGTAGGAGGCTCATCAACCTTTGTTTTTCCTTTGCCTGGCACATGAGTTGGAGATTTATTTGCCCTTTGGTGATCACCCTCTCTTAACTTTATCCCTTTTTCCTTGGGTTTCTCCCCCTTAGTATTTGAATTCCTTGTCCTCTTCTCCCCCTTAGGCTTGTTGTCAGGCACAGAGGCTTTAGAAGTGACCTTTGGGGTGGAAGATTCTTCAGGGAGAGGAAGACCCATATGCTTCATCATAGCAGCCAACATAGATTGTTGATGCAGAAGAACATCAGCTGTGGTGGTTGCTTGATTGTCCAACTGATCATTGAGAAGTGCAACCTTGTCTGTAAGATGAGCATTGGACTTAGTGAGAGTAGCCACCTCCTTTTCAAGAGTATCCACTTTAGTGAATAGCTCATGTGCCCTGAAACCAGAGAGTGATTGATCCTTGAGTCTCTGGACTTCATACTTGGTCATGTCATGAACAGGGACCTCAGTTACCAGCTTATCCCCATATTGATTCTTGAACAGTGTTCTCAGCATGGCATTTGAGTCTGTGGTTTGATCAGACAGAGATTGAAATAGCTATCCTTGAGAAGGGCCAAGCCATTGTCCATTTTGATATAGCTAGACTTGCAGGCTAGAATTTCCTTGACCACAGTTTCCAGTTGAGGGAATTTGGAATCAAAAACCCTTTTTAGCTCATGCACCTCCTTGGTTGTGGCTGTACACACTTCTGTGACTTCTGTCTTTAGACCCTTGCCAAGGTAGTGTGCAGCCTTGAGAATTCCCTTGTAACTGTCATTGACTGCTTCATACACAGCACTAGGGGTGAGAGAATTGGCATTGGACCCTAGTGAAGTGATGTACTCTTCTCTGAGGTACTGTAGGCCTTCTGAGAGAGGAATGTCATACTTTCCTTGAAGCCAGGCATCTATATTGCCTTCTCTCTCAGACTCATCCACAATTTTGGCCTGTTGTTGCTCCACATCATCTTTATGGCACAGGAGAATAGCTTCATAGTCAGGATTTGGCAGGTTGGCAGTGAGGAGGTGTTGTGCAATCTTTGTGAACTCAGGAATCTGATCCACAATTAAGCTTTGAAGTGCTTCAACCGTCAATTGTTGTGGAACAGACCCTGATCCTGAAGCACTGTCATGGTGCACAGGCTTCAGCCATTGTGACATAAAGTCAGAGCTAGAGCTAGGCAAGCTAGACTCCTCAGTTACAGATGCAACTTCTGTAACCGGATGGATTGACTCTACTACTGGTGTCTCCACGGAAGTGGGATGAGTTACACCAGCAGTTGACACAGGCACAGAGTCTCTAGTGAAAACTAGTGGAACCTCTGTGTTTGTGATGGTGTCATTAGGAGATGCCCCAGCATGCATTCCCTCACCATCTAAATGTGGGTCCTGGGTGGTGAACAGGGTGTCATGCACCAAGTCACTTGAGTTCATTGGCTCATCAAGAGAAAAGAATTCTTGATGATCAATGCCTTGCTCCTCAATTGCTTGAGTTGCAGGCTGCAAAGAAATATGAGATGAAGATTCTGGAAGAGTAGTGTGTTGTAGAGTAGACTTTGGCAACTCCCCCTGAGAGATAGAGGGAGTTTCAAGTGTGATGTGCTCTCCACTCAGTGTAGTGCCAGCCTTATCACTCCCATGTGCTGACTCAATACAAGAAGGTGCATTGGGGAGGATGCTTGATTCTATAGATGCACCCTGTTGAGAGGATACATCTAGTGAGCTGTTTGCCCCTGATTTTACAACTTCAGCCATTTGTGTGACTGAAGAGGTGGTCTTAGTTTTCTTCTTCTTCTTTGGCCTTAGTAAGGGTGACTCTGGTTCCTCACTTTCTAGACCTAGTTCAACAGCTAATGCTGCTTCAGATAGAATATTTAAAGGTGCAGACATTACTTCCTTTCTCTTCTTTTTACTAACATCACCCTTTTGAGAGGATAATGCAGTTGGCTCAGTGATTGGTAAAGTGTTTGGTTGAGAGGGTTGGTTAGCTAGCCCTGGGTTAGCATTTTGTTCTACTTGCTTGGGCTTAGCTAACTCAGACTTAGAGGCAAATGTTGGCATGTTGTGGGGGTAAGTTCTAAACAAACTCTCCATATGAGGAGTTATGTTAAGTCTTACATCCACATCATTCCTAGTCTCCAAATTACCAAAAATGAGTTTGGTCATGGATTTAGGATAGCCTATTCTATTTTTATTCATCCCATCTAATTCAATCAATTTATCATCTAAGAAGTTAAGGACAGATTGAATAAAACGAGGGAAGAAAATTTCATTTACCTCTCTTGGCTGAATTCTTACCAAGTCTCCCATACAGCTCCTGCAGAATGATGAGACCAGCGTCTATCTTCTTTCCATAAGCTAAGGCATAGCCTATTTGCTGTGCAGGAGTACTGATTTGGTCATAGCTGGATTTTCTTGCAGTGAAGACTTGAAGAAGTGTAGCAAACACATAACTCCATTCCTTCCTCAAATGCTTCCTGTTCAAGTGCCCAAGACTGATTATGTCTGCATATTTGATGAAATCAAAGAAGTCTTCCAATTCAGCATTTGTAGCAAGTGGGTCATACACCTCTCCTTTGGTACCCATCCCAAGTGCCTCATTCATATCCTCTGTGGTGATAGTGAGATTTTTGTCTTGAATCTTGCAGTAGATGATGTACGAGGATATTGCAGAGTCAAGAGCCACCACCTCCACTGTAGCAGACTGCCAAAACTTTGTCCAAGAAACTGGCAGCTACCTGAGGTGTTTTTCCTATCCACTCTGCATCCAGCATAATCAGCATCAGAATAACCATCCAGATTGAACCCTGTGTCCTTAGGATACCATAGTCCCAAGTTTGGAGTGCCCTTCAGATATCTAAAGATCCTTTTTATAGCAATCAAATGTGATTCTTTTGGATTTTATTGAAACCTTGCACACAAGCATGTAGCAAACATGATGTCTGGCCTACTTGCAGTGAGATAGAGTAAAGAACCAACCATGCCTCTGTAGACTGAGATATCTACCTTCTTGCCTTTAGCATCTTCATCCAATTTAGTGATAGTGGCCATGGGTGTCTTTGCAGGTGAGCAATCTTCCAAGTCAAACTTCTTCAATAAATCCTTGATATACTTGGTCTGACTGATAAAGATACCATCCTTCCTTTGACTGACTTGCAACCCAATAAAGAATGTCAACTCTCCCATCATACTCATCTCATATCTGCTCTGCATGAGTTTAGAAAATTTCTCACACAGCTTCTCATTTGTAGAACCAAAAATGATATCATCCACATAGATCTGAACTAAGATAAGATCATCACCATGCTTCTTGTAAAACAATGTCTTGTCCAGTGTGCCTCTAGTGAATTGATTCTCAAGAAGAAATTGTGATAAAGTATCATACCATGCTCTTGGAGCCTGCTTAAGTCCATACAATGCCTTAAGCAATCTGTAGACAAATTCTGGGAAGTGTGGATCCTCAAAACCAGGTGGTTGTTGCACATAAACTTCTTCTTCCAACTCTCCATTCAGAAATGCACTTTTGACATCCAATTGATATACTTTAAAGTTTGAATGAGAAGCAAATGCCAAGAATATTCTGATGGCTTCCAATCTAGCAACAGGAGCAAATGTCTCATCATAATCAATGCCTTCCTATTGAGAGTATCCTTTTGCAACCAACTTTGCTTTGTTCCTTATAATTACACCATCTTCATCCATCTTATTCTTTAGAACCCATTTTGTTCCAACAATGGTTCTGTTCTTTGGTGCAGGCACAAGTTCCCATACTTTGTTCCTTTCAAATTGATTCAGCTCCTCTTGCATAACAATAATCCAATCTGGATCCAACAGTGCATCATCAAGTCTCTTAGGCTCAACTTGTGATAGAAAACAGCCATAGAGGCACTCATTCTGAGTTGCTCTCCTAGTCCTTACTCCTGCATTAGGATCTCCAATGATTTGCTCTGCAGTGTGTGATCTATCTCATTTCCTTGAGTGCTCAGCCTGATTTCTCATTCTTGATGTTGCTTCATCATCCACATCATGGTCATTCTCATTTCCTCCCCCTGTGAAGTTGCCACTACTCACAGGTGTGTCTTGGATGCTTGTTTCTTCACTATTGATTGGCACAAATTCTTCTCTTGTATCATCATTCACTTGAGTTTGTTGAACTCGAGTTTCAACTTCAGTTTCAGTCTCTTCATCAGAATCATCTAGATTATCAAACTTCAATGGATCTTTATCTTCATCATTGGCTTCTTCTAGTCCAGGTAGTTTGCTGTCATCAAATGTCACATCTGTGCTTTCCATAACTTTCTTTTGACTGATGACATAAACCTTGTATGCAATTCTTTCCATAGAGTAGCCAAGAAAATTTCCTTCAAATGCTTTTGCATCAAATTTTCCAACATATTCAGAATTATCATTCAATACAAAGCATTTGCTTCCAAAAGTATGAACATACTTTAGAGTAGGCTTCTTTCCAGTCATCAAGTTATAAGGTGTCTTTCCAGTGTTTTTGTTGATGAGGGTTTTGTTCTGGATATAGCATGCAGTGCTCACAGCCTCAGCCCAAAAACATGTAGGCATTTTTGCATCAAGTAACATTGTTCTAGCAGCCTCAATTAGAGTTCTATTCTTCCTCTCAACAACTCCATTTTGTTGTGGAGTCCTTGGAGCTGAGAATTGCTGAGAAATACCATTCTCTTTACAGAATGCTTCAAGTATGGCATTTCTGAACTCTGTTCCATTATCACTTCTCAGTGCAATCACACTTGCATTGTTGGCCTTTGCTTCCTTGTCAACTTTCTTTATATGCTCAATGTTGAGTATTGAATACAGTAAAAGAATACAGAGGGGGGGTGAATGGATTCTTGAACTTTTCTCTTTCGAGTCTATGTAGCAAGAGTGTTTGTTTGTGCAAGATAGAAGGTGCGGATAAAGAATAACACAAGACACAATATCACTTTAATCTAATGTATTATTAGATAAAGGTTGCTACAATCTGTGAATACAAATGATAGTATTCTCAGCTTCGTTTTTCTCAGAGAGATATAGCTTGTAGTGTATGAAAAACTTGACTCACAAAGTTACTAAGTTGATGACTAAGCAAGTGAGGCTGTATCCTTATAGAACATGGATACAACCTACTTACACCAAATAAGGTTGCTAAACAAATTACTTTCTAGTCTGTCTATCCTTTTTGAGTAAGTGTCCAAACGGTAACAGATTTGACTTTGCAAAGCCTGTTTAGATCCACTTCTTTAGCCCCTTGTCTCTTCTATATCTCTCCAAGCTTCCTTGTAGGCTTTCCAGAGCACGTTACAGATTGTGGTCCATAAAGTGCATTGGCTTGTTGCTGGTTTCTGACTTGTACAATTTCTTCAGTATTTTGTCTCCAAGAATGTATTCGAGAAGTGACTAAGTAGTTGATTCGAGAACTAGAATTGACTTGATCGATAACTCTGAGTTCTCGAACACTGTTATATTGACATATCGAATTACTTCTCGAATAGCTCTTTTCTTCAGGATTCCTTGAGTTGTCGAATAGAACACTTGACTTGTCGAATCCTTGAGATATCGAATAGCTTTCTGAGTCCTTGAGATATCGAATGGAACTTTGACTTGTTGACTCCTTGAGAACTCGAACACTACTTTGACTTGTTGACTTCCTAAGTTCTCGAATAGAGTACATATACATATCGAATCTCTGAGATATCGAATGAGATATCGAACAGTGTATTCAGAGATATCGAATAGTGTCTTGAGATATCGAATCCCTGACTTCTCGAATGCTGGACTTCTCGAATAGACAAATATACTTCTCGAATTGGTACTTAGGCAAATTCTTCATTTCTTCAAATCCCAACTGTGATTATTTGACAGTCTTTATCTTCTTGCTTGAGGCATGAACCTTAGAACTTCTTTCAAGCATTATTCTAGACTCTATAAGTACAGCTACACAACTAGGATTTGATGCCTACTACAAGTACAATACAAACAGAAACTCTACAACTAGAGGTTCCCTCAGTTAAGAGGTCATGTAAGTAATGCAAAGCATTACAAACAATTAGGCTTGTTATTAGATGTATACAGGCATGCCTCTGTAACTAACAATCTCCCCCAAATTGTGAGTGAGACCCTTAGTCACAATTTCATGTCTGATAACAAGCCTAACATACATAAAGATAAAACTTTAAAAGTACAGGTATGTAGATTGATTGAAGAAAGTTCACAGAAGTGTTCTTACAAGTTATGAGAAACTACTAGCCATATCCTTTTGGATTCATCTCTTGAGCTTTGGCTTGTAGATTCTCATTTTTCATTTTCTCCTCAGCTTCTTTGGCTTTCTTCTTTGCATTTTCCTCCATGGCAAGAATAATGTCTTCCATTGCAGTGAGTTCTTCAATTAGAGGGGAGCCTGATAAATCCTTAAGTACTTCATTCAGCTGTTTCTCAGAATAGGAACTGATGTAGTCCATTCTAATCTTTACATTTCTACCATATTTCTTGTACTCAATGATGTAAGGATTAAACTTGACTCTACACAGACCCATAGCTCTCAATTCATCAGCCTTAGTTTCCATTGCAGCAAACTCCTCCTCCCTTTTTTTTAGAAGCTCCTCACTGTTCTTTCTCATTTCTGCCCAGTGATCTCTCTTCATTTTGACAAAGTCAATTAACTCCAGCTTCCATACCCTTTCCACTCTGTCTTCATAATCCAACATTGCAATTATTCTTTCTATGTCATATAGCTTGCCCCAGTGCTGACATGTTCCTTGTCTGAATTTCTTCTGTCTTCCATCAGTATATTTTATTTCAAGAAAATCATCAACAATGGCAACATGATAGATTCTTTGAGCCCATATGAATTGCAGTTGGTCTTCATCATAGATTTCATCCAGAGGTGGTAGGTTCAATCCTGGAATTATTGTCAATGCCTTTGATTTCGATATCTTCACCCTTCTTGCAGCATGCTTAATTTTACTCCTCCTTGTATGATTGCTAGGCAGAAACTTATGACCCTTGTTGGTAGACCATAGTAGTATTCCATTAGCAGTTTGCTTTCTGAAACATACACATGGTTTCTTGATTTGAATCCCCTTCACTTCATGAGGTGCCAAAACAGTTGCATACGCCAGAGATGTAGATCTTGATGAATCATTACTAGTGACATCCACCCTAGACATTGAGCCTTGTGTTATGGTGGAAGTGTCATTAATAATGTTCATGGCTTGCTGTTTTCCACTTTTCTTTTCATATACCTTTCCTCCACCCTTGTCATCATCCTTCTTTATGTTTTTATCATCCCTTTTCTTCTTGTCATCACTGCCCTTATATCTCCCTTGATCTCCACCCCTGCTTCCACTTTTATCATGATCATCCTTGTCTTGATTTGACTTTCCACCTTGAGCAATAGGCTTGATGTCTGATTGAGAGTTGATAAACTTCACCAGAATGTTAAGAGCCTCCTTTTTCAGATTCAGATTTTCCATTTCTTGAATGTAGAACTCCAGCCAGAAACTTTATGGTGGACATGTTGTTTGCTTTTAGATGTTGGCCAAATCTGAAAGCAACAATGTCTTGATCCTTTTCATATAAAATACAATGAGGCTGAGGAACTACTTGAGGCAGTTGAGATTTCATGCACTTGGTGAGAATCTCTTTGAGCATTTCATTGTCTAGTGAGTTATTCTTTTTTATCTTCTTGATGATTGTTCCAAGTTCAGAGCTAGATAGAATTTGAAAGGCTTCAATGTGGATGTGAAAGAGGTTCTTGGCAGTGTGAGCTAAGACTTCTCTATCATTCGAAATAATGATGGCATGGGGATTGGTTTGCACAATTTCTCTTCTCACTACAGTGACTAGAAACACATCTTGCACAAGAAGCTTTATGTAGTCAAAGTAATGGAAATTGGCTCTTTTCCTTAACTCTTGTAGATGCTTCAAAAAGGCTATGTAATGGTATAGTCTAGAGTTTGCAGTTTCTTGACATACCCTTTGAGTAAGCACATTTCTGAATTATGAAGGTTCAGATTGAAGGGATTGTTTAGCAATGTTAGGGATGTCAAATTCATATTCTGACTTCCCTTCAGTTTCAGATGGCTTGGCAACTTCATCTACAACCACTTTCTTCAGCTTGTCATCCTTGGATGTAGATTTCTCAAACTGAGATGACTTAGCAGTTCTTGATTGGCCACCCTCATTGGTTGTAATGCCTTTGGTTTGAGATTTCTCCCCTTAGTCTGAGGCTCCCCCTTAGATTTTGAGTTCCTTGTTATCCTCTTCTCCCCCTTAGGCTTGTTGTCAGGCACAAAGGCTGTAGTAGGAGCCTTTGGAGTTGAAGATTCTTCAAGTAGAGAGATACCCATGTGCTTCATCATGGCAGATAGCATAGATTGTTGATCCAGAAGAACATTAGTAGTGGTAGTGGCTTGAGTGTTCAATTGCTCAGTTAGATTTGTAACTTTGCCTGCCAGATGGGCATTGGATTCTTTGAGAGACACCACCTCCCTTTCAAGAGTATCAACCTTGGTGAGCAGTGCAGTGGCCTTGAAACCAGTTAAGGATTGATCTTGCAGTCTTTTCACTTCAGACTTGGTCATTTCATGCACAGGGACTTCAGTGACCAACTTGTCTCCATACTGATTTTTGAACAGTGTTTTGAGCATGGCATTGGCCTCTGTAGTCTGGTCAGATAGATTTTGAAATCTGTTTCCTTGGCCCGTGACTGTGTCTGTGAGTTTGGCTAGGCCATTGTCCATTTTGGTGAAGGTGGTGTTGCAGTGTTTGAGATCTTTGACCACACTATCTAGTTTAGGAAATTTAGCATCAAAGGCCCTCTTTACTTCTGCTACTGAAGTGGCTGTCTGGTCACACACCCTGTTGACTTCAGTATTGACTCCCTTGCCAAGATAGTGTGCAGCCTTGAGGAAACCCTTGTAGGAATCATTGACAGCTTCATACACTTCACCAGGAGACATGGATTTTGCATTGGAGCCCAGTGAAGTGATGTATTCCTCTCTAAGATATTGAAGTGCTTCACTGAGAGTTACAGCATACTTTCCTTGCAGCCAGGCATCTGCATTGCCATCTCTCTCAGCATCATCAATAATCTTGGCCTTCTGCATCTCCACATCATCCCTATGGCATAGTAGGATGGCCTCATAGTCTGGATTAGAGATGTTGGAGGTGACAAGGTTCTGAGCTATTTTTACAAACTCAGGAATCTGATCCACAATTAAGCTTTGAAGTGCTTCAACCGTCAATTTTTGTGGAACAGACCCTAATCCTGAAGCACTGTCATGTTGCACAGGCTTCAGCCATTGTGACATAAAGTCAGAGCTAGAGCTAGGTAAACTAGACTCCTCAGTTACAGATGCAACTTCTGTAACCGGATGGATTGACTCTACTACTGGTGTCTCCACAGAAGTGGGATGAGTTACACCAGCAGTTGACACAGGCATAGAGTCTCTAGTAAAAACTAGTGAAGCCTCTGTGTTTGTGATGAGGTCATTAGGATATGCCCCAGCATGCATTCCCTCACCATCTAAATGTGGGTCCTGGGTGGTGAGCAGAGTGTCATGCACTAAGTCACTTGAAATTATTGGCTCATCAAGAGAAAAGAATTCTTGATGATCAATGCCTTGCATCTCAGTTGCCTGAGTTGCAGGTTCCAAAGAAATTTTAGTGTTAGATTCTGGAAGAGGAGTGTCTTGTAGAGTAGATTTTGGCAACTCCCCCTGAGAGATAGAGGGAGTTTCAAGTGTGATGTGCTCTCCACTCAGTGTAGTGCCAGCCTTATCACTCCCATGTGTTGACTCAATACAAGAAGGTGCATTGGGGAGGATGCTTGATTCTATAGATGCACCCTGTTGAGAGGACACATCTAGTGAGCTGTTTGCCCCTGATTTTACAACTTCAGCCATTTGTGTGACTGAAGAGGTGGTCTTAGTTTTCTTCTTCTTCTTTGGCCTTAGTAAGGGTGACTCTGGTTCCTCACTTTCTATACCTAGTTCAACAGCTAATGCTGCTTCAGATAGAATATTTAAAGGTGCAGACATTACTTCCTTTCTCTTCTTTTTACTAACATCACCCTTTTGAGAGGATAATGCAGTTGGCTCAGTGATTGGTAAAGTGTTTGGTTGAGAGGGTTGGTTAGCTAGCCCTGGGTTAGCATTTTGTTCTACTTGCTTGGGCTTAGCTAACTCAGACTTGGAGGCAAATGTTGGCATGTTGTGGGGGTAAGTTCTAAACAGACTCTCCATATGAGGAGTTATGTTAAGTCTTACATCCACATCATTCCTAGTCTCCAAATTACCAAAAATGAGTTTGGTCATGGATTTAGGATAGCCTATTCTATTTTTATTCATCCCATCTAATTCAATCAATTTATCATCTAAGAAATTAAGGACAGATTGAATAAAACGAGGGAAGAAAATTTCATTACCTCTCTTGGCTGAATTCTTACCAAGTCTCCCATACAGCTCCTGCAGAATGATGAGACCAACGTCTATCTTCTTTCCATAAGCTAAGGCATAGCCTATTTGCTGTGCAGGAGTACTGATTTGGTCATAGCTAGATTTTCTTGCAGAGAAGACTTGAAGAAGTGTAGCAAACACATAACTCCATTCCTTCCTCAAATGCTTCCTGTTCAAGTGTCCAAGACTGATTCTGTCTGCATATTTGATGAAATCAAAGAAGTCTTCTAATTCAGCATTTGTAGCAAGTGGGTCATACACCTCTCCTTTAGTACCCATCCCAAGTGCCTCATTCATATCCTCTGTGGTGATAGTGAGATTTTTGTCTTGAATCTTGCAGTAGATGATGTACGAGGATATTGCAGAGTCAAGAGCCACCACCTCCACTGTAGCAGACTGCCAAAACTGTTCTAGAATGTCGAGGTACATAGTTGGGTTAACAGATAGAGCATTCTTAATGTACGATTCAGACATCCACTTCACAAAGCACTTGAAATTGGCATTGGGTGCTTAAACATCACTAGTTAGAGCAATGAAATTGGTGTTGAACTTTACTATTGCCATTTGTGAGAGAGAGAGAGAGAGAAGAAATCGAAGGTTGAAGAAGAAATTTAGCTTTTGCAGTTAGGGTTTCAGAGGATTTGGGAGTTTGGATGCTTGAGAAATCGAATGAAATGAATCGAATAGATGTGAAGTTGTAAAAGTATGAAGTACTTGAATTGTCGATTAGATGTATGTTCTGTATCGACAAGTCAGGCATTCGAGAAGTAGAAAACAACTATTCGAGAAGTCAAGAAAGGCTTATTCGATAACTCAAGCAGGTTGTAGCTCACAGCTGGCAGTTATCTAACTTAGAAATAAATCTAAATTAGGTAAAATATGTTTTTATGAGTAATTCTGAATTCTGAATAAAAATCCAAAATCGGTTAAAATTCAGCGATAAATCAGCCTTTTCAAATGATTCGAGAACTCAAATATAGTATTCGAGAACTCAGTCAATCGAGAACTAAAACACTATATTCGAGAAGTCAAGGAAACCTCTATTCGAGAACTCTAAAAGACTCTATTCGAGAACTCGAGAGTGCTCTATTGAGACTTGTTAGAGATGTCGAATAGTGAATCACTTGAGAAGTCTGACTTGTCGAATTATACTCATAGAAACTCAATTTTCACTATCTTTTTAAAATTTACCAGCCATATTCATTCACGAATATTCTAGCAAATTAAACAGTGATTTTCTCAAAATTTCATAGAAATTTCGAGTTAACAAGAGAATATGATTTTCCAAATATGCAACAGATTTGAAATATTTATAAATCATATTTCAGCCAACACTTACTCCAAAAATATTAAGAATTTAGATAAAGTAAGTGTTTACTGCTGCAACAATCTAGATGCTGTATTCACTTAGCCAGAATCTGAAGAATTCAGCATTCCAATCTCACTAACCAACCTTGTGAAGGTGGCTTCATCTAATGGCTTAGTGAATATATCAGCTAGTTGTTTGACTGTAGAAACATAATGCAACTCAATGGTTCCATTAGTTGCATGTTCCCTTATGAAATGATATCTGATGTCAATGTGCTTTGTCCTAGAATGATTGACAGGATTGGCAACTATAGAGATTGCACTTGTGTTGTCACACATGATTGGAATTCTTTCCAACACAAGTCCATAGTCTCTAAGTTGATTTCTAATCCAAAACACTTGAGCACAGCAACTTCCAGCAGCTATGTATTCAGCCTCAGCTGTAGAAGTTGACACAGATTGTTGTTTCTTGCTATACCAAGAGACTAACCGTTGTCCAAGAAACTGGTAGATACCTGAGGTGCTTTTCCTATCCACTCTGCATCCAGCATAATCAGCATCAGAATAACCAACCAGATTGAACCCTGTGTCCTTAGGATACCATAGTCCCAAGTTTGGAGTGCCCTTCAGATATCTAAAGATCCTTTTTATAGCAACCAAATGTGATTCTTTTGGATTTGATTGAAACCTTGCACACAAGCATGTAGCAAACATGATGTCTGGCCTACTTGCAGTGAGATAGAGTAGAGAACCAACCATGCCTCTATAGACTGAGATATCTACCTTCTTGCCTTTAGCATCTTCATCCAATTTAGTGGCAGTGGCCATGGGTGTCTTTGTAGGTGAGCAATCTTCCAAGTCAAACTTCTTCAATAAATCCTTGATATACTTGGTCTGACTGATAAAGATACCATCCCTCCTTTGACTGACTTGCAACCCAAGAAAGAATGTCAACTCCCCCATCATACTCATCTCATATCTGCTCTGCATGAGTTTAGAAAATTTCTCACACAGCTTCTCATTTGTAGAACCAAAAATGATATCATCCACATAGATCTGAACTAAGATAAGATTGTAAGAACTTGTATTAAAAATGTAATTATTATTATTGAATGGAATAAATATTTATCTGATTTATTCAACTCGATGGAACTTAACATATGGAGAGAAGTGTGAGATTTACACTGACCACAAGAGTTTGAAGTATATTTTCACCCAGAAGGAACTTAACATGAGACAAAGGAGATGGTTGGAACTGATTAAAGACTATGATTGTACCATCAATTATCATCCGGGGAAAGCCAATGTGGTAGCAGATGCCTTGAGTAGGAAGGAAAGATTGAACATGTTTACTATGAACCAAGAATTATTCAGGGAATTTGAGAAATTGGAAATAGAGATTTGTGCCCCAGTTTGTGCAACTGATTTGAATTACGCAATGACATTTCAACCAGAACTGTTGGAGAGGATCAGAAAGTGCCAAGAAGAAATAATGAACCATGATGTGAATGAATTGTCGGGAGAAGAGTTAAGCAGCCAAAAGGACGAGGAAGGAGTCTTAAGATTTTCTTCTAGAATTTGGATTCCTAATGTGGCAGAACTGAAGAATGAAATTTTACAAGAAGCTCATAATTCAAAGTTCTCAATTCACCCCGGGAGTACGAAGATGTACCGAGATCTGAAAGAAAATTTTTGGTGGCCAGACATGAAAAGAGAGATTGCAGAGTGGGTTAGTAAGTGTTACACTTGCCAAAAGGTTAAAGCAGAACATCAGAGGCCGAGTGGATTGTTACAGCCCCTAGAGATTCCTGAATGGAAATGGGAACAGATTGCCATGGATTTTGTGGTGGGATTACCCAGGACGAAAGCTAATCACGACGCCATTTGGGTTATCATTGATAGATTAACTAAGTCGGCACATTTTCTACCGATCAACGAAAGATATACAATGGACAAGTTAGTTCACCTGTACTTGAAAGAGATAGTGATGCGACATGGAGTCCCTGTTTCGATTGTGTCTGATAGAGACCCGAGATTCAATTCCAGATTTTGGCGACAATTTCAAGAAGCTTTGGGAACTAAACTGAACATGAGCACTGCATATCATCCGCAGACTGATGGCCAAAGCGAGCGTACGATTCAAACGATTGAAGACATGTTGAGAGTGTGTGCGATGGACCTTCAGGGTAGTTGGGATGACCATCTGCCTTTGGTGGAGTTCTCTTATAACAACAGCTATCACGCCAGCATTGGAATGCCACCATATGAAGCTTTATACGGACGACGGTGTCGATCTCCATTATATTGGGAAGAGGTAGGCGAGAAGAAGATATTGGGAACCGAGCTGATCCAGCAAACCAAGGACAAGGTTGAACTTATACAGAAGAGATTGATAGCCGCACAGGATCGACAACGGAAATACGCTGATCGAGCCAGGAAGGACATAAACTTTGAAGTAGGAGAACCAGTTTTGCTGAAGGTATCTCCATGGAAAGGGCTAGTGAGATTCGGGAAGAAAGGAAAGCTAAGTCCAAGATTCGTTGGGCCGTTCGAAATCCTGAAGAAAGTTGGGAAAGTTGTTTACGAGTTAGCGCTACCTCCGCATTTACAACATGTTCATAACGTTTTCCACGTGTCAATGTTGAAGAGGTTCTATCCAGATTCAAACCAGGTGATAGAGTCAGAACCAGTCGAGATTCAGCCGGATTTGTCCTACGTAGAACTACCGGTAGAGATTTTAGACAGGAAGGAGAAGGTGCTTAGAAATAAGACCATTTCGATAGTAAGAGTTTTGTGGAGAAATCCTAGGGTCGAAGAGTCTACCTGGAAGCTAGAAAGTGAGATGTTAGAGAGGTATCCACACCTATTTGCTTAGTTTGATTCTGAGGACAGAATCCTTTTAAGGAGGGAAGATTGTAAGAACTTGTATTAAAAATGTAATTATTATTATTGAATGGAATAAATATTTATCTGATTTATTCAACTCGATGGAACGATGTGTTATAGACGGATATTATTATCGTTATATGTATTTAATTGAGGTTAGAGAGTTCCCCGTATATGTTAAAAAAAAATGTGTTAGTTGATCGTATTCTTTTAATCAAAAAAAAAATCATGTTAGTAGTATTTGTCGTTTCGGCAGACCGTACTTTTAAAAGCTCAGCGGTTTCGTTTTTAAAAGCGTATTTATATCAAAACTGATCAAATAAATTTTAAAATATTCTTGTCTCAAGTTTTATTTATTCTATCATGTTTGAGGATTTTTCAAATTATTTTCGTGAATTCTCGTAAAAGATTCGCCTTTCGTTTTATATCCGTAAGTCAGTTAATCGGCATTTTGAGACCAGATGCACGAAAACCAAGATGCCAATCATTCACATTATAATATTCAAGCTTTTGGCAAAGCCACCACTTATTAGCACAGCCAAACCCACTCAAACACAGCCATCATTCAGCTGTATTATTGCTTCCAATAATCAAAATTTCTACCAACCAAATATTCTCTCAAGTGTTCTTCATTTTCAAGCTCCAAATCGGAGGCCTTCCCGGAATCGAAATCAAACGTTCTAGCAGTCAAAACAAAGGTATAAAAATCTAGTTTCTAAATATGTGCCCAGAATTCGTGGGGGATCAATATTTGATTTTATATGATTTTTACAAAATTCGAATTTAAAGATTCAAAATTATGATTTTTCGTAAACTTGATTGTTTATGTGATTTGATGATTCCATGTTGTAGATAATTTTCTCCTGATCAGTTTGGTATATCATATGTTGATTTTTGAGTTCCATATCAAGTAGAAATCGAGGTTTGATTGTTGTGTTCTTCGTGTTCTTCGTGTTCTTCGTGTTCTTGAGAATCAAACCAACAATTGGAGGTGTTATCGGAGTCCGATTTTGACGATCTTACAGTCGAATCGAAGCTCACATCATCTAGTTTCCTAATATGCAATCCATTTCATCAAATGATCAATTTTCAATTTTATATGAATTTGTAAAGAAATTTGCCGAATTTTCCGACCACCTTGCCGGATTTTGGTTGTGTTTTTGCTGTTTTCGTTGGCACGGTTGGGTTCGTCTTGAAATTTTGCTCAAAATGCATATATTACACGCTTGATTTGGTTAAGTTATGTGTAAGTTATGGTCGCCGGAAGATTTGGCGGTCACCGGAAAAATTTTCAGATTTCCGGCGAACCTCCATTAAAGCTGGTCACCGAGCTTTTTACCGATTGATACCTACACTATTGAAGATGATGAAGTTGGAATACTGTAGTTTCAAGATTCACACTTTGGTCCCTGATTTTTTGAAAATCTGTTTTCAAATAAATTAAATCCGAAAATCATTTTTTTTATAAATGATTTTTAATTTGAAAAATTATTTATAAATTCGAAAAATGATTAAATTTTTTTTTTCTAAATTTCAGAATAATATTTCCGGAAATTTTTTTATTTTAAATTTGGATTTTGTTTTTATCATTTTATTTAATTAATGATATTACAAAACATTTCTTAAATTGTTTTAATTAGAATTAATTACTTTTAATTATGTTAATTAATTTTAAATAATATTTAATTGATTTAATTATTTAATAAATGATTTTATTTATTAAATAATTTTATTTATTAATTATTTATTTATTTAATTGATATAATTGAGGATATTTAATTCCAAATTAGCCCGTTTTGAGTTTTAAATGCTTTAAAAATATTAGAAAAATCCCAAAAATTATGAAAATTGTTTTAAAAATATTTCGAAGCGAGATTTAATTTATGCGAGGTTTGGACATATGTTAAAAATATTTGTAGAGTTCCATTAATTGATTACGTGATCTGAATGTGTCCGCTAGGGCAATAAAAATGTTACGTGCTAAATGAATTATGTAAATTATGTGAATTACATGAAATACGTGGATTGAATAGGGAGATGTATTAGTATTTGATTCGAGACGTTTATTATAGAGTCGAGTCAGAGGAGCAAAGGAAAAGCTAAAGCAGAAGGTTACGAAAATATTTAAACGGACTTGACCTTATTATCAGGCAAGTATTTTTCTATCACTTGTTATCCTATTAAATATACAAATGCTATGCCATGTATCCCTTTAAATTATTGTTCAAGAAATCATTCTTAAATTATTCACAGCATGAATCCATTGAATTATTCTTATCAACTTTGACGAGATTCATTTAAATTATCATTGACGATTCATTTCAACCTTTTTAGGCATTCGCTCTAGTCGATGCCTTATTACTCTTGATTAATTATTATTACCCAGATTGTGGCGTTCGACTTCGTCGACGCCTATAATATCGTTGCATTCGATTTACCCATTTCTTGTATCGATCTAGACGACACTTATTGTTATTATTGTTGATTCTTCATTATCACCCCATTGTTGTATCGAACTCATTGATACTAGATGTTGTACCATTTGTTATCATACATTCACTTTGAGTTGTTTTCCTGGAACGTGAACTTCCAGTGATTGTTGTGATCGAGGTTGTCAATCTTCCGACACCTAATTATGATTTAAAGGTTGTCAATTGTACCGACACCTGAACGTAAGGTTAGAATTGGTGGATTTATATAAAACTTGACCTTAATTGGTCTGACCATATATTGGTCGATGTGTAAGGCCTTTCAGTGCCTTGGATCCGATGAGGACTTTGCTTTGTGCACTGTCCGGGTTAGAGCGTGACTGATCAGCATGCCTAACTTTGTTTTTAAAATTATGAGATGGACCAGTTCTAACATTCTGAGTAATTGACTCTAGTTGATGTTGAGCCACTTTCTTATGGCATTATTGATTGTCGGAACTTATCCGAATTTATCTGTTCATATCACTGAACTTGATTCACCTTTCAGATATTCCAGTATGGCTTGTAGTTAATACCTGGAACGATTAAAAGTTTATTATTTATTTATACATTGAAGGATATTCTTGTTGAGCTTTCTGGCTCACCTTGCAATGTAATGTTTCTTTTCCAGTTAAGATCGAGGATGTTTAGACCTAGTGGCTCGGCAGCCAGGGGAGTGAGGTTTGATGATTGAGAGTGCAGCTGGTTTAATTTCGTGTATTGTTGTAATAAATGGATTGGATAGACTAGACATTTAAGATCTATCAGATTGTATTAAATTATATTTGAGGTTTGTAATAGTAATTAGCAGTGTTTGTTTCATACTTTAGCCTGTGCTCGTATCTTGGATGAGGGATTGTATTATTATTGTTCCGCATTTACAGGTTTGTATTGTTTAAGTGAGTTGTGAGCCCGGATCTGCGAGGCGTCACAGTTGGTATCAGAGCCACAGGTTAAGGTCTCTGAAACAGTAGGAAGTAGAGTCTAGATTAAGAAACGAGTTGCAATAGTTAGGAGTACGTATTAGATATTAAGTAGAGCGATTTGAGATAGGGTTCACCTTAGGTTAGTAAGATGAGTATTGCGACGTTATAGGGTCTTTCGACGTATCACGCGAGTAGAAGTTCGATGCATCCAAATATCTGACTGGGAGCAAGGCTTTAGAGACGTCATGAACGTTATAGAGAATGCGAAAGTACTATGAACGAGTTACGAAAGCAATTATTGGCATGGATTAGAAGTAAGGGAGTGGCTGGGTACTACTAACCATTTTTGGTATCGTTTGTTGTTGTATTGTCGACTAGAGGATAGTAGTTTTCATTATGATTGAATTTTATTTCATTTTCTTTCCATTGAAGCGATCTTACGCTTGTACCAATTTGGTATAAAAGATGTTGATCAGTTATAAATATTCATTTTCGTCATTCACTTGTCAGTTTCATATACCTTGATTTAGTCGATGATTATTTCCACGACATTGTGCACACAATTTTTATCTCTTGTCATATCTTTATATTACATTTTGCCATCAAACTTTGTATAGCAACCCTGAACCACTGTTTTGATTTTTATACTCTTGATAAATTTTTTTAAGCCAATTATAACTTGAATTGTTATTGATCAAATTACTTTTCCCTATCAGTTTTTGAGAATGCCTCCAAGAAGAACTCGCCAACTTACTGGTCAACACACCAATCCTGAACAGCGAACCAATTCACCTCCTAGAAATCAGATGGACCCTATGTTGGTTCAACTATTGCAAACTTTGACTCAACAGACTGCTACTCTAGCTCAGCAGCAACAACAACTACAACAACAATTCGCAGCTCAGCAGCAACAACGGCAGGAACCAACTGTTCCAGTGGTTACCTTCAAGGCCTTTCAAGCAGTAAAACCACCAGAATTCAAGGGGTCAACAGACCCAGTCGATGCTAAGAATTGGTTGAAAGAGATAGAGAAGGCGTTCGCTTTGGTGCAAGTCCCAGAAGATAAACAAACATAATATGCCAGCTACTTTCTAAAGAATGAAGCCACTCATTGGTGGGAGTCAGTGAGAGCCCTGGAGAATACCGAGGTGGTTACATGGGAGAGGTTTAAGGAGATGTTTTTGGAGAAGTACTTTCCGCTCTTCATGAGCGACAAGATGGAGGTCAAGTTTTTGGAATTGCAAGTTTTTGGAATTGAAACAGGGGAATATGTCAGTTGCTGATTATGAAGCAAGATTTACAGAACTAGCAAGGTTTGTCCCTTCCTATGTGGACACAGAAAGGAAGAAAGCGAAGAGGTTTCAGCAAGGACTAAAGTCCTGGATTCGAACCAAGTTGGCTATATTGGAACTGAACACCTATGCTGCGGTGGTTCAGAAAGCTATGATTGCAGAAGAAGAAAGTGAGCAGTATCAGAAGGAGAAAGAGGGAAAGAAACGAAAATTGGGAGTGGTTGATAACAAGCAGATTCAGGGTGGTTCTCAAAACTATCTTAATAAAAGACAGGGGTTCCAAGCTGGGAAGAATGTGGGGATGAGGAGACCAGATGGAGGGAATGGAGGTCAAGGCAACCGAACTCAAGGGGTGAACCAATCAGGAGTTAATAGACCATCACTGCCAGATTGCAAGACGTGTAGTAAGAAACATCCTGGTTTATGTCACAAGTTAACTGGGAATTGTTTTAAGTGTGGACAGAAAGGGCATTTCTCTAGAGAATGCAAGGTTGGGATTGTGTGTCACAGATGTGGGAAGCCAGGGCATATGATCAAGGACTGTAGAGTACCCCCAGCGAAACTACCAGCTATAGCAAACGCAATGATTCCGGCAATTGAGGCACCTCCAGCGAGGAACATTCAGCCGATTGCCCGAACCTTCAACATGTCTATGAACGAGGCTGTGCAAGAGTCCGATGTTTTGGCAGGTACGCTTCTTGTAAATTCCGTCAATGCCAAGGTGTTAATTGATTCTGGAGCTACGAAGTCTTTTATTTCTTTAGATTTTGTCAGTAAATTGAATTGTGAGATGAGATTGTTAGACGAGGTGTTAGTTATAGAGATAGCTAATTCGGAGCGCATACCCGTCGATCAGGTGTGTCCTCGTTGTGATGTTGTAGTTTTAGGGCACTGTTTTTACGCCAACTTAATACCCTTCCAACTAGGAGAATTTGATGTAATCCTAGGGATGGATTGGTTGACAGAGCATAGTGCCCAGATAGATTGTAGAGGTAAGAAATTGACGTTACGATCCCCTGATAATGTAGAGGTTATTTTCCGCGGTCAGAAACAAACTAGGAAGTTCTTGACTATTGTGCAGACTAAGAGATTACTTAGACAAGGATGTGAAGGCTATTTAGCCTACGTACGAGACACAAAAACAGAGATGCCTAAGTTGGAAGAGATTCCAGTAGTGAATGAGTTTCCAGATGTTTTTCCCGATGAGCTTCCAGGTTTACCTCCAGATCGGGAAATAGAATTTGCGATTGACCTAGCCCCAGGAACTGAACCTGTATCGAAGGCTCCATACAGAATGGCTCTGATAGAGATAAAAGAGTTGGCAGTCCAGTTGCAAGATCTACTGGAAAAGGGAATTATCAGACCCAGTGTATCCCCGTGGGGAGCCCCAGTACTATTTGTTAAAAAGAAGGATGGGAGCATGAGGTTGTGTATTGACTACCGAGAGTTGAATAAATTGACTATTAAGAATAAGTATCCATTGCCAAGGATAGATGATTTGTTTGACCAATTGAAAGGAGCTGTCCACTTTTCGAAGATTGATTTAAGATCGGGTTACCATCAGCTAAAGATCAAACCTGAAGATGTACCTAAGACGGCATTCCGAAGTAGGTATGGACACTATGAATTTTTGGTAATGGCTTTTGGACTGACAAATGCACCAGCTGCTTTTATGGACTTGATGAACAGGGTATTTAAGAGATACTTGGATAAATTTATAATTGTATTCATTGATGATATTTTGGTATATTCCAAGACAGAAGAGGAACATAGGGAAAATTGGAGGATAACGTTGAGGATCTTGAGAAAGGAAAGGTTGTTTGCTAAGTTTTCAAAATGTGAATTTTGGCTAAGAGAAGTTCAATTCTTAGGGCATGTGGTAAGCAGTGAAGGGATTAAAGTAGACCCGGCTAAGATTGAGGCTGTACTAAATTGGGAGAGACCAAAGACACCGACAGAGGTCAGGAGTTTTATGGGATTGGCAGGTTATTATCGAAGATTCGTCCAAGACTTTACAAAGATAGCCACTCCACTAACCAAGTTGACAAGGAAGAGTGAGAAGTTTATTTGGAATGACAAGTGTGAGGAAAGCTTTCAAGAACTGAAAAAGAGGTTGGTGACGGCTCCAGTGTTGACATTGCCAGATGAACAAGGAGACTTTGTGATCTATAGTGATGCGTCCCATAAAGGACTGGGATGTGTATTGATGCAGCATGACAAGGTGATAGCATATGCTTCCAGACAATTGAAGATACATGAACAGAAATATCCTACCCATGACTTGGAACTAGCAGCCATTGTTTTTGCACTCAAGATTTGGAGACACTATCTATATGGAGAGAAGTGTGAGATTTACACTGACCACAAGAGTTTGAAGTATATTTTCACCTAGAAGGAACTTAACATGAGACAAAGGAGATGGTTGGAACTGATTAAAGACTATGATTGTACCATCAATTATCATCCGGGGAAAGCCAATGTGGTAGCAGATGCCTTGAGTAGGAAGGAAAGATTGAACATGTTTACTATGAACCAAGAATTATTCAGGGAATTTGAGAAATTGGAAATAGAGATTTGTGCCCCAGTTTGTGCAACTAATTTGAATTACGCAATGACATTTCAACCAGAACTGTTGGAGAGGATCAGAAAGTGCCAAGAAGAAATAATGAACCATGATGTGAATGAATTGTCGGGAGAAGAGTTAAGCAGCCAAAAGGACGAGGAAGGAGTCTTAAGATTTTCTTCTAGAATTTGGATTCCTAATGTGGCAGAACTGAAGAATGAAATTTTACAAGAAGCTCATAATTCAAAGTTCTCAATTCACCCCGGGAGTACGAAGATGTACCGAGATCTGAAAGAAAATTTTTGGTGGCCAGACATGAAAAGAGAGATTGCAGAGTGGGTTAGTAAGTGTTACACTTGCCAAAAGGTTAAAGCAGAACATCAGAGGCCGAGTGGATTGTTACAGCCCCTAGAGATTCCTGAATGGAAATGGGAACAGATTGCCATGGATTTTGTGGTGGGATTACCCAGGACGAAAGCTAATCACGACGCCATTTGGGTTATCATTGATAGATTAACTAAGTCGGCACATTTTCTACCGATCAACGAAAGATATACAATGGACAAGTTAGTTCACCTGTACTTGAAAGAGATAGTGATGCGACATGGAGTCCCTGTTTCGATTGTGTCTGATAGAGACCCGAGATTCAATTCCAGATTTTGGCGACAATTTCAAGAAGCTTTGGGAACTAAACTGAACATGAGCACTGCATATCATCCGCAGACTGATGGCCAAAGCGAGCTGATGTGTTAAATTACGTCTAACCGCAAGCGCACGGTGTCTATTGCTAGTACAGATGGCAAGCGGGTCGAATCCACAAGGAGACAGGTTCTACTAATTCCTTTTCAGTTATCGCTAATTGTTTCAGGGACAAACGATTATTGGAGAATATTAACTAACTAGCAAATTAAACTAAATTAACACTAAGTAAATAGATGATTAACAAATTATTTAAAACCTAGGGCAATCAGGTCCACCATGCTTACACAATTGGCTCTTAAGCTAAAGCAATCAATGTGATCCTATAACTAGAGTATGTTAATCTCTTTCAAGCATTAACACTCTCGAAACATTCAACACAATTAACCACTTTTAGTAATTCAATCAATCAGGTAATTAGAGTCAAGTTAATCTCTTTCAAGAATTAACGCTCTCAGAAATCCAATGATGCTTTCGCACTCAAATTCAATTCTGCTAATCGTATGTGTGCCTCTAGTAAGTAAATCTCTCGATCCATACCCCTATTTGCATATAATTAATCCATGATATCGGCCGATTACACAAATTAATGATTAAAACATATCAATCAGAATTAACCATAACCAATCAAACCACTATGAAAATCATGCCAATATTAGTGCAAACATGGCTTCCCTTTAAGCCCTATAAATAACTACTCGCTAATAATTAAACAAGTAAAACAACTAGTAAAACAAGAAAACATAATTAAACTAATAAGAATTGAGAAGAAATTCAGATAAGAAAACCTGCAATCATCAATCCTGTCACAAGAATGAAATTCATGGTCTCCTCTCCAAAACCCTAGCTCCTAAGAGTAGGAGCACGTATGTATCTCTCTATAAAATAATACCCTAGATGTGTTTATATAGGCTCTAAAAGTCTTGCCCAATAAAAGTATTTTAATACTCTAAATCAATTACAAGTAGGATTCCATAACTGAATAGGATTCCTTAATTAAAATTCGTCACTTCTTTTTCTCCTCTGTTTCCGGCCTCTTCCAGTTGGATTTTGATTACTGGACCACCTCTGAATTGTAGAAAATTCCACAAGCTTCGCGTGGACAGCTTACGGGCCTCAAACAGACTTCTGGAACTCAAGATATGGCCAAAACAGTGTAGAACAGCCCGTGTAGCCCAATATTACGAATTTTCTCCTATTTTATCTCCAAAATAGCTCTTTTTGCTCCAAATCCTTCCAAGTCATGAATTCTTTATTTCCTACAATAAAACAATAAAATCTATTAAATAAAAATCCAAATCAATGCAAAACACAATAAATATGAGAATAAAATCATCTAAAATATATATAAAAATATACTCTATCAAACATCCCCACACTTAGCATTTGCACGTCCTCGGGCAAATAAGTGAAATAAAAACTAAGTCCTAACAAACATCACTTTCGTAGATGACACGATTGCATTGAGCATATGCAACAAGCCGTTAAACCCCTAGGCAGCCCTAGTAGGACGAGTGTTGTCTCGTGAGGGTTTATAGTGAATGTACCCACAAAATTCATCCAACCATGCAAAAGATCAATGCTAACACAACACCACACACACAAGTCCTCTCATGCCACATCAACTTAAGAATCAAAGCAAACATACGATGTCTTGGTGTCGAAAGTGCAAGTATTCACGTAGTCTACTTAACCAACATGCAGAAGGTCATAAAAATTCATGTCAAGTGTAAAAATCGTTGGTAATCATGCTAAGCCCACAAGAAATACATCTTTAAGTCTAAACCTGGGATCTCCTATGCCAAAACAAGTAATAACTCACCTTTCACTCACAAACGAATATTCACTCAAGAACAAGGTTAAGTGTATCACTCAATTCCAACAAAATCATAAACACAACTTGACACTCGCAATCAATCTCACTCTCAACACAACATACATCACTGATGACAATCAAAAGGTCTTTATTCGGGTTGTAGCGTGGGCTAGGGACAGGGTATGTCAAGTAAAGCTAAAACAGGTTAAATGTCAAAAGCTAGTACCCAACAATAATCATTATTCAATTCCCTTTCTATTAAAACAAATACTTCCCCACACTTGGATTTTTCAATAACCCTTACATAATAACTTGACTAGTCGAATGAAGAAGGATCATGCAAACATAAGAATGCTCTCAAATTTATTCATTTTTTTTCTTTTTTTTTCTTCTATTTTTTTTCTTTTTTTTTCTTGAGAGCTAAAGAATAAACACAATGATCCATAGATATTATTATGAATTTCGACTAGCAAGCATCAACCCAAAATCAATATTCCCCAAAAGTATGATCATCAATAACCCCCCCCCTTTTATGAACACCTTATCACTCCCTTAAGCACGATACTAGCCTTTGACAATTTAGGTTCAAATTTAATGTAAGGCCAATAGAATAAAAAAGATAATGGCAAGTAATGTGGTGTGTCACCGAAAGAATAGGATTAGGCTCAACGGGTTAACTAATTGATCATGTATAAATGGTGTGGAAATATGGGAAATACGAGGTTAAACCTAAGTGCCTTTATCATCTCATCATCAAGTAATGTCATGCATTTCAAGAAAGATCTCAAGTAAGTGCTAGCAATGTAAACAACATGTGGACACTCAAGCAAACGAAAAATCATGCAAAAGATATGCATATAGGCTCAAAACTCACTTGGTGTGACAAAACATAATCAATCCCAGGTAACAAGACTCTCTAACGCACCTACTTGTACTCAAAGCATGAAAACCAAGTCATCTTGCACATATTCATGTCATTCTAATCACTTACAACATCCAATTAAGTCTACTAGCTTCAACTTGCTAGTGAAAGTGTGTGCACAAGAACAAAGCACGTCACTTCTCATACAAAAGCGTCAAGAACACAAGAATTCTACGCATGCATGGGTGTATCAAGCAAAATACAACAACTAATCAAATTGCATGGCTAGAATTATTTTTGGTATTTTTAATTTTTCAATTTTTTTGGATTTTTTTTTATATATACACTACGTTGAGAACACCTCCCCACACTTAAGCGGTTCATTGTCCTGGTAGTAGAAATCTGGTTGATTCACGCATTCTTGATCAAAAGTGTTTGAATACTGATTGTACCCATATCCTTCTTCAAAAGAATTCATTTGTCCCAACTGAGCACTCTGAGAATTATAGACATTGTAAGAGCATTCAAAACCAAAGTGACCCTGCACACCGCAAATTTGACAGAAGTTGTAAGTTTTAGGGGCCACTTGTGACATCTCATTGATACTCATTGGACGTATAGTGGGCTCTGTAGGGTTGAATGAGGCAATTTCTTGAGTGCGTGCCTCCAACATGGAAGAGAGTAGTGCAAAAGTATCAACTTCACCCATTGCAAACCTGTAGACACTCAACAAAGCCAAGAAACGTAGTAAAATTTGTCTCAATTGGAACAAAGGTTCCAACGAGACAATGGAAACAATCTAAACAACTAAATTAAAATCAATAGAAACTCGCTGTCTCCCCGGCAGCGGCGCCAAAAACTTGATGTGTTAAATTACGTCTAACCGCAAGCGCACGGTGTCTATTGCTAGTACAGATGGCAAGCGGGTCGAATCCACAAGGAGACAGGTTCTACTAATTCCTTTTCAGTTATCGCTAATTGTTTCAGGGACAAACGATTATTGGAGAATATTAACTAACTAGCAAATTAAACTAAATTAACACTAAGTAAATAGATGATTAACAAATTATTTAAAACCTAGGGCAATCAGGTCCACCATGAATGATGCTTTCGCACTCAAATTCAATTCTGCTAATCGTATGTGTGCCTCTAGTAAGTAAATCTCTCGATCCATACCCCTATTTGCATATAATTAATCCATGATATCGGCCGATTACACAAATTAATGATTAAAACATATCAATCAGAATTAACCATAACCAATCAAACCACTATGAAAATCATGCCAATATTAGTGCAAACATGGCTTCCCTTTAAGCCCTATAAATAACTACTCGCTAATAATTAAACAAGTAAAACAACTAGTAAAACAAGAAAACATAATTAAACTAATAAGAATTGAGAAGAAATTCAGATAAGAAAACCTGCAATCATCAATCCTGTCACAAGAATGAAATTCATGGTCTCCTCTCCAAAACCCTAGCTCCTAAGAGTAGGAGCACGTATGTATCTCTCTATAAAATAATACCCTAGATGTGTTTATATAGGCTCTAAAAGTCTTGCCCAATAAAAGTATTTTAATACTCTAAATCAATTACAAGTAGGATTCCATAACTGAATAGGATTCCTTAATTAAAATTCGTCACTTCTTTTTCTCCTCTGTTTCCGGCCTCTTCCAGTTGGATTTTGATTACTGGACCACCTCTGAATTGTAGAAAATTCCACAAGCTTCGCGTGGACAGCTTACGGGCCTCAAACAGACTTCTGGAACTCAAGATATGGCCAAAACAGTGTAGAACAGCCCGTGTAGCCCAATATTACGAATTTTCTCCTATTTTATCTCCAAAATAGCTCTTTTTGCTCCAAATCCTTCCAAGTCATGAATTCTTTATTTCCTACAATAAAACAATAAAATCTATTAAATAAAAATCCAAATCAATGCAAAACACAATAAATATGAGAATAAAATCATCTAAAATATATATAAAAATATACTCTATCACGAGCGTACGATTCAAACGATTGAAGACATGTTGAGAGTGTGTGCGATGGACCTTCAGGGTAGTTGGGATGACCATCTGCCTTTGGTGGAGTTCTCTTATAACAACAGCTATCACGCCAGCATTGGAATGCCACCATATGAAGCTTTACACGGACGACGGTGTCGATCTCCATTATATTGGGAAGAGGTAGGCGAGAAGAAGATATTGGGAACCGAGCTGATCCAGCAAACCAAGGACAAGGTTGAACTTATACAGAAGAGATTGATAGCCGCACAGGATCGACAACGGAAATACGCTGATCGAGCCAGGAAGGACATAAACTTTGAAGTAGGAGAACCAGTTTTGCTGAAGGTATCTCCATGGAAAGGGCTAGTGAGATTCGGGAAGAAAGGAAAGCTAAGTCCAAGATTCGTTGGGCCGTTCGAAATCCTGAAGAAAGTTGGGAAAGTTGCTTACGAGTTAGCGCTACCTCCGCATTTACAACATGTTCATAACGTTTTCCACGTGTCAATGTTGAAGAGGTTCTATCCAGATTCAAACCTGGTGATAGAGTCAGAACCAGTCGAGATTCAGCCGGATTTGTCCTACGTAGAACTACCGGTAGAGATTTTAGACAGGAAGGAGAAGGTGCTTAGAAATAAGACCATTTCGATAGTAAGAGTTTTGTGGAGAAATCCTAGGGTCGAAGAGTCTACCTGGAAGCTAGAAAGTGAGATGTTAGAGAGGTATCCACACCTATTTGCTTAGTTTGATTCTGAGGACAGAATCCTTTTAAGGAGGGAAGATTGTAAGAACTTGTATTAAAAATGTAATTATTATTATTGAATGGAATAAATATTCATCTGATTTATTCAACTCGATGGAACGATGTGTTATAGACGGATATTATTATCGTTATATGTATTTAATTGAGGTTAGAGAGTTCCCCGTATATGTTAAAAAAAAAAAATGTGTTAGTTGATCGTATTCTTTTAATCAAAAAAAAAAAATCATGTTAGTAGTATTTGTCGTTTCGGCAGACCGTACTTTTAAAAGCTCAGCGGTTTCGTTTTTAAAAGCGTATTTATATCAAAACTGATCAAATAAATTTTAAAATATTCTTGTCTCAAGTTTTATTTATTCTATCATGTTTGAGGATTTTTCAAATTATTTTCGTGAATTCTCGTAAAAGATTCGCCTTTCGTTTTATATCCGTAAGTCAGTTAATCGGCATTTTGAGACCAGATGCACGAAAACCAAGATGCCAATCATTCACATTATAATATTCAAGCTTTTGGCAAAGCCACCACTTATTAGCACAGCCAAACCCACTCAAACACAGCCATCATTCAGCTGTATTATTGCTTCCAATAATCAAAATTTCTACCAACCAAATATTCTCTCAAGTGTTCTTCATTTTCAAGCTCCAAATCGGAGGCCTTCCCGGAATCGAAATCAAACGTTCTAGCAGTCAAAACAAAGGTATAAAAATCTAGTTTCTAAATATGTGCCCATAATTCGTGGGGGATCAATATTTGATTTTATATGATTTTTACAAAATTCGAATTTAAAGATTCAAAATTATGATTTTTCTTAAACTTGATTGTTTATGTGATTTGATGATTCCATGTTGTAGATAATTTTCTCCTGATCAGTTTGGTATATCATATGTTGATTTTTGAGTTCCATATCAAGTAGAAATCGAGGTTTGATTGTTGTGTTCTTCGTGTTCTTCGTGTTCTTCGTGTTCTTGAGAATCAAACCAACAATTGGAGGTGTTATCGGAGTCCGATTTTGACGATCTTACAGTCGAATCGAAGCTCACATCATCTAGTTTCCTAATATGCAATCCATTTCATCAAATGATCAATTTTCAATTTTATATGAATTTGTAAAGAAATCTGCCGAATTTTCCGACCACCTTGCCGGATTTTGGTTGTGTTTTTGCTGTTTTCGTTGGCACGGTTGGGTTCGTCTTGAAATTTTGCTCAAAATGCATATATTACACGCTTGATTTGGTTAAGTTATGTGTAAGTTACGGTCGCCGGAAGATTTGGCGGTCACCGGAAAAATTTTCAGATTTCCGGCGAACCTCCATTAAAGCTGGTCACCGAGCTTTTTACCGATTGATACCTACACTATTGAAGATGATGAAGTTGGAATACTGTAGTTTCAAGATTCACACTTTGGTCCCTGATTTTTTGAAAATCTGTTTTCAAATAAATTAAATCCGAAAATCATTTTTTTTATAAATGATTTTTAATTTGAAAAATTATTTATAAATTCGAAAAATGATTAAAATTTTTTTTTCTAAATTTCAGAATAATATTTCCGGAAATTTTTTTATTTTAAATTTGGATTTTGTTTTTATCATTTTATTTAATTAATGATATTACAAAACATTTCTTAAATTGTTTTAATTAGAATTAATTACTTTTAATTATGTTAATTAATTTTAAATAATATTTAATTGATTTAATTATTTAATAAATGATTTTATTTATTAAATAATTTTATTAATTAATTATTTATTTATTTAATTGATATGATTGAGGATATTTAATTCCAAATTAGCCCGTTTTGAGTTTTAAATGCTTTAAAAATATTAGAAAAATCCCAAAAATTATGAAAATTGTTTTAAAAATATTTCGAAGCGAGATTTAATTTATGACGAGGTTTGGACATATGTTAAAAATATTTGTAGAGTTCCATTAATTGATTACGTGATCTGAATGTGTCCGCTAGGGCAATATAAATGTTACGTGCTAAATGAATTATGTAAATTATGTGAATTACATGAAATACGTGGATTGAATAGGGAGATGTATTAGTATTTGATTCGAGACGTTTATTATAGAGTCGAGTCAGAGGAGCAAAGGAAAAGCTAAAGCAGAAGGTTACGAAAATATTTAAACGGACTTGACCTTATTATCAGGCAAGTATTTTTCTATCACTTGTTATCCTATTAAATATACAAATGCTATGCCATGTATCCCTTTAAATCATTGTTCAAGAAATCATTCTTAAATTATTCACAGCATGAATCCATTGAATTATTCTTATCAACTTTGACGAGATTCATTTAAATTATCATTGACGATTCATTTCAACCTTTTTAGGCATTCGCTCTAGTCGATGCCTTATTACTCTTGATTAATTATTATTACCCAGATTGTGGCGTTCGACTTCGTCGACGCCTATAATATCGTTGCATTCGATTTACCCATTTCTTGTATCGATCTAGACGACACTTATTGTTATTATTGTTGATTCTTCATTATCACCCCATTGTTGTATCGAACTCATTGATACTAGATGTTGTACCATTTGTTATCATACATTCACTTTGAGTTGTTTTCCTGGAACGTGAACTTCCAGTGATTGTTGTGATCGAGGTTGTCAATCTTCCGACACCTAATTACGATTTAAAGGTTGTCAATTGTACCGACACCTGAACGTAAGGTTAGAATTGGTGGATTTATATAAAACTTGACCTTAATTGGTCTGACCATATATTGGTCGATGTGTAAGGCCTTTCAGTGCCTTGGATCCGATGAGGACTTTGCTTTGTGCACTGTCCGGGTTAGAGCGTGACTGATCAGCATGCCTAACTTTGTTTTTAAAATTATGAGATGGACCAGTTCTAACATTCTGAGTAATTGACTCTAGTTGATGTTGAGCCACTTTCTTATGGCATTATTGATTGTCGGAACTTATCCGAATTTATCTGTTCATATCACTGAACTTGATTCACCTTTAAGATATTCCAGTATGGCTTGTAGTTAATACCTGGAACGATTAAAAGTTTATTATTTATTTATACATTGAAGGATATTCTTGTTGAGCTTTCTGGCTCACCTTGCAATGTAATGTTTCTTTTCCAGTTAAGATCGAGGATGTTTAGACCTAGTGGCTCGGCAGCCAGGGGAGTGAGGTTTGATGATTGAGAGTGCAGCTGGTTTAATTTCGTGTATTGTTGTAATAAATGGATTGGATAGACTAGACATTTAAGATCTATCAGATTGTACTAAATGATATTTGAGGTTTGTAATAGTAATTAGCAGTGTTTGTTTCATACTTTAGCCTGTGCTCGTATCTTGGATGAGGGATTGTATTATTATTGTTCCGCATTTACAGGTTTGTATTGTTTAAGTGAGTTGTGAGCCCGGATCTGTATCCCGGATCTGCGAGGCGTCACAAAGATCATCACCATGCTTCTTGTAAAACAATGTCTTGTCCAGTGTGCCTCTAGTGAATTGATTCTCAAGAAGAAATTGCGATAAAGTATCATACCATGCTCTTGGAGCCTGCTTAAGTCCATACAATGCCTTAAGCAATCTGTAGACAAATTCCGGGATGTGTGGATCCTCAAAACCAGGTGGTTGTTGCACATAAATTTCTTCTTCCAACTCTCCATTCAGAAATGCACTTTTGACATCCATTTGATATACTTTAAAGTTTGAATGAGCAGCAAATGCCAAGAATATTCTGATGGCTTCCAATCTAGCAACATGAGCAAATGTCTCATCATAATCAATGCCTTCCTGTTGAGAGTATCCTTTTGCAACCAACCTTGCTTTGTTCCTTATAATTACACCATCTTCATCCATCTTATTCTTTAGAACCCATTTTGTTCCAACAATGGTTCTGTTCTTTGGTGCAGGCACAAGTTCCCATACTTTGTTTCTTTCAAATTGATTTAGCTCCTCTTTCATAGCAATAATCCAATCTGGATCCAACAGTGCATCATCAAGTTTCTTAGGCTCAACTTGTGATAGAAAACAGCCATAGAGGCACTCATTCTGAGTTGCTCTCCTAGTCCTTACTCATGCATTAGGATCTCCAATGATTTGCTCTGCAGTGTGTGATCTATCCCATTTCCTTGAGTGCTCAGCCTGATTTCTCATTCTTGATGTTGCTTCATCATCCACATCATGGTCATTCTCATTTCCTCCCCCTGTGAAGTTGCCACTACTCACAGGTGTGTCTTGGATGCTTGTTCCTTCACTATTGATTGGCACAAATTCTTCTCTTGTATCATCATTCACTTGAGTTTGTTGAACTCGAGTTTCAACTTCAGTTTCAGTCTCTTCATCAGAATCATCTAGATTATCAAACTTCAATGGATCTTTATCTTCATCATTGGCTTCTTCTAGTCCAGGTAGTTTCCTGTCATCAAATGTCACATCTGTGCTTTCCATAACTTTCTTTTGACTGATGACATAAACCTTGTATGCAATTCTTTCCATAGAGTAGCCAAAAAAAATTCCTTCAAATGCTTTTGCATCAAATTTTCCAACATATTCAGAATTATCCTTCAATACAAAGCATTTGCTTCCAAAAGTATGAACATACTTTAGAGTAGGCTTCTTTCCAGTCATCAAGTTATAAGGTGTCTTTCCAGTGTTTTTGTTGATGAGGGTTCTGTTCTGGATATAGCATGCAGTGCTTACAGCCTCAGCCCAAAAACATGTAGGCATTTTTACATCAAGCAACATTGTTCTAGCAGCCTCAATTAGAGTTCTATTCTTTCTCTCAATAACTCCATTTTGTTGTGGAGTGCTTGGAGCTAAGAATTGCTGAGAAATACCATTCTCTTTACAGAATGCTTCAAGTATGGCATTTCTGAACTCTGTTCCATTATCACTTCTCAGTGCAATCACACTTGCATTGTTGGTCTTTGCTTCCTTGTCAACTTTCTTTATATGCTCAATGATTACTTGTGGAGTCTCATCTTTTGATGCCAGAAATTCCACCCATGTATACCTTGTAAAATCATCAACCATCACCAAGGCATACTTCTTTCTTCCTAGTGACATAATGTTGACAGGCCCAAACAAATCCATATGAATGAGTTGTAGGGGCTTGATTATTGATGTCACTGTCTTTGTCTTGTGGCTTGATCTTTTCATCTTTCCTTTTTGACAAGCCTCACACACTCCTTCTTGAAAGAATTCAAGTGTGGGCATGCCTCTCACTAGCTCTCTTTTGACTAGAGAATTAATGGCTTTGAAGTTCAGGTGTGATAGTTTCTTGTGCCACAGCCAACAATCTTCATTTGATGCTTTTGAGTAAAAGTAACAAATTTTGTCCTTGTTTGCAGAATCCATATTGGCTACAAACAGGCTTCCCTTCCTTACTCAAGATAGAGCAAAATCACCAGTCTTCTTGTGGGTGATCAAACATTCATCTTTGTCAAAATCCACCTTGAATCCCCTATCAGTAAACTGACCAACACTTAGCAGATTATGGTTGAGCCCCTTGACTAGTGCTACATCTTCAATGATGACATTACCAACTTTCAACTTGCCATATCCCAATGTGTTACCCATGCTGTCATCTCCAAAAGCAACCATTGGGCCAGCCTTTTCCTCAAATTGTGATAGCAGAGCCATATCACCAGTCATATGATTTGAGCATCCACTGTCCAAAATCCACATGACCTTCTTTTCACTTTCTTTGCCCTGCAAACACAAAGGTATTACTTCTCCTTTGGTACCCAAACAAGTTTGGGTCCATGTGACTTAGAAACAGTTTTATCATAAACAGCATGCTTGTCAACTTTCTTGGCATTAGTCTTCTTGTCACTGTTAGAAGTCTTGGAACCTGAGGTTTCAGACTTAGGTGACAAAGGTACCTTCCTAGCTTTAGGAGGACTTGAAGACTTTGACCTAGTGTAGTGTGTGTGAGAATTGTGACTGATACAACCATCAATGAATTGTCTTCTCAGATTGAAACAACTACTCATTACATTCATATTGCATGGCATACAGTCAAATTTATCACAAAATGGTGCATCTCTATGTCTTAGAGGCACAGAACAATCATAGAAAGGTTTGGACACACTACCAACAGGTTTCTTGCATGCATGAGTTAAATGATTAGTACTGAAACAGTTCTGACAAGTTTTCCTAGGGGCATTAGGCATATAAGCATAGTTGTTATCCTTGTTAATCCCTAACTTGCCATTTCTGTTCTGTTTCTTCTTAGTCACTTTCTTTTCTGATTCACTCTTCCCAGCTGAAACAAACTTAACAAACTTCTTAGGTCTTGGCCTATCAACTACTGGCTCCTTGTCTTTTGACTTGACACTCTCACTCTTGGATGATGCTTGTTGTTCATTTGATTGTGCCTCATCCTCATCATTCAACATTTGTTTGATGAGTAAGGCATCCTCATCAATTTCAAATGTTGGTTCCTTAAAAATTGGATTTTCAGTCTTTTTCAAAATGTGAGGCACTTCCTCATGAACAACTGTGTCATCTTCAATGACAGCATAGCCTTTTCTCTGTTTAAGAGTGTCATAATCAAGTCCAATAGCAGCCTTGGGTTTTGCTTCAATTTTCTCACAGTAGGATTTCACTAGACCAGATGATTTCTTGAAAGTATTTAGTTTGAATTCATTTTCAGCTTATTCATCCCTAAGAGCCTTTTCAACCTGACTAGCACACAAAACCTTATTCTGCAGATATTCAACTTCTTTCTTAAGGTTTTCTATTTGCATAGCAGTTAGCTCAAGTTCCTCATTCTTTTTGGTTAACATTTCATTTCTAGTAGACAGTTTAACAATCTCTTCATTAGCAGCAGTCATACTAGTATGAATGTTAAACATTTCAACAGATAGTTGTTCAATCATGCATTTACACTCTGAAACATACATATCTATAGTAGTGAGAGATGGTACCTGAGGATCTGATGGAGATGTGTCATCCTTGGAATTGGCCATCAAGGCATAATTGCAGAATTCTTGCTCCTCTCCATCACTGTCAGAATCATCCCAATACTTCCCTTCAGCTATGTAGGCCTTACCTTGTGTCTGCTTTTTCAGAAGGGCCTCATACTTAGCTTTAAGCTCAAGATAATCTCTATCCTTCTTTTTAGGCTTCTTGCATTCACTGGCAAAATGCCCTAGGTCATTGAATCTATAGCACCTTACAGATGACCTATCCACATGGCTGGATTTAAACTTATTCTTGTTTGGTTTCACAGGTGTCTTGCTTTTGTTGAATGAATGGTTTTGGGTTTTGGGTTTGAAGGGTTGATACCTCTTGAATCTGATGTTTGGAAATTTTCTGGCCATGAAAGCATATGAAGTGTTTTCCATCCCATCTAGTTCTTCAAGAGTGTAAAACTCTTCTTCCTCCTTCTCCTCAACAGGTTCACTTACCTCAGGTTCAGTTTCTTCCTCTTCCACTACCTCCTCTATCCTTAACTGGCTTGTGGATGCTTCTAGGTCTTGAATAGATTTGTTGACAATCAAGGCACATGATGTGTTTACCATTCTGCCTTGATTGGCTTGGATAGCCCTTTCCTGAAGCAACTCAAGCTCATGAGTTTTTAGGACTCCAAAGAGCACATCATATGTAACTTTGTTCAAATCTCTTTCCCTTAGAGAAATGAACCTTTGCTCTAGATGGTTTGGTGAGGATAGCAGAAACTTCATGTTTAACTCCTTGGTACTGTAAACCTTGCCATTCATCTGTAACTCAGTAACTAGCTTGTGAAATCTCTCAAACATCTCAGTAATGCTTTCCTTGGGCTATGCCATGAAAGCCTCATACCGTGTGACCAGTATCTGTTTCTTGTTTTCCTAACCTCATCAGTTCCTTCACACAACACCTCATTGTGATCCCACATTTCTTTGGCAGATGTACATGATGCAATGTTTGCAAACATTGACATGTCCATGGAATCAATGATAAGCAACATGAGGTGGCTGTCAAGAGCAACCTTCTCCCTTTCTGATTCTGTCCATTTTGATGGATCCTTGGCCTCATAAGATCTTGGGATAGTTGTGGTTCCAACAGTCTTCTCTGGTATCTCTTGTTGTGGAACAAAAGGACCATTCTTAAGAATCTCAGGATACAAAGGATGAGAGGCTTTGATGAACAACATCATCTTTATCTTCCAGAGGTTGAAGTTATCTTTGTCAAACTTAGGGACTTTCACCGTTCCTGTAGTCTTTGGTGTATTCGAACTCATGATCGTTTTTCTGTTTTTGAATAAATAGCCCGCTCTGATACCACTCGTTGAGTATTGAATACAGTAAAAGAATACAGAGGGGGGGTGAATGGATTCTTGAACTTTTCTCTTTCGAGTCTATGTAGCAATACTGTTTGTGTGTGCAAGATAGAAGGTGCGGATAAAGAATAACACAAGACACAATATCACTTTAATCTAATGTATTATTAGATAAAGGTTGCTACAATCTGTGAATACAAATGATAGTATTCTCAACTTCGTTTTTCTCAGAGAGATATAGCTTGTAGTGTATGAAAAACTTGACTCACAAAGTTACTAAGTTGATGACTAAGGAAGTGAGGCTGTATCCTTATAGAACATGGATATAACCTACTTACACCAAATAAGGTAGCTAAACAAATTACTTTCTAGTCTATCTATCCTTTTTGAGTAAGTGTCCAAACGGTTACAGATTTGACTTTGCAAAGCCTGTTCAGATCCACTTCTTTAGCCCCTTGTCTCTTCTATATCTCTCCAAGCTTCCTTGTAGGCTTTCCAGAGCATGTTACAGATTATGGTCCATAAAGTGCATTGGCTTGTTGCTGGTTTCTGACTTGTACAATTTCTTCAGTATTTTGTCTCCAAGAATGTATTCGAGAAGTGACTAAGTAATTGATTCGAGAACTAGAATTGACTTGATCGATAACTCTGAGTTCTCGAACACTGTTATATTGACATATAGAATTACTTCTCGAATAGCTCTTTTCTTCAGGATTCCTTGAGTTGTCGAATAGAACACTTGACTTGTCGAATCCTTGAGATATCGAATAGCTTTCTGAGTCCTTGAGATATCGAATGGAACTTTGACTTGTTGACTCCTTGAGAACTCGAACACTACTTTGACTTGTTGACTTCCTGAGTTCTCGAATAGAGTACATAGACATATCGAATCTCTGAGATATCGAATGAGATATCGAACAGTGTATTCAGAGATATCGAATAGTGTCTTGAGATATCGAATCCCTGACTTCTCGAATGTTGGACTTCTCGAATAGACAAATATACTTCTCGAATTGGTACTTAGGCAAATTCTTCATTTCTTCAAATCCCAACTGTGATTATTTGACAGTCTTTATCTTCTTGCTTGAGGCATGAACCTTAGAACTTCTTTCAAGCATTATTCTAGACTCTATAAGTACAGTTACACAACTAGGATTTGATGCCAACTACAAGTACAATACAAACAGAAACTCTACAACTAGAGGTTCCCTCAGTTAAGAGGTCATGTAAGTAATGCAAAGCATCACAAACAATCAGGCTTGTTATTAGATGTATACAGGCATGCCTCTGTAACTAACACTCAATGATTACTTGTGGAGCCTCTTCTTTTGATGCCAGAAATTCCACCCATGTATACCTTGTAAAATCGTCAACCATCACCAAGGCATACTTCTTTCTTCCTAGTGACATAATATTGACAGGCCCAAACAAATCCATATGAATGAGTTGTAGGGGCTTGGTTATAGATGTCACTGTCTTTGTCTTGTGGCTTGATCTTTTCATCTTTCCTTTTTGACAAGCCTCACACACTCCTTATTGACAGAATTCAAGTGTGGGCATGCCTCTCACTAACTCTCTTTTGACTAGAGAATTAATGGCTTTGAAGTTCAGGTGTGATAGTTTCCTGTGCCACAGCCAACAATCTTCATTTGATGCTTTTGAGTAGAAGCAACAAATTTTGTCCTTGTTTGCAGAATCCATATTAGCTACAAACAGGCTTCCCTTCCTTACTCCAGATAGAGCAAAATCACCAGTATTCTTGTGGGTGATCAAACATTCATCTTTGTCAAAATCCACCTTGAATCCCCTATCAGTAAATTGACCAACACTTTGCAGATTATGCTTGAGCCCCTTGACTAGTGCTACATCTTCAATGATGACATTACCAACTTTCAACTTGCCATATCCCAATGTGTTACCCATGCTGTCATCTCCAAAAGCAACCATTGGGCCAGCCTTTTCCTCATATTGTGATAACAGGGCCATATCACCAGTCATATGATTTGAGCATCCACTGTCCAAAATCCACACGACCTTCTTTTCACATTCTTTGCCCTGCAAACACAAAGGTATTACTTTTCCTTTGGTACCCAAACAAGTTTGGGTCCATGTGACTTAGAAACAGTTTTATCATAAACAACATGCTTGTCAACTTTCTTGGCATTAGTCTTCTTGTCACTGTTAGAAGTCTTAGAACCTGAGGTTTCAGACTTAGGTGACAGAGGTACCTTCCTAGCTTTAGGAGGACTCGAAGACTTTGACCTGGTGTAGTGTGTGTGAGAATTGTGACTGATACAACCATCAATGAATTGCCTTCTCAGATTGAAACAACTAGTCATAACATTCATATTGCATGGCATACAGTCAAATTTATCACAAAATGGTGCATCTCTATGTCTTAGAGGCACAGAACAATCTTAGAAAGGTTTGGACACACTACCAACAGGTTTCTTGCATGCATGAGTTAAATGATTGGTATTGAAACAGTTCTGACAAGTTTTCCTAGGGGCATTAGGCATATAAGCATAGTTGTTATCCTTGTTAATCCCTAACTTGCCATTTCTGTTCTGTTTCTTCTTAGTCACTTTCTTTTCTGATTCACTCTTCCCAGCTGAAACAAACTTAACAAACTTCTTAGGTCTTGGCCTATCAACTACTGGATCCTTGGCTTTTGACTTGACACTCTCACTCTTGGAAGATGCTTGTTGTTCATTTGATTGTGCCTCATCCTCATCATTCAACATTTGTTTGATGAGTAAGGCATCCTCATCAATTTCAAATGTTGGTTCCTTAAAAATTGGATTTTCAGTCTTTTTCAAAATGTGAGGCACTTCCTCATGAACAACTGTGTCATCTTCAATGACAGCATAGCCTTTTCTCTGTTTAAGAGTGTCATAATCAAGTCCAATAGCAGCCTTGGGTTTTGCTTCAATTTTCTCACAGTAGGATTTCACTAAACCAGATGATTTCTTGAAAGTTTTTAATTTGAATTCATTTTTAACTAATTCATCCCTAAGAGCCTTTTCAACCTGACTAGCACACAAAACCTTATTCTGCAGATATTCAACTTCTTTCTTAAGGTTTTCTACTTGCATAGCAGTTAGCTCAAGTTCCTCATTCTTTTTGGTTAACATTTCATTTCTAGTAGACAGTTTAGCAATCTCTTCATTAGCAGCAGTCATACTAGTATGAATGTTAAACATTTCAACAGATAGTTGTTCAATCATGCATTTATACTCTGAAACAGACATGTCTATAGTAGTGAGAGATGGTACCTGAGGGTCTGATGGAGATGTGTCATCCTTGGAATTGGCCATCAAGGCATAATTGCAGAATTCTTGCTCCTCTCCATCACTGTCAGAATAATCCCAACACTTCCCTTCAGCTATGTAGGCCTTACCTTGTGTCTGCTTTTTCAGAAGGGCCTCATACTTAGCTTCAAGTTCAAGATAATCTCTATCCTTCTTTTTAGGCTTCTTGCATTCACTGGCAAAATGCCCTAGGTCATTGCATCTATAGCACCTTACAGATGACCTATCCACATGGCTGGTTTTAAACTTATTCTTGTTTGGTTTCACAGGTGCCTTGCTTTTGTTGAATGAATGGTTTTGGGTTTTGGGTTTGAAGGGTTGATTCCTTTTGAATCTGATGTTTGGAAATTTTCTGGCCATGAAAGCATATGAAGTGTTTTCCATCCCATCCAGTTCTTCAAGAGTGTAAAACTCTTCTTCCTCCTTCTCCTCAACAGGTTCACTTACCTCAGGTTTAGTTTCTTCCTCTTCTACTACCTCCTCTATCCTTAACTGGCTTGTGGATGCTTCTAGGTCTTGAATAGATTTGTTGACAATCAAGGCACATGATGTGTTTACCATTCTGCCTTGATTGGCTTGGATAGCCCTTTTCTGAAGCAACTCAAGCTCATGAGTTTTTAAAACTCCATAGAGCACATCATATGTAACTTTGTTCAAATCTCTTTCCCTTAGAGAAATGACCCTTTGCTCTAGATGGTTTGGTGAGGATAGCAGAAACTTCATGTTTAACTCCTTGGTGCTGTAAACCTTGCCATTCATCTGCAACTCAGTAACTAGCTTGTGAAATCTCTCAAATATCTCAGTAATGCTTTCCTTGGGCTGTGCCATGAAAGCCTCATACTGTGTGACCAGTATCTGTTTCTTGTTTTCCTTAACCTCATCAGTTTCTTCACACAACACCTCAATGTGATCTCACATTTCTTTGGCAGATGTACATAATGCAATGTTTGCAAACATTGACATGTCCATGGAATCAATGATAAGCAACATGAGGTGGCTGTCAAGAGCAACCTTCTCCCTTTCTGATTCTGTCCATTTTGATAGATCCTTGGCCTCATAAGATCTTGGGATAGTTGTGGTTCCAACAGTCTTCTCTGGTATCTCTTGTTGTGGAACAAAATGACCACTCTTAAGAATCTCAGGATACAAAGGATGAGAGGCTTTGATGAACAACATCATCTTTATCTTCCAGAGGTTGAAGTTATCTTTGTCAAACTTAGGGACTTTTACCGTTCCTGTAGTCTTTGGTGTATTCGAACTCAAGATCGTTTTTCTGTTTTTGAATAAACAGCCCGCTCTGATACCACTTGTTGAGTATTGAATACTATAAAAGAATACAGAGGGGGGGTGAATGGATTCTTGAACTTCTCTTTGGCTAGAGTCTATGTAGCAAATAAGTGTTTGTGTGTGCAGAAGTGAAGGTGCGTATAAAGAACAACACAAGACACATTATCACTTTAATCTAATGTATTATTAGATAAAGGTTGCTACAATCTGTGAATACAAATGATAGTATTCTCAGCTTCGTTTTTCTCAGAGAGATACAGCTTGTAGTGTATGAAAAACTTGACTCACAAAGTTACAAAGTTAATGACTAAGGAAGTGAGGCTGTATCCTTATAGAACATGGATACAACCTACTTACTCCAAATAAGGTAGCTGAACAAATTACTTTATAGTCTGTCTATCCTTTTTGAGTAAACATCCAAACGGTTACAGATTTGACTTTGTAAAACCTGTTCAGATCCACTTCTTTAGCCCCTTGTCTCTTCTATATCTCTCCAAGCTTCCTTGTAGGCTTTCCAGAGCACGTTACAGATTGTGGTCCATAAAGTGCATTGGCTTGTTGCTGGTTTCTGACTTGTACAATTTCTTCAGTATTTTGTCTCCAAGAATGTATTCGACAAGTGACTAAGTATGTGATTCGAGAACTTGAATTGACTTGATCGATAACTCTGAGTTCTCGAACACTGTTATATTGACATATCGAATTACTTCTCGAATAGCTCTTTTCTTCAGGATTCCTTGAGTTGTCGAATAGAACACTTGACTTGTCGAATCCTTGAGATATCGAATAGCTTTCTGAGTCCTTGAGATATCGAATGGAACTTTGACTTGTTGACTCCTTGAGAACTCGAATAATACTTTGACTTGTTGACTTCCTGAGTTCTCGAATAGAGTACATAGACATATCGAATCTCTGAGATATCGAATGAGATATCGAACAGTGTATTCAGAGATATCGAATAGTGTCTTGAGATATCGAATCCCTGACTTCTCGAATGCTAGACTTATCGAATAGAAAAATATACTTCTCGAATTGGTACTTAGGCAAATTCTTCATTTCTTCAAATCCCAACTGTGATTATTTGAAAGTCTTTATCTTCTTGCTTGAGGCATGAACCTTGGAACTTCTTTCAAGCATTATTCTAGACTCTATAAGTACAGTTACACAACTAGGATTTGATGCCTACTACAAGTACAATACAAACAGAAACTCTACAACTAGAGGTTCCCTCAGTTAAGAGGTCATGTAAGTAATGCAAAGCATTACAAACAATTAGGCTTGTTATTAGATGTATATAGGCATGCATCTGTAACTAACAAATATAATTTCAGTTAATAAATTTTCGCAATTGTAGTTGATTTCATTGCAAAGTTGAAAACATTATTTTTTTAAAAATACATTTCAAGAAATCGTTACTTTAAAAAAAATATTTTGCAAAAAAAAAATGTAAAAACCGTAATTTTCTAATAAAAATGTCTGTTCTTAAGTTATTTCTTTAAAAGAGTTTTTTTCTAATATATCCCATTTGAAAAGGCTATTTATGAATATGTCCTATTTTTAATTATAATTATAAATATCTCTTACTTTACTAATATGTCCCATTTTCAAATATAACCATGATTAACTTACTAACTTTATATTATTAAAAGACATTTTTGTCCTCCTAATTATCCTATTTCCTCACCCACATTTTTGGTACCTATGCTAAAATTCACAATAAATAATACAAATTGCTGTAGTTAAATTTAGAGAGAAATATATGGTAGTAGTAAAAAAGTCACGGGATTCTGCGTCATAAAATCGGGATTGTTATGTACAGTAGAACAACCACATTTGTTTGAAGTACTGTTCTGTTGAACAATTTTTGTTGGGTCTGGCATGCATTTATAAGTACTTTAAAATGCATTTTCCAAATTGTTTTTACTTGTTTGTTCCTTCAATTTTTATATGTGAACAGTTATACAGTTGTTTTCTGGTTAATTTATGGTGTGATGTACATCAATACCCCAAAAAATCTGGATGGAAGATGATACGATAGCACCCAAAACCCCCTGCCCTAAACCACAAGATCCCCAACCACATTCAGTGTATTGTCTAATTTTGAACCTGTTTTTCCGTCGGTGGATGAGGTGGTTCCGGTGGGTGGGTGTTTCCGGTGAATGATAGTGCCCCTGCGGGGCCAGGAGAAAGATAGGTAGTGGGTGGAGAGGGCATCATAGTCTTAATTAGTATAAATATATATATAATTATGGGGGTGTTTGGGATATCTTAAAATAAGCTACTTATCACTTAAATGTAATAAGTAACTTATATGAAATAAGTAATTGTAACTTATAACTTATATTTTCGTGTTTGGGTGTTTAACTTATAAGTCAGTAGAGTGTTTGGTAAATCAGAACTTATAAGTTCACCTTTTTAAATATTTTCAAAATATTTGTTTTTTAATATATATATAAGTGGATATCAATGGATAGATCTCGATGAGTAGAGAAAATTGACATATACATATCAATTTTTTAATGAACGAATCAAAAGATATATGATTTTAAAGATTTGAAGGATATTATATATTACGTATATCGAGAAATAAGAATAAGTTGAAAGTTGAAAGTTAGAATTTCTAACTTCCAACTTATCAACTTATTTGTATTAAATAAGCCTATTTCTAGAGTTTGCCAAACAGTCCATGCAATTTGAAAACGGCCGTTTTGTGTCATATAAGTTGAAAACGACCATTTTGGGCTTCAGCCAAACAGGCTCTATATGTATATGAGTTATATGTGTTAGTCACAGAGACATGCCTGTATACATCTAATAACAAGCCTAATTGTTTGTAATGCTTTTCATTACTTACATGACCTCTTAACTGAGGGAACCTCTAGTTGTAGAGTTTCTGTTTGTATTGTACTTGCAGTAGGCATCAAATTTTAGTTGTGTAACTGTACTTATAGAGTCTAGAATAATGCTTGAAAGAAGTTCCAAGGTTCATGCCTCAAGCAAGAAGATAAAGACTGTCAAATAATCACAGTTGGGATTTGAAGAAATGAAGAATTTGCCTAAGTACCAATTCGAGAAGTATATTTGTCTATTCGATAAGTCCAGCATTCGAGAAGTCAGGGATTCGATATCTCAAGACACTATTCGATATCTCTGAATACACTGTTCGATATCTCAGAGATTCGATATGTCTATGTACTCTATTCGAGAACTCAGGAAGTCAACAAGTCAATGTGGTATTCGAGTTCTCAAGGAGTCAACAAGTCAAAGTTCCATTCGATATCTCAAGGACTCAGAAAACTATTCGATATCTCAAGGATTCGACAAGTCAAGTGTTCTATTCGACAACTCAAGGAATCCTGAAGAAAAGAGCTATTCGAGAAGTAATTCGATATGTCAATATAACAGTATTTGAGAACTCAGAGTTATCGATCAAGCCAATTCTAGTTCTCGAATCAACTACTTAGTCACTTCTCGAATACATTCTTGGAGACAAAATACTGAAGAAATTGTACAAGTCAGAAACCTACAACAAGCCAATGCACTTTATGGACCACAATCAGTAACGTGCTCTGGAAAGCCTACAAGGAAGCTTGGAGAGATATAGAAGAGACAAGAGGCTAAAGAAGTGGATCTGAACAGGCTTTGCAAAGTCAAATATGTAACCGTTTGGACACTTACTCAAAAAGGATAGACAGACTAGAAAGTAATTTGTTCAGCTACCTTATTTGTAGTAAGTAGGGTGTATCCATGTTCTATAAGGATACAGCCTCACTTCCTTAGTCAATTAACTTTGTAACTTTAAGAGTCAAGTTTTCCATACACTAAGATGTATCTCTCTGAGAAAAACAAAGCTGAGAATACTATCATTTGTATTCACAGATTGTAGCAACCTTTATCTAATAATACATTAGATTAAAGTGATATTGTGTTTTGTGTTATTCTTTATTCGCACCTTCAATCTTGCACACACAAACACTCTTGCTACATAGACTCGAAGAAGAATAGTTCAAGAATCCATTCACCCCCCCTCTGTATTCTTTTATCGTATTCAATACTCAACAAGTGGTATCAGAGCGGGCTGTTTATTCAAAAACATAAAAATGATCATGAGTTCGAATACACCAAAGACTACAGGAACGGTGAAGGTCCCTAATTTTGACAAAGAGAATTACAACCTCTGGAAGATAAAGATGATGTTGTTCATCAAAGCCTCTCATCCTTTGTATCCTGAGATTCTTAAGAATGGTCCTTTTGTTCCACAACAAGAGATACCAGAGAAGACTGTTGGAACCACAACTATCCCAAGATCTTATGAGGCCAAGGATCCATCAAAATGGACAGAATCAGAAAGGGAGAAGGTTGCTCTTGACAGCCACCTCATGTTGCTTATCATTGATTCCATGGACATGTCAATGTTTGCAAACATTGCATCATGTACATCTGCCAAAGAAATGTGGGATCACATTGAGGTGTTGTGTGAAGGAACTGATGAGGTTAAGGAAAACAAGAAACAGACACTGGTCACACAGTATGAGGCTTTCATGGCACAGCCCAAGGAAAGCATTACTGAGATGTTTGAGAGATTTCACAAGCTAGTTAATGAGTTGCAGATGAATGGCAAGGTTTACAGCACCAAGGAGTTAAACATGAAGTTTCTGCTATCCTCACCAAACCATCTAGAGCAAAGGGTCATTTCTCTATGGGAAAGAGATTTGAACAAAGTTACATATGATGTGCTCTAAGGAGTTTTAAAAACTCATGAGCTTGAGTTGCTTCAGAAAAGGGCTATCCAAGCCAATCAAGGCAGAATGGTAAACACATCATGTGCCTTGATTGTCAACAAATCTATTCAAGACCTAGAAGCATCCACAAGCCAGTTAAGGATAGAGGAGGTAGTAGAAGAGGAAGAAACTGAACCTGAGGTAAGTGAACCTGTTGAGGAGAAGGAGGAAGAAGAGTTTTACACTCTTGAAGAACTAGATGGGATGTAAAACACTTCATATGCCTTCATGGCCAGAAAATTTCCAAACATCAGATTGAAAAGGAATCAACCCTTCAAACCCAAAACCCAAGACCATTCATTCAACAAAAGCAAGGCAATTGTGAAACCAAACAAGAATAAGTTTAAAACTAGCCATGTGGATAGGTCATCTGTAAGGTGCTATAGATGCAATGACCTAGGGCATTTTACCAGTGAATGCAAAAAGCCTAAAAAGAAGGATAGAGACTATCTTGAGCTTGAAGCTAAGTATGAGGCCCTTCTGAAGAAGCAGACACAAGGTAAGGCCTACATAGCTGAAGGGAAGTGTTGGGATGATTCTGACAGTGATGGAGAGGAGCAAGAATTCTGCAATTATGCCTTGATGGCCAATTCCAAGGATGACACATCTCCATCAGACCCTCAGGTACCATCTCTCACTACTATAGACATGTCTGTTTGAGAGTATAAATGCATGATTGAACAACTATCTGTTGAGATGTTTAACATTCTTACTAGTATGACTGTTGCTAATGAAGAGATTGCTAAACTGTCTACTAGAAATGAAATGTTAACCAAAAAGAATGAGGAACTTGAGCTAACTGCTATGCAGATAGAAAACCTTAAGAAAGAAGTTGAATATTTGCAGAACAAGGTTCTATGTGCAAGTCAGGTTGAAAAGGCTCTTAGGGATGAATTAGATTAAAATGAATTCAAACTAAAAACTTTCAAGAAATCATCTGGTCTAGTGAAATCCTACTGTGAGAAAATTAAAGCAAAACCCAATGCTGCTATTGGACTTGATTATGACACTCTTAAACAGAGAAAAGGCTATGCTGTCATTGAAGATGACACAGTTGTTCATGAGGAAGTGCCTTACATTTTGAAAAAGACTTAAAATCCAATTTTTAAGGAACCAACATTTGAAATTGATGAGGATGAGGCACAATCAAATGAACAACAAGCATCTTCCAAGAGTGAGAGTGTCAAGTCAAAAGCCAAGGAGCCAGTAGTTGATAGGCCAAAACCTAAGAAGTTTGTTAAGTTTGTTTCAGCTGGGAAGAGTGAATCAGAAAAGAAAGTGACCAAGAAGAAACAGAACAGAAATGGCAAGTTAGGGATTAACAAGGATAACAACTATGCTTATATGCCTAATGCCCCTAGGAAAACTTGTCAGAACTGTTTCAGTACCAATCATTTGCAAGAAACCTACTGGTAGTGTATCTAAACCTTTCTATGATTGTTCTGTGCCTCTAAGACATAGAGATGCACCATTTTGTGATAAATTTGACTGTATGCCATGCAATATGAATGTTATGACTAGTTGTTTCAATCTGAGAAATGATAATGGAACAGAGTTCAGAAATGCCATACTTGAAGCATTTTGTAAAGAGAATGGTATTTCTTAGCAATTATCAGCTCCAAGGACTCCACAGCAAAATGGAGTTGTTGAGAGGAAGAATAGAACTCTAATTGAGGCTGCTAGAACAATGTTACTTGATGCAAAAATGCCTACATGTTTTTGGGCTGAGGCTGTGAGCACTGCATGCTATATTCAAAACAGAACCCTCATCAACAAAAACACTGGAAAGACACCTTATAATTTGATGACTGGAAAGAAGCCCACTCTAAAGTATGTTCATACTTTTGGAAGCAAATGCTTTGTATTGAAGGATAATTCTGAATATGTTGGAAAATTTGATGAAAAAGCATTTGAAGGAATTTTTCTTGGCTACTCTATGGAAAGAATTGCATACAAGGTTTATGTCATCAGTCAAAAGAAAGTTATGGAAAGCACAGATGTGACATTTGATGATAGCAAACTACCTGGACTAGAAGAAGCCAATGATGAAGATAAAGATCCATTGAAGTTTGATAATCTAGATGATTCTGATGAAGAGATTGAAACTGAAGTTGAAACTCGAGTTCAACAAACTCAAGTGAATGATGATACAAGAGAAGAATTTGTGCTAATCAATAGTGAAGGAACAAGCATCCAAGACACACCTGTGAGAAGTGGCAACTTCACAGGGGGGGAAATGAGAATGACCATGATGTGGATGATGAAGCAACATCAAGAATGAGAAATCAGGCTGAGCACTCAAGGAAATGGGATAGATCACACACTGCAGAGCAAATCATTGGAGATCCTAATGCAGGAGTAAGGACTAGGAGAGTAACTCAGAATGAGTGCCTCTATGGCTGTTTTCTATCACAAGTTGAGCCTAAGAAACTTGATGATGCACTGTTGGATCCAGATTGGATTATTGCTATGCAAGAGGAGCTGAATCAATTTGAAAGGAACAAAGTATGGGAACTTGTGCCTGCACCAAAGAACAGAACCATTGTTGGAACAAAATGGGTTCTAAAGAATAAGATGGATGAAGATGGTGTAATTATAAGAAACAAAGCAAGATTGGTTGCAAAAGGATACTCTCAACAGGAAGGCATTGATTATGATGAGACATTTGCTCCTGTTGCTAGATTGGAATCCATCAGAATATTCTTGGCATTTGCTGCTCACTCAAACTTTAAAGTGTATCAAATGGATGTCAAGAGTGCATTTCTGAATGGAGAGTTGGAAGAAGAAGTTTAGGTGCAACAACCACCTGGTTTTGAGGATCCACACTTCCCAGAATTTGTCTACAGATTGCTTAAGGCATTGTATGGACTTAAGCAGGCTCCAAGAGCATGGTATGATACTTTATCACAATTTCTTCTTGAGAATCAATTCACTAGAGGCACACTGGACAAGACATTGTTTTACAAGAAGCATGGTGATGATCTCATCTTAGTTCATATCTATGTGGATGATATCATTTTTGGTTCTACAAATGAGAAGCTGTGTGAGAAATTTTCTAAACTCACGCAGAGCATATATGAGATGAGTATGATGGGAGAGTTGACATTTTTTCTTGGGTTGCAAGTCAGTCAAAGGAAGGATGGTATCTTTATCAGTCAGACCAAGTATATCAAGGATTTATTGAAGAAGTTTGACTTGGAAGATTGCTCACCTGCAAAGACACCCATGGCCACTGCCACTAAATTGGATGAAGATGCTAAAGGCAAGAAGGTAGATATCTCAGTCTACAGAGGCATGGTTGGTTCTCTACTCTATCTCACTGCAAGTAGGCCAGACATCATGTTTGCTACATGCTTGTGTGCAAGGTTTCAATCAAATCCGAAAGAATCACATTTGGTTGCTATAAAAAGGATCTTTAGATATCTGAAGGGCACTCCAAACTTGGGACTATGGTATCCTAAGGACACAGGGTTCAATCTGGTTGGTTATTCTGATGCTGATTATGCTGAATGCAGAGTGGATAGAAAAAGCACCTCAGGTAGCTGCCAGTTTCTTGGACAAAGGTTAGTCTCTTGGTATAGCAAGAAACAACAATCTGTGTCAACTTCTATAGCTGAGGCTGAATACATAGCTGCTGGAAGTTGCTGTGCTCAAGTGCTTTGGATTAGAAATCAACTTAGAGATTATGGACTTGTGTTGAAAAGAATTCCAATCAAGTGTGACAACACAAGTGCAATCTCTATAGTTGCCAATCCTGTCAATCATTCTAGAACAAAGCACATTGACATCAGATATCATTTCATTAGAGAACATGCAACTAATGGAACCATTGAGTTGCATTATGTCTCTACATATAAACAACTAGCTGACATATTCACTAAGCCACTAGATGAAGCCACCTTCACAAGGTTGGTTAGTGAGATTGGAATGCTGAATTCTTCAGATTCTGGCTAAGTGAATATATCATCTAGATTGTTGCAGCAGTAAACACTTACTTTATCTAAATTTTCAATATTTTTGGAGTAAGTGTTGGCTAAAATATGATTTATAAATATTTCAAATCTGTTGCATATGTTGGAAAATCATATTTTTGCTAACTTGAAATTTCTATGAAATTTTGAGAAAATCACTATTTAATTTGCTAGAATATTCTTCAATGAATATGGCTGGTCAATTTTAAAAGATAGTGAAAATCAATTTTTATGAGTGATGGGTATAGTTCGATAAGTCAAACTTCTCGAATGCACTATTCAACATCTCTAACAAGTCTCATTAGAGTACTCTTGAGTTCTCGAATAGAGTCTTTTAGAGTTCTCGAATAGAGGTTTCCTTGACTTCTCGAATATAGTGTTTTAGTTCTCGATTGACTGAGTTCCCGAATACTATATTTGAGTTCTCAAATCATTTGAAAAGGCTGAATTCTCGCTGAATTTTAACCGATTTTGGACTTTTGTCTAAAAGTTTAATTCACTCATAAAAACACATTTTATTTAATTTAGAATTATTTCTGAGTTAGATAACTGCCAACTGTGAGTTACTATCTGCTTGCGTTATCGATTAAGCCTTTCTTGACTTCTCGAATAGTAGTTTTCTACTTCTCGAATGCCTGACTTGTCGATACAAAACATACTTCTAATCGACAATTCAAGTACTTCATACTTATACAATTCTACATCTATTCGATTCATTTCATTCGATTTCTCAAGCATCTACACTCTCTAAACCTCTGAAACCCTAACTGCGAAAAGCCAAATTTCTTCTTCAACCCTCAATTTCTTTCTTCTCCTCCATACAAATGGCAACAATAAAGTTCAACACCAACTTCATTGCCCTAACTAGTGATGTGGAAGCACCCAACGCCAATTTCAAGTGCTTTGTGAAATGGATGGCTGAGTCATACATCAAGGATGCACTCTCTGCCAACCCAACTCTATATCTAGATATCCTGGAACAGTTTTGGGGCACTGCTACTGTGGAGGTTGTAGCCCTGGAAAAAGTAATCACTTCATATATCATCTACTGCAAGATTCAGGATCAGGAAATCACTATCACTACTGAAGATATGAATCAAGCACTGGGCCTACAACAAGAGTCATTTAACAGACTGGCCATGAATGCAGAGTTAGAGGAATTCTTTGAGTTCATCAACTACTCAGATGGGATCAATCTTGGCAAGCTGAACAGAAAGAATCTGAGAAAGGAGTGGAGCTATGTGTTTGCAACTCTTCTACAAGTCTTCACTGCCAGGAAATCAAGCTTTGATCAAATCAGTGCACCTGTGCAGCAAATTGGCTATGCATTGGCCTATGGAAAGAAGATAGATGTTGGCCAAATCATCCTATAAGAACTATATGGGAGACTTGGTAAGAACACAACCAAGAGAGGTACTGATATTTTCTTCCCTCGCTTCATTAAATCTGTACTTAATTTTAAAAATGCTCAATTGATTGAATTGCCTGGGATAGATAAAAATAGAATAGGCTATCCTAAATCCATGACCAAACTCATTTTTGGTAATTTGGAGACTAGGAATGATGTGGATGTAAGACTTAACATAACTCCCCATATGGAGAGTTTGTTTAGAACTTACCCCCACAACATGCCAACATTTGATGCAAAATCTCAGTTAGCTAAGCCCAAGCAAGTAGAACAAAATGCTAACCCAGGGCTTGCTAACCAACCCTCTCAACCAAACACTTTACCACACACTGACCCAACTGCATCATCCTCTCAAAAGGGTGATGTTAGTAAAAAGAAGAGAAAGGAAGTAATGTCTGCACCCTTGAATATCTTATCTGAAGCAACATTAGCTGTTGAACTAGGTCTAGAAAGTGAGGAACCAGAGTCACCCTTACTAAGGCCAAAGAAGAAGAAAAAAACTAAGACCACCTCTTCAGTCACACAAATGGCTGAAGTTGTAAGATCATGGGCAAACAACTCACAAGATGTATACTCTCAACAGGGTGCATCTATAGAATCAAGCATCCTCCCCAATGCACCTTCTTGTATTGAGTCAGCACAAGGGAGTGATAAGGATGGCACTACACTGAGTGGAGAGCACATCACACTTGAAACTCCCTCTATCTCTCAGGGGGAGTTGCCAAAATCTACTCTACAACACACTCCTCTTCCAGAATCTAACACTGAAATTTCTTTGGAGCCTGTAATTCAAGAAATTGAAGAACAAGGCATTGATCACCAAGAATCCTTTTCTCTTGGTGAGCCAATGGACTCAAGTGACTTAGTGCATGACACTTTGCTCACCACCCAAGACCCACATTTAGATGGTGAGGGAATGCATGCTGGGGCATATCCTAATGACATCATCACAAACACAGAGGCTTCACTAGTTTTTACTAGAGACTCTGTGCCTGTGTCAACTGCTGGTGTAACTCATCCCACTTCTGTGGAGACACCAGTAGTAGAGTCAATCCATCCGGTTACAGAAGTTACATCTATAACTGAGGAGTCTAGTTTACCTAGCTCTAGCTCTGACTTTATGTCACAATGGCTGAAGCCTGTGCAACATGACAGTGCTTCAGGATTAGGGTCTGTTCCACACAAATTGACGGTTGAAGCACTTCAAAGCTTAATTGTGGATCAGATTCCTGAGTTTGTAAAAATAGCTCAGAACCTTGTCACCTCCAACATCTCTAATCCAGACTATGAGGCCATCCTACTATGCCATAGAGATGATGTGGAGATGCAGAAGGCCAAGATTATTGATGATGCTGAGAGAGATGGCAATGCAGATATGGTACTATATACTCCCTCCGTCCCACCCAAATGTTTACATTTGGGTTGGGCACGGAGACCAAGGAGAGAGAGATGGCAATGCAGATGCCTGGCTGCAAGGAAAGAATGATGTAACTCTCAGTGAAGCACTTCAATATCTTAGAGAGGAATACATCACTTCACTGGGCTCCAATGCAAAATCCCTGTCTCCTGGTGAAGTGTATGAAGCTGTCAATGATTCCTACAAGGGTTTCCTCAAGGCTGCATACTATCTTGGCAAGGAAGTCAAAACTGAAGTCAACAGGGTATATGACAAGACAGCCACTTCAGTAGCAGAAGTAAAGAGGGCCTTTAATGCTAAATTTCCTCAATTAGACAGTGTGGTCAAAGATCTCAAACACTGCAACACCACCTGCACCAAGATGGACAATGGCATAGCCCTCCTCACAGATACAGTCAAAGGCCTAGGCATAAGATTTCAAAATCTATCTGACCAGACTACAGAGGCCAATGCCATGCTCAGAACACTGTTCAAAAATCAGTATGGGGACAAGTTGGTCACTGAAGTCCCTGTGCATGAAATGTCCAAGTCTGAAGTGAAAAGACTACAAGATCAATCCCTAACTAGTTTCAAGGCCACTGCACTTTTCACCAAGGTTGATTCTCTTGAAAGGGAGGTGGTGTCTCTCAAAGAATCCAATGCCCATCTGGCAGACAAGGTTACACATCTAACTGAGCAATTGGACACTCAAGCCTCTACCACTGCTAATGTTCTTTTGGATCAACAATCTATGTTGTCTGCCATGATGAAGCACATGGGTATCCCTCTACTTGAAGAATCTTCAACTCCAAAGGCTCCTACTACAGCCTCTGTGCCTGACAACAAGCCTAAGAGGGAGAAGAGGACATCAAGGAACTCAAAATCTAATGAGGAGCCTCAGACTAAGGGGGAGAAACCTAAGGAAAAGGGCATACAGTTAAATGAGGGTGGTCATCAAAGAGCCTCAAAATCTATAACCAATGTGCCAGGAAAAGGTAAAACAAAGGTTGATGAGCCCCCATCTCTGTCTGAGAAACCTAAGCCAGCATCCAAGGATGACAAGCTGAAGAAAGTGGCTGTAGATGAAGTTGCCAATGAAGAATATGAATTTGACATCCCTGACATTGCTAAACAATCCCTTCAAGCTGAACCCTCAGAATTCAAAAATGTGCTTACTCAAAGAGTATGTCAAGAAACTGCAAACTCCAGACTATACCATGACATAGCCTTTCTGAAGCATCTACAAGAGTTAAGGAAAAGAGCCAACTTCCACTACTTTGACTACATCAAGCTTCTTGTGCAAGATGTGTTTCTAGTCACTGTAATGAGAAGAGAAATTGTGCAAACCAATCCCCATGCCATCATTCTTTCTAATGAAAGAGAAGTCTTAGTTCACACTGCCAAGAACCTTTTCACATCCACATTGAAGCCTTTCAAATTCTATCTAGCTCTGAACTTGGAACAATCATCAAGAAGATAGAAATGAATAACTCACCAGACAATGATATGCTCAAGGAGATTCTCACCAAGTGCATGAAATCTCAACTACCTCAAGTAATTCCTCAGCCTCATTGTATTCTATATGAAAAGAGTCAAGACATTGTTGCATTCAGATTTAGCCAACATCTAAAGGCAAACAACATGTCCACCATAAAGTTTCTGGTTGGGGTTCTACATTCAAGGAGTGGAAAATCTGAATCTGAAAAGGAGGCTCTCAACATTCTGGTGAAGTTTATCAACTCTCAATCAGACATCAAGCCAATTGCTCAAGGTGGAAAGTCAAATCAAGACAAGGATGATCATGATAAGAGTGGAAGCAGGGATGGAGATCAAGGGAGATATAAGGGCAGTGATGACAAGAAGAAGAGGGATGATAAAAGCAGAAAGAAGGATGATGACAAGGGTATTGGAAAGGTATATGAAAAGAAGGGTGGAAAACAGCAAGCCATGAACATTATTAATGACACTTCCACCACAACACAAGGCTCAATGTCTAGGGTGGATGTCACTGGTATAACGCCCTAGAAAATTTCGTAATTTTTTTATATTTATTTATTATTAAATGTGAATTATATTATGTGAATATTGCGTGAAGGTGAAATATGTGTGAGATCATATTTATGTGCTTATATGATGAATTATGTGTGCCGTGTAAGTACGTGTATTTTTATTTATATTTTTTATGATTAAAATCTATTTAAAATATGCATTATTGATCTTCTGAGAATTTTATAAAATTATTGGAGTTATAAAAAAAATCATGAATTTTTTTTTGTAATATTATCTTTGTATAATTATTTAGTTTTTAAAATTATTGGGAGAATTATTTTGGGTGTTTAAGTATTTTAAAATGATTTTAAGAGTTTTATTGCTTTTAAAGGATCAAAACTTGTAAAATTCATATTTAATTCGTTTTTTATCCTAAAAATATTTTAAAAATATGGGAAGATAAATAATTTCATTCTTTACGTTTTAAAAAATGAAACTTAGATTTTCCTCAATTGTAACCTAATTATTTTCTATTTTACGAGATGGATTTCAATTGTTTTAATCAGATATTTCTTTGTAAAATTTCCTAAACTACCTTTAACTCCCTTTTATTTCCTAAATCCCTAAATTGGGCAGCATTGTTTCCCATTTCAGTTCTTCAGCCGGTGTCTCTAGAACCCTCTCCAAATATCTTGACTTCTCTCTCAAATTCTCTCAAAATATCGAACTCTCTCAAGGTCTCTTATCTCTCTTTTGTTTCTTCCGTTTAATCTTTTCAGTGTGGTACCTGTTCGGTTCAAGGGAAAAACTCACATCTTTCCTCTCCCCTGTTCGCCCTTGTTTTTTGTGTTTGCTACAATTGCGTTGTGACTGTGTGTGTGCATACGGTGTACTATATATGATGCGTGTAGGGGTGTATTGTGTCCGTGTGGCTGTAGACTTTGTGTAACAGCAGTGGCGTGGGTGTGTATTGAACGACGGATGTGTGTGAGCTAAATGGGTGTTCAAGGCTTAGAGATTTCAGGAGGAGGTAGAAGAAAGAGAGTTGGGGATAAAGAGGAGTGGGGTGTGTCCAAGAAGGTGAGTGTGTGTTGGTAAAGGTAAGGCCGAGAGTGAGCAGAGAGGGAAGTCGAAGGAGATTTAAAGATGATGAGTAAAAGAGAAGAGAGAAACAGGAATTGTGGTGGTAGGTTGATGTGTATGGGCTGGAGTTGTGTGTTTATATATATAATGGTTGAGGAAGAATGATTGTAGCCGTGTGAATGTGGGTGGCTTGAAGTCGAAAAAGGGAAGGAGACTGGTATGTGGTGGCCTGGTGGATGTACGAATGCAGTGTGGGGGTTGTAAGGTTGAGAGCTTGAGGGTGATAAGGGTCAGTAGTAGGGGAAATGGTGGGAGGAAGTAATGAGAAAGAAAGAAGGGTGGCGAGTATGCGGTTGCGGGCTGAGTGAGCGTCTCCTAGTGGTGGTTGCCTCTGGTAAGAGTATAGGAGTGTGTTTTATGCATGGTTATACGTTTATAGTGCAGTGCAAGTAGTGTTAGTGTATATAGAGGATGTACATGTGTTGCTTGTGAGTGTGCAGATGCAGGGCAAGAGAGGCCGAGAGAGAGGGTTTTGACATGCACTGTAATTGTCAATTATGTTAAAAGCTATATTATTTTAGCACTTTCCTTAAATTAGGATTAATAGTGTTAAATGGTGGCCTATTTTGAGTATTCACATTGTTAAACGGATTATGTGTTTATGAGACCTTAATTAATTATATGATGAAATTGTCAAAGGTGTACAATAAGGCACCTTACCATGGTTGGGATGACCTTAAATTCTGTTGACGCGAATAATTGCTTAAAGTGCTTTCGAGTCGATTGTATCCCGATGGGTTAGACGATATTATAAAGGAGGTGTTATCCAGTTTTTCTTATTAAAAATTATTTTATGATTTTTACAGTATTTTGATAAAGATTACTGGTGTACAAATATTATGTGTGTCATGAAATATAATTGTAAGTTGATATTACGTGTTAAGTGCTTATATGACTTTTATGGTTATACATTACTATTCTATTAAGATAATCTGTATGAGCTATAAGTAATAAGTTGTAAAGCGTTATAGGACACGATTGGGCAGAACAGAATTAGATCGCTACGGTCATACGCATACTGAAGTAGTACTTTACCTTTCTATAGGCACGCATGGGAGGTCAGCTAAGAGCCAGCGCATGTGTAAATGGAATGTAGAGAGGAAGGAGATAATTATCGGGACTGGCAAATGATAAAGGAAAAAAAATGGATATGTGATCGAAGAAAGGTCAAGTAGAGACGGATGTAAAGTGATAAAGAGTTAAAGTATTGGAAATGAAAACCCTGTATATTGAGGCAAGTATACTATCCCTCACTTATCGTTCAAGTGATCTGAAACTGTTTCTGTTATTTATGCGATATTTCTTTCAAATCATTTTGCTTGTGTCTATACCCTTCCCTTTTCATTTGGAATGACATGAACTTGTTTCCACTATTTGTAAGGTTTGCTTCCAAATCTTTTGTTTGGGTCTATACCCCTTTCCTTTGTTTTAAGTAACATTTTCCTTTAACTAGCTTTCAGATAATTATTCTCAATTTATTTTTCAATTGTTGACTCTCTCCACCTATCGTTCAGGTGTTGTTTCTTTTAAAATTAATTTATATAAATATTCCTCATTTTTATTAATATTCTCCAAGGAATGTTTTTCTTTAAATTGTTGTAAACTAATTCGAGGTTTAGATTGTCGTTGAAGCATGTGTTGCTCAGTGACGGTTTAAATCGAGAATGAATTGAGATCTTCTTATTTATTCAAACTCATTATTGTCAGGCCGGTTTGGCAGCTAAAGCCTATGAGTGCTTAGTCGACAAGAGTGAGACCTTGAGTAATTGAGAATTTCTTAAATCTTCTTTTGAACTTCCGATTTCTTTATTCCAGGATTATCTTATAAATTGCTGTTAAAGTTCTAGAATCTTAACAATTGCTTTGTTCCCTAATTGATAAATGTTTCCTTGTTGATATATGATGCGTTGTTGATTATGATTCAATCTTAGTAAACCATGCCATGTTCAGTTTAACTTGTTGCTTTGTTGTTTATGATTCCTTGTATCAATTACTTCCCTGATTCTTAATATTTTATGGTTGCTCATTAAAGTTGATAAATTAATTAAAGATGTTTTTAAAATTCCTTATACTGGGCTGATCTGTTATCAGTGAGTTTAAGGACTGAAAAGTGAAATGTTTTAAATTATTAATAATAAATTTGTTTATAAATTGGAAAAGCGTAAGAGGCTAGGGTGGTCCTAGTCCAGCACTTTTACTTAGCGTAAGAGGCTAGGGTGGTCCTAGTCCAGCATTAAAGGCCAATGTGTTGCCTAATTGGGAACCCAATTTCAAAGGAAGGGGGACTTTACGTGGCTGATCACCCGTATTGTCCGTAATGAGGAGAATAATAATCAACTTAAATATTTTTTTTTAAAAAATAGGTTTTATGAAAAGTATGTTTCAAAGTTGAAAGGGGTTTTAAAGAAAGGAATGTTTTGATAAGATATATATGTTTCAAGGTAAATGGACATTAGTTTTGAAATTGTGGATATTAAAGTTAGTTGTTTTCTACTTGATAAAATTTGGAAACTCAGTAAAATAAAGAGATTAAGGATGGATAGAAGTTTCCCAGTTATTCCCTTCGCGAGTAACATTGTACGTTGAAAGTGGAGTAAGAATGATTGGGGGATTTCTTGATATTCTTTTTCTCAAAGTTTTATCTGAGGCAGTGATGGTTTGTAGTAAATGGAAAAGTTTTACCTTATGATTGAAATTGAATGATCTCTTGAGATAAAGTACTCATTGATATCGTTCATCAATGAATTATCGTAATACAGTTGTTTCACTATATTATTAACTTGCTGAGCGTTCTTTGGCTCACTCTTGCTTTGTTTTACCTAACCCTTTGCAGTTAGGATTAAGGATGATCTACTACATTTATCCCTGCGAATGAGAGCGATGAGACATTCTATACAGGATAGATTTCGGAGCTAGAGCGGGTAAGCACAAATTGCGATTGCGCTACAAATTAGATGGTATAGTAATTTTGTATTCGGAGCAGAAATAGAAGTTGTAATAATTTGTATAATTTAGATTCTTGTTTCATGCCATAACCTGGAATTGATCCTCGGTCAGGAATCGTTGGTGTATTAAGCTTTATTTATAATTGTGAGTTGAAATTTGGTTTGAGTTAAAATACAGGTGGATAGTCCGATTTACGGATACTTCATACCGAAAATTTCTAAAATTCCCCTGTATCAAAATCTATTTTATTATAAAAAGTATATTTTCAGTATTGGGAAGTCGGGGCGTTACAAGTTGGTATCAGAGCCACAGGTTATGGTCACTGAAATAAGTTAGGATGATTAAGTATACGTATTTAAGTGGGACGTTATATAGAACGATTTAGGATAAGATTCGACTTAGGTTATTATGATAACGGTTGCGACATTGGGTAGCATTTCGACTTATCGCGTGAGCCAGAATTCGATTTATTCGAAGGTACGACTTTGGACGAGGCAGTTGATTCGGCACCGCCTACATTAAATAGACGACCGGAGTTACCAGCTTAGAGGATGCTACGTGTGGACCTTCGTGTATGTTCTAGAATTTCTTTTGCGACTTTAGTTACTCCATGAATGATATAGAAAGTGCGCAAAGACGGTAAACAAGATGCAAAATGTGATTTCTTGAATGTGATGGAGTAAGGACATGGTTATTCATTACTAGCCGTTGATTTCATTTAATTTATTGATTAAGGAGATTTAACCTTTCTTTCTATTTCTTCTTATCTTGATAATACCCCATCACCTTTGATAATCAACTACATTTCAATTGATGACGAATTTTTCAAATTCATTTAAACACATTTCTATTTTTCAAAGATACCTCTATTTTTCAGGGGATCACTTGATTCAACATGATGCATATAAATTATTGAGACCCTTGAAATCTTTCTAATTTCCCCGAATAATTGATATTCCTTATTCAACATTGTACATCTATAAACTTTTTGAAAACTTTTGAATTCTTTTTGTTTCTCTTTGAATACTTAACCTTATTTATTCTGACTGGAATGAACAACCCTGTGTATAAAGGGGATTCAGGGACATCGTATCTATGTGATAGAAGTCTGGTGGGACGCCACTAATTGTGTTTGTCATGAAAGTACAGAAGGTTGGCCCCCTTCTTGTGCTATGGTGGTTGACCTAAGTGACAAATGCAACCTGAAATTAGTTCAATGATCATATTGATCTCTCAGTTAAATTCTTTTATAAAATTCTTATCAAACAAAACTCATCTTATATTCATACATGTTAATACTTGTCTATTCTATTGATCCCTTTTGTTATAAACCCTTGTGATTTCTAAAAGTTATCAATGATTGAGAGCAGTAAAGATGGAGACGATGAAATTTTGAATGGTGTAAGCTACAATTACGTCAAATGAAAATTCGATGAGCAGGTTTGAGAATTGAAGTTAAAGTAAAGATTGAACATGAAGTTATCTTACGCATTGGATTGTCAACACACGTACAAGATTCGATAATATGGAGAACTGAGTATGGTTAAGTAGCAGATGACAAGGACATAAGAAGAGCATATATACGATTTCTTAGTACGAGCTTTGCAATTGGAAGAACTATAATTTTCAGGATATGACTAGAGGATCGAAGTGAATGCCGTGACGATGAAGCAGTAATGAATCAGGTTAGGCCTAAGACTCCAGCAGAGATCGAAAGCTTTGAAGGACCAGCTAGGAATTACCGAAGGTTGTCAAAGATTTTACCAAGATAGGTACAGCAGTGGACAAGCCTACAAATCAGGAAACGAAGGGATAAAGGTGGAGAAAGTTTTCAGGAGTCAAGGAAGAGATTGAAAACCGTCCCAGAGTCAGTGCAACCGGATGGACAAAGAAAGGATGAATGTGATTATGAGTAGGAGCGTAGAAGTTGTATAAATCGTTTTAGTCGCGTGAATTTTATTTTAAAGACTTAATTTTTTTTAATTACATGTTATTGCAAGTCGAGGCAAGTTTCATTTTAGTATTATATATGCGAAGTATTATCGATGATTGGGTTAGTACTTGAGACGTTGTGTACAGGGAATAGTCTATTATACGAATAGGTTATGTCCGATTTTCGGTAAAAAAGGATCGCCACGTACGAGTAGTATCTAGAATTAACGAGATATGTAAACCCAAGGTTTAAGTTTATTTTGGAATTTGAAGGCTTACAGGATGAGCCTATCGATATATGAGTTGAATTAAAGGAATCCTAGACTGGAAGAAATGACTTGGAAATTGAAAGAGAAATGTTTGAGAATACCGTCATATATTTTCTTACGGTTGATTCTGAGGACAGAATCCTATTAAGGGGGGAAGGATATAACGCCCTAGAAAATTTCGTATTTTTTTTATATTTATTTATTATTAAATGTGAATATTGCGTGAAGGTGAAATATGTGTGAGATCATATTTATGTGCTTATATGATGAATTATGTGTGCCGTGTAAGTACGTGTATTTTTATTTATATTTTTTATGATTAAAATCTATTTAAAATATGCATTATTGATCTTCTGAGAATTTTATAAAATTATTGGAGTTATAAAAAAAATCATGAATTTTTTTTGTAATATTATCTTTGTATAATTATTTAGTTTTTAAAATTATTGGGAGAATTATTTTGGGTGTTTAAGTATTTTAAAATGATTTTAAGAGTTTTATTGCTTTTAAAGGATCAAAACTTGTAAAATTCATATTTAATTCGTTTTTTATCCTAAAAATATTTTAAAAATATGGGAAGATAAATAATTTCATTCTTTACGTTTTAAAAAATGAAACTTAGATTTTCCTCAATTGTAACCTAATTATTTTCTATTTTACGAGATGGATTTCAATTGTTTTAATCAGATATTTCTTTGTAAAATTTCCTAAACTACCTTTAACTCCCTTTTATTTCCTAAATCCCTAAATTGGGCAGCATTGTTTCCCATTTCAGTTCTTCAGCCGGTGTCTCTAGAACCCTCTCCAAATATCTCGACTTCTCTCTCAAATTCTCTCAAAATATCGAACTCTCTCAAGGTCTCTTATCTCTCTTTTGTTTCTTCCGTTTAATCTTTTCAGTGTGGTACCTGTTCGGTTCAAGGGAAAAACTCACATCTTTCCTCTCCCCTGTTCGCCCTTGTTTTTGGTGTTTGCTACAACTGCGTTGTGACTGTGTGTGTGCATACGGTGTACTATATATGATGCGTGTAGGGGTGTATTGTGTCCGTGTGGCTGTAGACTTTGTGTAACAGCAGTGGCGTGGGTGTGTATTGAACGACGGATGTGTGTGAGCTAAATGGGTGTTCAAGGCTTAGAGATTTCAGGAGGAGGTAGAAAAAAGAGAGTTGGGGATAAAAAGGAGTGGGGTGTGTCCAAGAAGGTGAGTGTGTGTTGGTAAAGGTGTTGGAATTCGGGCATGAAAACGCAGCGGATAATACGTAAATAACAATTAAAAACGAATTCCAAAGCCCGGATCCATGTATAAAATTGATGATCATGGTATAAATACTCAAGAACAAGATAGTACCTTGTTAAGCTTTCCTATGGATGACAAATGGAGATCCTAGCTTGTTGATCTTGAGAGCAAAAACTTGTTGATCTTGAGAGCTAGAAGTGTAACTCCTCCACCGGTATCCACACTTGAATGCTTGCTTGAATCGTCGAACGATTACGCCACGGAAATTGGTACTAGCCAAAATAAATAATCCGAAATGTGTTCTTGACTTAGCTTAATTTTCTCTCTAGCTTCTCAACTGAAAAATTTCAGTTTGGTTGTCTCAAATGACTAGCCAACTCTTGGCTTATAAAGAGAAATAAAGTAAAATGGAGCCTTAAACAATTAGACCATTTTTATTTAAACAAATCTTATTTATTTAAATTAATTAATTAAGTCATACTTAATTAATCAAATAAGTCAAGAAAATACATCTTCAAATTTTATCTTTAACTAATTAAGTCTCACTTAATTAATTTCATAAAATTCGAATTATTATTTATTATTAATTTAAAATCATAATTTAAATTATTATTAATTTAAATTCATGAAATAAATTAATTTCCCTTTTAAACATTCTTTGTGTGTGACCCTGTAGGTTATTATTTCATTGGCAATAATTTTATTCTTTAATAAAATTATAAACAATAAGCGGCGTCTAGTAACACATTATTGCTACCCAATAAAACAATAATTAAATCAACGATTCAATTAACCTTTTATGACTAATGTTCCATGTAATATAATCCCTTTAAATCATGATATTATAGATTAAACTCGAGGCATGTAATGTGTCATCCTCTTCATAATTTAATCTTCATTTTCTTGATCGATGAGTAGACTATTTAATCAAATCAACATTTGAGCATGGCCATGCATTTCATAGTCTCACTCAAACAAGAGGCCGATAATATCACTCCTTTATCAGGAGATTTAAATCCCATCTAGATCGTTCATATTTCTCACATGATTCATAATATATCCGATATTCACCTTTATCATTATCCGGTTAAAGATAACTTTTGACGAATTCAAAATATATTAATTCTCATGTAGAATTATAACGACTTCAGGTCTAAGGATCATTACACCATTATCACTGTGAGAATACATATGACACATTTATTATTTACCATGATGTATCTCACTGTGGGTCTGTCCAGTATCCTGTACTCGTACAGTTACCTATGCATTGCTTTTAGTATCTTCATACTTATGACCAATGAGATGTGGTCATCAGTCAATTATCATACTAGCCTCAGTGTATTATTATTGTCCTAATTAATAATAATACTCGGTTAGGGACATTTAAGAATATGATACGATCATTATATAATCTCATGTTCAAGTCACATACTTGCAACTATATAATTTGTATCAAGATTCTAAGGACATTTATTATACTTTATTTATTTCGCAGTAAATAAAGCCAATAATAAACATATATATATCAAATATATAAAATCACTCAAACATAAATATAATATATACATTGCCTCTAGGGCACCAATACTAACAATCTCCCACTTGCACTAGAGCCAATCACCCATGTATCGAATACCCATGCTACTAGTGTGACATTCATGCTTCTGCTGCGACAGAGCCTTAGTCAGCGGGTCTGCAATATTATCATCAGTATGCACTTTACATATGTGAATATCCCCTCTATCATTTATCTCTCGAATAAGGTGATATCTCCGAAGTATATGCTTTGTTCTACTATGAGCTCTCGGCTCCTTGGCTTGTGCTATAGCTCCATTATTATCGTAGTAAAGATCTATGGGATCTGCGATCGATGGAACGACACCAAGGTCTGTAATGAACTTCCGTAACCATACAGCTTCCTTGGCTGCCTCACATGCAGCAATATACTCGGATTCCATTGTAGAATCAGCTACTGTCTCTTGCTTCGAACTTTTCCAGCTTACAGCACCTCCATTTAGGCAAAACACAAATCCAGACTGAGACACAGAGTCATCTCTGTCAGTCTGAAAACTAGCATCCGTGTAACCCTTTACCGTTAGCTTTTCTTCACCTCCATACACCAAGAATGAATCTTTAGTCCTTTTCAAGTACTTAAGAATATTCTTGACCGCCGTCCAGTGACCTTCACCTGGATTAGACTGGTATCTGCTCGTCATGCTCAAAGCATACGAGACATCGGGACGAGTACATATCATTGCATACATGATAGATCCAATTGCTGAAGCATATGGAATCTTACTCATGCGGTCTTTATCATCTAATGATTTAGGACCATTCTCTTTTGAGATCGTTATCCCATGAGATACAGGGACATATCCCCTTTTTGCATCTTGCATTCCAAAACGATGCAAAATTTTGTCAATATATGTACTTTGGCTTAAGCCGATTAATCTTCTTGATCTATCTCTATAGATCCTGATCCCTAATATATAGGTAGCTTCGCCCAAGTCTTTCATAGAAAAACTTTGTCCTAACCAAGTCTTTACAGCCTGTAGAAAAGGAATGTCATTCCTTATTATTAATATATCATCGACATATAATACTAGGAATGCCACATGGCTCCCACTAAACTTTTTGTAAACACATGGTTCATCCATGTTCTGAATAAAGCCAAAACCTTTGACTATTTCATCAAACCGAATGTTCCATCTCCGAGAGGACTACTTCAATCCATAAATGGATCTACGCAGCTTACATACTTTTCCAGCATCCTTTGGATTTCTAAAACCTTCAGGTTGTGTCATGTACACATCCTCTTCAAGGCTTCCATTAAGGAAGGCGGTTTTGACATCCATCTGCCATATCTCGTAATCATAGTAAGCTGCTATTGCAAGCATAATTCTGATGGATTTTATCATTGCTACTGGTGAGAAGGTTTCATCATAGTCAATACCATGAATTTGTTTGAAACCTTTTGCAACCAGTCGAGCTTTATAGGTCTGTATATTACCTTCCATGTCGATTTTCTTCTTGAAAATCCATTTGCACTCGATAGGTTTTACCCCTTCAGGTGGATCAACCAAAGTCCATACTTGGTTTTCATACATGGAATCCATTTCAGAATTCATGGCTTCTTGCCATCTCTTAGAGTCTGGTGAGTTCATAGCATCTTGATAGGTGAGAGGCTCATCTTGATCTATGAGCATCACATCGCCATTTTCAATTAGAAGAAATCCATAATTTCTTCTTGAATCATAGCGAGTCCTACTAGATCTACGAACGACCTGTGTTTCTTGAGCAGTGTTATCTTGTATATCTTGCTCATGCTCCATCTCAGGTTCAATGTTATCAAGTGGTTCTCGATCTTCATCGAGATCTATTTTCCTCCCACTGTCTTTTCTAGAGACTAGCTCTCTTTCTAAAAATACAGCAGTTCGAGCAACAATTACTTTGTTCTCTGAAGGATTATAGAAAGAATAACCCTTTGTTTCATTTGGGTATCCCACAAAAATACATTTTTCAGATTTTGGTCCAAGCTTGTCTGACATTAGGCGATTCACAAACGCTTCACATCCCCATACTTTCATAAAGGACATGCTTTGACGTTTTTCTGTCCATATCTCATATGGAGTTTGTTGAACCGTTTTAGTAGGAACACGGTTTAGTGTATATGCAGCCGTTTCCAGGGCATAACCCCAGAAACTAATTGGAAGATCTGCTTGACTCATCATTGATCGCACCATGTCCAACAAGGTACGATTCCTCCTTTCAGAAACCCCATTCCATTGTGGTGTTCCAGGAGGAGTGAGTTGTGATACAATACCACACTCCCTCAAATAGTTCTTAAACTCATGGCTTAAGTATTCACCTCCTCGATCAGATCTTAGAGTTTTTATGCTTTCGCCAGTTTGCTTTTCTACTTCTGCCTTATACTCTTTGAACTTTTCAAATGCTTCAGATTTGTTCTTCAAAAGATACACATATCCGTATCTACTGAAATCATCAGTAAACGTAATGAAGTAGAAATAGCCACCCCTTGCCATCGATCTCATAGGACCACATACATCGCTATGTATTAGTTCTAGTCGTACGGTGGCCCTCTTACCCTGTCCGGTAAAAGGAGCTTTAGTCATCTTGCCTAGTAAACAAGCCTCGCATTCATCATATGATTCAAAATCAAATTGATCCAAGAAACCATCTTGATGTAACTTGGAAATGCGTTTCTCGTTTATATGGCCTAGACGACAGTGCCAAAGGTATGTTTGATTTGAGTCATTTGTTTTAAGTCGTTTGTTATTTACGTTCAAGATAGGAGTATCTAAATTAAGAACATACAAACCGTTAAATAACTGTGCAACACCATAGGTAATGTCATTCAAACCAAAAGAGCAACCATTGTCTTTAAAGGTAAATGAAAAACCTTTCTTGTCTAAACAAGAAACAGAAATAATGTTTCTACAAATAGAAGGCACATACAAACAGTTTTCAAGTTCTAATATAAGCCCAGTGGGCAATGATAAATGGTAAGTCCCTATAGCCAAAGCAGCAACCTTTGCTCCGTTGCCAACTCGTAGGTCTACCTCTCCCTTAGCCAGTGTCCTACTCCTTTGCAGTTCCTGCACATTTATACAAATGTGAGAACCACATCCGGTATCCAATACCCAAGATGTAGAAGTAGACAAATTGACTTCTATAACATAAATACCTGAAGTAGAAGTCTGGCCAGCAGCCTTCTTCTTCTTCATCTCTTCCAAATAGGCATGACAGTTTCTCCTCCAGTGTCCCGGTTTACCACAGTGGTGACAATCACCCTTTTCGACACCTCCTTTAGGCTTAATAGCCTTCTTGGGAGCAGAATTAGGATTGGCAACAGATTTGGATGCAATCCTCTTCTTATTGCCTTTCCACTTTCTTTTCCCTTTGGCTCCCCCTTTGTTCACCATCAGCATGGGAGCAGGGGATTCCTTCTGAATGTTGGTTTCAGCAGTTCTTAACATGCCCAACAATTCAGTGGGTGTCTTATCTATCTCATTCATGTTGTAGTTCATAACGAATTGAGAAAAGTTCTTGTTAAGTGATTGTAAGATCAAATCTATTTGAGCCTCCGGACCAATCGGGAAGCCCAAGGTACTTAGTTGTTCAATGTACCCAATCATCTTAAGAACGTGTGGTCCAACCGGGTCTCGTTCTCCCTGTTTACAAGCATACAAAGCCTTGCTCGTATCATATCTCTCCTGGCGAGCTTGTCCCTCAAACATGCTTTTGAGGTGCTCGATTATTTCATAAGCATTCATCAACTCATGTTGCTTTTGAATCTCAGGAGCCATGCATGCAAGCATAAGGCATGACACATCAGTTGAGTCATCCAAATGCTTCTGATAAGCATTATGCTCGGCACGTGTGGCTCCAACAGGAAGAGGATTTGGGTGAGGAACTTCAATGACATAGAGCTTTCGCTCCTGCCTGAGGACAATCCTCAAGTTCCTAAACCAATCTAGGAAGTTTGTCCCTGTCAGCTTTTCCTTTTCTAGGACTGATCGTATCGAAAAGTGTTTTGTGTTGTTTGCCATTTATTATCTACAATTTTGTAATAGCGCATAAAATGAGTTAGTTTGCATGTTTCGTAAAACCAATTATGTTCAAGTTGATTTATAGCATATCCGTAATATACCTCCCACTATTTTTATCAAATTAATAGCCCTTACTATCAATTCGGAAAATTGTTCCCATAAAACCTTTCTTAGTGAGCCAAGATCCATATTTTGTCATATTTTAAGTCAGCTTTGGCTTTCCTCTTAAATATGATTATTTAGGTAGACCGTTATGTCAATTATATCGTATATAACTCTTGGATAGCTTAGTGAACAACATATTGCTCCGATCTATCTAATAGATTTCACTAAACTCTATGCTTCTAAGTTCATAATCCCATTATGACGACTTATTTAAGTTGGACCCAATAACAACAATTCAAGTAAGCTTGTTTACTTAATCACATCTCACCACGATAAAAGAGAAGCCCTTGCTTTGGCAAATCCACTCCTCAATGATCTAGGATTCAATGAGTGTTATTTGTTGGAAAGCATCTGTTTAACTTAATATTTCTTAAGGGATTTTTAGAAAAATTTAACGATCTTGATCGTTTGTTTAAATCTTAAATCGTTACAGATTTTATCTTGTTTAAACATGGCATATGTGTCGTATCTAATACATACATTCTAAAATTATCCATACATCCATGCATCCATACATATATCTAACATATCCATGCAATATATGTAAAGTGCAGTTACGAAAAATTAAACGTGCGATGGTTATGGCCCGATCCTATGCGATCTTTTCGAGCTAATGAAAAGATCAAGGTCAATCTATGGTTGTAATAACTAATTATTACATAATTCTTCATTGCTTCCTAAGCCTCCATTGATTACCTCCAAGCTCGTTTTGAAATACATTACAAAAGAACTCGAGTTGCATTCGAGATATAATAATTACAAGAATAACGACATGCAAGTCGTATTTAATTATTACAGACCATAAATAAAATTACAACATTTATTCTACGGGTCTTTAGGCCATAACCAATGCACCATGCTCATATAACAATTATAGACATCACATTAATCATGATCACATCGATTAATATTTAACTCCTTAATTTAAATACCTAATTATTTAAAAAGGAATTAAAATCAAATTTAATTAATTAAATTCGAATTAAAATTAATTAAACTCTTTAAAAAAAATTAATCCGAATTAAAAAAAAAATTAATTAAAAAAAATCGAATTTAATAATAATATTTAAATTCATAATTTAAAATATATTATTAAAATTCGAAATTAAATTAATTAATAAAATTTTGAATTAATAATAATTTTTAAATCCATGATTTAAATATTCAATTATTAAAACTTTAATCATTAAGAACATTAGGAATCTAATGATTAAAACCATTAAGTTTTCTTTTTATAAAGTAAAAGCTAAAAGAAAATTTTAAAAGAAAAAGTTTAGAATATTAAACAAAACTAATCAACACAGCACTGAGCACTCCTACTGAGATCTGTAGACAACACAGCCGACGCGCATGTCAAACATGCGCACCACCTGCTACCTACTGCTAATACGCATTACAAGAATGCGCAAGTCCTGTATTAACCTGCTGATACGCATTTCACGAATGCGCAACCTGTTTATATATCTGACGACACGCATTTCACGAATGCGTTACACCTGTTATACCAGAAATTGCAGAAACTTCCCAGAAACTATGCAGACTGTTCTTATCAGTTTTGATCAATTCAAAAATTATTCTAATGATGTGTTTAACATATCTAGCATATAGTACATCATCCAAAACATGTTATAACAATTTATAACATCATACAAACAATTATAACAATTTATAAATAATCTTTTGTATGTTAAAATGAAGCATGGCATAATTCAAAAAATTCATGAATGTTTCATTTTCAAGAACACAACACCAAATCATCCTTTTATACATGTAGCTCTGATACCATTGTTGGAATTCGGGCATGAAAACGCAGCGGATAATACGTAAATAACAATTAAAAACGAATTCCAAAGCCCGGATCCATGTATAAAATTGATGATCATGGTATAAATACTCAAGAACAAGATAGTACCTTGTTAAGCTTTCCTATGGATGACAAATGGAGATCCTAGCTTGTTGATCTTGAGAGCAAAAACTTGTTGATCTTGAGAGCTAGAAGTGTAACTCCTCCACCGGTATCCACACTTGAATGCTTGCTTGAATCGTCGAACGATTACGCCACGGAAATTGGTACTAGCCAAAATAAATAATCCGGAATGTGTTCTTGACTTAGCTTAATTTTCTCTCTAGCTTCTCAACTGAAAAATTTCAGTTTGGTTGTCTCAAATGACTAGCCAACTCTTGGCTTATAAAGAGAAATAAAGTAAAATGGAGCCTTAAACAATTAGGCCATTTTTATTTAAACAAATCTTATTTATTTAAATAAATTAATTAAGTCATACTTAATTAATCAAATAAGTCAAGAAAATACATCTTCAAATTTTATCTTTAACTAATTAAGTCTCACTTAATTAATTTCATAAAATTCGAATTATTATTTATTATTAATTTAAAATCATAATTTAAATTATTATTAATTTAAATTCATGAAATAAATTAATTTCCCTTTTAAACATTCTTTGTGTGTGACCCTGTAGGTTATTATTTCATTGGCAATAATTTTATTCTTTAATAAAATTATAAACAATAAGCGGCGTCTAGTAACACATTATTGCTACCCAATAAAACAATAATTAAATCAACGATTCAATTAACCTTTTATGACTAATGTTCCATGTAATATAATCCCTTTAAATCATGATATTATAGATTAAACTCGAGGCATGTAATGTGTCATCCTCTTCATAATTTAATCTTCATTTTCTTGATCGATGAGTAGACTATTTAATCAAATCAACATTTGAGCATGGCCATGCATTTCATAGTCTCACTCAAACAAGAGGCCGATAATATCACTCCTTTATCAGGAGATTTAAATCCCATCTAGATCGTTCATATTTCTCACATGATTCATAATATATCCGATATTCACCTTTATCATTATCCGGCTAAAGATAACTTTTGACGAATTCAAAATATATTAATTCTCATGTAGAATTATAACGACTTCAGGTCTAAGGATCATTACACCATTATCACTGTGAGAATACATATGACACATTTATTATTTACCATGATGTATCTCACTATGGGTCTGTCCAGTATCTTGTACTCGTACAGTTACCTATGCATTGCTTTTAGTATCTTCATACTTATGACCAATGAGATGTGGTCATCAGTCAATTATCATACTAGCCTCAGTGTATTATTATTGTCCTAATTAATAATAATACTCGGTTAGGGACATTTAAGAATATGATACGATCATTATATAATCTCATGTTCAAGTCACATACTTGCAACTATATAATTTGTATCAAGATTCTAAGGACATTTATTATACTTTATTTATTTCGCAGTAAATAAAGCCAATAATAAACATATATATATCAAATATATAAAATCACTCAAACATAAATATAATATATACATTGCCTCTAGGGCACCAACTTTTCAGTGTGGTACCTGTTCGGTTCAAGGGAAAAACTCACATCTTTCCTCTCCCCTGTTCGCCCTTGTTTTTGGTGTTTGCTACAACTGCGTTGTGACTGTGTGTGTGCATACGGTGTACTATATATGATGCGTGTAGGGGTGTATTGTGTCCGTGTGGCTGTAGACTTTGTGTAACAGCAGTGGCGTGGGTGTGTATTGAACGACGGATGTGTGTGAGCTAAATGGGTGTTCAAGGCTTAGAGATTTCAGGAGGAGGTAGAAGAAAGAGAGTTGGGGATAAAGAGGAGTGGGGTGTGTCCAAGAAGGTGAGTGTGTGTTGGTAAAGGTAAGGCCGAGAGTGAGCAGAGAGGGAAGTCGAAGGAGATTTAAAGATGATGAGTAAAAGAGAAGAGAGAAACAGGAATTGTGGTGGTAGGTTGATGTGTATGGGCTGGAGTTGTGTGTTTATATATATAATGGTTGAGGAAGAATGATTGTAGCCGTGTGAATGTGGGTGGCTTGAAGTCGAAAAAGGGAAGGAGACTGGTATGTGGTGGCCTGGTGGATGTACGAATGCAGTGTGGGGGTTGTAAGGTTGAGAGCTTGAGGGTGATAAGGGTCAGTAGTAGGGGAAATGGTGGGAGGAAGTAATGAGAAAGAAAGAAGGGTGGCGAGTATGCGGTTGCGGGCTGAGTGAGCGTCTCCTAGTGGTGGTTGCCTCTGGTAAGAGTATAGGAGTGTGTTTTATGCATGGTTATACGTTTATAGTGCAGTGCAAGTAGTGTTAGTGTATATAGAGGATGTACATGTGTTGCTTGTGAGTGTGCAGATGCAGGGCAAGAGAGGCCGAGAGAGAGGGTTTTGACATGCACTGTAATTGTCAATTATGTTAAAAGCTATATTATTTGAAAAATGCTAGAGGTACCAAAATTAGGTACCAAAAGTTGTTACCAAATGATGTGGCTTGTTTTAATTGGTTATAGTTATAGTGGGCCCGCCAGGGCTCTCCAATCAAAATATTTTAAATTGACAAGTGTTTGTTGCCATGTCATTTGGTACCCAATTTTGGTACCCAATTTGGTACCTGTAGCACTACTCATATTATTTTAGCACTTTCCTTAAATTAGGATTAATAGTGTTAAATGGTGGCCTATTTTGAGTATTCACATTGTTAAACGGATTATGTGTTTATGAGACCTTAATTAATTATATGATGAAATTGTCAAAGGTGTACAATAAGGCACCTTACCATGGTTGGGATGACCTTAAATTCTGTTGACGCGAATAATTGCTTAAAGTGCTTTCGAGTCGATTGTATCCCGATGGGTTAGACGATATTATAAAGGAGGTGTTATCCAGTTTTTCTTATTAAAAATTATTTTATGATTTTTGCAGTATTTTGATAAAGATTACTGGTGTACAAATATTATGTGTGTCATGAAATATAATTGTAAGTTGATATTACGTGTTAAGTGCTTATATGACTTTTATGGTTATACATTACTATTCTATTAAGATAATCTGTATGAGCTATAAGTAATAAGTTGTAAAGCGTTATAGGACACGATTGGGCAGAACAGAATTAGATCGCTACGGTCATACGCATACTGAAGTAGTACTTTACCTTTCTATAGGTACGCATGGGAGGTCAGCTAAGAGCCAGCGCATGTGTAAATGGAATGTAGAGAGGAAGGAGATAATTATCGGGACTGGCAAATGATAAAGGAAAAAAAATGGATATGTGATCGAAGAAAGGTCAAGTAGAGACGGATGTAAAGTGATAAAGAGTTAAAGTATTGGAAATGAAAACCCTGTATATTGAGGCAAGTATACTATCCCTCACTTATCGTTCAAGTGATCTGAAACTGTTTCTGTTATTTATGCGATATTTCTTTCAAATCATTTTGCTTGTGTCTATACCCTTCCCTTTTCATTTGGAATGACATGAACTTGTTTCCACTATTTGTAAGGTTTGCTTCCAAATCTTTTGTTTGGGTCTATACCCCTTTCCTTTGTTTTAAGTAACATTTTCCTTTAACTAGCTTTCAGATAATTATTCTCAATTTATTTTTCAATTGTTGACTCTCTCCACCTATCGTTCAGGTGTTGTTTCTTTTAAAATTAATTTATATAAATATTCCTCATTTTTATTAATATTCTCCAAGGAATGTTTTTCTTTAAATTGTTGTAAACTAATTCGAGGTTTAGATTGTCGTTGAAGCATGTGTTGCTCAGTGACGGTTTAAATCGAGAATGAATTGAGATCTTCTTATTTATTCAAACTCATTATTGTCAGGCCGGTTTGGCAGCTAAAGCCTATGAGTGCTTAGTCGACAAGAGTGAGACCTTGAGTAATTGAGAATTTCTTAAATCTTCTTTTGAACTTCCGATTTCTTTATTCCAGGATTATCTTATAAATTGCTGTTAAAGTTCTAGAATCTTAACAATTGCTTTGTTCCCTAATTGATAAATGTTTCCTTGTTGATATATGATGCGTTGTTGATTATGATTCAATCTTAGTAAACCATGCCATGTTCAGTTTAACTTGTTGCTTTGTTGTTTATGATTCCTTGTATCAATTACTTCCCTGATTCTTAATATTTTATGGTTGCTCATTAAAGTTGATAAATTAATTAAAGATGTTTTTAAAATTCCTTATACTGGGCTGATCTGTTATCAGTGAGTTTAAGGACTGAAAAGTGAAATGTTTTAAATTATTAATAATAAATTTGTTTATAAATTGGAAAAGCGTAAGAGGCTAGGGTGGTCCTAGTCCAGCACTTTTACTTAGCGTAAGAGGCTAGGGTGGTCCTAGTCCAGCATTAAAGGCCAATGTGTTGCCTAATTGGGAACCCAATTTCAAAGGAAGGGGGACTTTACGTGGCTGATCACCCGTATTGTCCGTAATGAGGAGAATAATAATCAACTTAAATATTTTTTTTAAAAAAATAGGTTTTATGAAAAGTATGTTTCAAAGTTGAAAGGGGTTTTAAAGAAAGGAATGTTTTGATAAGATATATATGTTTCAAGGTAAATGGACATTAGTTTTGAAATTGTGGATATTAAAGTTAGTTGTTTTCTACTTGATAAAATTTGGAAACTCAGTAAAATAAAGAGATTAAGGATGGATAGAAGTTTCCCAGTTATTCCCTTCGCGAGTAACATTGTACGTTGAAAGTGGAGTAAGAATGATTGGGGGATTTCTTGATATTCTTTTTCTCAAAGTTTTATCTGAGGCAGTGATGGTTTGTAGTAAATGGAAAAGTTTTACCTTATGATTGAAATTGAATGATCTCTTGAGATAAAGTACTCATTGATATCGTTCATCAATGAATTATCGTAATACAGTTGTTTCACTATATTATTAACTTGCTGAGCGTTCTTTGGCTCACTCTTGCTTTGTTTTACCTAACCCTTTGCAGTTAGGATTAAGGATGATCTACTACATTTATCCCTGCGAATGAGAGCGATGAGACATTCTATACAGGATAGATTTCGGAGCTAGAGCGGGTAAGCACAAATTGCGATTGCGCTACAAATTAGATGGTATAGTAATTTTGTATTCGGAGCAGAAATAGAAGTTGTAATAATTTGTATAATTTAGATTCTTGTTTCATGCCATAACCTGGAATTGATCCTCGGTCAGGAATCGTTGGTGTATTAAGCTTTATTTATAATTGTGAGTTGAAATTTGGTTTGAGTTAAAATACAGGTGGATAGTCCGATTTACGGATACTTCATACCGAAAATTTCTAAAATTCCCCTGTATCAAAATCTATTTTATTATAAAAAGTATATTTTCAGTATTGGGAAGTCGGGGCGTTACAACTGGTAATGATTCATCAAAATCTACATCTCTGGCATATGCAACTGTTTTGGCACCTCAAGAAGTGAAGGGGATTCAAATCAAGAAACCATGTGTATGTCTCAGAAAGCAAACTGCTAATGGAATACTACTATGGTCTACCAACAAGGGTCATAAGTTTCTGCCTAGCAACCATGTAAAAAGGATCAAATTCAAACAAGCTGCAAGAAAACCAAAGCTATCCAAATCAAGGACTCTGACAATCTATCCAGGCTTAAAACTCCAACCACTAGATGAAGACTTTGATGAAGACCAATTGCAATATCTAAGAGCTCAAAGAATCTACTATGCTGCCATTATGAATAACTGCCTTGAGATTAAATATACTGATGGAAGGGAGAAGAAATTCAAACAAGGACAGTGTCAAAATTGGGGCAAGCTATATGAAATAGAAAGAATCATTGCATTATTGGACTCTGAAGATAAAGTGGAGAAAGTATGGAAGCTGGAGTTGATTGATTTTGTAAAGATGAAGAGAGACTATGCTGAGAAGATAAGAAAGGGGTGCTTTTAGAAATGGCTAGAAAGGGAGAAGGAGATTGATAGGCTGGAAGTTGAAGCAGAAAAGCTAAGGGCAAAAGGATTGTGTAGAGTTCAATTCAATCCCTATGTGGTGAAGTATAGGAGGAGAAATGAAGATAATGTCAATATAAGAATGAACCTACTCAGTCACTATCCTGCCAACATTCTGAAACCAGTACTTGAAGATTTCAAAGACTCTATCATGCTTGAAGAATTGGATGCTCTGGCAGAGATCATAAAGGCTATGGATGATAATGCAAGAAAGGAGAAAGAAAGAAAACAGAAAGCATATGATGATCTACAAGCCAAAGCAATGGAGATGGAATCAAATGAGAATGGCTAGTATTTCATCATACTGTAAGATTATTCATCTTGTAACTTCATTCATGTGCTCAATCAATCTACATACCTGTACTTTTAAAGTTTTATCTTTATGTATGTTAGGCTTGTTATCAGACATGAAATTGTGACTAAGGGTCTCACTCACAATTTGGGGGAGATTGTTAGTCACAGAGACATGCCTGTATACATCTAATAACAAGCCTAATTGTTTGTAATGCTTTGCATTACTTACATGACCTCTTAACTGAGGGAACCTCTAGTTGTAGAGTTTCTGTTTGTATTGTACTTGTAGTAGGCATCAAATCCTAGTTGTGTAACTATACTTATAGAGTCTAGAATAATGCTTGAAAGAAGTTCCAAGGTTCATGCCTCAAGCAAGAAGATAAAGACTGTCAAATAATCACAGTTGGGATTTGAAGAAATGAAGAATTTGCCTAAGTACCAATTCGAGAAGTATATTTGTCTATTCGATAAGTCCAGCATTCGAGAAGTTAGGGATTCGATATCTCAAGACACTATTCGATATCTCTGAATACACTATTCGATATCTCATTCGATATCTCAGGGATTCGATATGTCTATATACTCTATTCGAGAACTCAGGAAGTCAACAAGTCAATGTGGTATTCGAGTTCTCAAGGAGTCAACAAGTCAAAGTTCCATTCGATATCTCAAGGACTCAGAAAACTATTCGATATCTCAAGGATTCGACAAGTCAAGTGTTCTATTCGACAACTCAAGGAATCCTGAAGAAAAGAGCTATTCGAGAAGTAATTCGATATGTCAATATAACAGTATTCGAGAACTCAGAGTTATCGATCAAGCCAATTCTAGTTCTCGAATCAACTACTTAGTCACTTCTCGAATACATTCTTGGAGACAAAATACTGAAGAAATTGTACAAGTCAGAAACCTGCAACAAGCCAATGCACTTTATGGACCACAATCTGTAACGTGCTCTGGAAAGCCTACAAGGAAGCTTGGAGAGATATAGAAGAGACAAGAGGCTAAAGAAGTGGATCTGAACAGGCTTTGCAAAGTCAAATCTGTAACCGTTTGGACACTTACTCAAAAAGGATAGACAGACTAGAAAGTAATTTGTTCAGCTACCTTATTTGTAGTAAGTAGGGTGTATCCATGTTCTATAAGGATACAGCCTCACTTCCTTAGTTAATTAACTTTGTAACTTTAAGAGTCAAGTTTTCATACACTAAGCTGTATCTCTCTGAGAAAAACGAAGCTGAGAATACTATCATTTGTATTCACAGATTGTAGCAACCTTTATCTAATAATACATTAGATTAAAGTGATATTGTGTTTTGTGTTATTCTTTATTCGCACCTTCAATCTTGCACACACAAACACTCTTGCTACATAGACTCGAAGAAGAATAGTTCAAGAATCCATTCACCCCCCTCTGTATTCTTTTATCGTATTCAATACTCAACAATATGTGAGTTAGATTTTAACTATAGAACATATTTATAAATTATGAATAAAATGGGATATAAACATAAAAGTACCCCTTAATTTGGAACATATTTGATAAATTCCCTTTTAAAAAAGAACACTTTAGTTTGAAATTATTTTATTTCATGACATTTGTGTTTTCTTACGCTTACGTAAATTTATGAATAAATGTTCAAATTAATATTTTTATTTTATCAATTTTACTCCTCTTGACTCTTGTATATTCTTCCTTTATTATAATACGTGAGTCTACTACACGTCAGTTAACCAATCAGAATCGAGGAATTATTTTTGGACCAATTAGAGCTAATTCCTAAATTTTAGAACAATCATGTAATATTAAAAAATTTTCTTATTTACAATTTCACTCAACCCTTTTAACTATGGTTAGTTAACACTTTTAATTTAAATTCAATAATGATTTGATTAAACATATCCATAAATACATATTTTTTAAATCAAAAAATATTTACTAGAAAATCACAATTTTAATTTGAAATCAATCACGACATACAATTATATATTTTAAATTAAATTTCATAATTAATCATTCATTAATCAACCACTCTTTTAATATAAAGTCGGTCAAAATCATATTATCATACATTATAAATTGATTTTTATAATATATTGTACAATTATAATCGATATTAAATAATTATAATCTAACTTAACTAAAAATCTGAAAAAATCGAATTTGAAATCAGATTTCAAAGAACTTGGATTAAATCCATACCTTCAAAAATTTGATTTTTTTATAAGCTCACAAATATATTTATTCATAATTTGTTAATAAAATTAATTAATAAATGCATGTAAGCCAACACTACAAAATCTGATTTGAACAAATTATATCCTATCAGATAATAAGAGTAAGAGTGATAATATAGCAGTACTACCATAGGTCGTTGGATCGATTCCTAGCAAACACATAATAAATATAATAATATTTATATTATATAAGTCACGTGCGTGAGTAAAATTTTCTATAACTTATAGTACAAATTCTATTAGTAAAAGAATAAGATGGATGATGCATCTTAATTTTCAAGTCAGTTGCACAACATTAGATTTTAAATTTTATATAGGAGTACTACCATAGGTCTTCGAATCGATTCCTAACAAACATATAATAAATATAATAATATTTATATTATATAAGTCACGCGCGTGAGTAAAATTTTCTATAACTTATAGTACAAAGTCTATTAGTAGAAGAATAAGATGGATGATATGCATCTTAATTTTCAAGTCAATTGAACAACATTAGATTTTAAATTTGTATAGATATAAATAGTAAAATAAATTTTAGTTATAATATATTATTCACAAAATTCAATCACGAGAAATTTAGTAATATTTTAAATATGTTAAAATATGTTATATATATTAGTATTAGATTTATCAATTATTATCTATTACATAAAAGAGTTGATATAAGTAAATTTTTTAGATTGAAAAAAATTTTCAACGTAAAACTTCGTCAATTTTTTATTCTGGATAGTTTTAATTGTTAAAAAATGGTTAAATCATCAAGAAATTAAAAAAAACTTTTAAATTCGTGTCGTTCGAATCTAATTTTTAAAAGTCTAGGTAAAGCACAAATAGTAACCTGAGCATCTAAAACTTAATAAATATCATTTTTTTTGTTTTTAACTCCTAAACGTAAAACTTCGTAAATTTTTTGTTCGGGATAGTTTCAATTGTTAAAAAATGGTTAAATCATCAAGAAATTAAAAAAAAACTTTTAAATCCGCGTCTTTCGAATCTAATTTTTAAAACTCTAGGTAAAGCACAAATAGCAACCTGAGCATCTAAAACTTAATAAATACTCCATCCGTCCCTCTCATTTCTTTACAGTTTCTATTTTGGAACGTCCATCTCATTTCTTTACATACCATAAATAGTAACTTTTAACAATAAAATACATTATTACATCCACTACTTCACCCCACTTTTTCAGCACTTTACACTATTATACCCACTACTTCACTTATTTTAACAATAAAATCACTATTACACCCATTACTTCATTTATCTTAACAATATTTCTTGGTCTCCGTGCAAAAAGGCAACGTAAAGAACCTTGAGGGACGTAGGGAGTATCATTTTTCTTTTGTTTTTAACTCCAAACCGATTATGTTTTTCTTAGAGCAATTAAATCCTACAACCTCCTTGTGTTTTTCTTATAAATATTATAAAATATTAGGTTCTTAGTGATTTAGGATATTATAAGCTATGACAACTCCAACAATCTTACTTATATTTGTTCCTTATAATTATTAAATAATAAATAAAAGAAGAGAAAATAATATTTTATTGATAAAAGTGAAATAAAGGAGCCCTTAAAGATAAAGGATGACATGATGCTGTTGGAGCACAATCTTAGACCTTATTCTTTATAATTAGAGTTAGGAGGTCATATAAGGGATCTACTGGACTTGCTCTTAACTCTTTCAAATTTAGAAAAGTTTATGTTTTCCAATAAAACATTAAAAATTATCTAATAAAAGTTCAATTCAATACAAAATGTAATCTATACTATCTATAGATATTATACTATAATAATTGAAATGAAAAATATTTTGTAGTTTGTTTAACCCCTATTAGGATTATTAGGACTGCACATGGATTCCGAAAACCGACCAAACCGACACAAACCGATCCTTTTTTTAATCGATCAAATCGAAACGTTCAGATCGTGAGTTAAACGGGTTAATTTTTAAAAAAACCCGAACTAATTGGATTGGGTAATGGTTTAACAAATTTTAAACGTTACGCAACCCAACCCAACGCAACCCGTTTAAATAAAATGCAGATTTTTTTACATATTTTTTTTGCATATTTCTGCTCCATAAATTTTCTACACTATATAAAATTATTTGCAATATTTTGCAACACTTTCTACAACATTTTGCAACATTTTCTGTGAAGTGCGTGATTTTCTGCAATGTGCGGAATTTTCTGCAAAATTCTTCTGATTAAGAAATTAACTAGACCCAAACCAAACCAAACTACTTGGGTTGGGTTAGAGTTGGGTTACAGAAATTTTTTTCAGTTAAGAGGTTTAAGATTCAATTCCTGCCAATAACTCATGAATTAAAAGTTATTATATAGAAGGGTGTAAGGTTCAAATCATCCGAACAACATATTAAAATTAATTTTTGTAATATTATACTACATTATAAGCAAATTACAAAAAATTAAAATTAATTCGTGCTTTGCACGGGTTATAAGCTAGTTTCAAATAGCTTGGATAAAATCCATATCTTCACAAACTCAATTTTTTGAAAGGTTCAAAAATATATTTATTCATAATTTGTTAATAAAATAATTAATAAATTCATATAAACGAATTTAAATGAAATAATGATTTTATTAAATATGTCCATAAATACATATTTTTTTAAATCAAAAATATTTACTAGAAAATCACAATTTTAATTTGAAATCAATCACGATATACTATTATATATTTTAAATTAAATTTCGTAATTAATCATTTATTAATCAACCACTCTTTTAATATAAAGTCAATCACAATCATGTTACCATACATTATAAATTGATTTTTCTAATATATATTGTACAACTATAATCGATATTAAATGATTATAATATAACTTAACTAAAAATTTGAAAAAAATCAGATTTTATATAACTTGGATAAAATCCATACCTCTAAAAAATTGATTTTTTTTATAAGCTGAAAAATGTATTTATTCATAAATTGTTAATAAAAATAATTAATAAATTTATATAAGCCAACACTACAAAATCGGATTTGAGCAAATTTTAAATAGCTTGGATAAAATCCATATTATCAAAAACTTGATTTTTTGAATGGTTCAAAAATACATTTAATCATAAATTGTTAATAAAATAATTAATAAATTCATATAAACGAACACTAGATATATTTTAATTACTTTAATTATTAAATATACGCTATAAGAGTATTATTATTGGTTGGTGAATAAATTACCAATCAAAAAATTAAAATCATTTAGAGGCAATCAGAATTTACTTCTAAACTTTAAATCAATCAATTATATACAAAATTTTTATTATTTACCATACTTATTCTGATTTACTAATCGCGGTTAAATTAAATTTAAATATAAATATCTAAATTTAATAACTTCGCATATTACATGATTTTTAATTTTAAAAAATTTCTACTAACCGTAAATATTATTTTCTATAAATCCACATAACAATATATTACATATGGTTATATATCTTTTAGTTATGAATTGTTTTTGAACATCATTTATTCTAGTAAAGGATACTCGAATCTACCATGTATATTAGTTAACCAATCACAAGATTGTGAATTATTTTAACATCAATCAAAATCTATTAAATTTAAATCAACTAAACTTAATGTAACATGTTTCTCTATTGGATCTAGATTCTACGTTTTAGCCAAGAATAAACTCAAATCAAGTTACACTCAATAACAGTTAATTTTATTTTTTCATATAAATTAACTAAACATAATAACTACTAATTTTTATTCTAACGATTAACTAATAAAGAATTTATATAAAATAAAATTCTTACAAGCTAAAAAATATAATTATTATATCAATTTAAACATTATAGGAAACCTAAGCCGAGCTAAGCCGCTTATTCCCTATTCCTTAATCCCCATAAGAGCTAGTCCACTTTGATAAACTAAGTGTATGCATCAATTTTTTTCATGGCTAAATCATATTAATTTCAGTTAAGGTACTACTTTATATCTTTTTATTATATGACATTCTATACTTGGACAAATTATCTTTTTATTTCGAATGTATATCTGTATTGTATGTTTCGTGTTTTAATTGTCCAATAAATTCAACAGAAAATGTTTCTGACAAAAAAAATAAAAAACGATTCAGGTTATCATCATCCCCAATCCGGATTCTCCCAGAGTTACTTCCAATTAGAATACTCAGTAGCAAACTCCAATAATTATGCGACTTACTAAATTGTAGGCATCAATCCATATCACATTACACTGATTTGTTTACATTATTAGGTATGTCTGTAGATAAATATTTTTTTACAGTGTTGGGTTATCAATGTTATTCAATGATTACTTAACAATTTTATTCTAAATATAATAATCATTTAATTTTAAAAATTATACATTAATGCATGAATCTATTGTATTTATAATAGATATTTTGATATCTCAAACTTTCAATTCAAAATCATAAGGTACAATTAAAATCATGAATTAAAAATCATTAACAATATAAAACTATTTACCACAATATTCAAAATACACATTCAGAATTTAAGTTGTATGTAAAGTATTAAATAATTCAGTCATAAAAAAGCTTGGATCAATTAATTAAAATATTAGAATGAATTTTATAAATATATCGATTAATTATAAATACGCAATTACATCCTATAAATAATACTCCAGGAGTGAAGCAGTAATAGCATAAAAAAAACGTTTAAAAAAAACGTTATTAGAAAAAAAAAAGAAATTAGGGCAAATAAAAAAACGTTTGAAAAATAGAAGTAATAGCATAAATTCTACAAAATGATTAAAAAAATACCACATCAAATTTTTTTCCCCAAATATGCAAGTGTTAAATTTTATTTCAATACAAAAAAAAACAAAAAACCAAAATAGCAATATAGCTCAATTCGGAAAAAACTATATGTAAAGAAAGGGAAAAAAAAATTAGGACAAATAAAAAAACGACGTCGTTTCTGCCTCTTCTTAAAAAGTCCCAAACCTCATAATCACGGTGCGCAGAGCGAGAGAGCGAGAGAGATTAATAAGCAATCACCGGAGAAGATGATCGGAGTAGGGAAGAACAAACAATACGCTAACGTCCTCGACAGACCTATTAGCAAAGGCAAACAAGAGGTATACACACAACACAGATGTATCTACGTACTTTCTTGGCCTTTTCAGATCTAGTGCTTTAATTTTAATTGCAGATGTTATATTGTTGTTATGTATACAATTGAACAATACTAGTAGCTTATTGTAGTGTTTTTAGTAGTATTAGCTAACTGATTTAGTGTGTGACTCGGGAATGTTATGTGTTGCAAAAGTGTGATTTGGATTGGGATTTAATTCTAGTTGTTTTTTTGGAAATGATGATGAGAAGTGGTTGTAAGTGATGGATGTTTTGTTGTAGGTCAGTTTGAGTGCATTTGCGTTTTTGTTTTCGGAGCTTGTTCAGTACAATCAGACTCAAGTTGATAACATTGCTGAATTAGAGCGGAGGTAAGTAGTAATCATCACCTCTATCTTATGCAGATCTAATTGTATGAATAATATAGGATTCTCAGTCTATAGCTTCTAATTACAATAGAACCTCGACTCCGTGATATAAGTTAATATTTTTGTTATTTTATTGTCCCAATATATTATGAACAGTGTATTTTTGACTTTGATAAATTAATGATCTCGAAAAATGAACATAATTCACCGGTCCCTAGGTTAACTTTTTTAGGTTTAACTGTAGCTGAAAGTGTTGCATTTGGTTGGGAGGAATGGATTGAGGTTGCTATGCGGTAGGAAGGAGAATGGAGCTCGTTCTGGAATTGGTGGTTCTGAGCTGTACTTTAAATTAATAGGAATTGAATGGATGAAGTAATCTGAACTGTACATGTGTAATAACTCCCTATGAAAACAGTGGTGAAGCATTTAACACCGAACCAGTAGAAGGTGGCCTTCCAAGTGTTAACTAAGAAATGTTACTTCCCAGTATGTGTACTACCTTAGATTTGAATAGCATTCATATACAATACGGGCAAACACGTGAAAGGCTCGATCTGGGATATGAGCAATGAAATTGAAGATTATGCGCTGAATGAGAATTGCACACTAACATAACACCCTTTTTAAAATTCAAATTAGGGGAAGATTAGAAAGGACTTTAAAGTCTTTAACCTTTAATAGACGTTTTTCTCCCTTTATTGCTGAGCAATTTATTGCGTTTCTGTTATTTATCTACTACATAGCAATCTGTAGAGGTTTTATTCGAGTCATACAGGATGCCTCTGTATTCCTAGTCATCCACAAAGAAGAATTGTTAATTGGCTTTAGTTCCTTAAGGTATATTCCTTTGAAATGTTGAGGTCAATATCAAGATTTTAGCTACACTTGTATATTATTATTCCTAAACTGATTGTTATGAATGATTGCTATTGGTCCGTGGTTAAATCTATTTAATGACATTGTGAGGCATATTCAAAATTTTAATAAAGTTAAAGAACAGGATAATAGTGAGAATAACTTAAAAGAAGGATGAATGCGCAACAACACATAAGGAAGCTTTAAGCATCATCTATAGTACTAAAAACAGAATAACAACCAGAGCTCTTTAACTGTACATTAAAGTAGACATGGTTTATAATGTATCAGCTTTTTTAGTAGATAGATTATTCCACAGGTAAGGGAAAACGCTAGCGCTCTAGCTAGCTAGCTACCTACATTTATAAGTTATAGCCCCTATTTTGTGTGCCTGCATGTGGCGAAAAGTTGGTAGAAACTTGTAAAGCTAACAGGTAATACTTACGTATGTTAAAGGAGTCCATAATTTTACTGCAACAGGTAATACTTACATATTTTAAAGGAGTCCATATTTAACTAGAAACTTGTACGAAGACATATTAGCATTTTAGGAGGTTTAGGAATTACATTGCTCCAGAACTCACGTTTGTTTTTACCTCCCCGTGGAACTGGCTAAACGATCTCTACCTGACTTCATAATAATGACCGTAGAAATTGCAATATTTGAAGTTGTATTGCCAGGACACCAGGATAATTAATCCAAGGTTGCCCATCTAAAAAGATTTACAATAAAAATGTACAGTAACAACTTAACAGGTAACATAGTAGTCAATTAGTGTTTCATCAGATTTTGTTTGACAAACCACTGGTAAGTAGTCACCTCTCTTTATGTTCATTACGGACTATCAGATTTGATGATACTTTTCTTTTACAGATCTACCTGTGAACTTAGTATATGATACCCCGTCTATAGGTTTCTAATTTCATTTTTATAATTTTGTTAAATTTAGCCAAAAATGCTGCATTTTTGTGTAAGGATTAAGAATTTTAAAACACCTCTAACTTAATAAAATGACATATTCAGAATGTCTAAGACTAATATTTAATTTTGGTAATACGATATTAACATTTCCGTTCGATAATTTGATATAATAAAATGATTCATAGGTGATAGATTATAATGTGCCAATCAGATTTATAAAGCAGAAATATAGGAAATACAAGTCATTGCTTCAAATATAACAACACTGTTACATCGTTGGTTTATTTGGAAGTTGCATACTATAATGTCGTTTCTGAGTGATCGATGGTTAACAGGTTGGAAGATGCAGGATATGCTGTTGGAGCACGTGTTTTGGAACTTCTTTGTCACAGAGAGAAGGTATGGCTTTAGACTAGTACGCTACAGCTTTATGTGAAGTAATATTATGACATATTAAAGATACTGTTTGGATCATGAATGTTTAAGATGACAATTTGAAATTAATAGCCGCACAAAGCTTGTATTTTGAGGATATTTTTTGTTCTTCATACACAAGACGTGTGCATATCCGCCGATGTGCTTCAAGTAAAAAATAAATCAAAGAAAGCAACTGGAAGGCTTGGGGTGGTCAGTGGTGTCCTATACTAGAAAGTCCCTAGATGTGTGGATGAATGTCTGGCTGTCAAAGTTTCTAGCTGTATTTTCCTATTCGTATAATCGTATCAAAATAAATTAATTAGGATCTCTCCTGACTATTGGCAGTCGAATCATGCTCGCCAAATCATTTTTTGACGAACATGTCAAATCTGCCTAGAATTATAGCACCCTGATTAGTAGGAAAGTTGTCTCAAAAGTATACACTCTCTTCAATTGACTTAAAATGCCTTTGATTCTTTGCTAGGCTATGCATATGCTTTATCTGAGGCTTTTCTTGTGTTCTTACTTGATGTATGTCATGCATATAGTTTGTCCTGATGTGACTAGTTTAAGCTTTATTAATAATTTTATTAGTTTACCAATCTTGGGGTTTCTTTCATGCTACAGGGAAACAGAAGGGAAACACGCTTATTGGGTATATTGTCGTTCGTGCACAGCACAGTATGGAAGGTGCTGTTTGGAAAGGTTTGTACATTTTTATAACATCTTAGCCAATTCTTTAGCATTTCGTTAAGAAAATTGAGTGCAGTGCTTACAGTGAGAACATTAATTTTGATGATTAAATTGTAAGCTGAGTCCTGTCTGATGGCGTATACAGAATTCTGCACATGCATAGGTATTGCATCGGGGTGGGATAAGGGAGGTTCATGTGTGGCAACCTGTTTGTTGCTCTCACTAACTATAGTTCCATATACCATAATTTAAACTTATTATTGTGCAAGTAGACACATGCCATCTCTTTACCTATGGTTAAATTGATTAATGATGGGAGGACTCGAATAATCTTTCAAGTGCTTGATTGCAGTAAATCTATGCATAACTCTTAATATTGTATTTCAAATGCTAGCTACTGTTCTTCTCTCTGTAATCTGTATGCTCAAAAGGATGTCTCTACCATAGTATTCAAAGACAGTCCTTTTACTGGTACGTATCTGAGACATTTACACAAGTTGCTCATTGAGAATAAATGAATAATACATGCTTTACAAGTCGAGGAATTTAGCAAGTGAACAGTTCAAATTTATTAATTTGCGTCACAACTTGTGTTTTAGTTTCACTGTCATTTTTTCATAAGTTGAGCACTTACTATATAATTTTCTTATCTTCTTGATAGGTAGCTGACTCACTTGAGAAAGGCACTGAACATGAAGATGAATACATGATTAGCGAAAAAGAGCTCCTTGTAAATAGGTATCTACATCATGTTGCTTGTTTCACATTGTGGTTTTATCTATTTATGCTATGCATCTTAGCTGATGTGTATCTGATATTTAAGGTTTTCAATGTAGGTTTATTTCAGTACCAAAAGATATGGGAACATTTAATTGCGGGGCTTTTGTAGCAGGAATAGTGAGGGTGTGTATTCTCTTAGCTCTGTCACATCAATAATGTATGATTTAATGCTCAGAGGATCTTCTTTTTCTCTTGCAAGGGTGTTCTGGATGGTGCAGGGTTCCCTGCTGTAGTAACAGCCCATTTTGTACCAGTGGAGGGGCAGCAAAGACCTCGGACAACCATTCTAATAAAATTTGCTGAAGAGGTATACTGTAGTTTGAAGTTACTTATTTCTTCAGACATTCTAATTTCTTTGTACTTGCTCCCAAAACTTTGTATGATTAAAGCATGATTTAGAGCTCTAAATGATAGTAGTTGATTCAGGCACAACCGCACAACTAGATCTGTGATGGCAGTTTTAAATGCAAGTAGCTAAATTTATTTGTACTGATCAAATATCATTGGGTGCCGGGGGGGGGTGGGGGGTTAAGGAAACTTGATAATTTTTTTTTTTTTTTTTGTATTTTAAGAAACTTTTGGAGCTTTGTTGTTGCTGTTATTTTGCTCTTATATACGAACCATGACCTATCTTTCACTTAGTACCATGTGAGTTGCTTGTTACATATGTATATTTATATTTCATTCTAGTTACTTTGCCTAAATTTGCGAGTATAGGAAACAAATATCGTGATTAGAGTTATAGTAGTTCTGCTATATTCATAGTAATAAGTAGCATCTTGAGTTACTATTTCCAGCATGGCCACAGCAAGAGAGTGGAACCATATGATTGTCGTATTAAAAAAAATTGATTACATATCTAGAGGAAATTTTTTTGCTGATTAAGTTCTGTTTCGGTGGCTAAATTTCAGCTCTTATGCCAGCATATATATGTCTGATATTTATCCTGTATAGCTATTGTAGGTTTCCTGGCTTTTAATATCATCCCTTTGACCTCTTTCAGGTACTAGTAAGAGAGGCAAGATTAGGATGACATATGGCTGAACTTAAATTGTCATTGTCCTATGTTTAACTACCATGTCATGTGTGGCAAACTTGGTGCATGGTGGAAGAAATGATGATACATGGATGACTTTGTCTCGTACACATCAGATTTGATCTATAGAGCTCAACTGTCAAAGATTTATATTTAAAATTCAGTGTAAAGAAACTACATATTGAACCAGCAAACCGAGTCTGAAGCTGTTTGTCTACTATAGAGTTTGGTGTCAAGCTGTTTTTCAGGCAGTATTATTGTTGGTGTCTTACTGTCTTTGTTTCAGTACCAGATGCTGGTCCTGCGTCATACATTTTGTGTTAAAATTTGATAATTCCCTTTCTTCATCTGTATTACATGTGTACTCGGGCGGAGCCATGTATAAGTTAGTAGGGTTAAATATTAAGTAAGCCACTGGTTGGGTTAAAATATATCAATAGAGTCCTTACTTACCATTTTGACTCAATGTAGTCACTGATTTCTTATTTTTGTATCAATCAAACTGATTTCTTATTTTCATATCACAAACCTATAATCAAACTGATTTTTCAACATGATTTTGGTATTAAAACCATAGCTTCCATTCCATACACGTAAATGACTCTACTTGATGAGCTCTACCTATATACGTAATCATAAATAGATTTCGAGAACTTCCATTTCAAGAATGAAAATGAAAGTTCTCGAAATCTATTTATGATTACGTATATAGGTAGAGCTCATCGAGTAGAGTGATTTAAGTGTATGGAAGCTACGGTTTTGATACCAAAATCATGTTGAAAAATCAGTTTGATTATAGGTTTATAATATGAAAATAAGAAATCAGTTTGATTGATACAAAAATAAGAAATCAGTGACTACATTGAGTCAAAATGGTAAGTAAGGACTATATTGATATATTTTAACCCAACCAGTGACTTACTATATTTAACCCTAAGTTAGTATAACTTATAACCCTCAATTCCAAAAATGCTGATTTTTTTTTTCAATTAAAGCTCAGCAAGTAAGCCCACATCAAGTGAAGCATTTTTTTTCCAATTAAAGCCCAGCAAGTAAGCCCATATCAAGTGAAGTAGAAAAAGTCAATTTTCAGTTTTTAAAATAAAATGCAATGAAGTATACTTTTGAATAATGTGATTTTTTTAAAAAAAAATGCTGTATTCTAAATATATGAATTTTAAATTTTAACTTTATTAAAAATTGAAATAATTACGTTTTTTTAATAATATTACAATTTTCAAGTAGAATCAATCTTTTGTAATTAATTATTAAATTATAAAAAAGTGGTTGGCTAATATTGTATTGGATTTTCGACATAAAAAGTAATAAATATTTTTTTTGACAAAAACTTGTAACAAAGTAAAGTAGGAAATCCCTTGAAAAATGAAATTGAAAAAAACAAAAGCTTTTAGTGGAATTATAAAATACCAATACTCGAATGTGATGGAAAGGATATTTTTTTTTTGTGTACTATATATCTATATAATCTATAATATAAGAGGATTAAATAATAATTTGTAATTTGATTAATATTTCATTTTTTGTTATTCTTTTTAATCACAATTGTTAGATCTTTCAAATCAAATTGATGAGAATAGATTGATTTAATACTACAAGTTATTTTATACAGAAAAGTACAAATCTTACATATTAAAAATAACAATGAAGTATGATATTAGTTTCGAAGAAATAGTAGAAGGTAAAAGGTGATGACCCAAAATACCTTTTTTTTCATTCCCCATAACCAAAATACATATCGCCAACTCGGATGATCCTAAATACCCACGTGATGCGTCACTGGGGAAGGAGCGTCTCGAAGATATGCTAGTGGAAACGGAGTATATTGACGATATGCCATTGTCAACAGCGTGTAACGAAGATACGCTGCATGAGGTGTTGAAAAATTGTTAGAGTTACGCATTCACGTACGGCGCATCAGGTGATACGCATTTGTGAAATGCGTGATGACGTCAACTGACGTCATCATCACTTGTGCTCAAATTATATGTGACAGTCAGTTGTATGGGATTTTTTGACGATTTCGGCGGAAAACAAAAACTCCTGCCAGCCAACGTTCAAGTCATCTTCCAATTACGTGGTATACACCAAACGAATCGTCTCTCGATGATTGACATAATCATACCAATTTTTAACCATTTCGTTTACCGGAATTGACAAACCAAAATCGAACCATAAAACCTCCGTCGATTTTCCGATGAGGTTGCATACGTCCCTGCGAGGCTTGATTTTGCTAATTCAGTTGGGAGAAAACGACGAGGAATCAGTGGTGATTGTTTTGGTGTGCTCAATTATGGTGGAGATGGCCGGAAGAGGAGAAAGAGGGGGAGAGAGATCGGAGAGAACGAGAGAGATGTGGAGATGAACAGTACAGGGATGCGTCGTTTCAATTGACATATCCGGTGGATAGATAGGACCTTGTGTTTAGAAAATAGGCATTTTGGGCAATGGATACCTCATTTTGAGGTATTTTGGTCATTTTCTCATCCATCACTTATTATTATTTATATTTTATTTGATCTATATTACACTTTATATCCTACAAAATAATTAGGATTAGAGATTAAATATGATTTCATTGTCACCGAATCACATAACACTAAAAAATAGATATTATAAAATTAAACACCAAAACTTAATATATATAATTTAAAAATTATATAAAGAAAAACTTTAAATCAAAAATTTGAAAATAAAATATTTAAAAGTAAACAATTTTTTTCAAGGACCTTAATCAGGATGGAGGAGCATTCCCTTTTTTTTTTTTACCAAATTGTCAGAAAAATTTAAATTTGAATTTTGTTTTTTGGGAAGAAATTTGCAAAATTAAGCAGGAAAAAGAAAAAAAAAAGAGAAAGGGAAAATATGATTTTTGGGGAGGGGGGGGGGGGGGGTGGGGGGAAGGGGGTGGTTTGGGGCCCACCGTTAAAATGATAATTAGGGGGGGGTTCTAGGGTTTTGTAACACAATCGCATAAAAGTTGGAGGAAGAAGCGAGTCTAAAGTCGCCGACCAAACTCTTATCCATCCCAGGTTAGCATTCTCCCATTTATTACAACACTTACGACCTTCATTCACTTGTTTGCTTTTAGTGATTCAATTGATTTGATTACTACTTGATTTTATGATGTTTTTCATTTAATTAGTAACTAACCTAATCTCATTTGTTGTCCTGGAAGGTAACTGCTTATCACCAAACATGTCAGGGTATGTCACTCCTCGTAATTCATTCCTTTTTTCTCGTCTTTTTTTCGCATTTGTCTGCCTACATATTTCTATGGACAATGCTTCTACTTTTTTTCGCATTTGTCTGCGTACCCATTTTTCTATGTCTTTTTTTCGCATTTGTCTGCGTACATATTTTTATGGACAATGCTTGTACTTTTTACGCAAGTTTATTCATCGTAGATATTTGCGATATGGTCAATTACATTGTGACTGGTTTTCGGTTTTTTTTTTTTTTTGTTTATTGGGTGGTATTGATTAACATTGTTCGAGTAATAATGGCTAATTAGATTCTTCCAGAATAATTAGTATTTGAAAAATAATTGGTGTCGAGTTTTGACAAGGAAATGCAACATTTGTGTAGCATACAACTTGTATCTTATTGGGTATGATGAGATGTTGTCTTTAGGTTATATTTTGTCGAAACTATTGCCCTTTGCTAGGACGACGATCAAAAAACCAAACCTTTAGCCCCCCATTCCTCGTTGTTCTCTTTTCCGTTTTAGACTTGAAGCTTTTAAGATTAAATTGGTTAAAGCCTTACTGTAAGAAGAAATGAAACTTAAGGATGTTCTGTTATATGATTGGAACCCGTTATTAATGTTTAATGCTAAGTGTTGTAAATACAATCTATAATTGTTATGTCGCTGCAATTTGTCACCATGTATGTCCATGTAGTATGTTTTGTTAACACAACATATATCAATGACATTATCTCTCTGTATTTGTATTTTTGGTATGTTAAAATTTTTGTATTAAATAAGATGACCTATATCAGTGTCTATCTACCATTTTAATCGTTATTTGTTGTTGCAGGGAAGATGCAGTTGTCGTGGAAACTCCAGCTCCAGCAGCAGCACCAGCTCTAGGTGAGCCCATGGATATTATGACTGCCTTGCAACTTGTGTTGAAAAAATCACTTGCACATAATGGACTAGCCCGCGGGCTTCATGAAGGTGCAAAAGTGATTGAAAAGCATGCTGCCCAGCTTTGTGTGATTGCTGAGGATTGTAACCAGCCAGATTATGTTAAATTAGTGAAAGCACTTTGTGCTGATAACAATGTCAGCTTGATTACAGTTCCGAGTGCAAAAACTCTGGGAGAGTGGGCTGGTGTAAGTACTTGACTCCTTACTCTATATGCACCTCAAATCTCACTCCAGTATAATAATATATTTGTAGAATTTTCTGCTATCCGCTCTTCTGTTTTGTTTTTCACATTTGTTAAAGGACAAATTGATCAGTAATTGTGATTGGTTGGGGGAGTTCATACTTGTTAATTGTTGAAAAATGAACTCAACAATGATCTGTTTTAAATGTCTGTTTACAGTTGTGTAAGATAGATTCTGAAGGCAATGCTCGGAAGGTAGTTGGATGTTCATGCGTTGTTGTGAAGGTAAGAACAAACGAATCAAAATCTAACAACCCTGTTACCCAAGTTTTGTTTATGTACTGGGTATATGCACTTTTTTTTATCCAATCACCTTATACGTATACTCTGTTTGCAGGATTATGGAGAAGAAAGTGAAGGGCTCAATACAGTTCAGGCACATGTGAAGGCTAATTAAAGAATGGAGCATCGAAATTGTTTTTGTTTACGAGACTTTTGACTGTTAGACGGTCACATTTGTTTGTCCATTTCAGTGGTACCGGGGATGGGAATTCTCTCCTGTTTTTATTTGCACTGCTCATACATTTAAATATTTTATGGATTAATCTTAGTCTGCAAGATTTTCCTATAAATAGTTGTATTCTGCATTTCAGTTCTCCTTTAAAAAAAAAAGAAATAGACTTTGAATGATAAAAAATTTCTAGTTGGTAATGGAGGTCTCTGTTAATCTGCAGACATGATGATGAGGCTAAAACTTGTAAATTAAGAAAGGGTCCCGGTAAGGGACCGGTTATTTAACAATCACTTTCTAAGCCGTTGGATCGTTGATCTAACAGCTGAGATAAAAAAAAAAAAAGTTTACGCTCCGCAGAAAGGGAATTTTTTTTGTAATCCAGAGGGATCGTTGGATCGTTAAAAAGTGATTGTTAAATAACCGATATTGTCAGGGACCGGCTGCCATTAAGAAAATATCGATTAAGTGAAAAAGAAAAGAACGAGAAAGAGTGCAACTCTTTCAGCATAATTATCAGATATCAACCCAGTGACATCCTCAATACATCCTACTAAATGGGTCTGTGGTCCATTGAAATTTATCTCACAGTGGTGGGTCAAATGGGTTGTCCATCAAACAAAACAAACCATACATTGTAGAGTGTTGTGTGTGGTTCTACAAAAGTCCAGTGTCTGATTCAAAATGGACCATAGAAACAAAAGAGGCTCATTCATAATGGACCACAGAAACAAACTACACCTAATATAGCCACATGTTCATCAACCACCACTCACCTACTCATTCAATATACACGTATTGTGTTATCTAATATTAAATGTATAGATTTTTTTTTTTTGAAAAAAAAGGGATAGATATTAATTAGTTAGTTACAAATAAAAAGAGATAATAGTAATATAGGAATGAGGGAAGAAAGATAAGGTATGGTTGTGGTCATCTTATATAGCATACCATCTAGAGTCAAATGAGGAAGAAACACACAAGTGGTGGTTGTCTTGTTGTCATGTCCATGCTGATAGAGAGATACATATGGTGGTGCATGACATGCTAGCTGTTATATTTATACAGTTCCAACTTTCTTGGAATATATATACACATGTTTTTGTAATTAGTTCTATACTCTAAATTGAACAAATGAACTGATTATTAATTAGCATGTTTTTTCCCCACTCTAACACTATCAGTAAGAGCTAAATTTTCAATTACCGACCTAATGAATAAAAGTAATGTTTGTGTCATTCAGCAGATAAGGAAAGGAAAAAGGTATTGTGATTTGTGTGTGTGAGGGGTGACTAACTTTGAATTTTCAACCACCAAGTGAGTACAAACGACAACTCTACAACCACTTTGTAATCAAATACAATGGTCATCTTGTAAATTTACTAAAAATATAGTGTCAAAAGTTGAAACAACATGGATTACATAGTAGCCAGTGGCTCACCTCACTCTTATATATATGCAAGGACTAGATAACTGAATGCAAACCACAACCAGGACCTGCATCAGATTCTTTCTCTTCCCACAAGAGAAACTATATATTAATATCAGGGGATCAGGGCTGCTGTTTCAGGATCAGAAGTAGTGTTTATAAGAATGGCTGGAACTGGTGTATATGCAGACATAATTGAAGGTGATGTGTTTAAGTACTACTCTGATGGAGAGTGGAAGAAATCCTCTTCTGGAAAATCTGTTTCCATTATTAATCCTACTACCCGAAACACTCAGTTTAAGGTCCAAGGTATTATATTTGCTTATCAGTCTCTTACACACACGAATGTTTGATTATTAACAACATTTTTTAGTGTAAGTTTTTTAGGGGATTGTAGAAATCCTGTGCAACATGTGTCAAGGTTTGTTCATGCATAGACTTAATGAACAGATAACTTTGAGTTTCAGGCTTCAGCTGGTTTATGATCCAGCTAGATCATGTTTATACTCTAAAGGTGCGATTAATACGAATTACGCAGAAATAATGATATATTAACTTGTGGCAAGCATCTTCAACGGCGTTGGCTAAAAATGATAGGCTAAATTACATAAAATATTGATTGTGTAAAATTTGTCGAACCTGTAAGACATTGTGCTCCGAGGGTATTGGTTATAATGATTGGCTATATTTTAAAAATGGTATGTTATTAATATTTCAACTTGTTATTAATGGAATATATTATTTTAATATAGAAACAAGTGATGTAGCAATTCACTACAGGTCTCTTGAGATTCGACAAATATAACCAACATCAAGAGTGGCTAATTTTTTACATATTACGTATAAGTTTTATTTTTGGAAAGTCACATATACTTTTAGCTAAGGGCTTGATATGATGGGAGATGCTCTTAGATATGGTTGGAGATGCTCTAAAGCTATCACTTTGCTTGATCACTGTTACCAGTAAATGTGATAACGATCTGACAGCAATTATATGTTAACTTGTGGCATACTAACCTGGAATTAGTTAAGTTTTATGTTTCAAAGAAAAAAACTTTAGTTTTATGATCTGTTAACAATTAACTACAAACAGGTTATTTTACTTAAAAATAAGAGTTTGTAGGACTTGTCAATTGTTCAAAAAGTTAAGCAATGGATATAATTTTGAAAAGCATTCTTGGCATAATTTCATTTCATTTGCTCTGTTGTGTATATTATCAGCTTGTACACAAGAAGAGGTCAACAAGGCTATGGAAACAGCGAAAAAAGTACAAAAACAGTGGGCAAAAACTCCGCTCTGGAAGCGAGCAGAACTCCTTCACAAAGCAGCTGCAATCCTCAAAGAGCACAAGGCTGCGATTGCTGATTGTTTAGTGAAGGAAATTGCAAAACCAGCCAAGGACTCAGTTACTGAGGTACTTTGTGTGAACATATTTGTGTAGTGATACTTTTTTAGTAACAAATCGAACATATTTGTGGAGTGGAGTGATACACTTTTAGTAACAAAGTTGTTCAATGATGCAACTTGTCACATTTCATATATGTTTAATGTGGTCTGAATTTGTGACTTAAAGGTCATAAGATCTGGTGATCTGGTGTCTTATTGCGCTGAAGAAGGAGTTCGGTTACTAGGAGAAGGAAAGTTCTTGGTGTCTGATAGTTTTCCTGGAAATGAAAGGACCAAGTATTGCCTTACCTCTAAGGTACATGTCCACTATTTTCCTCACCTAGTTCCAGAACCTTTTTAAAATAATATTACTAATTTGTTATTGTCGATTACAACTATAAAAATGTAGATTCCACTTGGGGTTATTTTAGCCATACCACCCTTCAACTATCCTGTCAATCTCGCTGTCTCCAAGATTGGACCTGCACTCATTGCAGGAAACTCTCTTGTTCTGAAACCCCCAACTCAGGTAATTTTTAGATCAAACTATGATACATATTCCACAGACCACAGTGCGTGCTTAATTATGATCTAGCCTATATCATGCAGTGACAAACTTATACTGCATCCAGTAGGATCACTGTATAAAAGTGTCTTGTGCTTCACAAACTGAGTTATTTATCACTTCAAATATACAGATTATGCTTACAATTTTGTCAACAGGGGGCTGTGGCTTGCCTGCATATGGTGCATTGCTTTCACTTGGCTGGTTTCCCGAAAGGCCTTATCAGCTGTATTACTGGCAAAGGATCAGAAATAGGAGATTTCCTAACAATGCACCCAGGTGTAAACTGTATAAGGTAAAGCAATGCTCATGCACTGTTAATATTGTGACTGACGCCAGTTTCCCAATCTTTACAAATACCTCACTTTTTCCTACAGCTTCACAGGCGGTGATACTGGCATTGCAATTTCGAAGAAAGCAGGGATGGTCCCTCTACAGATGGAACTGGGAGGAAAAGATGCATGCATCGTGCTCGAGGATGCTGATCTAGATTTAGTGGCATCCAATGTTATTAAAGGAGGTTTTTCTTACAGGTATGTAAATGTTTGCTGGTTTTGTCAGACGAAGCATGAACGATATCCTTCTCTAGGCATTGTTTATGAGCTTGGAAATCATTTTTCTAAGACCCTTAGCTCTTAGGAGTTGGGACCTGAAAATCTGTTTTATTACCCTAGAAACCGTCCCTAGGAATATACTGGCTTGAACATATCCTTAACCTTTTAAATCATTAGCTGTCTAGAAAAAGGTTCCTTCCAAATGCATGACATTTCAATCTTCATGCAGTGGTCAAAGATGCACAGCTATCAAGGTTATCTTGGTGATGCAATCAGTGGCTGACAGTCTAGTTGAGAAAGTGAATGCCAAAGTGGCGAAGCTGACAGTCGGTCCACCTGAGGATAACTCGGACATTACTCCCGTTGTCTCAGAATCATCTGCGAATTTCATAGAAGGATTAGTCAAGGATGCTAAAGAGAAAGGAGCAACATTTTGCCAGGAGTATAAGAGAGAAGGTAACCTCATATGGCCTCTGTTGTTAGATAACGTTAAGCCCGACATGAGGATAGCATGGGAGGAGCCTTTTGGACCAATTTTACCAGTTATTAGAATCAACTCTGCTGAAGAAGGAATCCACCATTGCAATGCTAGCAACTTCGGCCTCCAGGTACACAATCTTCACCTTAATTTTTAACCACAAACTTTTTGTCACAATGCGAAACTAAAAGTAACTATCCCTAACGTCTTAGCATAGTGGATATTCCTTTTCTCTTGGTAACAAGATTTTGAGGACCCCCTGCCAATGTTCAGTAACATTAGGCCCCAACAGGATCTTATACTACAACAAATATTATTCAATTCAACACTCCCTCTCAATTGTACGATACATTTCGTACCGATTGACCCGACAACATAACCATATATAAACCAATACCAATACCAAAAACAAATATTTAAATTAAATAAATGTGATGGAAGGACTCAAACCCGAGACCCCTCCTAAACCAAGTTTTGATACCATATTTAGTAACCCAGCCAAAATCCTGTCTGCCTTCCAAAAAGAGAAAGAAATAAGACTAGTTCAACTCCTGTCAAAATAAATCATAGTTATTACTATTGCTGGCTTATACTTGTACCACTACAGGGTTGTGTCTTCACCAGAGACATCAACAAAGCAATGTTAATCAGTGACGCTATGGAGTCGGGAACAATTCAAATTAATTCAGCTCCAGCTCGCGGTCCAGATCATTTTCCATTCCAGGTAAACTATCTCAAATCAACCTACAGTTTTTTTTAGTAAATATCTTATATTTCAAGAATAAATTATATAAGAGATACGCTTCATTTGCAGGGACTAAAAGACAGTGGAATTGGATCGCAGGGCATCACAAACAGCATCAATATGATGACAAAGATTAAGACCACTGTTATTAACTTGCCTTCCCCTTCTTATACCATGGGCTAGTACCCCACTCCATGCAATAATAATTTATACGTAGCTGCAAGACAATCAACATCCCAGTTTTAGCACCTTCTTAGATGTTACAAGTTGCAGCAGATTCCATTTTCTTTAAACTCTCTTTTGTAACATCTTTCATGAGACTGGCTGTACTAATGAGTTATAAACGTTGATTAACAAAGAAGATTGAATAAAGTACTTTGAGTTTGAGTGTAAGTTTGGATTATTTTTCGCCACCATTAACTTTATTAATATTCTAATATTTCATCACCATCTTGTTTTTCACTTTAACCTTCACCTTGGACTACTATCAACTATCATCTCCGATCACCATCTTTGGCCACCATTCCGACCATTACCAATAATCATGTTGACCAAATATCATCAACATTGAACAAAAATCACCTAAATCAAATAAACAAATTCCCACAATCTCACAACTACCGGTCATCATATTTAGCCATCACCTCTGACCACCACCGCAAAATCAAACAAAAATCTTCACAACCATCACTAATCACCACCCTTGCCATCGCCGCCGCCACCACCACCATCTACAGACCACTCCTATTTACATAATTATTGAATTCAATTCAAAATCAACACAAATCAACAAAAAATCACAAGAATTTCAAATCTAAGTGCATAACCTCGGTCCTTGTATTTTACAGATCAGATGCTCATGTAATTGTGATGGATCTTCGTAGAAAAAACAGAAAAGAAAAAGATAAAATGACAATGTGATAGCGTTAAAATTGACGGGAGGATATGTATGTAATTAGAATTAAAAGAAAATGAAGGTCTCAATTCTCATTTTATTTGGGGTTCCAAATATTTGAGTAAGAGCCTTCTTAGTTATATATACAAAAAAATACAACTATATCTTCGGTTCATTAAATGAACAAGTACAACTTAAGCTGTAATTGCAAATATTCAATTATATATTAGATCTTTTAATTCACAAGCTACCAATATCAAATTTCAATCCTGGAAAATCTTTCTACGCCACTGCAAAGGGTTTCGAAGTGCAGTTTAGAAATTACAAATATGTTCCCTGCCTTCTTAAGAAGTTAAGAATGGGTTCTAAGCTGCTGCGTATTGTTTCTAGTTTTCTAGTCCACACATCTTTCTCACGACACCATAATTAAATTTCACAAAATCAATATTTGCTAATGCAATCACATGCAAAGACGGTAAACTACAAGAGTTTCCAGAACTCAGGCTAACTATATACTAGATTTGATTACATGTTCTATGATGGGGCAGGTACTCAAAATTTGGTGAAATATTACAAATAAATCGGAACCTTTCACAATAAGAGATTACAACATCAAAAAAGGACAAAACAATGTCCGGGAAAATCAGGCTCCTGCTTCATTTTTTAGCTGGAGAGTCAATTTTATGTTCATAGCTGCTAATTCAGCAGCTAAGTATCTAAATACGTATGGCATTGCAACAGTTTCCATTCCCTTGCTTGTCTTGCAAGCAACACATGCAACCTTCTTGGGGTCTCTACCAGGAGGGATGCCGGCAATTTCCCGAACTATTCGCTTTTGAGGCTGTGCTACTGACGTTGTGAGGATACTTCCACAAATTGAACAAACATCAGCAATGTGATGATCAGAACTCAGGTGAAGCCTGTCATGCAACAAATATGCTGCCCCATGAGCAAGAAGGGAATCACGTTCCATTTCTCCAAACCGAATACCTCCTCCCAGCTTTCTTCCTTTGACAGGCTGTCGAGTTAATGGATCTACTCTTCCACTAGAACGAACCTGCCGCACCAACAGTGAGCGCCATGTTTATGTTATATTGGATGATAAGCATGTGTAATCGTATAACATATAAATGACAAGACAATTACTTGTCCAAGAAAATTAAAATAGTGGTATTACTATATGAGAATGTGATGCATGCATATTGCATAGCATATAACTAAGAAAACAATTTATCAGAATAAAATTTACAAGAGAACAAGAGAAGAGAACAGTAATGAAATAACCATTTTTTATATGTTTACGATTGCACCTAGTGATAAATAAATTGACTATATATTAGAATCCAAGGGGGAACATTGGTTGGCCATGGACCATGGTCGCCCCAAAACCTCCCTCAAATCTTTAATTTTAATGTCTAAAATTCAAAATACATTTGGTCCCCCAGAAACTTAAGATATTTTCATGGTCCGCCAAAATATTCCCAAAAAATTTAATTTCACTAGCTCTTTGTATATAAATATTCATAACATACAATATTTGACCCCTATAACCTACAATGTCTCGTATACTTTGGTTTTGAAAAATGTTTTTAAAAGTTCTGCCTCTCCAAAAATAAAAATTCTGATTCCATTCCTGCTGTTAGGCACGAGAATATTTCCACCCAGAGACAGGATCGAGATAGGTTAGCAAAACAATATTAGTGATAGTATAAAAAACATGTCATAGCTTATAGATTACTCCATCCGTCCCAATCCTACTATAATATGTGCTCTAAAAATACAGAATACACACACCAATCATAAAAAACTACAAGTACTATAATCGAAAACGAATTTAGTTAAAAAGTAAGACACATATTTACTAGGTCAACAAGCAGGGCATAAAATTTTTTTTTGTTAGGAATATCAACATACCTGATATTTGTCTGAAACCATATGACGGAGCCGCTGATAGTAGACAGGGCCAATAAAGATCTCGCAGGTTAGTTCAGTCCCATAAACGCCACTGTACAGTACCTCTACACCATGGTAATTAAACCCAAGGGCAGTCAGCTTAGAACCAAGTTCATCAACGAGAGTATCGGACTCCGATGCTTTCTTTTCATCTGTCTTCTTCAATGAGCCAGAGAACGGTGTTGCATCCACAAATTTTCCATGCAAGCAACCACCCTGTTGTAGCAGAACAAGAGCCAAATTCATTTTGTATCAAGCATTGCAAAGGTAGATATTTCAGATATTAAGATAACATAGGCGAAGAAAAAAATGTGGTAAAATAATGCATGTAACCATTACTTTTACAAACTACTAGGACCAGATAAAAGTACCTAAAAGATATTGCATATGAGCTGTAATATATGAATATTAAAAATAAATAAAAAAATTTGCAAACGTCCAATAGCCAAAATTTATTCATTCCTTCACAGCAATAATGTCACTGTCAGAAGCATGAAGCCAAAGAATCATGTGCAGAAAATATTCTTTCTGATTCGGCCCACCAATTGAAGAGCCCAGGTGAACTACCCTCACAACCTAAGATGCATCGGAATCCTTTAGACATGTAAATATCTAATAACTAACAACTAGGGTGGACGGTCATTTTCTTTCTACATCCATCTAGAGCTTCTCCACTAAATGTTTAACTATAACAATGCATTGTAAGTTGCAACTTACCCCAGTACACTTGTATACAACTACATTACAGATTACAGAGGCAATCACACCTATTAGATTTACAAGGTATGTATAAGTCACACTTGGGAGGACCCAAGCATCAAAACTATCACCATGACTCCAACAAATAGACTATTTCAAACAAATACAGTAGTATAATAACAGTTGTCCGGAGTTTTATCCACACTGATATAATCCTCCTTAATACAAACATATATTTGTGTACCTCTATATTACCATTAATACAAGCATATATTTGTATACTGGCAACTAGCCTTAAAAAGGTATTACATAGGCTCATCAGAGCTACCGAACCAGCTAAACAGCTAAATACATATAATTATATGGTTGCATCTGTGCATGGTATTTTTAAGAAAACATCCTTTCAGATTACTCCAAAGAGTAATCTGCTAACATCTGTTAGGTATGTCTATTAATAGATCCTTTACAATTTCTCCAAAAAGTAACCTCACCAATAAATCAATACTCCCTCCGTCCCAATGAATTCTTTACAGTTACTAATTTGGGACGTCCCACTGGATTCTTTACATTACCCAAAATAGTAACTTTCAACAATAAAATACATTATTACATCCAGGGACGGATCTAGCGCATGGCAGGGGGTGCGGCCGCGCACCCTTTCATCAAACATCAGTTAAATTCGCGTACCCAGAGTTCTGAGATATGGCGCAGATATATATAGACTGTATATCTTCCCTAAGGAAGGAGAAGAATACTGATACTTACAATGACGTCCTATTCCTGTATGTATATTGAATTGGACTGTCTTGTTTTTTTTACTTCTGGACCTGTCTTGTTTTATAATTGGGCCTCTCTTGTTTTTTTAATTTTTGGCCCTTTTACTAGCTATATTCTCTTGCAATCTTAAAAACAAAACAATTAGGATTATTTCAACTACATTTTTTTTCGGCCTCTTCTGTCTCCCTGGCCAGTGGTGGAGTTGCTCCTTTGCTCTTCTATCTTATTGCTAGTTGCTACCAAATTAATCTTTTTAAGGTATCACTTATTTAAACTCTAATCTTTTTAATTAGTTGAGTATTTTTAAATTAATTAATAATTTGAGAAAACTGGGCCTGAGGACAACCTCAGGGATCTTCCCTGAGGTTATAAGAATATTGCTTATAAAATAAGGGGCCCCGCAGGGGCAGTTTTGTAAATCTAAATTTTTTATCAGTAATTTACACAAATGCCCTTAAAATTTGTATTGATTTGTTCTATCCTCAGGGTTTTAACCTGAGGTCATCCTCAGGCGCATGAAACCCTTAATAATTAATAACTGTATTTGAGGATTGTATTAAACATTGACCATGTTATTTATTAAGTATCTTTATTGTGCCTGAATTAAAAAAAAAATTCTATATAAATGTCGCTCCCCCTTGATTACATTTCTAGTTTCGTCCCTGATTACATCCACCACTTCACTCCACTTTTTCAACACTTTACACTATTACACCCACTACTTCATTTATTTTAACAATAAAATCACTATTACACCCACTACTTCATTTATTTTAACAATACTACACCCACTATCCTTGGTCTCCGTGCCCAACCCTCCGTGCCCAACCCCCATGTAAAGAATCCAGCGGGACGGAGGGAGTATTATATTGAGCCCATGGGCCATGACCAAACCAAAGCATGAAATGAGAAACTATTCATCTTTCCTGGTAACTAATACTCGAATTAGTTGTACCTTAGCAGCCATGGATTCCAAAAGCATTGCAATTGTCATCCTTGAAGGAAATGCATGGGGATTGATGATGAGATCCGGCCGCATCCCAGTTACTCCTGAAAATGGCATATCAATATCTTGCCACAACTGCGAACAAACACCTTTTTGCCCATGTCTACTGCTGAATTTATCACCAATCACAGGATTTCTCTGACGTCTAAAGCGTATATTAACCTGTTTATAAATATGAGAAGGTGAATAAAATAAATGATTTAAAAATAGTAAGCCCTAAAGAGAACACATCAATAATTTGAAACGTCTTCTTTAGCCGATTATGTTAATAATATTAAACTAAAATAAAACAGACATGCCAGAAATACTAAGGGTGTTGGCCCTATCTATTATCACAATCTGAAAGGAAATGACCCCAAATATCACAGCTCAAAAACTTGGCCCCAAATATCACTCCAAGACATAGTATTAAACTGTGTTTTGATTTTTTCTTTTTTTTGTTAACACTAATGCGTTTAGCATTAGAAGTTTTTTTTTTTTTTTTCTTGTGTGAAAACGCAAGATTAAACGCCACTTTATGTGGCGTTTCATGTTTTTTTTTGTTCAAGACGCTAATTCAAGTTGAGTTTACAGTACGGGTACTTCTAAAATGCTAAACTAAGTTGAGTTAAAGTATAAAACACTTCATGTGGTGTTTGTTTTTTTTTCTTTTATCTCCTAAATATATACGGTTTAGTCGTTGTTTTGAATTTTTTAAAACCCAAAATGGAAACATTGAACCCCAAAAATTAATTGATGAATCCCTTAATTTAATTAAAATTGTATTTTTAGTATTTAAAAAATTAAATCCGGCGGCCTGATTTTTAAACGCTAAGTTAGGGTGTAGGGTCTAGGGTTTAGGGCTAAACAACCCTAAACCCCAAAACTTAAACCCTAAGTTCATATACGGTTTATTCGTTGTTCTGAATATTTCTAAAACCCAAAATGGAAACGTTGAACCCTTAAAGTTAATTGTTGAACCCCTTATATTAATTAAAATTGTATTTTTTAAATTTAAAAATTTAAATTAAAAAATTGAATCCGGCAGCTTGATTTTTAAGCGCTAACGCGTTTAAAAATCAGGATTAGTTAGGGTTTAGGGTTGCAAACCCTAAATCCTAAGTTCGTATACGGTTTATTCATCGTTCGGAATAATTCTAAAACCCAAAATGGAAACGTTGAACCCCAAAAGTTAATTATTGAAACCCCAAGGTTAATTAAAATTGCATTTTTTAAATTTATAAAATACAATTTTAATTAACTATTTATTTATAAATTTTTAATATCATTTACAAATATATTTTTAAAAAGAAGAAGGAAAAAAAAAATACCAACCCACCCAAACGCCACATAATGTGGCGTTACTACCGAGCCCCCCCCCCCCCCCAAAACGCTGGATCATGTTTTGTTTCTCGGAGACGCTAGTTAAGAATTAGTTTTCAACATAGGAAACGCTATATAATGTAGCGTTACTATAAAAAAAAAAAAATCCCCAAAACGCTAAGCGATCTAGCGTTTTATAAAAAAAAAAAGTAGCAAAACGCTAGACGAAAATTTGTTTTAGAGAGATATTTGGGGCCAATATTTTGAGTTGTGATATTTGGGACCATTTACTCTAAATTTGTGATATTGGGGGCCTTTTTTCAAATACTAATTTCATACTCCAGATGACGCAAATTAACCAACATCAATTAGAATTTGTCTTAATTTTACTTGAATAACGACAAATTTACTTAAATAGCCTAATAATCATTTTATGTTTTGTATCAAGAAAACTGTAACATGCTTCTAGTTTCAAACAAGAGAGACTGTCGTGCATTACAGTCTAGAAATTCTTTTACTAGTGGCTATGTTTAGGCCCCAATCACAGGAATAAAAATCACCAATCTTGACATTGAGTTGAGAATGTTGCCTAAAAGAGGTTTAAAAGGTGTACCAAGTAAAACATACAAGCCCGCAGCGAAACTATAATAAGATTGTTTTACAACAAAATGGTATACAAAGTTGACAAATCTGGATTAATGTCTACAAAACATATTGCGAACAATTCTAGTTGTCCAGGACCAATTACTGTAGTGAATTTATCGAAGTCCCAAAATTTGGAAAATGGTAAAGTAGCTAAATATAAACTGTTGTTAGGACTTAGGGTTTTTTTTTTTAATTTTGTTTTTGTGAATTAAATTCTATTCACATGTTTTTTTCACAAAGAGGAAATTTTAAAAAATAATAACTCAACTATGCGGTCAAACCACTTTAAAATGTGTGCAAGAAAGTCAAACAACAAATACTGTACTTGAAAACAGAGGGAGTATTAGATTTAACAAAGGGAACAACTGCTAAATAGAGATTAAATAACTTCCTAAAATCCCCCATTCAAGTAAATCGAGAGAGGCGTTTACCTTTTGAAGATGCTTTTTGTTTTTAACATCAACTGCAACATAATCAACAATAGCAGGTTCTGTGCCTTTCAACTTTTGACTTCTTGTTCTACTTGTATCCGCATCGTAGATATTACAATATGGCTCATCTGGTCTAATGGTCTGAAAGAGTAGTCAGCATGTTGGTTTAAATTTGTTACTAGTATGCGGTCAACAAGCATGGGAACATGTAGTAGTAAGAGAAGGGCTAACCTGGCCAACATGCGGAAGACCATCTGAATCAATCAACGATTTTGATGACTTCCCATCTCTTCTAAACATCTGGTTTTTACGATCAGACCTTTTTTCCTCTGCCAAATTAATAGATTCTGTCTGCAAGATGAATAGGGATCAAACTAATAGAATTATAGAACTAATTAGCAACTGACAAGGCCCCAAGCATTAATAAATCACAACAGTCTATTTCTGATCTTTAAATTGTATTAATATATATATATATATATATATATATATATAGGGTTGGACTCCATAACAAATACCTTATATAACAAACAATAAAGAACACCTTAGATCTAATAGATCCAATGCCCCTGGCGGGGCCACCCAATACAAAAAGTTCTTATTTTTTTAGGCTCTATCCATCCAGGAAAAAAATTGAAAATTTACTGTTCATCGATGACGTCATGATGACGTCATCAGTGACGTCATCGATGAACAGTAAATTTTCATTTTTTTTGCTGGATGGATAGAGCCTAAAAAAAAATAAGAACTTTATGTATTGGGTGCCCCTGGCGGGGCCAATGGATCTATTGGAATAAATGATTTTATAGTGTTCTTTATTGTTTGTTATATAAGAGTGTTCTGTATGGAGCAAAGGCCTATATATATATATATTATAGCCATAATATCAGTAATTTCCTGATATTTAGAGTTTTCATATTAGTCATTATGTAAGGCTATATAAGGATCCCTTCTTGTATTTCATTTGGATCAATCTTAATAATAAAATTGCTTTTACCTCGTCTACAAATTGTACAAAAACATGTACAATGTGACAGCTTAAAAACAGAACTAGCCGATGAACATGAGCATACCTGGTATATGTGGCCATGACACATTCCACGGTCCACTGATGATTTATTTAAAACCATGGCATCCTCCATATCATACCTGTAACACACAGAATCCATATCATGCCGTCGCCCTAAAGGATATTCTTATTTCTTCCCTCTTCTTTGAAATGATATTAAGAATGATAGATGTTAACATAGAAGGAAATTTTTACAAGTTAACTTAGGGTTCATTTGTTTTCTTCTTAACCCTTCTTAATATACTTTAACTGAATGGTTGAGTGCATTAAGATTGTTTGGATCATGTTTTATTCTTCTTAATGAATATTTTTCTTCTTAATGGTTAAAACATAATTTCACTGCTGAAGCGCTAAGATAGCCTGCAACATGCTGTGTTCTGAATTTCTCATCTCATATAGCATTGCCCACTTTTTCATTATCATATCCTTTACATGTATAATGTAATATAATATAAGTTAAGATATCTATTCGAAAGAAAATAAATTTATATCCATAAAAGTAATTCATTATATTTGTAAACTTAATTTGAATTCTAAATTCCAAATTTTTGTTATTGTTACCAAATACCAATATTATTCATATATCATGTATTTAAAATGTCATTTTTTATTTTTATAGAGTTAAGTTGTTAATATTCTCGTTCAGATAGTTCAAAAAATAATTTATCAAACAATCTTATTCATTATGCATTCAGATTCTTATTTATTCAGAAATTTTAATCACCGGAAAAAATAATTCAGATTTAACAAATGACCCCTTACCCTGAATAAGCCAAAACTGCAACAATTGCATTTGTCCCCAACGGAAACTCATCAATGCCATACTTCTCGTATGTACCAGTGCGTACTAAAGGAGTTTGGGGAGTCTGTGATGTGACAACATAACAATTAAAACACTGGAAGGTACAGCATAAAATAAGACTGTCAACCCATTAAAAAAGAGTTGGGAGTTGCCAATAAATGATATTAATAATATCACACATTAACAAAAGTAAACAAAATATAATTCAGAACAAAACAGAGTGAATCATATGATTAACAGTGAATAACTCAGATCTGGAATCAGCTAAAGTAACACATTAATAAATGATCATAAGGCATCAATTTCCTCGCATGTCATTTATCCAAAAACTTTAGAATCCTTAAAACACTAAAACAGACACAGAAAGACCATTTCAATAATCACTTTTCACGAGAGATCACTTAGGGAAGCTCCTTCATCACTAAAAATCACAAGTCAGTAATGTATCATTCAAAGGCAACAACAGTTCTATCAACTTCAAGAGAGAAGATACGAGTTTGGTAAAGGAGGGTTATATGCTTGAACCAAATAGAGCAAAAAGCAGCCGACGATGAAAGCCAAGATCTGAACAAACCTGAAGATGATATAGTTTCTGATCAGCACGGCATTTAAGAGCTTGCGAGGCAAAACCCATTGTTTGTTTTCCCATCTATAATGTTGAGTCATTGACATTACATATTAATTTGATGGCAAAATACCTATATAACAAAGGCATTACATAATTAACAAGTAAACAAACCTGACACTGGTACATGTTACGTGGGCTCTGATTATGATCAGACCATGGTGTTAAATTAGCAACCATGCTGAGTATTCCAGTTGGATGAATTTCCTCGTGAGTGGCCGGACCTAAATCTTTCCTTCCTCCATCTCCACCATCAGGACATCGTATTTCCATGTACACCTAACCCAGGGCGGCAAAATTTTAGATATAAGGAGATGACACTGGATTTCCACAGGTTCAATATTTTACTCCCTCCCTCACAATCTATGCAAGCCTCTGACTTTTAGCACACACATAAAAGGGGAATAACCTTAAAATGTGTGCAGAAAGTCAAAAGCTCACTAAAAGAGAAAATAATGTTCATATACAAGGTATAAACCTGCTCAAACGGTCCGATAAGTTCGATATTGTTACTTTCTGTGGGAGGAGACAATAAATTTTTAGTAGGCCTGACAAATCTAGAAGGACATGTAAACAGGTAGAGACCAGGGTATGTTCCACCAATGCTCAGAGGAACATATCCAACCTCAAGATCATCAGGGATCTGCAATATAATCAGCACCATTAGAAACTGACAAATGGAGTAATAGCTTAAGGTCTATCAATAACACACCATTGAGTTTGCAGATAGCTTCAATCTTCGTAAATGAGCAACAGCCTTTTCAACTATATTAGATGATATAGTGCCAACAACACAACCATCTAATAGAACAGAAAAAACTTCAGGAAGACCAGATTTTACAAGCCTTGGCCATGAAGGGATCATTCCAACTCCAATTAGGATGGTCAATATAGACTTTCTCATTTTAAAGAAGTCCTTGAGATGTCTACCCGAATCATAGAATGATGTTATACCTTCAAATAATCAAAAACAAAACAAGGCAACATACTCAGTAAAAAAAGAGTAAATTGTTCAACAAAAATGAGCAAAACTCAGTGTGAAACATTTATTAACATTAAAATTAAGTTACATAAAATTAAAAAAAAATACAGGATGCCATATTGTCGCCAAACTTGCACAGATAAATTTAACTTAAGTGTAGATATTGATGAAAACAAACAAAAACTTCAACAATTTGAACTATAAATAGTAAATTTCTCAAGTACTTACAGTTATAAAATTTCATTTTGAAACAACAACGACGAGGTAAAGAAGTAGCCTGAACTTAAACACAGGCCCAGTCTTTCGGACAGACGACATTCTCTATCTTCATTTTATTTTTAAAACTGTAATGCACTTTTAGAATAGGTCCGCACAACAATCCAAATAATGCCGCATCAGCAAATTTAGGGGACTTCCAATATGATTTCAAGTCACACATATAAACGTTTATTATTGCCATTGGATTTCACTTTATATAAAACAATCTAACTGACTTTAGTCGAGACAGGACATGATACTGCTACAGAGTTGTACTCCCTCCGTCCTTTCCAATTGTTAACATTTTTCAAGGGATGTCCGGCACGCATTTTAAGGTGCATTTTAAAGGTAGTTCCATAATTTATTTTTAAAATTTTCTTTTTTTGTATAAAAATTTAATGTTTAAATTTTTATACAAAAAAAGAAAATTTTAAAAATAAGTTATGGAACTATCCTTAAAATGCATGTCAGACACCTCTTAAAAAATGTTAACAATTGGAAAGGACGGAGGGAGTATGTATTAACGATTGATCTGGAGCATTCCTACACTGTCATGCCTTGACAAGTAATTTTCTAGGTTTTATAGTGTTTTTGTGTTTAGGAGTAAGAAATAACAGTAAATCAGGTAAGATAACAAGAGATTACAGTTAGAAAGGTAAGAGATCATATCAGAAATTAGAGAGTTTAGACAGATTCTAGAGAGAGAGAAACCCCAGAGAGAGAAAGAAATAACAGAATTTAGAGAGAGAGAAAGGGTTTGTGGAAAAAGAATTCCATTTTCTGGTAAATTGTTCATACATGCATCAAATAACAGGTCTGAAGGTCTATTTATAGACTCTCATTACAATACATGAAAATACTATTATACCCTTACTATTAGTAACTAACAGCTACTAACATCTACTATCCTGACAATCCTTCCCCCTTGAATTCCATCTTGTCCTCAGGATGATCCCTTAAGCTTTTCCTCAGGTGGCTCATGCATCCTGGAAAGAGCATCTGCCACTGTGTTGTCCTTCCCTTTTTCGTAAAGTATTGTAAAGTTATATCGCATCAACTTTCTGATCCACTTCTGTTGCAATAAGTTGCTGACCTTTGTTCTACTAACAACTTTAGAGCCCAATGATCTGTTTTGATGAAGAAATGTTTGTCCATCAGGTATGGTGACCATTTCTTCACTGCGGATACTAAAGCCATGAGCTCTTTTTCATAAATAGGACATAGATTGGCCCCTTATTCCCAGAGCTTTACTGAAATAAGCTAAAGGCCTACCATCTTGGGTCAGTACAACCCCAATACCAGTATTACAAGCATCAGATTCCACAGTAAAGGCTTTTGAATAATCTGGTAATTTTAAGACAAGGATCTGCACGAAGGCCTGTTTAAACTGCTGAAAAGCTTGCTCGGCTTCCCCATCCCAAGGAAAGTTATCTTTCTGCAGTAAGGTTGTTAGGGGGCTTAGCTATAATACCATAGTTCTTAACAAATTTTCTGTAATAGCCACTCAATCCTTAAAAACCCCTTAAAGCTTTCAAATTCCTAGGAGTTGGCCATGCTAACATGTATTTGATCTTACTTTTATCCACTGCAACTCCATCCTTGGTAATCACATGACCCAAATAAGCCACTTGGGATTGCAGAAATTCACATTTAGACATCTTTGGCAAACAACTTATGTTTCCTCATAACCTCAAACACCTGCTTCAAATGATCCAAGTGTTCTTGCACATCCCTTGAGTAGACCCTTAAGTAGATGAGTATGTCATCAAAGAACACTAGTGTGAATTTCCTAAGGTATTGAGCAAAAACTTGATTCATCAAGCTTTGAAAAGTTGCTGGAGCATTAGTGAGGCCAAATGGCGTTACTGTGAACTCATAGTGCCCTAAATGAGTCCTGAAAGTTGTCTTTTCAATATCCCTGACCTTCATTCTCACATAGTGATAACCAGCTCTCAAGTCCAGTTTGGAAAACACCTCTGCACCACTTAACTCATCAAGCAGCTCCTCTATTAAGGGAATAGGAAACTTATTTTTTATTGTCAATGAGTTAAGCTTCCTGTAATCTATACAAAACCTCCAAGTAGGGATGGCAAAAAAAACCGATCCGACGGATACCCGATCCAATTCGACCCGATTGGATCTTACCGAACCCGATTTTTTGGATTTGGATTTGATTTTTAAACCCGAAAGAGTTTGGATTTGGATTTGGATATTAGCTATATCCAACCCGATCCAAACCCGAAACCCGAAAAAACCCCGATATATATACATATATAAATTATAATATATATATATATATATATATATATATATATATATATATTATAATTTATTCCTTAAAAATAAATACCCGTTACTTAGTTACACTAGGTAATTTTGTTTAGGCAATTTTGATACACATGCTGTGCTACTATGAAATTTCTTAGTTCAGGCAATTTTGATACACATACTGCGCTACTGCTAGTCTTCTAGTCTACACTCTGCCTATGTGTATATTTATTTGCAATTGTATTTTAATTTTTATGTCTTTAGATATTAATAGTGGTGTAACTTGGACTTATTTATTTTCATGTCTATGAAATCTAGATATTTATTTGCTATTATAATTTTGATTTTTATGAAATTTAGATTAAAAAAATATTACTACTTTTTTACAAAGAATTAAAATTTTCGGATTTGAATAAAACCCGAACCCGATCCAAACCCGGTGGATCGGGTTTGGATTTTGAATTTCCAAATCCATTTGGATTGGATTTGGATTTGGATTTGGATTAAGGATTCGGGTTTAGATTTGGATATCACACATATCCAACCCGATCCAACCCGTTGCCATCCCTACCTCCAAGTGCCGTCTTTTTTCTTGACTAGCTGGATAGGAGAGGCAAAAAGAGAACTGCTAGGCATGATCACTCCTGTCTCCGGCATTTCAAGTATAAGATTTTCAATCTCATTCTTTTGGTCATAAGAATTCCTATAAGGTCTGATAGAAAAAGGTTGAGATCCCTCTTTTAGATCTATAGAATGCTCAATTTCTCTGTTTGGAGGCAACCCTTCTGGTTGCTGAAATATGTCTACATAGTCATTCATGAGCTGCTTCATTTGTTCCTTTTGCTGAAGAGTTACTACAGACTCAGTAGATACTAGGGATGACAACAGGTTGGATCGGGTTGGATATCTGTGATATCCAAATCCGAATTTTTAATCCAAATCCAAATCTGATAATTGGATTTGGAAATTCAAAATCCAAACCCGATCCACCAGGTTTGGATCGGGTTCGGGTTTACCCAAACCCGAATTTTTGAATTCTTGTAAATAAGTAGTAATACTTTTTAAAGCTAAATTTCATAAAAATTAAAATTACAATTGCAAATAAATATTCAGATTCCAGAGATAAAATAAATAAGGAATAAATTATAGTATATATATATATATATATATATATAAATTATAATATATATCGGGTTTTTTTGGGGTTTCGGGTTTGGATCGGGTTGGATTTGACTAATATCCAAATCCAAATCCAAAAAATCGGGTTTGGTAAGATCCAATCCGGTCGAATTGGATCGGGTATCCGTCGGATCGGTTTTTTTTGCCATCCCTAGTAGATACCTCTTCAGAAGGGATCTCAGCTGGTTTGGCTGTAGCATAAAGAATGTTTGACAACTTCTGACAAACTCCAAGGCACTCATCTGCTATAGAATAGGTTTTGAGTTACCAACATTCCCTTATAAAATCACAGTCTTGTCTCCTTGTTGAAACTGTAACAACAATTTCTAAAAATTAAATGTGACTGGTCCCAAAGCCCCAAGCCAATCCACCCCCAAAACCATATCATAACTTCCTAAAGGCAATGTTCTAACATTGGTTCTGAACTCATGTTCTCCTATCATCCAGGAGAAATTGGCACTCATGTTTGCTAGTAAGAAGATTACCATTTGCCACTAGTACTTGCATAGGATTGCTTTCCACCTTTTCACATTTAAGCTTGCTGGCAGCCCCTTCATCTAAGAAACTGTGAGTACTCCCACCATCCACCAATATGGTGAACTCTTTGTGTCCTTTCCTTCCGGTTAAAGAAATAGTCCTATTACTATAGACTCCCTCTATAGCATGAACTGAAACTTCCATAAGAGAAGAGGAATTATGCTCTGACCATAGTAACAAGGAACGCGGGACGTAGCCACGTACGGCGACCCAGTTCGTTCGTCCCCGATCCCGGAACAAACGCGACCGGAATCGCTCGGAGTCGCGACCGGAAACGGTCGGAGTGACGACCCCGCTTGAACACACGTTGTTCTTGATTTTTTGTGTGAGATGATGTTTCAGAATCAGTAATAGCATCGGTGTTGTTTGCAGGAGTTAAGAAGAAGAGAGGAAGAAGAACGGTTAGAAGTGGTGAGGAAGGAGAGGCTTAGAAAAAAAAAAAGAAATGGTGAGGAAGAAGACGATGTAAATGATGATAAGGAAGCACATCTTCCAAAAAGATAGGCATTTGTTATTTAAAATCATGTATCTGGACATGTATTGTATATCTTACTTTTTTTCCTATCGATGACCGTGCCATATATTATATATAGGCTAGGCTGAAGTTCAAATATTAAAAGCAGCAGCAAGTCAAATTGTATCACCACTTTATAAAACTCATTAGATCAACTGTTTATTTTATTCATGAAAATATTTTTGTCATCAAATCAAATAATTTATTTTTAAAATATAATTGTTTCGACTAAAAACAATCTATATCTTGTTATAAATGTAGTTTATTTTATAAGTTAATGGTATCAAAATTAAAATTAGTTACAATATTTTTAAATTTAAAATTTCAGTATGACATAATTTTGTAACTTATTTTTTATAATATCATTTGGCAAGAAAGGAGCCAAGCAAAGGGAGACAAGAATGTATATTTTGATGCTAAATTTATCTGACTTTAGTTAGAAACATAATATTTGTAAAAATACATGACACATCGTACCCCTGCGTTCCCTCGTACCTGATGCGGAACAAGGAATCATTAAATTAGTTTGTATATATTTTACATTATTATTTAGATTTAAAGTGATTATAATTGATTCGGTAGTTTAGTTATTTTAGGTATATTTATATGAAGATTCTAGATTATAGGAATAGAATAATAAAAAGGATTTGTTTCCTTTATTAGAAGATCTTTACTTGATGGCTAAGTTTTAGGTTTTCTGTATAAACAGTTGTAATCTCCATTATTGAATAGAGTTGAATTATTATTAAAATTGAGAATTGTTTCTCTTTTGTTATGGGTTGCGATCCTAACAACTTCTCTTCTGCGGTTGAGAAATCCTAGGGCAACACCTTAGGCGTGGGTTTTCTGCGGTTAATCCACAAATATCTATCCTTTTACCTGTTTTTGTTGTTTGTCCTACATCAAGTGGTATCAGAGCCACCGTTCCAGCCAAACACCATCACCAACAGCCGCCACAGCCTCCAGCCACCGTTCCTCCATTCAAACAGCAGGTTCCTACCACCGTCAGCCTCCAACAGCCACCGGAAACCACCACCAGCCTCTGGCAGCCACCAGCAGCCAACATCAGCCACCACCAGAAGCCGCCAGTAGCCACCAGCCAGTGTATCCTACCTCCAGCAGCCTACGAACATCCCCAACCAGCCATTAAATCAGCTAAACCATTTATCAAACACCTTCCCTGCAACTTAGCCAAAAAAAAAAAAAAAAAGTCTCACTGTTCACGGTTACTTTTCATCAGTCAAACACTATTCACAGCACTGTTCATCAGCCAAAAAAAAAAAAAAAATACTTCCATGGCCAGAATTATAGAGCATCTTGATGAGATGACAGTGACCGCCGCTGGTATTAAGGAGGATCTTAAGTATATTCTTGTTATGGTCGATGACTTAGTAGTAAAATGTGGTGGGAAAAAAGTGTCAAGGGAGCCTCCTCAACACCACGAGGATATTAAATCACATAGGAAACTTGTGATGGTTGAAGAAAATCAGATTGAACTTCTTACAATTCAGTGTAATGACAATGAAAAAGAGGAGGCAGAACAAGCGTCTATTCAATGTTTTAATATTGAAGAGGAAAAGGAAGAGGAAGAGGCAGAGAAAGCGTATAACGTCGAAGAAGTTGTGAAGGAGAACAATATTATATTGCCGAGACATATTGACTTTTTAGGCGTTGGTAACATATTGACAACCGCTATTGCATCAAAATATGTTGTTCTTTCGATGTTGCTTCCAAAGATTTTGCTTATGGAGTTAGAATCGGATGTTGTCAAGTGCTACTTTAAACCATCTCTTTGTTCGTTGATTCTCAAATTTTATAAAACTCGTGGACGAGTTTTCTTCAAAGGCGAGGAGAATGATGCGGAACAAGGAATCATTAAATTAGTTTGTATATATTTTACATTATTATTTAGATTTAAAGTGATTATAATTGATTCGGTAGTTTAGTTATTTTAGGTATATTTATATGAAGATTCTAGATTATAGGAATAGAATAATAAACAGGATTTGTTTCCTTTATTAGAAGATCTTTACTTGATGGCTAAGTTTTAGGTTTTCTGTATAAACAGATGTAATCTCCATTATTGAATAGAGTTGAATTATTATTAAAATTGAGAATTGTTTCTCTTTTGTTATGGGTTGCGATCCTAACAACTTCTCTTCTGCGGTTGAGAAATCCTAGGGCAACACCTTAGGCGTGGGTTTTCTGCGGTTAATCCACAAATATCTATCCTTTTACCTGTTTTTGTTGTTTGTCCTACATCAGTACCCATACGGCGTTCCCTCGTACCCATACGTTCCCTCGTACCCATGCGTTCCCTCGCACCGGAAACATTCAAGACAGCCTTCCACGTATCCGTTTCCGTACCACGTTTCGCATCGAACCACGTCCCGTGTGACAATGGCTCTGACTTCTCACCAACCTTGGAATTTACTGATATCTCATCTATTGGTTGTGCATCTAATTGCTTAACCTTCTTGTTCTTCTCATTTTGCATCATTTGTTGTCCACTCTTGCCATTGGTAATTTTAGATTGCATAGTCCTCACTTCTGGCAAATCCTGTCAACCTGACACAGCCTTAGTTGTCCTCTGCTGTAGTTGAGATACTCCACCTGGAACCACACTGCTGGTTATAGTGTTACTTGATTGTTTCCTGGTAACTCTTTTGGACTGAAAAGAACTGTTACCCTGAGCACAATATCTAGCTCTTTTAATAGCACCCTCAACATTATTAGGGCTGAGTAGTTTGAGTACTTGCTTCACATTATCTTGCAATCCACTAATAAAGCATTCCACAAAATAATCCTCAGATAACTTGGCATCTTAGCCCTCAACTGATTCATGCACAGTTCAAATTGCTTGCAACACTGTTCTACTGTTCCATCTTAGATTTAGATTCTTAAACCTCTCAAATATCAACTCACTTTCTTTCACTCTAAACCTAACTGTGAAGAGTGCAGAATTCTTGCCAAATCAAGTCTGTTCTGCCAAGTGTAAACACCTGGTACCAGCTCTTGGCTACTCCATCTAAGTGCATACCAGCCACAGGTACTTTTTTATCATCCTGAACTCCAAAAATCTCAAAGTAGAGTCACAGTTATTAATCCAGTCATCCACATCTTTTCCTAGTTCATACTTAGGAAAATTCAATTTGATATGTTTCAAACAATCCTTAGGTTACCTCTGACTTGTACTGCTGCTTCTATCTTCCATTCTTCCAAAAGGATTCACAAAATCTTCTTGATTCCATATAGAAGTAGGATGATTCATTTTCTGCGCTGCTACTGCTAACAATTCCTCAATCATCCTCAGTTTAGCATTAGTTCTTTCTTTGTGAGCTAAGAACTGATGTTGCACCTCTTGCAACTTCTCATTATACTGTTTTTCTTCCCTTGATCTATAGTACAACTCTTCTCTCATATAAGGATTCATTCTCACAGACACAATATCAAACACCTTGTATGCACTGATTACTTTCCACTTCAAATCAACACTTCAGTTAACAATTACTTCTAATCACTAATACTCCAACACAATCACTTCATAAATCAACTCAGATTCAACAATCAACATCAATTCCACCAGTAATTCAACTTCTCAACTTGATACAAACAGTAAACGTACTGAAACAGAGTTCTATACTACTAGCAACACCAAAACAGTAATATACTTGCTATTTTTGTACTTTTCTCCAATATTCTCAACTGAATTCAACTACTAGCAAGTAAATGAACTCAAAACAGCTTTTAACAACTCCAAAACTACCTAGTTATAACAGTAAAACTAAAGATCTGTAAGTATAAGAACAGAACAGAGCACTTGGACTGATTTGAACAAATCTCAGGACTTTGAGTTGCGATTACTGCAGACCTAGGCTCGTTCAGCTCGCACAAAGATGCACAACATGATTAAGCAGTGATTGATCGAATTTGAAGAGCTCTGATACCAATTTGTCATGCCTTGACAAGTAATTTTCAAGGTTTTATAGTGTTTTTGTGTTTTCTGTGTTTAGGAATGAGAAATAACAGTAAATCAGGCAAGATAACAAGAGATTAGAGCTAGAGGTAAGAGATCAGATCAGAAATGAGAGAGTTTAGACAGATTCTAGAGAGAGAGAAACCCTGGAGAGAGAAAGAAATAACAGAATTTAGAGAGAAAGAGTTTGTGGAAAATGAATTCCATTTTCTGGTAAATTGTTCATACATGCATCAAATAACAGGTCTGAAGGTCTATTTATAGACTCTCATTACAAATACATGAAAATACTATTATACCCTTACTATTAGTAACTAACAACTACTATCCTGACATACACATTCAAGTAAGACAAGTAGACAACTAAATAACAGATGATGGGATCACAAGTGAAGTTAAGATTTTAACAATTTCTACCCAGTTCTATCAACCCTGAAGTTTAGAAAATATACGATTTTCCAAAGATATACACAGTTTATCAGGTAGATAAAAACTTACGACAGCATGAAGTCATATGGTTTAGCAATCCACATGGCTCTCCATCAGGTGTATGGACGGGACATATGAAACCCCATGATCTGCACATTAGTTGACACACAGAGAACAAGAGACTAAGATAACAATTATACACCAAGAAAATAGGAAACACACAGACATAACACACGCACATACTCAGGTAACAGCTTGCGCACACTAGTGGTACGAAGCCCAGCAACTGAAGCTCCACGATGAACAGCTCGAAAATGCGAAATGAAACGAAGAAAATTAAGCCTGTCTGCTTGGACCGTCATGCCAGCACTCTGATAAACAATCGTTAGCCATTAATAATGTCCTACATTCTCTTACAAGTTCAATAAGTCTTATTAAACCATGCACATATACTAAAATCTTATTTTAATAATAATTAGTCCTGGAATTCTTCTACAAACTAGTAGGTAAAATTTTAGTACAAAGAAACTGAAAGTAAGATAAATCTGTTAAGCAATTCCGGGATCCAGTCAAAGACTGAAAAGAATACAAGCAATGAATTAATACCTGAGGCAAGTCAATACTTAATCTTGTAACTACTCTACCAGTCTTCAACATATTGTCAATAGCTGTGCCAATCAGTTTTGAAGAGCTTCTTTGCATGAACTTTTTCACATCATTTACTGCAGAAACATAGGGCGGTTAAATATTGTACATCATGATTGAGTGTTTATCAAGTATACAAATGTCAATTCCAGCCTATAGTGCACTATGAATAGACTTACTTTGTAGTTCCAATGCATTTCAACCTTTCAGTTGCGAGTCAAAAAATTCAAATAAAAACTTTGTAAAGTCCACATTACTGGTCCTTGTAAAGTACATATCACAGACTCGTTTTTCTTGACTATCAGTTTATAATAAAGAAATAATCAGAGATTCTTTTCTTTTTCTCCCCATCCGTTTCTTCATACATTAACTAATTACTAATGATTGCAAAGATAATGGATAATACAAAAAAAAAAAAAAAAAAGCAACAGATGCTAATGTTCTTGGCAAATTTGAAACTCTAGTTGAATTGCCCATTCAATTTTATGCCTTGAAGAGGACTCAAACCAGCATGCTCTTTAGCAAGAGATTCAATCTCACGTGTACCTATTCACCATAGGAATCTTGAAAGTAAATCCTATCCATCTATGAAACTCTATGATACTCTAGGGTAATGTACACATTCCAATTACTTCCAACACTCAGATTTAAGTCAAAACACTTACACCGACAAAGGGGTGGCAGTTTCGGGTTTCAGGTCTTATTCGCGTTGGTAAACGGGTCAATTTCAAGTCAAACTAAAATCACATAAAATCAAATTAAATTAAATTGAATATAAAAGTGTAAAGAAATGAAATTTTAAATAACGGGTCATTTCGTGTCATTTTCGGGTTGACCAGATCGTATTCGGGTCACTTTCAGGTTACAAATCGGGTCGGGTTCGGGTCGTGTCTGATATTGCCAAATCCACGGGACAAACTACGAAGAATCTGCAAGAGTGGGTCCTCATAGGACTGCATTTCAGGTTAATAATATCTCTTAAATTTCACTTCGCGTAAAAAATGAAATACCAAAGGTTCAATTTTTTCTTCTCTCTCTCTTCTAAATTTTACTGATACCTGGTGATTCCAACAGAGCATGTTGTTATAGGCCTGTGGAAAAAAATAGCACTAGATGCTAATGTCTTAAGTAATTTGAAACTCTCAATGAATTAATTACCCATTCAATGAGAATCTCAAAATCTGGCATCAACCATACTAGGGCTTAGTACAAATTAGAAGGTTCTCCGATAAACCATAAGTCCATGAGTCTTAAGCATTGTCAAATGTCAAGGACTTAGCAGTGCCTATTGCTTCCAAGCAGAACCAAATTTGGGCAATGTAAGTAAATAAATGTAAAACGCACATTCATGTAACAATAAATATAACAAACAATAATCATAGATAGCTCCAATGATAAATTATGTCAAGTGTTAAAAATGTGTACACTGAATTAAAACAAAATTTGATACCAGAAACAGAAAGTAAATGAATGATACAATGCTAACAAGGAAAAGAACCAGGGAAGAAGCACAAAGAATGGACTACTTACTTTTCATCAACTCAAAATTTTTTTTATCGCTGTTAATTACATCTCGGAGTTCTTTGGCAGCCTTGAGTAGCCATTCTTGAATTTTTTCCTATAATAACCAAAAAGATACATGTCAGCTCATGGGCAATTAAGCATGTCAATGCTAAATTGTATAGAAACTATAATAATCTTTAAATACAAACAAGTTGGGAAGAAAAATGATGATGTAAAAAGGTATAGCTAATAGCCTAATACATACATTATATTAATACAGATTACATGTCACATTGGTGAAACATAATTTAATCAGTACTAGTACTTCAGATAATTGAAGAGTAACTTACTGAATAGCTTTTAGAGGATAATGGAATAGAGACACACAAGCTACAGCCCAATACTCGCCTACTAGCAAAAACAACTACTTTCTTTTCAACACAACTAGAACTAAATGCATATTGGATAGAGCTGCAATCCTAGAGGCCTTTGATTTCATCACATAAATCTGGACCGATACATAATACACACATGTGCATACATGTGTGTGTGTGTGTGTGTGTGAAAAGAGAGACAACTATTAAAAAAATTGACTGATCTTAATTTTACTAAACATCAATTACAGGGACTTCAACCTGTTATTTTAGGAGTAAGGTCAACAGATTTCCATAATTAAATTTTATCTGAAGTGAAACTAAAAAAACATATTCGACTCTGAACAGCATTTGCCTCGGGCAAATCTTATCAAAACCGCTTCACCAAAAATGGTTGTACATTCCGTCTGAAATTACTAGATATATAGTACATGTGCACACATAATTTTTGTCCTTGTAATACCAGGTTGCCATAAATTGCATATATTCCTCACTGACAGGATATATATTAAAAAGACAGTGCATCTACATGATTCAGTGTGTCGACATGATTCAGTTAGATGACTTTTCGATTTACTAGGATCTACCTTAAGATAGATTGTAATCAAGTGGCCTGGCAATAGAACCTCCTGATTTTGTAATGCATCCGGGTTGTCTGGTGCAGATGTCTGATCTACAAGAGAAAAAAGCTTCTGCAGCATGAAACTGAGATAAACAATTGTCAATGATCATTTTGAGAAGAAAGACGGTTATTTTTTCAATAAAGGTAAGAAAAATATTTCATGCAAGTAGCCTACATTAGAAGATTAAATTTATCTCTATTATCATCAAGGTGAACCAATATGTAATCCTTTAGAACTGCATCCCCAACCTGCAAAAGAAAGGAGCACATTACTAATGCATTTCTTTACACCCTCATTCTTGCAGAAAAAACGTACCTACATAACAATTTAAATTTAACAAAAAGCAAAAACAATTTTAACATACCATAGAGTGACTTTCATTGTCCATTCCCCGCATAATATGTTGAAAGTGCTTTCCTGGGGCCAATAGAAACTTATACAATATTCCCATTACAACAAAAAGAAAATGAAATATATGCTAGAATAAAATCAGTACCAATATGCTGCAGACACTGTTTGTGAGTTATAAGAGACAAGTCCCGAACTTCATCAAGAATAATTTTAACCCTTTCACCCACAAGCTGAGAGCCAACAGATCCCTTCACCCTCTCGTATTTCTCATTATAGCAACACGTCAAACTAACATAAATTTCCTGATCTGTGGTGTCAGCAAGAGCCTGTTCCAGAAACACACTTATGCATGTTAACATTCGTTCTGCTAGTTAGTCCTCTCTTCCATTCCACATAAGAACTATGTTCTTATGTGTCGGTAAACTTTGTTAAACCCAAGTATGTTACATGTCTTTATTTATATAATCTCAAGATAACAAAGCTATTGCTCGAACAATATATCTTACAAATATGGAAGAAAAAGTAGCTAAGAGATCCAATGGTCGAAACTGTGAGAGATTTCAAGGGTTTTAATGTTATTATGTAGTTGAAACTTGAAATGAATATTTAGTAGTTGAAACTTAAGTGGTCCAGCATATAACTAATCCTTTCTTCAGATTGTCTCAGGACCATGTGTTTCAAATAAAAAAAGATAATGTAACATATACATATACTACTTCTGCAACACTAGCAGCATCATATCAAGAATCCCACAAGTACAGCTTACAGTACCACTGCAACCCCACAACTTTTGCTTATCTATTCATTTAAAAAAGATAAGAATAAAGAAACCCCAAGGCAAACATCTGCATGCATATTCTGTACATAGAGAAATTACTTAGATACAGAAAATCGCACATATCATTTTAAACGCATCCCAATTATAATCACTAGCAATATATAGATGTGCCATACTGCTTCCCATTAGCATATGACCAAACCATAGTAATCAAGGCATATTCTAGGCGAAAGGGTAACTAAAAACGCCTAGGGTCGCCTAGGAGTCCTTAGCTGGCTAGTAGACGACAAGTCGATGCCTAAATCTGCCTAATTCTGGCAATATTCGTCCCTACCCATTTATGACGCTGTCCAGCCCACACTTTTATAAAGATAACAAGTTGTTACATAAAGAAAAAAGCCATAAAATCCTCATCTTCAACAGTCTAAAAAGGAAAGAGGCGTCTGCTATTCTGCTCTGCTCTGCTGCGTTCGGAATCGAAGTTTCTTGACTTTCTAAAGCTCTCTCCCCAGAGTTATACATGCACGTATAAATTTATATAATACACATACATGCCGGTCTAGGCGGTGCAATGGCACTTATCCTAGCTTTTACGCCTTGACAAATATGGACAAAACCCATTAAGAACACGATTAGCAAAAGAGCAACAAGCTCAATATTTAGACCCATGCTTAACAAAACTACAGTAACAATAATATAAAGATATGTGACATAACACCTTCAGAACAAGACCCACAGGAAGCATGTACTCCTTCCCTTGTGCCCTGTAATACAAACAAAAAGGGGTTATATTTAAATTGCACTTCAATAAGGAGATCTAACATGTTTCACTTCATAATAATCATGCTCACCAGAATCCTAGTCTTGCACTACCATTACTAAGATAGTACAGTTTAACTGTTACTCCAGATTGATCTTCTCTTACACACCTGACAAACAAAAAGAGTAGGATACATCATTGTTAAAGTAAAGCTTGTATTGGTTTATTTTCTTAATACTCAAGATTGGTTTCCGTCCTACATACGGAGATGTAATCATCTTATTCCAGTCAGAATGACTTCTCATAATACACAGAGCCATTCTTGTCAGTTTATGTTGTTAAAAAATCTGAAAATACCATTAGAATTTTGCAAACAATATTCAGTAATTAAATTTAATCAGGCAAAGTCAGCACAGCCAAAAGTCAACATCCCCAGCATACCAGTACAAAAATAAGAAAATTTACTATAAAACAATTGAAAAAAAAAAGTGTGTGCGGAAATATTTACCTTATTACAACAGCTTTGTCAGTGTGTCCTTCTCTTCGATCACGAAAGGAACTTCTAACCATGCTCATTGGCTGACATTATACGTGTAACTATTAGCGGAATTTTTAGTAAAATTTTAAACAAGATACATATGAAGTAAACAATAAATATACAGGTACACTGGAATACATATCAGTAGTATACTGAAAGCTGTAAAAAAGTAAATGGAAGAGTTGCAGGAGAAGTTTAGCTATCTTGAAACCAAAACAAAAGGTGATCATCAACAGTTGGGACACATGAATGTCTTTCTGCATTCTATGGTCTGGCAAAGAAGCAAAAGATGAAATCAATGGTGTGCTTAAAAGAAATTAAGAGATTACATAGTTCCGTTTCGGCAATATTAGAAGGCGAACAACTCTCTCAAGCCCATTCAATATGAAGTACCTATAACATCAAGAAATTACAATAAATAATGAGGTAGAAAAATTTATATCACTTTAATATATAATGCATATACTATTTTTAAAATTTGAATGCCTAGTATTATGTGTATAATATAAATAGAGATCAATAGTTCAAAAGAAGGCAAGCATGCACGCAAACGGCAAAACAGTCCCCCCCCCCAACACACACACACACACACATATACAGGGACTCAAAGAGAGGGCGAGATGAAAAAGATTCTGTTAAAGGAGACCAAATAGTGATTTTCATCTTTTTTCATTATCATATATTTAAGAGGGACAGCTTACAACACACATATACAGAGAGAAGGCCAGAGCAAAAAGATTGTGTTATACAAGACCAAATATTGATTTGTATTCTTTTTTAATCTTTATTTTACTTAAATAGGAAAGCCTCCAAATTTGAGCTTACTTACCCACCCGCTTCTGAAGCTTCTTCTTTGAGCGAAACTAGTTTCTTGGGATCAGCATTTCTTAGGGTACATTTATTTGACTGCGAAAAATAACAAACAGATGATAAACAAGTACGTCAAAAATCAAAATACAAGTATGGCTGGTAATAGGTTAGTAAACTGACATAGAGGTATTCATGTTTACTATCATACTTTGTCACCTCAAATAGCTAACTATGCTTGACTCTCAATCAACTGTTCAATAATGAGGGATGACAACAAGGAAAAGGGCAGTAGTGTTCGAATTAATAGACTTTCTCATGAAGGAAAAAAAAAATTAACATAAAAAACAGGGTGGTATCTGATGCCATATCTGCTTTCCTGGTAAATATTGGAGTATGGCATAAGAGAATAGTTGGCCTCCACCAGGTATGGACCTGGTCCACCTGGATATTATTTCCTAATTTACTTTCAGCTCTTTTCTTGATGATTAACCATACCATTTATTAAATAAAGTAGCCACGTTCTAGCTTGGTAAGCAGGAAAGATAAAGAAAAGCAAATTTGTTAAAATATGAAATCAAAATATCAGTGAGTCCAAAACTTGGACATGCATCCATGTTGGACACCTCCAGGCTCCAGCTAAATCTGGGTAACAAAGCATCTGTCAGAAGTGTTATTTACATATTGACCTATATTTACAAAGGTCACGATTCTATTGCACAATGAAAATTATATACAAAGTCAGCAACTTGTCAATATAAACTATCTATTTGGCTGCTAGTAGCAAACTAATATAGCCACACAATGTTTGCCAAACCATTCAACAACAATGTTCTAAACGACATTCAATAATAGTTTCTTGACAGTTATAGTAAATAAGCAATGATAATTGTTCCCAAATGCCATGTGTTGATTTTCGATTCTTGTCAATCATGGTTTTCAATCAAATAATGCCACATAATAGTTTCTTGACAGTTATAGTAAATAAGCAATGATAATTGTTCCCAAATGCCATGTGTTGATTTTCGATTCTTGTCAATCATGGTTTTCAATCAAATAATGCCACATAAACAACCGGTGCCCAATTTGGGATATAATTTAGGACATCTAGCATGTTCCATAAAAAATATAAACACATAAAAGAAAAGTATATTTTCCCCGAACTCATAAAATGACCACAAGAATAACTGAATATCACAATTACTTGCCATCAACATTATAGGGAGCTGCCCAAAGTGAAACTTCTCTCTTATAGGCGTTCCATTGTCATATTGAAAGTATACGTCCATCATAAACTTTCCATCGTACGACATTCTGGCTTGTCTACACTGCTCAGCAAATCATAAATATCACATATCATCTCAACCGCAAAACTATCATCACATTAAACAAAACTGCATAAATACTGCTAAAAATATACTTACTTCAAAAGGGTATAGAATTGCCGCATTCGTTTTCCCGTTATCCTTCTGAGGTGGGTAAACCTCCGGACTTCCAACCCATAGTATGAAAAGTTAAGAACCAAACAAACTCAATAAACTAATACAATTTCATAACAGATACTGTGTCTTTTTTAGCCTAAAAAATGTTTACACCAAAAATCTCCGATAAACGTAAAACCCCAGAATGCAAAATCAAACAAATAAAACTAACATAACAACATTTCTACGCAGACAATTTATCAAACACCTTACCTGCAATACCTAAAACACTAACAAACAAGCACAAACAAGTAAAATTAAGTAATTAACTAAGCAAAAACACTAAAAGGGTCACCAAAATGAAGGATATTTCTCAATTTCGTCTTCGAAACGGGATCGAAAACCTCGATAGGCTTGACTTTCTTGGCCATTGAATCGAGGCCAAAATCAAGCATATGATCAAACGAGTCGATGTGGTGACGAACCATCTCTTTCAACGCCGAGAAATCAGGGTTAGTTGTCCGATGAGGAGGCACCTTTTTGGAACTCATTGTTGCAACTCTGTTTCTAAAACCCTTGTAAAACCCCTCTTTTTTTTTTGAGGTTTTGTGTGGGTTTATATAGGTGGGGTTTATGTGTTGACAACGGTTGTTTTTTTAATGATTTAGGGTTATTGTGGATTGGGTCGACTTTTAAGAGTTTTGGGCTTGCTTCTTAACGTCCAAGATTATGAAACCATGGGTTTGGCCCATGAGAGTTAGTAGAGGGTTTAAGAGGGGTGTGAACTGTGAAACCTTTTTTTTCTTTTTTCTTTTTTTGGGTTTTTTGAATGTAGTGTGAAACCTTTTTCTGGTTGGTGCTTTTTCAATGAAGTACAACAGTGCGGAAGTGCGTTAATTTAAGTTTGATTTTGAATATTCACGGTATTCAAGAAGATATTATAATTTTAGAGACAATGATCAAAATTATTCAAAATTTGGTATTCATGGCCCAAAATACTTGTTTTCAAAAGTTTGGTTCGCACTATTTATGGAATACGCCGTTGCAAGTCAGAAACCAAGCTCTCGTTGGCGATAAATTGAATTTAAGGTTTTTAATTCCAACATAAGAAATTGGTAGAGGCGTGTAGAGAGTGAAGAGGCGATTCAAACGATATGTAAAAGATGACTGAACAAGTACGGGAGAGGTGAATAGAGAGAAAGAAAAAGAGATCGCCAGAATCGCGATTTGATTGGAACCGAGATCTCGACTTCTAGCAGTAGAGATATAATAAAATTGGTATATATAGGATTGTAGAGTAGGTGATGATGATTTGATTGGTGTGTAGAATGTTAATGAAAAATGACGGGAGATGGGAGATAGGTGAACGGAGAGAAAGACATAAGTCATCGACGAGAGCTCGTCTTTCGTTTCTCTACAAATGAAGAAGACAAACGAAGAAGACGAGGGCTATGTCACTGCCACTTGCGTATCCCAAGATGTGTTGTTGGCAATGGCGTATCTTAGTAGATGCTCATTTCTTTGCTCTTAGCAACGTCAGCTTGTTTCGAACAACACTCCACCACGAGCAGTGTGACCCAAGAAACGGCAATGGTAGTAGCATATCTTGTGGGTATTTAGGACCACCCGAGTTGAGCGTGGGTATTTTGGTTCCTCATCTTTATATTTGTGGTAGATGGGATCTTCACCCATAATTTTATTTATAATTTTTTATCATTGAGCTTTGTAATTAAAAAATACTAGCATTTTACCCGTGCTACGCACCGAAAGCACAATTTCAAAATAGTTACAAAAATATATAGTGTATGAAAAAAAAAATATTTTTTTATATTTTGTTTTGAGAGTAACGAATCCGATGTGCATCTCAAGTAACTTTCCTCAAATTATGTGTAATTGTATGGACGCGTGTTAAACGATTTTGAAAATTTGTGTATATAAAAAAGATTAATATGACAACACATTCATTTGATATATGATAAAATTTACGTAAGATACATATCACTTTTCTTATTCCCTTTTATTCTTTACCCAAGTAAATGAACGACATTTTATACTATTTTTACGGAAAGTTTGGTTCAATATAATCATGTTTTGAGGATCATGCGTAGAGAACAATGAAAACATAATTATTAACAGAAAAATAAATCAAATACATATTTTTCAATCAATAAATGCAAATAAAATAGGAAATGAGCAATTCTAGAGGTCCAAAAAAATTTTCCAAAACAATCCCAAAGAGTGAGTTGTCATATTTTGATTGGTTAGTGTTCTACCCGTGCTACGCACCGAATGATAAAATTAATTAATTAATTAATATAAACATATTACTTTAATCATTATTTATATAAAAAGGAGAATATAATTTCATTAAAATTGAAGTATAAATTATCGTCAATTTATACCAAATGCATTAATATCATTATTATCAAACAATTATCATAACACTCACATCCCCGCTCAAACATTCTAAGCCCCTCTTTATTGTTTTTTATAATTTTATTTTTCATTTGATTTCTCTCATTTTTGAGAATCTTTCAACCTAGTTCATAAGTTTTTTTATCCATATTTTAAGTTTTGTTATTTTGAAAAATTGGTATATTTAAATGTGTAGAGTGCAGTACAATGGGTTTCTATATATGTTATTATATTAATATTTAAAAATATTTGCATGAGTCGCGATCAATTTTTCGAATAGTATTAAAAGTTCATAAACACTTATTTCTAACAACCGTTATAAATCATTAGATTGTCTCTCAAAAAGAGGTTGCAACGATATGAAAAAGGATCAGTACTGTGCAAGATCAATAAAACGAACATAATTATGATAAGGAAAACTTTCATTTAATCTAGTTTCCTATGTGTTTGTTCCATATCTTTTTTACAAATTTTATGTTCATTTATTAGTAAATTGATTTACTATAGAAAAATAAACATAATCAATTAAACAAACAAATCCAATATATCCCATTCTTTGAGTTACATATGACTATTAGAGTTTATGGTGATAGCCATCAGCTTGTTTTTAATGATAACTTAAAATGTGTATATTCAGTTTGGGAGTTTGTATGTTGAATTTTGTATTCTTTTCCAATCAGAATATAGTATATTAAATATTAGTTTTTTTAACCCATAAATAAAGAAGGAAAATTAATTCGATATGATGGTACCCGATTCGAACCATAGAATTTTAGATATACCGAACCCGAATTTTGGAATTTAGGTTTGCATATAAATTTTAAACCCAAAATAGTTTCGATTTGGATTTAAGTTGTACCAAACCGATATCCTATCTAAATATTCAAAATGATAAGGAAAACTTTCATCTAATCTAGTTTCCTATGTGTTTGTTCCATATCTTTTTACAAATTTTATGTTAATTTATTAATAAATTGATTTACTATAGAAAAATAAAAATTATCAATCAAACAAACAAATTCAATATATCCCATTCTTTGAGTTACATATGACTGTTAGAGTTTACGGTGATAGCCATCAGGTTGATTTTAATGATAACTTAAAATGTGTATATTCAGTTTGAGAGTTTGTATGTTGAATTTTGTATTCTTTTCCAATCAGAATATGATATATTAAATATTAGTTTTTTAACCCATAAATAAAGAAGGAAAATTAATTCGATATGATGGTATTGGTACCCGATTCGAACCATAGAATTTTAGATATACCGAAACCGAATTTTGGAATTTAGGTTTGGATATAAATTTTAACTCAAAATAGTTTCGATTTGCATTTTGATTTAAGTTGTACCGAACCGATATCCTATCCGAATATTCAAATATTCAAATATTTCAAATACTATTCATTAGAAAGGGTTAATACTAATTTAGTAATTAGAATTTCTATTTCTCAATCTCAAATTTTATTGACATATTTAAGATGTAATTTTCTTTACTTTACATAAAATTTTCATTTTTCTGTATAAAAATATTTTTTTTAACATATTTTTAATTTTACTTAGTATGTTAATTCGTATATTATGTTATATTTGACTATTTAAGTTAATCATTTTAATTTTTAATTTTTGTATAAATATAATTAATATTGTTTGCGTGTAGCAATTATTTTAATTTTGACTACATTATTACTAATTTTGAATACCCAAAAAAATCAAATCTAATCCGAAATCTGACGAATTTGGTTTCGGATATTGAGTTTTGGGTTTGAAAATGAGTATCACCTATCTTTTTTCTATTTGACTAACATGTTAAAATAGAAAATTGTACATGAAACTAAAATCAAATGTGTAATATATAAATACGTAATCACATTATTATATATGTGTCCTTGTTATTTGATTATCGGGTTAAAAAACATGAAATTCATTTTCATTTAACAGTTAGTATATTTTCCGACATATATTAAAAGAAAGCTCTTATGTAGATCTGGAAAATCGTTTGTGTTGTGTAAATTCATGCCATGTGTCTTTGGGGTCTTGCATGAAAATGACATAAAATTATTTTGTGTACCCAAAATTCGAACACAAAATGCTACTAAACTACGTTTTTTTTACACGAAACGGAAATAATACGCGAAAATAAAAATATGACAGTTACATGTAATGTTACTCTTTGCCCAAATATCTAAGTATGTTACTATATAATTGAAAACAACATTGAAATGCTACAAAATAAAACTAAGAGTAGAGTACATAAAAATGAATCCCCTCTTTTTAAATTTTGTTTATTGTTAATAAATATCACTGTTTGATTAAAATCTATCTACCAAGTTATTAAATTTTTTTACATATATTTAAGGTTTAGTATTAAAAATACTAAGCTAAAGTTTAGGGGTTGACATCTGCGTTTTGGTTGATGATAAGCCCATTTTATTGTTTTTCTTAATTTTGCTTTGTTTTTCAATAAATATCTCTTTTTATTGAGAGTCTAGTACCACCCAAAAGATGGGCGCCCGTGATCCACTCTCGACCCAAAAATGGGCTTTCGAGTGAGGGGGAGTGTTAGAATGTAATATAAAGATCCGGTTGGGCCCTCATCTAAAACCTTAAGGTTTTGGGTGAAACGGTTACTTAACATGGTATCAGAGCCCAGGCACGCAGAGGTCCCAGGTTCGACTCTCTGCGACCCCCAATATTCTCAATATTATTATGGACACGAAAGGCAAATTAATGCCCCAAAGATGGGCGCCCGTGATCCACTCTCGACCCAAAATTGGGCTTTCGAGTGAGGGGGAGTGTTAGAATATAATATAAAGATCCAGTTGGGCCTTCCTCTAACACCTTAAGGTTTTAGATGAGTTGATCACTTAACATGGTATCAGAGCTCAGGTACGCAGAGGTCCCAGGTTCGACTCTCTGCGACCCCCAATATTCTCAATATTATTATGGACACGAAAGGCAAATTAATGCCCCAAAAGATGGGCGCCCGTGATCCACTCTCGGCCCAAAAATGGGCTTTCGAGTGAGGGGGAGTGTTAGATGTAATATAAAGATCCGGTTGGGCCCTCCTCTAAAACCTTAAGGTTTTAGATGAGTTGGTTACTTAATAGTTGGTAGGTTTTATCTACTGATATATTGGATTTTGTACTTTATCCTTGTGAATGATAACTCCCGTTTCTTTTCCTTGATTTTATTTTGATTTTTAATAAATATATCTCTTTATTGAGAGTCTAGTATCCCGTTAGTGAATTTTGACTATCCATATATTGGGTTTTGTTCTTTCTCTTTTGAGAGTAAGTTCCTTTATTTTGGCATCTAGGATCTTAGATCTACATGATTTTTTTATATTGGTTCATTGATTTGAAATTTGGATAGTATAGAATCGCAGTTATGGTTAGTTGTTCGAACACATTCTTACAAATCACATATGTATTTCCCTCACGATTAGAATAAATTGTTGGATTATTTCGCCAGAAAAACTATATATTTTAAGATCTTATCAACGATTGTAATTTGGATTAAAGAAACCTTGTTACCTTGATATGATCTATTTTAATATATGTTTGTCCAATCTTGATTATTTTTGCAGATGTATGACTTTTATTGATAAATTATTTACCTATAAAAAATAGTGATTTAGAAGAAAATTTGAATGATTATTTGTGTAGTTGACATATGCCCTTTTGTTGATAAATAAATTATCTATAAAAATAGTTATTTATTAGAATTTTTTGCGCTGAGTTGACCAATAAATATCGAAAAAATAGTGATTTTAATAATAAGTTTAAGAGTGATTTTGTCCAAAACTTTGGTAGTTAGTAATCTGGCCTTCAGTACGACAAAATAAATAAGAACCGTTAGATCATAAAATAAATAGATGAAAAATGTTTGATCTAACATAATAAATATTTTATATTTTAACATGTAAACTAAAAATTGTATTTATATTGAAATACGAAAAAGTGTATGTCAATGATTTAAATCATATATAATTTGGTTTTCTACATTGAATAGGAATATCAATGTAGATCTTCTACACTGAATAAAATTAATGTAAAAATTCGCAATTATATTTTCTCTTGAGATTCTGAGTGTTTCCATTTCGATAATCATTGTTAAATCTTCACTAAATTATGGATAATTTTATAAGTTTCGCATGGGCTGTAAAATCATCCAAATCTGATTTTAGATCTTGAGATAGAGCCCAAATAGTAAATATGAACATTTTTAATATTAGTAAAAAAAATCAATTGTATCCTTTTTTAATTATATCATTTTTATGTTATAATTTTCTTTTTAAAATATAATTCTAATACTATCTTTTAGATCGCAAAATAAATATATGAAAAATGTTGGATAAAACATAATAAATATTTTATATTTTAACATGTAAACTAAAAAGTGTATTGATATTGAAATACGAAAAATTTTATGTCAATGATTTAAATCATACTCCCTCTGTCCCATCCATTTCTTTACATAAAAAATTGCGTATCTGACACGCATTTTAAGGTGTATTTTAAAGATAGTTTTATAACTTATTTTTGATATTTTCTTTTTTTTTTATAAAAATAAGATTGTTCTATTTTTATACAAAAAAAAAATATATCAAAAATAGGTTATAGAACTATCCTTAAAATGTACTTTAAAATCCATGCAGAAAACTGGTCCGCAAATGTAAACTACCTCATCGGACAGAGGGAGTATATAATTTGTTTTTCTAAATTGAATAGGATTATCAATGTAGGGTCTTTTACTCTGAATAGGATTAATGTAAAACTTCGTAATTATATTTTCTCTTGAGATTCCGAGTGTTTCCATTTTGATATTAATTGTTAAATCATTACTAAATTAAAGATAATTTTATGAGCTTCGCGTGTGCTATAAAATCATCCAAATCTGATTTATAGATATCGAAATACATCTCAAATAGTAAATATGAACTTTTTTAATATTAATAAAAAATAAAAAATAAATTTTATACCTTTTTAATTATATCCTTTTCATATTATAATTTTTTTTAAAAATTCAATTCTAATACAAACTTTTTTAATTATATCCTTTTTAGATTATAATTTTCTTTTTAATAAGATATAATCTTGATCGTTTATTTTAAAAAATATTAGATTGAACGGTTGTAATTATTTTGGTAGTACAGTGACCAAAATTATGAAAAAGATCCATTTTACGCTTATTATATATAAGGATATAATATTTGTATAATCCTAATTGATTTTAATTTAAAACACTATTTATTATAAATATTTTTTGACATTAAAAAAATATATAATATATGGATATGTTAAATCAAGTCGTTACTATATTTAAATTAAAATTGTTAACTAACCATTTTTAGTATAATAGGATGAGAATGATAAATAAGGAAAATTTTTAACATAATATGATTGGTCTAAAATTTAGGAATGATTTCTGATTGAATAAAAAAAAGGAACGATTTCTGATTTGTCCTAAAATAATTCAAAATTTTCTGATTGGCTGACTGCATCTAACTCTATACCTGGGTAGACTCAGGTATTATAATAAAGGATATCATGATTGATTTAAAATTAAAATAGTAATTTTTTATTTAAAAAATATGTATTATGGATATGTAAATATTAAAAAATATGTCTTTATGGATATGTCTAATAAAATCATTATTGTATCTAAATTAGAAGTGTTAAATAACCATGATTAATGAGGTAGGGTGAAATTGTAAATAAGGAAAATATGTATTTATGGATATGTAAATATTAAAAATATGTATTTATGGATATGTCTAATAAAATCATTATTGTATTTAAATTAGAAGGGTTAACTAACCATTGTTAATGAGGTAGGGTGAAATTGTAAATAAGGAAAACTCTTGATATAACATGATTGGTCTAAAATTTAGGAATTATCTCTTATTGGTTCTAAAATAATTCATAGTTTTTTTATTGGTTAACTGAACATTGGTAGACTCAGGTATTATAATAAAGGATAGTAACTGTCTTAGGTCGGAATTGATTTAAATTTCAATTTACGTTGACATGGAATAAAATGTTTGTTTTTTAAAATGATAATATTTTCAAATTTAGGGATGGTTACAATATCCATCCCGACGATCCCTGCTTCGCTCGTATTGGGGATTTGAAAAAAAATCCGGGTTAAGAACAGGAAGCGTGGAATATTATCAAAAAAATCGGGGATACATTCCCGTCTCGATCCCGAAATTCATATTTAAAAATAAAATATTATATATATAACTAAATTATTATAAATAAAATATTTTATATGTGTTATTATTATTTTAAATTTTAATTCACTTCAAAATTTCAAAATTTTAATAGTAGAATATGATTCAATTATAATAATTTATAATATCTTTTATATTTTACTATAAGTAAATATTAATTTGAATTGTTTTTTTAAAACATATAAGATTAAACTTAAAGCGTATGTTATATATTATGATCTAATAAATTAATTTTATAATTATATGTGCTAAAAAATATAGAATCTAATCTTTTAAAAAAATTAAAAATTCCTGATTATTCGTGGAAATCCATGTTTTCCATTCGGGACGGAAATCGAGAAGCATATTAACTCTCGTTCAGGATTTAGGTATGTTTGGAAAATGGGTACGGAATTTGGGGATGGGGGATCGGGACGGAGATAACACTCTTCAATTTCGGAGTGACACCATGCACATCCTTATCTATTATCTATTATATTATTAATAGCAAATAAGAACTTTGGTGAGATAATTTATTCAAACATAAAATTACTAATTTATCCCTACTATATTAATAATAAAAAAAACTGTTCCTAGCAAGATTCGAACCCTTGATCTCTAGCATGAAGGTGAGAGTCTTTACCACTATACTAGACATGAATTTTGTACATAATATAAAACTCATTATTAATATATCGTAAGACAACCCCATATATTATATTAATGATAAAAAATTGATCTAATAAGAATTAAACCCTTAACCTTTAACTTAGAGGGTAGATTCATTACCACTATGATAGACATCAATTTTGAATATATTAAATATATCGCGAGACAGCGCTCATATATATTATATTAATGATAAAAAAATTGTTTCTAATAAAAATTGAATCCTTGACCTTTAGCTTAGAATGAGGACTTCTTACCACTATGCTAGACATTAATTTTGAATATATTATAAAGCTCATCATTAATATATCATGAAACAACTTAATTATTATGAAATTACTAAATTACCCCTCCTATATTATATTAATGATAAAAAAATTGTTCCTAATGAAAATTAAACCCCTTACTTCTAACTTAGAAGTGAGATTTTTACCACTATGCTAGATATCAGTTTTGAGAATATTTCGAACAGTATATAGTTATGAAACAATTTTTTTATTCTAGATTAGAAAGAAATTATTTGGATTCAGAAGATAGATACTGTGATTTATGTATTAATTATATCTTACGCATATCTCTTAATTAGGGTAAAAAAACATAAGTCGACTGTGGATGATACGATCCGATAACGATCCGATTCAAAATTATTATATTTAGTGTATATTTTATATACTTATGTAATATATATAATGTGTATATAACATATATGATATATACATTTTATATAAATAAGATTATTTTGAAATACAAATTTGGATTTGTCAACGCACATGTCATAATTTTAATTTTTACTTCGTCATAATTTTAATTTTTATTTCGTCAAATTTTTTTAGAAAAAACTATTTTATAAATTGAAAAAAATAAAAAAAAATTAAATTTGTTAAACGGATCGGACCTCCGATCCAATAACCCGAATCCGAATGGATTGGATATGAATTGACCTAAAAAATATCCAACTCCTGATCCAATCCGATCCGAGTCTGGAAATCTTAATGGATTTGAATATGAATTTAGGTTGATCCGACCCGAATCCGAGCCGTTGAACATTCATTAAAAGAGATTATCACATTGTATATACATCATGAATAGATAATCATTTAAATATGTTTTACATACTAATCATTAATATGTTACAAGCACCATTTAATTATAAAATTACATAAATACGTATTAAAATGATTTTACTACCAAGCCCGTGCCTTGCACGGGCTATAAAGCTAGTTTAAATTAATTACGCATATGTGACACGCAATTAAAGTTTACTATTTCAAAATAATGGCTCAAATCTTTGTTAGACATCCCATGATGTAGTTGTTAAAAGCGATGATCTAAAAATTTGTTTTACGCGATTGATTAATCGGAAATACTAGATGAAATAAAATGTTAGTTTTTAAAAAATTTGTGTACTTTTTTTTTTTGGGTTAAAGTCATTGATTAATTCGGTCTAGACGGATTTAGACGAGATTAATTGGTTTAAAAATAGGTGGAATTAATCATAAAAATTGGTCAAAATAAAAAAAATGATTAAATTAGGGCTAAACTTGTTAAATTTTATTTTTTACTAAAAACTCAAACTAATAGATAAAGTGGGGATAAATTACGTATTGTATTTTATAACAAAATGATGATATTAGTAATATATTTTTCATATTTTGCGTGCATAGAAGTTATTTTAAAATATCAATATTAAATCTTATGAAAAAAAACAATATTTAAACAAATCCAATTAATATTCTAATTAACTATTTTAATTAATCACTACCTAATCAATTAATTCTTAAGAGCATTTTCAATATGGGTTGTCAAGAGGTTGCCAACGTTGACATGACATGGCACTCTTGGTTACCCATATATTGGAGTTGAGAGGTTTTCCGTCAAGATTGTCAAAAGTTGGCAACTTCCCAAATTAACTAAAATTCATATATATCCAAAATAAAATTTACAAAATTTTGAATGCAAAATGTATATGTACTTCAATTAAATGAGTATTCCATAGAACTTTACTCATGAAGTGAATACTAAATATATATATATATATATATATATATTTATATTTATATTCACTTCATGAGTAAAGTTCTATGGAGTACTCATTTAACTGAAGTATATATACATTTTGCATTCAAAATTTTGTAAATTTTATTATTTTGCAAATCTTATCTTATTACATAAATATCACTATTTCAACTTTGTATGTTTTGCTAACAAAATATTGCAAAACGAATTGTTCTACGAAATACATTTGGGTTGCAAGACATATATGTTCCGATTACAAAACATAAAGGATTTTCAAGATGAACATATTGCAAAACATACATGATTTTCAAGATTATCAATTAAATTATGATATTCATATAACAAGGTTTGCAAATAATGAATTTTAAAATATTTTGAATGCAGAACATATATGTACTCCAAGTACTCCAATTAAATGAGTACTCCATATAACTTTTCTCTTCACTTTTATATTATCTTTTTCTATTATATCATTTTTCTAATTTATGTAGGGGACTATATTGATAACTTTGAGGTTGCCAATTATTGATACTGAAGCAATTTTTTATAAAAATTGTCAAAAATAATGTGTATGAGTGAGAAAATAAAAAAATTAATATATTTAATAATTTGTCAATGATTAGCAACATTTGTAGCAACTTTTATTAGAGATGTTGTAAGAGATAGAATTGCCGCCTAAATAGACCTAACGCTTTTTTAGAACTTTGCTTAAAAGATTTTAGCTAATGCAGGGGGAAGAATCAAGTTGTACGGATCCAATGTTCAATCAAAATTAGCAATGTCGGGAAACGAATTTAATGACAAGTCAAGACTTGCTAGCAGGTGACTAGGTGCCTATACTAGGTCCAAGATTCCATGATCCTTGTGTCCCGTCTATCAGTGTGACTCGTCTATCAGTGTGACTCGGGGTACACAAAGCCCTTTCATTGTCAAGTTGAATTCCTCTTTTGCAAAATCTTTTACTCCTAATCTGGTGTTTGACAAGTATTTTGGGTTAAAATTAAAGATAGTTTCATAATTTATTTTTGATTTTTTTTAATATAAAAGTAGAATAATTTTATTTTTTTTAAAAAAAAATTAAAAATAATTTATGGAACTATCCTTAAAATTCACCTTAAAATGGAATAAAAAAATGTTAAGAATTGGATGGGACGAGGTAATAACCCTTTGAAAGAGGGCGTACACTTTTTGAAAGTGTAGAACAAACGAGATAAAAATTTATTTAAATTTTCTATAAAAAAATCATTAAATTAGGAAATGACTTTCTATTACTACCCAAACAGCACTTGTAATTCTTCAAAATTTATCAAACTAATTGATTATCTAGGATATATAATATTTAAATTTAAATTTTTTATGACAAATTTGTTGGACGTGGTTTATTTTAATTCAGTTGGCTATAATTATTAGTTATATTTACAAAAAATTATTATTGTTATTTCAAATTATTATAAAAAAAAAATATTATTTTAATATCATAATGTAATTTTGTACATGTTCATTTTAATTTTAGTTATGACATGTCATATATTCCTTCCGTCCCATTTTACATATTGCTTTTAAAAAATTACGCATATTAAGAAAAATGTTAGTTGCATAAAAATTTTCAACAAATACCTTTAATTAATGCATTGAAAATTGTAAATAGAGTTAAAAATTAAAGATGTTAAACATCGTAAATAATAAATATGGGATTAGTTTTGGAAAATTAATCTTAAATTTGTATGAAAATAAAAGAGAAATATGTAATTTAAAATATTTTTTTTAAAAAAATATATTATAAAACGAATGGAGTAGATTTTTAGTCAAGGAATTTGTCCATTGAAGATACTCTTGGTGGGATTGAACTTTGAGAATGTATGCTGAGTTGCCTCGTTTAACTACCAGGAAAATGAAAGTTCTATATGAGAGTTTGAAATCCCATTAAAAAAGGGTTTTATATTAAAGTGGTTATTTATTTTATTCGAATATATTAAGTAGGTCATTTATTTAAAAACGATATCATGTGAATTATTAAAATCATAATAAATATTAAATAAATATTTCTATATAGTAGAATCTCGATAAATGAATATTCGATAAATAAATAATCTCAACAAATGAATAAATTTTTCCAGTCACGACTTGGACAAATGGGCTCAATGAATAATCTCGTTAAATGCATTAACGAATAAAAAAAATAAAGTCTCCATATGCCCTATTTAAATATAAATGAATAATCACTATATTTCAAATAACATACTTATATTTATATAAATATATGAATACATTTAATCCAATTAATATTGTTCATATACATTAATAAATCATATCTTCTCGAAAAATGCTTCTAAAATTGATTATGAGTGACTTTGTAAATATCTTATCTTTTAATATTATACACACAGTGAATGTATGGTTTCGATACTATGCAGTGCACTTTGTAAATATATATGATTGTACCTATTACAGACATACTGTATATGCATGTAAAACTAATTTAAAATGTTTAAACAATGAAAGTAGCTAAACATCACATAAATATTATAAATCTATTACAAATTTTAGGTCCATTTGAATATAAAATGTATTAAAAATTATAAAATAATATATAAATGAATAAATATTCATTTATCAATAAATAAATAAAATTGTTGTGGAATAAAAACTAGGTTATGAATATTACGGATAGGGTTTAAGTATATTCAATGCAAAGGGTGGTTGAGCTTCGAGCTTTAATGGTTGTTTCCATGTTCGAGACTGATCGGTCGTCACAGAGTGCCTACGTATCTCGTTATTGAGAATCAAGCCAAGACGTAGTTCTGAGAATGAGGGGTCAGACCCTTTATATAGGCTGAGAAGCCTAAGAATTAGGGTAGGAATAGGAGACTTGGTGGGCAAGCCACCGCCTCAAGGAAGGTTCCGGATCCATTCCTTTTAGGAATCAGTTTCCATGTTGAGATATGTATCTTGGAGGCTAAGTCAGGCAAGGGTTGTATCCTTGTTTGACTCTTATTGGATGAGCTGTTTATTACCCCTAATATTAATTACGAAATTAATATAATAATTAGGGTTTGGGCCCATCTGGTGGGCCCCACGTTTGGACCATTCTAGGTCTAATTAATGCCACATTAAATGTGTCCTTAAAGCTTACTTTTAGCCCATATCATTTGCTCCCCAACTTCTAGGAAAACTGATCAGGTTTTCCTTGAAGTTATAACGGCCTTTCTCGAGACTTGGGTCAGGGTTTATTGCTCTTACGTGAGTATTCTTAACAACATCATCTTTATGTAAAGCGTGGAGCGACCGACGCATTTATGACAATGTTGAACGACACTAAGCGGTGTTAAACGGCACTACACAGCGCTACTTAGCCTTAAACAACGTTTAAACAGTGTTAAACGACGTCAAACGGCATAAAACGGAACTATCGGCACTAATCGGTGCTAAACGGTGCTAATATGCACTAAATAATGTTTAAACAGCACTAAACAGTGCTAATCGGCACTATTCCGTGCTTAGTTTTCACTCCCCTTGATTACCGAATCAGAAAAACAAAAAACAAAAAAAATGAAATTTTGCAAACCCAACTCGAGCATCGCTGTCGGTCGGCCGGGCAAAAACCCGTACCGACAGTCGATGTCGGTCGGCTGAAGCACGTTAAAGAGGGCCGGTCGGCCGGAGACCCGGTCGGCTGGTTTTTTTCGGTCGGCCGGCTCCAAGACTATAGAAAATTCAGAGAGCTTCGCGTGGACAGTAACATCGTCCAAATCTGACATCCGGAGCTCAAGATATGGCCCAAACAGCGTTGAAGGGTCGGATTGAGTTCCCGGTCGGCCTAAGGGATTCAAAATGCCTCGGTCAGCCAACCATCAGTCGGCCAAGGGTCTTCAAGACTGTAGAAAACTCAGTGAGCTTCGCGTGGACAGTAAGATCATCCAAATTTGACATCCGGAGCTCAAGATATGGTCCAAACAGCGTTGAAGGGTCGGATTGAGTTCCCGGTCGGCCTAAGGGCTCCAAAATGCCTCGGTCGGCCAACCATCAGTCGGCCAAGGGTCTTTAAGACTGTAGAAAACTCAGTGAGCTTCGCGTGGATAGTAAGATCATCCAAATCTGACATCCGGAGCTCAAGATATGGTCCAAACAGCGTTGAAGGGTCGGATTGAGTTCCCGGTCGGCTGCTTTGTGGTCGGCTAGGGCTTCGGGATTTTGATTTTTGCATATCGACATCGATCATCAATATGGAATCTTATTATCAATATCGATTTTCGTTCCTTGAAAATCAACAACTTGGTCATTCATGACTTTTATTTAAGGCTTCCCCTAATTTCTTGATTAGCTTCAATCTCCTTTTAAGAGTTTCATGCTTGCCTGATCTTAAATGGAAATTACTTCGAATCTTTCAATCACCATGTTGGAATGTTAATTCAATGGCTCATTCTTGAACTATTCTTGAATTTCTTGATCCAAGGTTGGCTTTAGTAGCTTTGTTGGCCTTCAATGGCTTCAGCTTAGCTTTTCATATTCGAAACGACGTCGGGATCGACTTTCGACATCGAAACGATGTCGGGACTCTCGACATCGAAACGAAGACCGGTCGGCTGAAGCTTCCCGGGTGCCCCAATCGGCGGCCACCGGTTTGTTGAGCCCCGGTCTTTAAACCTCAACGTCACTATTCAAATGTCAATATTTGGACCTCAATGTCAGCATTCGAAGTCGATGACCAAACAGACATCCTTCAATTCAAATTGGCTTTCGTGACCTTCTGGGCCTTAACTCGCTTGTTGAATCCTTGGTTTTAAACCTTGAATCCATTCATGGTTGTTAGTTATCTTCAACCCTTAACTCTTATTCTAAGATGTAAAAATGATGAAGTCCCTTAGTTCTTGCCCCCTTGCTACACATGGTGGAGGTCTTGCTTCTCGGTTGATCGTTCAAGAAGTTCCCTTACCACTCAGCACTTGACTTCAAGTCTGGTATGCCTTGGTTGGTTGTCAACCTTTTATCTTGATAGAAGGTTTCCAACCTTCTTCTTATGCTCACAGGACCTTACTTTGGTTTGAATTCGATTGACGGCTCTTGATTCACGTCCTTAAACTCAAACGACAAACTCGATTGGAGGCAGACATCCTTTTTTGGCCATCAAGGCTAAAATTTTGTGTCAGGATTTGAGATTCAAGATTTTAAGTATGGAATGACAAAGGACCTCTTTATCTTAACACTCTCACTAACAGTTTCTGTGCCTTCAAGGCATTATCACGGAGCCAACCAGTCCCAGGATGAGCTTTTAAGAGGGTCTATCCTTCAGCTTTCATCAACTGGTGCTACCAATTTCGAAATAATAGATGGGGCCTTCAAGACCTGAAAGTAAACACTTCCGGCGTAGTTCTCTATTTCAAAAGAAGTAAACTTAGATTGGGCATCAGCCTTAACGTTCTGTTCTCTCGGAATGTGCTTCTCATACCATTCATCAAACTGAATCATCACGGCCTTCACGACTCTCAAGTACTTTGCCGTAGTTTGAGATTCTTGACTCTCATAATTCTAGCCAAGCCCCATCCGGCTATCAAGGCTTCATACTCAGCTTCGTTGCTGGTTGTTGGGAAGTCCAACTTCAAAACATACTCAACTGTGAACCCATCGGGGCTTTGCAAGACCAAAACTGCACCATTAGATTTTGTTTTTGATGCTCCATCAAAATAGAGCACCCAATATTCCTTCTGGTCAGGTATAACTTCCTCATCTTTATCCTTTCTTCCAGGGGTGGTTACTGTCTCCTGCCCCCCGACTTCTTGGTTACGAATGGCACATTCAACCACGAAGTCCGCCAGTGCCTGAGACTTGATGGTTGTTCGAGGTTTATACGTGATGTCAAATTTTCCAAGCTTAATTGCCCACTTGATCAACCTTCCACTGGCCTTCGGGCTATACAATATGTTCCTCAATTGCTGGTCCGTCAGGACTTCAATCTTGTGCGCCTGGAAGTATGGTCGTAGCTTCCTCGAGGCTGTTATCAATGCCAGAGCAAACTTCTCGATGGTTGAGTAATTCAACTCAGCTCCATGCAACACCTTTCTAACATAATAAATGGGTTCCTGAACCTTTTTCTCTTCTCGAATGAGGACGACGCTCAGTGCTTGTTCGGATACCGCCAGGTATAAATAAAGAGTCTCTCCGAGACTAGGCTTGGCCAACAACGGGGCTTTAGCCATGTACTTCTTCAGCTGTTCAAAGGCCTCTTGGCTCTCAGTAGTCCACTCACAATTTTTCACTTTTTTCAATGTTTAAAAGAATGGCAAGCATTTGTCACCAGACTTGGAGATAAATCTCCCCAGGGCTGCAACTCGGCCGGCTAACTTCTGTATATAGCACGGGGTGGTTCCATTTCCGAGATCGCTTTGATCTTATCAGGGTTGGCCTCTATGCCTCTCTTCGAAAATTTTTCCTGATCCAATGCCAAAAGCACACTTGCAACATCATCTTGTGGTGCCTCAGCACTTCGAATGCTTCTCTGAGGTGCTTGATATGGTCTGCCTTGAATAGGCTCTTGACTAACATGTCATCAACATAGACCTCCATGGTTTTCCCAATCAGATGGGCGGATATCTTTGGGATGTCATCCTTGTTCATCTTAATCTGATTGTAGCTGTTGAACCCAATCATGAAGCTCAACATCTCATGTCCAGCTGTGGCATCTATTAACATGTCCATCCTTAGCAGGGGAAACAGTCCTTTGGGCATGCATCATTCAAATCAGTGAAGTCTATGCACATCCTCCAAGCAAATACATCATTGTTCTCTATTGGTCTTCATCCTTGGATCCTTAATCCAGGTACTTAAGACATATTGAAAAGTAGCTAGTCCTTAACATCCTCGGCCTTGCATGGATTTGATTGTTGCATGTGGCTTTTATCTGCTCGTCTTTTAACATGGGTCCTTCACGGACTTAAACTCTTATTTGGTCGTGCTGTAACCTAACTCTTGACCCTTCAGGGTCTTTATTTATGCATTTATTTGTTCTCCATTCGTGTACTCTTTTATTTTCGGTACTTGGTCATCCTTGACTTGCACTCATCAGGTGCTTGGCACATAAATAAAATCACACAATCAATGAATGGAAAACAAACTTGCATTAATAACTTGAAATGGGTTCAACCCTTACATAGAGTACTACCGTCCTACTCGGAGCAACATGCTCTTCAATGGTTTCAATGAACCTTATTTCTACTTCTACTAGATAAATATGAAGCTAAGTCCTACTAAGATAACTTGAGCCCATCGGGGCTTTGCAAGACTAGGCCTGCATTAGATTTTGTTTTTGATGCTCCATCAAAACTGAGCACCCACCAATCCTTCTGGTCTCCTCCTTATTATTCTGAGCTTCACTTCCTGCTTGGGGTATTACCTCCTGCCCCTCGACTTCTTGGTTGCCAATGGTACATTCAACCACGAAGTCAGTTAACGCCTTAGCCTCAATGGCTGTTACTGCGGCCATCCATGTCTTCAATCGGAAGGACCTGCCCCCGACTCCATCAGGCCTTAACGAGGCTACATAACAGCTTCGTGCCATCTTTTGATCACCTTTATGTTCTCCAACACCATTCCTGGTCGGGAACTTGATCTTCATATGATAAGTTGAGGCGACAGCCTTGAATGCATGAAGTCCAGTCCTTCCGAGGATAGCGTTGTACGTTGAAACCGCCTTGATTACCAGGAAGTTCAACATCTGAGTGGCCTCCTTGGGCTCCTGTCCAATAGTTACAGGCAACTGAATAGTCCCTTCAACTTTGGATTCTATTCCATTAAATCCATATATAGGCATGTTATTGGGGGTCAACTGAGAATCACTGTACCCCATCTTCACAAATGCATCATGAAATAGAATGTTAACGGAAGCTCCATTGTCTATCAAGACTCGCTTCACCTCTGAGTTTCCAATCACAGAAGTTATGACCAACGGGTCGTCATGGGGGAACTTCACCCCTTCCAAGTCTGAGTCATCAAAATCAACCACTACTTCAGTTTTTGCATGCTTCGGGGCCTCTCCCCCGATGTGCATCACTTCTCTAGTATAAGCCTTCCGAGAATTCCTTGTTGTGCCGGCCGCAGTCGGGCCTCCTGAGATCATGTTGATTACTGGCCCTCGGGGCTGTGGGTTGCGGTCTTGATCGTCATCCCTCCTATCATACTCTCTTCTCTGATTACCACGGTCGTCGCCCTTAGTGAAGTGGCTCAGTTTCCCTCTACGAATCAAAAACTCGATCTCATCTTTGAGTAGCTTACAATCATCAGTGTCATGCCCCACATCTCTGAGGAATCTGCAATACTGATTCTTGTTTCTCTTTGCGGGATCACCCCTGAGTGGCTTCGACCATCGGAAATCCTTATCCTTCTCAATGTCCAATAAGATTCGACTCCTAGGAGTATTCAACCTTGCATACTCAGTGAACCTCGGTCCTTGGTTCTTCTTAGGGGCATAGTCGGAGTCCTCGCTAGTTCGGGGATACTTGTCCCTAGCATCATACTCCTGGTCATCATACTCATGGTCTTGCTTTCGCTTCTTGGGGTCGTTGTTACCCTTGCCATTACCTCCGACGGCTTCTTTCTTCATGCTATCCTCAGCCTTGATGTACTTATCAGCCCTTCGCTGGAGCTCAGCCATATTCTCGGGAGGATGCTTTGCCAATGATCTCTTAAAGTATAGGTCGGTGGTGCCATGCTCCAAGGCTACCATTGCAACCTTATTGTCCAGATCAGTGATGTTCAAAGTCTCCTTGGTGAACCTCTTAAGATAGTCTCTCAGACTTTCGTTCTTCCCTTGTACCACATACATAAGAGATGCAGAACTTTTCTCATGCGCTCTTCCGCTGATAAACTGACTAACGAAAGCAGCACTCAACTATTTAAAGGAACCAATTGAGTTTGCAGGCAGCCGACTATACCATCTTTGAGCCATACCTGATAGAGTTTGAGGGAATGCCCTACACTTCAAAGCGTCACTTGCAGGCTGCAATAGCAGAACGTTTGAGAATGTCCTAACGTGGTTTGCGGGATCACCCGTTCCATCATAAGCTTTAATTGTCGGCATCTTAAACTTCTTTGAGATACGAGCATTCATCACCTCCTCAGTAAACGGGGGTGTGGGATCATCAGGATCCCCAAGTGGCATCAAATCCTTGGGATTGCTCTTGGGGGTTTCCACCCTCGTTGTTTTTCCAGTCGGGGCATCAGCCCTTCTTTGCCTTCTTGAAGGCCTCTCCAAGTCTACAAAGGGAATCGGTCATGATGTTGAAGGACGTTGAGTCTGATTTGACATGGCTTGTTCTTTTGCCATATCTTCCTTTAATCTTAAGATCTCGGCTTCATAAGCCTTAATCCTCTCAGCAGTTGTCGAAGGGAGTTCATCGTGAGTAGTTCGAGTTCTTATTCGAGGTTCTTTACTTGCACGTTGCCTCCTTGGAGCTTCATCACGATCGTAATCATCGTCTGAGGATGATTCATCCGTATAAGGACCAGAAAAATCACGATAATCTCGATCTCGGATATGCAGGGCATGACCACTTGATCCAGCTCCTTGGATAGGAGGGTAGTTAGGCAGCCCATACATCGGGTTGGTATTCACGGGGAGATCCGTAGTGTGGATCTGGACCCCTCGTGGAGGGTTGTTGGGATCTACAATCAAGGGAGAAACCACCATCTGAAAGGGATCAGTCCTTGGATTTGTGTGGACGATCGGAGGTAAAGTACTCTCAACATGGGAGGTCATCCCTAGGGGTTGAGAAACTTGAAGCGGAACGATCGTCCCAGTAGTTGGGGGCACCGAATCGGTTGCTGGTGGAGCGGAACTGAGTGGAATAGGATCGGTAGTTACTGGTGTTGTTCTTCATGTAGCTACCATGGTTGATGTCTTCGTCCCACAGACGGCGCCAAATGTTGTGGAATAAAAACTAGATTATGAATATTACGGCTAGGGTTTAAGTATATTCAATGCAAAGGGTGGTTGAGCTTCGAGCTTTAATGGCTATTTCCGTGTTCGAGACTGATCGGTCCTCACAGAGTGCCTACGTATCTCGTTATTGAGAATCAAGCCAAGACGTAGTTCTGAGAATGAGGGGTTAGACCCTTTATATAGGCTGAGAAGCCTAAGAATTAGGGTAGGAATAGGAGACTTGGTGGGCAAGCCACCGCCTCAAGGAAGGTTCCGGATCCATTCCTTTTAGGAATCAGTTTCCATGTTGAGATATGTATCTTGGAGGCTAAGTCAGGCAAGGGTTGTATCCTTGTTTGACTCTTATTGGATGAGCTGTTTATTACCCCTAATATTAATTACGAAATTAATATAATAATTAGGGTTTGGGCCCATCTGGTGGGCCCCACGTTTGGACCATTCTAGGTCTAATTAATGCCACATTAAATGTGTCCTTAGGGCTTACTTTTAGCCCATATCAAAAATATTCATTAATCGATAAATAAATAATCTCTATTTTTAATTCCAAGGGTATTCATTTATCGAGGTTCCACTAGATATGTATTCGGGAAATAAAAGTAATTTTTCATCGAGTCTTACACATTTTTCTTAAATACTACTATAGTCAAACGAAAGATTGTGAATTCTAGTATTTTTGATCATATATTTAGAATTTAAAAATTTATGTACTATTTATTTTTAAATAAAACAAGAAAAATGAAAATAAAATTAAAAATAAATAGTAAATGAATTTTTAAAATATAAATATATTATCAGAAATATTATAATTATTAACCTTTCGTTTGGTTATGAAAGATTTCAAGAAAAATGTGTATAACTCAATGAAAAATTATTTTTACTTCTCAAGTACATTTTAAAGATATCCATTTGATATTTATTATGATTTTAATGATTAAAATAATATCGTTTTTGAATGGATGGTCTACTTGATACATTCGAGTGCAATGGATGCACACTTTAATATAAATCCCATTAAAAAACGATCGGTTATTCTGTGTTCTTGAGGCAGGAGCAATAAATATTTCATTTTTAGTGTTTGCAATTTGAATAAATGATTTAGCATTAAATTTTTTCTTCTTCTTACTCTTATGGAGTTTTTCATTTTCTTTAAGTTTTGTCATTACTTTATTTTCTTTTTACTAGCTTGTTGCACGACTCTTTTTTCAATATCTATAATTATATTAATTTTTTTAATATTTATTTGTTATTAATTTACCTATCAAGTTGTTGTTAAAAATTGATATATTGCACTCTAGAAAGAACATCTTATATAAAGAACAATAAAGAACATCATCATAAAACTTTATTTTTCATAAAAAATGAATTGTTATGATTAGAAGCACGAATTTTAACGACAATTAAACATAACATATCGAATCTAACGTAGAATCTCATCTAAATTTAAAAATCAAAATGTTACATAGAATCCAGTGTAGAATTTTATATATAATTTTGTAACAATAAAATTATGTGTAATTATGTTATGTTTGATCATAATTTTTTGTTAGATTCTATTTTTATTCATAAAACATCATTTTTTATGTGAAAATTAGAATCTAAATGCGATTTTATGTAAAATTCTATGGTGTTCTTTATTGTTCTTTATTTTTTTGAGAAGCAGAAAAAAATGATATTAATAAAGCATTACAACCTGGCCATTATATCAAAATGCACCAGCCACAAAACTCATCAACTTAATCGACCACAAAACACAGGACCCCGATAACACCTACTAACTCAAAATCTTAAAACAACCCAACACATAATAAAACCAGATAGATGACCTGAAGGCCCAAGGCCAAAGAAACAAAGACATACTTAGCTAGCATAAGAACTTAATAAAACTAAAGACTCTCCAGATTCTAGTAGCATTTTGAGAATAGATTTAGAGCATTTCCTGAACCAAAATTTCCTCATCCATTTGAGCAGCGTCATCGTCAACTTCTACAATTACCACATCTGGAACGTTCTGAACCACATTAGCCATCAAATACAATTCGTGGACTGCCATAAATTGATCTCCAATAGGACCTAGACCCATATCGTTGCACCATAGTTCAAAGACGCGCCCAAAAGGACCAGCAATGATGACCATACGATCCCAAGACTCTGCACCATGATGAGCTAGATACTATTGAGTATTGAATACAACAAAAGAATACAGAGGGGGGTGAATGGATTCTTTAACTTTTTCTTGTTCTTGAATCTGTGTAGCTAGATAAGTGTTTGTGTGTGCAAATGTGTAGGTGCGGATAAAGAACAATACAAGACACAATATCACTTTAATCTAATATATTATTAGATAAAGATTTGCTACAATCTGTGAATACAAATGGTAGTATTCTCAGCTTCATTTTTCTCAGAGAGATATATCTTACAATGTGTATGAAAAACTTCTCTTACTAAAGAAGTGAGATTGTATTCTTATAGAACATGAATACAACTCACTTACTACAAATAAGGTTACAGGATAAATTACTTTCTTGTATGTCTATCCTTTTTGAGTAAGCATCCAAACGGCTACAGATTTGACTTTGCAAAGTTCTGTTCAGATCCACTTCTTTAGCTCTTTGTCTCTTCTATATCTCTCCAAGCTTCCTTGTAGGCTTTCCAGAGCACGTTACAGATTGTGGTCCATAAAGTGCATTGGCTTGTTGCAGGTTTCTGACTTGTACAATTTCTTCAGTATTTTGTCTCCAAGAATGTAATCGAGAAGTGGCTAAGTGATTGATTCGAGAACTAGGATTAGATAACTCTGAGTTCTCGAATACTGTATGATTGACATATCAAATCACTTCTCGAATAACACTTTTCTCCAGGGTTCCTTGAGTTGTCGAATAGAACACTTGACTTGTCGAATCCCTGAGATATCGAATAGCTTTCTGAGTCCTTGAGATATCGAATTGAACTTTGACTTTTTGACTCTTTGAGAACTCGAATACCATTTTGACTTGTTGACTTCTTGAGTTCTCGAATAGAGTATTTAGACATGTCGAATCTCTGAGATATCGAATAGTTCATTCAGAGATATCGAACAGTGTCTTCTCAGATATCGAATCTCTGACTTCTCGAATAGACAAATGTACTTCTCGAATTGGTACTTAGGCAAATTCTTCATTTCTTCAAATCCCAACTGTGATTATTTGACAGTCTTTATCTCCTTGCTTGAGGCATGAACCTTGGAACTTCTTTTAAGCATTATTCTTGACTTTATAAGTACAGTTACACAACTAGGATTTGATGCCTATTATAAGTACAAAACGAATAGAAACTCTACAACTAGAGGTTCCCTCAGTTAAGAGGTCATGTAAGTAATGCAAAGCATTAAAACAATTAGGCTTGTTATTAGATGTAAACAGGTATGCCTTTGTGACTAACAGATACGCAGCTAGAAGGTTTGCATTTGCCTGAATAGGTGATATGGAACGTGATGTGTTTATGATAATATGTAATAACGATAGATATAAAGTAAACTCTGAATCTCCAAAGATGGAGAAACAAAACTCTAACTCTGAATCTCCGAATGGAGAAACAAAACTCAAACTCTGAATTCACTCTTGAATTCAATTCTCAAAGCTATCGAATAGCCAAAATCTTATTATCAAAATCGTCTCCCAAAATATTACAAGACAAGAGTATTTATAGGCAACATAAATAACCTTATTCAACCCTTATTCAGATAGGAATCTAAAATAAATTCAATATTAGCTAGGAATTTAGCTAATACCTGAACCCAACTAGGAAACCCATCAAAACCTGATCCAACTTGAATAATAAAATAAAATACTAAGTGCTTAAAACAAGAAAAACTCTTTCAAGTGAAAGATAAAAACTTGCAAGCCAAATATATAATTATATAATAAGTAACAATTCTATTGTGTATCGTCCCACACGACACAAGAAATAGAATATGACTTCCCACCAAAATCAACTTCAAATCCCAAAGCATCAATCATGATCTCCACAGGCTCATACGATGGCACAAGATCAACCACCGCGGTCACGTAAACACTCCCAGACCTTGTTCTTTTAAGAGACTCATCATTTTCCCCTTCTTGAAAAGAATTTGTCCTCAAATTCGCATCATCGATGTACGGAGCTAAATCACCAACATTGAATGTAGAACTTACTCCTCCATACGAATCAGGGAGCTCAATTTTGTAGGCACTATCTCTGCATCTCTCTATTACCTTGAAAGGTCCATCAGCTCTAGGCATTAACTTATTTTTCCTCATGTCAGGAAACCTCTCCTTTCTTAGATTAAGCCAAACCAAATCGCCAGGATTGAACACAACTTGTTGTCTCTTCTTATTGGCACGTTCCTTGTATGTAGTGTTCATCTTTTCAATTTGCATTTAAACTTGATCGCAAGTTCTAAAGAAGGCTTTTTGACGTTTCTTAGCATCAAAATTCAGGATATCTTTTTTTTGCAATAGGAATTAATGATAAGTGGATTTATATCCACTTGGAGCGTTCCATATCGGCTTAAATTGATTGTCTTGGACTCAAGTTTGTTGTATTTTTGATGTGTTTTGTGTAGTTGTGCAGGGTTGTAGCTATTAGTTAGTGTTGGTGTTTCTAATCGATGTTAGAGTGGAATTAAGCATTGGAATGAAGATTGGACACTTGTGTTATGCTATCAAGGAGTTACATGTGTCTTGGTATTGAAGATGTGAGCTAATGCAAAGGAAACGGATGAGGAATGAGCAAATTGTGGAAAATTCGGATGGTTGCGCAGTCTACACTGTTTTGGTCATATCTGGAGTTATAGAAGTCCGTTTTCAGCGATCTTACTGTCCACGCGAAGCCTGAGAAATTTTCTATAACTCTGAATAGGAGCTTTTTGCGCTGGGAGCGCGTACCACGCGCTGGGGGCGCATAAATTCGCTGGAAATTCCTGAAAATGTTCGTTTTGCCCCTATTTCGAATTCTAGTTGTATTTTTTGTACCCAAACCTATTTCTAATTGTATTGTAGGTTGATTTTCTTGCTGGGCAAGACTTCTAGAGCCTATATAAATACATCCTACCATTGTAATTGATATAACCATTACATATCAATTACTTAGTTTTATTTGTATCTTTTTATACTTTGTTTTTATCATGGTTTCATCAGATCCCATGATGACGAGCGGTTCGATTATGAACTAATCGTTGTCATGGGATTCTAACGGATTTATTTATGGAGCTTTAGTATCTTGATGCTTTAAAGATCTGTGTGTGATGTATATTTGATATCCTCGTATGGTTGTGCTTAATTGTTAGATGCGTAGCTAACATCTAATCTGTTAATCTCTTGTGAAGTGAAAGTGGATCTTCATGAGATTTAGTGGATCTTGAGATTTTATATCCATTTAAAAAACTTGTTTGCACTAAATCACGCAAGCGTACGTGGTCACAAGTAATACAGATAGAAGTCAAGTTCGTTCCCACGGAGATCTGGTTTAGGTTTCAATTCAGTTAATGCACATATGCAACAATGTATGGTTTTTATTCACTGCTAAGACAATTAACAAGATTGGGTTTAATAAACTAAATTAACTAAGAAGTAAATTAACAAACTAAGAATTAACTAACTAACAAGAACTGTAATCTAATTACTTCTGCAAGAGAAACCATGGGATCCTAACTTCATTAAATACTTCGCTTAGATCTGACGCCTTTAATCACTATATGCATTGGTTATGATATCTGATCGGACAACACGAAACATGTACACGCTACCTGTCAGCATACGTATACCAAACTAAACATACATCCATAAAAAAGATAGAAGATGAATAGACACCAATTATGCTTAGACCCTATATGTCTATAGAATTTAAAAACATAACGGTTGAGGAACAAGTTACCCATTAAGATCACACAGGGCAGTATAAGTATTTTCATCTCACACCACTAATCATATTGATAAACAATTATGAACCTATGCTAGCATGGCAAGTTCTAAATCTCAAGATCCACTTTCACTTCACAAGAGATTAACAAATTAGATGTTCATGACGCATCTATCAATTAAGCATAACCATACGAGGATATCAAATATACATCACACACAGATCTTTAAAGCATCAAGATACTAAAGCTCCATAAATAAATCCGTTAGAATCCCATGACAATGATTAGATCATAATTGAACCTCTCGTCATCATGGGATCAAGTGAAACCATGATAAAAACAAAGTATGAAAATATACAAATAAAACTAAGTAATTGATATGTAATGGTTATATCAATTACAATGGTAGGATGTGTTTATATAGGCTCTAGAAGTCTTGCCCAACAAGAAAATCAACCTACAATACAATTAGAAATAGGTTTGGGTACCAAAAATACAACTAGAATTCGAAATAGGGGCAAAACGGACATTTTCAGGAATTTCCAGCGAATTTATGCGCCCCCAGCACGTGGTACGCGCTCCCAGAGCACAAAGCTCCTGTTCAGAATTATAGAAAATTTCCCAAGCTTCACGTGGACAGTAAGATCGCTGAAAACGGACTTCTAGAACTCCATATATGGCTAAAACAGTGTAGACTGCGCAACCATCCGAATTTTCCACAATTTGCTCATTCCTCATCCGTTTCCTTTGCATTAGATCACATCTTCAATACCAATTACCAAGACACATGTAACTCCTTGATAGCATAACACAAGTGTCCAATCTTCATTCCAATGCTTAATTCCACTCTAACATCAATTAGAAACACCAACACTAACCAATAGCTACAACCCTGCACAACTACACAAAACACATCAAAAATACAACAAGCTTGAGTCCAAGACAATCAATTTAAGCCGATATGGAACGCTCCAAGTGGATATAAATCCATTTATCACACCCCCAAACTTAAACCGATGCTTGTCCTCAAGCATAAACAATTAAAAACTAACTAACTAGTACCACTTTCGTAGGTGATCACGGTTGCATTTGGCATATGCAACAAGCCCTTTAAATCCCTAGGCAGCCCTAGTGGACGAGTAAGGTCTCGTGAGGGCCTATAGCAAATGTACCCACAAAATCTAATTAATCTAATGCAATGCAATGCATGAATGCAACTAATATGAAAATGCAAATAATCTACTACTAATATCCTACCATACCTTCAAATCCTCTCATGCCATATCAACTTAAGAATCAAAGTAATAATACGATGTCTTGGTGTCGAAAGTGCAAGTATTCACATAGTCTACTCAATGAACATGCATAAGTTCTCACAAGTCCATGTCAAATGTAAGAATAAGTTAGTAAACATGCTAAGCCTACAAGAGTACATCTTTGAGACAAAACTCGGGATCTCATACGCAAAAACAAGCAAACACTCACAATCCACTCACAAAAGAATATTCACTCAAGAACAAGGGTAAGTGTATCACTCAATTCCAACAAAATCATAAGCATGCTTGATATTTGGTATCACTCTAACTCTTAACACAACATACATCAATGACGATAATCAAAAGGTCTTTAATTGGGTTGTACGGGGCTAGGGACAAGGTATGTCAAATAAGCCAAATCAGGTGAAGTGTCAAAAGCTAGTAGGAACCATAATAAATCATACACAACACCCTATTTTCCCCCCACATAATTTTTACTAAAACAAACACTCGACTAGTCGACTAAAGTAGGATCACAACAACACAAACATGCTCTCATAATATATTTTTTTTTCTGTTTTTTTCCTTCTCTTTTTTTTTCCTTCGAGAGCTAAATATAACACAAACAATAATATACACAATAACAATGATCCCACAATTTTATTACACATGCCGACTATCAAGTAAACAAACCCAATTTTCAATATTTCCCCCAAAAGTAAGACCAACAATAAACCCCTCATTGCACACCTTATTACTCCCTTAAACACTCTACTAGCCTTTGACAATGTGGGTTCAAATTAATGTAAGGCCAATACAAGAAAAAGGTCTAGGCAAGTAATGTGGTATGTCACCGAAAAATAGGATTAAGCTCAACGGGTTAACTAATTGATCATGTAAATATGGTGTGGTAATATGGGAAAATATGTGGTTAATCCTAAATGCCTTTATCATTTTAATCGTCAAATAATGTCATGCATTTCAATAAAGACCTCAAACAACTGCTAGCAATGCAAACAATCCGTAGACACTCAAGCAAATGAATAAATTGCAAATAATATGCAATAAGGCTTAAAAGGTCACTTGGTGTAAAAACATACTCAATCCCAAGCAAAAAATCTCTCTAATGCCCCTACTTGTATTCAAAGCATGCAAACTAAATCAACTTGCAAATATTCATGTCCTTCTAATTACTCACAACATTCAATAAGTCTACTAGCTTCAACTTACTAGTGTATGTGTGTGCACAAGAACAAAACATATCATTTCTCAATCAAAAGCGTCAACAACACAAAATTCCTATCAAGCATGGGTGCAAATGCAAACTACTATGGATTCACATGAAATACGAACATAAAAATAGAATGTCCTATATGGAACAAACGTAGATAACACGAACATAAATGCATAATTTACTAGTACTAATATGCAAAGCATGAAATCCTACATGAACAAATAATATAACAACAACTACTAATCCCTCAAACCACCCCCAAACTTGAAATATTCAATGTCCACATTGAATGGAAAGTAATACAAGGGATAGTAGAAAACATACCTAAATAAAAATGCCGAAAAGCGTGGGTTGCCTCCCACGAAGCTGTAAAAAACCCGATTTTCGGACTATTATTTCTAAATCAAAAACTTAAATAAAATACATTTCTTAAATCAATAAATCCAAAATTAACGAAAGTCAAAACATCGATCTAATTCAATAATCCAAAAACATAAAATTGGAGGCTCAACTCCAGAAATTCAATAATCATAATCTTGCACACAACAAAATTTATTCTTCTAGCACGATAAATCTTATCCAAATAATTGCACCAAATCACGTAGCACAAAGTTCACAAGTTCACATCTCTATTCACAATCAGCTTCCAAAAGTCCGAACCTGAAATATATTAAAACAATGAGCTGCAAAGCCCAGCAAGTAACCATCGCCCGACGGCTCAAAAATAATACTTAAAAAAAAACAAAAGTTCTAAAGCTGTAAATCGATAAAAGAATCTTAACAGTAAAATCACATTTTATTCCCACAGTTCTAAATTACGGTCACACTATGCCAGTGACACGGCTTCTATAGTTCGATGGGGACTAGTTTACGTCCCTCGTTAAGTCAAACTCAACAAGGTATCTATGTGTTCCGGAACGTGCGTAAACTAGTTCTATGTGTCACACTATCCAGTGACCGGATTCTATGATTCGATACGCAACTAAAACTGGGGATTCTTATAAAAATCTTTTCTAAAATCGATTTTCGATGACACAATTTTCAGAATTCAAATCGATCACATATTTCGAATAAAACAATATTTAATCGAATAAAAATAGATTTAACAATACTAATGAGCAACGAAAAGTTACTTACCTCGATGTCGATATCGTACCCCTGAAAATAAAACCACAACCAATCCTAAATATTAATTCATTATCTATTAATAATCAAATATAGCAAACAAGCACACACCTTAATAGAACTCATGTGGCGCTACATATAACTTACTCAAAGAAAATTCCAAAAATCACACACCAAAATATCTTACAAAATAGACCATTGTTAACAAAATCAGCCCTGATCAGTTCTGGAAATTGGCAAATTACTCTATGAAAATGATTTTATATGAAAAATCATAAAGCACAAAAAACGTAGACAATTCTGAGACCTTTCCAGAATGGTAAGGCTCGATAAAAACAAACAAGTAACGAATTCAGAAAGTAGATATTTGCGGACTGCAGAACAGAATCAGACCGTGACTTCTCTAGTATTTTGCTGTTTAAGGCTTCAAAATCACAACATTTGACGAAGGAATGTAAACGAAAAACGTAGAGCTAGAAAATATCTTTCCAGAATGATATCGCTAATAATTTTTGGATAAAAACTCAATTTACTATGAATTTTCAAAGTTGGGCACTCAGTTTCGAAAACAAGCAGGTCAGATCACAAAATCACAGAAAACACGAATTTACATGCAGAATTTCAGAAAAGTTAAAGAAGAAAAGTTGTAGATAATTCAAATACCTTTTCAGAAAGACTAATTTCATGAAATTCCGATGAATAACGAATCAGATACGAATTTTCAGAATTGATATATACTGTACATACAAAATCAAAGTACTAATACCAAGATAAAAAGGATAACGAAGCATCTATACAAATAATTAACTCATGGATATACATCAGATTCTACACCTATACAAATACTCAAGAGAACATAAAGAATCCTTAACATAATCAAAATCAATCAAGTATAATACACATGAATTAACACGAACATCAAGAGAATTAAAGAATCATTACCCCTTCTTTTTATTCTTGTTATGAGACTTCCTCTTCTCTTCCTCTTCTCCTCTTGTGTTCTTTTCTCTCTCTCTCTCTCTCTCTCTCTCTCTCGACGTTTCTTTTTCCTCTCTCTCGGCCTTTCTTTTTCCTATCTCTACGTACTTTTTTCTTTACATGACTGCTATCTAGAATTGTAGGGTTTTTTTTTATATTCTTTTGTGACCGATGTCTTTATCCTTACTAATTATTATTTAATGATACATCCTCCTTAATTAAAAAAAATACTAAGTTTTAGCCAAAATTCAAAACTTAAAAATCAATTATGAGTTACAACTATTAATCTTCTATTTTTAATGAATTTCTACAATAACTCCTCTAAAATTGAAAAATGCTGTAATTTTTAATCTTAAATTATTAATACTAAATTATCGAATTATTTACTAAAATTAATGTAAAAACCTGGGTTGTTACAGAAGCGCTTGTTTAGAGTCAGTTAGCTTGACTACGAACAAGCCTCCATTAAGGATGATAATCGTTTGCCTGGTCATCTCTTCGCGATACTTCATCGTCATCACGACGGCACACTTTCTGCCCTTTCTCCTCACTTGGCCTATTCGTATAACAGCTATGTCCTATTCCAATGCCTTCATCTGTTGACCCAAAATCTATCAATTTGTAGAACAACACACATTCACGGGCTTCGCTTGAATATAATGGAGGAGGGTAAATGTAAGTTGCTGAAGCCTTTGGTTCCTCAAAGAGAATTTCCTCCATTGGCTCTAATGCGCTACCTCCATCTTTATACTCTGAGACAAGTAAAAGACCTGCATCTTTCCCATGGTCATCAGTCTCTTGGTACGCACATACCAATTCTTGAAATTTCTGCAGCTCACCAGTGTCTGTCTCAAATAGTGCCCCTTCCAAATCATCCACCATACTAGCATGATCAAATTCCTCACACGGCTTGTGAACACTCACCTCACCTTGGAATTTGTCTTCCTCAATTATGCATGCAGTACCTTACTCCAAGTCACCGTTATTTTCTGGCATTGCCTCTAGTATGAATTGTTGGCACTCACAGCTCGAGCAACTAGTGTCTCCAAAGATTTGACAGACTCCTCATTACTCTTTACAAGCATCCTAAGCTCCTTCATAGTTACAACCTCATCTGACTGAAAATTAGGAGTAGGTTGCTGATGTTGAAACTCATCACTACCAAAGAAATATGACATATTTGGAACATCTTGCTAGTACTGTTGAGGATGGTATTGAGAATATGGTTGTTCCTCATAAGTGACATATGGATCAACTCCTTCGTAGTAACAATATTGTGAGGGATCATGAACGCCAAACACTGCTCACATTGCTGAGGCATGGATGTCCTCGAATATGCCCACCATGGCAACTCCTCGCATGCCATCTTCAAACAATCAAGTACCTGAACACACCGAACTAAACAAGATAGGTAAGAAAAAATCTGAGTCAGTGAACTCTAACGACCACTATTGACATGCACATAAACCAAAAATAAAACACCGATGATCCTCGGCAACGGCGCCAAAAACTTGTGACCACGTACGCTTGCGTGATTTTGTGTAAACAATTAAATCAACAGAAACGTATGGATTTATGCCATATATTACCTCAAATGGTGACAATCTTGTTGCAGATGATGATGTCCTGTTATATGCGAATTCAGCATGTGCCAATTTGATGTCCCAGTCCTTTGTAGTTTTACTCACCAGCCCTCTCAACAATGTTCCCAAAGTTCTATTAGTAACCTCGGTTTGACCATCTATCTGTGGATGATGTGAAGTACTAAATAGTAACTTTGTTCCTACAAATTTCCATAGGGTCTTCCAAAAATAGCTCAAAAATTTAGTATCCCTATCCGACACTATACTTTTAGGAATTCCATGCAATCTCACAATCTCCTTGAAGTACAAATCTGCAATACGACTAGCATCGTCCGTTTTATGGCAAGAAACAAAGTGAGCCATTTTTGAAAATCTGTCCACTACAACCATAATAGAATCCTTACCCCTAGCAGTACGGGATAATCCAACAATGAAATCCATACTTACACTATCCCATGGTGCAATAGGAACGGGGAGGGGAGTGTACAAACCCTTATGAAAGTGACTTTTTGCCTTTTGGCATGTGGCACATCTCTCCAAAACAGCTTGAACATCTCTTAACATATTAGGCCAATAGAAGTGCTTAGAAAGTAAGTCGCATGTTTTGTGTATTCCAAAATGACCAGCAATATCACCACCATGTACTTCTCGAATTAATAATTCTCTAACTCCACGCTTCGGTACACACAGTTTATTTCCTCTAAAAAGAAAACCATCTTGTAGCACATATGAATCAGTCGGCGACGTAAAAATAGAAGAGAAATCAGGGTCAGTCACATACAACTCCTTCAAATGTTCAAATCCCAAAATTCTTGTATCCAAAATTATAATCATATAATGTCTCCGAGATAAGGCATCTGCAACAACATTACTTTTCCCATCCTTATACTTGGAAGAAAATGTAAAGGATTGCAGAAATTCAACCCATTTTGCATGTCTTACACTTAACTTCTGTTGCCCATGAATGTGCTTCAAACTCTCATGATCGGAATGTAAAACAAATGGCGAAGGACGCAAATAATGTGACCAATGAGCCACAGCACGTACAATCGCGTAAAACTCCTTATCATATGTCGAGTAATTAAGTTTAACACCATTTAACTTCTCACTAAAGAATGCAATAGGCCTTTTTTCTTGCAAAAGAATAGCACCTATGCCAAGTCCACTAGCATCAGTCTCTACTTCAAATACTTTGTTAAAGTCCGGTAAAGCAAGTACAGGTGTCTTGCAAAGAAGATTCTTAATTTCATCAAATGCATTATTTGCACTAGAATTCCACTCAAATTCTTTTTTCTTCATCAGCTCAGTAAGTGGTGCAGTCACAGTGCTGAAATTCCGAATGAACCTTCTATAAAATGAGGCCAAGCCGTGAAAACTTCGAACATCATGAGCATGTTTAGGCGTAGGCCAAGTAGAAATAGCATCTACCTTAGATGGATCCACTCTCACGCCATCCCCAGCCACAATATAACCAAGAAAAGTAAGATTAGGTACTAGAAAAGTACATTTCTCCATCTTCCCAAACAATTTTTCTTCTCGAAGAACCATAAAAACTTTTCGCAAGTGTTCTAAATGTTGTTCTCTACTAACACTATACACAAGTATATCATCCAAGTAGACAACGACAAAAGAATTTAGAAAAGGTCGTAATACCTCATTCATCAATCTCATAAAGGAACTAGGTGCATTGCAGAGGCCAAATGGTAAAACCATCCACTCATAAAGTCCTTGTTTGGTCTTAAAAGCAATTTTCCATTCATCCCCATCTCGAATTCTCATTTGGTGATATCCACTCCTCAGGTCAATCTTGGAGAAAATAGTTGACCCATGTAGTTCATCAAGCATGTCATCCAAGCGAGGCATAGGAAAGCGATATTTAATGGTGATATTGTTGATTGCCCTACTATCGATACACATCCTCCAAGTACCATCTTTTTTCGGAACCAGTAACACAGGTACAACACAATGACTTTTACTTTCTCGTACATAACCCTTATCGATCAACTCCTGAACTTGTCTTTGCAACTCTTTTGACTCTAAAGGATTACACCTATAAGCTGCCTTGTTGGGTAATAGAGCCCCAGGGACAAGGTCTATGTCGTGCTCAATTCCTCTACGTGGAGGTAATCCCATAGGCAAATCATCAGGAAAAACATTTGCAAATTCATCCATCAGCTTACTTAATTCTAGGTCTTCAATATGAGGCGAATCCTTTTCAACTTCACGAATGTATAAGACATACCCAATTGCACCATCTTCTATATCCTTTTCAAACTCAGCAGCAGTAATCAACATATTGTCCTTCACAGGTTCATGAACCACTTTAGGAGGAAGTGGTTTCAGTTTAAATCTTTTTTCCCCGCACAAAACTGAGTATTCATTCTTTTTACCATGAAACATGACTTTTCTATCAAACTGCCATGGACGTCCTAACAAAAGTGAACAAGCCGTCATAGGAACCACATCACACCATAGTTCGTCTCTGTAATTTCCTATTGAAAAAGTCACAAGTGCTTGCTTCTTGACTCTGATTGGTTCGTTGTCATTCAACCAATTCAACTTATAAGGTTTAGGATGGTCCCGGGTTGGAAGTTTTAGTGCATTCACCATCTTAGAAGATGTCACGTTTACGCAAGAACCAGTGTCCACAATCACATTACAAGTTCAATCTCCAACTGCAGCTCTTGTATGGAATAAGTTCTCCCTTTGTTCTTTTTCTTCTACGGGTGTGCAATCAGTTCTAAGAAGTCTTCTCAAGAGGCCAATGTTGTTCTTCTCTTCCTCCGGCTCAATAGACTTGTGGTTTAGATCATCCCATCTCTCAGAATCATCGTACTCAAAATCTGTTTCATCTTCATCATCATACTCTTGTCCCTGTTGAGCAGAAAGGGTTCTTTCTCGTTCTTCTTGTTCCTCATAAGCTGTCAACAACATGTACTCTTTCCTAGAAAGGGTAACTTTATTCGTACAGTCCTTTGCAAGGTGTCCTAAGCCTTGACACCTGAAACACCTTTTCTTTGCTAGCGCGACTTGCTCAGGACTCACTTGGATCTTTCCTTTTGGTTTATCTTCCTTTGAGAATGCATTGCCCCCACTATAAGAAGTACTCTTATAAACGCCAGAATTTTCACCCTTGAAAGACATCTTAGAGAATCCTTTGTAAACTGGTTTTGCTTTTTCTTTCTCTTGCTTCTCAATTCGAAGAGCCAGCTTTGTCACATCATCAAAGAACGTGTAAGGAATAAGTTCGACCTTATTGCCAATAGAAGAATTCAATCCCTTGATATAACGACCGATTTTCATCTCTTCTTCTTCTTTCAAGTCACATAAGATACACAACCTCTCAAATTCTGTAGTGTATTCAGTCACACTAAGGTTTCGTTGTTGGAGTTGATTCAGCTTCAAGTAATTATCTTGTAGGTACTCTCGTGGAACAAAACGATTCTTTAATTGCCGTTTCATCTCATTCCAAGTTGTGATTCTAGGAGCCTCTTCCCTCATGAGCTTCGTCTTCAAATTGTCAAACCATACAAATGCATATCTTGTTAGCTTCATGTTGGCAATTTTATAAGACTTATGATCATCAAAACCTTTATAGTCAAAGATTTTTTCCATCTGTCTCACCCATTCTAAGAAATCCTCAGCATCACCTGCTCCACTAAATTCTGGTACATCCCACTTCAAGCTTTTATCATCATCATTGTTGTTAGTGGGTGGAGGGTTTCTTATAAAGCCTGTGCGAGGAGGTGTATTTTCTGCCGTAACAATAACCCCTTCAATCCTCTCGTTCGTAGCTTGTAAACCATCGATTCTCTCGTTTGTAGCTCGTAAACTTGCCTTGATCTCTACATGTTCTTTTATGTTTTTTGTTAATTGCTCTGCCATATAACCAATTTGCTCAATAATATTTCTAAGAGTCAACTTCAAGAAATCTCCATCTGATCCTTCAGGTTTTAAATCTTCATCCCCTGCCATCAACGCGCAACTGTGCCGTGAACAGTATCAATGAACAGTATGCGTGAACAGTGCCGGTGAACGGTACCTGTGAACAGTACCTTTTTTTTTTCTCGAAAACCCTAGATCTCCCAACAATTAAGAAATTGATGGAGAAACCTTGGCTCTTGATACCAAATTGATATGGAACGTGATGTGTTTATGATAATATGTAATAACGATAGATATAAAGTAAACTCTGAATCTCCAAAGATGGAGAAACAAAACTCTAACTCTGAATCTCCGAATGGAGAAACAAAACTCAAACTCTGAATTCACTCATGAATTCAATTCTCAAAGCCATCGAATAGCCAAAATCTTATTATCAAAATCGTCTCCCAAAATATTACAAGACAAGAGTATTTATAGGCAACATAAATAACCTTATTCAACCCTTATTCAGATAGGAATCTAAAATAAATTCAATATCAGCTAGGAATTTAGCTAATACCTGAACCCAACTAGGAAACCCATCAAAACCTGATCCAACTTGAATAATAAAATAAAATCCTAAGTGCTTAAAGCAAGAAAAACCCTTTCAAGTGAAAGGTAAAAACTTGCAAGCCAAATATATAATTATATAATAAGTAACAATTCTATTCTGTATCGTCCCACACGACACAAGAAATAGAATATGACTTCCCACCAGAATCAACTTCAAATCCCAAAGCATCAATCATGATCTCCACAGGCTCATACGATGGCACAAGATCAACCACCATGGTCACGTAAACACTCCCAGACCTTGTTCTTTTAAGAGACTCATCAATAGGCCTCACCAAGAGATTATAGTTGTCATCAGCTCTACGATTTATGAGCTGTTGCACCACGTAACGATGGTCAGGCTGAACACCAATCTCAGCAACATTTCTCCACTCCCAATAAGACTCCTCATGATCAGTTTCCACAACAATATCAAATATGTCCTCCAGGAAAGCCCTCTTCAAACCCTCAAGCATTGCGTATAGCTCATTAAGGCGTCTTTCTCTGATACCAAATGACCCAGCAACCATTCTGAGAATTTTACCTTTTTGGTTTCTGATAACGATCCCAATGCCTGATACATTACCATTTGCCAGAGGTTCTTCAGAGAAGAAAGAGTGAACATTGATCTTGACTACTCCATGAGGAGGAAGAGACCATAAAACATTAACAGGTTCCATTTGGATGAGAGTATTTTGTGGCAAGAGATTGAGAAATACAACATGGGACAAAGGTATTTAAGGAGAGTATAGGGACTAATGCACTACCCAATGAACACTGCACAATGACCAAAGCCACTACTGAGCTTGCAGCACAAAACTGTTGGAATACCAAACGATTTCTAAAGGAAAACAATTTTGAAAAAATAGTTTTAATAACCTCCAATTAATTTGCTAGCACTATGCACTAATGATTTTTGACATGCTAGCTCCCTGTTTGGCTAAGTCATCCGCACCTAGATTGTTTATTCTTCCTACAAATTCAAAACTAATATTATTTGAGGAAATCACTTACTTAATATTTTCATCCAAGGCTGAGAACTTGAAGGGATCGACCTTTACATCATGCAAAAAGTTTATTAACTCTTGACAATCACTATAAATTACTACCACCTTATTTAGACATTCCCTTTCATGCAAATTACTTAACAGAAATACAGCCGCATCCATCTCTGCTTCAAAAGCACTTTGAGCATTACTAGGACCAGAGAAGATGAAGATCGAATCACCTGGCTTTTCTTTTAAACAACCTCCTATACCTGCCAGAGTTGCACCACCCATGGAACTGAAAGAACCGTCAATAAAATCAGATACCTCACTAACAGAGAGAAGGACTGACCTTTGAACTTTATAGTTCAAAAGTAAACAACCTATTGGATTAATCCTCCACAAATTTTGATCACCCTTACCAATTAAACCCACAACCTCTCCCCATTTCTGAGATCTTAACACAATAAGCATTTCCAAATCATTTTTTGAAATTTTCTTTCCTTGGAATATGCACTGATTTCTACATAACCAAACGCTCTACATTGTTGCAGATATCACAAGTGCCCATCCTTCCCTAACTAAAGGGCTCTTTGGCCAGTGAAAGCATTGCCAAAATGAATTAGAATTTATTTGTGATGCATAAGGATACATATCCCACCACTGCAACACAAAACTCCATGCCCATCTAGCCATTTGACATGACCAAAAGATATGTTCAGAGTTCTCATCTTCAACCAGGCACCAACTGCATGAGACATTCCTAAAAGAGTCTCCCAATCTATTCTTAAGAAAGATCTTAGTTGGGAGAATACCATGAATTAGTTTCCATCAGAATATTTTAACTTTTGGAGGGATTTTGAATTTCCACAACATGCTCCAGTTGAAGTTAATTACTTCATTACCATCAGATAGTCTCATGTAACCAAATCTAGCCGAGTAGGGTTTATTTATAAGCTTCCAGCAGTATAGATCCCTACCATTTGAAAATCGAACCTCATTAACTATGTCATTTAGGCTCATAGCTTCCTCCAATTCCCAAGTTCTCAAACTTCTATTGCAGCTGAAGTGTTCTGATTTTGCCAAACATTGATAAAGTCAAAGATAGAGTGCTGCTTAAGTTTTGATAAGGAATATAACCTATCAAACCTTTCTTTTAGAATTAATTAGTTCTTTATTGTTATTTATATAAGGGTGTTCTTCATGAAGCAATGACATAAATTTGATTTGGATGATTTTAAAGCCCACATGGAATTAACAAAATAATCTTTAGTTTAGTGAAGGTTTGACAATTACTTTCCAATTAAAACTACGCAGAAAAAAAAAGAGAGAGGAGAATTTGACGATTTTTTATGTTGAAAATTTTATTCGATTTATGGAATCTACATATGTTTCATTTTAATTATCAAAATACCCTTCTTATTATTTGAAGATAGTTATACTGACAACAAAATACAATTTTTTTTAATAATATGTGTAAGAGTGATTTTGTCCAAAAATTTGGTAGTTGGTAATCTGGTATTCAGTACAACAAATAAATAAGAACCGTTATATCATAAAATAAATAGATGAAAAATGTTGGATCTAATTTTTTTTTTTTTTACTTTTTAACATGTAAACTAAAAAGTGTATTTATGCGGAAATACGAAAAAGCGTATTTCAATGATTTAATCATATAGAATTTGGTTTTCTACATTGAATAGGATTATCAATGTAGGTATTCTACACTGAATATGATTAATATAAAATTCGTAATTACATTTTCTATTGAGATTTTGAGTATTTTCAGTTTCGATAATAATTGTTAAATCGTCACTAAATTAAAGATAATTTTATGACCTTCGCGTGTGTTGTAAAATCATCCAAATCTGATTTTAAGATATTGAGATAGAGCCGAAATAATAAATATGAATTTTTTAAAATATTAATAAATAAATAAATAAAATTTAATTGCATCCTTTTTAATTATATCATTTTCATTGTATAATTTTCTTTTTAAAGTTTAATTCTAATACAACATTTTTTTAGTGATATCCATTTTATATTATAATTTTCTTTTTAATATGATATAATCTTGATCGTATACTTTTAAAAATATTAGATTCAACTGTTGAGATTAATTTGGTTGTACAGTGACGAAAATTATGGATAAGATTTCTCTTATGCTTATTATATATCAACTTTTTTTTAGTAATATCCCTTTTAAATTATAATTTTATTTTTAATATGATATGATCTTGATCATCTATTTTTTAAAAATTTAGATTCGATAGTTAAAATTAATTTGATAATACAGTGATCAAAATTAAAGAAAAGATCTTTCTTATACTTTTTACATATAAGGATATAATTAGTTGGACCATACTTTCAATTATAATATACGAATGTGTGTCGATGATGGACGTGTTTTTTAGCAGTATTGTAGCTCAGGTGTGTTTTCTCTTCTTCGTTTAGTAATGTAATTTTGATTTGATGTAGAATCAACAACGTAGTTTCTGCTTACTGAATTTGTTTATGTCTCTTTTTTACTTACAAGCCCATGGTTTTCTTTAATATTTATTAAATATATTAATTTTTTAATATTTAAATGTTTACATATCAAATTGTTGTTAAAAAATTGATATATATATATATTAGGTTTTACACGTTCAATCATGATTATATTTTTTTTATATTATATATTTTTTAAAATTCAGTTCCAATACAACCTTTTTAATTATATCCTTTTTAGATTATAAATTTGTTTTTACTATGATATAATCTTGATCGTCTATTTTTAAAAATATTAGATTTGACGGTTGAGATTGTTTTGGTAGTACAGTGAATAAACCAAATTTATGGATAAGATCCCTATTATACTTATTATATACTAGCTTATAACCCGTGCAACGCACGGCTTCTTTTTAATATCTTCAATTATATTATTTTGTTAAAATTTTATAAGTTATTAACTTACTTATCAAATTGTTGTTTAAAAATTTATATATATAAGATTTTACATGTTTGATTTAATATTTGCCCTCTATCTTAAATTTTAAAATTTGATTTGGACATTTACAGTCCACATGAAATTAACAAAATAATCTTTACATTAATGATGGTTTAATATATTTTTTCTAATTAAATCTACATAGAAATAAAAAAGAGAAAAAATTGACGATTTTTTAAGTTTAAAATTCTATTTGATTTATGAATTCTACTTATAATTCGTTTTGATTATCAAAATACCCTTATAATTATTTAAAGATAGTTCTACTCACAACCAAATACAATTTTAAAATTTTGATAATCGTTAGTCTGGTCCTCCGTACGACAGAGATCTTAAAATAAATAGATGAAAATCGTTGGATCTAGCATAACAAATGTTTTATATTTTAATATGTTATAAACTAAAAAGTATATTTATATTGAAATACGAAAATGTATATGTTAATGATTTAAATCATATATAATTGGGTTTTATACATTGATAGCATTATCAATGTAGGACTTCTACATAGATTAGGATTAATGTAAAAATTCGTAATTATATTTTCTCTTGATATTCTGAGTGTTTCCACTTGAATAATAATTATTAAAGCATTACTAAATTAAAGATAATTTTATGAGGTTCGCATGGATTGTAAAATCATTCAAATCTGATTTCTAAATCTCAAGATAGATCCCAAATAGTAAATATGAAATTTTTTAATACTAATAAAAAAAATTCAATTCTAATACAACTTTTTTTCTAATTATATCCTTTTCAAAATATAATTTTCTTTTTAAAATTCAATTATAATACAACCTTTTTAGTTATATCCTTTTTAGATTAGAATTTTCTTTTTAAAATTCACTTCTAATGCAATCTTTTCTAATTATATCCTTTTTAGATTATAATTTTTTTTAATGTGATCTAATCTTGATCGTCTAGTTTTAGTCAAACGGATCATATGATTTTGGTAGTACAGTGACCAGACCAAAAATTTGGATAAGATTCCTCTTATGCTTATTATATATAAGGATATAATAAGGATATAATTATTTCACAATTTTGAATATTTTAAAAAGTATTGTTGTAAAAAAAATTTGTATATAACTTTTTAAAACAAAAAATTTAAAATTTTTTAATTTTAATATTAATTTGTTTACATAAAAGCAACAACAACATTTTGTTTCAAATTGAAAATTTTTAACATTTAAAATTATGGAATTTGTTGTGGGAGGATTTTAGCACAACTACGTGGAGGCCGTTGCTGGAATAACGCCGTAAAATATGGAATCGCCCAACTGCCTGGAAAGGCTCGCAGTCGAAAATTTGAGGCTAGCCGCCCAGGAAGGCACACGGCTAGGGGTTACCGAAGAACACGTGAAGGTGTTTTTGTGATGATTGGGACTGAATCTGCGGGATAGGGCTCAAGGACCGTATGTTGGCCTGCCAAGAACCCTAATTTGACTGTGTCACACAAGAGTGCACGTGCTCTAGCTACTCAAGGAGTGTAAAGTGTCGAAGAAGATCCCGTAAACTGCCTACATACCACTATTTATAGTGGATCAAGCCCGTATGTAGTTCTTGATTGATATGTTCGGTTGTTTGTGATGAGTTATCTCGTATCTGATGAGATAATCATTGTATTTATCGTTTATCAACTGATTGTGATGTAGTTATCAAGTTTCCAAGCCTTATCAGGACTGTTGGAAGCCTATCCACTGATGTTTATCTCATGAATGCATGGGTTATCAAGTAATAATGATGTATATCTCTGAATAATCGTGTAATTATCTGATATGAAGTGTATATTGGTTGTAGAGACGTGCTCCTAAAAGATAGGAGGTTGTCCTTATCTGAATATGTGATTCTGCCAGGCTTCCGGAGAAGCTGGGATACCGCCGGTAGCTAGGCTCCGGTAGCCCTGCTGGCTGACTGTGGTAACCGACCTGGAAGCCCTATCTGGTGGCTGTCCTAGTTACCTTGTTATAGTAATTATGGGCTGCAGGTTATCCTTAAGGGGTCATTCCCTGGAATCCTAAGCCTTATGCTTACTTAATATTTACCTCATGGTAGCCCCTGCGGTAGGCTGACTATGGAAGCCTAATATTCGGGAGCATTATAATAACAGCTGGGAGCTAGGGATTTAATCAATGGAAGCTAGTTCCTGGGACCCTAGGCTTTTTATCTATCAATGATCCTTCTAGAATAGCTCTCCTGGGCTGCCATGGGCCCTTGGAAGCCTCAAAGATCATCTGGTTTATTTACGGATTGGACCCTAAACCCTTAATGGGCCTAAATATGACCCATGCAAGATTTTGGTCACAACAACTACCCCCCGGTTCCTTGAAGCATAAGTGCAAGAGGAACCTAAAGTTTACAGGGTTCAATCCTCTCGGGTATTTAATCATAAATTATGTATCAAGCTGCTAGATATATTCGATATGATGTAATGTGTAAAAAGTCAGTTTTCTACAATGTTTGAGATAAGAGAATTTTATGTCTTTAAAACTCTCGATGATATATTCATTCGTAATTTTAAAATTATTTCGCGGAAGCTCGAATTGTAGCGTGTAATTCAGGCGGAAGCCTTTTAGTGCACACAGAATAAAATCAATTAAATTGATTATTCAGTGGAAATAAAAAGATAAGTCGTAGGTGTAGAAATTAGGGTGAGACTCTTCTATTTCCCGCCTAGAAAATAGTAGTGTGAGGGGTTAGCCCACGCAAACACGCTTCCCTCTGCCTCGTTTTCTGTGCCGGGTTCATTCACTACCGAGGCAGTCATAATTGGTCACACCTCTTTACTTTTCTATTTATTAATCCATTCTTTAGATTTTTCGAATCTCTTCATCAAAAACTCTCTTCACGTCCTTCTCGTTTTTCCTTTCTTGAAGTCACATAGGAACATCAAAGGGTTCTCCGAGCCTTCGACGGCGGCTTACTCTTCCGGTGATTTACTAACCAAATCTAAGGTACCCCATTGCTTTTTGATGGTTTGTACTTAATCATGATTTTGGTCTTTACTACCGTATGTATGCAATTCATTGTGTGTCTCTTCTTGTATATATCTCGATAGAGTCGTATTCATGCTTTTGGATCTATCATACCATGCTTTTCTCAGTTTGCATGTACGTTCTTTGTGTATGTGTGTATCATTTTACGATTGTTCTTTGACATGAGTATTCGTCTCGGTTTTCTGTCCCCAATTGAATCGTATGCTAGATGCCCATAGGTTTGTTTGTAGTATACAATTTCGTCTTGAATTGATGTTTGGATGCCATGTTTTCAAAAAGGGGTTTCCGCCTTTGTAGCCTCATCAATTCTTCTTTTCTTTGTACACATGCATGTGAACAATTTGATGTTTGTCCACAATAGGTAATTTGGAATTACTTCCTTAGTTTCGTTCCTCCTAGTGTGATTAATGTTTTCATCACTCAATTTTGACTGTTTTTGGGTACTTGTGGTCTTCATTATCATATATGGGTTGTTTGAGATGCGTAGATCTCTTTGGTTGCATTTGCATTCATAATGGCCACCCCCCGAGTCTTAGCCTTGTGCGTTAGGGTGATACCAACCAAGTACCCTTGCATAAGTCTGCCTTAGTGGGTTACCGTTTTCTCTCTTTGATTCATACTTTCCATACTTAGGGGTTCCACTGGCTAACCCATTATTTTCTTTTGGTTGTAGATGTCTACATCATCTGCTGCTGGAAGCTCTTCTCGACTTCCCGACAACCTATCTGCTATCTCTAGGGAAACGTCGGATTCCTGGTCGACCCATATTAATGATCTTTTAACCACCCAGCCACTTCTTGAGTCAAAACCGTCTGTCAGTTTTCGCACTCGATCTCGGGTGGAAGTGATTAATCCCTTAGAGGCTGAGATTGTAAGCAGGCGTCCCAGCTTTTCCCAAGAGGCTGGCTCGTCAAGTCTCGCCAATAAGGATGCCGACATGATTAACCTTAGCTCTAACTCGGATGAAGAGGAACATACGTTGAGTGAGTTTTGGAATGAGGCTGAAACGCCATTTTTCGATAATGACTGCGAGGCAGGAGATGATGACAAGGTTGAAGCGAGGTTTGTAGCTGAGGTTGAAAGAAAGGCTCACTTGCCTCTTTGTTCTAAGCCTGCCTGTGAGGATCAGGATTCCACCATGAATATAGACAAACTGGAGAAGTTGTTGGAGACTTGCCATCCAGGCTTTCAACTGTTGGTACCCTGTGCTGGCGAAAGGTGTCACAACTTTGACAATTTTGAGCCCGGTCAGACCATCCCGAGAGTTGTTCTGTCTGCTTCTTTTTTCAAGCTGGGGTTTTCTCTCCCCATGCATCCATTTTTCATTGATATTCTCCAATTCTATGACATAGATCCCATGCAGCTTACCCCTAACTCGTTTCGGGTTGCTGCTTGCATGTATATACTTTATGACCAGACTTTCTCGATTGCCTTGACTGCTAGGGAGCTAGGGTACTTCTACCAACTGAAAGATAGCGGTAGGAAGGTTGGAGTCTTCTATTTGAGTGCCTGGAACAATAGGCAGGGTAGGTGTATAAAAGGGAATAAGCGTGGCATGTATGATTGGTTGGAGCAATTCTTGTATTGCTATGAGTGCGATGAGGTTAGAAAGGAATTCAATCTATCCCCTGGTAAGCGATTCGTGACTTAGGAGTCCTTCAGGTCCTTACATTCATTTCTTAACATTGAGTCTTTATTCCCTTCGTCATGCTTTTAGGGATCCCGCTACAGACTCCCCTCGAGGGGATTGAAGAAAAAAGAGCTAGAACAATCATGAGGCTTTCGACCCCTCTGGGTGATGGTGAAAGTTTGCTAACACCAGCCACACTGGAGAGGCTTAGGTTTGGTCGACCTCTGGCTCCTCAAGTGTCATCTCAGGACAAGATTTTTGATGAGGAAATCGAGGGAAGTTCTGGCTCTAAGGTTACCGCCGGGAAGCGAGGGGCTGATGGTGAGGATCCCTGTCAGGGGACACTCGGTAGCCCGGGGTTCCGCATATTTACTTGTTGCCTGTGTTGGCATATTTCTTATTTTGCTTACACTTGATCCATGCTATATACTTGCATATGTTCTTATGTAAAGACTTGTTGGTTTACATTATATATGTTGCTTTGGCCTTTGGTTACGCACATTCTGTGCCTCTAACCCCTTCTTTTCTCTTATATCCACAGGTATGTCGGGATCTATTCCTTCTTTTGTCCAGCCTTCCGTCAAGTACGAAGACCTTTTCAAAGATGATGATATTGAGTTGATGGTAGCTCCAATTGCTGCAACCCCTGTCTCCCAAGTTCCTCCTCTTCCTACTAATAAGGGTGATGGTGTTTCGACCGAGAAGAGGAAGTTCACTCGGACTGCTGGTAGCCCTGCTTCTATTCCAGAAACCAGATCCACCAAGAGGATTAAGGGAACCCCTGCTCCTACAGTGTCTCAAGAGGTTCAAGCCTTTTATAAGGTAGTTGGGGGGTTGGTCCCTCTGGAGACTATCGTGGGATGGTCGAAGCTGAAAGGCAGTGAAACCGCTAATGCTTCCCTACAGGCTTCTGCTCAAAGTCTCTTCTATCGTTTAAGGCTTAAAGACCAGCTTGCAGTTGCTGCTAGTGGCGATGCCAGGTTGCGCAAGGAGCTTAAGAATTCCAAGGCTGATTTAAAATCTAGCGAGGGGGAGAAGAGGAAGCTTGTTGATGGGAACAAGAGGCTTAAGAACGAGGTAGCCTCTTTGAACAAAAACAACGAGACATTAAGCAAGGTTGTTGCTGATCAGGATGCGGAGAAAGAAAGGTTGGTGGTAGATCAGGCTACCAAAATGAAAGAATTGCAGGTACAAGTGGACGGTTTGCAGGCTGCCATGAAGGGCTACGCCATGCTCTAAAGGATAGATATAAAATGGGGTTTGCAAATGGTGTTAAGGACTACATGCGATCTACTTGGCTCAAAATGCCAAACCTCGACTGGACCCTTTTGGGTGAGGATGCTGTTAAGCAAGTGGAAAGCTTCAAAGCCGAAGCTACTAAGTCCTTGGCAACCGCTCAGAAGACTGTGCCCAAATATCTTGCTATCACCGAAGATGCTGGCGAAGATACTTTTGTTTCTGGGACTGGAATTGAGGCTCCCGCGAATGCGGTCGAGGAAACTCCGGGTAACCCACTTGAGAAGGTGAACCCCATTGAGGACTTTTCCAGCCCGGATACCGACAACGACCCTCACGCTGATTAATCTTCCTCTATGCAATTCCATTAAGTACTTGGTTTTTATGAACGCTCGTTTTATCTTAGTTTATGAACTCTTTTGGTTTGTCACGAATTTTACGTTTAAATAAGGGGGCGGGAACCTCTGATGCTCCGCGAATGTAATCCTTAACTCGTACTTTCTCTTGCTACGATTTCTTGAACTTATTGTTATCTACCTTGATGAATGCATGCTTTTATAATGTCTTGTGCATGTATTTCGGTAGGGTTAGATTATTATCGACCTTAGGAACATGTTGATACCATCCATATGTTGCTACTGGGTACCTTCTTCCTAACAATGAACGTCTAAAGTGTTCAGGTGACTACCTAACGCATAGGTATCCTAACAATAACCAAGGCAGCCTAGCTGATCTTCGATCCAACTATTAGGGGTTAATGATTTACTTAATATCGTGGTGAATGGTTCTCTAAGTGTACAGGGTATAAAGGAGTTTTAATCTTGTAATCTATTATCGAAAAAATAGCACTCCTTAAGTGAGGATAGGAATCGTATCAGGCTTCCACACATGGGAGGTAGCCTTTGCAAGTCATCAAAGGGGAATCATAGGTCTATTCCTAAATGTTTAATCACTTTTCTCTTATAGTCGCAAAGTATGCATATGAATTTTTAATTAAACATCAGTGGATAAGCTGCAATTTTTAATCGAAAGCTTGGAAGAGTAACAGAGCATATGAGCGTTACCATAATTCAAAGGGGTGAGTTTAGTTTTCACATACCCGTATAGGTTGCTCAAAAGCATATGGGGTTGCATGTACCTTATCCCTTGAGGTTGCAACTTCCATCTTAGGGGCTTCTGTTGCGGGAGCTTGTCACCCGAAAGCCTGATTATGGGAGCCCCATCCTGGAAGCCCTGTCTGTGGAAGCCTAGCACTGGTAACCCAACCTGGAAGCACTTGTTCCGAGGGCCTTATCCTGTGGGCTTCTATTTTCATGAGATATTTAGATAGGTGAGGTTGCGCTGTGATAGCCTCTCGGAAGAGCGTTCCATCACAACCCTCATTTAAGGAGATGAGGTTGCGCTGTGATAGCCTCTTGGAAGAGCGTTCCACCACAACCCTCATTTAAGGAGATGAGGTTGCACTGTGATAGCCTCTCGAAAGAGCGTTCCATCACAACCCTCATTTAGGAGATGAGGTTGCGCCGTGATAGCCTCTCGAAAGAGCGTTCCATCACAACCCTCATTTAAGGAGATGAGGTTGCGCTGTGATAGCCTCTCGAAAGAGCGTTCTATCACAACCCTCATTTAGGAGATGAGGTTGCGCTGTGATAGCCTCTCGAAAGAGCGTTCCATCACAACCCTCATTTAAGGAGATGAGGTTGCGTTGTGATAGCCTCTCGAAAGAGCGTTCCATCACATCCCTCATTTAGGAGATGAGGTTGCGCTGTGATAGCCTCTCGAAAGAGCGTTCCATCACAACCCTCATTCTCAAATGTATTTCACTATAGTAGCCTCATTCAGGAGCGTTCTACTACAAGCATCCATGGTAGGCCTCACTCAAGAGGAGCGTACCACAGGCATCTCGGTAGCCGCATATACGTATAGAGGTGTGTGGCACAACCCCTCATATATGGGGACTTTACCGCAGGCAACCATAGTAGCCTCCTGAGGGAGCGTTCTACTACAGGCAACCATAGCAGCCTCCTGATGGAGCATTCTACTACAGGCATCCATGGTAGCCCTCACTCAAGAGGAACTTGCCACAGGCTGTGATGTTTAGGTAGGAGGAGTTGCGCTGCGATAGCCTCTCACAAGAGCGTTCTATCACAACCCTCTCAACCAAGAAATGTTTGAATAATTATTTTAAGTATTTTGAGGACTTCTCCTATAATGAGTATTTTGAGGACTTCTCCTGTAAGTTGCAAGTGATTTGTACTCGCATGAATAAGAGGTATTTTGCTATGGTAGCCCTTTTTCAGGAGGACTTTACGACAACCCTCTCAATAAGAGAAATGTTCAGAAACAGATATCTATTGCTTTAAAACTTGACATTTTCAAGATGCCACTCTGAGAAGTATATTATCCACTACCCCCAGTTCTTCAGGACAACTTGTCTGTGGTGGAGAACTAATTTCGTTTCATTACCAATCTAGTTGCTATCATCTCAATTCTTGTATCACTCTGAGTATACTTCAATGAAGCTCATCGAGTAAAGGATGAGGAAGCCTCTTACGTAGCCTGACAACACAGACCCCCGGACCTCTAATTTGGTGAAGCCCGATTCTTCTATTGGTTATGGACTCAGAACCTGGACTGATTGCCGGGCCAATCCTCTGAGAGTTGAGCATTTTCTCTTAATTATTTTAGGTAGCATGGTTATTACTACCCCCCGAGCCTCTGGTTCAGCTCTATTTTTGATATTCTAATTTCTTTCCTTAGAAGGTTTGAATCTATACCCTGGAAGCTGGGTATTGTATCATAACTTGTTACAGCTCTTGTCAGGTTTATGAACCTTAGTTGGGAAGCCACACTTCTTTTCATCACTGGGAGGTCTGTACCCATTTTCTTCGTGATAGGGAGCCTCCTTTTTGCTTACTTTGGATTGGTTGCTCTTGTGAGCATCTTCATGTAGGACCTCCATTGGGCATTTTAGATTTTCACCACTTTTTTGTGCGGGAGACTTCCATCCATATTTTTTAGGGGGAAGCCATCCTTTTCCCATAGCAACCTATTTGAGAGGTTTTTCTTCGATTAGGAGGCCTTTTTAGTTGTCTCTGGTTTTCTTGCATACTTTCAGGATAACCTTCCATTATATATTTGCCAGATAATTGGTAGCCTAGTGTGTGGCAACCTAAGTGGCATGCCATACGTGGGCCTCATATTGCTTCCTTTTTGGTAGGGAAATCATTGGTATCCCTTTGATATTCTTGTGGTAGCTTTTCAGAATTTTGTTTGCTTCCATAAATCTTCCTCAAAGGTATCTCATGATTTGAGCTTCAACTGTTGGAGAGGCTTCCCATAGGCGCCCATGATATATATATAGGCCTTCTTTATTTGGGAGCATCTAGTACTTAGCCATCTTTGCCACTCTCATGAGGCTTCTGGTCAGGCTGCAATCATGACTGTGTTGCATGGAGCTGCCGGGAATTCGGTTACCCCCTTTCAAAAAAAAACTTTCTTTGCATTTTCTTTTTTTTGCATTGGCATCTCCGTTAGCTCATCTTAAGGGCTTGCATGCCTTTTCTTCTTGGGTGAGAGACTTGGTAGTGCTCTTCAAGATTGTATTAGTGGCCTTTTTAGGAAACCATTCTTATTTTGGATGGGAAGCCTCGTGGTCAAACGACAATTGAGGCTACCACTCACTTTTCCTTTACAGTAAGTAATTCTTTCACACAATTACAGGATACGCCTTAATTCAGCTTTCCTAAAATCATATTCGAGGACCTTCTCATCATCAGAGTTGTTCTTTTTGAGCAACGTGGCTGGTATAGGTCGCTCATTTCTAAATGGCATATGCGTTCCGGAATGCTGATACATTGCACCAGAAGCCTTGTCTTTGCCTCCACAGTATCAAGTTGCTCATCAGGAAGATTTTTTTTTTAATTCCATGATTTTCCTTACCAGCTTCCAACATCAATATTATTGGTGGTGCTACCCCCCGAACGAATTGGAAACCTTGACATGAGGTTTCCATGACGGAAGCCCCACACTATGAGTGCATATCTTCTTTTTACTGACTTTTTGTCCACATGTTTAGAACATCATCATGATTTCTCTTTTTTGACTACTGATCTCATTTGTAAAGTATATCAGGCATTTTACTTATGAAGACAGTAAATAGGAATCTGCTTCCAGCTTTATAGATATTCAATTGGTAGAACATTTTGTTACTACCACGGGTAGTGCACATGCGCTACCCCCCGAGTGTCTATGAATGGCAAATTCATGATGACTGAGTTTAAAGCTACACAGCTACAACTAATAAGTTGCATATCATTGAGCCTATGCCCGAAAGAGGACTTCCGCTGGGGCTTCCTGATGGGTAGCAGTTCAGGGTGCCTTCTTTGGGATCCCAACCGAATCATGTGGCTGGTCAGTCTGGCTCCTTGGTGTTTTATCTTCGGGGCTACCATGATGCCTCCCATCGTGCAAGTATTGTGGTTTGGACACCCCTATATGATTCCTTTCTTTGGAGCTAGCCCCTCTACTATTACCATATGCAGCCTCATTGCTAGGGCTTCTGGGACAGACACCCTTTTTAACTTCTTGGGTTTCCCCGACCTCAGTATGATTAGTTATGTTCTCTTCTGGTGATTCCAATGTAGGGGCAACAAACTCACGTAGATATCCTTGTTTGACCAGCTTTTCGATGTGGTCCCTAAGGTGGTCACAAATAGAAGTCTCTTGCCCATAAGCACCATGGAATGCACAGTAATTCTTAGGGTATGGCATGCTTAGTCGGTGCCTCTGAAGAGGGAATTTGAAGGATTGTATCTTCATTGCCTCGTAGATGTGTTCTGTAGAGACTTTTAAAGGTGTGTACCCTCTGAATTTACGATAACCGGACTTTTAACGGGGTTTGGCTTTTGCTTTGTGCCCCAACCGTAATAGGGCCCACATCCGTAGAAGCAAAATCATTATTCGCTTCGGGGTTCCCCCCCACAGGGAATTGCATCTCCCCGAACTCTTTTTGTATGGGTTATATCTTCGGTATTGGAAGCTTGGTTTCGCTTTCCCACGTATCCATTTCCTGGTCCTGTACCCCCAAAGGCCTTTGTAGGCTCCTTATTGGACCTTCCTTTCTTCTCTTTTGTCTTTGCCAAAGAACAGACATCAGACAGAGTTTTCGGTTCACGTTTTTTGAGTTCCCTCAGGAATCGGTTATTCGGCTTGATTCCTGCCATAAGGAAGCCTCGGTACATTTCTTCGAGTGTCTTCTTTGTTTTGGAAACTTCGCTGTAGAATCGATGGATATATGCCATTAAAGATTCATTACTCCTTTGTTTAAGACTCGCTAGCCTCTCTTCAATTGGCATAAATATTGCGGAAGCCTGAAAGCGTGTTACGAATAGCTCTCCCATCTGCTCCCATGATTCTGGATATTTCACTGGAAGCTGCTCAAACCACAGGCGAGCATTTCCACTAAGGATTGCAGCCAACAGCTTGCACCTGGAGGATTCCTCCACATGGTTTGCCTCCATTCTTGCATTAAAACTTTGTAAGTACTCTATCGGGTCAGAGCTGCCATCATATTCGGGGCTATCACTCGTTGCACAGAACTTAGGGAGTGGTAGCTCGTCTGTACACCAGGCTTTGTTCAGCCTTTCAACGATAAATGGGTCTGGTTGCCCGTTGGAGGGTGTATATTCTTCATCCATATTGGGTGGATTCATTTCCCGGTTGCCTTCAAGCCCGCAAGTAGGCTGGAAGCCTGAGTTATGCTTTATCCATTCGGCTCCTGGGCTTCTAAAGGATAGGAACTTTCCTTCATCACCGATATGGTAATATATTTGGGGTTCATCCTGGCCTTGATATTTATGGGTTTCTAGCGGGAGCCTTTCATGGCAATGCCACGGTACCCCTAGGTGGGATTCCTGGCGGAAGCCCCATTGGCTCCCTGATTGCATTTGCGCTTCAAGGTCCTTCAGAGCCTCTATCTGAGATCTCTTTTGATTATTTATTTCAGGGGACATTTCGCCCGCCCCTTGTGATTTCCGGCCAACAACTAGGCCATCCATCCTCGTACTTGGCTCATTTGGTGCACCAATGATGCCACTATTGTTCATCCCAGATTTTAATGGAATGCCATATCTTCGTATATCACCTCGAAAAGTATCTCCAGGTCCTTCTTCATACGAATTTTGTCCCGGATTCATTTCTTGTTCATTTCGTTTTGACAACGGATTGAGTTCCATTTCATACTTTTCCTTCAATTCGGAATTTCTTTCAAGAGAGTCCAGTCTTTCCCCCATTTGTTTGATATACTGGTACATGTCGTTGATGGTAACAATATGTTCTTTATCACCATTTTCTTTATTGACACCGTTAGATGGCGTTTCATCATTGCCGGAGCGGTCAAACATCTTTTCCTCCAAAAATCGATAATTAAAGAGGCCCCTCCTTCTAGCGCCAATTGTTGTGGGAGGATTTTAGCACAACTACGTGGAGGCCGTTGCTGGAATAGCGCCGTAAAATATGGAATCGCCCAACTGCCTGGAAAGGCTCGCAGTCGAAGATTTGAGGCTAGCCACCCAGGAAGGCACACGGCTAGGGGTTACCGAAGAACACGTGAAGGTGTTTTTGTGATGATTAGGACTAAATCTGCGGGATAGGGCTCAAGGACCGTATGTTGGCCTGCCAAGAACCCTAATTTGACTGTGTCACACAAGAGTGCACGTGCTCTAGCTACTCAAGGAGTGTAAATTGTCGAAGAAGATCCCGTAAACTGCCTACATACCACTATTTATAGTGGATCAAGCCCGTATGTAGTTCTTGATTGATATGTTCGGTTGTTTGTGATGAGTTATCTCGTATCTGATGAGATAATCATTGTATTTATCGTTTATCAACTGATTATGATGTAGTTATCAAGTTTCCAAGCCTTATCAGGACTGTTGGAAGCCTATCCACTGATGTTTATCTCATGAATGCATGGGTTATCAAGTAATAATGATGTATATCTCTGAATAATCGTGTAATTATCTGATATGAAGTGTATATTGGTTGTAGAGACGTGCTCCTAAAAGATAGGAGGTTGTCCTTATCTGAATATGTGATTCTGCCAGGCTTCCGGAGAAGCTGGGATACCGCCGATAGCTAGGCTCCGGTAGCCCTGCTGGCTGACTGTGGTAACCGACCTGGAAGCCCTATCTGGTGGCTGTCCTAGTTACCTTGCTATAGTAATTATGGGCTGCAGGTTATCCTTAAGGGGTCATTCCCTGGAATCCTAAGCCATATGCTTACTTAATATTTACCTCATGGTAGCCCCTGCGGTAGGTTGACTATGGAAGCCTAATATCCGGGAGCCTTATAATAACAGCTGGGAGCTAGGGATTTAATCAAGGGAAGCTAGTTCCTGGGACCCTAGGCTTTGTATCAATCAATGATCCTTCTAGAATAACTCTCCTGGGCTGCCATGGGCCCTTGGAAGCCTAAAAGATCATCTGGTTTATTTACGGATTGGACCCTAAACCCTTAATGGGCCTAAATCTGACCCATGCAAAATTTTGGTCACAACAGAATTAATATTTTATATTCATGAGAGAATTGTTAATTTTAGTTATTATAAAGTTTGTAATTATAACATCTTCCGTGTGAACCACATTTTTTTTCCAAATTTCATTTTATATTTATTTCGAAGTATAATATCTACTTTTGATAAAAATCTAAAATTTAAATCAATTAAATAATTTTTATTAATAATATTTATTTTTCAATTAAATCTAAAAAATTCTATTTATTACTTATGTACTCAACAAAGTTAAAGGCCATATAAGAGTAAATGTTGATTAGCATGATGAAAAGTGATAACTAATATATCTATCTATGCAATATTGTAAAAGATAAAATATTAAAAATTTTGATATCTTTTTAGTACGATATGGTACGGTATTTATCTTTTTAATTTTTTTAATTTTATTATCATTAATTATTTTATTTAATTTTAAAAAAACCAATCTTTTATATTACACGTAGTTCTTTCCAACACTTTTCATAAATAATAACTAATCAATTATTTTTTTTCATCTATTATCTTTTCTAATATTTCCAACAAAAATATCTAATTTCTAAAAATATGATCGTTCTAATTAATAAAATAAACTAATAATATTATTATTATTAATAACTAACTGAGTACTTTTCCCACCTAAAAGATAATATTTTTTATTTATTTTCTAATTAAAATATCTGATTTTCTCCTAAATAATAACTAACCAACTAATTTTTTCTAGTATTACTTTTTCTAACTAAAATATCTTTTTTTAAAAATATGGTTCTAATTAATGAACTAAACTAATAGTATTATAATTACTAATAACTAACTAATTAACTTTTTCAGCTAAAAAGTAATATATTTTTTAACTAAAATATCTCATTTTCAAACTTGATTTTTTTACTTAAATATCCCTACTTTAAAATTTATTTATATTTTATAAAATAAAATAACGATATTATTGTTTCTAATAACTAACCAATTACTCCCTCCATCCCACTCATTCGTTTACATGTTTTTAGCACTAATTTGCACGTATTTTAAGGTGTATATAAAGTATAGTTCCATCACTTATTTTTAAAATTTTCTTTTTTTAATAAAATTCAAATATTTAATTTTTATTCAGCAAAAAAAATGAAAATAAATTATGGAACTATACTTTTTACAAACCTTAAAAAAATAGTGTTAAGAATAAATTTTTACTATAATTTTAACTAATCCCTCCGTCTCAATTTACATGTTCTTTTTTTTTTTTTTTAAAAATACACTTATTAAGAAAAAGTTAATTGAATAAATTTTTTCAATTAATATCCTTAATTAATACATTAGAAAATGAGAATAGTGTTAAGTTTGAAAAAATCAAATTTTACATACAATAAATATAGGGATTTATTGTAGTCGATTCGTTTGCTTTAAACACATAAGTTCTGATTTCCAAAGTCCATAATTGTATCCGCATCGAACGACACCTTGCGAATGAAAGAATGCCCAAAATATCCATCCTGGGACGTGTATTTGCTCAAAATACCTATTTTCAGAAATAATTGTCCAGAATACCTACACATCTCAGATACTTCTTACCAGTAGAGTATTAGTGATACTCCTTACCCAGTGGAGTATCAGCTATACTCCTTGAGTATTACGTGTGCTACTCCTTACCCAGTGGAGAGTATTAGGAGTGAATATTAGGGGTGATACTTATCACTTATTCAGTGAAGTATTATACTCTTTACCCAGTAGAATAACATTGAGAGCAACTCCAACCATACATGTTCATTACCTATAATGTGCCTATGTGGATAAATATAGGGATTTTAGTTTAAAAATAAAGCTCCAACCCTACCCCTCATCCCCTTTATTTTTTAGAGGAGAGAAAATATAACCCTTATTTGAGGGATCAAAATTAGATCCCCTATATACTCCATCTCATCTACCTCATCTCCCATTGGTTAATTTATAAGAATGTTCAAAATTTAAATTTAAAAAAACTACACTAAAAATTACTTTTAAAATATAGGATATGAATATAGGGTATATGATTGGAGTGAAACATAATTTTCATTACCTATATTTTTAATAATTCCTATTTTAGGGGTTAAGGAAAGGGAAGAGCATTGGAGTTGCTCTGATATTCCTTTTATCTAGTGGAGTATCATTCTTATGGATATTTAGAATATTGTTTATTTAATATGATTATTTTAATCAAATGTCCTTCAGAAATTTTAAAAAATGGGATGGTCAAATGTTTTTGAAGCTGTTACGCGATCGGGGGGATTTGGAAATATTGGATACAGAATGAACTATGAAGTCATTGGGAAGGAATGCACGGTTTTAATTTATGTACACAAGACACAACAAAGTAAATAACTAGATTTTTTGTGATTGAAAAGGGATTACTGTATCAAAGGAGAACGTGATACCAATTTTAAAATGAGATGTTAACTATAGCCTTAGGGTATGATTAAACATTAAATATTTTCATATTTTTAATATTTAATTTTAGTTGTTTAATTGATTTTTGGTTTTTCAATACTCTTTTACAACATCAATTTAATTTCTAAGTAATAATACTAACCCCATGCATTCACGTTAATTTTCACTAATAAAAAACATCTCAAATTGCTATTCATAATTATATTAAAATTCGTGCAAGTTTGATATATTAAGTACAAAATTAATATATTAAAAATATTTATCCACTTACAATAATTCTTAACCGTAGCCCTAAGGGCTATATTTAGTATTACGTACCCTTTTAAAATAAGCGGACATATTTTATTACTACATGCCTAGGGAGATTTTTGGATTGTTAGGGCATCTCCAACGAATAAGACCCCTGAACTAAAATTATATATATAATAGCATAAATAAAATTTATAAAAATTATGTAAAAAAAAATTATTTTAAAAAAATTTAGATAATCTCTTTTCGTTGACTATATTTGACCAACCTCTAGAGATCTATAAAGAAAATTTTATATGATCCATTATCTTATAAAAATATATTTTATTTATAAAAATCTAAAATAATGATAATATATTATTAAAAATACAATTAAATTTTATAACCAATATATCAAATATTATAGTTGTTGTGCCCAAAATCCACCTTGGGCTTGATTTAAGGCCCATTACGGTCACGAGTTTGAGTAATGTGGATATGGATGGATAGGTTGGACTAGGTATGGATGTTTTGGCCCAATATGCCTTGGAAATATACTGAAAGATGAAGATTCTGGCATCTGGTTCGGGTTCATTCATGCAGGGGTTCAGATGTCTGAACCCTAGATAGAGGTATTGCTGTGTGGGAGGCCTGATAGGGGTTCATGCATGTGAAGGGCTTCCAAGCAGGGGTTCACACTCATACCCCGACAGTCCGCGGGAATTGGCCCAGCAGCCTCCTAAATTGTAGGAGAACGGATATATATCACTCTAATTGACTTTTCGATAACTCCTAAACATCAGGGACGACCCAACAACCTCTGGAATCATGGATAATCATCATATATACATGGATTATGTATATATATGCGGATATATGATGGAAAATCATATAAATATGAAGATAACTATGGTTTTATGGAGGGATAACTACTGGATAATCATATCATCTGGGATAATTAACTGGATCAGTTCAGTTGAGGAAAATAAATATAAAACATATATGATATATACACTGTGTATATATATAGGCGGCTGTACAACGGAAGGCCAGGGTTCAGTCAGTGTCCTAATGGAGCTAGGACTCTTCTTCATCAACAAAATAACCAATGGATCATCATGGTCAGGAGGATAAGGCTTATCAAAACGTGGCTGGGCTATCAACAAAAAGTCCAAAACCCTAGAACTACATGGGACTTGATTCCTATAAATATAGGATATGTAGGCACTTTGCAAGGGTTGAATCTCACTTCACTCTACATGGATCATGTAGAAAACTTGAGCAATACACATCTCTGGCAGCTGGGATCGACTGAGTAGGAATTACTCCGTCCTTGCTGTCCGGTGACCTTGCAAACTCAGTCCCAAAATCATTACAAACAACCGCCCACTCTGGCAGTTGAACGCCGGGCTGTAAACGCTTGAACGCTGATTCTGCAGCCGGGAATCAAGCGATTCATCCGTTATTCCAGCGATATTCTCTCGAAGTGTTGTACCAAATTCCTCTCACAACATTTTTGGCGCTAGAAGGAGGGGATTGGATGATCTTTTGAGAGGAAAGATAATAAAAAGCTCCGGTGATGAACAAACACCGAAGAACAATGGAGATGACCACGAAATTGAGTCCGAAAAGGAGTTCACCAATCAAGATATAGCGGATTATATCATGTGGATGGGTTAGAAAATCAAGTCTCTGGAAAAAGGGATATAAAAAGAAGAAAAAATGGAGAAAATGTCATGGCTTATCGAAAAAAAAAGGAAGAAGAAGAAGGAAGGTTACCCATAACCTTTATTATGGTCATTTGGTGGTAAAATGCATAAAAGAAGGGATGTGGCTCTGAGGTCTTGGAAAGAATGGCTGGAAAATAACTGTTTTGGATGCTAAATTCCGATAGGAAGGGTCTAGAATAGGGGTTCAGCTATGCGGGGTTCCGCGATCCAGAAACTCTCACATCAAGAGTGTGTTAATGTATAACTGAATGTATGAGGAACTGAATGTCCACATGTTGATGGAGATAATGGCCATCTAAAGAGGTATCAGTTGAGGGGTTCAAAGGCTAAAGGTAGGAAGAACCTCAATCTGGAGGTCGCACCCATGACAGAAGGCACTCGGATCCAGATGACCCCCAGTTTCTCAGCCAAAAGGTTCCTCGCAGATGAACCCCCAGTTTCTCAACCATAAGGTTCTTCACAGATGAACCCCCAATTTCTTAACCAGAAGATTTCTCGCAGATGAACCCCCAAATACATAATTTTGGCATTCGACAAATAGGCTTTTATAGTCGAAAAGTGGAGAATATCAATCTAAGGGTTCAACCACTTGGAGGTTAAGGTCTATCAAGGCTCCCCCTTCAACAATTCTGGGGTTAAACAAGTCCAGGAGTTTCCGTTAAAAATTATGGAGCACAATCCATGAAGGGAGTAAATGGGTGAACTTGAATGATGATGGGGGTACGAACACCATAATTGATGAGCTGTAGGTGAATCCCAGCGCAGATAAGGGTGCGAACCTCCTGACAAATGAGTAACAGGTGAACCCCAGTGCAGATAGGGGTACGACCCTCCTGATTGAAGGGGTACGGGTGAACCCAAATTGAAGCAGGGATGCGAACCCCTTAATTAATGATCAATAGGTAAACCTGGATGATGGCAAGGATATGAATTCCCTCATTGGTGAGCTATCGGAAATATTTTACATTATCCTCTTAGATACCTTTTGTTTCTTACAACGAGCTAGCTCATGTAAGCTTAGAGGTGTCTTATTGATAATTCACATATTCGGTATGAAGGTTTCACATCAACATTGATCATGAGAACACGAATGAGCAAGAAGAGAAAGCTTCCATGAAAATGAGGTTTATCGGTGAGAGGAACCCGGATAGGGGTTCGATGATGACAGGTTCAAGGAAAATAAGCCCTAAAACCCTGAGGCTTCACTTAACAGAAGGCCGAGTATGGTCAATAGACTGGGCAGGAAGCTTATTATGAAGCTTTCCAAACTAAAATGTGGAAAAGATTGGTAAAAAGGACTCCCCCGAAAAAGAGCTTCCCATAAATAGGATTTGTATACGATAGGTTCGATGATGGAAGGCCCCTTGCTCATAAGCAAGAAGCTGAACAATGAGAAGGCCCGCAATAAGCAAGAAGAACCCGGAAAGCAACCTGGAAAAGGGTTTAAGCATGGAAAATCCTATTCAAAGGCTTTAAGCCAAAATGGAAAATATTGGAACTCAATGTAGGGGTTTCACCATGGTAGTTGTGTCACTCGACATGAGGACCCCAAAAGAATTAATTAGTGCCTAAAGGGGATTCATCAAGAAAAACAATCTTGGCCATGTTTGGCCTCTTATGCAACAAATGGGCGTTACACAACTGGTATGGGATACTCAAATGGTTAAATCAACGAAATGGTTAGAAGTGGACACCTCACTATACGGATACGATGGAAGCTCCGTTCAGGATACTTGGGGAATCATGTTACCAGCAGCCCTGCTGATGGAACCCCATAAAGTGGTTCCAATTTTTCGGGGGGTAGCACCACCCATTACGTTTATGTAAATGGCTGCTCTAATGGAGGATTATGAAGGCAGAATGCAACATGTAGAAGCAACAGTTGAGAAGCTTTTCAAAAAAAAAAATGAATCAATGAAGCCCAGAGAAATGAGGTTGCCCCACTAAAGGCAAAAGCAGCTTATAAAGGTTCTCACGGTGAAAACTTCATTAGCAGTGGAATGGGGAAATTTGAAATATATATCCAGCTAAGAGCGTTGGGTCCCAAGAAATATTAAATTAAGCTCTAGCAAAAAGCTTATCGTGGAAGTTGAAGGTGGACTCGAATCTCTCACGAACTGAAAATATCACTGGTAGTATTGAAGGATGAACCCCTCTTATCCACCCCCTTGGAAGGAGTTATGGTTGAGAGCGTATTCTACAACACTATGGTAGGATGACCCGTTCTGAAGGAGATGCAAATGGTGGACTTAATTTATATTATGGCTATGAAGGTTCTCATACTGTAAACCCCTCAAGCACTAGAAGCTAGAAGGTTTCCCACATTGGGGTTCCCCTGCTATAAGCCCCCTAGACATCAGAAGTCGGAACACAGAGATACCTCAAGAAAGGAATTACGAAAGGAACTGAGGATTATAATCTCGATGGAATTATGGAAAAGATGCTACTAAGCAAGGAATGAGGTATGAATGACCTCTCGATCAATAAAGAGATGGTTGCGAGGTTCATACGCGAACCCCTTAAAGGAAAAACTAGAAGCTGCAAAAGCTTAAGGAAACAACAAAGCTAACAACGGAACCTCAATTGGAATGGACTTGGGTTTGCATACACCAAGAAGATGGAAAAGAATTAGGGGTAGCTTCCACCAAGACACTGTTGCTAGCGGCTTCCCCACCTAAGGATGGAAGAAATCTGAATACAGGTGAAAGGCATACTGGGGGGTACTGGTTGAAGCACCTAAGCGGAGGCCAAATAAAAAATGGTTACGTACCATCTAGAAAAAGAAAATGGTTACATACCTCGCATTTATAAGGAGGAGCATGGCTTCCCACACGGATTAAAAAAGAGGTTGAAACTACGGTGAGACATGTATAGCTAGCTTCAAGGATGTCCATTTAGACTTTTCCTCAAAGTGGATGAGAGTCTGAATATGTTTCAATATTGGCCATGGACAAACTACACCGAGGAATCGGGGGGTAGTGGATACAAGGCTACATGGAGGATTTCTAAGATGCACCCTATTTTTAAATGAGAAGATGTACAAAGGAGGTTCAAGTTCGTGAACCCTTGGCGGCCTTCAGCCTCAAAACCCCTTACTGGGTTATAGCAACAAAAGTTAATATAAAACGGGATCTTTAGCAATTAACATGGTTGGATTTATAGGCGGTCACAACTATGTCCACGGTATATGCCTGGGGTGGGATCTTGAAGGCATGCGTACTTGATACCTGTGGCAGGAGGTTCAGTCAATTGAACCTACGGAAGCTTGATTTATATGAATTTTTGGTACCAAGGAGGTTTGTGAAATGAGGTTTCGAACTTGGAAACTGAAAGAGATCCTTGGAATACCATATAAGGTGATATGGATACAATCATCAAGATTCAAAGGCGAGTGAGGATGGCAAGCATGTGTGGGCATACGTGCATCGAGCATAAAAGGCTGGAAGGTTTATTGATGGAACCACGACGTAGAGTTACGACAACCGAACCCTGGAGGTTCAAGAATAGAATTTATGGAGTCATCATCAAGAAAAAATAACATGGTCTTTCTTGGAAGGAATTTACGAGCAGTAGTCGCTTCACCTTTGAAACCCCTTGTTTCTTACAATGAGTACGCTCACGTAAGCTTAGAGGTTCAGGATGAAGGTTGATTGAGCCTGAGTAAGGATTATATTAGGTTCCTCTTGCATTAATGGCTGCAAGGAACCGGGGGGTAGTGGATGGTATACTGCCGTGATGGTATCTTGAAAATGGTAAATTTTTTAAGCAAACGGAACTTATTTACAATGAATGGGTTAGGGCTCAGGACCATGAGATTCTTGAGGTTCTGGTATGCGAACCCCTAATGGAATCTAATTCGAGGTACCCCTGGAAGCTAGATCAAGGAGCATATGCAGATTGGATTTCGTGAATTGATTTGGAAAGGATTTCTCATGTATGGATTATGCATGAGCTGGATTTACAATGTATGGATTATGCATGGAGAGGATTTCTCATGTATGGATTATGCATGAGCTGGATTTATAGCATATGAATTATATGCTAAAGGAATATGTATGGATTATACATGAATCGCATGTGGATCACGTGCACAAGACAGGATTGGAAGCACATGGATTATGTGCTAATTGATTACACGGACTATATGGAACATGTATGGATTATACATGAATCAAGGCAGGCACATATATGGATTATACATGAATCAAGGCAGGCACATGTATGGATTATACATGAATCAAGGCAGGAACATGTATAAATTATACATGCATCACATGTGGATTACATGTGAATGGATGGGAACCCTAAGGCAGGCTGGACCTAGGGACGCTAGGGCCATAAAGTTCCCCTATATGGAGGTTCACTCGTTTGAACCCTGAAAAGGCGTAAAGCCGATAAACTTCCGTGTAATCATGTTGGTGGACAACTAACCCCATTATGGGACTTATGTACAGCTGTGGAAGCTACGTACAATTTGGCAAACGGCTTCGCCACGACCCCAGGGAAACAGGATGAGTAAGGTCCAACTCTTGGAAACTGGAACGCTAAGGATTTTAGCGGTGTGAGGAAATCACATTGGATGGTAGACGGCTTCGCCACGACCCCAGGGAAACTGGGTGAGTGAAGTTTAACTCTTGGAAATTAACATCGTAAGGAAACTAACATCGTAAGGAAATTAGCATTGTGAGGAAATCACATGGAACCTCATTGAGGGAATCTTCGAGGATGGAACCTGGTCGAGGGAAACTCCCATGATGGAACCTCGTTAATGGGAATTCTTCATGCACTCTAGGTCTGATCTCGAAGACCGGTCTAGGATTAGGGGTTCAGTCGGTAAGAGGTTCTATCTTATATTAGTGGAAGCCCGGGGGTAAGGTATGAGCGCTTATCTGTGAAATAATTTTTATAACTTGATTAAAACTATGATCACTTTATCTTTGCCTTTATTTGCTTAACTGCTGTGAATGACTATGTGTACTTATATGCTTTGTGTGCTATGTGTACTTATGTGCTTCATGTCTTATGTTCACATGCCTTCTTTATATGTTCATGTGTTATTGTTTACGTGAACCTAGTTCTTTACTATAAAGATAGGTTATGCCGACGAACTTTAGGGGGCTGTACGTGTATGGACCTATTAGGTAGGAACCTTTTAGGTATGAACCTCTTAGGTACGGGCTTCCTCTAGGAGTATGGATTGGATTTGGATCTGGATGGGATTTGGATTGGATTTGGATTTGGATCTGGATTGGATTTGGATTTGGATCTGGATGGGATTTGGATTGGATTTGGATTTGGATCTGGATGGGATTTGGATTGGATTTGGATTTGGATTGGACTTGGATTTGGGTTGGATTGGATTTGGATTTCATGGATTGGATTTCTCATGTATTGATTATGCAGGTTTTAACATGTATGGATTATGCATGTCATGGGTTCACGTCAATCCTAGGGACACTAGGCTAGCGAAACTCCCATCAACTTAAAGCCCACATAAGCCCTCGGCAGGTAGCGTGGCTAGGTCCACGTGAACCCTCAATAGGCAGTGGAACCTTCCGGGTTCGCATTGACCCTGGGTATCCTAGGTGAGCAAAGCTCCTATCAATCTTACGCCCATGTAAACCCTTCATAGGTAGTGTGGCCAGGCCCACGTGAATCCTTGACAGGTAGTGGTGTCCCCTTATCATACACAGCATGTGAACAAATATATACAAGTTAAGGCTATTGCGTGAAGCCTCGATATTTATAAAACATTTAAGGGTACAACTGGGTGAACCCCTAGGGCTTGAACGTACCCCTAAGCAGGCTACTTTACACATAGCATATGCACGAACAAAGGTTCAAGGATTCAGGCGGAGGAAGACTTACATATCGTGCGGGAAGGAAATCTGATCCTTGGGGGGTAATTCAACATCTCACCATGGAAGGGCTTACATAATGGAATGAGGTCCTCATCTTAAGCTCAAAGGGTGGCAGCCCCAACCTTATGGCTTCAATGGTTGAACCCTGACTTGGATTCACGTGCTAAAAGAAAAGATAAGTTCTACTTTCAATCTTTTACATATTCTCTATCACACATATTTTCTATGCATACAAGGAAATTTATATAGCAGCCAAAAACTTCATTGCGAAGTTCATCTTTTCAAATGGATCATTATCTTCTATCACACATTAATTCATGTTCATCTGGATATGCGTATCACATGATTTTAAACTTGCATGGATTTATACACAAAGGGACATCATGACATAAATTTACTTATATTATGAATGAGCTTCAAAATTATTTTCAAACTTGCTGGCTGATAGGTACTTAGGCATACTATATGCCTCATAACGTAACCACTTAGAAAGACATAGTTACAATTGAGGAGGTTTCTATAGCCTTACCTTGGTCCCTCTTGGGGTACGCATATACTCATCTGCATCATATGGATTATAGGTTCACTTGGGAAAAGCCCCATAGTTGATGGGCATGGTTTGGCAAAGTCCCATGGTTTATGGGCACGGTTTGGAAAAGTCCTATGGTTTATGGGCAGATGTTCATGAAGTCTCGGAAAACTTAACAACATATTGAGAGGTCCATGGAGATGGGTTCATGGAAATCTCTAAATGTTGTGGCATATGTCTTGAGGAGTGCGTTCGCCAAGGTTCTACATGAGTGTGAAGGCAGTAATGAGTTTATATATACAAAATCATATGCACTCACATAATCATATTTGCATATATGCATTATATATCTATGCACTATGTGCATCATATATGTGAGCTACTTAGCTCATGTTACTAATTACTTTTTCTAGTTGTCTTGGTAGCATAGGGTTCTGGAAGATTGAATCCTATATGCAACAGCGGAAGCTTCATGGCTTCACCAACAAGGATTCACACATGGAGGCCAACCTCACAAGGAAAAGAAATATATCGAGAAGGCAAGCTATAGTTTTCAAGGAAGAAGGCTGGAAGTTGGTAGGTTCAGGTGATAAGGATAAAAAGCTCATGACTGGAACTGGTACGCTATGTCGCTATGCTTAGTCTAAGGTATGTGGAAGGAGTTCATTTAAGGATTCAGATGGGGTACATATGTGAAAGCATTATGTTTCCTGTTTCTTACGCCGAGTTAGCTCATGTAAGCTTGGAAGCATGATGTGGAAGCTATGTATTTCTCTGAGGAAGATAAGGAAGGATTAGATCATGTCATACTTTGGTTCCTTTTGCATTAAAAGGCTACAAGGAACCGGGGGGTAGTTGTTGTGCCCAAAATCCACCTTGGGCTTGATTTAAGGCCCATTACGGTCACGAGTTTGAGTAATGTGGATATGGATGGATAGGTTGGACTAGGTATGGATGTTTTGGCCCAATATGCCTTGGAAATATACTGAAAGATGAAGATTCTGGCATCTGGTTCGGGTTCATTCATGCAGGGGTTCAGATGTCTGAACCCTAGATAGAGGTATTGCTGTGTGGGAGGCCTGATAGGGGTTCATGCATGTGAAGGGCTTCCAAGCAGGGGTTCACACTCATACCCCGACAGTCCGCGGGAATTGGCCCAGCAGCCTCCTAAATTGTAGGAGAACGGATATATATCACTCTAATTGACTTTTCGATAACTCCTAAACATCAGGGACGACCCAACAACCTCTGGAATCATGGATAATCATCATATATACATGGATTATGTATATATATGCGGATATATGATGGAAAATCATATAAATATGAAGATAACTATGGTTTTATGGAGGGATAACTACTGGATAATCATATCATCTGGGATAATTAACTGGATCAGTTCAGTTGAGGAAAATAAATATAAAACATATATGATATATACACTGTGTATATATATAGGCGGCTGTACAACGGAAGGCCAGGGTTCAGTCAGTGTCCTAAGGAAGCTAGGACTCTTCTTCATCAACAAAATAACCAATGGATCATCATGGTCAGGAGGATAAGGCTTATCAAAACGTGGCTGGGCTATCAACAAGAAGTCCAAAACCCTAGAACTACATGGGACTTGATTCCTATAAATATAGGATATGTAGGCACTTTGCAAGGGTTGAATCTCACTTCACTCTACATGGATCATGTAGAAAACTTGAGCAATACACATCTCTGGCAGCTGGGATCGACTGAGTAGGAATTACTCCGTCCTTGCTGTCCGGTGACCTTGCAAACTCAGTCCCAAAATCATTACAAACAACCGCCCACTCTGGCAGTTGAACGCCGGGCTGTAAACGCTTGAACGCTGATTCTGCAGCCGGGAATCAAGCGATTCATCCGTTATTCCAGCGATATTCTCTCGAAGTGTTGTACCAAATTCCTCTCACAACAATAGTCAATACACAGCACAACATCTTATAGGTTCAATAAATTTTATGTAATCAATTTTTTTTAAAATTTAACTAATCATTTTTAAGCAACACAATTGGAAATGCTTTTAATGAGAATGAAATTCAAGATTGGAAATGAGGAATATGATACGAAGTAAATGTAAATGAATGAAATAACGTTCCAATAAATAAAGAAAATATGATTGATTTGATATGATGAAATTCCTTTTCCCAACCATCCTATAATTCAAACACTACAATATGAGATTGAGATTTAATTGACGTTAACCGATCACACTAATAATTAGTCGGACAATCTATAATGTATGCAACATTGTTTTGGGTTTTATTAGTCTCGTTTTATAAAAATTTAGTTTTAGTTTAGTTTTATTTTGATGTTTTCGATGAACGAAATTATAGATTAGCAGGATTTTTATGATTTGATCCAGGGGCTGGCTGCATAGAACGGTAAAGTGAAAACAACTACATATATTCAAAACGTTTGGTTGTCTTTTCAGGAAAGAAGAATTCAATATAGTTCAATTTAATTCGATTGTATTTATAGATGCTATACGACTTTTAATTAAAGAAATTATTTTTTTCGAAAAAAATAGATAAATTAAGAACGAATGGGAATGTTATATCTAACCACCTAAGCATGCCACGTTGAACCGAATATAAGAAGCATTTATCAACAACAGTGTGATATACGTGGTACCTAAATATTGATTTAGGATATATTGTCTCGATTCTGCGTTATTATTCGAATTAATTAATAATTAGTAAGTAATTCGTGTGATTTAGTAAATAAAACATATTAATTTTTCTAATAATAGTATTAAAATTCATGTTTATTATTTAAGGAGTCAAATCTTTACTCTCTTAAGGTAATGATACAATCTTTGAAATAATTATTTTATCTCTAACAACTAAAACACATTAACTCCGTTATATTATTTAAAAATAGAATTTAATTTGGGGAGGAAAGTTCTATGGAGTACTGTTTAAATTGGAGTACTTGGAGTACATATATGTTCTGCATTCAAAATATTTTAAAATTTATTATTTTGCAAACCTTGTTATATGAATATCATAATTTCATTGATAATCTTGAAAATTATGTATGTTTTGCAATATGTTTATCTTGAAAATTCTTTATATTTTGTCATCAGAACATATATGTTTTGCAACACAAATGTATTTCGCAGAACAATTCGTTTTTCAATATTTTGTTAGCAAAACATACAAAATTTTCAATATTTTCGATGAAATAGTGATATTCACGTAATAAGTTTTGCAAAATAATAAAGTTTGCAAAATTTTGAATGCAGAACGTATATATACTCCAAGTACTCCAATTAAAACAGTACTCCAACTTTACTGCACAAGGTTTTTATGTATGAAAAATGTTGGGCACCCAAAAATTATTCAAAAAATTTATCCAAATATTTACGTATCATATATATGGTATAATTAGTAAGTTTTTTAATAATATTATATGATCCCGCATGCATATATATACACACTCATGAATTAAGATATACAAAGTATTATTTAATTTCAGCAAAAAATTTGGGATAGTCCTATTCTTTTTCTTTTATCTAATCCATGCTTAAGAAAGTACTACTAAGCAACCTGTTGTGAGGGAAAAATGGTACAACACTTCAATGATATAAATACAAGAATCAACCAAGAAAATCTAAGAATATCGATCAAATAATCGAGTTACAAGCCAAAAAACCCTAATCACATGAACCCTAATCCGAGAGGGAGAAGAGTGATTATATGGACTGAGTTTGCAAGGTACCCCAGGCTATGATGATCGAATATGACCTATTCAATCCACTATTCACAGCTAGGAGCAAGTGTTAGAGGTGTGTGTATCCAACCACTTGCAAAGTGCCTACATACTCTTATTTATATAAGAGATCAAGTCCTCATGTAGTTCTTTATGATTATCCTCCGTTTCCCTCTGCCCTATCCTCTGTAACAGACTCCCTTCGATCCATATCTCAGCTAACCCAGTTATCCAGTTGTTTCCTCCTGATAATTCCCGCTTTTTGTCGTGATATATCCATACATACACGCATGTATATATATTCCATATATATATATATGATGTTAATCCTTGATAACTGCTACTGATAAACCGTTCCTATTGTTTAGGAGATATTCTGAAGGTTGTTACGACGTGTAGTATCCGATCTCCTATAATATAGGCGATTACGAGCCCGCTGGTGTATTTTCTGGAAACCTTCGGGGTTCATGCGCGTACCCCTAACCTGGCAATCTGCTACATAGTTGAACCCCTGCCTGGCCTTCACACAGCTTTACCCTTATTCGGGGTTCACATGCATGCACCCCTGTATGAACATACCTTGAACTAGATGCCAGAATCCTATCCTCCAGTTTATTTATAAGGCATACTAAATTACCATACTTACTCCTTAGCTCGATCTATGCGTCCATATCCACCTGATTCGAGTCCAGAACCTTAGTGGGCCTTAAATCAAGCCCAAGGCGGATTTTGGGCACAACAACTACCCCCCGGTTCCTTGTAGCCATTTGAATGCAAAAGGAACCTAACGTCATTCATACCCCCATCACCCATTCATTCCATGTGAACCTTTAAGCCTACGCGAGCGTACTCATTGTAGGAAACAAGGGATTCAACCAGGAAGTATCCATGCTCGCAACCGTACCCCTCTGTCTGTACCTTGAGATCCACTGTCCCCCAATTTATGGATGCAACCGTTGAACCTCCTAAATTTATCACCCACTGTATAAATGCGTACTTCCTTGAGGATTTAATGAATCACTTAAGATAATTATTTCCTTTTAGACGATAACTCCTGAAGTAAACAAAGTCCTAGTTGATCTTTAATTGCTTGAATTCCGAATCCCACAGCAACTCTAACATTTCAAAATTTGAATTCCATAAAACCACTCTACTTCCCCAAGAAACCCAATGTATTCAGCCTTCCACCTGTCTACATTCATTCTCCTTCATTTTCCAAAACACTCTTAATACCTATTTTTTTTTTATACACGGGCCTGATTAAACGAAGACACGTGGCCGGCTTGTTCATATCCCCATGCCCTTATATGTACACCTCTTCGCACCATTTTCTTATTTTCACTCTTTTCTATAGCAAAACCTCTTTCTCTCCTTTGCTCCAAGCGGTTCATCTTCTCAGACCTCCATCCCGACGAAGGCTTCCGTTTTCCGACCACCCTCTTCGATCCAAAGGTATTTCTTCTTTCTCCTCTCATATTAATCTTCACATCTTCCCATGCTTAATCGATTTACAAAAGTATCATTGCGTACCAATCGGTATCTACATTCCATATTTATGCCCACTGTATATTTGATTTACTTTGTTCATCACTTCTTTTATGACTTGCCCATCATCTGTAGATGCATGTTTGCCCAGGTAAATACCCTTGTCTTGTGTTAAGTTTTTTCAACCCTTGTCTGTTCAAATTCTCATGTATGCATGCGTATACTCATCAATTGTATGCTGGTTTAACTTTTCCCCTTGTTCATCCCTCCTATTCTGTCCTTAATTGTTATTTTGATAGTGTCTTTGAACTTTATGTCAATCGACCCCTGCATATACCCTGACTGATTTAGGCCTTTGTCCAAGACCTATTAGGAGTTGCTTCAGACCTTTCACCTTTTTTTTATCTTCTTTTAAATAAAGCCCGTTTTGTGGGTTTCACTTATATGAACCCCAGGGTGAATTTGGATGCCTACAGTTACTTCCCTTTGTTGAAACGAGAGGAAACGATCCTGGAGCAATTGGGGGTTTCCATCCTTGAACCCCTATAATACTCCTCCACTATCTTTTTCTTGACATGACAACTGCCATTCCTCAAAAATTTCTCCAGAGACTTGGAACTCACACTGCTTTTCTGTGTGCAGATGTTGAGTCAATCCACAACTGGTAAGTCCCCGGCTTCCATTGCCAAAGAGATTTCTCAGATGGCAGAAGCCTCCGAAGGTGACTCATTTTCCTCACCCAATCCCATATCCAAATTCCCTCCCATAGCTTCTGTTGTGCCCAAAATCTCCATGGGCTAGATTTAGGCCCATTAATCAATAGGGTCCGATCCATACAAGCTAGAAGAATGATCCAGTACGAGTTATGAAGATCAAATAGAAGAAATGAATAAGGAAGTATGAGTATTAGGAGGTTCCCAATGGTCAGGAAGCTGAGTTGAGCACTCGAAGACCAGGTTCCTCCCAGCCGAGGAGTTCGAATTAGCATAACAACAGCCATAGAGGTGATAAAAGCATATAAAGAGTTATCCAATCTAACTAGTTTGTTATTTATGCAGGTACTAACACCAAAAGGGAGGTCCCTAAGTGATATGTCCCGAAATAAGGAGGTCCCTGAGAAACAGGCTCCTGAAATGTAGGTTCCTGAGCACCAGGTTCCTACGAGTTGCCAACAGAAAGTTCTAGAAGTCATCTAGAACAGATAAACGAATTGGTATCTGAGTATAATTCTAGGGCGCAGATGATCCTAGAATAACTCTAACCAATGAGAGAATCATAAGTGGGGTACGAACTCGAGTTCTACTCCACTTAGCCAAACTAGTTCGTGAAAGGCTCTAAAGGAACCTGAGTCCAACACGAATTAGATGACCGAATGCAGCTATTCCAGTAAGAGACAGAATCATATTAGAACTACGTGAGCTTGATCCCTATAAATACAAGGGTACGTAGGCACCTCAGGGTACGACGCATTAAGTTCTCTAATTTTCTCTAAAGGCACCTGAGATTATTGGAGATACCCTCGAGCTCAGCTCAACTTCTACAAACACAACCCAAACCTTTTCATAGAACAGTTGATCGCTAGCCTAAACAACTACCTATAAACCTCACATAAGTTGATTACGAAATCCACTCATCAACATTGGCGCTAGAAGGAGGGGATAGTTAATATCTTAAGAGTGGAAAAGATGTCAGGCAACTCGGATAGCGAAGCAACCCGTTCTGAACGACAGATTCATGAGGGGAACACATCTCCTCCCAGAGCACCGAAGGTTACTAAAGCAGCCATGATGGAAATCTTAAAGACTGTGGGAGAACGTTTGTCGACTTTGGAGCAGGCTTCAAGCAAAAAGAAGAAAAAGAAGGCAAAGAAAAGCAAGAAGTCGAAGGTTACTCCGAAATAGTTGAATTTTGAAGAATCTGAGAATGGAGAGGAGGTTCCAGACGATGGTGGAGAACCGAAGCAAGATAATGGTGAGGAAGATATGGAGAATCCTGAGAAGAGTAAAACTGGTAGCAAGGGCCATACAGGGTCCAAGGAAAAGAAGAAAACCAAGACTGGAGGTTCCTCAAAGAAAAAGAAGAAAGATAAAGACCCATCTGTCGAGATAATCGAAGAAGAAAGCACGGATTCAGATGAGGATACTGAAGAATCAAGCGCAGCAGAGTCGCAAGAGGAAGAAGGAACGAGTAAGAAGACAAAGGCGGAAGCTACTGGGGAGGTGACAGCAGAGGATGTCAAGAAAATTTTGGCTCAACTCAAGGACGAGAAGAATCTTGCTGTGAACCCTATAACAGCTTCTCCTTTCACCAAGAAGGTTCGAAAGTCGGCTCTGCCTAGGTCTTACAGGCCTTCGAATGAATTGAAATTCGATGGGACTACTGATCCCATTGAATACCTTAGTCGTTTTGACACAGAGATGAATGTTTATCAAGTGAAGGAAGCCACCAGGTGCAGGTTACTGGCTGCGACTCTACAGGGCGGAGCCCATCAATGGTTCAAAAGGTTACCTGCAGATTCGATTGGTTCTTGGGCAAGTATGGGGAAGCTCTTTGTCACTCAATTTAGAGCATCTGTTGCATTTGCACCACCAACCAATACCTTAGCCAATATCAAACAAAGACCTAGTGAAACGTTGACAGAATATTTCAAGAGGTTTAATGCGGAGGTTCCTAAAGTTAGGAAAGCATCTGAGGAAACAATAAAGAATTTCTTAATTGCTGGAGTCAAAGGAGGCTCAGATTTTTGGAAAGCACTGCAGGGAAAAGAACCAGAGACGTTGGCAGATTTTTATGCCCAGGCAGAACCCTTTCGTCTGGTGGAGGAGTCTCTAGCTGAATTAAGGAAGGATCCAGATTTTGTAAGGCAAAGTGGAAGCAAGAGGTCGAGACAAAGAAGCCCCAATGGTCGTGACAATAAAAAGGTGGTTAGTCGCACATCCCAGGTGAAGCCTGAAGCTGTGAATCCTACTAAACCTGTCATGAGTCAGGTACCGCCACCAGCTTCCTATAACAACAATAAACATGAGAGACCTGTCTATGAAACTTTCACCCCTTTGGTAGCTCCGATTGATCATATTTACGCAGTGAATGAGAAGTCCTCATGGTTTAAGAAGCCTTTCAGAACCGGTCCCCCAGGGAATAAGAACGAGCGCCCCTACTGTGACTTCCATGATAATAATGGGCATAATACTGCAGATTGTCGTCACCTCAGAGATCTAATTGAAACTCTAATCAGACAAGGGCAATTGAGTGAATGGGTGGCTCAGGAAGGAAAAAAGTATAGAGATGAGAAGACTCAGAAGACACAGACACAGGAACCTGTCGTGGTGGAAGGACCACCTAAGGCTGGGTGCATACGCACAATTATAGGAGGTCCCCACATTGGAGGAAGCAGCAGGAATGCCATGGAGAGGTATACCCGTGAGGCTAAAGAACTTCCTTTGACCAGTATTTACAATCTGTCCCAGAGGTCCCCAAAGTTGTTCGAAGGAGAGGATGCAGATATTACTTTCACTGAAGAAGATGCTTCCTGGGTACATCATCCCCATACTGATGCTTTGGTTGTTGAAGCAGGAATTGGGTCTTATGAGGTTCATCGAGTGCTAGTTGATAATGGAAGCTCTGTAAACTTGTTATCTTACTCAGCTTTCAAGAAGATGCATTTTCTGGATAAGGATTTAACTCCAACAAACGATACCTTGTATGGATTCACTAATAATCAGGTTCCTATCAAAGGTAAGATTCGTTTGCCAGTAACTTTAGGTGATAAACCATGTTGCATTACACAGTTGGCAGAATTCATCGTTATAGAGGAGAATATGAATTACAATGCTATCTTGGGAAGACCTATTTTGAAGGAGATGAGGGTAATAACCTCCATTTACCACCTCACTATGAAGTTCCCGACACCAAATGGAGTTGGTATAGTTCGAGGATGTCAGTATGAGTCTAGAGAGTGTTACACCAAAGCTTTGCAACATGCTGCTAGAGCTGCTAAATTGCCTGAACCTATGGACGAGGTTCCTGATAGTTTTCCAGGAAAGAACCCAGACAAAATAACGGTTGACCTGCGCGGTTCGCCTTTGGAAGGTTTTGTGTCAGCATCCTGTAGAGCTATAAGAATTGAAGAGATTATAGAAGAGGAACCTCATGCTGAGATTCCAGTTTTTCGGGGACCAGATACCCCCTACTTACTGATAGAAAGTGCACCCCCTACGGACAAGGATGGTGACGTGTGTATGGTAGAAGGATTGGATGAAGAAAAATCCCGAAAACTGAAACATAATGGAAGCAATGAAGACAGTCAGCCAGCATTAAAGAGAAGGAATGTCATGTACGAAGAGCAGGAACCGTCTACCGTCCAGGAACCTCAAGAGGACTCAACCACAGAGATGGAGGTAGACTTAGATCCTCGAATGCCAGAAACCATGGTTAATGCTGGACCACCTGGTGAAACTCTGGATGAGAAGATCAATGACAAAGATGGTACAAAGGTGTTGAAGATTGGAGCTCAACTCGATCCAGCCTTAAAGGAATCTCTCATTACCTTTTTGGGCAAGAACCTGGATGTGTTCGCATGGTGTCATGCAGATATGGAAGGGATAGATCCAAGGGTCATGTGTCATAAGTTGAATATTGATCCAGAAAAGAAAGGAGTGAGACAGAAGCGAAGACCAGTTAGTGGAGAAAGAGCTCAGGCATTGAAAGAAGAGGTCGACAGATTATTTGATGCAGGATTAGTTAAAGAATCTTTTTACCCAGTATGGTTGGCAAATCCTGTTTTGGTAAAGAAACCTAATGAAAAATGGAGAACCTGCGTGGACTTCACAGATCTCAACAAAGCATGCCCGAAGGACAGTTTCCCACTACCACGGATTGATCAGTTAGTGGATGCAACAGCTGGACATGCCCTCCTTAGCTTCATGGATGCATATTCAGGTTACAATCAAATCCCTATGTATGAACCTGACCAAGAGCATACTTCTTTTATTACGGATAGAGGTCTTTATTGCTATGTATGCATGCCATTTGGATTGATTAATGCTGGAGCCACATACCAACGGTTAGTGAATATGATGTTTAAAGACCAAATTGGCCATACTATGGAAGTATATGTGGATGATATGCTAGTTAAGTCTAAGGAAGCTGTTGACCATGTGAAGCACTTAGAAGAAATGTTTGGAATCTTGCGGAAGTACAGAATGAAGCTGAACCCTCAAAAATGTGTGTTTGGGGTAGAATCAGGAAAGTTTCTGGGTTTCATGGTAAACCACAGAGGTATCGAAGCCAACCCAGCCAAGATTAAGGCATTGATTGATATGAGGTCTCCGAGAACTGTGAGAGAGGTTCAGTCTCTTACAGGAAGGGTTGCAGCCTTGAATAGATTCATTTCGAAGTCCACTGATAAGTGTCAGGAGTTCTTTAAAGCTATAAAGAAAGGGAACAAATTCGAGTGGACCGCCGAATGTGAGATAGCGTTTGGAAAGTTAAAGGAGCATTTGGGGAGCCCCCCACTGTTAGCCAAACCTGTGGATGGAGAAACATTGATACTTTATTTGGCTGTGTCAGAGTATTCCATTAGTGCAGTTCTGGTTCGAGAAGAGAATGGACAGCAGAGCCCAGTTTACTATGTTAGTAAAAGGTTACTTGATGCAGAAACGAGGTACACAGGAATGGAGAAGCTGGTTTTCGCATTGATTCTGGCTTCCAGGAAGCTGCGACCTTATTTCCAAGCTCACAAGATTGAGGTGAGAACCTCATATCCACTTAAGCAAGTGATGCATAGGCCAGAAACTTCTGGAAGAATGTTAAAGTGGGCTGTGGAGCTAGGTCAGTTCGACATAGAATACAAGCCAAAGACAGCAATCAAAGCTCAAGCTTTAGCAGATTTCTTAATCGAGTTTCCACCTCATGTAGAGGTTACTGGCCAAGAGGGGCCAAAAGAGGTGGTGGAAAAACAGGCAGACAATGACAACTGTGCACCTTGGTGGACACTGTATGTAGATGGAGCTGCTAACAGTGGTGGAGCAGGTGCAGGCATAGAACTAATTAGCCCAGAAGGGCACCAACTCTATAGCTCAATTCATTTTGCTTTTAAAGCCACGAACAATGATGCAGAATATGAGGCATTGATTGCAGGTCTCAAGTTAGCCTTGGAGATGAAAGTAGAGAATATCAAGGTGTTTAGTGATTCGATGTTAGTAGTTTGGCAGATTCGTGGTGGTTTTCAGGCGAGAGGGCCAAGAACAGACTTATATTTGAGGTACTCCCAGGAGTTGATCGCAAGGTTCAGAGAGGTGAAGCTAGATCAAGTACCTCGAGGAAAGAATACCAAAGCGGATGCATTGGCCAAGCTAGGGTCACAGAGAGAATCCACGTTATTGGGGGTAATTCCACTTCAAATCCAGGAGCAACCAAGTGTTTTCAAGGAAGAGGTAATGGACATTGAATTTCTAGTTGAAGATTCCTGGATGACCCCAATATATCGTTACCTGGACAAAGGGGAGCTACCTCCCAATCAAAGTGATATCAGGAAGCTGAGGTATCATGCAGCCAGGTATGTAATTTATGATGGAGTTCTGTATAAACGAGGATTCAATCAGCCTTTGCTCAAGTGTGTAGCTGGAGAACAATGCAAGTATATCCTCGAGGAAATTCATGAAGGAGTATGTGGAAATCACTCGGGAGGTAATTCTTTAGCCATGAAAGTCCTTCGACAAGGATATTATTGGCCAACCATCAAAGCAGATGCTACAAAGTTTGTGCAGGCATGCAGTAATTGTCAGAAGTTTGCAAATTTTGATAGTCGTCCTGTAGCCCCTATTAAACCGATTGTTAGCCCTTGGCCATTCGCTGTTTGGGGAATAGACCTCATTGGAGAGCTCCCGAAAGGAAAAGGAGGAGTGAAATACGCAGTGGTCGCAGTCGATTACTTTACAAAGTGGGCAGAAGCAGAACCACTTGCTAAGATTACAGCGTCAAAATTGACTGAGTTTGTGTTTCGAGCTATCGTATGCAGGTTTGGCATTCCACAGAAGCTGATTTCTGACAATGGGAAGCAGTTCGATAGTAGAGAGCTTAGAGGATTATGTGAGCAGTTTGGAATCCAAAAAGCATTTTCAGCAGTATATTATCCGCAGAGTAATGGACAGACTGAAGCAGTGAATAAGATTATCAAGCACACTTTGAAGACAAGGCTTGAAGATAAGAAAGGAAGCTGGCTAGAGGAGCTTCCTGGAGTCTTGTGGTCGTATAACACCACGCCTAGAACTACAACTGGTGAGTCTCCTTTTTCCTTAACTTATGGTTGTGAAGCTATGGTACCTGTGGAAGTTGGAACAGGTTCCTTGAGAAGAAAGTATTTTGATCCCGAAAGCAATGAGGTCAATCATAGACTGTATTTGGACATGGTCGAAGAGTTGAGAGCAGATTCGCAAGTGAAGTTAGCAGCATATCAACAGAGAGTTCGAAGGTATTACAACAAAAAGGTGAAGGCAAGACCTTTTAAGGTTGGAGACCTAGTTTTGAGGAAAGTCATGCCAAATACCAGGGTTCTGGCGCATGGAGCCTTTGGAGTAAATTGGGAGGGACCTTACCAGATAAAGTCAGCAATTTGGGAAGGAACCTACCACTTGATGGATATGGATGGGAACCTCATTCCGAGAGCTTGGAATGCAGAACATCTCAAGAAGTATTATCAGTAATTCTTTTATGAATTTTTTCTTAGGAAAAGTAAGGCTCTTTCAGCCCACGAATAAAGGCAGCTTATTAGTTATAGCTGACCAGTATTTTGATTCCAGTATTTAATTATGCATGTACTCGGGGGGTACTTAATGTGAACCTCTCTACTTGCAAGACGATTTTTTTTTAAAGTATTGAGCGATGTATAGCTCTACGTTGAATATTTTGAGTGCATTATTTGCAGCTATAGCTCCTTAATAGTTCTTTTACGTAACAATAATTACCCAAAAGAACTGGGGGGTAGTATTCCTACTTAGACAGTATTGTGCATGCCATGATTTCATATTTCATATGCCAATTTGAAATTTTTGAAACAGGTTACCTAGACTAACAGGTTCCTGTAGCATGGTGTTGTATTTTGCAGGTTACCTTAGCTGACAGGTTCCTGTAGCATTGACAGTATGTGTGAAGTATGAATATGAATTGACAGAATGTGCAGACTACAATTGATTGATCAGAATTAGCTTGTAGACAGATTGTTGAGAAAAGTATAAAGTCCCAGGTAGCTTCCTGGGCATTGAGCAAAGTCCCAGGTAGCTTCCTGGGCATCGAGAAAAAGTCCCAGGTAGCTTCCTGGGCATCGAGAAAAAGTCCCAGGTAGCTTCCTGGGCATCGAGAAAAAGTCCCAGGTAGCTTCCTGGGCATTGAGCAAAGTCCCAGGTAGCTTCCTGGGCATTGAGCAAAGTCCCAGGTAGCTTCCTGGGCATCGAGAAAAAGTCCCAGGTAGCTTCCTGGGCATCGAGAAAAAGTCCCAGGTAGCTTCCTGGGCACGAGAAAAGCTTCAGGTAGCTTCCTGAGCAAATGAGATTGAAAAGCCTCAGTTGACTGAGCACGACATTGTTGCCAAAAGCCTCAAGTTTCTTGAGCATGTGAATTAAAGTCCTGACAAAAGGCACCTAAAGTCCTGACAAAAGGCACCTTAAAGAGAAGCCTAATAAGCTCTCCCTCATGTGGAACCGCCTTTGGCACATGGGAAGAAGGGGTAAAATCCTTAGCATTTACCTTCATAAGATGTCTAGCCTGACACATGGAGAAGAGGAATCTGTGTGGACTCCCAGAACGGCACACAGGTTCCTAGACTCGCCTCGAGGCACAAAAAGGAACCAACATGCCTCGAGGCATGTTGGAACCTAGAGAATAGGATTGGGAACCAAGCAGGTTACCTTTCCAAGAGAAAAAAGGAACCAACATGCCTCGAGGCATGTTGGGACCTAGAGATTAGGATTGGGAGCCAAGCAGGCAACCTTTCCAAGAGATGACCCGAATTAAACAAGAGAAAGCTTTTACTAACGTTAACTGTTTTTTGTTTTATGTTTATTTTGCAGGATTAATACTCGAGGAACCTGGTCATGATGAAGAAGAAATTATTAAAGAAGGCTACGGTTTAGATTATCAATACAAAATATAAACACAGAGGTTCCACGTTTTACAATTCAGCTGTAGTTTGTTGCATTTATTTTGAGAATAGACAAGTGGAAATATGCATGTGTTCTGTTTCTTACAATGGGTTAGCCCACGTAAGCTTGAACATATGAGTAAGGAAGCTGAATTATTCTCTAATGCATAACAGTGAAGTGTTTCATGAGATTTTGAAGAAAAGTATATAGAAAGTTAAGATTCGAACAAAGAAATATGTGTAAGCCTACCCTGGACAAGAGATATGTAGCAAAAGCAAATATCATAAACCATGAAGAAAGTTATGGGTACAGAGACCCAGAAAACCAGCATAAAAGTTATTGGCACGAAGGCCATGGAAACCAAATTTAAAATTACATTTTGCGAGGCGTTACGAGGAGCCCGCGACCTCATCAAAAGTTATCAAAAGTTTTTAAGAATCTTGTTGAAATTACGAAGGAGGAACTTCATTGGAACCCTTGGTAGCAACAGGAGGAATTGGAAGGATAGGCTGAACAACGTCAGGAGCAGGAACCTCTGCAGTCTCAAGGTTGGCACCTGGAGACCTCTCAACCGTTTTCACGGGAGGTACAGAGGTTGCAGCAGCAGCTTTCTCCTCGAAATCTTTGATCATCCCTACTACGTCTTCACCCAGGAGGGACCAGTCTATATTGGGCATCTTCTCCCATGTGGAACGTATGTAGTCATTAATACCTTCATCATAGCCTTCATCATATCTGGCTTTTTCATTGATAAGTATGGATGACTTCACAACTTCAGCAGCAGCATTCAAGGCGTCCACCTGAGCTTCCAGTTCATTGGTTCTTTCCAACATCGACAGTTTCTCGTCCTTAAGGATCTTGACCTGACCTTGAAGTTCGATTTTCTCATCTCTTAAAGAGGTCTCCACAATCTTTGCATTTCTGACAGCCGCAGTGGCAATGTTTGCCTTATCCTCACTAGCAACTAGTTCTGTTTTGAGTTTGCGAATCTCTCCTTGAAGTTGGATGTCATATTGGGTCTTTACAGCAAACTCATCGCAGTATCTAAGAGCAAAGAAAGCAGATTGAGCAGTAGCAAATCTCATGGCGTGCATGGCTTCAGTAGAACTCATCTTACTCCAGGCAGCTATCGTCTCTGTAGGAACATGGGTGTCAATCATGTCCTTGAACAAGTTGGAAGATTGATCAGGGTCGGTTTTCACTGCTTTGCTTTTCCTTGACGAGCGAGTCTGGGGAGCTGCTGAGAGGTCAAGAGTTGTCTGAGCAAACTTCCTCTTTGAAGAACCAGAATGAGTAGTTTGGGAAGCAGGAGTGCCAGGAATTTGATTAATAGGAGTTGCATTCAGCGGAACCTCCTTAGTTTCAGTCTTGAAAATCTCATCCACGTTCTTGGACCTTTTGATAAACGATGGGGCTTTTGGAGCCATATCTGCGAAAGAAAATACAAGAAAGTATCAGAGATTTATATACAGAATAAGCAGGTAAAAGTGCAGATGTATAACAATAGAAAAGAAAGGACAACAACAGGGAAACTCATACCAGAAGCTGAGGGTATAAAACCTAGGGCAGATAAATTATCAGGGGTCAATAGGATCATACAATCTCTTATGGCCGAAGAGTGCTTCAAAGCCTCTTTAGCTCTCATTAAACAAGCTCCAGTAAGAACAGTCTGTTTTGGAATTAATGGGCGGCAATTGAATTCAAAGCGGATAGAGGGGCAATCAAAGCAGTAAATGAACTGCTCTTGCCATTGATCAAAGTTCTGTTTAACACCTTTTATACATCGGCCTTGATGACTAGGCCAGGCAGTCAGATAGAAACAACCGGAACCCTTCCCAGTGTCCTTCAATCTGAAGAAGTAACCTAATTCATGCGCAGATAGTGGGGTTGTGAACATGCTAGTGTACAGAATGTAGGTACTAATGGCTAACCTATATGAGTTAGGTGTCAATTGGAGAGGGGCCAAGCCATAGAAGTCAAGAACCTCTCTCAGGAAAGGATGTAGAGGGAAGTACACACCAACTTTGAAGAAGGCAGCAGAGGTTACAACATTTGGAATACCTCGGTCAGGTATCTTGGTATCAAACTTGTGAGCCCTCTCACATGGCTTAGGGAGAACAATGGAGCAGGATGGACGAAAACATTCCTCATACAATTTCTCTAACCTAGTCGAGGTCATAAGAGAATCCATTTTTTCACAGAAAGGTACAATTTCTTGCTTATACAGCTCTCTTTCAACGGACACTTCGTTATCAAAATCAGGATCTGGGATCAAACTATGATCAGGCTTAGACACTTCTTCTCCGTCAGAGGGCCAATCATCCCCCAAATCTACAAAGGAAGGGGTAGGAAGATTTGTAGAGGGTAAGGTCGAAGGTTTGAGAAGGATATTTCCAGGTTCGTCAATGTCTGGAACAACAACCCTAGACCTAGTTCTTTCCCCTATTGGCATCATAGAAGGTTGAATTGAAGATAAGTGGTCAGAATGTGTAGAATCAGAGGACATCTGCAAAAGACAGACGGAGAAAAATCAGGTTTTGAGTCTTCTAAAAGAGAAATAGTGGTTCTAAAGTTCTTGGACAGACATAACTATGAGACACGAGGTAATCGGTGAATTACACAGACGCTACGTACCATTAAAACGACTCATATCAACTACAGTATAAGTCGAAAACATGTGTGTACAGAATATGAATAAACAATATTGAGTCCCAGAAGAAGTCAGGGTCACAAGACCGTAAATCGATGATCAAACAAACAGGGTATAGTAAAAGATTGTGTGAGAAGCATGGAATAGATACAAATGTATACATACAAAGATTAGAAACGAAGAACATCGACATGCAAGACACGAAAGTGCAGACAGTACGAAATGAAGTCAAAAGAGCAGAAAGAAAGCAAGTCATACCTTAATTAGAAGAAAGCGGCGACGGAGAGTTTGGATTGAGTAAGTGACCGTCAGACTTTTTTTTTTTCTTCTTCTCTCTCTAAGGGTTTTGGAAGATATTTGGTAAAGGTAAAAACTAGACTTGGAGTTAGAAGTGTGTTTATATAATCAAGACAATTCCGTACACGCGTCAGAGCATTAGTGGAGCGGTAAAAACGAAGAGGTATATGTGTGAAAGGCGTGTGAACCTTGGGAACTCATGCATTAACTACAGCTTTGGTAAGTGATAAGTTCAATTCGAACTTTGAGTTATCTCCAGCTGCCAATCATTATCTCTTCCTATAGATTCTTAAATTATTAAATTTAAAAGAGACGTGGGGTTGAGTGACGAATTAGATTCCCAGAGGAGCTAAATGCAAGCATCGAGTTGACTTCGAGAGCAGCTATCTGAAGAAGAAAATAGCAAGATAACAGGTTCCTTAATACAAAGGAAGCTTACTCAAGATTATATTAAGCTGAAAATATTTTATGTCCTGTTTCCTACGCCGAGTTAACTCATGTAGGCTTGGATATAAAATGTTGAAGCGAGGTATTGTTACTAGAATGGTTTAGCATTGAACTTTTGATCGTAGAATTAGAATAGGTTCCTTTCACATTACATGATTTCAAGGAACCGGGGGGTACTTGTTGTGCCCAAAATCTCCATGGGCTAGATTTAGGCCCATTAATCAATAGGGTCCGATCCATACAAGCTAGAAGAATGATCCAGCACGAGTTATGAAGATCAAATAGAAGAAATGAATAAGGAAGTATGAGTATTAGGAGGTTCCCAATGGTCAGGAAGCTGAGTTGAGCACTCGAAGACCAGGTTCCTCCCAGCCGAGGAGTTCGAATTAGCATAACAACAGCCATAGAGGTGATAAAAGCATATAAAGAGTTATCCAATCTAACTAGTTTGTTATTTGTGCAGGTACTAACACCAAAAGGGAGGTCCCTAAGTGATATGTCCCGAAATAAGGAGGTCTCTGAGAAACAGGCTCCTGAAATGTAGGTTCCTACGAGTTGCCAACAGAAAGTTCTAGAAGTCATCTAGAACAGATAAACGAATTGGTATCTAAGTATAATTCTAGGGCGCAGATGATCCTAGAATAACTCTAACCAATGAGAGAATCATAAGTGGGGTACGAACTCGAGTTCTACTCCACTTAGCCAAACTAGTTCGTGAAAGGCTCTAAAGGAACTTGAGTCCAACACGAATTAGATGACCGAATGCAGCTATTCCAGTAAGAGACAGAATCATATTAGAACTACGTGAGCTTGATCCCTATAAATACAAGGGTACGTAGGCACCTCAGGGTACGACGCATTAAGTTCTCTAATTTTCTCTAAAGGCACCTGAGATTATTGGAGATACCCTCGAGCTCAGCTCAACCCCTACAAACACAACCCAAACCTTTTCATAGAACAGTTGATCGCTAGCCTAAACAACTACCTATAAACCTCACATAAGTTGATTACGAAATCCACTCATCAACAGCTTCCACAGTGAGTGGCCGTACTCGCTCCAAAGTCAAAGTTCTTGACTCCACTACTGCCCAAATCTCACTTAAATCTCACTCTTTAGACCTTTCTTCACTTGTACTTACTGCCATTAGTTCTGATTCCCATGTGTCTGAGGAAGAGATTGATTCATTAGGGCACATATCTCTAGCAGTTGAACCCTTCGATGATCAGCCTGAAAATAGCACAAGCCCAGACAGAACTACCTCTATCAAGACTTCTAGTGTTGCTACCTCCCAGCTATCTTGTGCCAAAACACAGACCTCTATGACTGCCCAAAAATTAGGAAACCTCCTTGAAGCTTGCAACCCTGGGTGTTCACTGGTTGTACCTCAGCCAGAAGAGAGATGTCACGATTTCTCTAACTTTGAAACAGACCAAGTCATTCCCTGTGCTGTGTTATCTGCCCAGTTTTTTAGACTAGGGTTGTCACTACCCCTTCACCCTTTTATCCTTGATATCCTCGATACTTACAAGCTTGCCCCTCTGCAACTAACTCCGAATTCATATCGTATGGCCATATGTATATATATCCTTTATGACTCCATGTTCCAAGTTGAACTGACTGCTCGTGAGTTGGGTTTCTTTTACCAACTCAAAGAAACTGGAAAAACCTCCGGATTCTTCTATCTTACTACCTGGAACATCCATCAAGGGAAATGCATAAAAGGCAATAAGAAAGGAATGTCAGGGTGGCACAAGCAATTCCTATATTGCTACGATTGCCCAGAGTACCAAAAGGAATTTAACCCCTATCCAGACATGCCTACTCAAACCGTTCTAGTGGGGGAAGAGTTGGAAAGGGCCGAAAAAGTTTTGAGAAAAAGTGCAGGGCTAGGAGATGGTGCTAGCCTGCTTTCTAAGAAAAAATTACTTCGTTTGGGTTTTTCCAAGAAAGTCAGCTCCAAATCTCCAGGGGACTCTCGTACCCCTGTTGAGGAAAATCTCACTGATGGAACCCTACTTAAGCCAGGTCCACACTCATATCCTTAGTAGCATACACCCACCGTTCCATTTATTTTCCTTTATTTTATGCAGCATGCGTTCCATAATTTTTGCACACATGATTTACTTGATTTCTATATGAGTACCATCTTTACTTTCATTTTGACTTTACTAACCCTTCACGTGGTAATGCAGGTATGTCTTTTTCAGTGCCTTCCTTCATCACCAAACGTTCAGCACAAAAGAATGTTCCCAGATCACCCGTACCCCCGTCTTCTGTTGAGAGAACCCCTGTTCCATCTACAAAAATCAACCCAGCTTCCATAGAGAAGAATGCTTCCTTAAGGAAGAGGCCCACACAGTACACTCCTGAGGTATCTGGGGCATCTGGTTCCCGTGGGAGTAAACGTTCCAGGCATGAGATTGAACTAAGTCCCTCTGACACCATTTCTCCTGCTCCCCTTACTGTTTTCATAGATGCTATCAAGGATAGATTCCCTGTACGTTTTATCTCAGAATGGGACAGCCTGAGTTTTGAGGAAGCTGCAAACAGGATACCCCTAGTGAATGCTAAAAGCCTCTTCTTATCTCTGAAGTATAGCAACCAGGTTCTTGGGGCTTCCAAGGCTGTTGAAGAGATCGATAGGGTACATTTAGAGCTGAAAACCTTCCAGAATGATAAGAAGAAACTACTGGCTTCGAACAAGAAGATTTATGAGAGTGAGGGTACTCTGATCCAGGAGAGGGATAAATTGCTGAAGGAGAGAGAGTCCATGGATGCCATCATCCTCAAAATGGATAAGGAGAAGGAAGATGCAAATGCCACTAGCAAAAAGGAGAAGGAGAAACTTGAGTTGAAGGTCCGAACCCTCCAGGGTGCAGTCGCTAAGTATAAGGCTACCATGTCCAGGCAAGGTGACAAGGAATACAATCTGGGTTACAAAGCTGGGATCAAAGACTACATGACTTCCACACATGAGGCTTTTCCAAACTTAGAGTGGAGTATTCTGGGCCAGGATGCAGTTGAGGCCATAGAATCAATCAAGGAGGAGCAGGCTGTTGCTGCCATGTAGGTGAACCCCCCTGAGGTGCGTATGGAGGAAGCCCCCCAGGAAGTGGCTGTAGAGGTTCCTACCGATGCTATTGCAGTGGATGCAATTGAAGCTATAGAGATCCAACAAGGGGAAGCTACAGATGGGGGTCCAACCGAGGAACCCCAGGTGGAAGCCCCCTCATCCAATCCTGAAATTCCGAAGGCTTCTCCAGTCAACAAGGACCCCTCCACCTTTCCGCCCGAATCAGACCAGTAATTTTATCATCAGTCCTTTTAAGCAGACTTTAATGAATCCTTTTCTGGCATTATTTGCCTTAAACTTGATATTTTGAGGGTGCGGACTCCTCCGAAGGTCTCGCAAGATGTAATTTCTTTAACTTGGTTTTTTCTCAGATTCTTGCTAAGGTTTTCAATGCTTTATCTGTTTTTGATCAGTATATGCTTGCCATGCAGTTAAATTGCGCGTGCACACACCTTCATTTAATCCCATACCTAGCGTCTTTTGCTTGATATGCCATGTCCTGTGTGACGACTATGTCACGAGTTGCCTTGTTGGGAGTTGATGCCGTGTTTTATCTTAAGATAGTTAGGCATTCGCTGTATTCGGGGTTCACCTGTTATACCCCTGGATGTTAATATCCCTTCCTTAAGATCAATAGGTATTCCACCTGCTACATTCCTATCATGGTTTTGGGGATTTTCAGATCCGGAGGCCAAATGAAATCCTTCATGAGTTTGCCATTTCCATCCTAAGTCCTCAATCAGCAACCAGTCCTTACTTAACCATAAATCCCCGGGTGATTGGTGTTCCACTGATCGTATCCCTAAATCAGACCATTTCCATGTGATTTCCTCACAAGAACATTTTCCTTAGCCATTCCACTTTCCCAAAAGATAAAGCCTCACTCACCCAGTTTCCCTGGGATCGTAGCGGGGTTATTTTTCCCTTGTGCATTTGGCTTCCATAGCCGTGCCCAAATCCTCCAATGAAGCCAGTCATCCACCATACTGATTACACGGTATTTCGGGGTTCGAACGGTTGAACCTCCCCATGCGAGAACCTTGTGATCCTAGTTACCCTAGAACCTTCCTACTATGGGATTCCATCCCCTTTCATGCATGAGCCATACATGTCCCAATCCACATGCACATAATCCCCGTATGTTTCCATCCATGTATCCATATAATTCATATTTATATAACCCGTGTAATCCATTAACATACATTCCATATGTTTTCTATCCATGTTCATATAATCCATATGCTTCCATCCATGTTCATATAATCCATATGCTTCCATCCATTATATAATCTTTGTTTTAAAATTTTATCCATTTTTAAGTTAAACTATCCTTCCATTAATCGATGTACACCTACTACCCCCCGAGTTCTTTAATATAATTAAACTTATAATGAAGAACTAGGTTCAACAGTCGTATCCTTTCTTTTCTTTTTTTTTTGTTTTTTTAGACAAAACAGGTTACACATAGTATGCATTCATCCACATAAATCCATATATTTTCATACATAAAATAGAAATGAGAGAAAAAACAAGTCGATTTCAATTCCATTAAATCATATCATAATTGGTGTTCAACAGGTAGGCGTACATTCACAACCCCCCGAGCACTTTATTAACATAAAAGAAATTCCTGGCCGACTGATCCTAATGTCATGGTAGCTACAACTAATAAGCCACTTTTATTTTCCTACACCTGAAAGAGGTCTACAAGAAACGTTACCTGGGTTCCACTACTGATAATATTTTTTAAGGTGTTCGGCGTTCCACGCCCTCGGGGTTAGCTTCCCGTCCAAATCCTCCAAATGATAAGTTCCTTCCCATAAGACCGATTTGATCACATATGGGCCTTCCCAATTTGCCTCAAAGGCCCCATATCCTGGAGTCCTCATGTTAGGCATCATCTTCCTTAAAACCAGATCACCAACCTTTAAGGGTCGTGCTCGAACCTTGCCATCAAAGTACTTGCGAGTCCTTTGTTGATAGGCTGCAAGCTTCAGCTGAGAGGTTGTACGAACCTCTTCCACCAGATCCAAGTACAAACGATGATTAACTTCATTTTCCATGGGATCAAAGTTATCTCTCCTAAATGAACCGGCACCAATTTCCACGGGTACCATTGCTTCGCACCCATAAGTTAGTGTGAATGGGGATTCACCAGTTGTAGTCCTAGGTGTTGTGTTGTAAGACCATAACACCATGGGAAGTTCCTCCGGCTAGCAACCCTTCTTATCTTCCAGCTTTGCCTTTAAAGTATGTTTAATGATTTTATTGATGGCTTCAGTCTGACCATTGCTTTGGGGGTGGCAGACTGTAGAGAAGCCCTTAACAATTCCGAGGTCTTCACATAAACCTCTCATTTCCTTGCTATCAAATTGCTTGCCATTGTCAGATATCAACTTATAGGGAATCCCATATCGGCATATAATTGCTCGAAATACGAACTCCTTTAATTTGGCCGCAGTGATCGTAGCTAGGGGTTCAGCCTCCGCCCATTTTGTAAAATAATCCACGACTACAACGGCGTACTTTACTCCTCCCTTCCCCTTAGGAAGTTCTCCAATCAAGTCAATTCCCCAAACAGCAAAAGGCCATGGGCTAGAGAGTGGCTTTAATGGAACAGCAGGATTCCTATTTGAGTTGGCGTACCTTTGGCATCGATCACATGCCTTTGAGAATTTGTGCGCATCCTGCTATAGGGTTGGCCAGTAGTACCCTTGTCGAAGTATTTTGTGGGCCAATGAGGTTCCTCCAGAGTGGTTTCCACATATGCCTTCATGCACCTCCCTCATAATATATTCACATTCACTGCCTGCTATACATCGTAGGAGTGGTTTGTTGAAGCCCCTCTTGTATAACTTTCCATCGTACAGGGCGTAACGCGTAGCCTTATACTTCATTCTCCGGGCTTCATCCTTTTCTGCTGGCAGAACCCCTTTCGTTATGTATTCCAGGATGGGTTTAATCCATGTGTCCTCTACTTGAACCTCAATATCCATACAATCAAACCTTGGAATGCTAGGTTGTTGTTGTATCTCCAACGGTATCACCCCTAGCATAGTCGCTTCCCTATTAGAATCCATTTTTGCTAAGGCATCTGCACCTGAATTTTCCGTCCTTGGAATTTGCACCAGATTGATTTCCCCAAACTTGCTCATCAGCTCTTGAGCGTACCTCATGTACAGATCAGTGCGTGGACCCCTAGCTTGAAAGTTGCTTTTGATATGTCCCACCACCAACATGAAGTCACTATACACAGTCATATTCGCCACTTTCATTTCAAGTGCCAGTTTTAGCCCCGCAATCAGGGCTTCATATTCGGCATCGTTGTTTGTAGCCTTGAATGTAAAATGAATTGAACTCTGCAGCTTGTGGCCTTCGGGGCTTATCAGGACTATACCAGCACCTGCCCCATTTCCATTCACGGCTCCATCCACATATAGGGTCCACCATGGTGCGCAATTTTCTGTTGGGGCTTCCTTCTCCAGAGGTTCCCTCATGGTTTCCTTGGTTTGAACCTCAATGGATGGTGGGAATTCTAATAAGAAATCAGCAAGTGCCTGTCCCTTGATAGCTGTTCTTGGCTTGAATTCAACATCAAATTGGCCTAACTCCACAGCCCATGTCATCAACCTTCCTGAGGCTTCAGGTTTGTGCAGGACCTGCCTCAGTGGAAATGAGGTTCGTACCTCTATCGTGTGCGCCTGGAAGTATGGCCTTAATTTTCTTGATGTCAGAATCAACGCGTAGGCTAGCTTTTCCATGTTTGTATATCTGGTTTCAGCATCCAGAAGCCTCTTGCTTACATAATACACAGGGTACTGGGTTTGATCTTCCTCACGAACCAAAACGGAACTAATAGAGTGCTCAGAAACCGCCAAATACAAAATCAGGGTTTCACCCTCTATTGGCTTCGCCAGCAATGGAGGGCTTCCTAATTGTTCCTTCAATTTAGTGAAGGCAGCTTCACATTCAGGCGTCCACTCAAAGCCTTTTCTCTTCTTGATAGCTGCAAAGAATTCTCGACATCTGTCAGAGGACTTAGAGATAAACCTGTTCAAGGCTGCCACCCGTCCGGTAAGGCTTTGAACTTCCTGCACACTTCGGGGGGATCTCATTTCAACTAGTGCCTTTATTTTAGCAGGATTGGCTTCGATTCCTCGATGATTCACAATGAAACCCAAGAATTTTCCAGACTCCACCATAAACACACATTTTTGGGGGTTCAACTTCATCCTATATTTCCTTAGGATGCCAAACATTTCAGTGAGGTGGGCAACATGGTCGCCTGCTACCTTGGATTTTACCAGCATATCATCCACGTATACTTCCATAGTTTTTCCAATCTGGTCTTTAAACATCTTGTTGACCAGCCTTTGGTAGGTTGCTCCAGCGTTCAAAAGCCCGAAAGGCATCCCGATGTAGCAGTAGAGTCCTCTGTCTGTGATGAAGGAAGTATGCTCCTGATCGGGTTCGTACATCGGAATTTGATTGTAACCCGAATATGCATCCATGAAACTTAGCAAGGCATGGCCGGCCGTAGCATCGACTAGTTGATCAATGCGCGGGAGCGGAAAGCTATCCTTGGGACATGCTTTATTCAAGTCAGTGAAATCAACGCACGTACGCCATTTGCCATTGGGTTTCTTCACCAAGACCGGATTTGCCAACCACATGGGGTAAAATGATTCCTTTACTAGCTTGGCCTTCAACAGTCTGTCTACCTCTTCTTTCAGGGCGACGGCCCTTTCCCCACTTATTGCTCTCCTTTTCTGCCTTACAGCCTTCATGTCTGGATCAATGTTCAAATGGTGACTCATCACCTTTGGATCTATTCCCACCATGTCCTCATGGCTCCATGCAAATACGTCTAAGTTGTTTCTTAGAAATACCACCAGTGCTTTCTTGACTTCAGGGTTCAACTGTTTACCAACCCTCAATTCCTTAGTAGGATCAGCTGCATCCACCAGGATAGATAAGGTGTCTTCGGCCGCCCCAGTCTTTTCCTTTGTTTCGGGCGTTCGAGGATCAAGATCAATTTCCACTGGGTTCACCTGTTTCGCACCCGGATGGGGTTCCACCAACTGACCATCGGACTTCATTGACTCCTTCATATCGTTTTCATTATCTACACTTTCAAAATCACTGTCACGAACTTCTTCAACTATGCCTTCGATCAATGGCTCCTCAGGAGCTTCCAGCATTAGTATCCCGTTAGGGGTACCTACCCCCTGAAAAGGTGCAACATCTGTATAGGGCTCCTCGCCTGGATGTTGTACAATCATGACAACATTACACATGTCTCTTTCTGGTCTTGCTTCCTTTCGACGTAAAGATTCATCTCCCTTCCCCGTGCCGGGGTCCAGGTAACGATAGCATTGTTCCGAGGTATCCCCATCCACCAATAATAGATGCTTACAAGCTTGTTCAGCTGTATGCAGGGCTTTACTATAGCATTCCCTCGAATCTAATTGACATCCTTGAACACACCCAATTCCTCCGGGAGTTGGGAATTTCATTGACAGGTGATAAATGGACGTCACTACTCGCATTTCCTTTAACATCGGCCTTCCAAGTATCCCATTATAGGAAATGTCTTCATTTACCACCATGAATTCCACCACCTGTGTGGCTGACCGGGGTTCCTCTCCCAAAGTGAGAGGGAGTTTCACTCGTCCCACGATTTGTACAGGGTTTCCAGTAAATCCGTACAATTCATTGTAAGAAGGAGCCATTTCTTTGTCAAGTAACCCCATTTTCTGGTAAGTGCTGTACGCCAAGATATTCACTGAACTTCCATTATCCACCAATACTCGGTGTACGTTCAAACCTCCGATTGCGGCTTTAATTACCAAAGCATCGTTATGCGGGTGGTGCACGTGCCTGGCATCCTCCTCGGTGAACGTTATGTCAACTGCCTCACCCTTAAAGAGTTTGGGCGGCCTTTCAGACAGGTTGTACACATTCGTGAGGGGTACGCCCCTTGCTTCCCGGGCATAATTTTTCTGGGCGTTCCTGCTCGTACCCCCGATATACGGTCCACCAATTATAGTGCGGATACTGTTGGCTCTTGTAAGGCGTTCAGGATTTACCTTTTCAGTTTCTTTGTGAATTCTGTCATTCTTGTCCCCTTTAGCTTCTGGAGCCACGAACTCGGTGAGGTAACCCCTTCTTATAAGGTCTTCGATGTGGTCCTTTAAATGACGGTATTCCGCCGTTTCGTGTCCATTGGCATCGTGAAAAGCACAATACCGTCCTTCATTTTTATTCCCTGGGGGCCCATTTCTCGTTGGTTTTCTGAACATTCCTGCCTTGTTCCCTACCTCGTACACCTGCTCAATGGAAGCTGTGAGCGGGGTGTACTCAGTGTACCTGCCTAAACCTTGAGAATCCTTTCTTGTAGGATATCTGTAGTTTACCGTTCTCCCTGTGTTAGTTGCATTCACAGTTATAGGGGCTGTCTTCTCATCACGATGGGTGCTTCTGGTAGAGGAGCTTCCACCATAGGAGGTTCATTTGTGGTACCCCCTATCTTTCGGGCTGTATGACCTACGCCTCTTGCTCCCGCTCCATTCCCTTGAACCTCGACTCTTTTCAAGTTTAGCCATTGACTCTTCAACCACCTTGTGAGTTTCTGCCTTGGCGTAGAAGTCTGCCAAAGTCTTGGGCTCCGCCCCTTGTAGCTCTTTCCAGAAATCAGTGCCTGGGCGTACGCCCGCAATCAAGAAATTCTTATAGGTTTCATCTGTGGTCTTCCTCACCTTAGGGACCTCTGCATTAAACCGTTTGAAATATTCTGTGAGGGTTTCATTCCTTTCCTGCTTGATGTTCGCCAAAGTGTTAGCTGGGGGTGCGAACGCAACCGAAGCCCGAAATTGGGTCACGAACATTTCACTCATTTGCCTCAAAGATTGGATAAAGTTTGGCCGTAGCCTCTTGAACCATTGATGAGCACTGTCCCTTAGTGTAGCAGCCAGTAAACGACACTTCGTTAGGTCTTTCACCTGATACACTTCCATTTCCGTATCAAATCGGCTAAGGTATTCCACTGGATCAGTGGTTCCACTGAATTTTAGGTCTCCCACCCCCCGGTATTTTGGTGGGAGTGGCGAATCCCTCACCCTCTTGGTAAAGGGTGAAGCCACTGTCAAGCCTTCCAGCGATTGTTTTTCCACCTTTAACTTCCTTAAGGCTTCACGCAGGTCCTTTACCTTGTAGTGCTCATTCTCTTCATCTGTGAATTTGCTGCCATCATCGCTAGAAATTTCATTTAACTCATGGCCATCATCATTATTTTTGGGGTTATGCCGAGAACTACAGCTTCGCTCAGCTTCAACCCCTTTGGATGGCCTACCAGACTTGGAAACCGATTTATCCTTTCTATAACTCTGAGACCCTTGTGATTTTGCCTCTGGGGCTTTCCTGGTCTATTTTTCCTTCTTCCCATCAAGTTTGTGACGCAGGTCCTTGGCGTCCACCTTGTTGCCCAACCTGTCAAAGACACTCAAGCTACGGGTGGGTGAACCCCGTGATTGTCGTACCTCTTCTTCTCCTTCAGTCCAGTCTGGATCTGTTTGGTCAGTTTCCACATCAGAAAATCCCTTCTGTGAGGCCTCTTTTTTCGACCCCCCATCACTGTCAAAATCTAACCGAACATGTGTGACCACCCTTTTTTTAATCTTTCGTTCCATGGAACCATGCCTTTGCTTCCATTTCTTTAGCTTTTCAGATTTCTTTTCCAAAGTAGCGATTTTCTTCTCCATCCTCTTAATCTTATCCTTCAGCTCATGATTCGTTTTCTCCTCGTCCCGCTCCTCATCATCACCACTTCGTCCATCTTCCGGTGTGTAACCATCACCAGATTTTCGAGACATCTCTTCCCTCAAGAGATAAAACCAGCCCTCCTTCTAGCGCCACAAATGTTTTGAGGGAAAAATGGTACAACACTTCAATGATATAAATACAAGAATCAACCAAGAAAATCTAAGAATATCGATCAAATAATCGAGTTACAAGCCAAAAAACCCTAATCGCATGAACCCTAATCCGAGAGGGAGAAGAGTGATTATATGGACTGAGTTTGCAAGGTACCCCAGGCTATGATGATCGAATATGACCTATTCAATCCACTATTCACAGCTAGGAGCAAGTGTTAGAGGTGTGTGTATCCAACCACTTGCAAAGTGCCTACATACTCTTATTTATATAAGAGATCAAGTCCTCATGTAGTTCTTTATGGTTATCCTCCGTTTCCCTCTGCCCTATCCTCTGTAACAGACTCCCTTCGATCCATATCTCAGCTAACCTAGTTATCCAGTTGTTTCCTCCTGATAATTCCCGCTTTTTGTCGTGATATATCCATACATACACGCGTGTATATATATTCCATATATATATGATGTTAATCCTTGATAACTGCTACTGATAAACCGTTCCTATTGTTTAGGAGATATTCTGAAGGTTGTTACGGCGTGTAGTATCCGATCTCCTATAATATAGGCGATTACGAGCCCGCTGGTGTATTTTCTGGAAACCTTCGGGGTTCATGCGTGTACCCCTAACCTGGCAATCTGCTACATAGTTGAACCCCTGCCTGGCCTTCACACAGCTTTACCCTTATTCGGGGTTCACATGCATGCACCCCTGTATGAACATACCTTGAACTAGATGCCAGAATCCTATCCTCCAGTTTATTTATAAGGCATACTAAATTACCATACTTACTCCTTAGCTCGATCTATCCGTCCATATCCACCTGATTCGAGTCCATAACCTTAGTGGGCCTTAAATCAAGCCCAAGGCGGATTTTGGGCACAACACAACCAAAGAATTCATGTGAAATCATTAGTATTAACTCTAACTGGTCTTTGAGCTTCATGGCACTAAAGATTGTATATTTTTTTCAACATTCACAAATATTGGCGAATAAAAATTGTAAATGTACATTTGATTGAAATATGCTAGTGATTGCCGAGAATAAAAAATGCTAATTGCTTTAAAAAAATATTAGTTGCGAAATGTATTTTTCTAAATAAGTTATTAAGTTTTTTTTTGCTTTTTTTACGATAATAAAGTGCTTATAAACTTACAAATGAGTATCTATTCTAACAATTCTCGGGATGAGCGAGGATCGAACTCATAACCTGAGTCGACAAAGGATATACCGGGCTATCCAACCTTACTTAGTTATTAAGTTTTTTAGTGCAGATAGTATTTGTTAGGAATTTAGAGATTCTTAGCCTGCAAAAATCACGAATAAATATCACAAGATAAATTAATCGTTAACACTCGTAATTTGCAATATAATAAAATTATGAATAATCGAATTTCACAAGAAATTAAACTAATAAAAGGATATAGATTTTAATTTGGGTGAGTCGCGTAATGAACGCTGTCATAAGGAAGATTGCCCTTCTCGTGCAAGGTTTGAAATTGCAACTCCTTAGCGGTACAACAACCCTTTCGGTTTATCCTCCTCCATGCACAAACAAGAAGAAGAAAAAACGACGAATATTCCGGTGCTCAAAAGATCCAAATAAATATATATAGAAGACTCTTATATATTGAACCCTTACAAAAACAAGAAGATAACACTCCTCTCAATTAATCTCCCTCAATATGATATGATTTGCGAGAAGATTACATACAATAATTAATAAAAGAATAATATATATATAAGCTAAAGCTCAGAGATGAAATGATCTTGCCAAAGTGAAGCAGAGAGAAGTCAATCTTGTGTATCAACCAAAACCAAAAACACAACCTCTATATACAGACTAAAAAATAGAGACCCACCAAAAATAACGTAAGGTAAATAATGGACTCATAATTAATATAAGTAATAAAATCCAAATTATTAATAACATATGAAGCCCAACGGGAAGGAAACCAACGGTTAAAAGAGAAAACTGTACTATTAAATAAGGAAAATATTTAGAAACAAAATATTAAAATAACAAATATAAAAATTAAAATTTATTTTTCAAAAATAGATATTATATAAAATATCTAACAATCGGCCCCAAAAATAAAATTTTAAGAACAATAAATTATAATGTGATAATAAAATAACAATATTGAGCACACGATATTACGTACTCAGCACAAGTAGCTTCCGGCTTTGAACTCGTACCTAGTGACAATCATCTTAACTTGAAAGAACCTTAGTGGACTAAAACCTTGAACTGGGTTTTTTTTGACCAAGTATCAATGAAAGCACACACAATATAGAAATTCGATCGTTCGGGTTTGCGCTATAATGGCCATGCGCAACAGACCGACTCATAAGAGCTACTAGAGATTAACCCAATTCTCATAGTTGCGGCCCCACAACTACTCTCGCATAGGTAAGTCCTCAAAAGTACTAGTGAACGGACAAGTACCTCGCAAATCCTGCCTTAAGACTTATTAAGAGTGTAAATACTCAACTTTACCGTTCACTATATGAGCACTTCATCATCATAGGAATGGGGTAGAAGAATGAATCTATGTACAACTTCTAGAGGAATAAAATTCCATAAAAATGAAGGCTCTCACGTAGCTCACCTGTCCAGCTTGTTTATACCCTCTGACCTTCATAAGAAGAAGGGTTGCTACTGTCGGTGACTACATTATGGGTTTATCCCCATTCCCCTCGATGAATCTAGGACTTTGTTCCTAGATAATCCTTTCGTCAAAGGATCGGACAAGTTCATTTCAGATCTCACAAAATTCATAGTAACATATCTTGTCTTCATCAAGCGCTTGACTGACTTGTACCGCATCTGCAGATGTCTGTTCATTTTATCATTGATATTTTTCTGCTCCAATATATCAAGAACATTTTTAGAATCATAATGTATAGAAAGAGGTGGAATATTATTGAGCAGAAATGTTAAATCAAGTAAGAGATTTGGAAACCATTCAGCTTCCATGCAAGTAGTATCGAGTGCTATAAGTTCAGCTTCAGCTGTAGTTCTAGCAATAACAGTTTGCTTAGTGGAACCCCATGAGACAGCTGCTCCACCTAACATAAAAATATAACCCGAAGTAGACTTTATGTTACAAAAATCAGAAACCCAATTTGCATCAGAATATCCTTCTAAAATATTTGGGTAACCAGAATACACAAAAGAATAATTTATTGAGCCTCTTAAATTTTTAAAAACTCTTTCTAAAACTTTCCAATGTTCTTTACTAGGATTACTAATATATCTACTAAGTCTACCAACAGCATAAGAAATATCTGACCTAGTTCTATTAGCAATATAAAGAAGGGAACCAATCATCTGAGAATATTTTAACTGAGAAACTGATTTTCCTATATTCTTTTTAAGAGGTACATTAGGGGAATATGGAGTTGACACATGTTTGCAATCAAAATAATTATACTTTTTAAGCATTTTCTCAATCATATGATTCAAAGATAAATGAATATCTTTCTCACTTCTAGATATTTGCATTCCTAAAATTACATTTGCTTCTCCTAGATCTTTCACATCAAACATTTAAGCAAGATAATTTCTAACATCTACGATATTAGGCAAAGACTTACTAAAAATCAAGATATCATCAACATATACGCATAATAAAACAAACTCATTACCAATCACCTTTGAATACAAGCATCTATCAAACTCATTAGCAACAAATCCATCTTTAGTGATCACACTATCAAATTTTTCATACAAATCTTTTGGGGCTTGTTTTAAACCATATATAGACTTAACTAATCTACAAACTTTAAGCTCTTGCCCTTTAACAATAAAACCTTCGGGTTGTTGCATATAAATCTCTTCTTCTAATTCACCATTTAAAAATGCAATTTTTACATCAATTTGATGAATATGCAAATTATAAATAGAAGCTAAAGCTAATAAAGTACGAATAGTAGAAATTCTAGCTACTGGTGCATAAGTGTCAAAGTAATCAATTCCTTTATTTTGTGTGAACCATTTAGCGACTAATCCAGCCTTGTATTTATCAATAGATCCATCAGGTTTCAATTTCTTTTTAAAAATCCATTTAGAACCTACCGTCTTACAGCCTTGAGGTAAATCAGTTAAATACCAAGTATTGTTTTCCATTATTGATTGAAGTTCACTATTTATTGCTTCTTTCAAAAAAGGAGCATCGGAAGAAGACATAGCATCAGAATAAGATAAAGGCTAACATCAAGTAAATAAACAAGAAAATCATCACAAATGTCTTTTTCAATTCTAACTCTTTTACTCCTTCTAGGTTCATCTAAAGAATTAGACGAAGAAGCTACATCATGTAAAGAGCGAAAGGTATTATCAGCTATTTCAGATATTTTAGTCTTATAAGGAAACACATTCTCAAAGTAAGTTGCATCTCTAGCTTCAATAATAGTATTAGGAGAAATTTCACTAGTATCAAAACGAATCACAAGAAACCTATTAGTAACACTATCAGGAATATAACCAACAAATATAGCATCAACCATTTGAGATCTTAATTTTCTCTTTTTAGGACCAGGAATACTAACTTTAGCTAAACAACCCCAAACTTTTAAGTACTCGAGATTTGGAGCTCTACCTTTCCAAAATTGATAAGGAGTAATTTTACTAGTCTTTTGAGGTACACGATTCAAAATATAACATGCGGTTAATAAGGTCTCACTCCATAGATTTTCAGGAGCACAAGAATTAACAAGCATAGAGTTTACCATATTCATTAAAGTATGATTTTTCCTTTCCGCAACTCCATTGGATTGTGGAGAGTAAGGAGGCGAAAATTCATGAATAATGCCATGTTCCTGAAAATATGAAGCCATCTCATTAGAAATATATTCGCCACCTCTATCAGACCTAAGAATTTTAATTTCCGCTCCTCTTTATTTTTCAATTTCAGCTTTGTAAGTTTTAAAACAATCAAACACCTCATCTTTTGTTCTAAGTAAATACACATAACAAAATTTAGAATAATCATCTATGAAAGTCACAAAATATTTTCTACCACCTCTAGTAGGAGTTTTATCAACTACAGATACATTACTATGAATTAACTCAAGTAATGACGAGTCTCTAAAAACATTAGGAAATGATTTTTTAACAGGTTTCGCTTGAGCACAAATTTCACACTTAGAAACAGAGTTCAATTTTATTTTTGGTAATAAACCACTATTAGCCATTCTAGTTATAGCACCATAATTAACATGTCCAAGTCTCTCATGGCACAAATCAGAATTTTCAACATTTAAAACAGTGGGAGATGAATTACTATTAACAAGATGAGAAGTCACATTTAGTTTAAATACACCATCACTAACAAAACCTTTACCGATAAAAACATTATTTTTAGAAATGACCAATTTATTAGCCTCTAAAACAATTTTATAACCAAGAGCAACAAGTGTAGACCCACTAATAAGATTTCTTCTAATTAAAGGCACATGTAACATATTTTGCAAATTCAAGAATTTTCCGGATGTTAACTCTAATTTCATTCTACCTTAATTTACCAAACACAGGGGTTTTAGTATTATCACCAAGAATAACGTTTTCACCATTTAAGACATGATAATTAGAAAATCAAGATCTATCCGAACAAACATGGACACTAGCTCCCGAATCAAGCCACCAATCATTAGAAAGTGCCACTAAATTAACCACGGGTATAATATTATCTAATCTAATTACATGCTCATTTATACTTAATGCCATAACTAGAGATGATACACACTACAAATAAAACAGAGTTCATCACAAAAAGGCAAATAGAATATAATATGACTCACGACCAAAACTAATGAATCTGATAAAAAAAAATTATCATTGCAGTAACACAAACTTAAGACAAGACAATAATAAAATATAAGTGTCAGCTAGCAAGCATGTATATATTGCAATTGTAATAGGCTAAACAATTTAGAGCATACAGTGTCAAATTAGTCAATTTAACTTGCACCAACCAAACTAAATAAACAAACTTACTTTGTTACTAGACAATCACCACAATGATAACCAGTAAGAAATAATAATTAGTTATGATTTAAAGTTTAAATAATTTTAGTAAGTAATCTGAGTACATCTGAGTACGCCCCTCCTCCGGCGGTGGCTTCTCCACCGGCCGGAGGTCTTATTAACTATTTCTTTCTTTTATCCTTTAACCCCTAGATCTAATACCTCACCCTATTTTCGGGGTTTTCGGTTTTATCTTTCTTCGATTCAGCAGCTTCACTTAGATTGAAGCTTGAATGACACTCTTTTCCCCTTATAATTTTCCCTTAGGGTTTTTGGGGTTTTTAATGAGGTCATTCTTTGGCTTTATCTAGTAAAGAGGTCGTTTACCTTGCTTGCGGTTTGATTATTAGATCTAGAGTTGTTTTATTTAAATTCTTCAATTCAAGGCAATGGTATTTTCGGGCTTAGTAGTTAGAGGAGGTTACTTAGTTGCAGAGTTATTATTTTGTGGCACTACAGCCCGTCGAATCAGGTCTGCAGCAGCGTCTCTCTCCCGATCTGTTTCCTCTTCCTCCTTCTGTGGGTTGGTTTTATGGGGGATTAGGTTTTAGATGCGGTCCGGGTTGGTTGGTTGTTGGTTACTGGTTGTTGACTTGTTGTTGATGGTGGTTATGACGGGTTGATATTGAGGATGGTAGATCGGCGGTTATTGCGGGGTTTTTGTAGTGAATCGGGGTTTTTAATGGTGGTAGTGGTTGGGTATGGTCGTTGTTTTTAGTGGTTTGTAGTGAGGGGCATCGAAATGATGATTTTTAGTCGGGGTTTGTGCATCGGTCTAAAGAAATCTCAGGTTCCGGTTGTCTGCTCCAGGGGTTTTAACTGCAGGGGATAGTTTTGGTTAAGTGGTTGCAGTTGTAGGGTTTTTCATCGGGCTATTGACTGGTATTGGTGCTGGCTGGGTTACAGTCAAGCTCGCCTTCGGTTCTTCAACGAGGAAATGACGACTGAAATTATTTGTTGCATTTTCCTTCGATAACAACTTAATACTTGAAGTTGTTATCTCTTAGTGGTGGTCATTCTCTGTGGTACTGGAATTCGATCGGATAGATGCTTTCAATGATTTCAGTTTGCTGCGTTTAAGTGGATTTTTTGTGGTCCGGACTATGTAGTGGAATTGCTGGGGTTGGAGATTTCAGTGGTTGACCATGCTTGTCTTACAGATGCTATAGTGCATATTGATTAGCAGATCAGTTCATTTGGTTTTTAGACCCATATCTGAATTTAGTGGTTGGCCTTATTCTTCTGGGCTCATGGGATTAGGGTCATTAAGGGGGTCATGACTGTGGCTTTAGTTCCGGCAGTACAGGGGTGTCTGCAGTTCGAATGGTGGAGATTGAATGTGGTCAACATCGAGGGGAGACAAAGCCATGTGGATGCAGAGTTTGAGCCGTATGTTTTCTTGCTTAGTGTGTTAGCACCTAGCAGTTAACATGCTTGTAGTGGGGACAAATTCTTTTAGTCCAAGCTAGGAACAATAGCATGCGGCTGGAACTATTGTTCACTTATTGGTTTGGAACTATTGAAGTGGTATTTGGTCGGACCTTGCTTGAGGTAACAATTAACAGTGGTGGTTTTCAATTGTTAGTCAAAAGAGGTTGTTTACTTCAGAGTGTTTCGACGCCCGAGTTACTGTGTCGAGTCGAATTTTGTGGGCTTTCATTGGGACTATTTTAGTGGAGTTCCCGGAGGTTGGTTTGCCGGGGTTTGGTCTCAGTATAGGGACATGATTTTCGTCGAGTCTACAGCCTAGGGTCTGGTGCAGTCCAATAATGCATTGTGCCATGTTGATTGCTTTGCTCGACAACATCTTTTGCTTTTGAAATTCAAATTTCAAATTTCAGTGTTGTAATTCAAATTTCAAATTTCAGTGATCTAGTGGGGTGCTATTATCTACAAGCATATTTAGTGGATTTAGTAGTACATTAGTGGCATTTTATTGTAGTGGATTTAGTGGTAATTAGTGGTTCAATTTTAGTGGTTTACTACTTTACTTTGTAATCTCCTGCAACCTAGCTTGTAATTGCCTTCGTGCTTTTATAATAAAATTCCTTGCTTATCAAAAAAAAAAAAATTTAGTAAGTATGGCACCGAAAACAAGAGACAAATAATCCTGAGCCAATAAAACTACTCTACTAGGTGACAAAAATAGATGAATCTTCCTTAGATTGTTAGGAATTTAGAAATTCTTAGCTTGCAAAAATCACGAATAAACATCACAAGATAAATTCATCGTTAACACTCGTAATTTGCAATATAATAAAATTATGAATAATCGAATTTCACAAGAAATTAAACTAATTAAAGGATATAGATTTTAATTTGGTGAGTCGCGTAATGAACACTGCCCTAAGGAAGATTGCCCTTCTCGTGCAAGGTTTGAAATTGCAAATCCTTAACGGTACAACACTCCCTTTCTGTTTATCCTCCTCTGTGCACGAACAAGAAGAAGAAAAAACGACGAATATTTTGGTGCTCAAAAGATCCAAATAAATATATATAGAAAGCTCTTATATATTGAACCTTACAAAAACAAGAAGATGGCACTCCTCTCAATTGTGTATCAACCAAAACCAAAAACACAACCTTTATATACAGACTAAAAAATAAAGACCCACTGTTACGACCAACTCAACACGCAAGTGCACGTGATCTCAAGTAATACAGATAGCAAATAAGGTTCGTTCCTACAGGGACTCGTTGTATTGTCTAGCTACTCACTCACCAATGTATGATTGTTTTCCGATGCTAAAACAAATAATAAAGTGGATTGTTGTTATCACTAAAATTTATCTAAGAAATTATAACTAATTATCAACTGCTTAACTGAGATTTATGTCGAATTACTATTGCAAATAAAACATGGGAATTTAGTTTCTTTAAACAATCCATCTATAGTCTCCAAATCCCTAGCCTTGTTCATGTGATTTATTAACACCTGATCGAACACACAAAACTGATATAAGCCAACTTCCGTTAAACAAATACCATCCTAAACAATATCCACAATAAAGATAGAAATCATTTAGTCTTCCGATTATGCCAAGTCTTCATATGTCTATAAAGAATAAAACATAATGGTTGAGGTGCAAGCATTCAATTGATCACATAGTCGTCATAAAACGATTAGAGTTATGACACTAATTACGAATGATATTGTCACGCATAAACCTACGCTAACATGGCAAGTTCTAAACTCTTGTTTCCACTTTCGCTTCAACAAGAATTAACACACAATTACAGGAGTTAGCTACTCTCCTATAACGAATTAAATCAACCATGTTAGGATATCACATCAATCACACTATAGGCATCGAGAAGATTCAACACATAGAATTCATGAATAAGTCCACTAAACCCCCATGACAACGAATTAGTTCATGATCGAACTAATCATCATCATGGGTTCCAATGAAAACATGATAGAAGAAACGTATAATGACTGAGATAAATAACAAGGGTTTTTAAGAATACACCAAGGTTAAGCATCCACAAACTAGGAAGAATACAAGAATAAAATTGGGAACTATCTTCTCCCTTTTTTGTTGTGCTAAAAAAACTACGTACATAAAACAAGCTATTCCCTCCTCTCTAGGGTTTTCTTTTCTTCCCTTATATGGGCCTCCAGGTGCTAGTACAAAAGAATGTTTTTTTATTTATTTATAAATCACCCAAAACAAATCAGGAAACGGGTCAGCCGAGACGGCGACGCGGCGCCGTCCTCAAGTACAAAATCGGCGATGCGGCGCCCTGACATTCCCTGCAGCGACGCGGCGCCCTGACCCAATGCAAACACGGCGACGCGGCGCCCTACCTCCTGTCCAGCAACATATTTTTCCTTTTCTTGAATTTTACTCCGTTTTGCACTTCAATTGCTACGCTTCGTTCCTCTAACACCTGTGAATGATTTCCCTGCACAATACCCTTAAAAGAGATCAAAAATACCACAACTCAAGTACAAACCATCGTTTTAAGCCAAATGGAAACGTTCTAAGTAGATAAAATACCCACTTATCACACCCCCAAACTTAAACCAATGCTTGTCCTCAAGCTTAACAAACAAAATATTTACACTACCTAGTACCACTTCCGTAGGTGATCACGGTTGCATTTGGCATATGCAACAAGCCCTTTAAACCCCTAGGCAGCCCTAGTGGACGAGTAAGGTCTCGTGAGGGCCTATAGTGAATGTACCCACAAAATCCATCTAATAATGCAACTAACAATGCAACTAACTACATGAATGCAACTATATGAAAATGCAACAATCCCCTTTAAACTGACCAAAACCAACTAGCACCCAGCTGCCTCAAAGAATGCAACTAAATCCAAATAGAGCTCGACTAAGCCCCCGTATACTAACAATACATGAACAGAAACGTGTGTGTGTGCAATGCTCATCAGAAATGCTCCCAACACTAGGTCAAAAATCATACCTATCCTTCACCAAGACAATCACAGGTTTATAAACAGAATAGACTGTAGACACTTCATAATCTAGGAACACCACCATCCTTATTCAAGTTAACCAAGAATTCATGCTTTATTACTACGACACTAAATACTATATAAACTACGCATGCTTATTTAACCGTGCAATGAGTGAGACCCCAAAAGGCTTATACAATAATACCCATGTAGCGAGTGTTAGGTCAGCAGGATCCCAGACTATAAAGCCTTAGGTCACTAGGACTAAGTCCCCTCGGACTTAATAACTCGAGTATTAAAGAGCTCACTCTGGCTAATTTTGCATTTAAATTATTTACATGACTCTTTTTTTTTTCTTTTTTTTCATTTTTTTTCTTTTTGTTTTTTCATTTTTTTTCCTCTTTTTTTTTTTTTTTTTTTTGTATGCAATCTGGAACGAGAATTCTCAATTCCAACCCTAGACTACTCATATAAAATGAGCCGGCTACTAGCCGTTTGACGCCTAGCCATTATTGACAAATATTAACAACTAGCATGAAATCCTTGGTGTCCCCCAAACTTAGACTTTATTGCTCCTACGCCATCAAGGGAATAACGAAAATTCTAATTATAATCAAGTGATTAAGTCTCAAACATCCAAACAGGCATGACCCTAACCTAGCCCAAAAGCACCTAATGAGACTAGTGAAAAGATTCTGTTTCCGTAACATGCAAGTCAATTCCATGGGAACTATAAATCAACCCTCTATTCATCATTACCACACCCAATTAGACATCTATCCACCAATCAGAATTAGCTCGTTCTAAGGGATTATGAAAAATGCATGCTATCGCAATGCAAATGCAACTATATGAACATAAATATCACAATAAACAGAATGTCCTATATGGCATACAAAAAAAACAAAACAAAAACGCTCTACACTAACATGCCATTATGCTCCATTATGCTCCTAACATGACATGCAACACATCTATTATACAACTAATACAAATGCACCTTTAATCCCCACCCCCAAACTTAAAAATTGCAATGTCCACATTGAAGGTAAGAATCAAAAGAGTGCAAGGCATACCTACTCGTCGTCCGAAGCACTCCCATCGGGAGTGTCTGGTGGCGGATAGACAGCGCCAGCTCCTGCTCCAAACGGCGGAAAAGTCACATCCACGCCACTAGCACGGAAAGCTGTGCTCAAAGCCTGTGCAAATTGACTAAAATCTGCTGCAAAACCCACCTGCACATCGTGCACTGCGTCAATACGCCTCATCATACGTCTATACTGCCTCTGATCAATAAAATCTCTAGGCTCCTCGTGCTGCTGCTCCGGCTGCTCCTCCAGCGCTACATACCCAAGGCCCCAATCATCGGCATAACCACCATCCCACACAGCCAGTCGCTCTATACTCTGATGATCTAGCACTGCCTGTGGCTGCTGCACCGCCTCCGCCTCTGACCAAACAGCACCATGAAAACTAGCCAACCTAGCAATGACCGAACCATAAGGCATCGCCGCAGTAGAACTCCCTTGCATAAACCGTAGAATACCCTGATGGATCAAACTAGCCACATCCACGAACTCTCTACTGCATATAGCATACAACAAAATAGCCCGCTCAACCGTCACCTCACTCGAATGCCTAGTAGGGATGAGGTTGGCACAGATGAACGAGTGCCAAGTACGCCCATATTGATTCAAGGCCTTCGATACAAACGTAGTGGGCTCAGTAGTGCCCCTACTCAACTTCCATTCGGTACCCGGAACACATAACTGCTGAATAATCGTCTGAAGATCCACACTAGCACGAGTCTTCCCCGACCAATCCTCTCGAGTCTTATCAATACCCGGAAGCTCGAGAACACGACGAATAGCCCTCGGCCGATAATCCACCCGAACTCCACGAACCCGGCTAATACCATTCTTGTCCACACTAGCATTCGCATAGAACTCGCGAACCACAGACATCGGAACAGGTTCCGGAATCTCACAAACGCGCTCCCAACCTCTCTCTTGAATATTATCCAACATCCTCCCATCATTCATAGTAGGCAAAAGACCCCTCTCACGAGCAATAGGACACTCCAACAATTCAATATACCTCTCACTAGCCTCATCTGAGATAAATTGAGGCCCACCATTGCCACCCCCAAAAGATGGAGAAGAAGAAGGTGGATTTCTACCACCACCACCACTTCCACTAGCACCCTCACCGCCACCAATTACCACTCTTTGTCGCTTGGATGCCATTGAATTGAATGGAGGATGGTTTTAGAGTGTTTATAGAGGTTAAGATTTGTAAGGAATTGTATGTATAGGTGGAGGTGTATAAGTGTATAGATGGGAGAATTTTAGGGTTAGGGATGTGTATAGGAGGTGGGTTGTATTTGGGAGTGGGTATAAATATATAACAAACAATTACAACACAAATCTCTCTTTTTTTTTTCTTTTTCAACCGGGATTTTTTTTTCTGAACAGAGGGTACGGCGACGCGGCGCCAGGGTTGTACTGAAAAACGGCGACGCGGCGCCCTGGTCTCTGTTGAAAAATTTTTTTTCATTTTTTTTTTTTTTTTTTTTTTTAAATACTCCTGAGTTTGAATACAACAAATACCTATCAAGTGGGTTGCCTCCCACAAAGCGCTCTTTTTACGTCATTAGCTTGACGTAGCTCCATCTCCTTAATTTGCACAAATTAGAACCGCAGTCTCAATTTCGCGATTCAACTTCTCTCCAAAATATGGTTTCAACCGCTGACCATTGACTTTGAACGACTGTTCCGGTAACTTGTCAAAAATCTCCACTGCCCCATGTTGAAAAACTGTTTTGACTGTGAACGGGCCTGACCAACGTGACTTCAACTTCCCAGGAAATAACCGAAGCCGAGAATTATACAACAAAACCAATTGTCCGGGTACAAACGTCTTAAGAACCAACCGACGATCATGCCACCTTTTTACTTTCTCTTTGTAGAGTTTGTTGTTCTCATAAGCTTGTAAACGGAACTCGTCCATTTCATTCAACTGAACCATACGCCTCTCACCTGCTGCTGTAAGATCAAAATTCAGCTTCTTCAATGCCCAATATGCCTTGTGCTCTAACTCAGCTGGAAGATGGCAAGCTTTCCCATACACTAGTTGAAACGGTGACATTCCCAACGGTGTTTTATAGGCTGTCCGATAAGCCCACACTGCTTCATCCAGCTTCAATGCCCAATCCTTCCTAGAAGGACTAACTACCTTCTCAAGAATCCGTTTAATTTCGCGATTAGAGACCTCGGCTTGCCCATTGGTTTGAGGATGATAAGCTGTAGCAACTCGATGATTGATGTTATAGCGTGCCATCAGAGATGTAAACTTCCGATTGCAAAAATGCGTACCCTCATCACTGATTATGACTCGTGGAGTGCCAAATCGAGTAAATATGTTCTTGTGGAGAAAATTAAGCACCACCTTAGCATCATTCGTCGGAAGTGCTTTTACCTCCACCCACTTAGACACATAATCCACGGCCAAGAGAATATATTGATTACCACATGACGGAATGAACGGTCCCATGAAGTCGATTCCCCACACGTCAAAGATCTCTACCTCCATCATGACATTCAGAGGCATCTCGTCCCTACGAGAAATATTACCAACTCGCTGACATCGATCGCACCTCAACACAAACTGATGAGCATCCTTGAATAGAGTTGGCCAATAGAACCCTGCTTGAAGAATACGTGTGGCTGTCTTCTCACCCGCATAATGACCTCCATAAGCTGTAGCATGAAAATCACTTAGAATAGCCTCGGTCTCACCGTAAGGAACACAACGCCTAATAATCTGATCAGCTCCTTGCTTGAACAAAAACGGTTCATCCCAAATATATTGCTTGACATCGTGCAAAAATTTCTTCCTTTGAGCATGAGAGAGCTCAGGTGGAATGATGTTGCTTACTAGATAATTCACGAAGTCTGCAAACCATGGTTCATCATCTTGCACTTTGAATAATTGCTCATCAGGGAAGAACTCATTAATGACCGTGTTGTCTTTAGGTGACTTGCCATGTTCTTCCAATCTAGAGAGATGGTCAGCTACCTGATTCTCCGTCCCCTTTCTATCCTTGATTTCCACATCGAATTCTTGTAACAGAAGAACCCAACGAATCAATCTTGGCTTAGAATCCTTCTTCGCAAGAAGATAGCGAATGGCAGCATGATCCGTATAAACTGTCACCTTTGTACCAAGCAGATAAGAGCGAAACTTTTCAAACCCGTACACAATAGCAAGTAGTTCCTTCTCAGTGGTCGTGTAGTTCAACTGAGCATCAGTTAGTGTTTTACTTGCATAGTAAATAACGTGGAACACTTTTTCTTTCCTTTGGCCTAGAACGGCCCCAAGTGCATAATCGCTGGCATCACACATCAAAGCAAATGGTTGACTCCAATCAGGAGCTGTAATAACTGGAGCAGAAATTAGTTTCTTCTTCAAGATCTCGAACGCATGTGAACAAGCCTCATCAAACTTGAATGGTACATCTTTTTCCAAAAGATTGCATAACGGCTTAGAAATTTTTGAGAAATCCTTTATGAAGCGCCTGTAGAATCCCGCATGACCAAGAAAGCTGCGAATACCCTTGACTGAGACAGGGGCAGGAAGGTTCTCAATAGTCTCCACCTTTGCTTTGTCAACTTCCAAACCCTTACACGACACCTTGTGTCCCAGAATGACACCTTCTTGCACCATGAAATGGCACTTTTCCCAATTTAGAACAAGATTCGTCTCCACACAACGTTTTAGAACCAAACTCAAGTTTTCCAAGCACTCATCAAAAGAATCCCCAAAGACTGAGAAGTCGTCCATGAATACCTCCACATTGATTCCAATCATGTCAGAGAAGATGGCCATCATGCACCTTTGAAATGTAGCTGGTGCACCACACAACCCGAAAGAAACACGTCTGAATGCGAATGTGCCAAATGGACAAGTGAATGTAGTCTTCTCCTGATCCTCGGGTGCTATACAAATCTGATTGTACCCAGAATACCCATCAAGCAAGCAATAGTACTGATGTCCAGCCAATCTGTCGAGCATCTGATCAATGAATGGAAGTGGGAAATGATCTTTCCGAGTGGCCTTGTTCAATTTCCGATAATCCATGCAAATCCTCCAACCCGTAACTGTTCGCGTAGGAATGAGCTCGTTCTTCTCATTAGTCACCACTGTCATGCCCCCCTTCTTAGGCACACACTGTACCGGACTCACCCAAGAGCTATCAGAAATTGGGTAGATAATGCCCGCGTCAAGCCATTTGAGAATTTCCTTTTTCACAACTTCTTTCATGACAGGATTTAGTCTCCTTTGATTATCAACTGTAGGATTAGCTCCCTCTACCAAAGGAATTTTGTGCATGCAGTACGACGGACTGATACCCTTGATGTCTGCTATAGTCCACCCAATGGCTGATTTGGAATCCCTTAAGATTCGCAATAGTTTTTCCTCTTCTATTCCTGAAAGCTTAGAAGATATAATAACAGGTAAAGTAGAAGAATCACCAAGATAGGCATACCTTAAATGTTCAGGCAATGGCTTAAGTTCCAATGTAGGTGCTTCCTCGATGGATGGCTTAAGTCTAACATGAGACTTTTTCAATTCTGACAACCCCAATGATTCAAATGAGCTATGAAACTTCTTCCATGGTGATGCATTAAGATATTGCAATTGTTCTTCATCCTCTTCGGTCTCAACCTCCAAGTCATTAGAAAGAACTCTTTCCAACACATCAGCTTTTATCAAGTGTTGAGTTGCAGAGTTAACCACCTTGTCGACCATATCAATTTTGAAACACTCTTCATCGTCAGTTGGAAGCTTCATTGCATTGAAAACATTAAAAGTGACGTTTTGATCGTGCACCCTCATAATGAGTTCCCCCTTTTGGACATCGATAAGAGTTCGGCCCGTTGCCAAGAATGGTCGTCCCAAGATGATAGGGATCTTCTTGTCTTCCTCGAAGTCAAGAATAACAAAGTCGGCTGGAAAGATAAGCTTGTCGACTTTCACCAAAACATCCTCAACTATCCCTCGCGGATAAGTAACAGAACGGTCAGCAAGTTGTAGAGTCATGGTAGTGGGCTTTGGCTCTGGAAGACCAAGTTGCATGAAAACTGATAAGGGCATGAGATTAATACTTGCACCCAAATCACACAAACATTTGCTGAATGAGATGTCTCCAATAGTGCATGGAATGGTGAAGCTTCCCGGATCCTTCAACTTAGGAGGCAACTTTTGTTGCAAGATGGCACTACATTCCTCCGTTAAGGCAACGGTCTCTAGCTCCTCAAGTTTCAATTTCTTCGAGAGAATACCCTTCATGAACTTCGCATAGCTCGGCATTTGCTCAAGAGCCTCCGCAAATGGTATGTTAATCTGCAGCTTCTTGAATACATCCAAGAACTTAGCAAATTGCTTGTCTAACTTTTGCCTTTGAATTCGTTTTGGGAATGGAGGAGGTGGAAACACCTTATCTTCTACTTCTTTTTGAGAATTAACACTCTTGTGAATGATAGGAGTTGAAGGAGTAGCATTAGGAAGCAAATCAGAACCAGAATCAACCTCAACTGAAAAGTCACATTTTTCCTCCAGAGAGCACGGCGACGCGTCGCCGATTTTATACTGTGAGGCGGCGCCGCGGCGCCGTAGTGCCTGCTCAGGATTTTCAATTTTTTCCTCGGTTGCTTTTTCTTCGTTCTGACCTTGTAGACTTCTTCCTGATCGTAATGTTATTGCTTGAACTTGTTCCTTTTGATCTTTCTTGCCTGGATTCACCTCTGTGTCACTCGGAAGCGTTCCTGGTTGACGGTTCAACAAAGCATTGGCTAGCTGGCCAATTTGATTCTCTAAAGTTTTCAATGACACTGCCTGACTCTTATACATCATCCGAAGCTCTTCCAATTCCGACTTCTCAGACTGATTCAATGAATTTCCTTGAGATGGTTGAAACCCCGGTGGATTGAATGGTTGCCTTGGAGCATAAGGTGGTGGTTGATAGTTCTGATTACTTGGCCTTGCATTGAACTGCTGATTATGTGGTTGCTGAGCACCTCCCTGATTGTTGCTCCAACTGAAGTTAGGATGATTCCGATTGTTGGGATGATAAAATTGTGGCACTGGTTGCTGAGATCTTTGAAAATTACCAACAAATTGTGCGGATTCAGCTGAGATAGCACACATATTTGTGTCATGTGCCCCTGCACACAATTCACACACCATAGCAACCTGGTTAGTACCAAGATTAGAAAGGGAATCTACCTTCATTGTCAACGCTTTGAGTTGGGCAGCAATAGCAGTAGCTGCATCCAAGTCAAGAACTCCGGCCACTTTAGCAGGTGGCAAGCGTTGAGTAGGATTCTGAAACTCATTGGCCGACATCATTTCAATCAGATTATAAGCATCCTCATAGCTTTTTGCCCATAGCGCACCTCCAGAAGCTGCATCTAACATAGGCCGGGACTGAACTCCCAACCCGTTATAGAAATTGCTGATTATCATCCAATCCGGCATTCCATGATGAGGACAACGTGCCAATATCTCCTTGTACCTCTCCCAAGCTTCTCCCAAAGATTCCTGGGAATGCTGAGCAAACTGAGAAATGGCATTCCTGTAAGCTGCTGTCTTTGCCATGGAGAAATACTTGGTCAAGAACTTTTGAGCACAATCTGCCCATGTTGTAATAGAGCCTGATGGCATAGAATGTAACCAACTCTTGGCTTTATCCTTAAGAGAGAAGGGAAATAGCCTCAATCTGATTGCGTCATCTGTAACTCCGTTGAATTTGAAGGTGTCACAGATCTCAAGGAAGTCCCTAATATGAGCATTGGGATCTTCAGCAGGACTACCCCCAAACTGGACTGTGTTCTGAATCATCTGAATGATGTTTGGCCTTAGCTCGAAATTGTTAGACCCTATAGCTGGTCGAACAATACTAGTATGGATGTCCTCCACTTTCGGCTGAGAGAATTCACTCAAAGCCTTCGCTGCTTGTTCTTGATTTGCCATAACTTCCTTTGCTTCAAGATTGTCTTCTAACCCGAAATCAAGTCTTCTCCTAGCTAGTTCTTCTGTACGTGCTAGTTCGTCTCTACGTGCACGAGCTCGTGTACGCATAAACTTTCAACAAGTACCTGAAATTCACCAACAAGAAATTTTATGAAAACGTCCTAGTCACCGAAATTCAATGACCACTGATGGCAAATATTGAAACTAAACAAATTAAAACCGCGTCCCCGGCAGCGGCGCCAAAAACTTGTTACGACCAACTCAACACGCAAGTGCACGTGATCTCAAGTAATACAGATAGCAAATAAGGTTCGTTCCTACAGGGACTCGTTGTATTGTCTAGCTACTCACTCACCAATGTATGATTGTTTTCCGATGCTAAAACAAATAATAAAGTGGATTGTTGTTATCACTAAAATTTATCTAAGAAATTATAACTAATTATCAACTGCTTAACTGAGATTTATGTCGAATTACTATTGCAAATAAAACATGGGAATTTAGTTTCTTTAAACAATCCATCTATAGTCTCCAAATCCCTAGCCTTGTTCATGTGATTTATTAACACCTGATCGAACACACAAAACTGATATAAGCCAACTTCCGTTAAACAAATACCATCCTAAACAATATCCACAATAAAGATAGAAATCATTTAGTCTTCCGATTATGCCAAGTCTTCATATGTCTATAAAGAATAAAACATAATGGTTGAGGTGCAAGCATTCAATTGATCACATAGTCGTCATAAAACGATTAGAGTTATGACACTAATTACGAATGATATTGTCACGCATAAACCTACGCTAACATGGCAAGTTCTAAACTCTTGTTTCCACTTTCGCTTCAACAAGAATTAACACACAATTACAGGAGTTAGCTACTCTCCTATAACGAATTAAATCAACCATGTTAGGATATCACATCAATCACACTATAGGCATCGAGAAGATTCAACACATAGAATTCATGAATAAGTCCACTAAACCCCCATGACAACGAATTAGTTCATGATCGAACTAATCATCATCATGGGTTCCAATGAAAACATGATAGAAGAAACGTATAATGACTGAGATAAATAACAAGGGTTTTTAAGAATACACCAAGGTTAAGCATCCACAAACTAGGAAGAATACAAGAATAAAATTGGGAACTATCTTCTCCCTTTTTTGTTGTGCTAAAAAAACTACGTACATAAAACAAGCTATTCCCTCCTCTCTAGGGTTTTCTTTTCTTCCCTTATATGGGCCTCCAGGTGCTAGTACAAAAGAATGTTTTTTTATTTATTTATAAATCACCCAAAACAAATCAGGAAACGGGTCAGCCGAGACGGCGACGCGGCGCCGTCCTCAAGTACAAAATCGGCGATGCGGCGCCCTGACATTCCCTGCAGCGACGCGGCGCCCTGACCCAATGCAAACACGGCGACGCGGCGCCCTACCTCCTGTCCAGCAACATATTTTTCCTTTTCTTGAATTTTACTCCGTTTTGCACTTCAATTGCTACGCTTCGTTCCTCTAACACCTGTGAATGATTTCCCTGCACAATACCCTTAAAAGAGATCAAAAATACCACAACTCAAGTACAAACCATCGTTTTAAGCCAAATGGAAACGTTCTAAGTAGATAAAATACCCACTTATCACCCACCAAAAATAACGTAAGGTAAATAATTAACATAAGTAATAAAATTCAATTTATTAATAACAGATGAAGCCCAACGAGAAGGAAACCAACGGTTAAAAGAAAAAACTTAGAAACAAAATATTAAAATAACAAATATAAAAATTAAAATTTTATTTTTCAAAAATAGATATCTATACTATTATATAAAAACCGAAACATTGAAAGTTTTGGTACCTGTTTTTTGGTATCTGTTTTTTGGTTCTTATTTTTTGGAATTCCGTTAAATTGCTTATTTACCCTACAGAATATAATTAATGCTAATTAGTCGATTGCCTTTTTCACATTTACTTTTAATTGAAGATATTACCTTTTATAAATACCTAAAAATATATACCCGAAAATATCACACCATAATTTTCAAGTAAAATACAACACCTAAAATAAATAATAACATAATATAATTAATGGTAATTAGTCGATTATCTTTTTCACATTAACATAATAAAATTAAAGGTAATTAGTCGATTGCCTTTTTCACATTTAATTTTAGTTGAAGATATTACCTTTTATAAATACCTAAAAACAGATCATTAATATTTCATTTCGAATTAAAACACCTTACCTAATTAATTTAAAACAAATCTTACAATTATTAATATATACCCAAAAATATCACAAAATAATTTTCAAGAAAAATATAGCACCTAAAATAAATAATAATATAATATAATTATTAGTAATTAGTCGATTGCCTTTTTCACATTTACTTTTAGTTGAAGATATTACATTTTATAAACACCTAAAAAGATCAATTGCATCATATTTTTCAATCATTAATATTTTCTTTCTAATTAAAACATGTTACCTTTTTAATTTACAACAAATCTTACAATATATACCCGAAAATATCACACCATATTTTTCAATTATTAATAAAATTTATTAAAAATCGTATACGTTGTTTATAATAAGGAAACATTAGTATAATCCGTAAACATGAGTATATTAAATTATATCAAATTAAAATTAAATTTTTTTAAAAAAATAATGATTATATAAAAACATAATTATAATATTAAATAAAATTTATAACATAATACAAGAAACCAGTACACATTATTTTTCAATTATTAATAAAATATATTAAAAATCGTATACGTTGTTTATAATAAGGAAACATTAGTATAATCCGTAAATATGAGTATATTAAATTATATCAAATTAAAATTAAAAGATTTATTAAAAACAATAATTATATAAAAACATAATTATAATATTAAATAAAATTTATAACATAATACAAGAAACCCGTACATTGTACGGGATAAGCTAGTTATATAAAATATCTAACAGTATTTACATTTTATACTAAGAAACATGTCTCTTATGATAAAAAGTAAAATGGCAACCAACTTGCAAAAGATGATAAATTTCTCTATCGCTTACCCATGAATTATATTTTAAGTTCAAATCAACAACAAACTCTCTTCAAATCAACAACAAACTCTTCGACATATAAGGGACACGACAAAATGTTTTTCCACAAAACAAGATGAAATAGAATTGTGCAGTCCTCTTATCAGTCAAAATATTTGTTGAAAAACCAACTGAAATGGAAAAAGACGAGCTTAAATACTGGCCGACCATGATAATATGTTCTGTTCGACATTCTCAAATCTCACCCTACTCGAACCATAACTCCCTGACAATTAGGGCTGAAAACGAATCCGAGTAATTCGGATTCGAATTCGGATTCAACTCGTTAATAACGAATATAATTCGTATTTGTACCGAAAATGAACGAATTCGAATCCTGTTTTATAATTTGAACGCACCATTCTAATATTCGATCATAATTTTTATAGAGTAGTTCGAATAATTTTAGAATACTCGAACTTATAGGTATTCGATTAGAATCCGTAAATTATGTATATGATATATATTTTATATAAAATTTCTACTATTAACGTAATATTCTATACATGAGCACATTTTAGTTTTTTAAAATAATCATTCGAATATTCATAGTTTTTTAAGATTATTTTAGACGAATTCGAATATACAAAAACGAGTAATTCGATATTCAATCGAGTAGAACCGAATCAAATACGAATATTTATATTCGAATTCGAGTCGAATTTGAACAAAGAATTAAAATTTTATTTCGAATCCGGACCGGATCCGAACGAGTAACTATAAATTCGAGCCGAATCTGATCATACCACTATCCGCACATATTCGACTCGTTTACACTCCTAGTGACAATAATTTTTCTTTCCATGTTTTAGGAAATTAGTTTTTTTTAGTAATTAAATTTATATATCTTATAAATGAGTAACCATTTTAACAAATATATCGAAAATGAACAACAATTGAACATAGAAATTAAGATGATAAGTAAAATCTACTCTAATAACCAAAAAGCTGTTTTGAGAATCGACTTTCATAACTAGGATTTTAGTGGCCACTTACTTACCTTCTTACCAGTTTCTCAATAAAATCGAAATCTAATCTTTTTTGATGAGATCTTGTTGAGCACCTTGTTATTAGGCTTGTTAGTCATGCACATCTTTGATCCGTAAGGCTCACATCGAATCTGGAACGGTAGTGGATATCGTAAGAGCTAACATTTCAAAACAAAAAATTGATCATGTTTTTGGGCATTTGTTACTCTAATATTAGTTGATGCAACTAATAGTTCAGAACATTGAGTTACAGATGGTGCTTATGTGAAAGTTAATTGTGATAATACTAATTTCACAACTGATGTAGATTAGATTGTTCGATGTATCATTGTAATACTTTTTAAATTAATTAATTTGGATATTCTATGTATTAAGCGATCTGAGAACAAAATGGCTATTTGTTTAGCTCATTTTTTATTTTACAATCAGGTTGTAGTTGATAGTTCAGGAGTTTGTTCCGGCTGGGTTCCGATTTTGAATATTAATAAAAAAAATTGTTGGTAAAAAAAAATAGGATGACAAGTAAAAATAAATTATTTTGATTTATCTAATCACATTTGTATAAAATGAAATCAGGTATTTATAAACTTAGATAATATTAAATTGATAGTTGAAATTTAAATGAAAGAGTAGTGCTAGGTGCACAGAAAATATGCACAAAAAAATTTACATAATGAGTTGGATTCCACTAATTGATGTTTTTATTGGTTGATATTAATGTGAATGCAGGGAGACCATTGAATTATAACAAATTAAATCATATTGAGACACCTACCATTTTATGAATTTTTTTGTGAAACTTTATGTAACAGTAATATTATCCTAAATGAATATTTGTGCATGTGTGAAATGTATGAAAGAAATTTAAGGTCCTCTAGATTATGTGATCAACCTTGTACTAGTCGATATGCAACAAAAGCGTTGTATAAAAATGTTCGATTATTACCAACCGAAACCATAAGAGATTAGCCCTGAGTTATCTCGATTACCCACCTATTAGTTTATGTACAATACGTAATTCACAAAAAGTTTTAAACACACGAGCGAGTAAAAAAGGAGGAGGAAGGTAAAAATCAGTTGACATCCACCAATAAGCTAGGCCCACGTTTGACGACAGATAAGGATGGAGTACATAGATGCAGAGATAAAGGGATCATCAACTTTTTAAACAATCACTTAAGCATTCGATTTTCAAATTTTATATTTCAAGCTAACAGAGAGAGAGAGAGAGAGAGTAGTAGACTGTAGATAGAAGCACCAATTATTTAACGGAGCAACAGTTATTAGAACGAGACTCAACAGCTTATAAACTAAACATTCCAAACGTGATACATATATATATTTCATGAGTGTCTCCTATATATACATGTAATGTTATTACTACTCAAACATCATAAGTGAATCAAACAAAACTCAAGCTTAGCCTAGCCCTCCTTACACAAATATGAATAATTCCAATTTCGACCAAATTCAAGAAGAGCAACATCATCACAGCTTTGATCAAACGTCGTCGCACGAAGACTTTCTTGAACAAATGCTCAACTCTCTACCATCTTGGCCACAATCTTCTGAACTCTCCCCTGCTCAGAATAACCCTAACAACCACAAGTCATCTTTTCCCTGGGAAAACTCGAGCCAGGGAAATGGAATGATGTCTTCTTTTGATGATCAGTCTGTTATGTTGGCATCGAAGCTGAGGCAGAATCAGATTAGTAGTGGTGGCGGTTCTTCGGCTTCTGCTGCTTTGTCTATGCTTCAGCAGCAGTTGTTTATGGCTAGAGGGCTTGCTACTGCTTTGCAAGGTAACGATTCCGGTGTTGGTGATTCTGGATTGTTGCCTTTGCCGGTTAGTTTGAGTGGTGATGATGATGGTGATGGTTCTTCGTTCAAGTCCATGAATCCGGTAATTAATTAAGTTGCGTATTTATTTATTACTGTAGCACATAATGATTTTTGAAAATTTATGACAAACTGATCGTACAATATATGCATAATACTATTTTTAGATTATTTATGACATGGTATTAAGTAAATTAGTATTATGTTTAGGAAATTGCTAGGTACCCCAAATTGGTTCCCAAATTTTTTCCCAAAATACATATGTCATTATTTGAATGGTTATAATTACAATGGGCCCGCCAGGGCCATATAAATCTCACCAATTAAAATTTTCCATACATCCAACTCATCAATGCCACATCATTTGGGAGCATTTTTTGGGTACCAATTTGCGGTACGTAGCAGTACTCTTATGTTTATGTGTAATTGTTTTATATATTGCAGGGAGGTGGAGATGGTTCAGTTCAAGCACTATTTAACGGATTCACCGGATCTCTGCATGCTTCTTCCCAGACATCTAACCAGGCTCAGCAGTTCCATCAATCTCAGGTCGACCTCTCTCGATTAAAAATATGTGCACTTACATTAATATCTCGATTTATCTTGTATTTTTATATCCGGGATGTTGGACCCCGATTGATATTCAAAAATTAGTAAAAATTACCGATAAAAAGGCTAACTCCGTCATTAAAATTAGTAATGCGAATTTTTGGACTAGAGTACGTCTTTTAAGTGTCTTGTTCCATTAAAGGTATTATTTGAAAATGCAGAACCAGAACTATGGAGGAGCAGTGGGAGGCATGAGCCAAACACAGACTAATAATAATGGTGGTGGTGGTGGTGGTGGTACGGGAGGTACAGGTGGTGCGCCTGCACAGCCAAGACAGAGAGTCAGGGCTAGGAGAGGACAAGCCACTGACCCCCACAGTATAGCTGAAAGGGTACGTATCTTTTTTTTTCCCTCTTTATCCAACAGTACATGACCATTTATTTTTTTTATTCTTGTAAATGAATTAATTTTGCTTAAGATAGTACTCCGTACTAGTTGTAATTCTGAAAACTGGGACTTTTTTGTTTTGTTGTGAATGGGAGCAGTTACGGAGAGAGAGAATTGCAGAGAGAATGAAATCTCTGCAGGAACTTGTCCCCAATGCCAACAAGGTAACTTCCGATCTATGTGTACTATTGTATACTACAATTTTTTTTCACTAAAAGAGTAAAAGTTATATTTAAATAAAGAGAAATGTTAAAATTTTCGAAATCGTTTATGAAACAATAATATCACCATTAATTTCTGCGAATCATGATTCATTATAATTCGCGAGCAAACAATAATACGTGTAGATATAAAATATGTTGGTGGAATATTTTATATCTGTCATTTCGTATTTGGTAATTTCCAGCTCCAGTGCACATAACATTGATGTAACTATGTAAGATAGAAAACTAATTCTTTCATTATATCCCTGGAAACAAGGGATTTTTTCCTTTTTAAAAAGTTGTTACGGGTTTGTTTAACTATCCATGTTTAGTACACACCTGTTAGTTTATTTATTTAATTGTACTTGCTAACAAGACCTAAAAGGAACCCAGGATGAGAAAGTGAGATACCCTTTCGTTAATATAAGTTTTATGCATGTCGTGACAAATGTTTTGCGGTAGGTGTAGGGAGGAAGAGAAAATGAAATGCAATCTGAGAAATTAGTGGGGAAGTAGGAGGGAGTTGGTGAGGTTGCGGGTAGCTAATATGAGTACTAAGAAGAATCTCCTATTAATAAATAGAGTTATTTGCAATTTGCACCCCCAAACTATTGTTCAAAATCAATTCTGTACCAGGATTTTGAGATAAACAATCTGCACCCCTTAACTTTCAATCTTGATTGCAATGTGCACCCCTTGACTATTTTCTTTGATTTTATGAAGGGTAAAATAGATATTTCAGTATAAAATTTAAGTAATATAAATTTCAAATTTTCAAAATTATTTTTAAAATCGAAATCTTTTTTTAAAATTATAAAATAATAATTTTTAATATCCAAATCATACTAATAAGTAATAATTAGAATTACATTTCTTATGACAAAATATTAATTCCAAAATTTATGTTTTACTAATATTAAATTTTAAATAAATTTAACATTAACTTGAATTATATATTAAATTTAAATACAAAATTTGCTTTACAAATTTTTTTTTGAAGTTGTTATCAATGTAGCAGGAAAATTATAATTTAATACAAATATTTATTATAAAAGAATTTATTAGTATAATTTTTTAAACTTATTTGAAATTCTAAATATAATGTCATTGAAAGTTGATACGAAAGTTCCGATTTTACCTCTCATTAATTTAACAATAAAGGTTAATAATAATAAAAAATTATTAAAGGGGTGCACATTGCAATCAAGATTGAAAGTTAAGGGGTGCAGATTGTTTATCTCAAAATCCTGGTACAGAATTGATTTTGAACAATAGTTTGAGGGTGCAAATTGCAAATAACTCTAATAAATAAATTGAAAACGTCTTGATTTAGCGGTATCTCCGAAAGATTAAGAATGTAAGAGCAAAGGCAATCAATAGACTACATTTTTCTACGACGAAGATTAATGGAAATAGACCAAGAGTTAAGTAGATTGTAAGAATGAACCGGTAGTACTGTAATTTGGCTAAGATCAAGACATCTTATAATGACCTACTGTGCGTGGCACTTGTAGTAGTATAATTTAGCTAAGATCAAAACAATCATGATAAGTATATATAATTAGTTAGTGATTAATATAATGGGTGCATGTGTTGTGGAATGACAGACGGACAAGGCTTCAATGCTAGATGAGATCATCGACTATGTCAAATTCCTGCAGCTACAAGTCAAAGTATGTACATCCTCCATCCATATCTGTTTCTTCTTCTTTTTTTTGGCTTTTGTTTGGGTGTAAAGTATAAACTATTCGAAGTAAGATTAGATGGCTAAACGAAGCATAATTCAGATCAAGTACTTTTCTATTTCAATTATTAATTGTTGGGGTACTTGATATTATGGAGTTGATTATTGTTTATAAATTAATCAGGACTAGTATATATTCTCTTTGTTTCTTTTCTGTTTCAGTGTAATGGTTTCTTTTCTGTTTCAGTGTAATGGTTGGTGGGTACATAGAATTAATACAACTTTTTGATAGTACAATACTATAATGTGAGTTGTGGTGGTTGTAAAAATATAAAATCAGGTTCTGAGCATGAGCAGACTTGGTGGAGCTGGAGCTGGATCTGTTGCTCCCATGGTTGCTGATATTTCTTCAGAGGTACTGTTACTGCCATACATTGCACTCACTGCATCAGCTACACTAATTATCATCATGAATAATAATAAAATTATGAAATAGTTGTTGATAGATTCGGGGAACCAAACCAAACATATACAGTATATCCATTTGCGATAGTAAAAACTAAAGTTAAATTCAGGGATTACGACAATATTTGTAATCCACATTGTTTAACTCGAAGAACAATTGTTATCTCGATCGGTACGTATAGTTCTTTCAATCTATCGATATCTACATTCATATTTAGACAGTATCCCAACATAACATGTAAAGCATTTAGATCACAGCATTATTGGGAATATTAATCTGATCGGACAATAGGAGATGGGCAAGGTGCACATGGTTATGCATCTAATGTTTTAGTTGACTTTCACTGTGATGAGCACCATTTATGATATGGCATTCCTAGTAACTTACTCGTCGTTTATGATATAAAGTCTTGCATGTTATCGACTCTAATTAAACCCCAAAAAATCAACCTTTCCTGACAATTTGCTAATTCTTAATTCCCCGCACAGCAGCACAGACTATTGATTCATCACATATATTTGTAAACTTGTATATGTATATGTCATATACATTGTTAAGTTGTTATTAATGTAAGTTTAACGCAGATGGAACTAATTAGAATTCGAAAACAATAGAATACGACAAGAAACAGAAAGTAGAAGGATAGCATGCGGCCCTTTACTTTCCAGATTCCATATGTCGTTTTCCCTTCTGCCCTCCCCCGAATGCGCCACGTCTAACTATGTCCAACAGAAGATATGATCAATGTTTTGAAACTATGTCCATTAGGGGATAAGACCTAATTTCACTCAAGTCCCGTAAATTTCAGATCCGGCCAATGTAATTATATATGTGTCAATTCAGGGACTGATCAGGGTATATGGTCTCATAAGCTGTAGCAAATTACATGAAATTAAAAATTTATGTAATCTAATTTGGTTTCGAACTCTCGAAGTTTTATTAACGAGAAGAAGGTATGCCGTGCATAAAAGTTCTGGTGACTAAATATTGTAGATTGGCTAATCAATCTTGTTTTTTTCCTGGTAGGGTGGAGGGGACTGCATACAATCAAACGGAGGTGGTGGGGCAAGTAGGAACGCTAACGGAACACAGACGGCCGCAGCATCATCGTCATCGAATAACAATAACAATGAGACGATGAAGGTGACAGAGCACCAGGTAGCAAAACTGATGGAAGAAGACATGGGTTCAGCCATGCAGTACTTACAAGGAAAGGGACTCTGCCTAATGCCTATCTCCCTCGCCACCGCAATCTCCACCTCCACCACCGCCACCACAAGGTCCCACCACCCACTACGACCTTCCACTAACGGAGCTGGTGGACCCACCTCCCCTAGCCTATCTGTCTTGTCCGTACAGTCAGCTACCAGGGGTGTTAACGGAGTTAACAATGACAACACATCCGTTTCTAAGCCGTGAAAACACGTCGTTGACTCATCCCTTTCAACTTTCTGATCAAAGACATTCATGCACGTCTGTAGTTCCAATTTCATTGTCAACTTTTGTTTACTTGCTTTTTCTTATCTTGTACTCGCTCTGTCCCATTCATTTGTTTACACTTTCCTTTTTGGGATGTCCCATCCAATTCTTTACATTTCAAAACTTTCCTAAAATAGTAAAGTTTTATAATATAAAAATCAACCACATCCACTACTTTAATCCACTAACTCATTTTATACATTATATAGTGATGGGTCCCACCACTTTACTATTTTTTTTACTTCTCTCCTCCTCCTTTACATTTTTCCTTGGTCTCCGTGCTCAAACCAAATATAAACATTTGGTTGGGACGGAGGGAGTAATTGTTAATGGAGTTCTTGTATGTATGTATACTTTGACTCTTTTAAAGACTTCCAAACTTTTACGGCTAAGCTAACAACAATAACACTTTATCTTAGTATTATGATTAACCTTTTGTTATCTGCTAACAATTAACAAACAGGTAAATTTTACTTAGAAATAAGACTTCGTTGTTTATTTCTGTAAGTAAAAAAAGACTTGCGAATTGCTCAAAAAGTTTTGTGCTAAGGGAAATGTTATTTTCAGAGCTGTTTTTTTATTTCCATAGCAATATTTGTAGCATATGTTCCTTGCATTCACAAAGTGTTGCATATTGTAATACAATATGCTTCAAATAGCTCTGAAAATTAAAAAAAACGGTTCTAGAAATAACATTTCCCTTTGTGCAATGGATATTTTTTAAAAACTTTCATATATAGCAGAATTTTAGTTCGTTTGCTCTGATGCTAGTCCAGTTTGGGTCCAATCTAAAGTATTTACATTCTCGGTTCAAAATGCGTGCGAAAATACTATGCCCCCATGTAAGAGTATTTTCTACGAAAGATTAAGAATGTAAGAGCAAAGGCAATCAATAGACTACATTTTTCTACGACGAAGATTAATGGAAATAGACCAAGAGTTAAGTAGATTGTAAGAATGAACCGGTAGTACTGTAATTTGGCTAAGATCAAGACATCTTATAATGACCTACTGTGCGTGGCACTTGTAGTAGTATAATTTAGCTAAGATCAAAACAATCATGATAAGTATATATAATTAGTTAGTGATTAATATAATGGGTGCATGTGTTGTGGAATGACAGACGGACAAGGCTTCAATGCTAGATGAGATCATCGACTATGTCAAATTCCTGCAGCTACAAGTCAAAGTATGTACATCCTCCATCCATATCTGTTTCTTCTTCTTTTTTTTGGCTTTTGTTTGGGTGTAAAGTATAAACTATTCGAAGTAAGATTAGATGGCTAAACGAAGCATAATTCAGATCAAGTACTTTTCTATTTCAATTATTAATTGTTGGGGTACTTGATATTATGGAGTTGATTATTGTTTATAAATTAATCAGGACTAGTATATATTCTCTTTGTTTCTTTTCTGTTTCAGTGTAATGGTTTCTTTTCTGTTTCAGTGTAATGGTTGGTGGGTACATAGAATTAATACAACTTTTTGATAGTACAATACTATAATGTGAGTTGTGGTGGTTGTAAAAATATAAAATCAGGTTCTGAGCATGAGCAGACTTGGTGGAGCTGGAGCTGGATCTGTTGCTCCCATGGTTGCTGATATTTCTTCAGAGGTACTGTTACTGCCATACATTGCACTCACTGCATCAGCTACACTAATTATCATCATGAATAATAATAAAATTATGAAATAGTTGTTGATAGATTCGGGGAACCAAACCAAACATATACAGTATATCCATTTGCGATAGTAAAAACTAAAGTTAAATTCAGGGATTACGACAATATTTGTAATCCACATTGTTTAACTCGAAGAACAATTGTTATCTCGATCGGTACGTATAGTTCTTTCAATCTATCGATATCTACATTCATATTTAGACAGTATCCCAACATAACATGTAAAGCATTTAGATCACAGCATTATTGGGAATATTAATCTGATCGGACAATAGGAGATGGGCAAGGTGCACATGGTTATGCATCTAATGTTTTAGTTGACTTTCACTGTGATGAGCACCATTTATGATATGGCATTCCTAGTAACTTACTCGTCGTTTATGATATAAAGTCTTGCATGTTATCGACTCTAATTAAACCCCAAAAAATCAACCTTTCCTGACAATTTGCTAATTCTTAATTCCCCGCACAGCAGCACAGACTATTGATTCATCACATATATTTGTAAACTTGTATATGTATATGTCATATACATTGTTAAGTTGTTATTAATGTAAGTTTAACGCAGATGGAACTAATTAGAATTCGAAAACAATAGAATACGACAAGAAACAGAAAGTAGAAGGATAGCATGCGGCCCTTTACTTTCCAGATTCCATATGTCGTTTTCCCTTCTGCCCTCCCCCGAATGCGCCACGTCTAACTATGTCCAACAGAAGATATGATCAATGTTTTGAAACTATGTCCATTAGGGGATAAGACCTAATTTCACTCAAGTCCCGTAAATTTCAGATCCGGCCAATGTAATTATATATGTGTCAATTCAGGGACTGATCAGGGTATATGGTCTCATAAGCTGTAGCAAATTACATGAAATTAAAAATTTATGTAATCTAATTTGGTTTCGAACTCTCGAAGTTTTATTAACGAGAAGAAGGTATGCCGTGCATAAAAGTTCTGGTGACTAAATATTGTAGATTGGCTAATCAATCTTGTTTTTTTCCTGGTAGGGTGGAGGGGACTGCATACAATCAAACGGAGGTGGTGGGGCAAGTAGGAACGCTAACGGAACACAGACGGCCGCAGCATCATCGTCATCGAATAACAATAACAATGAGACGATGAAGGTGACAGAGCACCAGGTAGCAAAACTGATGGAAGAAGACATGGGTTCAGCCATGCAGTACTTACAAGGAAAGGGACTCTGCCTAATGCCTATCTCCCTCGCCACCGCAATCTCCACCTCCACCACCGCCACCACAAGGTCCCACCACCCACTACGACCTTCCACTAACGGAGCTGGTGGACCCACCTCCCCTAGCCTATCTGTCTTGTCCGTACAGTCAGCTACCAGGGGTGTTAACGGAGTTAACAATGACAACACATCCGTTTCTAAGCCGTGAAAACACGTCGTTGACTCATCCCTTTCAACTTTCTGATCAAAGACATTCATGCACGTCTGTAGTTCCAATTTCATTGTCAACTTTTGTTTACTTGCTTTTTCTTATCTTGTACTCGCTCTGTCCCATTCATTTGTTTACACTTTCCTTTTTGGGATGTCCCATCCAATTCTTTACATTTCAAAACTTTCCTAAAATAGTAAAGTTTTATAATATAAAAATCAACCACATCCACTACTTTAATCCACTAACTCATTTTATACATTATATAGTGATGGGTCCCACCACTTTACTATTTTTTTTACTTCTCTCCTCCTCCTTTACATTTTTCCTTGGTCTCCGTGCTCAAACCAAATATAAACATTTGGTTGGGACGGAGGGAGTAATTGTTAATGGAGTTCTTGTATGTATGTATACTTTGACTCTTTTAAAGACTTCCAAACTTTTACGGCTAAGCTAACAACAATAACACTTTATCTTAGTATTATGATTAACCTTTTGTTATCTGCTAACAATTAACAAACAGGTAAATTTTACTTAGAAATAAGACTTCGTTGTTTATTTCTGTAAGTAAAAAAAGACTTGCGAATTGCTCAAAAAGTTTTGTGCTAAGGGAAATGTTATTTTCAGAGCTGTTTTTTTATTTCCATAGCAATATTTGTAGCATATGTTCCTTGCATTCACAAAGTGTTGCATATTGTAATACAATATGCTTCAAATAGCTCTGAAAATTAAAAAAAACGGTTCTAGAAATAACATTTCCCTTTGTGCAATGGATATTTTTTAAAAACTTTCATATATAGCAGAATTTTAGTTCGTTTGCTCTGATGCTAGTCCAGTTTGGGTCCAATCTAAAGTATTTACATTCTCGGTTCAAAATGCGTGCGAAAATACTATGCCCCCACATGAAAACGACAAATAAGGGAATCCATGATTGTGCATCATGTTTCTATCCAGTGACGGACCTAGAACATAATGCGAAGGGGGTCCAAAAATCTAAAAAAATTCGAACTGCGCGGAGCGCGGATTTTTTTCCCACTAAATCATGCAAAAAATGAAAAATTTTCACTGAAATCATACAAAAATGGATATAAAAGAAGATAAATAAACCATCTAGGAGGGGTCAGGACAAGTAAATGATAGGGCATACATAGAATTTTCAAATTTTTTTAAAAATTTCCCAAATCTAAGAGGGGCCAGGGACCCCCCGGTCCGTCCATGTTCCTATCACGTGCTGACATGATCTTGACACATATCACATTATCTCGGTGGGGATTATCTGTTCCTTCCAAGTGTCCTGCATACCTAGGATACAATGCTCACAATTACCAATTCCCAAATGCTAATTCTTGACCTGTAAATAGATGAAGGAATCGAAGAAAGGTTTAGGGATCACTTTACATTCTATACACACCCCTGTGCACACCTTCCATGTTTCGATACTTTACTTTAATCCTTTTTTTTTAAAACTACTTTACTTTAATCCTTGAATTCCTATATTCCAAAGCCCCTTCTTGCTCTTGCCGGAGGTGTCACAACTCACGAGGCTCAAATCCCTCTTCGGTGTTATTTTGCAAATACCCAGCCACCAGCGAGCATGGGAAGCACACTTTCGGGATCTGGAATTATATATATATATATATGATTTTGCTCAAATACATATTTAAACGTAAAATAGAAATATATATATGTCGGAGTTACATATATTTATTTATTTTGTGAGTAATGATAAAAGGAGTTACAAATTATGATATCAATGATATTGATTAGAGAATAAAAATTTTTGAGTCAATTACATTTTATGGCGTGGAGGCGTGAGAGGCTTGGGCCATACATAAAAGATAATATCCTACAAGAAAAAGCACTAGAATATTAGAATATTAGAGCTTGTTCATTCTCTTTCCGCATAAAATATTACTCCTTCTATCCCCCTTGGTTCTTTACCTTGGGGGACGTAATTGTGGCATGAATTTTAAGCTGCATTTTGTGAATATTTTTGTAATTTATTTTTAAAATATTCTTTTTTTGTATAAAAATAGAATTGTTCTATTTTTTACAAAAAAAAAGAAAATTTTAAAAATAAGTTATGGAACTATATTTTTTAGGAGCCTTAAAATGCGTGTCAAACCGTGAAAAAAAACTGTAAAAAAATGAGAGGGACGGGGGAGTATAACTTATTTTCAGATTGTTTGGCAAATATTACTCGAAAATAAATTCCATGCTGAGCAAGTGTGCATGTATAAAGTTTAACTGGTTAACTCAGAGCCCACTGCAATTCCAGTCGGCGGGGAAAAAGGTCAGAACCCATATGATCTTATAACTAGTGAAATAACATATTTTTATGGGTTTCCCTCGGCCCAACTACACATGTATATTTTTATTTTTTTTTTGGCTGCAACAAATAAATCTCCTTTTCATATTTTCTGGATATAAATTAAAGATACAAAAGTCTGAAAGTCTATTACTATATATTAAACATCAATATAAGGACAAAAAGTTCCATTTCAATAACGGTGAAATTACTATTTTGCCCCTATTTGTTGAAAATTAACAAAAATGCCATCTTTTTAGTATTTATATAAAAATTAGTTAAAAATATGTTAATGTTGAAAATCGAACCCTTGACCTTCCACTCTTAAACTCATGCCATAACCATTATGCTACACTTAATTTTGAATATGTTTTAAAAATCTTAACAGATAAACCACATCATCTCCTTTTGTCCCATTTTTTTTATTTGAACTATATATTAAATCTCAATACAATTGCAAAAAGTGCCCATAAATTGGTTGTAAAATTACTATTTCACCCTCATTTTTTGGAAATAACAGTTGTGCCACCCCTTTAAAATCCATGTAAAAATTGGAAGAATTTGTGTTAGGTTTCGGAGACGAGTCACCAATTGGTGCCACTACAACACTTTCCCATTTTTTTGCATATGCAATCTCGTTGTAAGAAGTTCATCATACAGCCACTACATTACTTTTCGCGTTTTCTTAAAAATCTTATAAGATATCACGTCATTTTCAATTAAATTATTTTCATTTTTGTTTTCGCTTTTGAGTTAATAAATGTTAGTTTACATTATTTATATAATTCCACTATTTCAGTTTTCATAGTTTTATTTATCTATATACTCAATCATCTTATAAATTTTAATACACCTATATGTTTTCGATTAAATATATATTAAATATATTATTTATAATTCATATATTTATATTATATTATTTCTCTGAACATACTTTATTTGAATTAGTTGATAATGTATACCTAAAAAATAATATTAAAATTTGATCAAATATAAGAAATATAGTATATGCAATGTATTTCATTATTCATTACTTCGATAATTTTAAATTAAGAAAATTAGTTTTAAATTTATTTTTAAATTATACAATAATCATGTTTATACATTATCACATTCGTTTCTTAAAAAAAAAAATCAAAATGTACACTACACTCTCTTTGTCATTATCACGGTTCTAAAACTTCCCGATTTAGCCGATTAATCCCCGATTAATCCTATGTAAGGTAATCAACGGATTCGATTTTTGAAATCCGATTAATCTTGTGAATTTATTTAAACTGATATGTTTAATTGTAAATTATACTAATATATTAAATATTATTATAATGTCCGATTAATACTTCCGACTAATCCCCGATTACCCGATAAATCTTAAATCAGTACCTCAACCGATTTATACCGATTATCGATTTTTACAACCAACTCATTGTAAATGATTAACATGAAAAATAAAATGTTAAGATAAAATTCTTAGTTATACATGAATGTTACTAAGTCTGGATTAAAAAAAAATCACAAACATTTATTTCTATGTATACATTAAATTATTGAAATAAAATACAATTTAGCTGAAAAAAAGTTTTTTTGGTTAACCATATATATTCAAGTTTACATATATCCTCCGACAAAAAAAAAGTTTACATATATCCTGAAATAATGTGATTGTTTAGCGAAATATTACGTAATACCTAATCTCTTTTTGGATATAATATTAAAAATATATCTAACATAATATGCTTTTTCCAGGTTGATCTGATGTAGAATGATATGAACTATAATTTTATTATTTTTTTACATGCCCATTTTTTCAAATTCTTCTTTGCAACCTCAGTCTATCTCTTATAGGGATTTTGTTTTATAGGTTCATGACCTGTGTGAGAACATTGCATCATAGACTTGCAATAGAGATGACATTAACATAAGCAAAATCTTATAAGATAAATCTCGCCATTTTCACGTAACATATTTTAATGAGTATGATACCCCTTGCAGCTAATTTTGCACGGTTGTAATCGTGTTGATATGGAAAGCAATGCCTATCACAATGGAAAGATAAAGATTATCATCTTACTCTCTCAAATTTATTATTACACGATCCCCGTTCATAACTCAAAATTGTACATCATACTCAACAATATTATTGTTGGCATTTATATATAGTCCTAATTGGCATTCACTATTAACACATATCACTACTCATATTACAATTTCATAATTACGAGTTTTCAGTCTAAAAATTATTAAGTCAACCGCTACCTACTTCTTTAGAACAAAATTAGAGACATTTACGTAGAGGCTCGTGCCTTGCACATGCTGTTACGTTAGTTTATATAATTTAAATGACATAATTTATTTTCAGTTGAATTTGAACTCTGAAGCGATTAGCTATTGACTAGTATGCTACAATATTTTTTTGTATAAAGGTACTTTTAAATTTGAAATTTCAAGCTCAGACTGAATGTATCTCTAAAATATGCACTCTAAAATTGAAATAAATCATTTTATCAAACAAAAAGGTATAATTTGATCGGAGTTCAATTTTAGTAAATTAAAAAAATGTATAAAATGACAATGATTCTAATTTTATATCGTAAGTTAATTAAGAGAGAGAAAAACTATCAAATAGTGTTATAACCAACTTTAACTATATATTGGAAGAGTAATGCTAGGTGTACATAATTGGCAACATAATTTTTGCATAAAATAAGTAAATTTTTATTGGTTGATATTAATGTGAATGCAGGACCCATTAAATTATAATCAATCAAATTAAAATACCTATCATTTTGTGAAATTTTATGTAACTCTAGCATTTTTCATAGGAATATGTTTGGACAAAATTGATATTCTATTTGTATGGATACTATGGAGTTTCTTATAAACAAATAAATATCCAACTAGTAAAATTGTATCTCATATAGAATATACTCATCAATATATATATATATATATATATATATATATATATATATATATATATATATATATATATATATATATAAAGGAGGATACGCGGACGCTTAGGTGGCGCTCTAAAATTGTCTCAATCTATTTTAATCTATTTTTCTAATTTTTTAGAATTTTAGGATTTTAAATACTAATAAATATAAAAATATCTTTTACTCCCTCCGTCCCAATGAATTATATACATTGGGGACGGGGGCGTGACACGCATTTTAAGGCTCCTAACTTCTATAGTTACATAACTTACTTTTAAAATTTTCTTTTTTTTTTGTATAAAAATTGAACAATCCTATTTTTATACAAAAAAAAATTAAAAAAAATAAGTTATGGAATTATACTAGTTATGCACCTTAAAATGCGTGTCAGACACTCTAAAAAAAAACGTATAGAAATGAAAGGGACATGGGGAGTAACATATTAGAAGTAGAATATGTGTTCGAATTTATAGAGGAGAAGATTTCGAATTCGAATTTATAGGGAATACATATAATTAGAAGTTATATTAGAAGTAGAATAGGTATTTATAAGGCATATGATTAAAAGTTCAATCTGAAGTAGAATAGGAGTTCGTATTAGAAGTAGAATAGGTATTTATAAGGCACATGATTAAAAGTTATATTGGAAGTCGAATCGGAGTTCGAATTTATAGTGAATAAGAGTTTGAATTTATTGAAAAGATCGTCTCGATATATTTTTCTAATGTTTTAGAATTCTAGGATTTTAAATACTATAAATATAAAAATATCTTTTAACATATTAGAAGTAGAATAAGTGTTCGAATCTATAGAGGATAAGAATTCGAATTTGAATTTATAGGGAAGACATATAATTAGAAGTTCTATTAGAAGTATGATATGTATTTATAAGACATATGATTAAAAGTTCTATTTGAAGTATAATAGGAGTTCGTATTAGAAGTAGAATATGTATTTATAAACCATATGATTAAAAGTTCTATTGTAAGTAGAATAGGAGTTCGAATTTATAGTGAATAAGAGTTCAAATTTATTGAAAAAACAATTAAATGTTCTATTGGAAGTAGAATAAGTATTTGAATATATAAAGGGGACATATAATTAAATATTTTATTGGAAGTTAAATACTAACAAGTAGAATATCTTTTAACATATTAGATCTCTTTTAACATATTAGATCCAGAATAGGTGTTCGAATTTATTGAGGAGAAGAGTTCGAATTTATACTGTAATAACCAGGAATTTTCGAATAATCACTACAAGAAAACAGTCAATAGACATCACACTTTAGACATCAATCGTAAATGCCGCTGATGTTAAAAGTTGTAATAACATCATCCCGCATTAAACTGATGTCTACGTTATTCGTAGACATCACTGTTTTTAAAACTGATGTCTAAAGTCACTCTTTAAAAAATGAAAAAACGCGCCCTTGATTTTGTTTCCCCCCTTAGCAAAAATTTCACCCCCTAAATCAAAATTTCCCCCCCCTTAACCAAATATTCCCCCCGCCTACAATTATTCCCCCTTTACAAATTAAATCACAAAACATAAAAAATAAAAACTCAAACTCTCAGATACTCTCATTCACTCACTCTCTCTCTCTCTCTCTATCTCTCTCTCTCTCCCTCTCCCTCTTTCGCGACTGAATCTCGATCTCTCACCTCCACCACCACTCAGTGCTACCTCTATTTACCACGACCACCTACTCACCTCCGTCCGGCTTGCTGCTCACCTTTGCTCGTCTCTCTTTGCTGCTGTTGTACTCACCTTTGTCGAAATTGGTAAGAATATTTGGGTCTCCTCCAGCCTTTACACGAATATCTCCTCTACGATTTCTAGGGTCTATCTTCTGTATTGAAATTGATGAGCTTCAATTTGGGGGTTTTTTAAATCAAAACCCTAATTTCTTAATTTGGGATTTTTTAAATTAAAACCATAATTTCTTAAATTGTGTGTTTTTATTTACTTGGATGTATTACCCTAATTATTTTGAATTTATTTTTTTACAGGACCTCATTCACTTGGTTTTGGTTCTCTATCACTTGGTTGTGGTTGTGGCTGGTATGTTTTTCTTGTATCTATAATTGTTTTCATGTATGTGTATTATGTTTGTTTATGTGTTTTTAGTGTAATTCTTGAAAGCCCTTTTTGTTATATGCTTTTTGGGTGATGAATTGTTGAGTATTGTTGGAATTTTTGTGATGTTTTGCAGGGGATTAGTTATGCAAAACTTGGAATTTGCCACCCTTAATTGGACATTGTAAGTCTCATTTAACTCTTTTTGTACTAATTAATTTTCGTTAGTTTTTGTTTAGCAGTGTTAAATTTTGGTAATTACTGAAGTAATTGATTCTAATGCTGGATTCTTGATTTTTAGTGATTGTTAATCAATTAATTTAATGCTATTTCTTGATTTTGATTTTAGTTCACTTGTAGTTTAGCTTCTATTCTTATCAGGTTCTAATTTCTTAGGTAGATAATTTTGAAAAATGGGTTCGTGAGACAAATTCAGAATAATGCGTCCAAATACCACGAACAAATTTGGTGTTGTCCTTGATGACTTTGGCTTGGAAACAATGCTGGACAAGTTAATGGATGATTTTATACAACCTATATCTAGAGGTGATAATTTATATAGCATATGATTTTATGGAGCTTGATTTTCGAATATTGCTAGCATTTTTAAGCAGCATTTTGATGACTTCTGCCCTTCCAGTAGGGTATATATTTGATTTTTTTGTCTCTGAAACTATTAGTTACTGTCATTCTGTATAGATTTCTCTGCTTCCTGGATGCACTTTGGGAAAACTCTTAGAGCAAATACTTTCAGAGGACATGTCAACGGGTGTTCTATTTTGTTCCAACTAAATTAAATTGTTCTTCTCGTTAACTGCTTGAAAATTTATTTATTGTCTTCTATGAGGGGGTACATGAATATCCGTTTCTCTATGCTCGCATGCTTTCAACTGTTGTTAACTTCTCAACTGTGGTAAGCATCTTAATCTATTATGGCATGGAAGTCAATTTGTATAGTGGAACTCTTTCTTAATTTTCTGAACATTGTTCAGATCAATAATGAAATTGTTGAGCAGTTCCTTTATGCCCTATTAAGACAATCGGCTATGCCACTATTAAGACAATCGGCATGGATGTGTAAGTGTCTATCTCAATACTCTATTTTGTTAGACAGCAAGTGCTTCGAATCTTCATACTTTAATGATATCCTTGTAGGCCCCCACCTGTCAAAGTAGGTGCTTGTCGAGCACTTACACAGCTATTGCCTGATGCAAACATTGGAACTATTCTGCCTCATTTCATGAATTTATTTTCGTTGCTTATAGATCTTCTTAAGCAGGTTAGTATGGCTCCTTAATAAAGCTGTTTTTAATTTTTATCTTGATGTTTGCGATAATGATTGGAGTGTTGCTCTGCTTCCTAGGCATCTGATGAAACAATGCATCTGGTACTTGAGACACTGCAAGTAGTAGTGGAGGCAGGTCGGTATTTGATATTATTATCTTTCCTTGTTTATATTGCCTTATATTTTGCAGCACGAGTCGTTAGCTAATCACCATTACTTGCTCTTTACCCTTTTCTATCGTTCTTTACTTAATTGTAGGCCATGAGTCAACAGAGTTCCTATCAATAAAGCCACTTATCTCTCCTGTCATCCTTGGCATGTGGGCTTTGCATGTTTCAGACCCCTTCGTGAGCATTGATGCTCTTGAGATACTACAGGTAATCATATTTGAGTATGGTTGATAACATCAGTGTAAGTTTTAAATATCCCCTCGGTCCCTCTTACTTGCCACTTCACTATTTCGTGCTTTAAAATTTACAGGAAAGTATTTACACTATCTGTTGCATCATGGCTCATAGTTATAGTTTATAATGAAAACCCAACTGAAATGTCTATTTAAAAAGGAAAATACATGCCGGAACCTCCCATTTTTGAATAGCAATTCTATAAGCGCGTCTTTGAGATATAGATTTAGATCTGTGAGCAACCTCTTGGCAAAATATGGATATGAAGCAGCAAGTACTTTAAAATTATGATCAGCGTAAAGGGCTAAACCTTCCAAAACAGTCAGCGATCTTAAAATCAATGCATAGTAAGCTGGAACTGAAAAAAAAAGTCCAATTAAAGAAGCAATGTCAGCAACACTATAGATTATATACTATTGAGCTTAAGAATGTCTATGCACAACTATCTAATTTCTGGTTTAGGAGAAGCAATTACTGCAGTTCTTTTGAGAAGTTTATCTTGCATTTTCCTAATGGCAAAGACATGTTACTACAATTATTATTAACCAATCAAATGAAAATGAAACAGGTTACAGGTTACAGGTTATTATTAACCAATCAAATGAAAATGAAACAGGTTACAGGTTAAGTGGATCCATACTTTTTTCATGTTGCACACATACAATGTGTCTAGGTGCTAAGATGTCACTGAGTATTCTGTAGACATATTCGGTAGATGTTTCAGATATGTTTAACATTAATGGTTCTGGTGTATCTCGAGTGCTATCAAGTTATTAGAGAATTCACTTCTGTTGTCTTGCTTGCAGGATCTGTGCGAATTCCTGCTGCTCTATGTGGTGTAGTAGGTTTTAAGCCAACTTTTGGACGTGTATAACATGCTGGATGAGTAGCCATTTTTCCTACTGTGATGCTTTGGATTTGGCTAGCTAATTCTTTAGATATAGTAGATTCGTTTGGATATTTTGTAAATGACAAATTGAATAGTTGTGGTTATAAGATGAATGTTGTTTTGGATTAAGGTATCGATGTTTGAATATTATGTAAATGTTTGGTATGAATGTTGTCAATGACAAATTGAGTAATTAAATAACAAATATTTATTAAAAAATAATACAAGATGATGTCTAAGAGAACAATATAAATCAATTTTTTTCTTAAAAAATTGATGTTTATAAGTAAATTAGACATCAGTATAGGGTATGATGTCTAAGAGAACAATATAAATCAATTTTTTTTTTTGAAAAAACTGATGTTTATAAGTACATTACACATCAGTATAGGATGATGTCTAATATAACAATAGACATCACTTTATTTGCTAAAATTATGATGTCTAATATCCAAATAGACATCTTTTCCAAAAAAAGAAAGTGATGTGCATGTGAAAAGTAACTTAGTTTATTATATGTTTTCTAGAATATAATGCATGCAAGTTGTTTATAAAATTAATTATATCAAACCTATTTTGTAAAACAACTGATGTGTATTGAATGAAATATCGATGTCTATGTTAGCACAGACATCAGTTTCTGACTGATGTCTAGAATAGACATCTCCTACCTAGACATCACATGCAAAATAACATAGACATCGGCCAGAAACTGATGTCTATTGACCCTTTTCTTGTAGTGAATTTTTACTACCCGATATTTTCGAATAAGTTATATTGTGATATTGATGTTATAACTTTTATTTTATTTTTAGGATTTGGTTTTTATGGATAAACATTTTCATACAAGTAAAATATATAAAAGTTGGGATTTCGGTTTCAACGAGAGAGCGGCTCAATAGAAAGAACCGTATTTAACGAAAAAGCGGTTCGTTAGAGAAGATCGTGTTAATTATTAAAATTTAATATTGATGATATAATAGAATATTAATATTTTTTTTATTTTTTTAGATGCCATTAATCTATTTTTCTAAATTTTTAGAATTTTAGGATTTTAAATATTAATAGCTAAAAACTATCTTTTTTTTTTTTGCTAAAAACTATCTTTTAACATACTAGAAGTAAAATAGGTGTTTAAATTCACATAGAAAAAGGATTTGAATTCATAGGGAAGACATATCATTAAAAACTTTGATTTGAAGTAGAATTGGTGTTATAAGACATATAATTAAAAATTTTATTGGAATTAAAATTTTAAATTTATAGAAAATATATAATTAAAAAAGTATTGGAAGTAGAAAAGGTGTTTGAAGATATAGAGAATATATAAAATAATTTTTTGAATGGATTTAGAATATGAGGACTGTAGAGACATCTTATTTGTTTTTTCAGAAATCCTTTATTTTAATTTCTTATACAAGTTAATTATATTTACATTAGGAAAATATATCCATAAATTCAATATTATTCTCTTAACAAAAATTCTTTGTATTTAAAAAGAAAAAGAAATATGGGTTAACATAATAGAAAGACATTCTGATGCGGAATCTGTAAATAAATATAGGAATATCTCTAATATACATAAAAAAAAGATGTATTTTCATTTTTTAAAACTCCATAAATATTAGAAAGTTTAAAAAAACGTAAAAATTGTAATTTACTCTTTTTTAAGATTTTAATTTTTAAGGAAAAAAGATAAGTATCATTAATAATAATTTATAATGAAGTTAGAATTTCGGTTCCAAATGAGAGCGGCTCGAAACGTATTTAACGGAAAGACGACGCCACTAGAAAATATTGTAATAGCTATAAGAATTTGATATTGATGTTATAATTTTTTTTTTATTTTTAGGTTTCAATTTTTATGGATAAAAATCATTATATAAGTTTTTATTATATATGTTAAAGTTGGGATTTTAGTTTTGACGAGAGAATGGTTAAATAAAAAGAATCGTGTTTAATGAGAAAGCAGTTCATTAGAAAAAATTATGTAACTATTAAAATTTATATTAAATTTATTTTAATAAAAAGTTATAACGTCTCCGCGAAGCGCGGCTTTATCGATTAGCTTGATAAATGATATGATAATTGAAGAGTATTACACAGTGCGATATGTAATTAATTGATTATTGATGAGTATTAACAAAAACTATTGATGAGTGAGTTTAAAAAAAAAACTATTGATGAGTATTAACAAAAAATATACAATGTTCTGCCCACAAATGCATATCTTGAACGCCTTTTGTACCTATAAAATTAAGTACACTCACACTCAGTCACTCACCATTGTTTTCTAGTCGTTCTTTGGGCCGAGCTCAACCTCAAACTCGTTTATTAGGGTTCGATTCTATTTGAACTTGTATATGAGTTAAGATCAAATACAATTTTGAACTCGTTTAAATTTAACTCATCAATTCATTATTTAAGTTGAGCTCCGATAAAGATTTGAGCTCGCTTAAATTAGACGAGCGATTTGATTCATTGGATGATCCACATCTCAGGGTCAGGCGCCGATATTCGAATTCGTTTATTAGCTATTCGACTCGATTCAGCTAAAATTACAATATTATATATTTTCTTTTAAGACAAGTATTGAATCCTTGACCTCCCCTAAACCATATTAATTTCTCATTTTCGTTATTATTTCTAAGAAAAAAAGATGATGAACTAATTCACCCAAACTACAAGTTCGACATCTTTATGAGACATGCTTTAAGTTAGATAAACATAGACTTAATTGCACTTTGCACCCTATACTTAGGCGAAAATTCACTTTGGTGCCTATTATTCAAATAATTGCAATTTGCATTCCGATTGTTTCAATCCCGCTACAATTTGCACCCTGTTGTGCCCAAAATCTCTATGGGCTAGATTTAGGCCCATTGGGCTTAAGGATCCAATCCGTATTATTAATATGGGTTATGATTGAGGTCCCTTAAGTTAAATGGGGCTAAATAGCACGTGAAATAGATCTGGACAGGTTCAGCTTCCCGAGAGACAGCTTCCTGCAGACAGCTTCCCGAGAAACAGGTTCCTGCAGACAGGTTCCTGAGAGACAGCTTCCTGTGCGAAAATAGATTTATTCCAGCAGATTTATAGTACGATAAAGCCTCCTATTCTTTAGGAGCAAGTCATGAACATCAACTCCTTATTGGAATGTATTCCTTGGGCGCAGATGATCCTTGAATACACCTAATAGGACGAGAACTTGTAAACATACTCCTAGTCGGACTAGAACTAGAGTTCTATTCGACTTAGGTTGCCTATTCGTGGCTGAAATCTGGAGAAAAGGAGGTCCCCACGAATTAGGAACCTAGAATATTGCTGCCTAACCAGACTTCTAGTCTAAAAAGAACTACGTGAACTTGATCCCTATATAAGCAAGGGGTACGTAGGCACCTTGAGAACATGTTTTTACAAGCCTTGCGAGACACCTATGAGATTCTTGCTAACACGGTTGCAAGCCTCACAATACACCTACGAGATTCTTGAGAACACACGACACAAGCCTCAAAGGAACTCGCGAGATTCTTGTAAACGCTCTCGAGCTCAGTTCAACCCCTACAAAAAATCTCCATTCTCCATAGATTAGTTGATCGTTAGCCTTTACAACTCACCATAAACCTCTCAAAAGTTGTTACGATATCCACTCATCAACATTCCAAGAAAACTAGAAAAAATAGGTTAGTAATACGAGCTGAAGAGCTCACATATAAGTGATGCATGTATGCAAGTATGAATGATTATCTACATTATATATGTTGCTACCTTCTCAAGTGGCATATCAATTATCTACTTGACTGATTCAACTAACACGTTCGAGATCATAAACTAAGCATATATGTTACTTAAACTGTAAACCTATAGGGCATGATAACATCCTAAGTACAAGTTCACATAAATTTCATTTCTAAAGATCATGCAATATATGCATTAAAAGCTACATGTATCTACGCATGACAGAATATAAGCTCTCATTAACAGGAAATGTGCATGATAGTTAAGGATATAAAGGCATGAAAATAGAACTTATCTGTGCTTCATTGTGCCGGTTTAGATCGAGATTCTGTTATTGAACCTGGAAGATGGAAGCTCTTCTCTGTACAAGCTTACACAGTGGAATTGAGGTACCCCCCGAGCCGTCATGACGCGTGAACCTCCTATAGCTTGTTGAAGCGGCTGGCTGAAAACTGCTTGTTTTGGCTGAATATCACTGAACGTGGAAGCTGTAGCTACAAACTGCGGGTTGGAAATGGGAAGTTGGAAGCTGCTTTATCAAGAACTTATTAATAGTACGGTACCTGTTTCGATCATATACAAGCTTTATAAAATGAGAGTATTCATCTATGTATCACTTTGATGAGGGCACAAGGCGAATCCAATTGAGCTCTAGGTGAATCGTGGGAAGGGCACTTAGAGAATTCAATTGGGCGCTAAGTAAATCCTTAGTAGGGCATAAGATGAAACCAGTTGAGCTTTAAGTGAATCCTGAGAAGGGCACTTGAAGAATTTGACTGGGCATCAAATGAATCCTTTTGGCTTTAGGGAGCACAAAGTGAATCCATCCGGGCTCTAGGTGAATCATGGCAAGAGCACGAAGAGAATCCGGTTGGGCACTAAGTGAATTTCTTTGTGGCATCAATTGAATCCTTATAGGCTCTAAGTGAATCCTGAAGAGGGCACAAAGAGAATCTATAGGGCACATGATGAATCATTTCAAACTCTAGGGGCACCAAGTGAATCCGTAAGGGCACAAGGTGAATCCCTTCAAATGTTAGGGGCACCAAGTGAATCCGTACGGGCACAAGGTGAATCCCTTTAAAGGCTTTTCCAGTACAAGCGAACTCTAGGTTAGGTTACCCATGCTTAGGTTCCCAAAACCCTTAACTAGGTGCCCACATGCTTATGGAACTTTTGAATGTGTGCCTACGATTCATAGGGCTTTTCGAGATGAATCTTTCATACTTGCAAGTCTTTTCTGGCTATCGAGTGCATGTAGCTGACAGGGCTTTTCTAGGTGAATTTTTCTGGGCTCTATGCAAATCCTTGTAAGGGCATAAGGTGAATCCAACTGGTTGTTTATATGAACCTCTGCTTAGGACAAAAACTGAAACCAATTGGGCACCAAATGAATCCCTAAAAGGGTACAAAGAGAATCCATTAGGATACCAAACAAATGCGCATGGATGCATGAAGCACCAAGTGAATCCTTTTGGGCTCTAAGTGAACCTATACGGGCACATAGAGAATCCATAAGGGCACTAGGTCAATACATGGATATGCTTAGGGAACCTGGTGAGTCCTTCTAGGCTCTAAGTGAATCCTTGAATGGAGCACAAAGAGAATCCAGAAAGGGACCATGAGACAGATTGTTTCCAGTATCATATATGAAGACGAAACGCAGAGAAATGAGCACTAGCTGAGAAGATAGTCAACAGATTATGAGTATCAAGACGTTCTTGATGAACCAGTAGCTGAGCAGATTACGAATGGACCAGGTTCCTCCCCGCGGAAGAGCCCGAGTCAGCCTAGCAGCAACAATGAGGATAGAAAGAAGTACATGGGAACCACAGAAAGGCTCCCTAGACTAACAAATTTGTTATTTGTGCAGGTACAGTTTCCTGTAGAGAGGTTCCTGAGAACCAGGTTCCGAGACGTAGGTTCCTGAGCATAGATAGCAGAAAGATCTAGAAGCCATCCAGACAGATGCCGACTTATTATTGGAGAGTACTCCTAGGACGCAGCTGATCCTAGATTACCTCTAATAGACAGCATGCACAAGACAGTCAGATGAAAAAGCAGCTTATCAGATGAAGCAACCTCTCGAGAAATTAAGTTATGATTTTTAAGGTTAACCTCGTGCCCTTTTAAGGATTCATTTAGTGCCCTATTGGATTCATTTTGTGCCCTCAGCATAGGTTCACATAACGCCCAACTAGGTTCACTTTATGCCCTTATTTGGATTCACATGGTTCCCTTGACAATCTTAAGATTCACCTTATCCCTTTTAAGGATTCATCTAGTGCCCTATTGGATTCGTTTTGTGCCCTCAGCATAGGTTCACATAACGCCCAATTAGGTTCACTTTATGCTCTTATTTGGATTCATTTGGTTCCATTGACATTCTTAAGGTTCACTCAGTGCCCAATTAGATTCGCTTTGTGCCCTTGTCAAAGGATTCACTCAGCGCCTAATTGGATTCACTTTGTGCCTTTGTCACGATTCAAGCAACAAGATAAAGACAGGCATGGTTCACTCAGAAGAAACATGGGAGCACTGAAGGGATTGGACCTTAAAATATCAAGCTATTTAGGTTCCTCTCGCATCCTATGACTTCGAGGAACCGGGGGGTACTTGTTGTGCCCAAAATCTCTATGGGCTAGATTTAGGCCCATTGGGCTTAAGGATCCAATCCGTATTATTAATATGGGTTACGATTGAGGTCCCTTAAGTTAAATGGGGCTAAATAGCACGTGAAATAGATCTGGACAGGTTCAGCTTCCCGAGAGACAGCTTCCTGCAGACAGCTTCCCGAGAAACAGGTTCCTGCAGACAGGTTCCTGAGAGACAGCTTCCTGTGCGAAAATAGATTTATTCCAGCAGATTTATAGTACGATAAAGCCTCCTATTCTTTAGGAGCAAGTCATGAACATCAACTCCTTATTGGAATGTATTCCTTGGGCGCAGATGATCCTTGAATACACCTAATAGGACGAGAACTTGTAAACATACTCCTAGTCGGACTAGAACTAGAGTTCTATTCGACTTAGGTTGCCTATTCGTGGCTGAAATCTGGAGAAAAGGAGGTCCCCACGAATTAGGAACCTAGAATATTGCTGCCTAACCAGACTTCTAGTCTAAAAAGAACTACGTGAACTTGATCCCTATATAAGCAAGGGGTACGTAGGCACCTTGAGAACATGTTTTTACAAGCCTTGCGAGACACCTATGAGATTCTTGCTAACACGGTTGCAAGCCTCACAATACACCTACGAGATTCTTGAGAACACACGACACAAGCCTCAAAGGAACTCGCGAGATTCTTGTAAACGCTCTCGAGCTCAGTTCAACCCCTACAAAAAACCTCCATTCTCCATAGATTAGTTGATCGTTAGCCTTTACAACTCACCATAAACCTCTCAAAAGTTGTTACGATATCCACTCATCAACACACCCCTTTAACGATTTTAAGCTAATTTTGACCGTTACCGTTAGTCAAAGTAAGGCTATTTCAGTCTGTAATTATTATATTAAACAATTTATTTTCAAAAAAAAATATGAAACAAAATTTAAAAATTGATTTTTTTTTTCAAAAAAATTGAAAAAAAACACAAAATCTTAAATTTATGATATTTATTTTATGGATAATATTTGAAAATTATAACAAATGTAGTTTATATTTAAATAATATTTTACGAGAATTTAGTAATGTAAATATTTATAATAATATGAATTATAAATTATATTTTAAAAAATCTGTGAATTGTAGATAAAATGTTGGTAAATCTAAAAATCTAAAAAATATAAAAGTAATTGAAATAATTTAATTTTAAAAATTATTGTAGAGTATAATGACCGAAATACCCTCATTTTGACTAACGGTCACGGTCAAAATTAGCTTGAAATCGTTAAAGGGGTGCAAACTGTAGCGGGATTGAAACAATCGGAATGTAAATTGCAATTGTTTGAATAGTAGGCACCAAAATGAATTTTTACCTAATTATAAGGGTGCAAAGTGCAATTAACTCATAAACATATGAACTGGAATTACACATTTTCACATGTGCACCATATATAACACGACAACCGATATGAAATGATCTGAGTTGATTTGAGCAACTGTAGAGGCTGATAATAATGGACAGACCAAGTAGGCCACGCTCAACGGCCGAAGCGTTGAAAGGTGGTGCTACATTGATAATTATTAGACATGAAGAAGCAAATACTGTTCTCTAACCCTCAGAAATAGTACTGAATTATTGTAGTACAATAACCCCTAGTTGCATCTGTACAATGGTACATACATTACCCCCGGTCAGTTTTCCAACAATGAAATAGGATATATATTGTCAATACTTTAATGTACTCCTTCAGTTGTGTCAGATCATTTTTGTAGTACAATGTTAAATTCCACTACTACGAATCTACTATGTTCTCACCCCAAAACGTCAAAATACCCAATATTCCTCGGTATATTTATTACTCTATACTAGCTTAAAACCCGTGCGATGCACGGATTTCTTTTAATATTATATAATATGTTTTATTAATTCGATTTACTTTTTTTAAAATATGAATTTTGGAGGTTTAAATTTTTAAATGAGATGATTTAATAATAATTATATAAATGTTATCCGTTATATTTCTATGAAAAGAGAGATTTTAGTTAGAAATATTGAAAAGATAATACATCTTAGTTCAAAAAGGTAATCGGTTAATTATAAGTACTTATGAAATTATAATTTAATTTTATTAAATAGAATGCCGTGATTTAACTGAAAAAAGTGAGGTGTTAGTTAGAGAAAATTAAAAAGGAAACATGATTTAGGTGGAAAAGGTAATTGATTAGTTTATAGTAATTATAATTCAATTATGTCATTTTACTAAATAAAATTGTTCGTAAAGTTTTTAGAAAAGGAAAAATTAGTGTTGCCCGTGATATTTTAAAGAAAAGAGATATTTTAGTTAGAAAATATAGAAAAGATGAGATATTTTAGCTGAAACTTAATAGGTTAATTATTAACATTATAATATTGTTATTTTATTTTATTAAGTAGAACCACCCGTGATATAATTGAAAAAAGATAGATTTTATTTAGAGAAAATAGAAAATGTAATGTGAAAATTAAAAAGATGACATGTTTTAGGTGGAAAAGGTAATTGATTAATTTATAGTAATTATAATTTAATTTATGTTATTTCACTAAATTAAATTGTTCGTAGCGTCTTTAGATAGTGAGAAATTAAAATTATTTTATTTTATTATTTTACCTTAAAATAATGGTATTTTTATATAAATCATTAATATTTTATAACAAAATAATAATAATAATAATAATAATAATAATAATAATAATAATAATTTTCTAATAAAATTGTTAAACTTTTATATTAAATATGAAATAAAGTGTATTTAATATATATTTAATATGTATAATTAATTATTAATTAAATGCAAGAAAATTATTTTAATAAAAAATAAAAAATGTGAAAATTCAAGAAAAATATTTTGAAGCTTCTGAGTGCAAGTTTCTTCGGTTTCCTGCTATTATAATAAATTTTTATATAAAAGTACTGTAATAGATAAATTAATTTCTATTATTCTTAAAAATTGATTGGTCTCTTATGAATTTTCTATTAAAAATTAATTTAAAAATAATTTACATAAATTATTAATTTGAAAAATATTTTCATTATATATATATCTAAAATTTTGATAATCTTAAAAACATCACAAACATATAAAAATAAAAATTTCAATATGAACGTAATATTTACAATCAAAAGTTACAAATATTGAATACAACTTAATAACGTTTTTTAAAACCGATACCCCTCTCATAATATACATGTTCAATAATAGTTTAAGAATTTATTTAATTTGAATATTAATTTATTTTGACGTAATATAATGAAACAATGGGCATATAATTTTTTTATCAATTTAATCTTCCAATAAAATGGTTAAGTTTATTCAATTTAATTAGTTTGGTCATAACTCATGTGTGTATGCGCATGATTTGTTTATAAATTTCAGATATTAAGTAAAGATCATGTACTTCCATAATTTACTACGATTCCACAATCATTGATAATAAAGATTATTTGAGAAGTTGGTTAATAATGTTTTTTAAAACCGATAGCCCTCTCATAATATACATATTCAATAATAGTATAAGAATTTGTTTAATTACAATAAAAAATTATTTCAACATAATATAACGAAACAATGGGTGTATAGCTTTTTTATCAATTTTATCTTCCGATAAATGACTGGATTTGTTAAATTTAATCGATTTGATCATAACTCTATGTATTATTTATTCATGTGCAAAATTTAAAATCTATCTGTATTGTTTGTATACAATGGGTGATGGCCCAAAATATTCATATGGGAGCCATGCTGGCCCTTTTTACTGACTGAAAACGCTACACCGTCTACCGTGATATGAGGGGTGTTGCGGAAGACCGTGTTCCGTATCATGGGGTGTTGCGGAACACCGTGTTCCGTATCATGGAGTGTTGCGGAACACCATGTTCCGTATCATGCACGGATACGGAACACGGTGTTCCGTATTATGCTAACACGGAAGATGGTGTTCCGTATAATGCATAATACGGAACACGGTGTTCCGTATTATGCTAACACGGAGGACGATGTTCCGTATCCCGTCGGTATTTCGGGCCATTTTTTTCAAAATCAGTATTTTGGGCAAAAACTTGTGAAAAATAGTCATTTTGGTAATTCTCTCGTATACAATTCCAGATATTAAATAAATATCTTATACTTCCATAATTTATTACGATTTTTACAATTATTGATAATAAAAATTGGTAGAGAAGTTAAGGTCGTGTACCCTATAATCATCCGAAAAGAAATTATAGTGATCTTGAATAGGGAATAAAAAATAATGCAATATAAACAATTGTTATTCGTCATTTTAACTAAAAATAAACATAACTATATATAGGTTTTTGCTAAGTGAGAACCTCTTGTTTTGGTGAGATATGAGATCTAATCTCATCCCTTCATTTTAATCTAATCTAATGGCCCCGTTAGGGGCACCCACACTAACAACCTACACCCTCACACACACTAACCCCACCCCTGATGACGTCATCATATTGTCATAAATACAATTTTTTTAATTTTATTTTTTTAAAAAAAAAAGTTTTTTTTTGAAAAAAATTTTGGTGGAAAAAAATCTGACATCATGCTGACGTCATCCTGGTGATTTTTTACAAAATCTGGTATTTTTGTTGAATTCTGGTGATTTTTTACAAAATCTGGAAAATCACAAGATTTTGTAAAAAATCAGCAGTATGATGTCAGCATGACGTCAGATTTTTTCCCCAGATTTTTAAATTTTTTTTCCCGAAAATTATTATTTTTTAATTTTTTTTTAAAAAAATTATATTTATGACATCATCATGACGTGGGTTCTCATAGTTCTCATAATAAGATGGTTCTCAATGGAGCATGACTCACTATATATAATTAATATTTAATATTGAAAAAATAACTGTAATGTTCAAGTAAAGTTTGCTAATTTTTAAATAAATTAAATAGAGTAAATTTAATATATGTTTAATAGGTGTAATTAATGACTAATTAAAATGTCATTAATAGCTATTTAATGCAAGAAAAGAATTTTAATAAAAAAAATCAAAAAAACGAAAATTCAAGAAAAATACCTTGAACTGTTCTGATGCATTTTCGATCTCCAGGCATTATAATATATATAGATAGATGGTCAGTTAGACTATAACGACTATAAAGTACGGTAAATATGAATTTTTATATAATATGACAAATTGATCAATATAATATATAATGGTTATGTTATAACATATACTTAGATCAGTATACGATAAAATAAAATAAAATGACTTAGATTTCATATACATGCGCAGGGGTAATTAAGGTCGTTTTATCATATTTAACATCGATTGAAATATTTAGAAAATTTTAAAATTTTGTTAAAAAATAATTCAAAATATGATATAAAAATTTGGTATTAACTATAAAAATATTAGATAAATTGAAATCTTATCGTTTATCATATTTTTAAGTATAAAATTATTTGATTATATATATAATTTGGGACGAAAAATTAGTTCATTTTTACGCTAGTATTAGTACTTTATAAGCAGTTGCGACTGTCAAATCCAAACAATTACATTTTGATAGTTTCATATCTATACTATCTATACTATATATTATAATAAGCAAAAGGGGTATAATTTGTAGTTGGTTACCCCCTTTTTTGGTTATCTTATTTTTGGTTATCCCTCATTTATCACCGTTAGATCAGCAACTCAAGTGGATCATGACAATTAGATATAACAATACTAAAAGTTGTTATATGCAGAGGTTCAATGTTCGATTCCCGCCAATAACATATTAAGTTATATTTAATAGTAAAAATTATTATATATAAAGATGTAAGGTTCGAATCAATAACAAATTTTAATTAATATTTATAATATTATATTATATTATAAATAAATTATAAAAAATTAAAAGTAACCCGTGCTTTGCACGGGCTATAAGCTAGTGTAATTAGAACGGGTAGAATACTTGACAAAAAAAAAAAAGAACGGGTAGAATACGAGTATATACTCCCTTTTACCCTCCTAATTCTTTACATTGGGGAACGTAATTCTGGCACAAATTTTAAGGTTCATTTTACGGATAGTTTCATAACTTATTTTTAAAATTTTCTTTTTTTTGTACAAAAATAGAATTGTTCTATTTTAATACAAAAAAGAAAATTTTAAAAATAAGTTATAGAACTATACTTTTTAAGAACCTTAAATTTCGTGTCAAGCGGTGAAAAAAAATGTAAAATAATGGGAGGGATAGAGGAAGTACATGTTTCCCCAAAACTAGGGGTGAGCATTCGGTTCGGTTAACCGAAATAACCGAATACCGAACCGAAATAATTCGGTTCGGTTAACCGAACCGAAATAATTCGGTTTTAATTCGGATATGATTTTTGTGTTATTCGGTTATTCGGTTATTTCGGTTTTTTTACCGAAATAACCGAATTACCGAAATATATAAAATATTATATATATATATATATATATATATATATATATATATATATATATATATATATATAAGGCTAGCGTTCAAATAGAAACCAAACTTAGAATAGAAACTAGAAACCTACACTAAATAAATTATATTTCATTCATTTTAATGGCCCCGCTAGGGGCACCTTCACAAAAAACTTATAAAATTCTTGGCTCTATTCAACAAAAATTTAAAAAAAAATTTAAAAAATTTTTTAAAAAAAAGTTACTGTTCATGTGCCACGTCATCACGTGAACAGTAACTTTTTTTATATTTTTTTAATTTTTTTTATATTTTTGTTGAATAGAGTCAATAATTTTAAACGTTTTTTGTATTGGAGTACCCCTAATTTGGTCATTAGATTAGCTTGAAATATTTAATTTAGGTTTAGTTTCTAGTTTCTATTCTAAGTTAGTTTCTATTAGAACAAGACCCTATATATATATATATATATATATATATATATATATATATATATATATATATATATATATATATTTTTGATATTTAATTTTTTATCCAGATGGCAGACCCATTCGGTTCGGTTGTGATAAATATTAAATATATATCACAATGCGTCAGTGCATATTAAGAATAATTGCTGGTGCAGAGAGCTTAATTACATGTGTCCATATAAAATCCATGGCAGCACAGAGAACAATTAATAACTATTTGCTGTTGTTGCCCTTCTATTTTTATTTTGTTCAAAAACAATCTAGAATCTAGATTTATATTTATTATTATGAATTTATGATTATTGTTAACTTATAAAATTTATTTCACATTCTAAAAATTTCTAAAAAATTCATTTTCTTTTTATAATTCGGTTATTTAATTCGGTATTCGGTTTTAACCGAAATAAAAATTTCGGTTCGGTAAAATAACCGAAATTATTCCGGTTCTTGAATCGGTTATGATTTTTGGCTTATTCGGTTATTCGGTTATTTCGGTATTCGGTAATTCGGTTCGATTATAACCGAATAATCAGCCCTACCCAAAACTCATGCGATCTAGGCATGAGTATGGAACGGTAGATGATCGGGTTTGGACTTTGGAGGACATAACCATCCAAAACCAAATTTGTTGATTTCTGATTCGTTAGCATTATCATAATTATACCCGTTGTTACTAAAATCGTACCATCCAAATTATGACGGTTTGATTTGGACAATTTTAAATTATTAAAATAAAAAACAAAATGATATATTTGAAATTAATTAATACCAAAATATTTTACGAAAATAATTACTTACATTACATAATTTTTGTTCATAGAATATTTAGTTAATCTAGATGAGTACAAATTTATAATAAACAAATTTTAAATTATTTTCACAAAATTAAAGTTAGACTACTAGAAACCACATTAAATTTTTTTATAAAAAGCTTTCAAGTTTATATAAGTTAAAGGCATAGAAGTTATTTAGGTTACATATAAGTGTTCATCTACACAAAATTGGTCTACTAACATCACCCTATTATATTTTAAAATATTAATAATTAATTTAATACATAAGTTTCCAACAAATTATATGTATATATATTATATGAGTTAAGTTCCATAGAAATCGGTATTTTATCAGAGATTTTGAATTTCATTTATGTTTTGTAAATAAATATTTCAAAATATATTATTTATAAAGCATTTTCATGAAAATCACATTCATTGAAAATCTTGCAAATCACGTACTTTTTGTTAGCAAATATTGTAAAACTAAATGGCTGCTGCATGGCTGTTGCCTAACAATCTCCCCCTCTTTCCAAACTCACAGCTCTTTACTTGCACTCCATACCTGTGCCCTGTTGGAACAACTCCAACTTTTCCTCGATCCGTATCATTCCCTATGACAAAACTCCCCCCGAGTCCAAGACTCCAAACTATACCCTAGTTTGCACGTTCATTCTCGAATGCCCACTTGCTATACGCACAAGTGTACCATTGACCTCTATTTGCCCAACTACTAAAAAAACTTAGCTTGCTCAGTTATAATACCACTCAAAGTGGTGTCTGGGGAGGGTAGCTGTACGCAGACCATGCCCCTATACAATAGGGAGGCTGTTTCCGAAGGACCCCCGACCAAATACAAATACAAATACAAAGAAAGGAAACTAATACAAACTAAACTCACACACACCCAGGGATCGAACCCTTGACCTCCTACAAAGGATACAAGGGTTCAACCCACTGCACCAACATGTTGTTGGCCAACTACATACATGTGAAAAAATCTGTTGTATACACACATACTCACTTGATTCACGTCAGCCAATCCCATATGTAGTCCATCACACACACAAGTGTGACCATCGATCTTTCATTTACCCCCCAACTGCATATCAAACAAATCAATATGTTGCATGGTTCACTGCTCACTTGATTCGTGTTGATCGATGCCCATATGCAGCTGCAACGCACCAACTACTCGTTGATGTCGTGGATGCCCTTCGACCAAGCATCCATCCCAACAGTCTTTGCACCATCGTCTAGACTGGAAGACAATACAACCGTAATAGTATCCTTCAAGTCACTCTTCCCTCGTGCACGAGATAACCAGATTTTCGAAGTTCCAGTACGTTCTGGCCACGTACTAATCAGACGATATATTCCCCCACGTAGCTCTCCCTTCATCCGAACCACACAGCCTCTTTTGATATTCATAGCTCCCCCTACTACAGAGCATCTATAGCCTTCTGAAGCTAACCGACCGATAGATATTAGATTCTTCCTCAGCTTAGGCACATATCTTACCCCGTTAAAGCTGCGAACTATTCCATCGAACATTTTGATTTTCACAATTCTAATCCCCTTGATCTCACAAGTAGATCCATCAGCCAAAGAAACTATTTCATTCTTTGTATCTTGGAATCTGTCAAAATGCCCTCTCTCGGAACATACATGGTAAGATGACCCTGAGTCTAATATCCATTCTACTGGAGAACTAGTGCCTCGATTGAAGACGGTGCAAACATCTTCACAATCGAGAGTAACCACAGCCAATGATGCATCTGGATCCTTCCTATTAAGCGGACAATTCGGCCTAATATGACCCCACTCCTTGCAACCAAAGCACCGCATGCCCTTTTCACTGTATCTGGATTTACCCCTGCTATTGGTAGATCCTCTCACAGCACCCCTTCATCTATTATTTTGACTACGCAAAGCCAAAACTATCATTCCGTCCTTGTCACCATCCTGGTTCTTCCTTCCATCATTTGACAGAAGTGCTGACTGAACCTCCTCCATTTTTAACGTGTCCTTTCCGTAGAAAATGGTTGTGACCAAATGATCGAATGACTCCGGAAGCGAAGTAAGAAGAATAAGGGCCTTATCTTTTTCCTCCAATTTTACATCAACCTTTTCAAGTTGATCAACAATACCATTAAACACATTCATGTGCTCAATAACATTGCCTTGAGCTGCCATCTTCAGCTTGTATAACTCGCGCTTCAGATTTAACTTTGTAGTCAAGTTCTTCCCGAGATACAATGTCTCTAACTTTGACCATAATTCCTTCGGCGTGCTTTCGTCAACAACATTATTGATAATGTTATCGGCAATGCATAGCCTGATGGTACTCAGGCATTGCGACTCAGTATCCTCCCAATCTTCATCGCTCATCTTTGTTGGTTTTCCCTCCTTCCCCTTCAAAGCCCTTGCTAGCTTCTGTTGGGTTAGGATATCCTTTAACCTTCTCTGCCAAAGAGTAAAACTTCCTTTACCATCATATGGAGTCACCGTGAATCCTTTAATACTTGCCATGATCTCCGTTTGCATACACAAACCAATCCAAACAACTAAATCAATTGGCCAGGTAAGTGTAAGAAACAATGGGAGCACTTCCGTCAAAACGGCGCCAAATTAGACAACGTGGCAGTATTTAGATAGTGGCAATCTCTGTAATTAGGACGAAGAATGAGGGCAAAGTTATAAAATGAGAAAAGAACTGTACAAAACAGGCAACAGACACTATAATATAGATAGATTATATATGGTTTTTGATATTAAGATAAATTTTGAATTTTTTAAATATTTAAATGTGCTAATTGTTTATGTAACACGAATGGTTACCCTATTTTCTTTATTAATATGAAATTTCATAAACTCCAAAATCAAAATTTATATTTATATATGACATAACTGCTTCTTGTAGATTACAAAATATCATCACAATTATTGGAATTAAATATATTAAAAATATATATGTTGATATTAATATAATAGAAATATAATTTTATAATTGAAAATTTAAATATTTAATAAGTATCCTCCTCGGCCCCGTCTCCGACGGCGCCTCGAAATTTATGTGAGGATAAACAAAAATTTCAGAATATTAATATAATAGAAATATAATTTTATAATTGAAAATTTAAATATTTAATAAGTATCCTCCTCGGCCCCGTCTCCGACGGCGCCTCGAAATTTATGTGAGGATAAACAAAAATTTCAGAATATTAATATAATAGAAATATAATTTTATAATTGAAAATTTAAATATTTAATAAGCATCCTCCTCGGCCCCGTCTCCGACGACGCCTCGAATTCTATATAAAATAAATTTAATTTAAATTTATAAAAACTATAACCCTAAAACAATTATTGAAAAATAAATTTATATTAAAAATTCTTCCGATGTGAACAAATACCGTGACTTGTTTGAATCATTTTCGTGAGGATAAACAAAAATTTCAGAATATAAACAAACGAAAATATAAATGGAAATCGGAATGTGATTGTGCTCTATGCTTTATGAATTACTCATCTCTTTCATAATTACTTTGTACTCTAGATGAAATGAACTTAGAAGCTTAGATGAGATTATAAGAACCAAGCTTCCGATGAAAGTTTCATAATCCCATAATTGTTTATTAGCTAGCCTGAGTTATGCAAGTGAGAAGTAGTGCCTATAATAAAAAATTGTTATTCAAGATTTTTTTTGTTTAACATTCGATAAAAAAAAATATAAAATTAAAAAACAAAGCAACACTAAATTAATATAAAAACATATTTTTTCGAACTATATCTTATTAGATTAAAATAAATTGTTCATAAATTATTTTGAGCGAGTTTTAATTTTATGCTAACGAATACACGTACGAAATGCATTATGTTAAGTTACCATGGTACATCATGATATTTGATTGGTAGGGTCCTATCAATAAATTTTCGATATTTTACATCAAATCATTTATTAGCTCATATAAAAACTGTAATTATTTGACATGGAAAAGTATTTGCGAATAAATTTAACTTTTGACAAACAACATGCGACTGGATTCATTAGATGTTAATTTTCATTATTATATAAATGATTTGAAGTTAAAATTTAACACTAATAAAATTTGTTTATATAATTTTATGTCTATACATAAAAAATTCAAAATAAATTTTTATTGGTTGATAACAAAACTCTATCAACGAAAATTGTTAGCTTTCTTAAACAAATATTTGGATCTCGCCTTTGGCAACACCTCGAATTTTACATTATCGTGCCAAAAATGTTTACATATTAGAAACCCATATTACATGATTATGGTCTATGACAAACTACACTCTCTGTTCTGTGACTACTTTTACACGTTACAGCACCAATTATTTCTTCAGAATTTACTGTTGTCAACTAATGTCACAGAAACTGACATTAATTTGTTAGAAAACATGCTATTAAGCAACACAAATAAACACATCCACGCAGTTTAACACATATCGAGAGAGATTTGTCCAAACCACAAGTTGGTTATTAGTTCCACAAGGTGTTTTTATAGGAAAAAACATTAGGATTTGAAGAGGGGTGGGGGAACAAATAAGAGAAGGTAATTCTTTGAATAGCAGCATTGACTACGCACTCACACTTCTGCAGAAGATCTAACTCTCAGTCTGCTCCCGCAGCCTCCGGATGGTACAACATTACTGCAGCCATAAACGCTAAGCTGACATATTTATCATTAAGTACATGAGATTGTTTTCTTCATGATCCGATGCCTGAATGAAATAGCCGAAAATCCAAGACAACTATGAGGAAAAATACTTGTATGATTATCACTACATTTAGACATGTAAGTTTCTGAACAAAACTCTCCAACGTCGAGCCCACTTTGTCATATTTTTCTATCACCAAAACAACTATCAACAGCTGGACTATATAATCATTACTCTATTACTCATTACTGATAACTTTTTCTTAAATTTAAATGAATAAAAGAATAGCTGGACTTTAATAATTACTCTTTTACTCATTACTGATAACTTTTTCTTAAATTTAAATGAATAAAAGAAAGCAGAGAGCAAAAATGCAACTTGAAACACTTCAGAAAAATAGTAAGTGAACACCAACCAGATTCAAAACTACGGCTTTCAAGTACTGAAACGACGAATAATTCAATACAATCTGCAAGAAAATTTCTCAAGAATGTAACAAAGTAACAAATAAAAAACCTAAAATCCACATATATACCAAAAGCCTAGATATTCACTATCCCCCAAAAGTCAATAACTTAGAATGCCACATATAACAAATGATACTATTATATCATAGATTATTAATAACAATGTAGAATTATATGGGTTATCTAAATAAACCACTAAACTTTGTATTTTCCTAAGAGGCAGCAGTTAGCACTAAAAACATGAAAACTAAATAGTCATGCCCATTAGACTAAAAATACATATAGCAACAATGAAGGTGAAATTATCGGACACTTACAAAGAAAGGCTTGTCATATATCCTTTCCAAAAAGATTTTGGTATTACAAATAGGTGGAAAAGCTGGTCAATTGTTACAACATTAAGACGACATATACACGTGCAACTCTTTGTTTGTTATCTTCGTTAAGAGGATTTTAAACTCTATCTCTATGTAATCATATGCATCTGTTATCTTATGCTTAGAATAGTAAAAAAACCAAGTAAATAATTTAAGCACTTACACTGTGTATATGTTTAGTGAGTTCTAAAACTAATTAATGTGAACAAAAAAGCATGACATCAAGGCAATTTGAGGAAGACATAATACCTTTGTAAAGCAACTGCAAATTTATCTTTTGGACAACAATCTGAGGCATTTTTTTTCCTGCAATGACAATAAGAAATATGAAATACCTGAACATTAAAAGAAATAAAATATTATAAAAGAGAAGATAAAACCTGAACCAACATATTTTTACCTCTTTCTTTATATATAATTTAATCAAGCCAAAGTTCCCTTTAGTTGTTGATGGGAAAAACTCAATGATTCCACTACATACCCTACATAGGCAAAATAAGTTGCACATATCACAACTATGGAATCATTCAGGTTTGGAATTAAGTTTATAAGCATCTCTGATGAGATGTGCGCATGGCTACATACTTCTGCCAAACTACAAAGAACACTTGGGCAAGAACATAGTAAAAAGATCATTTTTTTTATCACATCTTTCGGAGTATAACATCAGATGTCTTTCTTTTGATACAGAAAAAATAATCCTCCAATAAGATGCATTATATTTTTTGAGAATAAAATGAAAACGAATACATATACCTTATAAATCAACATGAATCTTTACTCCATGGTCAATCCATATATGTTCCATATATGTTGGCATGGAAATATTGACCTGTAATAAAATTAAACGAATTGTGCTATATAAAATTGGTTGTTAAAGAATACATCCGACTGTAACAAACATAAAAAAATGCTAAAAAGATGAAAAATATACAAATCTATCCATCCTTTTCTTTTGGACAATCCATCAAACAGTTAATCAACCAACTCTAAACTACAATGAAAATATAATCAAACTCATTAAGGATTGATAGATCCAACTCTAAACTGCAATGAAAATATAATCAAACTCATTAAGGATTGATAGATCACCTTGTATGTGGCTAATGAAAGCGATAAGATCCCAAAGTTTTTAAAGAACTTGCATATACATCCCAAATCTCAAACTGTTAATAACAGTTTGTATTCACAATCCCAAAGAACTTGCATATACATCCCAAAGTTTGAACTCATATTCGATGTGTTAAACAGTTCGTACGCACAATTCAATTTGCAAAAAAGACGGTCGTCGATGTTTTTGTTCTCCTGCACAAATCATCAAACAGTTAGTTTACAATAATAACAATCTATCAAAAACAAATCAAAAAAATTTCATACAAAACTACTATATATTAGTTATAATGTTGTAGAGAATAACACTAAAAAAAGGAAATTTGAATTAACAAAGAGGAGATAAATATATAAAGAAGTGAAGGAAAAGTATTATGAACTCTAGAGAGAAGAAGATACTGAAAGATGAGAGAAGTAATCCGTAAATTTGAATTCTCGGATATTGTGTAGTATTTTGTGAATTCAAATTCAAAATGAAGCTTCAGATGAAAGCTTTAATGTCTGTATGTCTGTATGTATATTGTCAGTATGTCTGTTTGTAGTGTCTAGGCCCACACGTGCAATGATGGACTGGTATTGTGAGATGGTCCTGTGAGATGGGTAAACAACGTGGCAGTATTTAGATAGTGGCAATCTCTGTAATTAGGACGAAGAATGAGGGCAAAGTTATAAAATGAGAAAAGAACTGTACAAAACAGGCAACAGACACTATAATATAGATAGATTTCGTTATTGATTTAACTATTCGACTAAAGCAATCGGTAGAAGGGATAAATCATACCCAATCATCAATTTTCGAGTTTTGAATTTAAAACTAGAACCGATCCAAATCATTAAAAAACCCTAAAAATTTGATTTGAACCGTCTGAAACGGTCAATTTGGAAGGTTTTCCAAACACTTTGGTCACCCATAATGCGCAGGCGTCGTATCACGAATGTGAAGGGACCAGAACATTCAGCAAATCTCCGGTAGGGGAATGCATTATTCTTAATTAATCACATTAACCACATTAACCACATTAACCACACCTCAATTTTCTGTAGCTAGTTACAGTTTAATTAGTCATCTGCCATAACTGATTTAGAGCACAGTTGTAATTTATGAACCACATGAACACGTACATGAACCTGTTTAAGTCATCTATTTGAGCAATTAAGAAAACATATATATTTTTTTTTAAAACTGAAGGAAACATATTTACAACACAAATTCACTAGAAGTTACTTAGCCAAAAAAAAAAATTCACTAGATGTTAGTATGAACTAAAGACTAACCATCACATTTTGATTTTCTTTGGACATCGATTCAAATTAAGACTTGGGGCCATTTTTGCCTTTACTTTAAAAAAATTATGGAGATTAGTAAACCTAAGATATAACGTAAGTTAGGCGAGATCAAAAAAAATTTATATATAAACATAAGATGGATATTTTTGTAAAATCATGATTCATTTAAAATTTTAATAATATTTTTTGTTTTGTACTACAATTTTAGGAAATTATCTAAAATGTATCTTAGGTTCATTTTTCTCAAAATTATATATATCAAAAGATATTTTCGTTAGTAAGAATAATTTAGATACGTGAATAATTAAGTTCACGCCTATCTGAGCTATAGGTCCCGTTTAACTTATCTTATTTTTTAGAAATAAGTAACTTATTCTGGAAAAAATTAAAAAATATATATTTTTCTGAAATAAATAACTTATTTTTGCAAGAAAATAAATGTTTAATTTCTAATACACATTTTTTTAAAAAAAGAATGTATAAATACAATTCTTTTTTTTAAAACAAATAACTTATAAATAAAGAAACCCAAACATAGCCGTAACCTCTAGAAGAATTTTGTTCGCAGTACCTCACTTACTCAGTAGTCACTACTCACTACCTCACATTTTGTCTTGAATTTCTTTTTCTTTTTTTAGTACGTCTTAAGAAATTTAATTATTAATTTCAATTTTACATATGTTCCATACTTAATTTAATAACATAAATAATTATCATTAATTTAAAGTTATTTTAAAATTTATTGTTAAATATCTTAAAATTTCAATAGATATTTTTAAAAAATTATTTAGTGTAACATACAATCGTAAAAGAAAGAATCGTAAAAATAAATGTGTGCGAGTGATGATTCTAATCGGGATATAATTGAAAACGTTTATAATTCTATACAACATGTGGTTTTTTTTAATATATTATATATAATTTAACTGAATTTGGAACTAAAGTCGTAGAAGAAATAATCGTGAAAATAAGTGTGCGCGACGTCGATTCTAATCGGGATATAATTGAAAACGTTTATAATTCTATAAAATATGTGGTTTTTTATTTTTAATAAATTACATATAATTTAACTGAATTTGGAACTAAAATCATAGAAGAAAGAATTGTAAAAATAAATGTATGCGGGCGATGATTCTAATCGAGATATAATTGAAAATGTTTATAATTCTATAAAACATGTGATTTTTCATTTTGAATAAATTATATATAATTTAACTGAATTTTGATTTTTTAACAAGTATTTTTTCATTTTTTAAAAAATATATTTTTGCGGCTTATTGGTAAATTTTGTTATTTATAAAAAATAAATTAATATTTTTAGGAAGGTTTTAACAGTTACATTTATTTTTGTGCCTTATTGGTTAATTTAGTTGTTCATAATAAATAATTAAATTAATATTTTAATATAATGTTTTTAATTTATTATTTTTCGAAAGATGTTAACATTTTTTTTGAAGGCGTTAATCAACCAACTAATCGAATATATCTTGTTTTGCTTAAGTATAGTATAAATAGTATAGATGGATAATTTTCTAATTACAAATACAAAGTTATGTTCTAATAACTTTATCTTGAAAATTAATTATATTTTAATAATCTATTATTAAAAAAATAATTTATTTTTTCGTAATATTGGGAGTGTCAGTTTGCTTTTGACGTTGATGTATAACATTGAAATACATGCTGATGTTTGGCCCAATCGTTGTTACTTGTTGGCACGATTGTGTATACCTAAATATCTAATGCCGGATGTTTATTTATATTAAATAATTAAATTAAAATTTTTAATATGTATTTTTTAACATGTAAGTTTTAGGAAGGTGTTAACAATTTTTTTGGAAGGTTCTGTTTTTTTGTATATTTTTTTATTGGGTTATTTTTTATTTGTTATTTTATTATTTTTTAAATATCTTTAAAATTGTTGTGGTACCTGTAGAGCGACAGTAAAGTGTAGGCAGGAGTGTAGAGTAGATTGTTTGTATTTTGCTTCTATTTGGTTATTTTATTTTTTGCTATTTTATTACTTTTTAAATGTATTTAAAATTGTTGGGTTTCTTTTTGTTTTAGGAAAGTATAATTTTTTTGGAAGGTGTTAACCAAAACCAACCAACCATTATACCCTATTTCGCTTATAATGCTATTTTATTACTTTTTAAATGTATTTAAAATTGTTGGGTTTCTTTTTGTTTTAGGAAAGTATAAATTTTTGGAAGGTATTAACAAAAACCAACCAACCATTATACCCTATTTCACTTATAATAGTATAGTATAGATTTCTAATCATAATCTTTGTTCTAAAATTGGTGAGTAACTAACTTTGTAGCCCGTGCAAGGCACGGGCATGCTCTAGATTATAAATATTTATGAATTATTCGTGATCACGTAGGATTGGATTGTTGATATCTTCGATTGTTCATATCTTCGCAACAATTGTTGGGAGGAAATATAATTTATGCAATACCCGATCGTGAAATGCAAATGATAATTCTGGTTAAATTAAATCTGTTTATATTTTACGCTATGTTTTATTTTGTTAAAGCAAACTTGAACGATATGTAATAAATTGTTTAATGTTAAGATCAAAACCGTACTTCGAAATATAAATATATAGAGTTAACATGGATGGATACAGAGATACATACAAGTATTAATTACGTAATAATAAATGCATATTAGTTCATATCAGTTATTATTATGTCATAAATTTGTTGGTGTTACAATAACTAAATAACCTCCGGAAATATAACATAGATATAATTAGTAGATGTAAATATAACTTTTTATATGAATAAATTTGATCATGGAACCACCCCTCATTTGCTCTATTATATATGCATGTGTGTGTGTGTGTGTGTGTGTTTGTTATATTGTTTTGTGCGTTTACGTATTAAAGATGTGATTGATAAGTTTTACGATAGTTAATGTTAATTAGTAAATGTAAATATAACTTTTTATATGAATAAATTTGCTCATGGAACCACCCCCATTTGCTCCATTATATATGTCTGTGTGTGTGTGTGTGTGTTATATATTGTTTTTTGTATTATATATAATTTTATACGAATGAAGTTTCTTGTTTTGTATTGTAATATTTTTTATAATATTTAATTCATAAATAATTACAGTAGTTCTGAAATGATTAATAAGATATGGTATATGTTAGTGAATATTATAGTACATTATTACATATTCACAAAAAATTATATATGCATGTATTTATGTTTGTACATGTGTATGTATGTATAAATATGCATATTAATTATACAATAATTAATAGATTAATTAAAAATAATGAAATATTAATAGATTATACAACATAAATGTATGTATGTATGTATTTATGTATGTATATATGTATGTATGAATGTATGTATGCTATATAGTATGTATGTATATATATATAATATTATAGTATATTATTATATATCCACAGAAATTTATATATGTATGTATTTATGTTTGTACATGTGTATGTATGTATAAATATGGATAATAATTATACAACAATTAATAAATAAGAAATAATGAAATATTAATAGATTATACAACATAAATGTATGTATATATTGTATGTATGTATGTATGTATGTATGTATGTATGTATGTATGTATGCATGTATGTATGTATGCATGCATGCATGTATGTATGGATGCATGTATGTATGTACGTACACATGTATAATTAATAATTATACATTAATATACAATTATCTACAAATATACATTATAATTAATAATTGTGCATTATCTGAGGTAAGTCAACTGAGATTTATCTACAAATTAATATATATATATAAACAAAAATATATAGTATGTATGTATGTATATAATATTATAGTATATTATTATATATCCATAGAAATTTACTTATGTATGTATTTATGTTTGTACATGTGTATGTATGTATAAATATGCATATTAATTATAAACAATTAATAGATTACAAATAATGAAATATTAATAGATTTTATAACATAAATGTATGTATGTATGTATGTATGTATGTATGTATGTACGTATGCATGTATAATTAATAATTATGTAAGTATATATGTATGTATGTATGTATGTATATATGTATGTATGAATGTAAGTATGTATGTATGTATGTATGTATGTATGTGTGTGTGTACGTATGTATGTATGTATATGTATATGTATAATTATTGGGATTATACATTATACAAATATTTATGTATGTTGCTAATGATTTTTAATATTAACTCAAATGCTCACATAGCTCAACTGGTTATGGTGTTGCATTAGTTATGTAAGGTCATGAGTTCAAACCCTTCGAATAATATTATTTTTACAAATATTTAGAGTTAGGTTTGGAGTGAGGTTCGGAGGGACCGAGCCTATGAATTAATTTGCTCAGGGAAACCCCTTGTTGGTGTATTAGATATATATAATAGAATAATAGATAATAGATAGATTGGATTAATTGCCGATTAATTGTTGTACGGTAGTTTACCGAACAACATTTTACAAAAATCGGGTTAAAAATCGTGTTTTTAAAAATTGGTCAGTGAGCGAAAAAAATTGGAAAAAAACGGTTAATTCGGTCAAAAGTCGGTGAAAGTTCGGTCAAAATTAAAAAAAATGTAAAATTTAGGACTCATGAAAAATTATAATTTTTTTTAAAAAAAGTCTAAAAGTCTAAAAGTAATATGAATATCAATATGAATAAGGGTAGAAGTTAGTATCAATTTATACTATACTATTATAAGCGAAATAGGGTATAATTGGTTGGTTGGTTACAAACTCTTCCAGTTGATGACATTAAAATTCCTTCAGGACTCTTTTTTCTCTGATTAAAACCGAGATAAATGAGTCCATTAAAAAACAAAATGAATGATAAACTAATGAGAAAAATAATCATCTCTATCGACCGGGTCGGGTAATACCAGCAAACGACTACTTCAATCTCAATCAACGCTCTGTTTTCAAAAAAAAAAATTGTTAACATCTTTCTAAAAATAACAAGTTATAAAAATTGTAATAAAAATATTAATTAATTTATTTTAAACAACAAAATTTACCAATACGGCACAAAAGTATATTTTTAAAAAAATAAAAAAATGTGTTAAAAACCCAAATTCAATTAAATTATATACAATTTATTAAAAATAAAAAATCACAAATATTATAGAATTATAAACGTTTTTAGTTATATCCCGATTAGAATCGTCAACCGCACACATTGTTTCAACGATTCTTTCTTCTACGATTTTAGTTATACTAAATAATTTTTAAGAAATATATATTGAATTCTTAAGATATTATTTGTTGGGTATTGAATACCGTAAAAGAATACAGAGGGGGGTGAATGGATTCTTGAACTTTTCTTGTTCGAGTCTATGTAGCAGATAAGTATTTGTGTGTGCAAGAGTGAAGGTGCGGATAAAGAACAACACAAGACACAATATCACTTTAATCTAATGTATTATTAAATAAAGGTTGCTACAATCTGTGAATACAAATGATAGTATTCTCAGCTTCATTTTTCTCAGAGAGATATATCTTACAGTGTATGAAAAACTTGACTCACAAAGTTAATGACTAAGGAAGTGAGGCTGTATCCTTATAGAACATGGATACAACCTACTTACTACAAATAAGGTAGCTAAAACAAATTACTTTCTAGTCTGTCTATCCTTTTTGAGTAAGTGTCCAAACGGCAACAGATTTGACTTTGCAAATCCTGTTCAGATCCACTTCTTTAGCCCCTTGTCTCTTCTATATCTCTCCAAGCTTCCTTGTAGGCTTTCCAGAGCACGTTACAGATTGTGGTCCATAAAGTGCATTGGCTTGTTGTAGGTTTCAGACTTGTACAATTTCTTCAGTATTTTGTCTCCAAGAATGTATTCGAGAAGTGACTAAGTAAGTGATTCGAGAACTAGAATTGACTTGATTGATAACTCTGAGTTCTCGAACAATGTTATATTGACATATCGAATCACTTCTCGAATGGCTCTTTTCTTCAGGATTCCTTGAGTTGTCGAATAGAACACTTGACTTGTCGAATCCTTGAGATATTGAATAGCTTTCTGAGTCCTTGAGATATCGAATGGAACTTTGACTTGTTGACTCCTTGAGAACTCGAATACCACTTTTGACTTGTTGACTTCCTGAGTTCTCGAACAGAGTAATGGACATATCGAATCCCTAAGATATCGAATGAGATATCGAACAGTACATTCAGAGATATCGAATAGTGTCTTCTGAGATATCGAATCCCTGACTTCTCGAATGCTGGACTTCTCGAATAGACAAATATACTTCTCGAATTGGTACTTAGGCAAATTCTTCATTTCTTCAAATCCCAAATGTGATTATTTGACAGTCTTTATCTTCTTGCTTGAGGCATGAACCTTGGAACTTCTTTCAAGCATTATTCTTGACTATATAAGTACAGTTGCACAACTAGGATTTGATGCCTAGTATAAGTACAAAACAAATAGAAACTCTACAACTAGAGGTTCCCTCAGTTAAGAGGTCATGTAAGTAATGCAAAGCATTACAGACAATTAGGCTTGTTATTAGATGTATACAGGCATGCCTCTGTGACTAACAATCTCCCCCAAATTGTGAGTGAGACCCTTAGTCACAATTTCATGTCTGATAACAAGCCTAACATATAAAAAGATAAAACTTTAAAAGTACAAATATGTAGATTGATTGAGCACATGAATGAAATTACAAGATAAATGATCTTACAGTATGATGAAATACTACCCATTCTCATTTGATTCCATCTCCATTGCCTTGGCTTGTAGATCATCATATGCTTTCTGTTTTCTTTCTTTCTCCTTTCTTGCATTCTCATCCATGACTCTTATGATTTCTGCCATAGCATCCAGTTCTTCAAGCAGAATAGAGTTTTTGAAATCTTCAAGTACTGGCTTTAGAATGTTGGCAGGATAGTGACTGAGTAGATTCATTCTGATATTGACATTGTCTCCATTTCTCCTCGTATACTTCACCATATAGGGATCAAAATGAACTCTACACAGCCCCTTGGCCCTTAGCTTATCTATTTCAATCTCCAGTCTATCAAGTTCCTTCTCCCTTTCTAGCCATCTCTCAAGGCATCCCTTCCTTATCTCTTCATCATGATCTCTTTTCATCTTTACAAAAGCAGCTAGCTCCAATTTCCAAACCCTTTCCACTTTGTCATTAGCATTCAACAGTGCAATCATCCTTTCTATGTCATCCAACTTGCCATACTTTTGACACTGCCCTTGTCTGAATTTCTCCTCTCTTCCATCAGTATATTTGACTTCTAGGCAATCATCAATAATGGCAACATGATAGATTCTCTGAGCTCTTAGGAATTGCAGTTGGTCCATATCAAAGTCTTCATCAAGTGGTTGGAGTTTCAATCCTGGATAAATTGTCAGAGTCCTTGATTTGGATAGCCTTGGTTTTCTTGCAGCTTGTTTGAATTTGATCCTTTTTACATGGTTGCTTGGCTGAAATCTTTGACCTTTGTTGGTAGACCATAGTAGTATTCCATTAGCAGTTTGCTTTCTGAAACATACACATGGTTTCTTGGCTTGAATCTTCTTCTCTTCTTGAGGTGGCAAAACAGTTGTAGAAGCCATTGAATCAGATTTTGGTAGGTCATTACTAACAGTATTCACCCTAGACTCAAAGTCTTGTGTTGTGGTGAGGTTACTGCTAGCAATGCCTAAGGCTTGCTGTTTTCCGATCTTCCTCTCATAAACTTTGCCTTGGTCATCATCATTTTTCTTGCCATCCTTCTTCTTCTTCTCACCCTTATCACTCCTATGATGTCTTCTCCTTCCATCACTTTTATCTTTATCCTTGTCTTGATCACCATCCTTGCTTGGGTTGAACCTAGCAGACTCAGGTACAATACCAGTTGCAATGTATGATCTGAGATAAGATATAGCTTCCAATTCTTCTGCTGTTCTTACACCCTTCTTCTTGTTCAGCTTCTCAATGATGGCAATAATGAGAGGTTTGTTCTGAGGGATTAGATGCTTAGGGATGATCAGCTGCTTGATATCATCAATTCTGGTTGCAGCTTGATAGATGATGGTTCTAGGATTTGTGAATACTTCAGGTAGCCTTGAAGGTTGATCATTCCTCAAGTCATCAAAGAGACTCTTGTTATTTTCATTCCCTTTTTCAATCAGTCCAAGGAGCACATCCACTTCTGAGTGCTTCAGGCTTTGTAGAGTGTTGAAAGTCAAATGCCATATTTTTGACTTGGATACCATCATTATTTCCTTGAACCACAGGTTGTTGAATTTCCTAGGAATGATAGTGAGGTAGTCAATCTGCTCCTTCAACTCTCTCAGATAGAACTGAGTATCACCAACCTGTTCCCTTGTGGCTTTCAGAAACTCCAAGAAGGCTTTATCATGATAGACATTTGAATCAGCAACTTCTTGTAGCTTGGCCTCAGTAATGACATCAACTTCTACAGGCTTGGCACTTTCAGATTTGGATGGTGGAGATTCATCAACTGGCATGCTCCCTGCAACCACTGTGGTTGTGATAGATTGTTTCTGACCACTTGGAGTGATGACATGCACAGTTGGTAGAGTGACAGTTGGCAGTGAGGTAGGAGGCTCATCAACTTTGGATTTTCCTTTGCCTGGCACATTGGTTATAGATTTTGAAGCTCTTTGGTGACCACCCTCATTTATCTGTATGCCCTTCTCCTTAGGTTTCTCCCCCTTTGTGTTTGAGTTTCTTAACCTTTTCTCCCCCTTAGGCTAGTTGTCAGGCATAGAGGCTTTAGAATTGACCGTTGGGTTTGAAGATTCTTCAGGAAGAGGGAGGCCCATGTGCTTCATCATGGCAACCAACATAGATTGCTGATGCAGAAGGACATTAGCTGTGGTGGTTGCTTGAGTGTCCAACTGATCATTGAGAAGTGCAACCTTGTCTGTAAGATGAGCATTGGACTGAGTGAGAGTAGCCACCTCCTCTTCAAGAGTATCCACTTTAGTGAATAGCTCATGTGCCCTGAAACCAGACAAATATTGATCATGCAGTCTCTTCACTTCATACTTTGACAGTTCATGCACAGGGACTTCAGTCACTAGCCTGTCTCCATAAAGATTTTTGAACATTGTCCTCAGCATGACATTGGATTCTGTAGTCTGATCAGATAGAGCTTGAAATTTATGCCCCAGACCTGTGACAGAATCTGTTAGAAGAGCCAAACCATTGTCCATCTTGGTGCATGTAGACTTGCATTCCAGAATGTCCTTGATTACAGTCTCTAATTTAGGAAATTTGGCCTCAAAAGTCCTCTTTATCTCATTCACCTCCTTGGTTGTGGCTTGACATACTGCATTGATTTCTGTTTTGAGACCCTTTCCAAGGTAGTGTGCGGCCTTGAGAATGCCCTTGTAGTTGTCATTCACTGCTTCATACACCTCACTAGGGGAGAGAGATTTGGCATTTGACCCTAGTGTAGTGATGTACTCTTCTCTGATGTACTGAAGGCCTTCTGAGAGAGGAATGTCATATTTTCCTTGCAGCCAGTCATCTACATTGCCATCTCTCTCAGTGTCTTCCACTATCTTAGCCTTTTGCATCTCCACATCATCTCTATGGCATAAGAGAATAGCTTTATAATCTCGATTTGGCATGTTGGCAGTGAGAAGGTTCTGAGCAATCTTTGTGGACTCAGGGATCTGATCCACAATTAAGCTTTGAAGTGCTTCAACCGTCAATTGTTGTGGAACAGACCCTGATCCTGAAGCACTGTCATGTTGCACAGGCTTCAGCCATTGTGACATAAAGTCAGAGCTAGAGCTAGGCAAGCTAGACTCCTCAGTTATAGATGCAACTTCTGTAACCGGATGGATTGACTCTACTACTGGTGTCTCCACAGAAGTGGGATGAGTTACACCAGCAGTTGACACAGTCACAGAGTCTCTAGTGAAAACTAGTGAAGCCTCTGTGTTTGTGATGGTGTCATTAGGATATGCCCCAGCATGCATTCCCTCACCATCTAAATGTGGGTCCTGGGTGGTGAGCAAAGTGTCATGCACTAAGTCACTTGAAATCATTGGCTCATCAAGAGAAAAGAGTTCTTGATGATCAATGCCTTGCTCCTCAATAGTTTGAGTTGTAGGCTGCAAAGAAATTTGAGTGGTAGATTTTGGAAGAGAAGAGTGTTGTAGATAAGATTTTGGCAACTCCCCCTAAGAGATAAAGGGGGTTTCAATTGGGAAGTGCTCTCCACTCAGTGTTGTGCCAGCCTTATCACTCCCATGTGCTGACTCTATACAAATAGGTGCATTGGGGAGGATGCTTGATTCTATAGATGCACCCTGTTGAGAGGATACATCTAGTGAGCTGTTTGCCCCTGATTTTACAACTTCAGCCATTTGTGTGACTAAAGAGGTGGTCTTAGTTTTCTTCTTCTTCTTTGGCCTTAGTAAGGGTGACTCTGGTTCCTCACTTACTACACCTAGTTCAACAGCCAATGCTGCTTCAGATAGAATGTTTAAGGGTGCAGACATGACTTCCTTTCTCTTCTTTTTACTAACATCACCCTTTTGAGAGGATGATGCAGTTGGTTCACTGTGTGGTAAAGTGTTTGGTTGAGGGGGTTGGTTAGCAAGCCTTGGGTTAGCATCTTGTACTACTTGCTTAGGTTGTGCTAACTGTGACTTTGAGTCAAATGTTGGCATGTTGTGGGGGTAAGTTCTAAATAGACTCTCCATATGGGTAGTTATTTTGAGTCTTACATCCACATCATTCCTAGTCTCCAAATTACCAAAAATAAGTTTGGTCATGGACCTAGGGTAGCCTATTCTACTTTTATCTACACCAGGCAATTCAATCAATTTCGCATTTTTAAAGTTAAGTACAAATTGAATGAAGCGAGGGAAGAAAATTTCAGTACCTCTCTTGGCTGTGTTCTTGCCAAGTCTCCCATATAGCTCCTGTAGAATTATGAGACCGACATCTATCTTTCTCCCATAAGCCAAGGCATAGCCTATTTGCTGTGCAGGTGCACTAATCTGATCGAAGCTTGATTTCCTGGCTGTGAAGACTTGAAGAATGGTAGCAAACACATAGCTCCACTCTTTCCTCAGATGCTTTCTGTTCAACTTCCCAAGATTGATCACTTCTGAGTAGTTGATAAACTCAAAGAATTCCTCCAACTCTGCATTTGTGGCTAGTGAGTCATATGCCTCTTGTTGTAATTCCAATGCTTGATTCATGTCTGCTGTAGTAATAGTAATTTCCCGGCCTTAAATCTTGCAGTAGACTACGTAGGAGGTTATAGCATTCTCGAGAGCGATGACTTCCACTGTGGCTGTTCTCCAAAACTGTTCTAGGAGGTCTAGATACAGAGTTGGGTTGGCTGATAGTGCACTCTTGATGTATGACTCTGACATCCAGCGAACAAAGCACTTGAAATTTGCACTAGGTGCTTCCACATCATTAGTTATAGCGATGAAATTGGTTTGAGTAGGTATGGTGAATTGGATGTTTGCCATTTGTATATAGAAGAGAAAAGAATAAAGATTGAAGAAGAAATTAAGCTTTTGCAGTTAGGGTTTTCAGAGGTTTTGGGAATTTAGATGCTTGAGAAATCGAATGAAATGAATCGAATAGATGTAAAATTGTATAAGTATGAAGTACTTGAATTGTCGATTGGATGTATGTTTTGTATCGACAAGTCAGGCATTCGAGAAGTAGAAAACAACTATTCGATAAGTCAAGAAAGGCTTAATCGATAACTCAAGCAGATTGTAACTCACAGTTGGCAGTTATCTAACTTAGAAACAATTCTAAATTAAATAAAATGTGTTTTTACGAGTGAATTAAAATTTCAGACAAAAATCCAAAATCGGTTGAAATTCAGCGAGAATTCAGCCTTTTCAAATGATTCGAGAACTCAAATATAGTGTTCGAGAACTCAGCCATTAGAGAACTCAATTACCATATTCGAGAAGTCAAGAATACCTCTATTCGATAACTCTAAAAGACTCTATTCGAGAACTCGAGAGTGCTCTAATGAGACTTGTTAGAGATGTCGAATAGTGAACCATTCGAGAAGTCTGACTTATCGAAATATACTCATCACTCACAAAAAAAATTTAATTTTCACTATCTTTTAAAATTTACCAGCCACATTCATTGAAGAATATTCTAGCAAATTAAACAGTGATTTTCTCAAAATTTCATAGAAATTTCAAGTTAACAAAAATATGATTTTCTAACATATGCAACAGATTTGAAATATTCATAAATCATATTTCAGCCAACACTTACTCCAAAAATATTGAGAATTTAGATAAAGTAAGTGTTTACTGCTGAAGCAGCAAACTAGATGCTATATTCAATTAGCCAAAGTCTGAAGAATTCAGCATTCCAATCTCACTAACCAACTTTGTGAAGGTGGCTTCATCTAATGGCTTAGTGAATATATCAACTAGCTGTTTATCTGTAGAGACATAATTCAACTCAATGGTTCCATTAGTTGCATGTTCTCTAATGAAATGATATATGATGTCAATGTGCTTTGTCCTAGAATGATTTACAGGATTGGCAACTATAGAGATTGCACTTGTGTTGTCACACATGATTGGAATTCTTTCCAACACAAGTCCATAATCTCTAAGTTGATTTCTAATCCAAAGCACTTGAGCACAACAACTTCCAACAGCTATGTATTCAGCCTCAGCTGTAGAAGTTGACACGGATTGTTGTTTCTTACTATACCAAGAGACTAACCTTTGTCCAAGAAACTGGCAGCTACCTGAGGTGCTTTTCCTATCCACTCTGCATCCAGCATAATCAGCATCAGAATAGCCAACCAAATTGAACCCTGTGTCCTTAGGATACCATAGACCCAAGTTTGGAGTGCCCTTTATCTAAAGATCCTTTTTATAGCAACCAAATGTGATTCTTTTGGATTTGATTGAAACCTTGCACACAGGCATGTTGCAAACATGATGTCTGGCCTACTTGCAGTCAGGTAGAGTAGAGAACCAACCATGCCTCTGTAGACTGAGATATCTACTTTCTTGCCTTTAGCATCTTCATCCAGTTTAGTGGCAGTGGCCATGGGTGTCTTGGCAGGTGAACAATCTTCTAAGCCAAATTTCTTCAATAAATCCTGATGTACTTGGTTTGACTGATAAAGATACCATCCTTCCTTTGACTGACTTGCAACCCTAGGAAGAATGTCAACTCTCCCATCATACTCATCTCATATATGCTCTGCATGAGTTTAGGGAATTTCTCACACAGCTTCTCATTTGTAGAACCAAAAATGATATCATCCATATAAATCTGAACTAGGATAATATCATCACCATGCTTCTTGTAACATAGTGTCGTGTCCAATGTGCCTCTAGTGAATTGGTTTTCAAGTAGAAATTGTGATAAAGTATCATACCATGCTCTTGGAGCCTGCTTAAGTCCATACAATGCCTTAAGCAATCTGTAGACAAATTCTGGGAAATGTGGATCCTCAAAGCCAGGTGGTTGTTGCACATAGACCTCTTCTTCCAACTCCCCATTCAGAAATGCACTCTTGACATCCATTTGATAAACTTTAAAGTTTGAATGGGCAGCAAATGCCAAGAATATTCTAATGGCTTCCAATCTAGCAACAGGGGCAAATGTCTCATCATAATCAATGCCTTCCTGTTGAGAGTATCCTTTTGCAACCAGCCTTGCTTTGTTTCTTACTATTACACCATCTTCATCCATCTTATTCTTCAGAACCCATTTTGTTCCAACAATGGTTCTATTCTTTGGTGCAGGCACAAGTTCCCATACTTTGTTCCTTTCAAATTGATTCAGCTCCTCTTCCATAGCAATAATCCAATCTGGATCCAACAGTGCATCATCAAGTTTCTTAGGCTCAACCTGTGATAGAAAACAGCCATAGAGGCACTCATTCTGAGTTGCTCTCCTAGTCTTTACTCCTGCATTGGGGTTTCCAATGATTTGTTCTACAGTGTGCGATCTATCCCATTTCCTTGAGTGCTCAGCCTGATTTCTCATTCTTGATGTTGCTTCATCATCCAGATCATGATCATTCTCATTTCCTCCCCCTGTGAGGTTGCCACTACTCACAGGTGTATCTTGGATGCTTGTTTCTCCACTGTTGATTGGCACAAATTCTTCTCTTGTATCATCATTCACTTGAGTTTGTTGAACTTGAGTTTCAACTTCAGTTTCAATCTCTTCATCACAATCATCTAGATTATCAAACTTTAATGGATCTTTATCTTCATCATTGGCTTCTTCTAGTCCAGGTAGTTTGCTGTCATCAAATGTCACATCCGTGCTTTCCATAATTTTCTTTTGACTGATGACATAAACTTTGTATGCAATTCTTTCCATAGAGTAGCCAAGAAAAATTCCTTCAAATGCCTTTGCATCAAACTTTCCAACATATTCAGAATTATCTTTCAATACAAAGCATTTGCTTCCAAAAGTATGGACATACTTTAGAGTAGGCTTCTTTCCAGTCATCAAATTGTAAGGTGTCTTTCCAGTGTTTTTGTTGATGAGGGTTCTGTTCTGGATATAGCATGCAATGCTGACAGCCTCAGCCCAAAAACATGTAGGCATCTTTGCATCAAGTAACATTGTTCTAGCAGCCTCAATTAGAGTTCTATTCTTTCTCTCAACAACTCCATTTTGTTGTGGAGTCCTTGGAGCTGAGAATTGCTGAGAAATACCATTCTTTTTGCAGAATGCTTCAAGTATGGCATTTCTGAACTCTGTTCCATTATCACTTCTTAGTGCAATCACACTTGCATTGTTGGCCTTTGCTTCCTTGTCAACTTTCTTTATGTGCTCAATGATTACTTGTGGAGCCTCATCTTTTGATGCCAAAAATTCCACCCATGTATACCTTGTAAAGTCATCAACCATCACCAAGGCATACTTCTTTCTTCCTAGTGACATAATATTGACAGGCCCAAACAAATCCATATGAATGAGTTGTAGAGGCTTAGTTATTGATGTCACTGTCTTTGACTTGTGGCTTGATCTTTTCATCTTTCCTTTTTGACAAGCCTCACACACTCCTTCTTGACAGAATTCAAGTGTGGGCATGCCTCTCACTAACTCTCTTTTGACTAGAGAATTAATGGCTTTGAAGTTCAGGTGTGATAGTTTCTTGTGCCACAGCCAACAATCTTCGTGTATGAAAAACTTGACTCACAAAGTTAATGACTAAGGAAGTGAGGCTGTATTCTTATAGAACATGGATACAACCTACTTACTACAAATAAGGTAGCTAAAACAAATTACTTTCTAGTCTGTCTATCCTTTTTGAGTAAGTGTCCAAACGGCTACAGATTTGACTTTGCAAAGCCTGTTCAGATCCACTTCTTTAGCCCCTTGTCTCTTCTATATCTCTCCAAGCTTCCTTGTAGGCTTTCTAGAGCACGTTACAGATTGTGGTCCATAAAGTGCATTGGCTTGTTGTAGGTTTCAGACTTGTACAATTTCTTCAGTATTTTGTATCCAAGAATGTATTCGAGAAGTGACTAAGTAAGTGATTCGAGAACTAGAATTGACTTGATTGATAACTCTGAGTTCTCGAACACTGTTATATTGACATATCGAATCACTTCTCGAATGGCTCTTTTCTTCAGGATTCCTTGAGTTGTCGAATAGAACACTTGACTTGTCGAATCCTTGAGATATCGAATAGCTTTCTGAGTCCTTGAGATATCGAATGGAACTTTGACTTGTTGACTCCTTGAGAACTCGAATACCACTTTTGACTTGTTGACTTCCTGAGTTCTCGAACAGAGTAATGGACATATCGAATCCCTGAGATATCGAATGAGATATCGAACAGTGCATTCAGAGATATCGAATAGTGTCTTCTGAGATATCGAATCCCTGACTTCTTGAATGCTGGACTTCTCGAATAGACAAATATACTTCTCGAATTGGTACTTAGGCAAATTCTTCATTTCTTCAAATCCCAACTGTGATTATTTGACAGTCTTTATCTTCTTGCTTGAGGCATGAACCTTGGAACTTCTTTCAAGCATTATTCTTGACTATATAAGTACAGTTGCACAACTAGGATTTGATGCCTACTATAAGTACAAAACAAATAGAAACTCTACAACTAGAGGTTCCCTCAGTTAAGAGGTCATGTAAGTAATGCAAAGCATTACAAACAATTAGGCTTGTTATTAGATGTATACAGGCATGCCTCTGTGACTAACATTATTTACTAATAAGGCATAAAAATATATGTTTAAAAAATTAAAAAAAAACGTGTTGAAAATTCCAGATTGGGTTAAATTATATATAATTTACTAAAAATAAAAAACCACATGTTTTATAGAATTATTAACGTTTTCAATTATATCTCGATTTGAATGATCGCCCGCACACACTTCTTCCTACGATTCTTTCTTCTGTGATTTTAGGTTATACTAAATAATTTTTAAAAAATATCTGTTGCATTCTTAAGATATTTAACAATAAATTTAAAATTAACATTAAATTAATGATATTTATTTATGTCATGAAACTAAGTATGGAACATATGTAAATTTAAAATTAATAATAAAATAAATAAAAAATTTATATTAATTCAAATAATTAATATATTAGTTCACAATAATAATATATGATTGCACAGGTAAACTAACCAAAAAACCAAAGCACAAAAATATATTTTTAAAAAATTATAAAAACGTATTTAGTTAAATTATATATAATTTAATAAAAATAAAAAATACCACATGTTTTATAGAATTATAAACGTTTTCAATTATATCCCAATTAATAATTTTAATTTTTAATTTTTAATTTTTAATTTACATATGTTCCATACTTAATTTCATGACATAAATAAATATCATTAATTTAACGTTATTTTTTAATTTATTGTTAAATATCTTAAGAATTGAATAGATACTTTAAAAAATTTATTTAGTGTAACCTAAAATTGTAGAAGAAAGAATCATATGAAGAAGTATGTGCGGGTCATGATTCTAACCGGGATATAATGGTGGAGAATTCTAATGAAAATATAATCGATATAGTATGTAAAATATGTGGTTTATTTTTTTAATTAAAATTAAATACATTTTGATTTGTTTATTATTTTTTGAGAGGTGTTAACAAACATTTTAGGAAGGAGTTATCCAACCAACCAACGAACTAAGGCATACAAATATATTTTTAAAAAATTTAATTAACGTGTTAAAAATTCCAAATTCAGTTAAATTATATATAATCTATTAAAAATAAAAAAATCACATGGTTTATAGAATTATGAACGTTTTTAATTATATCACGGTTAGAATTATCGTCTGCACACACTTCTTCCTACGATTCTTTCTTCTACGATTTTAGGTTACATTAAATATTTTTTTTAAATATTTATTGAATTTTTAAGATATTTAACAATAAATTTAAAAATAAAATAAAATTTATGATATTTATTTATATAATGAAACTAAGTATGGAACATATGTAAATTTAAAATTAATAATAACATTTATTAAAATAAATTAAAATTTTATATTAAATCAAATAATTCATATATTAATTCATTATATGGTAGCCCGTGCTTGCACGGGTTATAGGCTAATATCAATGAAGCAAATGACATTATTGTTGAGATTGACGGTATTAACAAATAAGCACGCTCACTTGGTCCAGTATATCAGTTTGCGAGGGCAATATTCCCATCGAAAAATAGAAGATAACAGAGCTTGAAATGACTTTTATTTTTTGTTAGAGCTATTTTGAATATATTAATGTAAATGAGTGAATTTAAACTTTTTAACTTATAACTATGTCCTTTTTGCTTTAAATATTTATAAATTTCATGAAAAAATTATTTAATGTTTGAATTTTTTATATTTAATATAATTAATATATAAAAAATAATATTAAACTGATTCCGAGTAATGGTCCGATTAATCCCTGTTTCGTGCCTTCATCGATTAGTTCTGAATTCCGCTTTTTATAACACTGATCATCATTAATCATTTGTCAAAAAATAAAAATTCAGAAAAATCATCATTAAAATTGATCATTTCGAACTTTACAAATAGAGAAAATGACCAAAATGTCTCAAAATGAGGTGCCCATGGCCAAAATGCCTGTTTTCAAATGTTTGGCCCGCACTACCCACGGGATACGCCATTGCCATTGGCGTATCCATATCACTGTAGCAACTCGACGGGCGGCGATGACAGTGATTTGGGGGTTTCAATTCGGGAACACAAAATGGTATGAAATTGATATGGACGTGTAGATAACGAAGAGGCGATTCTAATGGTATGTAAAAGATGTCTGAATAAGTACGGGATGGAGGTGAACAGAGAGATTGAAAGGGCATGACCGGAATCGCGTTTTCTAATGAAAGTCCTGAGATCTCGACTTCTGGCAAAGCATATAGAATAAAATTGGTATACGAGTGTAGAGGAAAGGAAGACGGTTTGATTGATGTGTATAATGTGAATGGAAAACGACGGGAATGGTGAGAACGAATAAAAATATAGAAGTCACCGGGGAGAGCTCATGTGTCGCTTCTCTGCAAATGAAGAAGATAGTGGATACGCCACTTGCAAATGCGCATTTTCAGGAGGCGTATCTCGAGCTACAGTACAAGCTGCTACTCCTTTGATAGTAGCGTATCTCCATGTTACTACGTTATTAGTAGCGTGTCATCATGACACTCCCTTGCCAGTAGCGTGTCTCCATGATGCTCCATCACCAGTAGCGTGTCCCGTGGGTATTTAGGCCCGTCCGAATTGGCGGCTGATATTTTGGTTACACCCATTTACTTTTTGGATAGATAGGGCCTTCACCCAATAGAGAATTAAAATATTTGTTTAATTTCACGCACAACATTTTCTTTATCTCATGCACGCCATTTTCTTTGAAATAAATTCATGTCGTAACAATTTATATGTCAAAAAAGAAAATAAATTTTGTTGATGTTCATTGGCTATGACTTGATTTTCCTAGAAAGCAAATTTTCTTGTACGTAGAAGTCCTGAATGCGTTGACTAAATAAATCTGAAATAAAATTTCTTTTTAACGATATTATTTTATATTATATTTAGTTCACATCATATTTTGATTTCCTTGCTAAAATCATATTTTTTAAAAAAATTTATGTTATATTTTTTTGAAAAATAAAAGTATATGTTCTATTATAGTCATAATTTTTTTATCATAATTTATCCGAAAAAAACTGCGAATATTTTTGTTGATCTAAGATGACATGTTTAAAATCTTTATTAATAAGCAAAACCCATTTTTCATCATACTAATTTGTCCAAATTTGCTTTGCACCATATATTTTTGGTTTCATCCCTATAATTTTATTTCCCATTGAATTCTATGTCGTATTTTTAGAAAATAAAAATAAAAATTTTGTATAATTATAATTTTTTAATTTAATTAAAAAAGATTATGAATACATATATTGATCTATGATAGCATACTATCTATAAAAGCAAAATCTAATTTTAATGGTACTTTGATACCAAATTTGATTTCACCCTTACATTACTATTTATCATTGGATTCTCTATTATTTTTTAATAAAATAATAAAACTGTTAAATACCATTATATTTGTAATTTTTTTACTATAACTCTACTGAGTTCCTACATGTACGTAACGTACGTTTTTATGTATATATTTGAATCATGTATGTTTTTTTTCAATTTTATTTAATAAATTTAAATCCATAATAAATAAAATGATCTTTATAAATAAAGTAATTTTTTATAAAAAAAATTAAATAAAATTTTTTAAATCCATACTTTGCACGGACTATCATCTAATATATCTAATATTATTATTGAATATTTCTTAGAATTTAATTTTTTATCTGCATCTGGGAGATGATTATAACTGGAATCACAATCGGTTCACATGATTTTAAATATAAAATATTTAGGGGTGTTTGATTAGTGGTAGTAAACAAAGAAAAAAAATTATTCATTAATTTGTTGATGTTTGGTTTTCAAAAATTGTTTTTTTCTTTCATATATTTTTATTCTAGATTTTCCTAATATTCATCCATATCCATTTGGGATATTTACATAAATACATAAGATTTTAATAATTATTTTCAATTTTACTACCACCCAACTATCTTTTCACTTCTATAAAATCATTTTTTCAAAAATACTACCTCATTATACTTTTATGTTTTCAAAATTCCAAAAATACTACATTCCTCAATTGCAACTTTTGCAACCTCATTTGCAACTTCCAGTTTTCAAATTTCTGATTTCATGTTCTGGGGTTCAGATGTCATTTTCGACCTCTTTTTTGGACTCTGATATATATATATCAGAGTCCAAAAAAGAGGTCGAAAATGACATCTGACAAATGGAACTTGAAATCAGAAATTTGAAAACTGGAAGTTGCAAATGAGGTTACAAGGCCCCGCCAAGGGCACTCATAATTGGTGAATTTGGGTTGCAAGGCCCCGCCAGGGGCACTCATAATTGGTGAATTTGGATTGCAAGGCCCCGCCAGGGGCACTCATAATTGGTGGATTTCTGATTTGCAACTTTCAGTTTTCAGTTGCAAAAGTTGCAACTGAGGTTGCAAAAGTTGCAACTGAGGTTGTAAACCGCAGTTGCAACTGAGGTTGCAAAAGTTGCAATTCAGGTTGCAAACCGTAGTTGCAACTGAGGTTGCAAAAGTTGCAACTGAGGAGTTGCAACCTCAGTTGCAAAAGTTGCAACTGAAGTTGCAAAAGTTGCAACTAAGGTTGCAACTGAGGTTGCAAAAGTTGCAACTGAAAACTGAGGTTGCAAAAGTTGCAACTGAGGTTGCAAAAGTTGCAACTGAAAACTGAGGTTGCAAAAGTTGCAACTGAGGTTGCAAAAGTTGCAACTGAGGAGTTGCAACTGAGGTTGCAAAAGTTGCAACTGAGGTTGCAAAAGTTGCAACTGAGGTTGCAAATTTTGCAACTGAGGTTGCAAAAGTTGCAACTGAAAACTGAAAGTTGCAAATCAGAAATCCACCAATTATGAGTGCCCCTGGCGGGGCCTTGCAACCCAAATTCACCAATTATGAGTGCTCCTGGCGGGGCCTTGCAATCCAAATTCACCAATTATGAGTGCCCTTGGCGGGGCCTTGCAACCTCATTTGCAACTTCCAGTTTTCAAATTTTTGATTTCAAGTTCCATTTGTCAGATGTCATTTTCGACCTCTTTTTTAGACTCTGATATATATATATATATATATATATATATATATATATCAGAGTCCAAAAAAGAGGTCGAAAATGACATCTGAACCCCAGAACATGAAATCAGAAATTTGAAAACTGGAAGTTGCAAATGAGGTTGCAAAAGTTGCAATTGAGGAAGATAGTATTTTTGGAATTTTGAAAACAAGGTCGGTATTTTTAGAATTTTAGAAAGATGGGTAGTATATATTTAAAAATCTAATAGTTCACATGGGTTGTTTTGAAACTATCCCTATCCATTTCCCCCACTTCAAAAAAAGAAAATTATAATACAGTATATCCATTCCCCACCTCCTGCTAGTATTTCCTTTCCCATTTTTCATTTCTTTTTTTATTTTCAATTATTATTTATAACCTTAAACCATAATAAATTATAATAACATTTAAATCATTTTCAAAATTAACTAGCAAAAAACAAATCATTTTCAAAATTTAAAAATAATTTATAATTTAGTTTATGTAAATTAAAATCAATTTTGATGTATTTTTTCATTTCATTTTTGATCGAAACACCGAAACCAAACAAATAAAATAATTCAAAATCATTATTTTCCTTTCTCTTTATTTCCATTTTTGAATTTTATTCTATTTCACAAACACAAATCAAACGTGCCCTTATATTTTTGTGATCATTTTTCCATGTCATCCATCCATAAGAGAAGGTCATCACTGGTACCCATAGATTAGGGTTCTGATCAAATGTTGCAGAAGAACTAGCTAGAAGTACCATGGCTAAATAGCAGAAGTGATTTGTGATGGTAATCAAATGACTAAACTAATGAAAAATGCAAAGTTGCAATGTTGGACTGTTTTGTCTTTGTGGAATTGACCAGTCCATCAACTCAAGTAATGACGCGACCGATCAATGGGTAATGGACCCCTAACTTTTTTTTCCCAATAAACGATTTCACACTACTTTTTCCCTTGCTATTCTAGTGTCACATCTTGCTATTCTAGTATCACATCTTTATTTTATCATCAAAATTATACTGTACCTGTTGTTTCTTTACATTGTCTTTTTGCACGGAGACCAAGGAATATTGTTAAGATAAATGAAGTAGTGGGTGTAACAGTGATTTTATTGTTAAAATAAGTAAATTAGTGGGTGTAATAGTGTAAAGTGTTGAAAAAGTGGAATGAAGTAGTGGATGTAATAATGTATTTTATTGTTAAAAGTTACTATTTTTAGTAATGTAAAAAATTGGTGGAACGTCCCAAAAAGGAAATTGTAAAGAAATGGATGGGACAGAGGGAGTAATTAGTTTTTGGCATATTTAAAAATTTAAGATAAAAATTTCTAAGATTTTTATCGGAAATTCTCTTTTAATTTTTGACTTTCTTATATTTCACTATTTAATAACTATTATTAATTGTTATTATATTAAATTGTCTAATAAATTCCAAAATTATTCAATAAAATAAGTGCTAGAAAGTCGGATTAATGTTTTGAAAACATCTTTCATCACATGAAATAAAGTCGTATTTCAGAGGAGCAAAATCATATGTTAGTGGTTGAGATGACCTACGAAGAATTTTTAGTTGCAATTAAACAAATGCACTATGATAAAGCATCAGGTCCGGATGGTTTAAACTCAGCTTTCTTTCAGCAATTTTGGTATATATTGGAGCGAGAAATTTATGAATGTTGCAAGAGTTGGTTAAACTCAATTTCTTTTCCGGCACAACTAAATGAGACCAATGTTGTTCTTATTCCTCAGAAGGAAAATGCTAGCTATATGAAGAACTTATGTCCAACAGCTTTATGCAATGTATTATACAAGATCTTAGCGAAAGTGCTCTCAAATCGGCTGAAAATCCTCTTACCCAATGTCATTATCTGAAAATCAGTCTGCTTTTGTACCGGGAAGGAGTATATCGGACAATGTGTTAGTGGTTTTTGAAGTTGCTCATCACTTGCGTAGGAAGTATCGAGTCAGTGAAGGAAAGATTGCTTTGAAACTAGACATAAGCAAAGCTTATGACAGAGTGGATTGGTCATATTTGAAAGCTTGTATGAAGGCCATGGGTTTCTGTAAAAACTGAATACAGTGGATCATTTATGAGTTTTGTTTTAATGGCACTTCTGTAGGACCTGTTTGTCCATCTCGGGGATTAAGGTAGGGGGACCCTTTGTCCCCGTACTTGTTTCTCTTTTGTGTGGAAGGGTTGTCAAGCACTCTGGATAAAGCTGCTATGAAAGGGACTATTCATGGGTCTCAAGTTAGCTTAATAGCTACAATCATTACACATCTATTATTTGTGGATGATAGTTTTTTGTTTTTTCTATCCAATCTTGTTGAAACCATTGTTGTTAAATCTCTCTTGAATGATTATGAGGTTTTATCGGAACAATCTGTGAATTTTCAGAAGTCTGCAATCATGTTTAGTTCAAATGTTAGACAATCTGAAAGGGATGCACTGGCTGGGATTTTAGGAGTAACTAATGAGTTACAAGATGGGAAATACTTGGGCCTTCCTTCTTTTGTTGGTCGTTCAAAGAAAAGAGTGTTTGGTTTTGTTAAAGATAAAGTCTGTAAAAGATTGTAGGGGTGGAAATCGAAGTCTATTTCTCGAGCAGGCAAGTCAATTTTAATTAGGAATGTGGCGCAATCTATTCCCTCATATTGTACGATATTGTATGTCGTGTTTCTTGCTTCTAAAATCTTTCTGTCAAGAACTTGAAAGGATGCTAAATAAATATTGGTGGTGTACTAGCTCTAGTGATAGATGAGGTATAAGCTGGCTTTCTTGGGATGGTATGAGTTCTTCGAAGAGTGGAGGTGGTATGGGTTTTAGGAATCTTTATGGTTTCAATATAACATTATTGGGGAAATACTATTGGAATTTTATAAAAAAATCCCAATCTTTGGTTGCTCATGTTACTACCCAGATTCTCATTTTCTTCATACCTCGGTGAGTCCAGGCTCCAGCTATATATGGTCGGGGATCATGACAGCAAAGAGAAGCAACTTTAGGGGATTCAGATGGATTCTTGGGGATGACAGGGACATCAATGCAATAAAGTATCCATGGTTAAAGGATAATGATGACTTTTGCGTGGCACAAAATATTGATTATGGTTCAAATCAGGTCCAGATTTCAAGTTTTTTTAGAACAGACTCTAAGTGTTGGGAGGTTGATAAAGTCAAGTCTTTTTTTACAGAGGCAGATGCTCGTTCGAGTCTGGCAATGCGCATCCCTCAAAATCTTGCAGTTGATCGTCTAGCATGGACACGAATAACGAATGGTCAGTATACAATAAAGACTGGGTATCAAATTTGGCACGATTAAAATTTAGGAACTAGCCATGTGATTCAATCTAATGGCTGGAACAAGCTTTGGAGGTTGGATCTCCTTCATAAGATAAAAATATTCCTATGGCGATTCTACAGAGATAATATTCCTGTTCGAAGAAGGTTGAATGCCAAGGGGGTGCGTTTACCAATCACTTATCCTATGTTCATGGCAGATATTGAACATCTGGGGCATGTTTTCTTCGATTTTCCTTTTGCATCCAGCTGTGGGCAGTATGCAGGCTTAATTTATGATATGCAGATAGAGGGATTTGTTCCTGAGTTTCTACAACTAATCGGGCGACTTGTCGACTAATCAATTCCACGTTACTCGGGCGACTTGTCGCATTAACAACCATGATATAAATTCCTTAAGTATGACTTTCAAACTACAAAGCAGGGATTTTTCACTCGAGGGAGGAACTGCGTAGGGGATACGTGCACAGTGCGGGGGGGTTGCTAGGGTGCGCCACCTGGCGTATCTACGCATTTTCAAGAAGGGAGGGGTAGAAATAGTCATTTTATTTTACGGTCAATTAAAACAAACAAAATTAAAATAGGATTCTCTATCTGCATAAATGTATGTCTATTTTTCAGATTTATATGTTCTATTATGATGGATTTGTAATTTGATGTATATAAGCACTATAATGGGTTAATTTGACTATGTATTTAGTTTCATTTGAATACTACTCTTGGTTTTGTTAATTAAGTATATGTATATCCGATTTAGTTTCATTTGAATACTACTCTTGGTCTGTATAGAATCAGATTCTCTTCTCTGTGTGCAAGCGATTAAGCACTCCCATGAGAATCTGTTGGAAGTAGGTCACATCTTGGAAGATTGTCGCATGGTGTTACTTGCTAGATCAGGTTCTTCAATTCAGTTTGTTAAATTATTAATCAGTTCGTGGCGTTTTTTTTTTTTGGAAAAATGCGTTAATTCAATAATAAAAAATCATACGACATCTATAAAGTCGCTTTTTATTTTTGGAAAAAAATTAGTTAATTCAATAATAAAAAATCGTACGACATCTATAAAGATGATCGAGTCGAACAAACATAAAATAGACCAAATCATCAGTTTTCATGAAAAGACAATAAAATATTCACGAGTATTTATATTGAGTTTGTGCACAAATTCAAATATTCACTAATTTGTTCAAAAACCTGGATTACGAACTATATAAATAAACTTTTTTTTTTTGAAATAAAGATGCAATTTCATTAAATAATCAAACAATCCGACATAAGTGTCTCCAACAAACAGGATGGAGGAGACGAAAAAATGCTAAAGCCATTAGGCGTACAAGGTAACCTAGCCATACTATGAGCTACCTGATTTGCCTGCTTTTTAGTAAACACCACTGAAATGCCATCTCTTTGATGACAAATCTCCCTACACTGGTCAGTTAAAACGCCCAACTCCAAGTAGTTAAGTTTTGCATTGTTCACTGCATTGACACAGAGAAGGGAGTCACTCTCAATCACTACTGGAGACCCCATGAATTCATACGACCACTGTAAAGCCTCGAGCACACCTGACATTTCTGCTTCTTCTACTGATGCCCTCCTGTTTTCATGACTTTGCCCCGAATAAAGCAGCCTTGGTAATCTCTTATAACCATGCCCACCGAGAAAAAATCTGCATCAGGGAAAACTGAAGCATCAACGTTAATCTTTAGAGTGCCCTCGACTGGGGGAGACCACTTCTTGCTTTGCTTGTCTGCAACAAATGATGCCTTCAGATTTCGTTGTACCCTGATTTTGTTTGCTTCAGACCAATCCACCACTTGTTTTGAACTCCAAGCTATAGCAATACTCGGACTTATAACTTTATTTTCCCAAAGCCTTTGGTTCCTTGCAAACCATATCCCCCACAAAACTATGGCTATCTTAACCAAGTTATCATTTGTTTCAGAAGCTAATTTCTCAAGTAACCATTCAGAAGCATTTTCAATTGCCCAGGTGTCAAAAGTAAACCCCATTCGATGCCAACATTCCTTTGCATAAGTGCAATCTATAAAGAGATGTAGCAAATGGTCAATATCCCCAGTACACATAATACAGTCAGTAGGAAGCACAACTCCTTTCCTTCTAAGCCTGTAGCGAACTGGAATTGTGTTTTGACACAATCTCCAAAGAAAAATCCTAATCTTGTGTGGGATTTTCAGACGCCATAACCTACCCCATCCACTAGACTGTTGTATCTCCATATCTCCACCATGAGACTGATGCCATCTTTGATACCCCGTCTTCACAGTGTACTGCCCATCTTTGGAATGGACCCAAGCCAACCTGTCTTTTGTACAATTCTGTGGAATTCGAGTTGATAAAATAGCATTACCATCCTCCATATTGAAAGCATTTCTGACTTTTACAGCATCCCATTCTTTCTTGTCCTGCAAAAAGAAGTCACACACTTTTTTATCATGATTCTGCACTGCAACCTCTTTGTTATGCTAATTTCACGCAAGCGCACGTAGTCACAAGTAATACAATTAAAGTTCGTTCCACAGAGATCTGGTTATGTTCTATTCAGTAAATATGCCTATGCAACAATGTATGGTTTTAATTCACTGCTAAGAAAAGTAACAAATTGGGGTTGATTATCTAATTTATACTAAGATGCAAGAGTTAAACTAAGAATTAACTAATTAACAAGAATTAATATCGAATTACTTATATGAGAATAAACATGGAATCCTAGTTTCATCATCTACTTCACTTAGAGTTGCAGCCTTTAATTAAAACATGTAATGGTCTTGATATCTGATCGGATAACACGAAAAGAGTAAAAGTTACCTCTCGGTATACTAGTACCAATCTACACATACATCCACAAAAGAGATAGAAGATGGGTAGGCACCTATTATGTTTAGACCCTATATCTCTATAGAATTTGAAAACATAGAGGTTGAAGCACAGGTTATCCACTTAGATCACATAGGGTAGCATAATATCTCTATTCATGCCACAAATCATGATGATTACATCAACCTATCCTATGCTAGCATGGCAAGTTCTAAATCTCAAGATCCACTCTCGTTTAGCAAGAGATTAACAAATTAGATGTTCGCGACGCACCTAAATTCAATAAGCATAACCATACAAGGATATCAAGAATTCACCACACATAAATCTTTAAGGCATACAAACTACTAAGCTACATAGATAAATCCACTAGGATCCCATGACAACAATTAGCCCATAATTGAACCGTTCATCGTCATGGGATTTGATGAAAACATGATATAAAACAAGATATGGAAGAAAGACGTAATAATATTATAAAAATAAGAGTTGAGAAAACAAATCTATAATCCAACGTATACAAAAGATGAAGTAGATCTAGGTCCTTGCTTGTCACGAGCGTTGAACCCTTCTCTCCTTTTCTCTCTTGCAAATCTCAGCTGGTTACAATAAATAAACTATGATAATCTGTATATATCTATTACAATGGTAGGATGTGTTTAAATAGGCTCTAAAAGTCTTGCCCAGCAAGAAAATACCCAAAATAGAGTTAAAACAGAATTTCTGCAAAAGACGTTTCCTAAACTGATTCTGTTTTCTTAAGGAAATTCGTGGCTGACTTTTCTTCAATTTTTCTGGAACGTTCCAAACGTAATTGGACCTCTGGACCACCTTAGAATGATAGAAAATCTCGTTATCTTCGCGTGGACAGCTTACGGGCTGAAAACAGACTTATAGAACTCAAGATATGGCCCAAACAATGTAGACTGCGCAACCCTTCTTGAAAATCCGAATTTTGATCAATTAATTCCAAAAAAATAATAGAAGCATCCACCTTAGTCAACCTTCTCGTAAATCTGCACAACTAAGCAAAACACATCAAAACTACCAGAAACTTGAGTCCAAGACAATCAATTTAAGCCAATTTAGAATGCTCCAAGTAGATATAAAATCCACTTATCACACCCCCAAACTTAAACCGATGCTTGTCCTCAAGCATAAACAATTACAACTAACTAACTAGTACCACTTCCGTAGGTGATCACGGTTGCATTTGGCATATGCAACAAGCCCTTTAAACCCCTAGGCAGCCCTAGTGGACGAGTAAGGTCTCGTGAGGGCCTATAGCGAATGTACCCACAAAATCCATTTAACCTAATGCAATGCAATGCATGAATGCAACTAAATGAAAATGCAATTAATCTAATCTACCATACCTTCAAATCCTCTCATGCCACCTCAACTTAAGAATCAAAGTAAATACGCAATGTCTTGGTGTCGAAAGTGCAAGTATTCACATAGTCTACTCAATGAACATGCATAAGTTCTCACAAGCCCATGTCAAGTGTAAGAATAAGTTAGTAAACATGCTAAGCCTACAAGAGTACATCTTTGAGACAACACTCGGGATCTCATACGCAAAAACAAGCAAACACTCACAATCCACTCACAAAAGAATTTTCACTCAAGAACAAGGGTAAGTGTATCACTCAATTCCAACAAAATCATAAACACGCTTGACATTTGGTATCAATCTAACTCTTAACACAACATACATCAATGACGATAATCAAAAGGTCTTTATTTGGGTTGTAACGGGGCTAGGGACAAGGTATGTCAAATAAGCCAAAACAGGTGAAGTGTCAAAAGCTAGTAAGTACCATAATAAATCATACACAACACCATATTTCCCCCCCACATAATTTTACTATTACAAACACTCGACTAGTCGACTGAAATAGGATCACAACAAACACAAACATGCTCTCATAATATATTTTTTTTTTTTTTTTTTTTTTCCTTCTTTCTCTTTTTTTTTTTTTTCTGTTTTTTTTTTTTTTTTTTTTCGAGAGCTAAATAGAACACAAACAATAATATAAACAATAACAATGATCCAATGAATTTATTACATATGTCGACTATCAAGTAAACAAACCAAACCCAATTTTCAATATTTCCCCCAAAAGTAAGACCAACAATAACCCTTCCTTGCACACCTTATTACTCCCTTAAGCACTCTACTAGCCTTTGACAATATGGGTTCAAATTAATGTAAGGCCAATACAAGAAAAAGGTCTAGGCAAGTAATGTGGTATGTCACCGAAAAAATAGGATTAAGCTCAACGGGTTAACTAATTGATCATGTAAACATGGTATGGTAATATGGGAAAATATGTGGTTATTCCTAAGTGCCTTTATCATTTTAATCGTCAAATAATGTCATGCGTTTCAAGAAAGACCTCAAACAACTGCTAGCAATGCAAACAATCCGTGGACACTCAAGCAAACGAATAAATTGCAAATATGCAATAAGGCTCAAAAACTCACTTGGTGGAAAAACATACTCAATCCCAAGCAAAAATCTCTCTAACGCACCTACTTGTATTCAAAGCATGCAAACTAAATCATCTTGCACATATTCATGTCCTTCTAATCACTTACAACATTCAATAAGTATACTAGCTTCAACTTACTAGTGTATGTGTGTGCACAAGAACAAAGCATATCACTTCTCAATCAAAAGCATCAACAACACAAAATTCCTATCAAGCATGGGTGCAAATGCAAACTATTATGAACTCACATGAAATACAAACATAAACACAGAATGTCCTATATGAAACAAACGTAGATAACACAAACAATAATGCATAATTTACTACTACTAATATGCAAAGCATGAATCCTACATGAACAAATAATACAATAACAACTACTCATCCCTCAAACCACCCCCAAACTTAAAATATTCAATGTCCTCATTGAATGGAAGTAAATACAAGGGATAGTAGAAAACATACCTACTCGTCCTCGCTATCAGCACCCTCGTCATCCTCGTCAGATGAATCAGGTGGAGGATACGGAGTCCGGGCTCCAAATATAGGCCACTGCATAGGAGTACTAGGTGATTGAAACTTTGCCTCCAAAGCTATGCCCATGTCCTCAGAATACTGGCGACTGCTAGCATGCATAGCATCCATCCGCCTAGTCATTCGACGAAAATAAGATTCGAACACGGACACATCCACCTGGCCTTGCGAAGAACCTGCTCTAGCCACCCTCGGTGCCCTCGAAACATGTGTCGGAACGCCCGTTCCCTGACCACTAGCACCATCAACAACAAAGCCTAATCCTCTAGGATGAGGAGTGCCGCCCGACCACTCCTTCAACTTCAACCGATCAATGGTAGCATCCGTAATAGAAGCCATAGGTTTTTGTATCGGCTCACCGTGATACCCTTTGACCTTTGATGCATCACACAAATACGCAACTATAGAAGCATAAGGAATATTCACCGACGAATTGCTTCCCAAAAACCGAAGAATATGTTGATTTATAAGATGCCCAATGTCGACATACTCGCCTTTAATAATACCCCATAACAAGATGGCTCTATCAACAGTAACATTGGTAACATGGTTTGTCGGAATGATATTAGCACTTATGAAAAAAAACCATGCCTTCGCAATACTAGACAATGATGAAGCCGGAAAATTACACTTTATGTCCGTACCCAACTTACATTTCCATTCCGTTCCCGGAACACAAAGTTCATCAATTAGTTCATCAAGATCAACATCATCATTACCCTTTTGTCCCCAATCTGTCGCATCTCGAGGCTTAGGCGGTTGCCTAATCAAATTACGAATAGCACGAGGCGAATAATCCACCTTTCGACCCCTCACAATTGTGGAATTATTCCTCGCTATTGATGCATTAGCATAAAATTCTCGAACCACATCCAACGAAGCATCATTAGCAAATTCACAAAATAGCGTCCAACCCCTCTCACTAATCATAGCTCTCATCTCTGTATACTTATAAGGCACAAGCCTCCGTTCCTGAATAACCCCCTTTGACACTAACCGAACATACTCCGCCTTAGCCTCCTCATTAACAAACCTTTCCACTCCATCTCCCACAACATCATTCTCATCCAAAGATGGAGGAGCACTACTACCACTACCCATTAACCGTTGCCTTTTAGGAGCCATAATCAACAAATAACAAGCAAGGCACAAAAATCTCCAAACAAATCACCAAATAAAGAACCCCCAAATTACACACCAAGAACCCTAATGTGCAAAATTCACAAATTCAATTAAAAGATTAGATAGGATATTACCCAATTGAATCCAAGAGGTGAGCTTGCTAGTTGAATCCACACAATTTCGAAATTAAATCCCCCTTGCACCTTAAATAACTAAAAGTTGAGAATTTGGGATTTAAATTTTTGGGTTTGTGTATGTATAGGTGATGTGGGCGTATATATAGGAGATGTAAGAATAATAGAGATGAAATTAGATGTGGAAAAGGATTTTGGGTGTGTTTAAAATTTGATTTGTAGTTAGAATAGGAATTGGGAGGATAGGTTTTAAGATTGAGAGATGAATTAGAATTAGGATGTAGGATAAATAAATAAAGAGGGAAGAATTTTTGGGATTTAAGGACAAAACACAAACCGCACAACACAAAACAATCAGTAGAGTCTGGCGCCTCATGCGCTCGTTGGCGCTTCAAGCGCGGGGGATTTCTGGACAAACAGCGCAGGTGCGCGAAACGGCGCTTCACGCGCGGATGATGTCTGTTGCGCATGGCGCAGCTGCGCGGTAATGGGCGCATGATGCGCGAACCTCTCCTGCGTCTCTGGCGCACTTGCGCGGGTTGTGGCGCCTCATGCGCTGCAGCCTCCTGTTCAGCCTATTTTTTTTTTTTTTTTTTTTTTTTTTTTTCATACAACACTCAAGAATATATATATATATTTTTTCTAAACTAAAGCGCGGGTTGCCTCCCACGAAGCGCTCGTTTAACGTCAATAGCTTGACGTCCTTCCGAAAAATCACGAACGAGATAAAACAGCGGCAACCTTCTCACGGTTTACCATACCACCAAAATAAGGCTTAAGTCTATGTCCATTCACCTTGAAAGAATCATCAATAGAACCTCTAAATATCTCCACTGCTCCACTAGGAAATACTTCCTTGACTGTAAACGGACCCGACCACTTTGATTTGAGCTTACCCGGAAAAAGTTTGAGACGAGAATTATAAAGCAACACTTGTTGACCTGACACAAATGACTTATGCACCAACTTCTTATCGTGCCACCTCTTAACCTTCTCCTTGTACATTTTCGCATTCTCATAAGCCTGTTCACGAAATTCTTCAAGCTCATTCAACTGAAGTAGACGTTTCTCACCCGCAGCCGAAATATCCAAATTTAATTTCTTCAACGCCCAATAGGCCTTGTGCTCTAGCTCAGCAGGCAAATGACATGCCTTACCAAAGACCAACTGATAAGGAGACATACCTAGGGGTGTCTTGTAAGCAGTTCTGTACGCCCAAACCGCCTCGTCTAGCTTCAACGACCAATCCTTACGAGATGGATTCACCACTTTCTCAAGAATTCTTTTGATTTCACGATTCGAAACCTCCGCTTGACCATTAGTTTGAGGATGATAAGCAGTGGCAACACGATGCGTCACATTATACTTTGCCATCATAGCAGTAAACTGACGATTACAGAAGTGTGTCCCCTCATCACTTATTATAGCTCGTGGAGTTCCAAAACGCGTGAAAATCTGCTTGTGAAGAAAATTCAGCACTACCTTAGCATCATTTGTTGGTAAGGCTTTCACCTCAACCCATTTAGACACATAATCCACAGCTAGCAAGATGTACTGATTATTGCAAGAAGAAACAAACGGTCCCATGAAATCAATTCCCCACACATCAAAGATCTCAACTTCAAGAATAGTATTCAGAGGCATCTCATTCCTCCTAGAGATATTACCAACCCTTTGACATCGATCACAACTCATGACGAACCTATGAGAATCTTTAAACAGAGTCGGCCAATAGAATCCCGCTTGAAGTACTTTCTGAGCTGTTTTATCACCACCATAATGGCCTCCATATGTGGTAGAATGACAATCATGCAAAATACTTTCCGTCTCACTGTAAGGAATGCACCTCCTCAAAATCTGATCCACACCAAGCTTGAACAAGAATGGCTCGTCCCAACGGTACCACTTCACATCATGTAAGAACTTCTTCCTTTGAGCATAAGAGAATTCCGGAGGGATGACATTACTAACAAGATAGTTCACATAATCTGCAAACCATGGCTCTTCACCTTGCACCCCAAAAAGTTGCTCATCTGGAAAAGATTCATTAATAAGAGATTTAGCATGTGAATCCTTACCTTGGTCCTCCAAACGTGAAAGATGATCAGCTACTTGATTTTCCGTGCCCTTTCTATCCTTGATCTCCACATCAAATTCTTGCAAAAGAAGTACCCAACGAATCAATCTAGGCTTAGAATCCTTCTTTGACATGAGATATCGAATAGCAGCATGATCCGTATACACAATCACCTTCGTACCAAGCAAGTAAGATCTGAATTTCTCAAAAGCATAGACAACTGCTAGCAACTCCTTCTCCGTAGTGGTGTAGTTAAGCTGTGCATCATTGAGGGTTTTACTAGCATAGTAAACCACATGAAAAATTTTGTCCTTCCTTTGCCCAAGCACAGCTCCAACAGCATAGTCACTAGCATCACACATTAGCTCAAACGGTTCCTCCCAATTAGGTGCCGTAATAACAGGTGTAGTGGTCAGCTTCTTCTTCAAGAGTTCAAAAGCTGCAAGACATTCATCATCAAACTTGAACGGAACATCCTTCTCCAACAGATTACACAAAGGTTTTGAGATTTTCGAGAAGTCTTTAATGAATCGCCGATAGAATCCCGCATGACCAAGAAAACTGCGAATTCCTTTAACAGAGCTAGGTGGAGGAAGATTTTCGATTGTCTCCACCTTGGCTCTATCCACTTCAAGCCCCTTGCTAGATACCTTGTGCCCAAGAATAATTCCTTCTTGCACCATAAAGTGACACTTCTCCCAATTAAGAACCAAATTAGTCTCCACACAACGTTTCAAAACTAAGCCAAGATTATGCAAACACTCGTCATATGAAGTACCAAAAACTGAGAAGTCATCCATGAAAACCTCCACATTAGTGCCAATCATATCTGAGAAAATAGCCATCATACACCTTTGAAAAGTAGCAGGAGCACCACAAAGTCCAAAAGAAACCCGACGAAAAGCAAAAGTGCCAAAAGGACATGTGAATGTTGTCTTCTCTTGATCTTCCGGAGCAATGCAAATTTGATTATAACCAGAATAACCATCAAGCAAACAATAATACTCGTGTCCAGCCAACCTGTCTAACATCTAATCAATGAAAGGAAGAGGAAAGTGGTCTTTTCTTGTGGCCTTGTTGAGCTTCCGATAGTCCATGCAAACTCTCCACCCCGTGACTGTCCGAGTAGGGATGAGCTCATTCTTCTCATTAGCAACAACCGTCATGCCTCCTTTCTTTGGCACGCATTGAACCGGACTCACCCAAGAACTGTCTGAGATAGGATAAATAATACCAGCATCTAACCACTTTAGAATTTCCTTCTTTACCACCTCTTTCATAATAGGATTAAGTCGTCGCTGATGTTCAACAGTAGGCTTAGCTCCTTCCTCTAGCAGAATTTTATGCATGCAATAAGAAGGGCTGATTCCCTTGATATCTGCTATAGTCCAACCAATTGCTGACTTGAACTCCCTCAAAATTCGCAAGAGCTTTTCTTCCTCGATATCTGACAGATTAGAAGAAATAATAACATGTAATGTAGAGGTATCACCAAGAAAAGCATACCTCAAGTGATTAGGCAAAGGTTTGAGTTCAAGTGTAGGAGCCTCCTCAATAGATGGTTTAAGACGGACTTGTGACTTTTCCAGCTCCTTTAAACCAAGAGACTCGAACGGCATGTCAAATTTTCTATTCCACATATTGGCATTCAACATCTGAATTTGCATCACTTCATCTTCATCTTTCACCTCAGAGTTCCCACTCAATGCTTTTTCCAAAGAATCTGTTAGCAACAAATGATCAAGACCCTTGGCCACCACGGAATCAACCAAATCAACATTGAAACATTCTTCTTCATCAGATGGAAGCTTCATAGCATTGAACACATTAAAGGTGACATTCTGATTTTGTACCCTCATGGTGAGCTCTCCTTTCTGCACATCGATCAAAGTACTACCCGTAGCTAGGAATGGCCTTCCCAAGATTATGGGAATCTTCTTATCTTCCTCGAAATCCAAGATAACAAAATCAGCAGGGAAGAGGAGTTTATCAACTTTCACCAAGACATCCTCCACTATGCCTCTAGGATAAGTAATTGAACGATCGGCCAACTGTAACGATATGTTAGTTGGCTTCGGATCCGGTAGACCAAGTTGCAAGAAAACTGACAAGGGCATGAGATTGATGCTAGCTCCCAAGTCACACAAGCACTTCTCAAAGAATAGATTACCAATAGTGCATGGAATAGTAAAACTACCCGGGTCCTTTAGCTTTGGAGGCAACTTCTGTTGCAGAACAGCACTACACTCTTCAGTTAAGGCAACGGTCTCTAATGCATCAAGCTTCAACTTACGAGAGAGAATTCCCTTCATGAACTTGGCATAGCTTGGCATCTCTTCAAGAGCTTCCGCAAAAGGTATGTTAATATGCAACTTCTTGAACACCTCGAGGAACTTAGCAAACTTTTTATCCAAATTCTGCTTCTGGAGTCTTCTAGGATATGGAGGAGGAGGATAGATCTGAGTAGACTGATCCACTGAAGCTTTAACAGGTTCCTTGCTCTTCTCTTTATCACCATCTAGCTCATCCGCTAATAAGTCCGATTTTTCAAATTCAGGCATTGCAGATTTTTCCACTTGCTGCTTCTGCACTTCTTCATCTTCGTTAACGGTTGATTTAGGATCTGTTGTAACCTTTCCCGATCTCAAAGTTACGGCCTTCACCTGTTCCTTGTTGTCTCTCCTACCTGGATTAGTCTCTGTATCACTAGGAAGAGTTCCTTGTGGTCTACTAAGTAAGGCACTAGCAATCTGTCCCAGCTGGCTCTCGAAGATCTTTTGAGAAGCTTGCAGATTCTTCACCATCATCCTCAAATCATCAATCTCTGATTTTTCATTCGAAGATTGCCCTACCTGAGCCTGAGGCTGTTGCTGCTGAAATCCAGGAGGTTGATATGGTGCCCTTGGAGCGTAAGGCTGTTGATAGCCTTGATTAAATGGCTTCGCTTGCTGATACGACTGTTGAGTATTTTGATTGTTGCTCCAGCTGAAATTGGGATGATTCCGATTATTAGGATGATAAGTGGCTGGAACTGGTGCAGCAGGTCTCTGGAAATTACTCACGAACTGTGCTGATTCAGAAGAGATAGCACACTGATTCGTCTCATGTGCGCCCGCACATAACTCACAAACACTAGCCACCTGTTGCACTCCATAATTAGCAAGAGAATCCACTTTCATAGCAAGAGCCTTCAACTGAGCCGTAATCATTGAAGCTGTATCTACTTCCAAAACTCCTGCTACCTTGCCTTGGGAAAGCCTATGGGTTGGATTCTGATATTCATTAGCAGCCATCATCTCTATAAGATCATAAGCTTCATCATAACTCTTCGCCCAAAGAGCTCCACCTGATGCTGCATCTAGCAAAGGTCTAGACTGTGCTCCCAACCCATTGTAGAATCCATTAATAACCATCCAATCAGGCATGCCATGATGAGGACACTTCCTTAGCATCTCCTTGTAGCGTTCCCACGCCTCACATAATGACTCACCAGATTGCTGTTGAAATTGAGTCAACTGGTTCCTTATTGCTGCAGTTTTCGCCATAGGGAAGAATTTAGTAAGGAACTTCTGAGCAAGATCTTCCCATGTAGTAATGGAACCAGGTGGTAAAGAGTGTAGCCAGCTCTTAGCCTTATCCCTCAAAGAGAATGGGAAAAGCCTCAATCTGATAGCATCATCCGTCACACCATTACACTTGAAAGTGTCGCAGATTTCAATAAAGTCCCGAACATGCATGTTAGGATCCTCCGTAGAAGCTCCCCCAAACTGGACTGAATTCTGCACCATCTGAATTGTGCCTGGCTTGATCTCAAAGTTGTTCGCTGCAATAGCTGGCCTGATAATGCTAGACTGAATGTCATTGAGTTTCGGCTGAGAATAGTCCTTCAAAGCCTTGACTGCTGCTGCTGCTGCGTCACCCATCTCTACAGTAGTCTCAGTTTCTATCTTATTCTCCAAATTCTCTACAAGATTGTCTTCTGCCAGTTCTTCCAAACGTGCTTGTAAGCGTGTTCGCATACAAACTCAAGTACCTGACACACCACAAAACAAACACACTAAGTAAGAATCCGAGTCAGTGAACGCTAACGACCACTGATGACAAGCACATAAACTAAAATAAAAACACCGATGATCCCCGGCAGCGGCGCCAAAAACTTGTTATGCTAATTTCACGCAAGCGCACGTAGTCACAAGTAATACAATTAAAGTTCGTTCCACAGAGATCTGGTTATGTTCTATTCAGTAAATATGCCTATGCAACAATGTATGGTTTTAATTCACTGCTAAGAAAAGTAACAAATTGGGGTTGATTATCTAATTTATACTAAGATGCAAGAGTTAAACTAAGAATTAACTAATTAACAAGAATTAATATCGAATTACTTATATGAGAATAAACATGGAATCCTAGTTTCATCATCTACTTCACTTAGAGTTGCAGCCTTTAATTAAAACATGTAATGGTCTTGATATCTGATCGGATAACACGAAAAGAGTAAAAGTTACCTCTCGGTATACTAGTACCAATCTACACATACATCCACAAAAGAGATAGAAGATGGGTAGGCACCTATTATGTTTAGACCCTATATCTCTATAGAATTTGAAAACATAGAGGTTGAAGCACAGGTTATCCACTTAGATCACATAGGGTAGCATAATATCTCTATTCATGCCACAAATCATGATGATTACATCAACCTATCCTATGCTAGCATGGCAAGTTCTAAATCTCAAGATCCACTCTCGTTTAGCAAGAGATTAACAAATTAGATGTTCGCGACGCACCTAAATTCAATAAGCATAACCATACAAGGATATCAAGAATTCACCACACATAAATCTTTAAGGCATACAAACTACTAAGCTACATAGATAAATCCACTAGGATCCCATGACAACAATTAGCCCATAATTGAACCGTTCATCGTCATGGGATTTGATGAAAACATGATATAAAACAAGATATGGAAGAAAGACGTAATAATATTATAAAAATAAGAGTTGAGAAAACAAATCTATAATCCAACGTATACAAAAGATGAAGTAGATCTAGGTCCTTGCTTGTCACGAGCGTTGAACCCTTCTCTCCTTTTCTCTCTTGCAAATCTCAGCTGGTTACAATAAATAAACTATGATAATCTGTATATATCTATTACAATGGTAGGATGTGTTTAAATAGGCTCTAAAAGTCTTGCCCAGCAAGAAAATACCCAAAATAGAGTTAAAACAGAATTTCTGCAAAAGACGTTTCCTAAACTGATTCTGTTTTCTTAAGGAAATTCGTGGCTGACTTTTCTTCAATTTTTCTGGAACGTTCCAAACGTAATTGGACCTCTGGACCACCTTAGAATGATAGAAAATCTCGTTATCTTCGCGTGGACAGCTTACGGGCTGAAAACAGACTTATAGAACTCAAGATATGGCCCAAACAATGTAGACTGCGCAACCCTTCTTGAAAATCCGAATTTTGATCAATTAATTCCAAAAAAATAATAGAAGCATCCACCTTAGTCAACCTTCTCGTAAATCTGCACAACTAAGCAAAACACATCAAAACTACCAGAAACTTGAGTCCAAGACAATCAATTTAAGCCAATTTAGAATGCTCCAAGTAGATATAAAATCCACTTATCACTCTTGCTTATTAATGCACCAGCTTTCCTTCCCTCGTAACCATCTGTCATTACATATATCAATAGACTGTCCATCACCCAACACCCATTGATAACCATCTTTCACCTTTTCTTTTGCTTCCCATATCCCAGACCACGTATAGCTTGAACCTCCACTTCTACTGGCTTGAAATAACGAGCAGTTCGGATAATATCTTGCCTTTAAAACCTTTGCAACCAGCGAATTTGGGTTATTCATCAAGTTCCAACATTGTTTCCCCAACAATGCCAAGTTAAAACCATGTAAATCACGAAAACCTAAGCCTCCTTTACACTTCGACATACTCATTCTCTCCCAAGCAAGCCATCTTATACCTTTACTGTTAGAAGAATTTGATTTCCACCAGAATGAGTTCATCATTCGCTCAATCTCCTGACATAATGTTTTAGGTAATAGAAAGCATGACATGCAATAAGAGGGGATAGTCTAAGCCACATTTCGAATTAAAAACCGCCTTGCGTGCTCGAGTCAATAGTTTCGTGTTCCAACCTTGTATACGTTGCCAAACCTTGTCTTTAAGAAACCTGAAAACCGTTTTCTTCGACCTTCCAATAAGAGATGGAAGTCCCAAATATTTACTCCCCTCAATATCGTTAAAAACTCCCAGAATGCCTTTGAGTTCCAACTGCTTGTCTCGCCTTACATTAGCACTGAAAAACACAGCAGACTTCAAGTAATTAACCTCTTGCCCTGAGCAGTCCGCATAAGAATTAAGCAGCCTTTTGACGTGAGTTGTTTCCTCAGTGGTAGCTTTAAAGAACAAAAAGCTATCATCTGCAAATAAGAGATGAGTCACTGCTGGACCTGGTTGGCTGACACTACAACCGTGAATATCACCTCTATTAGCTGAATTTTTTAGAGCTAATGACAAACCTTCCACGCATAACAGAAAAAGATAAGGCGGTAATGGGTCGCCTTGTCGTAGCCCCCTCTTTGGATTAATTGGACCAATAGATGAGCCTTGAAATGAGATATTATATGTCACCGTCTTCACACACATCATAATCCAACCAACCCATTTTTTCGAGAAACCCATAGCCAACATTCTATTCTCCAAATACTCCCAACAAACTCTGTCATAGGCTTTACTAATATCCAGCTTCAGCGCAATTTCACCTTCCCATAAATAAACTTGTTCATAAACTATATAATCGAACTAATTCACGAATTTTGGAATCGGTCTTACTCAAATTCAATTCATTTATGAGATGAACCTCATATCATGTCCAAATTTATTGAATGGTTTACAAATTAAATTGATCTTGAACTATTTTTTTCCAAATCGAATAATAAATTATTTGTGAATGTATGGACTCATTTAACATTAATATATACGTATTGATTTAATTTTTGAAATCGCTGGTTCGCTAAAAATGCATGTAACGACATATGAGACAACACTTATAAAATAATAAATTGATATGTATATTTCGTGGAATCACATCTGGTTTAAATAACAATATTTTGGAGGTTGCTGGATTAACGGAGCTAAATACGGATATAAAGCTTATAAAAGAAGAATTAGGGTTTATGTGTGTAAATGTGGCTGGGCTTGATAGGTGATTTCAAGGGTGAAATATTTCTCATCCATATCAAGGTGCCTACGTACCCTATTTATAGGGATCAAGCCATACGTAGTTCTTGGGTAGCAAGTTACCTAGCTGGGCTAGGGTTTTAGAAGATAAGTCATAGCCCAAGCCCACTCGTTTAGGGCTGATGTGGCAGTGAATTGTTAATCCTATCCACGATCCATGATTTATAGAAGGAAACCAATGGCCTCGCATGGACAAGAATGCGACCTCACAAGCGAGGCTAACAGAGATGCAGCATAAGTGAGGCATGCGACCTCGAGGGGTCGAGTCATGCGAAGCGAACCCAAACGTAGAGATACTCATGTGACCTCGCGGGATCTAGCCATGAGCCTTCTAACAGAGAGTGAGATAGCGATCCTGTTTGTAGATATGAGGATAGATAGAAGCGATCCCTTATTTTTGATAAGAAGCGAGACGGCCCCCTAGTTAGGCTGGGCTGATTCCAATAGTGGGCTTTTAGTGACCCAATCTTCATCTTCGAGGCCCATTGTAGATAATGAACCATTAAGTTAGCTAATTAAATCACGATAATTATTATGCCCAAATTTGGGCATAACAACTACCCCCCGAGTCCATATTGTTATTGAAAATGCGATGTGGACTCAGAACTCCAATGTACCCACTCGCGAAGCGAAACTGTGATTTTATCATAGATACAGCTGTCGGAATCATCGCGACCCCAGCTTTAAGAATTTGAAAGGGTTGCACAGTTGTCATGCACTGAGATGTGTGTTGAATGGTTGAGATTGTGACACGTGTCCCATACCATCCTCTCTCCTCATGCCTATATATACTCCTGTCACAATCATTTCCTTTTTCACTTTAACAAACACATTACCGAAGTGCTGCCAGTTTGCTCAAGGATCAAAAGCAAGAAATTTCTGAGTTCAACCTTCAGCGATCTCCAAGTTCTTCAGATTTCTTCAACCTTCCTTAAGAAAAGTAAGTCTTCATTTCTTCCTTGATATTGAATATTGTTCATATTCATCATATTGCATGTTTAGATAACTTTAATTATATGCGATGCGATCTCATTAGACTGCGATCCCATACAGCTAATTTATGCTTGCGACCCGTCTTCGTTTAGTTAAAATAGGAATCCCTTAGCTTAAGAATAACGATCTGATGTTTCTGAGTCGTGAGCGAAGTGAGAACACATAGAGCCTCTGTTTATTTGTTCTTTTCTCCCTCTGTCCTCCCTTTGTTTTCTGTAAGGGCACACACTGAGTTACTCAATCTCTTTTGCAGATGTCGACTGATAGTTCAAAGACACCTTCTCCTCTTCCAAACATACAAATTAGCAGCGAGGCTGCTACTAACATCGCAAAAGCAACAAGTACAAGTGAAAGCTCCTTTAACCTATATTTTGACCCTCTGTGGTCGCATGAAGAATATACCAGGGAAGTGCCCTTAGACAAATGGCGATCTAAGCGTCCTTCGAGCTCGCGAGATCAGTCTTTAGACATACTCCCAGCACAGAGCGAGCCCCAACTTGAGAGAACTCAGGACCAACAAGAGCTAGAGGCTCTGAAGAAGAAAGGAGAAGCCTTCAGCTCACAAGTGGCACATATTCTTGCTAACTTACCTCCAACCAAACCCATCTCTCCCATAAACATTAGTGACTCTCCAGTAGATTCATTAGGCGAGGCCTATTATGACGTCGAAGGAGGTGCAGACAACGAAGCTAACTCTGATGACGATGATTATGAAGAACCATCCTCAGATGATGGTGGTCTCGATGAGGTGTCCAGGGTTGTCAACTTTAAAGACTATGACTACATCCCTGAGGCATCTCCTACACCGTATGTACCAACCCCTCAACCGGAACTTGAGGGGGTTATATATGTTGATGGCCCTCGCCCTGAAGATATCGAGCCTGGCTCGAAAGTTAAACCAGGCAAGCCTCGCATTCTTGCATGTCGTGATATGTCTTCAACTTTGACAGAGAAGACACTTAGAGAAGGGGTTGAAAGGTTTCGTCCTGAGGGAAAAATCATCCTTCCTAAGAAGAGAATGCGATGCTATCGTTTCAACCATAAAGAGAACGGTGGAAGGGTTCCCCGCATGGTGCTAACGATCCCTCTCATGAAGATAGACGTTTCTTCGCCCCTTCATCCCTTCATTAAAGATGTTTGTGAAACCTACTTCCTCGCTCCCATCCAGATAAGCACAAATGGATATAGAGCCATGATTGCTCTTTATGTTCTCTACCACAAACTCGGATACCCATGTTTAAATGCGAAGACAATGGGTTATTTTCTTCAATTGAAGCGATGTGGAGCCAAAGATTTTGGCTATGTATATTTTTCCATCTGGCCTGAATTCAACAAAAAAGACCTTCTTCCTGGGGTAATAAGTAATGCAGGGTCGTGGAAAGAGCCATTTTTGCATATACACGAGGTCCCCAGGGTGAAGACAAGTTTCAACTACTTGCCTGGTGAGATATCTATTCAAATAGTGAATTTTATTTTTTCCAACTATTCGAAATTAACAACTCCTCTGGCATCGCAGTTTGCCCAGTTCGCACCGTTCTAAAGGGCGAAGAGAAGCGCCGTGCTGATGAAGTGTTGACTAAATCCACTCCCGCAGAAAGAAATATTCGAACCCTCCTGTCCTTAGAAAACCTTATTTCATGTGGGTTTCTTAAGGAAGGCGTAGGATCCACTCCTGAAGTGGGGCCTTCTACCGCGAGGCGGTCCTCGCGGAAGAGGAAAGCGCAAGAAGAGGCCTCGTCTTCTCACGTGGAGATAGTAAATGAGGGTATACCTGATAGCAATAGGACTTTGGGATCGCATTACTTGTTTTATTTGTGCAACTGTATCATACGTGTCCTCGCATATATTTGATTGAACTGTTTATTAACTTGGTCTTTGTCTCACTTTTAGGTATGTCAAATCAAAGCGGCCCAGTTCCTCCCTTCCTTCAGCCGAAAGGCAAAAAAGGTGCAGCGGCCAAGAAAAATTCAAGTTTGAAAACTCCTCCTACCAAATCCACAGTTCTGCCGAAGGTAGTTAGCGACCCTCCAGTTCAGCCCAACATTGCTAGCGATGCTGCTCAGAATTCTCCTGACCAAACTCCGTTGAAGAGGCCCAGAGTAGACGGGCAGAAGGATGGACTTGTTCGACCTCCTTCTGGAATTGTTCCTGGGACCGCTGGGCAGCATCTCTTCCCTTCTCTAGGGACCAAATACGCTGAAGAGGCTGAAACTTCCCACTGGTGGAAAGCAGCGACCCCTGAGGAGAACGCGACTGCAATAACAAAGTGCCTAGCCGAAGCTTTCATTCGTCAATCTGCTCATACCAGGGATTTTCTGAGACTGGAGAACAAGGTCAAGGTCCTTGAATTCCAGAAAGTGGAAGACAAGCGATCTCTGGAGGAGACCTATAAGAGGCAACTTTCTTTTGACACCGCTAACCTCCGTACAGACCTCAAGAATGCCCGCAAAGAGAGAAATGATTTCGAGAAATCTTTCAAAGATTTACAAACTTCCAGCGAAGCGGCCTTGAAGAAGAAGGATGAGGAGATCGAGAAAGTTAAGAACGATCTGGCTGCTGCTCAAGCTTCTCTAGACTAACGCTGAAAGCATATTCCTCGCTAAAGGTCAAGTTACCTTCATGAAAGAGTTCATTCGAACGATCCCTGACTTTGATTGGGATCAGCTTGGGCCTGGGAATGCCGACTTCGCTGAGAATCTGAAAAAGCAGATCGCTGAGGAGGATGCTGAGGAGGAGCGCCTTGCTGAGGAAGCTCAGGTCGCGGAGGAGGCGAGGCTGGCGGAGGAAGCTACGAAAGCCATTCAAGATAAGAATGCCTCATAATTTGTTTGCCATTATTAATACCTTTTCATTCTCGAACTAGGGATGCGGGTACCCTTTGAATACCTCGCGAGATGTAACTATATTTTTGTTGTTGGATAACTCTGATAACTGCTCTGGGATCGCATGGCGACCCACTTTAACTTTCATCCATGTTTCCAATGTAATTGCATGTGCTTCCATGTTAATTGTCTTCATAACAGTGTTGTATTTTCCATGTAGTTTGTCTTCGTTAATTAGGTTCCTTTGATTGTAGTAAGTGCGATCTATTCTTGTGAGATCGTTAGGTGCGAACCGTTGGGGTCGCATATGATATTTCCAATTTGTGCTTTTCATAGATTATTGTCTGGAGTAGCCTCGCTTCGTTGCGCTGAGCTAATCCTTTAAGATGTACAATTCTAACAAACAAACAAATGAAATTTGAATGCAAGAATTTGAAATTTAAATAAACAACAATGAATGTAAACGAACTCATTTATTGCCATAGTAGGGACGAGGCCCTAAAGTTGATAAGTAGAAATGTTTTCATGTAGTACATAGTAGGGGCGAGGCCTTTAAGTTGATAAGTAGGGACGAGGCCCTAAAGTCATTACATCATAAAGGGGAGGTGTCCATATGAGCACTACCCCCCAGTACTTTGTATGAATTTATTCATGCTAAGTAGTAGAGATAGATAGAGGCTACCAATAATGAAGCTTTTACTGATAGTATTTTCTCAAATGCACCGCGTTCCAAGCTCGCGGAATGACCTTGTCTTCCATGTCAGTAAGATAGTATGTTCCCTCTGATAGAGTTGCATAGATCTTGTAGGGTCCTTCCCAATTAGTACCAAAAACACCATGACTTGCGACCCTAGTGTTAGGCATAACCCTTCTGAGGACTAGGTCGCCCGTACGTAGGGATCGCACTTTGACCTTCCCATTGTAGTACCTTGCGGTCCGTTGCTGATAAGCTGCGAGGCGTAGCTGAGCCTCGCTTCTAGTTTCCTCAATCATGTCCAGATAGAGTCTATGATTAACTTCGTTAGACTCAGGGTCATAATGTTCCCTTCTAAACGATCCCGAACCAACTTCTACTGGAACCATGGCCTCACACCCATAGGTAAGAGAAAATGGGGTCTCTCCGGTAGTACTCCTTGGGGTCGTATTGTAAGACCACAGAACCCTTGGTAGCTCTTCAGGCCAATTGCCCTTGCTTTCTTCCAGCTTTGCCTTTAAGGTATGTTTGATTATTTTGTTGATTGCTTCAGTTTGGCCATTTGTCTGAGGATGACTAACAGCTGAAAAACTTTTCTTGATCCCCAGATTCTCACAGAATTCCTTCATTTCCTTGCTGTCAAATTGTTTCCCGTTATCTGATATGAGTTGATAAGGGATCCCATAGCGACACACAATTACTCTATACACAAAATTCTTTAGTTTCTTGGCGGTGATTGTTGCAAGTGGCTCAGCCTCAGCCCACTTAGTAAAATAGTCCACTGCCACCACCGCATATTTAACTCCCCCTTTAGCCTTAGGTAGTTCTCCAATTAGATCGATCCCCCACATAGCAAAGGGCCATGGGCTCGTGAGCGAAGTGAGTTGGGAGACCGGTGCATTACTGAAATTAACGATCCTCTGGCAGGGATCGCACTTTCTTGAGAATTCGAATGCATCCCTTTTAAGTGTGGGCCAAAAGTATCCTTGACGAAGAATCTTCTGAGCTAGCGAACTACCCCCCGAATGATTCCCACATATACCTTCATGGACTTCTCTCAGAATATAGTTGCATTCATCGCCATCTACACATCTCAAGAGTGGAGTGTTGAAACCTCTTCGATACAGAACCTCATCATAAATAACATAGCGAGCAGCCTGATATTTGACCTTCCTTGCTTCCTTTTTATCGTGAGGTAGTACCCCATTTTTCACATACTCCCATATAGGGGTCATCCATGTTGGTTCTGGGCTCGCTACTCCCATTATAAACTCTTCAGGGACACTAGGCTTCGTTTGAACTTCCAAGGGTATGACTCCAAGTAAAGTGGCCTCGCGACGCGAGCCCAATTTTGCTAGGGCATCAGCACCTTGATTTTTTGCCCTTCTGATAAATTCCACCTTGACCTGTTTGAATGATTTCATTAATCTTTGCACACATCGCAGATAGAGTTCGATTTGAGGCCCTCTAGCCTGCCAACCGTATCCAATGTGGCCTGTAACCAACATAGAATCACTATATGCATTGAGATTTTCAACTTTCATCTCAATTGCAAGTTTGAGACCAATGATTAGGGCCTCGTATTCAGCTGCATTATTAGATGCTCCAAATGTAAAATGAACTGCGCTTCGTATTCTGCGACCCTCTGGAGTAACAAGCTCAATCCCTGCTCCCGCTCCTTCCTTATTAGAGGCACCATCCACAAAAAGTTCCCACCACGAGGCCGAATTTTGAGTTTTGACCTCGCTACTCACCTTTTCAGGGATCGGTATGAGAGCCCAAGAACCTTGTTCAACATAGGGAGGAAATTCGAGTATAAAATCTGCTAGAGCTTGACCCTTTAGAGCACCTCGAGGCTTATATTCGATGTCAAATTGACTCAGTTCAACAGTCCACTTCAAAAGCCTTCCTGATGTTTCTGGTTTATGCATCACCTGTCTTAGAGGATAAGATGTGCGAACCTCAATTTTGTGAGCCTGAAAGTATGGCCTTAACTTTCGCGAGGCCAATATTAAGGCATAAGCAAGTTTCTCCATATTAGTGTAGCGAGTCTCTGCGTCTATCATGCATCGACTAACATAGTAGATAGGATACTGAACTTTTCCCTCCTCGCGAACCAAAACAGCACTGATCGCATGCTCTGACACTGCGAGGTACAAAATGAGGGTTTCCTCCTCACGGGGCTTGGAGAGTAGAGGTGGCGATCCCAAATGCTCCTTAATTTTTTGAAATGCCTCCTCGCACTGCGGGGTCCATTCAAAATCTTTCCCCACCTTCTTAATTGCCTTGAAGAATTCTTGGCACTTGTCTGATGACTTGGAAACGAACCGATTGAGTGCTGCGATCCTTCCCGTTAAACTCTGAACCTCCTTCACATTTCTCGGGGATCGCATGTCCATTAAAGCTTTTATTTTTGCAGGGTTTGCTTCGATGCCCCTATGATTGACAATGAACCCTAGAAATTTCCCGGATTCGACCCCGAACACACACTTTTAGGGGTTAAGCTTCATCCTGTATTTTCTCAATATATCAAACATCTCTGCGAGGTGAGTGATGTGATCTCCAGCCTCCTTAGATTTTACCAACATATCGTCCACATACACTTCCATTATTTTCCCAATTTGTTTCTCAAACATCATATTAACGAGCCGTTGATAAGTGGCCCCAACATTGAGAAGACCGAAGGGCATTCCTATGTAACAATAGAGACCCCTATCAGTAATGAACGAAGTGTGCTCCTGGTCAGGGCCATACATCGGAATCTGATTGTACCCCGAATAGGCATCCATAAAGCTGAGAAGTGCATGCCCAGCTGTTGAGTCCACTAACTGATCAATCCTTGGTAATGGGAAACTGTCCTTGGGACAATGTTTGTTGAGGTCGGTAAAATCCACACATGTTCTCCATTTTCCATTGGGCTTTTTCACAAGAACAGGGTTCGCAAGCCAGTCAGGGTAGAAAGATTCCCTAACGAGGCCGACCTCGAGGAGTCTGTAAACTTCCTCTTTCAGGGCCTCGGCTCGCTCACCGCTTATGGGTCGCCTCTTCTGTCTTATTCCTTTTTTGCTTGGATCTAAGTTAAGTTTGTGGCACATAACATTAGGATCAATTCCAATCATATCTTCGTGAGACCAGGCGAACACGTCCAAATTTGCTTTCAAAAAACTAACGAGACTTTCGCGAAGCCCTGGATTAAGTTGCGACCCGACCTTCAATACCTTGGCTGGATCTTTGGCATCGACTAAGATAGAGATGGTATCCTCTGCGGCCCCGGCTCGATCAACATGTTCTGGGATGCGAGGATCTAGATCAAGTTCATATTCTCGAGCCGTGCTAGATTCTGCTTCATCCCTCCTCGCGATCCCATTTTGTGGTGAGGCTGACATTGTTTCTGTGGCAGGGACCGCTCCTATATGTCCATACTCATTTATTATTGTGGTTTCTTGAGTTATTCCATTAGGCAGATCTACCAAGGTTGAAGTTTCCTTGCGAACCCACTTCCCCTTTCGAGCTCGCACTGCAGCTTGTTCTGGGCTTTCCTCATCGTCGCAAGCCTCTTCAACGATTCCTTCCTGGAGAATTAACACAGGCTGCGAGGCCTCTAACATGAGTGCCCCTGGGATCGGTTCCACCTGGATACCCAAGCCTTCAAAGTAATCATCTGGGAGCTCTTCAATTGATATCATATTACATTCTATATTTCCTGGTACAAAACCACCCCCCTTTTCTGCAGCCTTCAAGGCATTGTTATAACATTCACGAGATTCATGTTGGATTCCTTTCACACAACCAACACCATGAGGAGTGGGAAACTTCATAGAGAGGTGATAGATAGATGTCACCACCCTCATTTCCTTCAGGATGGGCCTTCCCACTATTGCATTGCAAGCAGATGGTTGATCTACTACCATGAAGTCAACGATCTGCGTGGTGATGCAAGGCTCGTCCCCTAAAGTGATGGGGAGCCGAACGAGGCCTTTAACACTAACAGATGCTCCAGTGAACCCATAAAGATGCCCCACTGTGGGTATTAGATCCTTATCAACATACCCCATCCTCTTGTAGACTTCGTATGTAAGAATATTCACAGCACTTCCATTATCAACAAGAACCCTATAGACATTTTGGGATCCAATGCGAACCCGAACCACAAGTGCATCAGAGTGGGGATAATGAACCCACTTCGCATCTTCCTCAGTGAACATAATGTTTGTGTCTTCGCCTTTAAACAACTTTGGAGGTCGTTCTTGTAGATGATGCACATTAGTAAGGGGTCGATCCCTGGCCTCGCGTGCATATCTTTCTCTAGCTTTATTACTTTCTCCCCCAATGTGGGGACCTCCAATGATTACATGTATACTTCCAGCTCGCTCTTCCCTGTCTTTGCGAGGCTCATCTTGCTTCTCATGTGGCACAGCATGATACCCCACTCCTTGCTTACAGGGATTCCCTTGGTGCTTCTTTGCTTCACGAACCGCCCATTCAGTTAATTTTCCATCCCGAATTAACTGATCAATTTGCTGCTTAAGTTGCCAACAATTGTTAGTAGCATGCCCCGCTTGTTCATGGAATGCACAGTACTTGCTAGTGTCCGCAGTTCCCTTTGAACCCATTGGTGTGGGTCGTTTGAACATTCCTTTGTCCGCATTGACAGCATAAATGTGTTCAATCGGAGCAACCAGAGGGACGAACCTGTCTTCATTTCTAGCAAAGCGATCTCGAGGCGGGGATCGCCTCAAGGGATCGCGCTCTCTCCTTTTTGGGCTGGGGCTTCGGCTTCGATCCCGTCTTTGCCTTGGACTTCTGGAGTCTTTTCTTTTTACTCCCCTATTTCTACCCCAACTGCTACTCCTTTCATTGTTCCTTTTTAGATCTGCAAGTGATTTTTCGACGCGCTTGAAGGGTTCAGCGACCCTATGTAACTCCGAAAGTGTGACAGGGGTTTGCTCTTATAGTTTCTCCCAGAATTTAGTTCCTTCCCTTACCCCTGCAATCAGGAAATTCTTCACAGCCTCGTCATTAGCGCCTCGCACACGAGGTACTTCAGCATTGAACCTCTTGAAGTAGTCGTGCAAAGTCTCTCCTTCCTTCTGCTTTATATTTGCCAGTGTGGACACATGGGGTGCATAGAGCATTGAAGATTGAAATTGTTTAATAAATATGTCCATGAACTGTTCCCAAGAATCTATGACAATTAGGGATCCCAGCTTCGAGAACCATTGCTGGGCACTTCCTCTTAGCGAAGCTGCGAACAACCTACACCTCGCCAACTGTGACACTTGATACACTTCCATTTCATTGTTGAAACGTATAACGAACTCAGCTGGATCAGTCTCCCCATTATAGGTCATGTCAGAATGATGACCTCGAAATACTGCAGGCAATGGAGCAGTGCGGATCTCATGAGTGAAAGGCGAGGAGGAACCCATATTGCTAAAAATCCCCTTCTCATTGTTCATCTCATCCAATGCCTTTTTTAAATCTTCTAATTTGTAATCCCCAACTCTCGTCTCTTTGTCTCCATCCTTCTTTCCTCCAGTGCTTGCATGATGAGATTGAGTCTTTTTTGGGGCACTAGATTCTTCCTGGTCATTCATGCGATCCTTGTTTTTAGGGTCTTCCTCGCGATGTTGGGATCGCTCACGCTCTCGATTGAAAGGGGGTCTGTCCTCGCGATGATGGGACCGCTCACGCTCTCTGCGAGGAGAGGGGGGTCTGTCATTGCGACGATATGACCACTCACGATCTTTTCGAGGAGATATGGGTTGATGAGAGCCCTTACTCTTATCTTTGGGACCTCCAACTTTGTTAGATTTGAGCTTTACCAACTTGAGACGAAGATCGTGCTCACTGAGTTTCTTTCCAACACGGTCAAAGACACTAACGGACCGTCCTTCTGACGAGGCGGGCTTCACTTTCGATCCCTCTTTATCAATCGTAGCTACTTCCTCCTCCCAATCAGGGTTCGTCCGATCTGTCACCACATCATCAAAGTCCCCGATTAGCTTTTTGGTGGGACCCTTGCTACTTTCTGCTTGGTGAGTTCGATCCCCTGTCCTTGTATTCCTCTTGAAGCCTCTAGAATTATGTCGCTTCTCCATCTTGGCCACCGAGGCCCTTACCTCGATCATTTGATCACCAAGGCCTTTCAAGAACGACATGACTTCGCCAGGCAAGGCTGTCTGTTGGACAACAGGGGGGGTTTGCTCCATCTCATATTCGTCCTCGATCCTATCTATACGCGCCTCGCTCTCCGGTATATTATTCCTCCGAGGGTCGTTTATGTCCTTCTTATGCGACCCCGGGGTCTCTCGATCTCCGTTCTTCTTCTTGTGAGATTTAGTCATCGTTCTCCCAATCAATGACTAGCCCCTCCTTCTAGCGCCAAATGTTATAGGGAGAATATTGTATAACAATATTTTGGAGGTTGCTGGATTAACGGAGCTAAATACGGATATAAAGCTTATAAAAGAAGAATTAGGGTTTATGTGTGTAAATGTGGCTGAGCTTGATAGGTGATTTCAAGGGTGAAATATTTCTCATCCATATCAAGGTGCCTACGTACCCTATTTATAGGGATCAAGCCATACATAGTTCTTGGGTAGCAAGTTACCTAGCTGGGCTAGGGTTTTAGAAGATAAGTCATAGCCCAAGCCCACTCGTTTAGGGCTGATGTGGCAGTGAATTGTTAATCCTATCCACGATCCATGATTTATAGAAGGAAACCAATGGCCTCGCATGGACAAGAATGCGACCTCACAAGCGAGGCTAACAGAGATGCAGCATAAGTGAGGCATGCGACCTCGAGGGGTCGAGTCATGCGAAGCGAACCCAAACGTAGAGATACTCATGTGACCTCGCGGGATCTAGCCATGAGCCTTCTAACAGAGAGTGAGATAGCGATCCTGTTTGTAGATATGAGGATAGATAGAAGCGATCCCTTATTTTTGATAAGAAGCGAGACGGCCCCCTAGTTAGGCTGGGCTGATTCCAATAGCGGGCTTTTAGTGACCCAATTTTCATCTTCGAGGCCCATTGTAGATAATGAACCATTAATTTAGCTAATTAAATCACGATAATTATTATGCCCAAATTTGGGCATAACATATACGTATTGATTTAATTTTTGAAATCGCTGGTTCGCTAAAAATGCATGTAACGACATATGAGACAACACTTATAAAATAATAAATTGATATGTATATTTCGTGGAATCACATCTGGTTTAAATAATAAGTAAAATAAAATTATATTTCATGGTTAAGTTTCAAGAGAGAACTCCATGAGAAACATTTTTAAAATATTAATTCTAAATTCAAAAAGAATTATAAATAATCTAAAAAATAATTACAAATAACAATTTGTTTGTAAATATAAAAAAATTATGATGAATTTTCAGAATTTGATTTTCAATCTCATAAATTTTGTGAATATGTTTTTGAATCTTAATAATCATTTTTGAAAATTGTATATATAAATTCTTTTTAATATTTAAATATTAATTTTAAAAAGTATATAATAATAATAATAATAATGTATAAGTATAATGATTTCGTGAAATAATTTAAAAAATATTTAAAATCTAGTTTTGAATATCGGTTGTAGGCCTTAATATTCTCCCCAATCTGATCCATAATGGTTGACCAATGAGTCGCCGACAACCCCCTCAGGCATTAGCCATTATATATGGAGCATAATAACGAAGCAAGCAAAAGTAAGTCGATGATCGAACGTCTCCCATTTATCTCTTTCTCCACTCAGACAAAATACATGTTCATATAATAATATCCAGGAAGGCCTAACCCCACAACCCTGCAATCCGGCCTTGATGTTTCTAACCCTTAAATTTCTCACTAACAATCCAAACAACAAGTGGTGGCCTAACTCGAAAGTTGAAAATCTCTTTTTTCTTCTTCGTTCTACTACTAGCTAGTTGTTTTTCTTGTATCCTCCTCCTAGCTTTAGTAGTGTCTTTATATATACAACTTGACTAAGTAACTAGCTAGATACTGCTCTATATATTGGAGTGCATGACCATATAATTAATAAGTGAATCAAACTGTAGGTAGTGGGGGATGTGTGTGTTTATTGTAGTACTGTATATATTTATTGTAACTGCAGTGAAACAGATTAGGTAGGTTATTGACCAGCAAACCCTAAAATTGTTTGTCAAGTAGGTAGGTTATAAGGTTACAGTACTAGGAGAGTCTCTGTATTTATAAAGGGTGGGCGTGGGTACTTACTGATAGTGTTTGGTTTCAGATCTGATAAGTAGGCAGTAGAGTGTGAATAAGTGGTCTAGCTAGGGTAATTTATGTCTGTTAATAGACATGCACATCTGTACATAGGAAGAGGATGAAGAAGGTAAGGGTGAAGGTGAGGGGAATGGGGTTTAGGGGGAAGGATGAGGAGAAGAGGTGACAGAAGAGAGTGAGCACAGGGAGGCATTATTTGTATAAAAGATGTATACATTTGTGTACGTGTGCTCACTTCTCTTTCTGTCACCTATGCATTTCCTATACCCCTCTCTTGCCCCTTGCCAACATTTCTTGCCCCTTTGGTTTAAGTATCCTTTTACTTGCAACACAACCACCTATTATAATTACCTCTATTTGTATGTAACGTGTATACATCTATATTCTATACTATGGTTGTATGTATTTGTACTTGTGTATAGCAGACAGCAGGCTCTAAAGGATGTAAAGATTGACAAGCACTTGGTGTACACTTAATTTACCAGCGCACCACACTCTACACCTTCTTTTACAGCCTACTACTGCCACCCTCCAACCTTATCCATTCCCTCCCCTCAATTATTCCTTTTCTCTTTCCATTCCCAATTACCCTTCCCCAATCTCTCTCTCTCTCTCTCTCTCTCTCTCTCTCAGATTTACAAAGAAATGAGAGAAGATGAGGAAGAAGAAAGGCAAAAGAAAAGAAGAGGAATAGAGGATGAAGATGAAGTCTTTTCAGGGCAGGTTCTATACATACATACATACATACATATATATACTTGTTCAAGATTTTGTTTTTTTATGTTTTATACATAAATAAATAACTTAGATGTACTAGCAACCTCTTTTCTTGGAAGTTTGAACTGTACCTTTGTTGATTACAGTAGTAATTACAAAACATGTGGAGTACTATACTACCCACTAATATTCCGATCTCCGGTTTCCAATAAAGAATTAAGGTACACCCCCGCTCTAATTACCACTAATTACTCACTCTCCATTCCTCTTCCCCCCGTACGAATCTAACGGTTATTGCCTATTTTTTAATTACTCCATATATATACTGTTTGTATAATTTCTTGATGCTGGATATTGTGAATACCTGCTTTCGGTACTGTTCATTTTCTCTTTTATTTGCAAACTAGCTATGAGATTGCATGTTATTAATCTTGTTCATTTTGATTCAGTATATATATATATGTATGCCATGCCAATCTGGTTGTGTTTCTTGCCGTTGATTCCGGGGAAGCATACGCTTCTTGCCGTTGATTCCGAGAAGCATACGCTTCAAATTCCGACAAAGACCTGCTTTGGGTATGTTTTCTATCTTCTCACATACTTTCTGCACACAAGCATGTTTGCAATTATCTCAATTCCATGTGTTTAAAGCTTGGATTTTCTTTTCAAGGCTAACAATGTTCTTATTGATTTTTCTCCCTTTTCTAGCCCTAGCTATTTACAATTGTTTTTTTGTGACAATATATATACTTATTAGTACTTATGTTTTGTTATTGATGATAATTCACTTCTTTGCACAACAGCAGTGTTGCTTAGTGTTGGGGGAAAATACATAAGATACCAGCTTCATCACCTCATCTCTTCCAGAATGCCGAAATGTAGTACATCAGGTATTTGTGCAATTTCTTTCCTCCTGTGACTTTTCGACATTTCATTTATATTTTGGCTGTTTATTTATTGTTTGACTTTCCTTTCAAACATTGGTGACAGTATTTTCCCTTTTGTTTTATTTTTTATTTTATGTAAAATGTGTATAAGTGAAAATAAATTAAGTTACATATGCATGAGGTAACCGGACAACGTACAAGCTGCGTCGAGATCTCGTTGAATGTTATTTACAAAATGATTTTTATATGTGTTTCCTGTATGTGTTTTCAGTATGACCTTAATTTAAATATCTAAAATTAATTCTGGGACACTATATGTTTACCACAGTTCTTAATAGTAAGATTGACTTTAAGCACACAAAAAAGCACACTTTAAGTTTCCCCTTTAGTCCTAAATGCCTTCTTTGCATTTTTAGGCTTTAATTATGTAATATACGCATACTTGATCAATTAAAATTACTTAGATTTTAACTTCATTGTTATTTTTATATACGTTAGCCCATTTGAAATAATAACCAAGCTAATTCTACTTTCCGTGATAATGGTCTATAATTTTATTGACACAAATAGAAGGAAAGTAACGTACCCGGTATATTCCGCTTAAGACAAAGCGGTATCTGGGCTAGATAATAAGATGTATGCGACCTTATCTTTACTCTCTTGAGTAGAAAGACATTTCTGTAGAAGACCCCTGACATAACGCAAAAGGATTAGAACTCATGGTCTCCAATGGGATAGGGGATAGAGATAGACCTTACCATTAGGTTATCCCTTCATCCTGAATTATTGATACAATAATTATATAAAATTCCATTTAGCAAAAAATAGATGTAATAAGGATAACGTTCCTTTTGGTTTTCTCAGTTTTTTAGATTTTCTGTTTGCAAAGACAAATTAAAGATCTTTCCAGTTTGTTGTTGAGAGTGTTTGTGGAAAGGTCTTAATCCAGTAACAAATGATTGTTATCTGTTAATATCTGGTAAGAGTGTTTGTGGAAAGGTCTTAATCTAGGAACAAATGATTGTTATCTGTTAACATCTGTTGTGTGTGCATGTAGCATGTGTGTATTTCTGTATCTTGGGAGGGCGTTACGTGGGGAATCTAATAATATTCTAGCATTGGTATTATAATATCTTCAATTCTTGGCCATTACCAGTCTTGTAATTGGCTTTGTGAATACTTCTAGATGGCGAACTACTGAAAGTGTAGCCATCTGTTAAAAAATAATTACATCTAGGCTGCTGATTGTTGGTTTGGTGCCCGCAAAACTAATAGGATACGTATATTTCAGTATTTCATACAAATGAATACAGTGGCAATCTTCTGAACTTGTCATATTAATGAATACAGTGGCAAATGATCATTAGTTTTGTTTAGATCATAGATTATGCTTATAAATGCTTTTTATATGGCATGTGCGCTACTTCTTAATTAATTAGAAACCTTTTCAGTTGGAAAACGTTTTCAGTTTTTCAGTACTTTTTAATTGATTAAAAAGCTTTTCAGAATTTCTTGGGAGTTCACATCATTAATTTGTTAGTGCTTAATGGTTAATATAAATTAATATGTGTTTATATATCTTGTCTGCACAATCAAGACATGAACATCTTCTAGGCCTCTGATTATTGAATAACTGTTAGGAAGTTTATGCTTGGTGCTCGCAAAACTAGTTTCTTTCAGTATCATTGCTTAATTTTATCACATTGAAATGCGAAATAAGTGTTACTTTTTAATCCTGATATCTTAAATTCGTCTTTGAGATTAATAACATTCTCCTTTGGTTCTGATTGTGATCAATTCTTTCTTGAACAATAGATTATGATCTTTTAGCAGTTTTATATATGGGTGACTTGTGGGCTAGTACTTCTTGACTAACTAGAAAGTTTCTTCGTTCACTTGGGTTATTGCATCATTATTTTATTATTAATACTTGATAGTACAAATAACAGGTATTTGATTTTGTGTGTGTGTGTGTGTGTGAGAGAGAGAGAGAGAGAGATCAGTAGATCACTTGTGTACGTAAGCCATGAGGACATTAGCCTAACCTTTAACAAGTTTGCCTTATGTACATAGGTTTTTTTAACAACTATCTCAAGTTAGAAGAATTTAATTAATGTTTTTTGCTTATGGTTCTTTATTTGTAGAATAAGGGTAACCCATATTTCAATTGCGTCTGAATCTTCATTTTGAATTGAAACCTCTTAATTGTTAACCAACTTGGCTATTCCTGCTAACCTTTTTTTATTTAGTGTTAGTAGTAGATTGATCATGTAAAACTCTCTCTCTCTATATATTTTTTACTTTTGCAAATCCTATATGTTAGTGGTTATCTTGTGATGGTTGAAGATTAATTTATCGCAGGGCTTACAACAAATTTTATATTAGAAAATTTACGTAGTCACTCATTCAAATGTTTACACAGAATTTTTTTTATATAATCAATTTCATAAGAAACATTTGTTCGATATTCGTTCATCTTTATTGAACGACTCCTTACATATTTAAAAAAAAACTATGTCTCTGGAGTAGAAATTTTCTCTAAACTGTGCATTCTGTGGTGTTGTCTCAGGCATTGCTCTTGGTGTGAATAATGCTAGCTAATTGCCTATTCACCTATTATATTCTCTTGTGGCTCATTTGACTTGTACGTTTGATTACTTGTGACTGAATAACTAACTTATGTACCCCAACACCTGTGCCACGATTCTTTCCTAACATAAATTCATAATCTTCAACAGATCTAGTGTATTTTACGGATATCTTTGTGTACCAGGCCATCATTAGCAGAAAGCCCTGTCAAGGTAATTAAAAGGATTAAAGTCTCCTTCACTTTGTACTCTAACTTGCCTGTTTTTGTATTACATTCTTCTATCATTTGAGAAGTGTGTAATATAGTACAGTCAGGAAGATGTGATCAGAAAGATAATTCTGGCCATAAAAAAAGTGGAATAGAAGGGATGTCATTATATTTGGAGCTATAGAAGAAAGAAACAAATGGGAAGTGTTGCCATAGGGCCACATACATCTTTTTTGTGAATAATTAATTGTCTTTGATGTGACCTGACAGTAAATTTTCAAACCTAAAACCAAATGCTGTTATGAATGAATTCTTGATTTAGGTCTTATGTCTTGATAGCTGCTAACCCTAGGTAGATTGATACCGATTTTGTTGTGCTAGAATAAATTTTGCTGAGTTTGGCATTGTTCACACTGGTATGGATCGTTAAATATGTTTAAAAGCTGTTCTTATGAAACGTGATCCATTAATGTTGTTTGTAGTCTTGGAAGAGTTTCACCTTCATAAAATTTGACAAAAATGTTCCATGTAAATATTTGGTAAATTTATTTTGTGTAGTAAAATATGTTGATGTCTTGATACTTTATAATTTTGACACACTCAGTACAATTGTACAAGAGATAGAATTCCCTAAATTTTCACATATACAAACCTGACAGTATATTGATGTACATACAAATACTTACTCAATAGTCAATACAAGGCTAACGAAGTTTAGCCTTGTTGGACTAGATCTGGTTTGCAAGTGAAACTATAAGTTGGCCATGAATTCAGTTACTTTAGGACATGAGGCGAGACTAAACAGGAAGGCGCCAAGTTTATTTGGGTGGTGGAGATCTGGTAAATGAGTGAATGTTCTTGCTATTAAAATTCTTTAAAGTCTCGTTGATGTAGGACAAACAATAAAAACAGGTAAAAGGATATGATATGGAATAGAAGTGGAAGTAAAACAGAGTTTCTATACACTTTATTCATATCTAGGAATCAGAAAATATGTTATATGTATTAGTTAAATGAGTTCTAAATATTTAGTTTATTAATAATAAGTCCAACTATTTATGGACTTTATTGAAAAAGTAGATATTTGGCTTGCAATTTTTTACCTTTCACTTGAAAGGGTTTTTCTTGTTTTAAGCACTTAGGATTTTATATTTCAAGTTAGACCAGGATTTTCATGGTTTCCTAATTTTTTTTTTGCTCAGGAATGATAAATTTCATTCATGAAAAGATGATACATCAGAAGAGATAATAAAAGCTTCATCATCTAACCGAAAGGTATGCTTAACCAATCCATGAGTCTAACAACCCATAGGAAAGAGATTCCCCCGGAAGTTTAGATAATTACACCTTTATATCCACCAAAAAAGGCCTCGTTAAAACCCCACAAAAGTAAAACCCTTTGGGAAAAAAGCTCAAGCGGGGAAAAAAGAGTGTCCTACTAAATAAATAGGTACATCATTTAACCAAAACCTAAAAATCAAAAAACTTGAAACTTCTTGATTCTTCAACTTGATTCTTCCAATGTAATAATCCATAATCCCGCCTTCATCTATCTTCCCACCCTAAAACCCAAAATTATGTCGTCATCCATCTTCTCTTTACACTTCTTTCCTCCCAAAACTGAAAATATCAAAACAACAAATAATATTATGTCTAAGAGCCATTAATCGAATATACATTAAATAATTATTATACTCAGTAATCATAATAAATTTGAACAATTTTATATATCTAACCAAAGGAGTCCCCTATGGTTAGACATATAAACATCAATTTCTCATAAAAATCTACTATAAAGTCATCTAAGATGACACCATATTCCAAATCAATAAATGATCCAAATCGTCAAAAAAACGACATTACCGTTAACCCAAAATTGGTCCACAAAGCCATAAGTAAATGGCACACCCTCAAAGGTAGGGATGACAAAAAAAACCGATCCGACGGATGGATCGACCCGATTGAATCTTACCGAACCCGATTTTTTGGATTTGGATTTGGATTTGGATTTGATTTTTAAACCCGAAAGAGTTTGGATTTGGATATTAGCCAAATCCAACCCGATCCAAACCCGAAATCCAAAACACGATCCAAACCCGAAACCCAAAAAAAACCCGATATATATATATTATAATTTATTCCTTATTCCTTATTTGTTTTTATGTCTTTGGAATCTGAATATTTATTTGCAATTGTAATTTTTATGAAATTTAGCTTAAAAAAGTATTACTACTTATTTACAAGAATTCAAAATTTTGGGTTTGGATAAACCCGAACCCGATCCAAACCCGGTGGATCGGGTTTGGATTTTGAATTTCCAAATTCAATTGGATTTGGATCGGGTTTGGATTTGGATTAAAACTTTGGATTTAGAATTGGATATCACAGATGTCCAACCCGATCCAACCCGTTGTCATCCCTACTCAAAGGTACAAAACTATGTAAAATGGTACAATCTTACTAATTAATACATATCAAAATAAGAAACAAATCAAAATCGAAACCACAATCAAATCACCCTCGATTATGCAAATCTCAAACATCAATCCATTCACATTAAAATCCCCTAATTGAGCCCTATCGATCATCAATTAAAAATTAGTTATAAAAAGGGTGAAGTGCCAAAATGGCACAAATTCTGAATAAAATGTCCAAAATAGCACTTCCTGAAAAACACTACCCGGACTGGCACATGCCTCACGCATATGCTATGTGCGTTCAACCAACACGCAAGTTATACTTGCGTCTCCTTAATTTTTTTTTTTGTATGCACAAACAGTTGTGGCAAGCCCAGGTAACGCAAGAGTTGTCAGCGTTCTACTACATAACGCAACTACTGATTTCGTTTTCAGCAAAACGCAAGCTTTGTTCACGTTTTTTTTACACAAAAGTCTACTTTAATTGGTGTCACCTTTTTTTTTTTTGGATAAATGGTTGTAAACCCTAAGTTTAGGGTTGTAAACCCCAAACCCTAAGTTCATATACGGTTATTCATCGTTCGGAATATTTCTAAAACCCAAAATGGAACTATTAAACCCCAAAGGTTAAGTGTTGAAACCCCAAAGCAATACAGATAAAATTTAAAAAAAATAATTAAAAAATTGAAAGAATATTTCTAAAACCCAAAATGGAACTATTAAACCCCAAAGGTTAAGTGTTGAAACCCCAAAGCAATACAGATAAAATTTAAAAAAATTAATTAAAAAATTGAATCTAGCTGCCTGATTTTTAAACGCTAACGCGTTTAAAAATCAGGATAAGTACAACCCTAAACCCTAAGTCCGTATACGGTTTGTTCGTCATTCTTGATATTTCTAAACCCAAAATGGAATTGTTGAACCCTAAAGGTTAACTATTTAATCCCTAAGGAAATACAAATAAAATTAAAAAAAAATAAATTAAAAAAATAAATTCATTTTTAAAAAAAATTAAAAGATTAAAAAATATTTTTAAAACCCAAAATGAAATTGTTGAAACAAAAAAAATAAGAAACCCGCAACCCAACCCAACTGTGTGTCCTATCTATAATGTAACTGCAAATTTAAGTTAGTTAACGCATGTGTTATATGCGTTGTCATTAACGCATGTATTATGTTAGTTATGTTTGTGCCATTCAAGGGCCTTGTTTTGGTAGAGTGCTATTTTGGACATTCAACCTTAAAATTGTGCCATTTTGGGCATTTTCTCTTATAAAAATCATAAAAATGGTACAATCATACTAAGCTAATTAGCTAAATAAAAGCAAATAAAATTGTAAATTAAAGCACATTAAAAACTACCAATTGAAACACTCTCAATCATCTATAAATAAAATATAACTGAAAAAAATAATTAACAATCAATTATAATTAATACAATTGGGCCAGATCTTGAAAGAACAAATCCCCACAAAACCAACTGCTAATTTAATTATAATTATACATAGAAAACGTAACCTAAAAACAATAAAAGAGCAATAATTATAACAACAATTAGACCTAAAAACACGAAAATCAATTAACATTTAAATTAGTCCAATAACAGCTAATCAAATAATCAGGAAATCAAAAAATCAATTACACTAATTATGCAATTATCAAGGGAAGAAAAGGATACAGAAATTTATGACTATCAGGACCACCATAACCGTCGGAATCCGGCGATCCGCCACCGAGCCTCCACACCATCCCTCAGCCAAGAACTCGACTTACTGAAATTCAATCCAACAACTAATCAAAACTCAATTATGCCTGAACTAGAAAACGTACAATCAGTCAAACAATTACTCCCTCGTCGATACACCAAAACTCGCAGCATACATACTTGAACTAAACCCATCACTACTCAACACACATACACCAACAGTACCCAATATACGCACACATTACTCTGTTAATGACCAATTCACAACCAATTGCCACAAATCTTGCTATTAAAACTAATTAAAATATAACCGGATAAATAAGAAATCCGATAACCACGAACCACAATACCGATTGAAACTATGATTCCGACGAATTCGATTATACTCAAAAACTTATGAAAATGTACACGCACGACCCAAACTTAACTAAGTCACATATCATAATATTCACATCAATTAGTCACCAATACATAAACTCACGACCACATACACGAGGTTGAGCACACAGCACCGTTGCAGTACACCCACACACACACTGCTCGATATAAACACGCACATCAGCACAGTTGCACAACACGACGGAAACCCCCAATTCCCGGCACCCCAATTCGCCTCACTCACACACCCATATACATACACTCTCATGGTTTCCTAGTTGGGTTCAGGTATTAGCTAAATTTCTAGCTGCTCTTGAATTCCTTTTTGGATTCCAACGAGGATGAGGTTATTTATTTAACCTATATATACTCTCATCTTGTAATATTTTGGGCAGACGATGTTGATAATAAAATTTTGGCTATTCGGTAGCTTTGAGAATTGAATTCAGGAGTGAATTCAGAGTTTGAGTTTTGTTTCTCCATTCGGAGATTCAGAGTTAGAGTTTTGTTTCCCCATCTTTGGAGATTCATAATTTATTTTATATTTATCATTATTACATATTATCATAAACACATAACGTTCCGTATCAGGATAGGTATTTGTGGATTAATTGCAGAAAACCCATGCCTAAGGTGTTGCCCTAGGATTTCTCAACCGTGGAAGAGAAGTTGTTAGGATCGCAACCCATAACAAAATAGAAACAATACTCAATTTCAATAATTAATTCAACTCTCCATAATAATGAAGATTACAATTGTTCATATAATAAATCCTAAAACTTAGCCATCAAGTAAAGATCTTTTAATAAAGGAAACAAATCCTTTTTATTATTCAATTCCTATAATCTAGAATATTCTTAATAATCTATTTATATAATATAACTAATACCTAATATATTACAATCAAATCTATTCTTGATTAATAACATAAAATAGAAATAAATTAATGTTTTAATTCCTTGTTCCGCATCATTCTCCTCGCCTTTGAAGAAAACTCATCCACGAGTTTTATAAAATTTAAGAATCAACGAACAAAGAGATGATTTATCGTAGTACTTGAAGACATTAAACTCCAACTCCATAAGCAAGATCTTCGGAAACAACACTCGCTTAATAGGATTTTTTGATGTGGTAGTCATTCCCATTATGTTGTCAATGCCTAAAAAATCAACATATTCCACGTTGATGATGTTCTCGCGGTTTATAACTTCTTCACTTGTAACGACCTCGTCTACTTCTTCTTTTTCAATGTTAAAACACTGAATAGACGCCTGTTCTGCCTCCTCTTTTTCGTTGTCATTACACTGAATTGTAAGAAGTTTACCAATTTGATTTTCTTTTACCATTTGATTTTCTTCAACCATCACATGTTTCCTATGTGATTTAATATCCTCGTGGTGTTGAAGAGGCTCCCTTGACACTTTTTTCCCACCGCATTTTACTACTAAGTCATCGACCATAACAAGATTAATCTTAAGATCCTCGTTAATACTAGCGGCGGTCACTATCATCTCATCAAGATACTCTATAATTCTGGCCATGGAAGTTTTTTTTGCTGATGAACAATGCTGTGAATAGTGTCTGACTGATGAAAAGTAACCGTGAACAGTGAGATTTTTTTTCTTTTTTTTTTTGGGTTAAGTTGCAGGGAAGGTGTTTGATAAAAGGTTTAGGTGATTTAATGGCTGGTTGGGGCTGTTGGTAGGCTGCTCGGTGGCTTCTGGAGGTTGTAGGATACACAGGCTGGTGGTTGCTGATGGCTATTGGCGGCTTCTAGTGGTTGTTGATGTTGGCTGCAAGTGGCTGCCGGAGGTTGGTGGTGGTTTCCAGTGGTGGTTGGAGGCTGATGGTGGTAGGAACCTGGCGTTTGAATGGAGGAACGGTGGCTCAGATACCACTTGAGCAATTGTTAAAAACAATATAAAGGGTAGATTTTTGTGGATTAATCGCAGAAAACCCACGCCTAAGGTGTTGCCCTAGGATTTCTCAACCGCGGAAGAGAAGTTGTTAGGATCGCAACCCATAACAAAAGAGAAACAATTCTCAATTTCAATAATAATTCAACTCTCCATAATAATGAAGATTACAATTGTTTATATAATAAATCCTAAAACATAGCCATCAAGTAAAGATCTTTTAATAAAGGAAACAAATCCTTTTTATTATTCAATTCCTATAATCTAGAATATTCTTAATAATCTATTTATCTAATATAACTAATACTCCCTCCGTCCCACCCAAATGTTTACATTTGGGTTGGGCACGGAGATCAAGGAAAAAAATAGAGGAGGAGATAAGTAGGAAAATTGAGTAAAGTGGTGGGACCCATCACTATATAATGTATAAAATGAGTTAGTGGATGTAGTTGATTTTTATATTATAAAACTTTACCAATTTAGGAAAGTTTAGAAATGTAAAGAGTTGGATGGGACATCCCAAAAAGGAAAGTTTAAAGAAATGGATGGGACAGATGGAGTACCTAATATATTGCAGTCAAATCTATTCTTGATTAATAACATAAAATAGAAACAAATTAATGTTTTAATTCCTTGTTCCGCATCACTCGTGAGTAACCTGGGCATGATATAAAAAAAATTGGAATCAATAATCATAACATAATGGCCCTTATCGAAATTACTTATGAATAATATATATACTAAAATTAACTTCTCCTAGCTAGGATACATGGTATCAGGTGCGGTACCAATGATCCTGATTAACTAATAGGCTTAGGTCCTTCATAGATTTGTGAAGTATATGTGCAAATGTAACGTACCTAGATTTTTTTTTTTTTTGTAAGTTATATCGAGTAGTGAGTTCCACGCATCTGTAAGACAGCAAAATCCCTCTATTTAAATCATAGTCACATAGTTCATAAATATGTGCTTCTTATTAGAGTGTAAAAGTCAAATTAGTACAGAATACAAGCACAATACGAAAAATTGATTTGTTTGAAAAATAATAAATTGTTACTCTGAAATTTTAATCTTCTTTCTAAATATTGGGGAAAATCATTGTTATGCTGAGTGAATGTCCATGATGATGTACATACCTTATTAATATTTTATCTTAGACCATGCACTTTATAAAATATAAGTATATATGTTATGCTTTAGAGAAAAAGGAATCTAAAGTTAACTTTAGGAGGATTTCCTAAAGTTAACCATCAAAACTACGTAGTTTTGATCCATTTTTATTTTTTATTTTAAAGGGCCCCGCAGGGACATCAATAAGTATGCTTATGTGTTTTCCTTCTAATGGTTAACTTTAGAGAAATTATCTAAAGGTAACTTTAGATTCCCTTTACTCTATGCTTTATATTGATCATCGCTAATATTGTGACAATTGTTAAGTATAAAAAATTGTTTAGTATATATTTATCCACCCAAAATCAATATATTTGCTCAAATAATCGAACTTAGCTTGTCTTTTTGTTGTTTTTCTTACGTTTTGTTGAGTGATTATGTAACACCTGGAATGATCCTGTGAAAAACTGGTTAGTATAGCTTTTTACAAGCTAGTTTAGTGTTGGATTTTTGTTGAAGTTGATCTGTAACTATACCTTAGTAACTATCATTACTGTATTGCAGTACTATTAAACCCGAAAGTTTTTTTTTTTTTGCTAAAGAATTAAACCCGAAAGTTACATATCCTTATTATGAACGTTATGCATTATAAATTTTTTTATTTTGATTGAGAATTAGCAATGAAGATCTTTTAGTTTGTTTAATTGTTAGAAGTAGGGGTGTGTTCTTGTAATTGATGTCGTAATCAAGGTAAAAAGTATGTTTGTGCATTATGTTCGTTGAGTCCCCAGTTCAATTTGTTTTAAGTTGGTGATTCATATTTGTTGTTTGATACATATGCACAAGGAATATTTCCAAAGACCGTTTTGACTACGAACTAAATGTGGCATATATATATGCTTCTTGATCATTACAAGTTCTTTGGATTTAAATAAAAGTTTTGTTGTTTTACTTGCTTTGACATTATTTCTTTGAAGGAAAATTCTCATTAACACCCTTCGACAATTTTACTTTTCCACGTGGTGCCATTTCACTGTTAATGAAAAGAAATTAATATTTTTAATTAAAATAAAAGACTACACAGTAAAAGAAAAGTTTAAGTCGGGTGGAGACCATAAGTGAAACACATACTAACGAAACACAATCATATGAGTGAATCGAACACATCGAATACATACCTGATGATTGTGATGATAGTGAGAAAACCCTTTTTTACTTTTTTTTTCTCTTTTTAATCGAACCCTAACTCTTACTCTCTCTAATTGAAACCACTGATATGGTCTCCACTCGACTTTATCTTTTCTTTTATTTTGTTAGTCTTTTATTTTAATTAAAAACTATCATTTCATTTAATTAATAACTACCATCTAGAAATACCAATTGGATAAAGGCACCCACCAATGAGAATTTTCCAAAAAAGAATAGTGATTTAACGTTTCATTAACGTTTTCACTAATTGAAGAGTATGACAAGTGTAATCACTTGCTTTAGGGGTACCACTGGTAAGACCAAAACACGAAATGACACCATTTGGAAAAGCCAATTATGGAAGGGCACCAATGAGAATTTCCCTTTCTTTAAATTATTTAGGCATTTGTGTTTGCTTATTTGGTTCTTCTTTTTTGTTGAATTAAGTTCCGTGTTACGAATATATATGGCTAACTTAAATTTGAGATTTGCAATATATATATATATAGAAATTTAAAGATAACAAAATTAGCATGAAATATTTTGTAATCCATAGTACTTAAGCGGAAAATGATGCGACTATGTAAAGAATCGGACTTTGAATGATATAATTGGTAAATATTACCGACTCTCCTAATCCGAAATATTTCTGAAGTATTTAATATTTCATTCTACTTCTTTTCTTTATTGCTACTTTATTTGTGGTTTAAAATTCTTTTGATTCAAACCTTTTAAGTTCGCTCCTTTGCATCTAGACTTAAAATTTTGAATTTTCTTTTCAGCGCGCAATAACGGCTACTTTGGTAACCAAGAAAATTTTGAGGGTTTTGTAAAGCCACAACAGTCACATTGTGCATACCGCTGCTATATATATGGAGCAAAGCAGATAGTTTACAAACCCACCCCCCCCAAAAAAAAAAACTGAACCTTGAGCTAATTGAAGAATTCTCATAACTATGTAAGTTTCGTTTCCCATTATCTTGGTCCGATACTTGTTATATAGATTATATATAGTCTTAATTATTTTGGTTGATATTCAGCTATTACTAGCTAGTGGCATGAACAGCTATAATGCTGAATTTCTTGCTATTCCGTAACTATGCTGACACAACCTCGTTTTTGCTCTCTATCTTCTTCTTCCTACTTTTTGTTTTTATGTGATTGTTTTTATATAGACAAAACATATATTAAGTGAACAAATGGTATGTATAAGATATGAATACATATATTTGTACAACTGAAACGTGTGAGCGGAATTACCTCATAGATTGATTTTGGTTTGGTATCAGTGGGAACAGTTAATATTCTTATTGAATGTCAACACGCCGGTCTAGTGTGTCATCTGTTCTGCACGGTTATCTGTCCGTTTTCACTTCTTTGAATGAAATTAATATGGGTATCAGTTGTATAAAAAAATTGTACAAATAAGAGGCTTTGCCTTTCATTTTATTGATAAAGATTCCTGAGTCTTTCCACTACTCATAATTTTTCCATTTTATTCCATGATATATTTACGTGTTTATTCTATTGGGAAGCTTACACATATAAAGCATGTTTGAAGTATGAGGAGCACCATAGTATGGCATTTGTATTGAGGTGGTTAGGGAATTATGCAAAATTATGCATGAACTGTAGTCGGGAAAGTAGTGTTGTCGTTTAGCTTATAAATACATGTTTAAGATTTATTTTCGTTCGTGTGTTAGGCAATTTCCATATCCATTATTCACAAAGATTGGCTTCATGTGCCTCTAATTCTGTCATGATCTTCGTTTTTTCATTGTTTTTTTTGGGGGGGGGGGGTCACTTTCTTTCTCTCCTGATTTTTTGTTATTTTAAGTTAAGGTGAGAATAATTTATCTTTTGGCATTGTAGTTCTATAAAAAAGTATTACTTTTAGTTGTTAACATTGCAGTTTTCCGTTTACGGGTTTTTTATTTTTATTATTCTTTAAATTCTGTATGCAGACCAAACAATTTACGTTTTTATAGTATGTGTATTAGCTGCTATTTTTCCTTTTTGCTTACTGAAGATGTAAGCTGTATTCGGTTTATACTACAGTTGTGAGGGTTGTGTGGGTGATAAACTCATTGCATCAATGACTTCAACCAAGTATATGCCATAGTTTGTCAATATACTGGACTGCTGGCTACTGCTAGACTTTTCGCAATGGAGCATTTCTTTTATTTGATTTCGCTATATCAGCATTAATAGTTCCTACTTTTAATGACTTATTTTCCTGTGATTGCAGTGAACGATGAGAGATTTCTTAAGTGTCACAGCACATATGTTTGGGAATGCTTCAGGTTCAAACAGTACAAGGCATAACCAATCCAGTAACAAGCGTGCAAGACGTGATAGAAATATCTGTAGTTCGAGTTCTCAGGGAGTCGTTGCTCTGCGGAATGGGAGCTGGGCAGCACATGTTTATGTTAATAGTAACTGGATTCTCCTAGGGATATTTGGAACAGAGAAGGAAGCTGCGATAGCATATGAAAACACAACCCTCAACATTTGGATGGATTCCTGCAAATTATACTTGCAAGGGATTAACAACGGTGAACATGAACCGCTTACTCTGCAACAGGCCAGCATTGATAGTACCCACTCGTCCAGTTCTGTCAATATTCCCCAAGTAAATGGGGAACAAGAGTGTATACGCACTTATCTTTTTGGGAAGGTACTTAATCGTAGCGAAGTAGGTAAAGCCGACAGACTCGTTATTCCAAAGATTTTTTCTGGTTGCTTCCCATCTATTTCCAATGGGGATGAGTCAAGTTTGGAGGAGCGACCAGTTAGTGATGTCGAGCTAGGTTTTTATGACCAGTCCATGACACTGTGGAAGTTTCGGTACTGTTACTGGAGGAAAAGCAAAACTTATTCCTTATCAAGGGGATGGCGCAAATTTGTTGAAGAAAAGGACCTGAGCTTCAAGGACGAAGTTGTTTTCTTTAAGTGTGAGCTTGTTGAGGCAGCATCCACTGTTGACACGTATTTTATGATCGACGTGCAATATGCTAATAAAGTACCAGTAGCGGAAGTTGGTGGTAACATGGGGGAACCTGTTGTTTCTAGCCGTTCGGAAGAGGTGCAAATTATTCAGAACGAAGGAAATGCTGGAGAAACTGCAGACGCTAGGCATGTGACGGAGAAACAGGCAGACAAGGACTTGGAAGGAGCTGAAGCTGGATCTGGGAAAGCACCTGAGAAAAGTTTGATGCTCTTTGGGGTAAAAATTATTGCTTGAGAGGCTAGCTATGCCTGTTTTCTCCAATTTAAACTGTTTTAGCGATTATATCGTTTTTTGTAATCTAGAGTGGCATTTTGGATTAGGTACCTACATCTAGTTCCAGGTATGTGAACCAATGAATCATCAATTCTGAAGAAACAGATTTGTCATGTCTTTGCGATTACGCACCAAATTTACAATTATCAATTTCGAAGATTCAGGTTTATTACAGCTTTACGGTTAAAGAACTAAATTTACAATGTACTGGTGCTCGCTCAAGGTACCTAGCGCAACATATAAGAGTATGCAACTGTCTTTACTAGGACATTGAGAAATGATGCAATAGTTCTTAACTCGATAATGATGCAATAGTTCTTAACTCGATAAAAACCTACCATGTCGTTACAAATTTACCCAACAACACTCACCGTATTAAATGGGTTTGGATCGCTATACAGAATAACTTTTTGGGTTGTGTCTTTATCTTTTCGGTTGAATGTGAGCCTCATTTCTCATCTCTCTTTTGGGCAGCCCAGATTTGAGCCTTATATCACCGAATATTGGTTTAATTTGCATTTTCAGTAACCCTACTCATAAATTGGCCATATTAGCTAGGCCGAAAATAGTTCTGCTTACAAAATTTCACAAATCTCCCTCTCTTTATTTAAAGATTTCACGAAAATCACATATTCATTTTTATGAGTTGCGATAAAATTTGCGTACATTTTAAAAGTTAAAATTAGTACAAATGAGAAGTATCATAGAGGCATTTGAATATCGTAGAATTCATTAGGGATAATGTGATTCCCATTTTATACTATTAATTAAATAGCTAAATCAAATATTATGACGGGTTTAAAATTTTAGTTTTTGTTAAGAAAAAACTCGTTAATCATGAAACAAACAATAATGTATAAATTTTAGTTTCGGATGCAAAAAACTATGTTCTTTGCACCAAGAACATAATTATGCCGAAGACTTGAAGGAATGCTATTATTTAATAAAATTAAAAAAAAAAGATTTTTTCGGTCATGGCATTCGTGCTCCTGATTACTCCTAAGGCTATGTTCACTTGGATTGAATGGAATGCGGGGAGAATGGAATGAAATTTATACTATTATTTGGGGGAGATTGGGGAAAGTGTTTATAAATTTCATTCCTTGCTTCATTCCTCTCCAAATAATTTGAACTAGAATTCTAACCCACATGTTTTGGAAGGAATGCTCCATTCCCAATCTTCATCATTTTCCTTGCAATCTTCATCATAAAAAACTTCTTCTCCCTAATATTTGTTCATTATTTCCCCCAATATCCCCCTTTCTTCATAAATTTTATTTACAATTTTCATTCCATTTCTACCCCATTCCATTCTTTCCAAGTGAACACACCCTAAGTGTGTTTTAAACACTTACTTGTAGGTGAGATTCCTCAAATAATGTTATCAGATTCAATGTACATTATACATAGTTAGGAAGCTTGTCCATCTTTATAATTTGTCTCAATTATTTAATCACACACAATAATAGTCCAATAAAAATTTCAGAATACTTGAACTTTTAATTTGCATCGTCCATTCGAAAGTCTAACAATCATTATTATATCTAATTGAATATTTAACACAGAATTATTGGATACATAATAACACTAAAAGAATCACATTTTCAACTTAGTATCTAAACACCTTCCCCAAATAGTGTAGTTGAATTTAAAGAGGCGACAAGAACAATACGGAGTATATAATAACACCGATTAATAAGGTTTAGTACCAGTTAATTGAACTTAGAAATTAGAATTCATGTTAATTGTTGCACTTGTACGAGGTGTCGACCATAGCTATTATAATAGGCTAATAATAGAATATACTAATGATGTTTTCTTGTTGCATTCTACGTATATATTATACACTTTAATTGAGGGCTCCAATTTTTAAATTTATTTATTATCTTTCTAGCTTCGAATATGATTTATAAACTATATTATTTCTACCAGAGGGCTCACGGCATAGCTAAAATAGTATGGTGAAATGTGAACATAGAGAATATATAAATGAAGAATTAAAAAAACATTCCAAGTATTTCATATTATATTTAAATGAAGAAGGAAAACAAAAATGTAAAGTTGACAAAAGAGTTAAAATTATTGGAGAGTGGAAGAACAATAATTGAATAGGAGTGGAGCAGATGTAAAATCATGTTCTGCAACTACAACGGACAAAACACATCCCTGTAGATTTTGTCCAGCAATTCAGCTCATCATATCAACCGAATTAGCTAGTCTGTCTAAAAATAACTCAATAATATGAACATTATATAAATGGCATAATGAAAAATTGTTCTCGCACCCAAAAATTACTTCTAAATGACGTGGCAGCGATTATATGGCATAATGAAAAGAAATTATGGGAGGAGTTGACGTGAATGCAGAGGATTCACATTATTATAACCAATTAAATGCATACACTTGATTTTCCGAAAAAAAAATTGAAACCAATTTGGGATAATTAGCATTTTCCATTCCTCAATCACATAATCTCGAGTACTTCCCAATAATTGTATATAGCTGTGATTTCCGAATGTTAAACCAACTTACGAACATCACGATAATGTTTGTGATTATTTCCTCATGAATTGAACACCTAATCATCGGATCAACTTGACTTCCTCATCTGTAATCTATTATAATTTGATTGGCTAAGTCGTGTTCATAATAAATTTATGAAGGGAATTAGATGCTAGTAGTGTTTAGTGTTAAACGTACATATACCTACCCTGACAAAGAAGTAGAAAAACAAAGCTTGTCATGGATGGTGATGATCAAGTAAAACGGGACACACAACTCTGTTCAACCACTTGAATTAGAGTGGATCCGTGTCAGAAAATACAAGGGGCTAGGATTACAACGACACCACAACATTCTATCTTTTAATTACGCGAGTACGTGACTCGATCGGTTACAAAATCTACTTCTGCAACTTGTGGTATTAAATTCTCCAGCGGCCATCAGCCTAATGCTATCAAGTATCAATACCAGATTGTTGTTACTGAAACCTGATTTGATCTAGAGCTTTCTACAGCTATCCATAAATCCTTTCAGACAATTATTATTGTTTTTTTTTTTAAAAAAAAAGTACAATTAGATCTTAGGTTTAGTGGACGAGTGAAAATTAGACAATACAAACTTAGATCTAGGTGACAAAAGCGCAACCTAAATTTAAATAAAGAAATCGCAATTAGAAAAAATTTAAAAAATATACGATATCAAGAAAAGTTCAAGAAAGATACGTCCTTCTATTGATGAGTCAATAAACATTAACTCTACCGATAACGAATATGCAACCACGAGAATTTTAAGAGAGATATGTTAATTTAAGAGAAATACGTTGTTCTATCGATGAGTCACTAAACTGATAATAAAATCACAATTAAGAGAAGTTCAAAAAAGATATGTCATTAAAAACCAAATCAAACCAAACATACCCAGTATATCCCGCACAGAGCAGGGTCTGGGGAGGATGAGATGTACGCAGATCATGCCCCTACCTTTTACGGTAAGGAGGCTGTTTCCGTGAATACCCCCAGCTTAGTGCACAACAACAGAAAAATGGTGTGTAATATTTACAACGACTATATAAATTTTTGGAAAGATCGAAGCATACGGAGCCATTTATCATTGATATCGTAACCACAACCAAGGAAATTAAAGAAAGAAAAAACGTTGTACCTATGCTTGGCATTCTTTTAACTTTGGTGAATATACTTGATAAAGTTGTGCTAATGGGAAAACTGAGGACCACTAGCAACATCAACTTGCAAAACAGGTAGTAGTTGCAAACAAGGAAACAGCTTCAATAGCAAACAGAAATTCTTAATCACATAGGAGTACATCATCAAACATCTTCACATTCCAATCTCACTCATCACATGCACATAACATCAATTGCTAATACTAGTTTCCACCTTAACATTAAACAAATTGGTAATAATAAACAATGACTAATTACGAATTAATTAAGCCGATGTCCAAACTATATCTTTCAATGCCGGCCGGAGTTCCTTACTGCAGAACTGGTTATACTCCAAGGTATCACCACTTGATTTCGTCACTTCCACCACCAAAAACGACGGATTCATTGCGAATATCTCCGCCGCTATCCCTAGCTTTCCTTTCCTCCCGCATTCCATTCCTTGTAATCTCACACTCGAATCGCTCTTTTTCACGCTAAATTTCACCGATTTTCCCACTTCTTCCAGCTTCGATATCACACTGCTAGCTGATTTTGTCGTCGCGAATCTCAACTCTTCTCGTTCTTCTCTTTTTTTCTCCTCGAACAAAGGTGACAGATTAAAACCTTCCGATAACGAAATTATATGAAACGCATTCAATGTCTCCGTTTCTTTGTACTTTCCAGCAAATGCGTCCTCTTCGGTTTCTAATTTCTTCGGAACAACCGCCTTCTTGAACCATGAAGATTGCATGATTTTCGAGATCGAGATCCGAGTGTTCGGATTCGGATCTAGCATTTTCGTAATTAATCTCCTCGCATCCGACGAAAACCAGGGCGGACACTTGAAATCACCCCGATAAATTTTTCGATACATAGCCATGATATTATCATCCTGGAAAGGCAAAAATCCAGCTAAAAGCACATACAAAATAACACCGCAGGACCAAATGTCCGCCTTAGCTCCATCGTAACCTTTTTTACCAATCACCTCAGGCGCAACATAAGCTGGCGTACCACACGTAGTATGCAAAAGCCCGTCCTGTCTCAAATGATCCGAAAAAGCACTCAATCCGAAATCCGTAACTTTCAAGTTACCTTCTTCATCTAGTAACAAATTCTCAGGCTTCAAGTCACGATGATAAACACCTCGACTGTGACAAAAATCAACAGCCGAAATTAATTGATGAAAATAATTTCGCGCTACATCTTCCTTGAGCTTTCCTTTCGCAATTTTTTCGAATAATTCCCCGCCCCGAACAAGCTCCATAGCGAAATAAATCTTGGTCTTACTCGCCATGACTTCATCGAGTTTGACTATATTTTGATGTTGCACCATTTTCATAACCGAAATCTCGCGCTTCACTTGCTCCATCATACCAACTTTGATCACTTTCTCTTTACCTACAACTTTCATAGCTACGCTTTTCCCTGTTTCAATGTTACGTGCATGATACACTTTCGCGAACGTACCATGCCCTAGGTGCCTGCCTAGTTCGTACTTGCCATGCAACACTCCGTTACGATCTTCTACCGCCATTGAATATTTAAACGAGCAGAATTTAAATTTAAAAGTAAAAAAAGTTCAAGAAAAATACGAAGATCGAGATCACCCGTCTTCGACGTATTTGCGGTGGCAATTACGACCGCCGGTAGCTTTGGAAGCTCTACCACGGTTATAAGACCAAGTACCTCTCATCTCTCTGCATTCCCAGAGAGTGTAAGGGCAAAATGGGGATATTGAAATAATTGGAGAAGATTTCAGAATATGCAGGCTTGCTTTTGTGTGTTAACCGATCCTTTACCTCACTGCCTAAGCTTATCTTTATATAGGAGGTTTTGAGTGAATTGACATCTTTATCCCCAAAGGTTGGCTAGTCAGTCAATTAAGGTTTGATTAACACGTGTCACTACAAGACATATTTTTTAATTACTGGTTGGGACACGTATGCTTCTGAGGAGTTCTGGTCATATTTTTAGGCATGGAATATTCGTTCGAATAATGTGATTTTATTATCCAAGGGGTAAATTAAAATAACAGTTATTTAACAGTTAAAAATTTAAAATAACATTATTTATTTTATTTTTATTTGGACAGCAATTAGATGGGTTCTCTTTTTCATTACTTGTTAGGCATTCGATAAATTATTTGGTTAAACGTTAAAGAATATACACAAACTCATGAAACATCTCGTATCAAAGTAGGCAGTGCAGTTGCAGGTGGGCTAATAGTTAGATACAGTTTACCGCATAAAAGAAGCAACTTATATTAATTTTCTTAACAAATATATATATTTATGTTTTTCTAATTATACTGAATCATTAATGAACGTTTTGTTTAATTATGCTGAATGAAATAAAATGAGATGAGATTTAAAATATAGAACAATTAAATGCTTAATTTTTCATTTTTTGACACACTATATTCATAATCATCTAATTATTAATTTAAACATTTCAATTTGAGATACAACATTCTAATTCCTTATCAAATTTATTAATTTTACAATTTTTATCATAACAATTATGTATTATCTCATTTTTTTACAAAATTTCTCCGATCTCAGTAAATTACACTTTTATTTATCATAACAATTATGTATTATTTTATTTTTTTTCAAAATTTCTCCAATCTCAGTAAATTTCATACATTCATCTCATCCAAACACGTATTTTTTTCTGGTAAATAATAATATATTTGATATATCACATATTTTCGTAAAGTGAAAATCAAGAAGGTTGTTAAATTGGCTCTTACATAAAATGTTTTCCTTGAAAAAATTGTACTTTCATTAAATATAAAATTTCCACTTATTTTTTAGTTTTCAACTTATTTAAAATTTGAAAAATAGTAAATATCCTCCCATCAAGCACAGAAAGTGTATAAAATCAATGAATCACCCACCCAACCAAACAATCACAAAAATGAGTTTGGTTATATTTCATCTCTTCAACAAGTTTAGTAATGAGCATAACGGGCCGCACCGGAAAATAATAGAACGGCACAGATAAATTATTCATTTTGAAAGCATCTATATAGAATCTTTATTTTATCTAGATACACTACAAGAGTTATACGTGTTAAGACAATCGCACAAGAGTTTCACTCTTATCATAAAACTTATCCCTATTGAAATCGATATAACTTGTTCTGTCAAGCGAACACGTATTTTTTTTTTAAAAATGAACTAGAAAGTCGAGAAGAATCGAACTTTTGACATGTGCAAAATCTATGGAACACTTTATAATTTCACATTTTTTATTTTCCAGATTTAATACATATATCAAGTAGAGTAGCACTTTCGAAAAGATTATCTTAAATAAAGTCAAAAGGACATGTGCAAAAATAAAAGATTGTGACGAAAAGGCACAAGAATTTTGTTACCAATGAAAATTAAAGGGGTATAATAGTCAGGAAAAAAAAAAGGAAAGAGGGAGGGAGGCAAAATCTGACTTGTATGTAAAAATTGCATCATGTGATCAACTGTGTTGAAAGCAGTTCAGAAGGTGGGGAAGTGAGTCAAAGTGAGGTGCCTCCTCCTCAGCTTCTTGGCAGGGGTGATCTAGTTGCTCCACAAAAGACCGTCCGTCTATTGCTAACGGTCACAGACACATATTCTCCTACTATATCCTCAAAATATCTACTTGCAATTAAGACCAAGTCTTTTAAAATTTTTGGTAGACGGCTTATAAATAAATATTTATTCTCGTAAAGGTTAAATTGAACGTAAATCGAACTCATAAATATTGAATTGAGCGTAAATCGAATTTAGCATAGCCATGACAATAAATAAACTATTAATATTTGAACTATTTCATCAATTCATCTTACGGATTACAAGATTGGATCTAATTTCTTTGTCTTTTAAAAAAAAAATAATAAACAACTGATCTACACGATTGGATCTTGTTTACTCCCTCCGTCCTTTTTAATGACACATTTGCAAAAAAAAAAAAAAAAAACTAAATAGTTGTCACATTCTTTATTCCAATACATATTTTTACCAATGTTTCTATATATATCCTTTTATTTCTAATACCAATATTTGACTTAATATTTAATATACACATTCATAAGAGCAAGTCCAACAATGTCCTAAACCAATATTTAGGACATTTAGAGCAAGTCCAACAATGTCCTAAATATTGTCCTAAATCAATATTTAGGACATTTAGTCACTTTTTTGTATTCCAACAATGTCCTAGTGGTGCCTTAAAAGTTAAAACACTAGGACATTCATCTCATGCCTTTTATTTAAGTCACCTCTATACTTGTCTTAAATCATTTTTAACAATAAAAAAATAACTTCCCGCCTTTTCTACACTTCTATCTCCTCTTTTTTTTCTCTTCCCTCCAATTCTAATTCAAATATATTTTATAAGGCCCAAGTATAAGGCATATTGTTGGAATTGATACACAAAAATCATGACATAAATCACTAAGACACCATATTTTATTATATTTATAGGGCACCAACTAGGATATTGTTAGACTTGTTATTAGTCATTTTTTGTGCTTGAACAATGTCCTAGTGGTGCCTTAAAACACTAGAACATTCATCTCATGCTCTTTTTTTAAGACACCTCTATATTTGTCCTAAATCATTTTTAACAATCAAAAATTAACTTCCCTCATTTTCTACACTCCTCTCTCCTCTCTTTTTCTCTTCCCTCAAATTCTAATTCAATTATATTATTATTTTAATTTATAAGACATAAATATAAGGCATATTATTGGAATTAATACACAAAAATCATGATTTAGATCATTATGACACTACATTTATTATATTTATAGGGCACTACCTATCACATTGTTGGACTTGCTCTAACTCATCATTTAATGTTAAGATTAAGAGCAAACATACAAATTACACAATTAAAACTTTCTTAATATGTGTGTTTTTTACAAATATGCCAACTAAAAAGGGACGGAGGGAGTACTTAACTAAGACCATTATTACACACGTTTCCGATCTCCTTCTACGAGAGTCGGCCGACATTAACTAAATTTTCCGATCTCCTTTTCGCTTCTTATCAACTTTTTTCTCCTACCAAGCCATCATCCACCTTCACAAATTCCTCTCATCGTTCCATCAATCAAATAATTTTTTTCCCAAAACTTTCAAAAAAACCCTTTCGAATTTCTTAAATCATCTCGATTTATAACTCGAAATATCAAATAAACACAGTTTTTAGATTCAAAATCTCCTACTTAACAACAAACCAAAAATTTGGTATCGATCATAGATCTTTGTCTTCTTGATTTATATTCCCTTGAGTGAAATATTGTTTCATGCGTATTTTTGATTGTCTTTATGTTTATTGTTTTTCGATGTTGAATCTGGTGAGAATGATTTTGTTGATATGTTTGGGGATCAAGAAAGTTCGTATCGAAGCTGGGACGATGGAGATTATTACAACAGCTCACCTTTCATAACCAAAGATTGTTCATTCTCTGGGGGTTTTCACGTTTGGCATATCTATTATTGATATTCGGCATGTATATAACTAGGATGTCGCTCCTCCAACCTTAGGTTATGCAATTGGGATTTTTGAATACTGGATTAACAATTATTTTTATGTGATAAAATCAATTGTAATTTCAGGAATGTTGGTGCAGTATGAATTATGTGGGATGTCTTCGATTTCATTTTTAATATTTTTTTTTTAATTTTCTGTGTTAAATGATCAATAAACAAATCAGCTAATTATTTTTAGATTATTAATTTGTTTTCCAATCTAATTGTATTGATAATTGGAAAATTTATCCCAATCATGTCATATTCTATTTAATGAAAATCGTTATTTTTTCGGCAAAAAAACTACGACTATTGTTGGAAAGCAGGGACGGAGGGAGGGGGGGCACGCAGGGGCGACGGTCCCCCCGAAATGTCTAAATAATGCTGATTTTCATATATAATTTATTGATTTTGCTGATTTTGCCCCTGCATTTTACTGGTTTTTGCCCCTGCATTTTACTAATTTTGCTGATTTTGTCCCTTCATTTCATGACTATTGATCTTCCTCATCACTCATGAGTTAATTGAGCTCCTGGAAAAGATTGTGCTTCAGAACTGTTAAGTATGTGATGTTGTTGTCCATTTTGCTGCCGTAAAAGTCTGCAAAAATTTTCCGCGCTTCGCGCGGGTGCCAAGAAGATGATCTTTCGCCCCCCATTCTCCAAATCCTAGCTCCGTCCCTGTTGGCAATTAAACAGTACATTTTTTCTTTATTGATATAAATTTCGATGATTAATTAATATATTTGTGATCTTTCGAATAATCAAGATAAGTTTTAGCCATTGATACATTTAAAAAGCCATTAGTTTGTGAATTCAGAACTGTACAAGTTAAGCACGAGTCTTTTCGTCCAATTTCTTATTTCAAAGGAACTATTCCCTGTTACTGAACCTAACTAAAAAAAACCATAACTACTTTACTTAACAAAAAAATTAATTAATCGAGGCTTGCACGTAAGTGAAAAATTTGTGGACAAAAAAAAGGGAGGAGTGGAGGACTGGGACAGGTTTCATCTGCTTGGAATTGTTTCGAACATTGGGTCCCAATTGAGTACATTATTGCAATAATTCTTCAAAGAAGTTAAAGTTTTGTCAGTTGTCATTTTTGTTTAGTGTTGCCGCAAATTCCTTCGGGCACCCCACCATATGATCTTCGTATGTCTGCATCCTTCAAAATATTTTTTCGGTATATTTTTTTTTTTGAAATTATTTTTTCGGTTGGCAATTTGTTGATTTTCTAAGTACTTTAGTGGCTCCGATTTGCTTCACTTAGTTCATAGCGAACGACGTTAGGGTTTTTAAAATATAATAAGCTTAAATTGCATTTTGATGGTTCTAATTTAATTTTTTCCCCACATTATTGGCTAAATAAAAAAAATTGTTAACCTAATATCATAATAGGTGTGAAGACATGACAACAAATTATTTCTATTATATAAATAATTAATATCTTCTTTGAATTCATTCATTTCAAATGGGTCATGTTTAGCTCATTCATTTCAGGTTACAAATGTACTGTTAAATCTCAAAAAATTAATAATCTAGGGTTTGAAATTTTTTATTCCGATATGGAGAGTATTCATTTATCGAGATCAAAATACTCATTTCCATTATTTTGGTACCAAAAAACATTATTTATTTGAGGAGTTTATTCATTTTATTTTAGCTACTTTGTTAGTTTGAGGAGATTATACTGTAACTACATTTTTTACTTTAGTCAAGAATGTGTGAAAAAATTAAACTAAAGCCAATAAAATGTAATTCAATCTTATTTTATTTGAAAAACTTTAACATCTTCAGTTGCGAATTATAAGAAGGAACTCGGAACCACCTAAGTGTTGAGAAATTCAATAATTAACCATCAATTTGATAGAAATGATAATTTAATTATTTTTGCACAAAAATATTAAACTATAGACCATCAATTTGCAGTTAAATCTATTTTTAAGAACATTGACAAAATGTAAATTACAAAGTGCTAAACAGCCCATTAAATTCACACTTTACTTTAATTTGCAAGCAAGTTTCATCATAAAATTATTACAAGCAAATATCTATAAGAATTATCACGGTTGAAGATTTCGAAAATCGAAATAAATCAATTTCGATACCTAATGTTAATTTATTGATAAGTTGATGATTTATCGAAACGATGGATATATTTAAAATTTTAATTGTATTTAATATATTAATCTAATTTATATTATAAATATTATTCAAAAATAATTCATAACAATAAATCGAATTTTTAAAATTAACTCAATCAAATATTTTTTAACGATAAATCGATCCACACAATTTTTGAAAAATCAAACATCAATTTCTAAAAAAGTGAATGATTTTTAAAACAGTGAGTGTAACATGCAAGTACAATAATAGGAGCCAAAGGTCTTGGATGTGGGTTCCTGTGATAATATTAAAAATGTATATTATTTACAGGATAATATACTCGAGGATCATGTCTAACCTTTTTGTTGGAGAATATTATCATTTATATATTCCCATATGTTAAGTAATACATAAATATTAAAGAATTATCACACTTTTGAATAATATTATACCAATAATTTAGTATAAAATAATATAGTATCAGACTGAAATAGGTGGACGTACATGTTTTGAGTTTACGAGATGTACCCCCAGCTAGCTAGCAGTTTATAACATAAAAATCAATATATACACATAAACAAATATAAAATCACACAGGCAGGCAATCACTATTCAGTCTACTATATACATATGATGGAATGTAAATATAAAATGTAATTATTTGTAATATTTAAGTGTACACGTAAATGACTGCTTTAGAAAAAAAACGAAAGAAAAAGAAAGGACCTAAAATTTAAAATACGAGAAATAATGGGAGCCAGGTAGTATTGATTGAGGGATCAAATGTGGCTCTCATATGTCACAGTCCAAGAGTTTTTTGTTGTGTAGCATTTTTTAACATGATAGGGCTGGAGTGTTAAATGCAGCATTGCAGCTGTTCAATTCAGACCAAGTGGAGCTAGCTTTTAAAAAAAATAAAAAAAAATGTCAGGTAGCTTTAATATTTTAAGTATGATTGATTTTTCTAGTAGCATAGTTGTGAGTTGAAGTTGAATGTAGTCGTTTGATTAATTGTAGTAATTTTTTAAAGCCTCAACTAAACAATCCCTAATAGAATCACATAAACCACTTTTCATTACAAATCCGCTAAGAAGCAATGACACGGGTGCGGGAGTGCGGGTGCGTAGTACAGGGACACGTAAATTTGATAAATTTAAAAATATGGTGATACAGGTGCGGGGGACACGTCATATATAATTATAAATTTTCATATATATTTCATGTTATGCATGTTAAAACCAATTGACAGAACCAAAATCTGTATGCAAACTAAATGAAATGCATATTTTGTTCATCCAAAATACAAAAGTGGGGGTTTAATCTTTTCATTTATGCAAAAATGAACATGATAAATCAATACTTCTGTATATGTTTATAAATATTGATAATTGATTTTGTGAAAATAGTTAGTTGAAACGAATTTTGATTATAATTGGTGAAAACGAAAATTGAAAAAAGGATTATGGAAGAATTCCCGTATCCGATACGGGGACACGCATGTCCAAGAATCCGACACGGGATACGGTAGGTTACCAAGTGTCCTGCTTTCTAGCAAATCCAATGTTTAGACAAGTTGAAAAGAATTACTGTACATAAGCAGCAAGCAATTTTTAGAGTGTAGGAAAAGATACGAGTCATTCGGGTCATAGAGTAGGGATTGACAGTTGACAGGATTTGAATGCAATAATATGCGGCTCTCAGTTGCCAGTGTCCCAAAGTTTACAAAGCAGCTGTTGATGTTGAACAAGTGGATCTAATCTAACGTTTTGCATACTCATATTTATGTATGCCTTTGGATTCTAAGACAGAAATTAGAATTTAATATAGTACGGAGTAAAAGATTTTAATAACTTTAACCAATGATCCGTTATAATTTCATGATCCAAACGACTTCTCAATTATAATTGCGACAAAAATTGCAAATCTATACTCTATATTAATGTGCAAAACCATGTTTTAATAGTACATAATAGTACCAAATTACCAAAAGTACCAAATTTGGTTATCACTTAACTCGGGGTTCGATCCCTTCCAAGTTCCAACTACATAATTATACAAGATTTATTATTTAATTTAATTTCACCCCATGTTCGATTTCCTATAAGGGATTCGATTAAGGGGTTTGACGGTTATTACTTAACTCGGGGTTCGATTCTTTCCAACTACATAATTATACAAGATTTATTATTTAATTTATTCTTTAATTTCATCGCGTGTTCGATTTCCTATAAGGGGTTCAATTCCTAACATAATCATAAAGATTTATTTACTTTAATTTTTTTTAACTTTATCTCAGATTCGATTCTTTATAACTACATAATTAAATAGTGTATTAATATTAATTTTTTAATCTCGACTCGTGTTTGCCCGTTGAAGGTAGTGTTTTCGTAGTTCGTTCACAGGGAAGGACTATCAATAATGATTTCAAGTAGATTATCTCTTATAATTTAGAAGTGTGGACAAAGGGGGGTTTTGAGTTTGGTTGAGGTGTTCTATCAAACACCTTGCATACAATAAATAAATTTCTATAGATATACAACTAAGTTAATGCCAATCATCCAAATTTACCAACACAACAACACAATGAGTAAATTAGTAAGATAAGAGATATTTGACCCAAGGATAAAACTCAAGCACTTCAACCCAACAAACAAGCAAAATTATATCCAACTCTACCTAACCAAGATAATTGGTGAAGCACACAATCTCTTATTTCTCTTCTATTATAAACACTAATTTAGTGAAGCACATAAATTAGCTCTCTTGACAATAGCAACCAATAATGAAGCACTATCAATTTAACCAAGTCAATGAATTAAACAAAGAGAGGCTAGGACAAACCCAAGGATGAGAAGCTCAACCTAGGAATTTGTACTTGAATCTTGAAGTTTAGGCACGCCAAACCTTGTGCTACTATAATGAATGAACTAACGATTACGTATTAGAACAAACAATTAGCAATTGAAGATACAAGAAGAGTAAGATGAAGCAACTTACAAATCTCCAAGCAAAATCATAAACAATACATCACAAGTATTCAAGATAGAGGTAAATAAATCTTACTTAAATTGAAATGGATTTAGTACAAGAATTCCTCTTTGAGCCAAATAAATGGAGTTAGTTACTCATAATCAATGCTAGATTACAAGTAATTAATGTCTCCTCTCTAATTCCTACTAACCCTAATTGTGTTCTTGAAGAGGCTAAGATGAAGATGAAGGTGTTAGGTTAGATATTAGGTTTTGAGATTAAGAGATTATATATGAGATGTGTTTATTTCTCTTTTAATACACAACAAGTTCTGTACGGCCTGTTGAACGGCCGTACAGCTGCCCGTACAGAAAATCTGCTCATTTGAACGACCTGTCGAACGGCCGTACAGCTGCCCGTACGAAATAAAATCTTCAATATAATGCATTAAACACCTCCCGACATCACGAGCTTGCATCTTCTAACTACCCTCTTGAATCATCTTTGCCTTCCAAATCCAAAATAAGTCATCTTTTCAACAATTACCATGAGGCACTGAAAGATGAAAAACATAATTAATATCGATAAAACTACATTCGAAACTAACAAAAATGCAAGAGAATAAAGGACAAAATGTGTATAAAATACACATTATCAAATCTTCCCCCACTTGAACTTTGCTAGTCCCGAGCAAACTAAAATTAACATAACCATATACTACTAACTAGTACCACTTTCGTAGGTGATCACGGTTGCATTTGGCATATGCAACAAGCCCTTGGAACCCCTAGGTAGCCCTAGTGGACGAGTGAGGTCTCGTGAGGGTTTATAGATGATGTACCCACAAAATCACAAAAATCACCAATAAACAAAAAACTAACAATACCTACTAATTAAACTAACTACTACACTCACATGTCCGAATCGTCATACAAATAGAAAACAAGCCAAGCATGGTGCTATATCTACTTGTAACTAAAATCAAACATATAGAGCTATTCACCTTGCCATTCACTATTACGAGCTAACAACCAATTCAAGAATCAAGATAACACACCTTGTGCAAAATGTAACCATGACATTAAAGCTAGAATGAATGTACTTCAATCGTGAACACTAGACAAGATTATCACAAAGCATACATGGCTTCGCATTAAAAAGATGAAATTGTATAGTGAAAAATCTCACATCTCTCAATTATGCATCACACAAGTATGGGCTAGAGATTTCATTCAACTCCAAGTCTAAATGCATGCGCTCTACTGGACCTTGCATGTCCACCTAAATTCCGGATTGCACCAAAAACAAGGAATTCATAAAATGGGTTGTAATGAGACTTGGGTGAAGGTGTGAAAATTTAAGTTCAAGGAAGGTGTAAAAGTCTTGCTAGTTGAGTCAAAATGACGCTTGCTCTCTTCATACACCAAATTCTCGAACTAAAGAAGATCTCCACTCATTTACAATTACAAAACACAACCACATCTACCAAGAAAATTGAAACAAAATAATGTACAAAGATTTATTGCTTTTTTTTCTTTTCTTTTTCAACATCCCCTTTATTTTTTTTCTTTTTTTTTCTTTTTTTTAGCAAAGGGGATGCATTACATATATAAATACTACAAAGAACTTTGAACTACATCTAAATATACACATCAAACTAGTTCCCACTTACAATAATTAGAATTCTTTCTCTTCACAACTTCTCCAATTCACATGCTCATCAATCAATTCTTTCCAAGACTCAACTAGCTCAACTAGGTCGAGAGTAAAGTATTTGGCTATGACTCATGTATAGAAGGGGAAAGTGATGAAGAAAAACATGGATATAAGCTTCAAAGGGGGTAACTAGGGATTATTTTCATGGTTCACAAGCTAAAAAGGCCAAAAAGGTTATCTAAAAAGAATTTCCTTATTATGGTGCATCCATGAATTAAGGTTTAATGCAAGCCCTAGAGCAAAACACACATAAAGAAGGAGAAACACACAAGCAAAAGAAATCATCGTTCAAGTCCTCACAAGGTTTAAGTTGTAATAACATCTTCTCGATTTGATTCCATGCATGCTAAGAGATAACCGCCATGTTCACAATTTAATTACAAACATCTAGACTTTTCATGCCATTTTAAGTGTGTGTGTGCAATAAGGTGCATCAAACTTATAGATTCACATCAAATTGGTAATGCTAGGCACAAAATAGGAGAAAAACACGGCTACAAACTCACAAATGTCTTAATTTTTACAAACAAGTAAACAAGCTTTATGACAAAACTTTTTTCTAAATGCAAATGAGACAGACATGGAACGAAACAAAATAAAGTACTAATAATAGTTACATACTACAATGATGTTAGTTACAGAGGCATGCCTGTATACATCTAATAACAAGCCTAATTGTTTGTAATGCTTTGCATTACTTACATGACCTCTTAACTGAGGGAACCTCTAGTTGTAGAGTTTCTGTTTGTATTGTACTTGCAGTAGGCATCAAATCCTAGTTGTGTAACTGTACTTATAGAGTCTAGAATAATGCTTGAAAGAAGTTCCAAGATTCATGCCTCAAGCAAGAAGATAAAGACTGTCAAATAATCACAGTTGGGATTTGAAGAAATGAAGAATTTGCCTAAGTACCAATTCGAGAAGTATATTTGTCTATTCGAGAAGTCCAGCATTCGAGAAGTCAGGGATTCGATATCTCAAGACACTATTCGATATCTCTGAATACACTGTTCGATATCTCATTCGATATCTCAGAGATTCGATATGTCTATGTACTCTATTCGAGAACTCAGGAAGTCAACAAGTCAAAGTAGTATTCGAGTTCTCAAGGAGTCAACAAGTCAAATTTCCATTCGATATCTCAAAGACTCAGAAAGCTATTCGATATCTCAAGGATTCGACAAGTCAAGTGTTCTATTCGACAACTCAAGGAATCCTGAATAAAAGAGCTATTCGAGAAGTAATTCGATATGTCAATATAACAGTGTTCGAGAACTCAGAGTTATCGATCAAGTCAATTCTAGTTCTCGAATCAACTACTTAGTCACTTCTCGAATACATTCCTGGAGACAAAATATTGAAGAAATTGTACAAGTCAGAAACCTGCAACAAGCCAATGCACTTTATGGACCACAATCTGTAACGTGCTCTGGAAAGCCTACAAGGAAGCTTGGAGAGATATAGAAGAGACAAGGGGCTAAAGAAGTGGATCTGAACAGGCTTTGCAAAGTCAAATCTGTAACCATTTGGACACTTACTCAAAAAGGATAGACAGACTAGAAAGTAATTTGTTCAGCTACCTTATTTGTAGTAAGTAGGGTGTATCCATGTTCTATAAGGATACAGCCTCACTTCCTTAGTCAATTAACTTAGTAACTTTGTGAGTCAAGTTTTTCATACACTACAAGCTTTATCTCTTTGAGAAAAACGAAGCTGAGAATACTATCATTTGTATTCACAGATTGTAGCAACCTTTATCTAATAATACATTAGATTAAAGTGATATTGTGTTTTGTGTTATTCTTTATCCGCACCTTCTATCTTGCACACACAAACACTCTTGCTACATAGACTCGAACGTGAAAAGTTCAAGAATCCATTCACCCCCCCTCTGTATTCTTTTATTGTATTCAATACTCAACAAGTGGTATCAGAGCGGGCTGTTTATTCAAAAACAGAAAAACGATCATGAGTTCGAATACACCAAAGACTACAGGAACGGTGAAGGTCCCTAAGTTTGACAAAGAGAATTACAACCTCTGGAAGATAAAGATGATGTTTGTTAGTTACAGAGGCATGCCTGTACACATCTAATAACAAGCCTAATTGTTTGTAATGCTTTGCATTACTTACATGACCTCTTAACTGAGGGAACCTCTAGTTGTAGAGTTTCTGTTTGTATTGTACTTGTAGAAGGCATCAAATCCTAGTTGTGTAATTGTACAAATAGAGTCTAGAATAATGCTTGAAAGAAGTTCCAAGGTTCATGCCTCAAGCAAGGAGTTAAAGACTGTCAAATAATCACAGTTGGGATTTGAAGAAATGAAGAATTTGCCTAAGTACCAATTCGAGAAGTATATTTGTCTATTCGAGAAGTCCAGCATTCGAGAAGTCAGGGATTCGATATCTCAAGACACTATTCGATATCTCTGAATACACTGTTCGATATCTCATTCGATATCTCAGGGATTCGATATGTCTACTACTCTATTCGAGAACTCAAGAAGTCAACAAGTCAAGATGGTATTCGAGTTCTCAAAGAGTCAACAAGTCAAAGTTCCATTCGATATCTCAAGGACTCAGAAAGCTATTCGACAACTCGAGGATTCGATAAGTCAAATGTTCTATTCGACAACTCAAGGAATCCTGATGGAAAAGAGCTATTCGAGAAGTGGTTCGATATGTCATTATAACAGTATTCGAGAACTCAGAGTTATCGATCAAGTCAATTCTAGTTCTCGAATCACTTACTTAGTCACTTCTCGAATACATTCTTGGAGACAAAATACTGAAGAAATTGTACAAGTCAGAAACCTGCAACAAGCCAATGCACTTTATGGACCACAATCTGTAACGTGCTTTGGAAAGCCTACAAGGAAGCTTGGAGAGATATAGAAGAGACAAGGAGCTAAAGAAGTGGATCTAAACAGGCTTTGCAAAGTCAAATCTGTAACCGTTTGGACACTTACTCAAAAAGGATAGACAGACTAGAAAGTAATTTGTTTAGCTACCTTATTTGCAGTAAGTGGGCTGTATCCATGTTCTATAAGGTCACAGCCTCACTTCATAACTTAGTAACTTTTGTGAGTCAAGTTTTTCATACACTGTAAGCCATATCTCTCTGAGAAAAACGAAGCTGAGAATACTACCATTTGTATTCACAGATTGTAGCAACCTTTATCTAATAATACATTAGATTAAAGTGATATTGTGTCTTGTGTTGTTTATTTATCCGCACCTTCACTTCTACACACACAGGCACTTATCTGCTACATAGACTCAATCAAGAAAAGTTCAAGAATCCATTCACCCCCCCTCTGTATTCTTTTACCGTGTTCAATACTCAACAATGTTGTTCATCAAAGCCTCTCATCCTTTGTATCCTGAGATTCTCAAGAATGGTCCTTTTGTTCCACAACAAGAGATACCAGAGAAGACTGTTGGAACCACAACTATCCCAAGATCTTATGAGGCTAAGGATCCATCAAAATGGATAGAATCAGAAAGGGAGAAGGTTGCTCTTGACAGCCACCTCATGTTGCTTATCATTGATTCCATGGACATGTCAATGTTTGCAAATATTGCATCATGTACATCTGCCAAAGAAATGTGGGATCACATTGAGGTGTTGTGTGAAGGAACTGATGAGGTTAAGGAAAACAAGAAACAAATACTGGTCACACAGTATGAGGCTTTCATGGCACAGCCCAAGGAAAGCATTACTGAGATGTTTGTGAGATTTCACAAGCTAGTTACTGAGTTGCAGATGAATGGGAAGGTTTACAGTACCAAGGAGTTAAACATGAAGTTTCTGCTATCCTCACCAAACCATCTAGAGCAAAGGGTCATTTCTCTAAGGGAAAGAGATTTGAACAAAGTTACATACGATGTGCTCTATGGAGTTTTAAAAACTCATGAGCTTGAGTTGCTTCAGAAAAGGGCTATCCAAGCCAATCAAGGTAGAATGGTAAACACATCGTGTGCCTTGATTGTCAACAAATCTATTCAAGACCTAGAAGCATCCACAAGCCAGTTAAGGATAGAGGAGGTAGTAGAAGAGGAAGAAACTGAACCTGAGGTAAGTGAACCTGTTGAGGAGAAGGAGGAAGAAGAGTTTTACACTCTTGAAGAACTAGATGGAATGGAAAACACTTCATATGCTTTCATGGCCAGAAAATTTCCAAACATCAGATTCAAAAGGAATCAATCCTTCAAACCCAAAACCCAAAACCATTCATTCAACAAAAGCAAGGCACCTGTGAAACCAAACAAGAATAAGTTTAAAACCAGCCATGTGGATAGGTCATCTGTAAGGTGCTATAGATGCAATGACCTAGGGCATTTTGCCAGTGAATGCAAGAAGCCTAAAAAGAAGGATAGAGATTATCTTGAGCTTGAAGCTAAGTATGAGGCCCTTCTGAAAAAGCAGACACAAGGTAAGGCCTACATAGCTGAAGGGAAGTGTTGGGATGATTCTGACAGTGATGGAGAGGAGCAAGAATTCTGCAATTATGCCTTGATGGCCAATTCCAAGGATGACACATCTCCATCAGACCCTCAGGTACCATCTCTCACTACTATAGACATGTCTGTTTCAGAGTATAAATGCATGATTGAACAACTATCTGTTGAAATGTTTAACATTCATACTAGTATGACTGCTGCTAATGAAGAGATTGCTAAACTGTCTACTAGAAATGAAATGTTAACCAAAAAGAATGAGGAACTTGAGCTAACTGCTATGCAAATAGAAAACCTTAAGAAAGAAGTTGAATATCTGCAGAATAAGGTGTTGTGTGCTAGTCAGGTTGAAAAGGCTCTTAGGGATGAATTAGCTGAAAATGAATTCAAACTAAAAACTTTAAAGAAATCATCTGGTCTAGTGAAATCCTACTGTGAGAAAATTGAAGCAAAACCCAAGGCTGCTATTGGACTTGATTATGACACTCTTAAACAGAGAAAAGGCTATGCTGTCATTAAAGATGACACAGTTTTTCATGAGGAAGTGCCTCACATTTTGAAAAAGACTGAAAATCCAATTTTTAAGGAACCAACATTTGAAATTGATGAGGATGCCTTACTCATCAAACAAATGTTGAATGATGAGGATGAGGCACAATCAAATGAACAACAAGCATCTTCCAAGAGTGAGAGTGTCAAGTCAAAAGACAAGGAGCCAGTAGTTGATAGGCCAAGACCTAAAAAGTTTGTTAAGTTTGTTTCAGCTGGGAAGAGTGAATCAGAAGAGAAAGTGACTAAGAAGAAACAGAACAGAAATGGCAAGTTAGGGATTAACAAGGATAACAACTATGCTTATATGCCTAATGCCCCTAGGAAAACCTGTCAGAACTGTTTCAGTACCAATCATTTAACTCATGCATGCAAGAAACCTGTTGGTAGTGTGTCCAAACCTTTCTATGATTGTTCTGTGCCTCTAAGACATAGAGATGCACCATTTTGTGATAAATTTGACTGTATGCCCTGCAATATGAATGTAATGACTAGTTGTTTCAATCTGAGAAGGCAATTCATTGATGGTTGTATCAGTCACAATTCTCACACACACTACACCAGGTCAAAGTCTTCAAGTCCTCCTAAAGCTAGGAAGGTACCTTTGTCACCTAAGTTTGAAGCCTCAGGATCTAAGACTTCTAACAGTGACAAGAAGACTAATGCCAAGAAAGCTGACAAGCATGTTGTTTATGATAAAACTGTTTCTAAGTCACATGGACCCAAACTTGTTTGGGTACCAAAGGAAAAGTAATACATTTGTGTTTGCAGGGCAAAGAAAGTGAAAAGAAGGTCATGTGGATTTTGGACAGTGGATGCTCAAATCATATGACTGGTGATATGGCCCTGCTATCACAATATGAGGAAAAGGCTGGCCCAATGGTTACTTTTGGAGATGACAGCATGGGTAACACATTGGGATATGGCAAGTTGAAAGTTGGTAATGTCATCATTGAAGATGTAGCACTAGTCAAGGAGTTCAAGCATAATATGCTAAGTGTTGGTCAGTTTACTGATAGGGGATTCAAGGTGGATTTTGACAAAGATGAATGTTTGATCACCCACAAGAAGACTGGTGATTTTGCTCTATCTGGAGTAAGGAAGGGAAGCCTGTTTGTAGCCAATATGGACTCTGCAAACAAGGACAAAATTTGTTGCTTTTACTCAAAAGCATCAAATGAAGATTGTTGGCTGTGGCACAAGAAACTATCACACCTGAACTTCAAAGCCATTAATTCTCTAGTCAAAAGAGAGTTGGTGAGAGGCATGCCCACACTCGAATTCTGTCAAGAAGGAGTGTGTGAGGCTTGTCAAAAAGGAAAGATGAAAAGATCAAGCCACAAGACAAAGACAGTGACATCAATAACCAAGTCCCTACAACTCATTCATATGGATTTGTTTGGGCCTGTCAACATTATGTCACTAGGAAGAAAGAAGTATGCCTTGGTGATGGTTGATGATTTTACAAGGTATACATGGGTGGAATTTCTGGCATCAAAAGATGATGCTCCACAAGTAATCATTGAGCATATAAAGAAAGTTGATAAGGAAGCAAAGGCCAACAATGCAAGTGTGATTGCACTGAGAAGTAATAATGGAACAGAGTTCAGAAATGCCATACTTGAAGCATTCTGTAAAGAGAATGGTATTTCTCAGCAATTCTCAGCTCCAAGGACTCCACAACAAAATGGAGTTGTTGAGAGGAAGAATAGAACTCTAATTGAGGCTGCTAGAACAATGTTACTTGATGCAAAAATGCCTACATGTTTTTGGGCTGAGGCTGTAAGCACTGCATGCTATATCCAGAACAGAACCCTCATCAACAAAAACACTGGAAAGACACCTTATAATTTGATGACTGTAAAGAAGCCCACTCTAAAGTATGTTCATACTTTTGGAAGCAAATGCTTTGTATTGAAGGATAATTCTGAATATGTTGGAAAATTTGATGCAAAAGCATTTGAAGGAATTTTTCTTGGCTACTCTATGGAAAGAATTGCATACAAGGTTTATGTCATCAGTCAAAAGAAAATTATGGAAAGCACAGATGTGACATTTGATGACAGCAAACTACCTGGATTAGAAGAAGCCAATGATGAAGATAAAGATCCATTGAAGTTTGATAATCTGGATGATTCTGATGAAGAGACTGAAACTGAAGTTGAAACTCGAGTTCAACAAACTCAAGTGAATGATGATACAAGAGAAGAATTTATGCCAATCAATAGTGGAGGAACAAGCATCCAAGACACACCTATGAGTAGTGGCAACTTCACAGGGGGAGGAAATGAGAATGACCATGATGTGGATGATGAAGCAACATCAAGAATGAGAAATCAGGCTCAGCACTCAAGGAAATGGGATAGATCACACACTGCAGAGCAAATCATTGGAGATCCTAATGCAGGAGTAAGGACTAGGAGAGCAACTCAGAATGAGTGCCTCTATGGTTGTTTTCTATCACAAGTTGAGCCTAAGAAACTTGATGATGCACTGTTGGATCCAGATTGGATTATTGCTATGCAAGAGGAGCTGAATCAATTTGAAAGGAACAAAGTATGGGAACTTGTGCCTGCACCAAAGAACAGAACCATTGTTGGAACAAAATGGGTCTTAAAGAATAAGATGGATGAAGATGGTGTAATTATAAGGAACAAAGCAAGGTTGGTTGCAAAAGGATACTCTCAACATGAAGGAATTGATTATGATGAGACATTTGCTCCTGTTGCTAGATTGGAAGCCATCAGAATATTCTTGGCATTTGCTGCTCATTCAAACTTTAAAGTATATCAAATGGATGTCAAAAGTGCATTTCTGAATGGAGAGTTGGAAGAAGAAGTTTATGTGCAACAACCACCTGGTTTTGAGGATCCACACTTCCCAGAATTTGTCTACAGATTGCTTAAGGCATTGTATGGACTTAAGCAGGCTCCAAGAACATGGTATGATACTTTATCACAATTTCTTCTTGAGAATCAATTCACTAGAGGCACACTGGACAAGACATTGTTTTACAAAAAGCATGGTGATGATCTTATCTTAGTTCAGATCTATGTGGATGATATCATTTTTGGTTCTACAAATGAGAAGCTGTGTGAGAAATTTTCTAAACTCATGCAAAGCAGATATGAGATGAGTATGATGGGAGAGTTGACATTCTTTCTTGGGTTGCAAGTCAGTCAAAGGAAGGATGGTATCTTTATCAGTCAGACCAAGTATATCAAGGACTTATTGAAGAAGTTTGACTTGGAAGACTGCTCACCTGCAAAGACACCCATGGCCACTGCCACTAAATTGGATGAAGATGCTAAAGGCAAGAAGGTAGATATCTCAGTCTACAGAGGCATGGTTGGTTCTCTACTTTATCTCACTGCAAGTAGGCCAGACATCATGTTTGCTACATGCTTGTGTGCAAGGTTTCAATCAAATCCAAAAGAATCACATTTGGTTGCTATAAAAAGGATCTTTAGATATCTGAAGGGCACGCCAAACTTGGACTATGGTATCCTAAGGACACAGGGTTCAATCTGGTTGGTTATTCTGATGCTGATTATGCTGGATGCAGAGTGGATAGGAAAAGCACCTCAGGTAGCTGCCAGTTTCTTGGATAAAGGTTAGTCTCTTGGTATAGCAAGAAACAACAATCTGTGTCAACTTCTATAGCCGAGGCTGAATACATAGCTGCTGGAAGTTGCTGTGCGCAAGTGCTTTGGATTAGAAATTAACTTAGAGATTATGAACTTGTGTTGGAAAGAATTCCAATCATGTGTGACAACACAAGTGCAATCTCTATAGTTGCCAATCCTGTCAATCATTCTAGGACAAAGCACATTGACATCAGATATCATTTCATAAGGGAACATGCAACTAATGGAACTATTGAGTTGCATTATGTTTCTACAGACAAACAACTAGCTGACATATTCACTAAGCCATTAGATGAAGCCACCTTCACAAGGTTGGTTAGTGAGATTGGAATGCTGAATTCTTCAGATTCTGGCTAAGTGAATACAACATCTAGATTGTTGCAGCAGTAAACACTTACTTTATCTAAATTTTCAATATTTTTGGAGTAAGTGTTGGCTGAAATATGATTTATAAATATTTCAAATCTGTTGCATATTTTGAAAATCATATTCTCTTGCTAACTCGAAATTTCTATGAAATTTTGAGAAAATCAATGTTTAATTTGCTAGAATATTTGTGAATGAATATGGCTGGTAAATTTTAAAAAGATAGTGAAAATTGAGTTTCTATGAGTATAATTCGACAAGTCAGACTTCTCAAGTGATTCACTATTCGACATCTCTAACAAGTCTCATTAGAGCACTCTCGAGTTCTCAAATAGAGTCTTTTAGAGTTCTCGAATAGAGGTTTCCTTGACTTCTCGAATATAGTGTTTTAGTTCTCGATTGACTGAGTTCTCGAATACTGTATTTGAGTTCTCGAATCATTTGAAAAGGCTGATTTCTCGCTGAATTTTAACCGATTTTGGATTTTTATTCAGAATTCAGAATTACTCATAAAAACATATTTTACCTAATTTAGATTTATTTCTAAGTTAGATAACTGCCAGCTGTGAGCTACAACCTGCTTGAGTTATCGAATAAGCCTTTCTTGACTTCTCGAATAGTTCTTTTCTACTTCTCGAATGCCTGACTTGTCGATACAGAACATACATCTAATCGACAACTCAAGTACTTCATACTTTTACAACTTCACATCTATTCGATTCATTTCATTAGATTTCTCAAGCATCCAAACTCCCAAAACCTCTGAAACCCTAACTGCAAAGCTAAATTTCTTCTTCAACCTTTGATTTCTTCTCTCTCTCTCTCACACAAATGGCAACAATAAAGTTCAACACCAATTTCATTGCTCTAACTAGTGATGTTGAAGCACCCAACGCCAATTTCAAGTGCTTTGTGAAGTGGATGTCTGAATCGTACATAAAGAATGCTCTATCTGTTAACCCAACTCTGTACCTCGACATTCTAGAACAGTTTTGGCAGTCTGCTACAGTGGAGGTGGTGGCTCTTGACTCTGCAATATCCTCGTACATCATCTACTGCAAGATTCAAGACAAAAATCTCACTATCACCACAGAGGATATGAATGAGGCACTTGGGATGGGTACTAAAGGAGAGGTGTATGACCCACTTGCTACAAATGCTGAATTAGAAGACTTCTTTGATTTCATCAAATATGCAGACAGAATCAGTCTTGGGCACTTGAACAGGAAGCATTTGAGGAAGGAATGGAGTTATGTGTTTGCTACACTTCTTCAAGTCTTCACTGCAAGAAAATCTAGCTATGACCAAATCAGTACTCCTGCACAACAAATAGGCTATGCCTTAGCTTATGGAAAGAAGATAGACGTTGGTCTCATCATTCTGCAGGAGCTGTATGGGAGACTTGGTAAGAATTCAGCCAAGAGAGGTAATGAAATTTCTTCCCTCGTTTTATTCAATCTGTCCTTAATTTCTTAGATGATAAATTGATTGAATTAGATGGGATGAATAAAAATAGAATAGGCTATCCTAAATCCATGACCAAACTCATTTTTGGTAATTTGGAGACTAGGAATGATGTGGATGTAAGACTTAACATAACTCCCCATATGGAGAGTTTGTTTAGAACTTACCCCCACAACATGCCAACATTTGCCTCTAAGTCTGAGTTAGCTAAGCCTAAGCAAGTAGAACAAAATGCTAACCCAGGGCTAGCTAACCAACCCTCTCAACCAAACACTGTACCAATTACTGAACCAACTGCATCATCCTCTCAAAAGGATGATGTTAGTAAAAAGAAGAGAAAGGAAGTAATGTCTGCACCCTTGAATATCTTATCTGAAGCAGCATTAGCTGTTGAACTAGGTCTAGAAAGTGAGGAACCAGAGTCACCCTTACTAAGGCCAAAGAAGAAGAAGAAAGCTAAGACCACCTCTTCAGTCACACAAATGGCTGAAGTTGTAAAATCAGGGGCAAACAGCTCACTAGATGTATCCTCTCAACAGGGTGCATCTATAGAATCAAGCATTCTCCCCAATGCACCTTCTTGTATTGAGTCAGCACATGGGAGTGATAAGGTTGGCACTACACTGAGTGGAGAGCACATCATACTTGAAACTCCCTCTATCTCTCAGGGGGAGTTGCCAAAATCTACTCTACAAGACACTTTTCTTCCAGAATCTAACACTGAAATTTCTTTGGAACCTGCAACTCAGGCAACTGAGATGTAAGGCATTGATCATCAAGAATTCCTTTCTCATGATGAGCCAATAATTTCAAGTGACTTAGTGCATGATACTTTGCTCACCACCCAGGACCCACATTTAGATGGTGAGGGAATGCATGCTGGGGCATATCCTAATGACACCATCACAAACACAGAGGCTTCACTAGTTTTTACTAGAGACTCTGTGCATGTGTCAACTGCTGGTGTAACTCATCCCACTTCTGTGGAGACACCAGTAGTAGAGTCAATCCATCCGGTTACATAAGTTGCATCTGTAACTGAGGAGTCTAGTTTACCTAGCTCTAGCTCTGACTTTATGTCACAATGGCTAAAGCCTGTGCAACATGACAGTGCTTCAGGATCAGGGTCTGTTCCACAAAAATTGACGGTTGAAGCACTTCAAAGCTTAATTGTGGATCAGATTCCTGAGTTTGTAAAAATAGCTCAGAACCTTGTCACCTCCAACATCTCTAATCCAGACTATGAGGCCATCCTACTATGCCATAGGGATGATGTGGAGATGCAGAAGACCAAGATTATTGATGATGCTGAGAGAGATGGCAATGCAGATGCCTGGCTGCAAGGAAAGTATGATGTAACTCTCAGTGAGGCACTTCAATATCTTAGAGAGGAATACATCACTTCACTGGGCTCCAATGCAAAATCCCTGTCTCCTGGTGAAGTGTATGAAGCTGTCAATGATTCCTACAAGGGTTTCCTCAAGGCTGCACACTATCTTGGCAAGGGAGTCAAAACTGAAGTCAACATGGTGTGTGACAAGACAGCCACTTCAGTAGCAGAAGTAAAGAGGGCCTTTGATGCTAAATTTCCTCAATTAGACAGTGTGGTCAAGGATCTCAAACACTGCAACACCACATGCACCAAGATGGACAATGGTCTAGCCAAACTCACAGACACAGTCACAGGCCTAGGAAATAGATTTCAAAATCTATCTGACCAGACTACAAAGGCCAATGTTATGCTCAGGACACTGTTCAAAAATCAGTATGGAGACAAGCTGGTCACTGAAGTCCCTGTGCATGAAATGACCAAGTCTGAAGTGAAAAGACTGCAAGATCAATCCTTAACTGGTTTCAAGGCCACTGCACTGCTCACCATGGTTGATACTCTTGAAAGGGAGGTGGTGTCTCTCAAAGAATCCAATGCCCATCTGGCAGGCAAGGTTATAAATCTAACTGAGCAATTGAACACTCAAGCCACTACCACTGCTAATGTTCTTCTGGATCAACAATCTATGCTGTCTGCCATGATGAAGCACATGGGTATCCCTCTACTTGAAGAATCTTCAACTCCAAAGGCTCCTACTACAGCCTCTGTGCCTGACAACAAGCCTAAGGGGGAGAAGAGGATAACAAGGAACTCAAAATCTAAGGGGGAGCCTCAGACTAAGGGGGAGAAATCTCAAACCAAAGGCATTACAACCAATGACAGTGGCCAACCAAGAACTGCTAAGTCATCTCAGTCTGAGAAATCTACATCCAAGGATGACAAGCTGAAGAAAGTGGTTGTAGATGAAGTTGTCAAGCCATCTGAAACTGAAGGGAAGTCAGAGTATGAATTTGACATCCCGGACATTGCTAAACAATCCCTTCAATCTGAACCTTCAGAATTCAGAAATGTGCTTACTCTAAGGGTATGTCAAGAAACTGCAAACTCTAGACTATACCATGACATAGCCTTTTTGAAGCATCTACAAGAGTTAAGGAAAAGAGCCAATTTCCATTACTTTGACTACATCAAGCTTCTTGTGCAAGATGTGTTTCTAGTCACTGTAATGAGAAGAGAAATTGTGCAAACCAATCCCCATGCCATCATTCTTTCGAATGATAGAGAAATCTTAATTCACACTGCCAAGAACCTCTTTCACATCCACATTGAAGCCTTTCAAATTCTGTCTAGCTCTGAACTTGGAACAATCATCAAGAAGATAGAAAGGAATAACTCACCAGACAATGATATGCTCAAAGAGACTCTCACCAAGTGCATGAAATCTCAACTGCCTCAAGTAGTTCCTCAGCCTCATTGTATTCTATATGAAAAGGATCAAGACATTGTTGCTTTCAGATTTGGCCAACATCTAAAAGCAAACAACATGTCCACCATAAAGTTTCTGGCTGGAGTTCTACATTCAAGAAGTGGAAAATCTGAATCTGAAAAGGAGGCTCTTAACATTCTGGTGAAGTTTATCAACTCTCAATCAGACATCAAGCCTATTGCTTAAGGTGGAAAGTCAAATCAAGACAAGGATGATCATGATAAAAGTGGAAGCAGGGGTGGAGATCAAGGGAGATATAAGGGCAGTGATGACAAGAAGAAAAGGGATGATAAAAGCAAAAAGAAGAATGATGACAAGGGTGGAGAAAAGGTATATGAAAAGAAGAGTGGAAAACAGCAAGCCTTAGGCATTGCTGACAGTAACCTCACCACAACACAAGACTCTAAGTCTAGGGTGAATACTGTTAGTAGTGACCTAGCAAAATCTACATCTATGGCTTCTGCAACTGTTTTGCCACCTCAAGAAGTGAAGGGGATTCAAATCAAGAAACCATGTGTATGTTTCAGAAAGCAAACTGCTAATGGAATACTACTATGGTCTACCAACAAGGGTCATAAGTTTCTGCCTAGCAATCATACAAGGAGGAGTAAAATTAAGCATGCTGCAAGAAAGGTGAAGATATCGAAATCAAAGGCACTGACAATAATCCCAGGATTGAACCTACCATCTCTGGATGAAATCTATGATGAAGACCAACTGCAGTTCATATGGGCTCAAAGAATCTATCATGTTGCCATTGTTGATGATTTTCTTGAAATAAAATATACTGATGGAAGACAGAAGAAATTCAGACAAGGAACATGTCAGCACTGGGGTAAGCTATATAACATAGAAAGGATAATTGCAATGTTGGATTCTGAAGACAGAGTGGAAAAGGTATGGAAGCTGGATTTAATTGACTTTGTCAAAATGAAGAAAGATCACCAGGCAGAAATGAGAAAGAACAGTGAGGAGCTACTAAAGAAAAGGGAGGAGGAGTTTGCTGCAATGGAAACTAAGGCTGATGAATTGAGAGCTATGGGTCTGTGTAGAGTCAAGTTTAATCCTTACATCATTGAGTACAAGAAATATGGTAGAAATGTAAAGATTAGAATGGACTACATTAGTTCCTATTCTGAGAAACAGCTGAATGAAGTACTTAAGGATTTATCAGGCTCCCCTCTAATTGAAGAACTCACTGCAATGGAAGACATTATTCTTGCCATGGAGGAAAATGCAAAGAAGAAAGCCAAAGAAGCTGAGGAGAAAATGAAAAATGAGAATCTGCAAGCCAAAGCTCAAGAGATGAATCCAAAAGGATATGGCAAGTAGTTTCTCATAACTTGTAAGAACACTTCTGTGAACTTTCTTCAATCAATCTACATACCTGTACTTTTAAAAGTTTTATCTTTATGTATGTTAGGCTTGTTATCAGACATGAAATTGTGACTAAGGGTCTCACTCACAATTTGGGGGAGATTGTTAGTTACAAAGGCATGCCTGTATACATCTAATAACAAGCCTAATTGTTTGTAATGCTTTGCATTACTTACATGACCTCTTAACTGAGGGAACCTCTAGTTGTAGAGTTTCTGTTTGTATTGTACTTGCAGTAGGCATCAAATCCTAGTTGTGTAACTGTAATTATAGAGTCTAGAATAATGCTTGAAAGAAGTTCCAAGGTTCATGCCTCAAGCAAGAAGATAAAGACTGTCAAATAATCACAGTTGGGATTTGAAGAAATGAAGAATTTGCCTAAGTACCAATTCGAGAAGTATATTTGTCTATTCGAGAAGTCCAGCATTCGAGAAGTTAGGGATTCGATATCTCAAGACACTATTCGATATCTCTGAATATACTGTTTGATATCTCATTCGATATCTCAGAGATTCGATATGTCTATGTACTCTATTCGAGAACTCAGGAAGTAAACAAGTCAAAGTAGTATTCGAGTTCTCAAGGAGTCAACAAGTCAAATTTCCATTCGATATCTCAAAGACTCAGAAAGCTATTCGATATCTCAAGGATTCGACAAGTCAAGTGTTCTATTCGACAACTCAAGGAATCTTGAAGAAAAGAGCTATTCGAGAAGTAATTCGATATGTCAATATAACAGTGTTCGAGAACTCAGAGTTATCGATCAAGTCAATTCTAGTTCTCGAATCAACTACTTAGTCACTTCTCGAATACATTCCTGGAGACAAAATACTGAAGAAATTGTACAAGTCAGAAACCTGCAACAAGCCAATGCACTTTATGGACCACAATCTGTAACGTGCTCTGGAAAGCCTACAAGGAAGCTTGGAGAGATATAGAAGAGACAAGGGGCTAAAGAAGTGGATCTGAACAGGCTTTGCAAAGTCAAATCTGTAACCATTTGGACACTTACTCAAAAAGGATAGACAGACTAGAAAGTAATTTGTTCAGCTACCTTATTTGTAGTAAGTAGGGTGTATCCATGTTCTATAAGGATACAGCCTCACTTCCTTAGTCAATTAACTTAGTAACTTTGTGAGTCAAGTTTTTCATACACTACAAGCTTTATCTCTTTGAGAAAAACGAAGCTGAGAATACTATCATTTGTATTCACAGATTGTATCAACCTTTATCTAATAATACATTAGATTAAAGTGATATTGTGTTTTGTGTTATTCTTTATCCGCACCTTCTATCTTGCACACACAAACACTCTTGCTACATAGACTCGAACGTGAAAAGTTCAAGAATCCATTCACCCCCCCTCTGTATTCTTTTACTGTATTCAATACCCAACAAATGATACAAGGATGAACATAAACAATCCTTCCCCCACTTAAAGCATGGCATGTCCTCATGCATGACAAATAAAAATGAGATAGAATGAAAGAGAACTCCCCTGAAAATAAGCAACAAGGACCGGGAGCAAAGCCAAGAAATTCTACTCATATTTGTCAAAATCCAACTCCGAGATTGCAAGCCACGAATTGAATTAAAGCCACACACCACAAACAACCTAACAAAAATAACCGACAAGCCAACACCCTACACCCTCAAAGCTAATTTAAACACTAATTAAGGAAATAGAAATAATAAAAAAATTTGTTTTGTTTTTTTTAAAAAATAAAATAAAATAATATAACTAACCAATTAATAATAAAATCAAAAATCAAATTCAAAAGTGAATTAAAATTGATTCTTGAAGTTATATAAATTAATTAGTTTTAGAAAATGAAAAATAAAATTAAAAATAAAAAAATTAAAATTTTGGTTTTTGATTTTTGTTTTTTTTTTAAATAAAATAAAATAACTAACCAATTAATTATAAAATCAAAAATCAAATTCAAAATGAATTTAAATTGATTCTTGAATTTATAAAAATTGTTAAGTTTATAATTTATGAATTAAAATTGAAAATCAAAATGAAAATATAGTGAACAAAATCAAAATTAAACAAAATCAAAATGAAAAATGAATAAAACATAAAATAAAACAAAAGCAAAATAAAATTAAAGAAAACTAAAAATAAAATGAAAACCAAAAATTAAAACAGGGGAGGGGGTGGGCTGTTGGTTTGCAGGCGATGGGAGCATTGGGAATTGGGAGAAGAAGGCGGAGGTGGAGCAGTGGTGTGAGATGGGTGGATGAGAACGGAGGTGAAGGAGAGATTGGAGGCGAGGTGGGTGAGGTAAACGGAGATGGAAAATGGGTGGTGGTGAAGTATGTGAAGAGGATGGAGATGGGTTGACGGTGTGGCTGTTGGACTGTGGTGTTGAGAATAGTGGCGGTTGTGTTGAGGCGGAATGAAGTGGGTGGAGTTGGAAATGCAGGCTAACGGAGGAGGCGAACGTGATTGTAAGGTGGAGGTGTTGGTGAAGAACGATGGAGGAAAAGGTAGCAACGGGTGAAGGAGTGGTATGCAGGTGGCGGATTCGGCGGTGTGAAACAGAGGCGTTGCTGCGAGGTAAACGGAGATGGAGATGGACAGTGATGGTGGCGATGGAGGTGCGAACAGCGGAGGCGGAGGTGGTTCGGTGGTGTTGTGGGTGTTAAACAGAGGTGAGCTGGGAGCGTGGTTTTGATTGTAAATGGAGACGGGGTGGATCTACTGGCGGGGCGAGAGATGAAGGAGGAGATGTTTGAATGGGTGCTGAAAGCCGAATGAGAAAAACGGATGGTGATTGGTTGGAGTGGTGAGAGTTAGGGATTGATTGCTCTGTTTTGCACTCGTCTCTTTTTTTTTTCTATTGCACAGGCTGTACAACAAGTGGGATGGGGGTTGCAAATTTCCCTCATTTTGAACTACAAACACTCACAGAAGCTTAGCAAAACTAGACAAATTGTGAACGGCCTCTTGTACGGCTTGCTGCGCGGTCTGTAGCCCGTACGACAGCCCGTTCAGCCCTGAAAATTTACAAAATTGTAAACTTTTTTTTCTTTGCACAGAAAATTCCCACAAATCCTTGAATGCTTGAATAGAATACTAATTCCTGAAAACATGAAACAAACAAATCAAGGCACGAGTGTAACAAATATAAAAATTATAAAAACTATAATTAACGATACTAAATATTATTGAGCGGGACCTTAATTTTTTTTTAAAAAACTCTATTATAATCTACACATACATAAAAAATATATAAATACATGTGTACCTTGGGTTGCCTCCCAAAAATCGCTTTGTTTATTGTCGTTGGCTCGACTTATTTATGCAAGTATTATAACTAATGAGGTGAAAAAGCAAATAGATGCACATACCTACGAATCAATAATAAAAATAAAGTGTACAAATATACCCTAGATCCATAAAAATATAAAAATATTTTTATGATCTTCACATCTTCAAGAGACTCTGAAACATCAAAGTAGCTAGAAAAATTGTCAGAAAAATCATTATAAGCACGACTCAAAAATTCTTCCCAAATTGGATCCTTATATACCCAAGCAAAAATTTCAATTTCATCAATCTCTAATTTCTTCTCAATTTTAATCGGACATTCATCCATTTTTATCTCATCTACCAATTCATTAAGCTCAAAAGTATTTTCTAAGATTGGTAGATCCTCAATTGCATCAAATTTATCATTACTAAGCCTAGGACAATCGTCAACTAAGCAAGCAAATTCATCATGCACAACATTTTCATCAATTACAAAACAAGAATCATGATTAATAGGAGAATTGACCTCCGCTAATCGATTCACGGTTTCGGCTAGTTGACTCATTTGCTCTTCTAAGTTGGATATACTTTGAGAAATGTTCTTTTCCATTTGAGAAGTGCTCTTTTCCAAGTTGGATATACTTTGGAAAGTGATGTTTTGAAATTGGAGGTTGTTTGACGCCATTTGCTTCATCATCTCTTCAAATGATGACAATGTAGATGAAAAAGACCCTTGATGGCCTTGGGAATTATATTGTGGATCATAACATTGATTTTCAAAAGCATATGAATATTGCGAATCATGACATTGATTTTCAAAAGCATATGAATATTGCGAATCATTACATTGATTTTTAAAAGCATATGAATAATCAATGCTAGGAGGGTAAGGAGCATAGCATGAGTTCGTAGAATATAAAGAATTCACCTGATACGCATTAAAATTCTGAAAAGAATTAAAATATTGATATCGTTCTTGATCATAGGTGAAATCTTGAGTGTTATTCCAACCAAAATAATTATCCATCGTCTCCTGAAAGAGTTAGTTGGCTATCTCCAATAAACATGAAGACACACCAAAAAAAACAAACAAAGAAAGAAAAAAAACTATATACAAAGATAAAATCTAAAATATAAGAAACAATTAACTCAAAATTAATATTGTTGCCTTCCCCCTGCAGCGGCGCCAATTTGAAGGTAGTGTTTTCGTAGTTCGTTCACAGGGAAGGACTATCAATATTGATTTCAAGTAGATTATCTCTTATAATTTAGAAGTGTGGACAAAGAGGGGTTTTGAGTTGGGTTGAGGTGTTCTATCAAACACCTTGCATACAATAAATAAATTTCTATAGATATACAACTAAGTTAATGCCAATCATCCAAATTTACCAACACAACAACACAATGAGTAAATTAGTAAGATAAGAGATATTTGACCCAAGGATAAAACTCAAGCACTTCAACCCAACAAACAAGCAAAATTATATCCAACTCTACCTAACCAAGATAATTGGTGAAGCACACAATCTCTTATTTCTCTTCTATTATAAACACTAATTTAGTGAAGCACATAAATTAGCTCTCTTGACAATAGCAACCAATAATGAAGCACTATCAATTTAACCAAGTCAAGGAATTAAACAAAGAGAGGCTAGGACAAACCCAAGGATGAGAAGCTCAACCTAGGAATTTGTACTTGAATCTTGAAGTTTAGGCACGTCAAACCTTGTGCTACTATAATGAATGAACTAACGATTACGTATTAGAACAAACAATTAGCAATTGAAGATACAAGAAGAGTAAGATGAAGCAACTTACAAATCTCCAAGCAAAATCATAAACAATACATCACAAGTATTCAAGATAGAGGTAAATAAATCTTACTTAAATTGAAATGGGTTTAGTACAAGAATTCCTCCTTGAGCCAAATAAATGGAGTTAGTTACTCATAATCAATGCTAGATTACAAGTAATTAATGTCTCCTCTCTAATTCCTACTAACCCTAATTGTGTTCTTGAAGAGGCTAAGATGAAGATGAAGGTGTTAGGTTAGATATTAGGTTTTGAGATTAAGAGATTAGATATGAGATGTGTTTATTTCTCTTTTAATACACAGCAAGTTCTGTACGGCCTGTTGAACGGCCGTACAGCTGCCCGTACAGAAAATCTGCTCATTTGAACGGCCTGTCGAACGGCCGTACAGCTGCCCGTACGAAATAAAATCTTCAATATAATGCATTAAACACCTCGACATCACGAGCTTGCATCTTTTAACTACCCTCTTGAATCATCTTTGCCTTCCAAACCCAAAATAAGTCATCTTTTCAACAATTACCATGAGGCACTGAAAGATGAAAAACATAATTAATATCGATAAAACTACATTCGAAACTGACAAAAATGCAAGAGAATAAAGGACACAATGTGTATAAAATACACATTATCACCCGTGCTTCGCACGGGTTATCGGTTGTAATAATTACTACATACTTACATATTTTATGATGTTGTCTGTCACGTATTCTAATCATATTCAAATATTGGATCTTTCGTTTTCGTATATCCAATATTTAAAATCTCGATTTCTTGTTATCATAAATATTTCAATAATGTAATCGATACAAAGCTATAGAGGCATAACAAAACAAATGCATGTGAGGAGAACATTATACGGTAATCTGGATACTGGTTGATGGTTGGTAGGGCAAGCATGTATGTTGAACACTTGTTTGTCCAGATTAAAGTCAAACACCAATTTCTACCCACATAAACTGTTATACATACATGCATGTACGTAAGATATCTCCATCTCTAAATGAACAGCAGAGATATATATATACATGGATGATACTATTGGATAGTAAGCTTTGTTGATAAAGTGAAGTTGGTCTTAGATTGGCCAACTTTATTTAGAGTAATCCACTATAGTTCCTTCCCATGTGGGCTTTTTCTTTTGTCATTTTCTCGCTTTTTAATTTGATTATTATACAACTTTTTATTTTCTCATATAAATTGTCTTAGTTAGTGTAGTGATAAGCTTTACCAGCTAATTCCAATTTGGCAACTATAGACGCCTACTTTATTTTGGTCCCTAAACAAAACATGGTTAATTGTTCAACTACTACGCCTATTATTATGTATACTTGTCTTCATATATTTTTCTAACCGGCGGCCTGCTTGGATGTATATTCAGTGTATTGGAACCATTTTATAAAGTGGAAGTGGAGAAGTTGAGAGCTTGCTTACTCCTAATTTTTAAGCACTCGATTTAAACTTTTTTTTTTCTAATACCCACTTCTTTTTCATTTGTACACAAACAAACAAACACTTAGGGCCTGTTTGGATTGAGGGTTGGGGAGGGATGGGTTGGGTTGGGTTGGGTTATAATGGGATGGGTTAGGTTGGGAAGGGATGGGTTGGGTTGAACCCTTACCTTGTTTGGATGTAAGGGTTGAGTAATGAAGGGTTCAACCCTTACCTTATTTGGATGGAGGATTAGGTTGGGAAGGGTTATAATATAATTAATTATTATTTTTTTGGGAAAAAATATTTTCAAATCAATATTTTTGAAAAAAATATTTCGGAATCAATATTTCAGGGAAAAAAATTTTCGAACCAATATTTTGGGAAAAAAAATTTCTCATTCAATATTTCGGAAAAAAATACTTCAGAACCAATATTTCAGGGAAAAATATTTCCGAACCAATATTTCGGAAAAAAATATTTCTGGATCAGTATTTCAGGAAAAAATATTACCGAAATATTGGTTTCGAAAAAAATATTTCCGAAATATTGGTTCGGAAAAAAATATTTCCGAAATATTGGTTCGGAAAAAAATATTTCCGAAATATTGGTTCGGAAAAAAATATTTCGGAAATATTGGTTCCGAAAAAAATATTTCCGAAATATTGGTTCGGAAAAAAATATTTCCGAAATATTGGTTCTGAAAAAAATATTTCGGAAATATTGGTTCCGAAAAAAATATTTCCGAAATATTGGTTCGGAAAAAAATATTTCGGAAATATTGGTTCCGAAAAAAATATTTCCGAAATATTGGTTCGGAAAAAAATATTTCCGAAATATTGGTTCGGAAAAAAATATTTCCGAAATATTGGTTCGGAAAAAAATATTTCCGAAATATTGGTTCGGAAAAAAATATTTCCGAAATATTGGTTCGGAAAAAAATATTTCCGAAATATTGGTTCGGAAAAAAATATTTCGGAAATATTGGTTCTGAAAAAAATATTTCCGAAATATTGGTTCGGAAAAAAATATTTCCGAAATATTGGTTCGGAAAAAAATATTTCCGAAATATTGGTTCGGAAAAAAATATTTCCGAAATATTGGTTCGGAAAAAAATATTTCCGAAATATTGGTTCGGAAAAAAATATTTCCGAAATATTGGTTCGGAAAAAAATATTTCCGAAATATTGGTTCGGAAAAAAATATTTCGGAAATATTGGTTCGGAAAAAAATATTTCCGAAATATTGTTTCGGAAAAAAATATTTCGGAAATATTGGTTCGGAAAAAAATATTTCCGAAATATTGTTTCGGAAATATTTTTTACCGAAATATTGGTTCGAAAATATTTTTTCCTGAAGTACTGATCCATAAATATTTTTTCCCAAAATTTTGGTTCGGAAATATTTTTTCCCGAAATATTGGTTCAAAAATATTTTTTCCTGAAGTACTGATCCATAAATATTTTTTCCCAAAATTTTGGTTCGGAAATATTTTTTCCCGAAATATTGGTTCGAAAATATTTTTTCCCGAAATATTGGTTCGAAAATATTTTTTTCCGAAATATTGGTTCGAAAATATTTTTTCCTGAAGTACTGATCCATAAATATTTTTTCCCAAAATTTTGGTTCGGAAATATTTTTTCCCGAAATATTGGTTCAAAAATATTTTTTCCTGAAGTACTGATCCATAAATATTTTTTCCCAAAATTTTGGTTCGGAAATATTTTTTCCAGAAATATTGGTTCGAAAATATTTTTTCCCGAAATATTGGTTCGAAAATATTTTTTTCCGAAATATTGGTTCGAAAATATTTTTTCCCGAAATATTGGTTCGAAAATATTTTTTCCCGAAATATTGGTTCGAAAATATTTTTTTCAGAAATACTGATCCAGAAATATTTTTTTATTGTTGTTATTTATTAGGAAGTATTTTTTTATTATTGAAATATTTTTTCAACCATGTCCAACACCCCAAATCGGGGTGTTGAAATGCTCCCTCATTTACATTATATTAGAACCCTCTCCTAACCCCTCACCAACCACTATAAACCCAACCCTCCATTTTAAATTTCTATCCAAACAAGGGTTGTCAAATTTGAACCCCTCCCAACCCAACCCATCCCTCCCCAACCCCCAATCCAAACAGGCCCTTAAAGTTTAGAATACCAAGCGTATAAATTGTTATTGACGAAATCATAGGCTGGCTCAGTTTCATTTCTGTTGACCTCGAAAAACCATTACAACATACTGCATTTTTAGCCTGACAGGACTTAAAAGTTTTGTTAACCATACGATAGAATTATATTCAGGAATCATTTCGGGATCCCTAATATTATTTATTTTTTTATTAATGTGATATAATCATGATCTTATGCTAACCTTCAACATAACTGATTAGTAAAAGAATTTTATAAGTAATTTAGCTTGGATTCATTTAAAATCTTGGTTCCGTAGAAGCTTAGAAATCTCTGTACAAATTGCTTAAGAGCAACAAACCAAATAAAATACTACTCCATTCCCTTCTGGGTGAATCGACTGTTCTAGCACTCTCCTTGGCTAAATTTTTTTATTAAAAATAATTTGTATTCTATAATCTATAGCGTAAATATCAACAAGAGAAATTGTGAGGCTGAAATGCACACCAACGTTTGGTGTGGTCCAAACAATGAAATAAACAAATATAGGATAAAATCAAATTGATGAATGTAAGGTGACTCATTCTCCCGAAAGCTACTTTTACTGAGTGGAACAATTAATTTGTGAGGGACAAGTAATTAAGCCTAAAATTAAAGATGATGTTGAGGATAGAAGCTTCATGGCTTATATCCATATATTCAGTACAGCTTATATTAGTAGATGTCACAAAATAATGACCACTAGATCAGACTTGTTAGTCATCAAAAATGACCATTACTATTGGTTTAGACTTTAATCAACATAGGTGACTTGCATGTGTAGATTGTGATGTATCTTTATTGTTTAGCTAGAATTTTAAGATTGCCAATCCAATGACAATTCAGAAGAAATAAAGGGTGCAGATATGAACAATTCATAAAAGCCCAGGCTTAAACATGCAGCTACACTTTTATAAACTCTAAATCTGTCGTGGCCCAAGGCTTATTCAGGGTTTACATCCATGGATCCAATATAGGTCACAAACTTAAAACGATAGTGTATAAATGGCCCAGCTATAAATGACTAAGCAGATCCAATTTTGGCCCATTTGTTATGTATATGACTATATGAGTATGAGATGATGTGATGAGATCTAAATTATTATTAAAAATAAAAGAAAAAAAGGAGCCATGGTGATATTAATCTGTCTAAAGATTTGTATGTTTCGATCCTTTGATAAAAATAAGTGAATGGCTGATGAATTTGCGTACTTCCTCCGTAAAAATCCTAACAAAAAGAAATTTAAACATGATGAAACGTTAATCTTTACTATTAATATTAAACGTGATAAGATATGTTGTAACAATCATGTTTGAGAGTTCAAGATACTCTGGTCATCTGATATTTTGAGCTAAGTGAAATAAATCAAGACTAGAAGCATGTCAATGCATGGTTAATCCCATTTTTTGTCAGAACAATTTTGCAATCTTAGCTTCAATTTGATATTTAATGCTCAAAGAACTGCAAGGTTTGTTCAGTTTGATATCTAATTCCAAATGAGGGGTGTGTGTACATATATATAGATACCTACACATTGTCTGAAACAACAACTTGAAACAGATAGAACATTTAGGGAAATGTTATTTCCAGAGCTCTTTTTTTATTTCCAGAGCTATTTGTAACATAATGTATCACAATATGCAACACTTTGTGAATGCAGGGGGCATATGCTACAAATACAGCTCTGGAAATAAAAAAAGAGCTCTGGAAATAACATTTCCCTATGCCTACTTCCTTTAATCCATACTTATTTCTTCTTCTTTTTTTTTTGACAAGATTAATCCATACTTATTTCATTTACTCATATCTATACTTATTATACTATTGCTGCTCAAGTAATGCATTATGCCTTTGAAAATTGAAACTATGATCCTGTATTTTTACTCTCTCAACAAAAGCAGGATCAGTCCCCCCCCCCCCTTGTCTACTGTATCTTCACTTTTTCACTTTAACTGCAACTTCTCTTGATTCCTCCTCTATCCACTCCTCAGAATGCTGCTGCTGCTGCTGCTGCTGCTGATAGTATCTAAAGGCCACAAACAGCATAAACACTGTATCCATGCATAATTGCAAATCATTAGTTATATAATTTACCCAAGGAAATCTCCCAAGTAACTAGTTAATTGCTATGATGGTTAATTTCACCACTAGAAAATGGTGTGTACCTGCCCAAATCCGAGCAACGATGGAAGAAAGGTTCCATACAACTGTAAAAACAAAGAAGCCAACGCCTTTCTTCTGAGAGCATGTTTCCCAAGCATCCTTAAAGCGTCGGATCCAGAATTTACCTAAACATAATATATGACATGTCAAGCCAACTGATTGAGTTAAAAGCTACTGTGTATCATATCTGTGAACCATTATTTTGTAATATACTCTAAGCCACTACTTGAGAATGTTGAAAGGAAGTTTAATTATAAGTATTAAAATACAAATAGATGAAGGCATGTAGGAAATAGGAACATGAAATTCAAGTTTATGGATATTGCACCGTATGCAGCTAACTGAGATGAGTAGGAGGAACAGATTTTTGGTACTGTGAACACTCCGAAAAAACCTGCAACATTGACAAAGATGAATAAGAATGCAAAAAACAAAAAATTAAACAGAGGTCTCAAAACGCAGGTTTACAAAATATTGTAGTGAAGGATGATGTACCATGGTGGTACCAGGGAACCATGAATACTTAACAAAAACACTTTTATTTTCAATTAGTATAAAGATGATACTCATATCTATATCATTTGAACTTCAAAACTTACCCAATTTGGCCATCTTCCATACTGTTATGGAGCTTCCACACCTTGCCAAAACAAACAGCAGCACTGCTAACTGCCATTCAAAGAAGAATTGTCAAGGTTAACAATGCGGGGGTTGAAATGCCAACCAAAAAGAAAATAGTATTCTACATATTTTTCAATGCATTAGGCTTTAAGTATCCAACGAGGGGGAGGTAATGATTTTAAAGGGAGGAACAGGAGAAGGAGCTTTGTCACGAGGCTATCAACATATCCTCTAAAATGTCAAAATTCGTTCATTACATTGTTTTGCTTGACCTTAATGAAAAGATTAAAGAATAATTTATTATACCTTCATTGTAGTAGCAGGATCCCCAGAGAAGAGAGCTCTGATTTTTGAAAGGAACTCATTGATGTAAGGGAGTATCAATTTTAATAACCAAACCGCTTCTTCTTCCCCAACTACATATTCTTGACTTGCATCATCTACATTTAGAGCTCCCCTGTTTTTGCAATTTATCATAATAATGCATTTCAGACAAAAAAAAGAAAATATATACTACGGGTCTGCAAGTGATAATTTAAAATTTCTGGCAACATACCTGTGAAGAATAGATCTGAAGAGGAATATTGCAGCTAGATAAACCAGACCCACATAGGAAAGTACAGAAATTAAGCTGCAAATGCCATTAAAAATATAATTTAGTAAAGTGTTTTGCTGTGAAACGCTAATATCAGACAAGAACAAAGATTGAACATTGCTTTTGTGGTCGGAGATGTCTAACCTGATATTCATGTCTGTGGTGTATGAACTTGAAACTATAATAAACGTTCCAAGTCCAAATATGAAAGCCGATTTCGATGGATCTTTCCACATTACTAAATCAACTGAAGATTGGGCAATGACAAAAAGTTATAATTCCGAAACATAAACAAAGAAGAGTAACAGGTCTTATAGCAGGGAACAGAACCTACCAAAACTCTGCAGTTTGGTATGTTTGCTAGGCACTGTCTTGAATTCATCTACACATGGAACTAAGCATGACCAAACAATTAAGAAACATCCAAACTTGCAACATTTTAAATATTGAGCATACAGATTAAGATTAGAATACAAATAAAAATTGAATCAGTAGAGAAATTACTTGTTGGTTTAGTTCGTGTCGGTTTCGGAACAATTCTTGATTTGTTTACAACAGTAGGAGGTTTCCTCTTCACAATTTGTGAAATGGGAATCGATTTCACATTGGTAATCTGAATTTTATCATCTTCAATCGCAATCTTGTCAGCCTTCTGTTCCGGTCTGCTAATTTTCTCGACATCAAAATCTTTTGTATCCTTTTTTATCTCATCATTATCATCTTCATCTTCACCATGCTTATTCTCATCATCCACCTGAACACTAGGTGGCAATTTAACTTGACTCGAATTACTCGAATTGCTAACAACAATCTTTTCTCCAAACTTTCTCAACTCCAGCTTCTCGTCTAATCTAGGTGTATTTCCATCCGGTCTCGTCTTGATAGCCTGAAGAGTAGACACATCAACAGACTTTCTTGATTCATTCACATCCTCATTCAATTTTCGAGATACATCAACTGATTTCCTCCTATTTGTATGATCACTAGTAGTGTAAGACTCAACCAGAATTTTATTGTCTTTCCTCGGCTCATCATTAGATACATTTCCAACATTAATCCCTTTCTGTGAGACAGATGATCTTGTCCTCATCCCTCTTGGACTTCTCTCAACTCCATCAAAAATAAGATCTTTATCGGATCTTGTTTTCAGTGCCTGAATTGGGCTTTTCTTAATATCAGCCACACTCAATTCTTTGCCCTGATCATCCAAATTCTTGGTCCATTTAGACCTTAACCTCGGAGTCTGAACTGTACTATTCTTGATCTCATCAACATTCAAACTCAATTCTTTACACTCTTCTTGATCAAAATCTTTGCTCAATTCACAATCTTGTGTCGCAATCTGAATCGGGTTATTATTAGTCCCTTGAGAAATCTCAGTCTTCCAAGTTTTCCTCTTCCCTGCAATTCCAGCAAGACCCTGTTTAGCTCTCATTCTTTTGTACACTAGAAGCTCAGGTTTTTCTCTATTTTCACTTTGATCATCTGAGGTTTCATCACCATTGAAAACTTTAATGCCACCTTTAACTTCATTCATTCTGTTCTCCCAAACAGAGCCAGTTCTTGGTGTCACTGCCCTTCTGCTATCTAAATCCATTTCAAACTTTATTGTGTCTGTAAAATAATAGTACTGGGGACACAAATACAATTGCTATCAAGGTAGTAAAAGCTTGGAGCTGAAGTTATAGCTGTTGGTGTGTAAGATAAAACATTGGGATTCCTCTAGTCAGCTTCAGTTACTTTCTCTTTTACTTTCCTTTTTTGAAATTTTTCTGCATTAGATTATATGCATATAAGTACACAATAGTATAGCAGGCTGGCAGCAGGTAAACCGTAACTAAACGTTAGTTACAACCAATTTTTCGCGATTACTATATACGAGTAATCGCGAAAAATATAGGATGCTCCAAGGAAAGGCAGAGTAAATGATCTGGTGGTTGGGAATTATGTGGGGATGATGATGAAGATTATGGTTTCTGGATGGGAGATCTTACTAATATTCTCACAGGAGTACTTTAGTTTTTTTACTAGTTTAATTTAACCGAGGGAACAAAAAGTCACCTAGGCTCACATGCAAAATGACAATGAACTTGTTTAATATCGTGGACAAAAAAAGAAAAGAAAAGAAAAGAAATAGTATTTGAATTTAGTTAAGTTTGATGACGCGCATTTCAAGACTTGGGCGGAGCCGTTAAAGTTGCTAGAACGGCTAAAGAATGATGCAAGGAATGCCGTGATCAAGACTCGAGAGTTTGCTACATTGAACGCGGTGTTCCTCAGTCGGCCAAACAAAAGAAAAGATCAGAAAATGAGATATTTTCTTTTTTTTTTAATTTTTTTTAAAAATGGGAACATAATTTTTGTGATAAATATATATAATTTTTTTTTTTCAAATTTTCAAGTATCCTTTTCTTTCTTTTCAAAAAATTACTCGGGAACAAGTTGAAAAAAATTAAAATTTTCCCTTTTTTTTTTCTTCCAAAAAAAATTCTCTAGAACATATGTAGTGTGAGATATGGAAAAATTATTCGAACAAATTTGATACGTTACCAACTAAAAGATATTGAAAGGTTTCACGGAATCACGGGGCGTAAGAGTTTGAAAGGCTCGAATCCCCATGAGATCAGGTTGAAGATAAAAATGGTAAAGTTTGTGATAAATGAAAAAATGAAATGAAATATTTTTTTTACAGATATGTTTGTCATTTATGAATAAAATATAAAATCTTTACAGGTTGTAAATATTTGGGAGTCTTAAAAATTTCATGACTATATCAATTTTTTATTTAAAAAGTTTGAATATACATGAGACACAATTTATCTGTAATAGTAATATTGTGGACTAGTGGGAGAAGACTAAAATCAAAATTACCTGAGCATTTGAACTCGAAAATTTAATTTATTATGGTTGTAAGTCTTTAAATAATCTTAACTTATGGTTAAAATAATACTCCCTCCGTCCCTTAATGTTTTTCCTGTTTTGATTGGACACGTTTGTCAACGCACACTTTTGATCGTTAATATCTTGAATTTCGTATGAGTATTAAATATAAAAACTTCACTGTATTAAAGTACTCATAAATACGAATCCAACAAGATCACTCATGACTATATTTGGTCTTATACGTTAGACGTAAATTAGTAATTTGTCTCATGTCATGAACAGTCCCGACATTTGAAACAAGAAAAGTAATACGGGACAGAGGGAGTACTTAATATATAATTCCATGTCGGTGAATATGAGTATGAGGGATGGGTGAGAATATTTGGCAGTGTTTTTTTTTTTTAAATATCTGTAGCCAAATAAAATAATAATAATAATAATACTGTATTATGGTGTGGTGGGAGAAGGTCATGCAACGTGACGGTATGTAAGACAGGGATTGTTTGGCGTTTATCTAGCCTGCTCTGGGCACATTTGTTTGGCCCCTTCCTTCCGATTTCTGCACCGACACCTCCATTCCCGATCTATTCTAATTTATACACCTATTACAGTATCTCACCGGGGAAAATATGAAATATCTAGGAGCTTTTTTGATGAATATATAGAAAAAAGTAAATTTTTGTAATTTACTTTTGTTAAGAATAATTATTTGAAAATTTATTATCTTAATTATAAAAATACTTTTTTTTGCAAAAATAACAAATTTTAATTTTTTTTTTAAAACATGTGGACCCCACTACCACGTCATCAATCAACCATCTGACCAGTCAACTGCCATGTCAGCAAGGGATGGGACCCACTGTCACGTCAGTTGCCATGTCAGCAGGGTGGGTCCCACATGCCACGTCAACATGGACCGGTCCCACTGCCACGTCAATATGCCACGTCAGTATGGGTGGGACCCACCTGCCACGTTAGCTGTCATGGCAGTAGGGTGGGTCCCACTGCCACATCAGCAAAGCCCAGTCAGCAATGTGGGGTCCAATGCCACGTCAGCGCACAATTATCGTTGCCCATTTAGCATTATAATATAAAATAGAAAAATGAAAACAAATAAATACTAGTATAATACAATTAAGATAGTATATTTGCAATGAATTTGAAGAGATAGTATTTTTGCAAAATAAACTAGAGAATCTTGTGTTTTTCATAAATTCTCAATATCTATCTAAAGGATTTTCGTATTTTACTTCACCCTAAAGAAAATCAAAAGCTCCAGTTATTTAATCATTATATTTTGATACAATTTATTTAAGAAAAAAATATATTCGACAAAAAAACACTACGTAAGTATTAATTACGACATGGCTTGCAGAACTAGGACTTTAGAACTTTTTGAGGGATTTCCATCGTTTTTCATCGGTGGAAAGCCCCAATCCCTCTATTTTTCGTTTTTTGTCTAGAATCTTATTTTCTTTCAATAAGTTCTCAATTTATTTGAGTTTTGGTTAGTCTCTCCTTGTGAGAATTTGATTTTTTGTTATATTGTGTTTTGGTGTTCTCCATGGCCGATGTTGACTCGTAAACACGTAAATATACGCGATCACAAATAGCAAGTGATAAGTAAAGTTCGTTCCGCAGAGACGAGGTGCAAATGTGAATTTAATACCTATGCAACAGTGTATGGTTATTTCTTAATGCTTGACCAAGTATCAATTGGGTTTTTGATTAACTAATTTTATTAACTAAGCTAGAATAAATTAACAATTAAAAGTTCTTAAATATGAGAAGGCATGGGATTCCAATTTCATCAAACTTCACTAAAGGTGGACACAAGAAATCGACACAGGTGATAACATGATAATTAATCAGATAACACGACACTAATACGAGCTACCTTTCAGTACACTCGTATCATACCACTTAATATCCACAAAAAATAGAAATCAAGAGGACACCACATTACGTTCAAATCATATATGTCTATTCAATCTGGAAACACAATTGGTTTAAGCATAAGTTATCTTTTACAATTACATGAGGCAATATGAATTGGGTAAAAACATACTACTAATCATGAATAACAATTAATTCATGAACCCATGCTAATATGGCATATTCTCAATCCTAGAATACACTTTCGCAATCATCAAGGAATAATAAATTAGATGCTAGCTACACATCTATCAATTAAATCAAACCATATTAGATTATCACAATTAAATCACCCAACATCGATCATATGTCAAACACAATAATTATGAAATCAAATCCATTGGAATCCCATGATAATGAATTAGTTCATAATTAAACTAATCACCATCATGGGTTCTAGAGAAGACATGATTCTAAAATAATAACAATTAAATAAGGAAGAGAAAATGAGATAGAAAATAATTCCCCAAATTGTAGAAGAGAAATACAAAGATCTAAAATAGATTAGGCCTCCTTGCTTGTCACTAGCTTAAAGATCCCTCTCTAATCTTGTTCTAAGATAATAAGTTGATAGATGATAATCAAGAAGAAGACTCTCACGAAATGATAGATATCCTTTTTATCTCTAACGATACTTAAAATAGTCTCAGGAAATAGCCCTAATTAAATAGGCCCAATACAACTGACCCGGAAATAACATTCCAAAAATAATCCGAACAATAAATTCTGGCGCTATGGCCCTTGTTGGAGCGTCCCAGCGCTTGCTTTCTCCTGGACACGCACAAGCACAACGCAATTGCGCCTGTTTCCGCGCAGATGCGCCTTCCACACTCGCGCCTTAGCGCCTCCTCGCGCGCAGCTGCGCGTTGCAACCCTGCACCATAGCGCCTGATCCCCGCGCTATTGCGCCTGACTGCCCCTGGAAATCTCCTTGTTACGTGCTTTAGCTCCCAACTGCGCGTTGCTGCGCTTGGCATCCCCTGGACAGCTTCCACTACTTCTACTTTTTGACTTGTTGCCCCCACTCCAAATTTAATAACCCACCATTTACTCGATTAAGCTCCAAAATGCCTTCAACGACACAACCTACACACAAAACACGAGAACATATCAAACGGCCACGAAACTCGAGAACTTACAACGTTTTAAGTCCGAACGGAAGGCAATTAGTGGATATAAAATCCACTTATCAAACCCCCAAACTTAAACCGTTGCTTGTCCTCAAGCAATGCGAACACAACCTAAAATGATGAATGAATGCAAATAATAAATAATTGTCATGATAATGCCAACGTGTCCTAATGCAATGATCCCACAGAAGTTACCAAAACCAACTCAACAAGCAAACGCCTCAAAGAATGCAACAACTCCAAACAGAGCTCGACTAAGGCCCCGTATACTAACAATACATGCTCGGAAACGTGGTGTGTGCATTTCTCACTAGATATACTCTTGAAACTAGATAAAAGACATAACTCATCCTTCGCCAAGACAATCACATGTTTATAAACAGAATAGACTTTAGACACTCCATGACTCAAAGACACCGCCATCATCATTTAAGGTAGACAAGTATTCATGCTTTACTATACAAAACAACACAAAACACCAAACACACATGCTTATTGACCGTGCAATGGGTGAGACCCCTAAAGGCTTATACAATAGCACTCATGTAGCGAGCTTTAGGTTAGTGGATCCCAGACTGGAAAAGTCTTAGGTCACTAGGCATAAAATCCCCTCGAACTTACTTGCTCGAGTACTAAAGAGCTCACCCTAGCCAATTAGCATACACACACTTTCACAATCCCTCATTTTTTTATCCTCACAACTCTTTTTTTTTCAATTTTTTTTTCTTCTTTTCTATTCTTTTTTTTTTTGTCTTTTTTTTTTCACATGGGTGCGCTATCTCACCCCCCTAGACTACTCATATCAAATATGAGCCGGCTACTAGCCATTTGACGCCTAGCCATTATTACACTACGACATGACACTTAGCATGAAATCCCTGTTTTCCCCCAAACTTATACTTAAGTGCTCCTATGCCATCGAGGGAATAACGAAAATTCTAGACATAAATAAGTGATTAACTCCCAACAACCAAACCAGGTATGACTCGATCTAGCTCAACAGCAAACAGTGAGACCGTAAAAAGATTGTGTTCCCGACACACGCAAGTCAATTTCATAAGTACTTAAATCAACACTCTATTCATTGTCATCACACTCAAATTAACGTCGACCTATCGAACTAGAAACAGACGCTCAAGTGGAATCATGTGATATGCATGAACAAAATGATATTACAATCCTAAATAAATCTATATGACATGGCATCCTAAATGCACTCTAAATGGCATGGCAAAACTAAATGCAAAAATTCTAATATGACTAGCATGAATATGCAACTATATGCAATGCAATGACTCTTGATACCCTAAAATCACCCCCAAACTTAAAAATTGCAATGTCCTCATTGAAGGTAAAATTAAAGGGTACAAGAGATACTCCCCTACTCGTCGTCATCTCCACCCTCCTCGGGTGGTGTGTCTGGTGGTGGATAAACATGGTGCGCTCCGAAGGTGGGCAATGTGACCTGGAAACCCTGCTGCCGATACAGTCCATCCAATGACTGAGTTAAATCTGTAGCAAATCGGTGAAGCATGGCAAGCATAGCATCATAACGCCTCATCATGCGCCTGAACTGAGCATCACTGAAAAACCACAGTCCCCTGACTCGTCTGGCTCGTCTGCGCGTGAGAAGGTCCCGCTCTGTCTGACTGTGGAGATACCCGCTCGACCGGTGGCAGATTGCCACCTCCCTCAAAAATCTCAACATACCCAAGACCCCTAGGGTGAGGAATACCACCCGGCCACTCCGCCATCTTATTAATCGCCGTATGAGTAATAGAACCCCTTGGCCTGTGCAGAGTCTCATCACTATGCCAACGAACACCCACATGAACACACAACTCAGCAATAATGATAACATGTGGGATCCCGCCTGTAGTGCCACCCCGCAAGAACTTCAAGATATTCTGATAGACTAGTTCACCAAGATCAATGTACTTGCCGTTCAGAATACCCTACAAAATGATGGCACGATCAACAGTAACATCAGTAACATGGGAAGTTGGCATTACTCGTGCACACATAAACAAGAACCAAGCTCGAGCATACCTAGTCAATGCAGCTGCAGGAAACGTACTCGGCGTGGTCGAACCTGCCTTGTACTTCCAAACTGTACCCGGGATACACATCCCCGCTATGATAGCATCTAGGTCAACATCATCCCTGGTTTTCTGTGCCCAATCCTCAGCACCTCTAGGCTTCGCCGATTGAGACAAAACGCGCCGGATATACCCAGGCTTATAAGCCACTGCTTGACCCCTAACCATAGTGATTCCATTCTTATCAGCCTTGGCATTGGCATAAAATTCCCTTACAATACTTAAAGGAACCGCCACAGGCTTAGCACAAAACGTCACCCAACCCAGCTCCCTAACCATATCTCTCAACTCGCCATCCTCGCCCAAAGGCTCAAAACCCCTCTCCTGGACAACGGCTTTCGCCAATAAAATTTCAAACTCATCTTGAGCCGCCTTAGAAACAAATTTATCCACATCATAATTCGCATCCACCTCCTCCTCCGAACTACTACTACTCACCACACGTACTCTTTTTGGAGCCATAACACTCTTTTAGCAACACAATTTTAACAAACACCAACAAATCCAAAATATTTCTCCACACACAATATCCCAATTCCAACAATTCAATTCAATCTAAATAATTAAAATAGGAAAGAATGTTACCACTTGAATTGAAAATGAGAACCTTGCAAGCACTCCCCCAAACTTGAATTAGAGAAATCTTGAAGCTTTAATGGAGGTTGAATGATTTGGAATAGAGAGGGGATTTGTGTGTATAGGTGTATATATAGGTGGGTGTGTAGAGATTCTTAGTTAGGTTATAAGATGAGATGGGAGTAGGAGGGTTATGATTTGAAGGTATGAAGGAATTAGGGTTTAGGAGATGGAGATGAAAGAATTTAGAAGTGTTTTGATAAGTGGGTGTTTGGGTTTGGTTTCGGGGTAGGCTGTGTATTCTTCGGTTTTTATTTATTTATTTTTTTTATACAACCTTGAGCGCTGTTGCGCCTGTGGAGGCGCTATTGTGCGTTGTAGCTCCTGGAATCTGACTTTGCTAGGCGCTCTTACGCAAGAGAAGAGCGCAGCTGCACGTTCCAACCCCTGATTTTTTTTATAGAACAATGAACCAACGCGTGGGTTGCCTCCCACGAAGCGCTTCTTTAACGTCACTAGCTTGACTTGAAGCTTCCGACTATGTCGAACCAAGAACCACCAACACTTTCTCATGGATAACCGTGCCTCCAAAATAGTGTTTCAACCTTTGACCATTGACCTTGAATGCTTGATCATGTGCCTTCTCGAAAATTTCTACCGCTCCATGCGGATAGACCGTTTTAATGGTGAATGGCCCTGACCACCTTGACTTGAGTTTACCCGAAAAAAGTTTGAGCCGAGAATTGAATAGAAGCACTAATTGGCCTGGTTCAAAGGTTTTTGGCACTAATTTCCTGTCGTGCCACATCTTCACTTTCTCCTTGTACATTCTTGAGTTCTCGTACGCCTGAAAACGAAACTCATCCAGTTCATTCAGTTGCAACATACGCTTCTCACCAGCTAATTTCATGTCGAAGTTCAATTTCTGTAAGGCCCAGTATGCCTTATGCTCAAGCTCCGCTGGTAGATGACACGCTTTCCCATAGACCAATTGGAAGGGTGACATTCCCAATGGAGTTTTATACGCTGTTCTGTAAGCCCATACGGCTTCACCCTCCCAATTGGAAGGATGACATTCCAAAAACTTGGGACTCGTAAACACACAAGTATACGCGATCATAAATAGCAAGTGATAAGTAAAGTTCGTTCCGTAGAGACGAGGTGCAAATGTGAATTTAATACCTATGCAACAGTGTATGGTTATTTCTTAATGCTTGACCATTTGTCTGAGGATGATAGGCGGTTGCAATGTGGTGAGATACTCGATACTTAGCTAATAAAGCTGTGAACTGCCGATTGCAAAAATGAGTACCCTCATCACTGATGATAGCGCGAGGAGTCCCAAAACGAGTGAATATCTACTTGTGTAGAAAGTTGAGCACTACCTTTGCATCATTCGTCGGTAGAGCTTTCACCCAACCCATTCGGATACATAAGCCACTGCCAAAAGAATGTATTGGTTGTTGCATGAAGGCACAAAAGGTCCCATGAAGTCGATTCCCCAAACATCAAAAATCTCCACTTCTAGCATAGTATTTAGAGGCATCTCGTTCCTCCTCAAAATATTACCAACTCTTTGGCATCGATCACATCTCATCACGAACTGATGAGCATCTTTGAATAGAGTTGGCTAGAAAAATCCTGCCTGAAGCACTCGAGCAGCGGTTTTATCTCCACCATAATGTCCACCATAGATAGTGTCATGACAATCTCGCAATATCCCTTCCGTCTCACTATATGGAATAAAACGCCTGAGAAGCTTATCCGGTCCTTGCTTGAATAAGTAAGGCTCGTCCCAACGGTACCATTTCACATCATGCAAAAATTTCTTCTTTTGAGCATAAGAGAGCTCAGATGGGATGACATTGCTCACCAGATAATTCACAAAGTCAGCAAACCAAGGTACTTCACCTTGCACCAGAAACAACTGTTCGTCCGGGAAGTGTTCATTGATTAGAGTCTCATCCTTCTTAATTTCATCGCCTCGCTCCAATCTTGAGAGATGATCAGCTACTTGATTTTCTGTCCCCTTTCGGTCTTTGATTTCAAGCTCAAACTCCTTAAGCAAGAGTACCCATCGAATCAATCGGGGTTTAGCATCCTTTTTAGTGAGCAGAAATTTGATAGTTGCGTGGTCTGTGTAGACCGTGACCTTCGCACCAAGCAAGTAGGATCTGAATTTCTTAAATCCGTACACAACTGCTAAAAGCTCTTTTTCAGTGGTGGTGTAATTCAGTTGGGCATCATTAAGGGTTTTACTAGCATAGTAAACCACATGAAACACATTCATCTTCCTTTGCCCCAACACCACGCCCACGGCAAAATCACTTGCGTCACACATCATCTCGAAAGGCTCATTCCAGTTAGGAGCTGTAATGACTGGAGTAGTTGTTAGCTTCTTTTTCAAGTGCTCGAATGCCTCCAAACATTCTTCAGTGAATTTAAAAGGAGTGTCTTTCTCTAGTAGACTGCAGAGTGGCTTTGTGATTTTAGAGAAATCCTTTATAAAACGCCTATAGAAACCGGCGTGTCCCAGAAAGCTGTGAACTCCTTTGACTGAGATAGGAGGAGGAAGTTTCTCGATTGTCTCCAGCTTGGCCTTGTCCACTTCTAAACCCTTTCTAGACACCTTGTGACCTAGAACGATGCCTTCATGTACCATGAAGTGACACTTCTCCCAGTTGAGCACTAGATTTGTCTCGACACACCGTTTCAATACCATGCTCAGATTATGTAAACATTCGTCATAAGAAGACCCAAACACAGAGAAATCATCCATGAAGACTTCCACATTAATTCCAATCATATCAGAAAAAATAGCCATCATGCATCCTTGAAAAGTGGCTGGAGCACCACAAAGTCCGAAAGAAACTCGGCGGAATGCAAAAGTTCCAAAGGGACATGTAAAGGTAGTCTTCTCCTGATCTTCCGGAGCTATGGCAATCTGATTGTAGCCTGAATACCCATCTAGCAAGCAATAGTACTCGTGACCAGCTAGTCTGTCCAGCATCTGATCAATGAACGGTAGAGGGAAGTGGTCCTTCCTGGTAGCCTTGTTCAGTTTCCTGTAGTCCATACACACTCTCCAACCTGTGACTGTCCGAGTTGGAATAAGCTCATTCTTCTCATTGGCGACCACTGTTATACCCCCTTTCTTTGGTACACACTGAACGGGGCTCACCCAAGAACTATCCGAGATGGGATAGATGATGCCTGCATCTAGCCATTTAAGAATCTCCTTCTTGACAACTTCTTTCATGATGGGGTTTAGCCTCCTCTGATGTTCCACGGAAGGTTTGCTTCCTTCCTCCATTGGAATTTTGTGCATGCAATAAGAGGGGCTGATGCCCTTGATGTCTGCTATGGTCCACCCTATGGCTGATTTGAACTCTCTCAGAATCGGTAAGAGTTTTTCTTCCTCACTACCTGACAGGTTAGAAGCAATAATAACAGGTAATGTAGAAGCTTCACCAAGAAAAGCATACCTTAAATGATCTGGCAGTGGCTTTAGTTCAAGTTCAGGAGCTTCTTCAATAGATGGCTTTAGACGAATCTGTGATTTTTGAAGCTCAGCTAAGCCAAGTGATTCTGGTGAAACATTGAACTTCCTTTGGTAGGGGTTAGCATTCAATAATTGAACACACTCTGCAATTTCTTCATCTTCAGAATCAGAATCCCCTTGTAAAGTACTTACCAAGGCATCTGCCTTCAACAACTGGTTCATTTCCTCATACTGCAATGATTTAACCATGTCAAGTCTGAAACATTCTTCCTCTTCAGTTGGAAGTTGCATGGCTTTAAAAACATTGAATGTAACATTTTGATCATGCACTCACATAGTCAGCTCCCCTTTCTAAACATCAATAAACGTTTTGCCAGTGGCCAAGAAGGGCCTTCCCAAGATGATAGGGATGTTCTTGTCTTCCTCAAAGTCCAAGATGACAAAGTCGACGGGAAAAATGAGTTTATCCACTTTGACTAAGACATCTTCCATGATTCCACGAGGATATGTAATCGACCTGTCAGCTAGCTGCAAGGAGATATTGGTTGGTTTTGGGTCGGGAAGTCCAAGTGTCATGAAGACTGAGAGAGGCATCAGAATAATGCTTGCACCAAGATCACACAAGCATTTGTTAAACGACACATCACCAATAGTGCAGGGAATAGTGAAGCTCCCTGGATCCTTAAGCTTTGGAGGTAGTTTTTGTTGCAAGATTGCACTACATACCTCAGTCAATGCAACCGTCTTAAAATCAGCTAGCTTTAACTTCTTCGAGAGAATTCCCTTCATAAATTTGGCATAACTAGGCATTTGTTCCAAAGCCTCAGCAAATGGGATGTTAATATGCAACTTTTTAAATACCTCCAGAAATTTGGCAAATTGCTGATCCAACTTCTGTTTCTGAACCCTTTGAGGAAATGGTGGAGGCGGATAGACTGGAGGATTAGCCTCTGAAGGAACCGACTGCTTGGCTGATTGAGGGAGTGGCTGTTTTTCCTTTATTGCAATTTCCTCTTGTTCTGCATGTTCTGAATTCTGCTCCACTTCTGTTCCCCCTGTGACTTTTCCTGACCGCAGAGTAATAGTTTGTACCTGTTCCTTGCCATCCTGTTTCCCTGGATTAGGTTCTGTGTTGCTCGGTAGACTTCCTTGCTGTCTATGAAGAAGGGCATTTGTGAGTTGTCCAATCTGATTTTCTAAAGTCTCGAGAGAAGAAGCCTGACTCTGAAGTGATACTGCTTGGCTCTTGACCATCACTCTCAATTCTTCTAGTTCAGATTTTTCACTTGACTGCTGCTGAAATCCTGGAGGCTGGTATTGCTGCCTCGGTGCATATTGCTGCTGCATTCCCGAAGGATTGGACTGTCTACCCCCAAACTGCTGATTAGGAGGAGGATAAGATGACTGCTGCATATTGTTCTGACTGTTACCCCAGCTAAAGTTAGGGTGATTCCTATTGTTTGGATGATATGTATTAGGAACTGGATGTTGTGGCCTTTGGAAGTTGCTAACGAACTGAGCTGACTCATTAGATATGGCACATTGACGAGTGTCATGCCCACCTGCACATAGCTCACAGATGCTAGCTACCTGTTGCATCCCAAGATTAGCCAAAGAATCCACCTTCAAGTTTAGAGCTTCTAACTGAGCAGACAGAGCAGTAGCGGTATCAACTTGAAGAACTCCTGCTACTTTGTTTGGTTGCAGTCTCTGCGAAGGATTTTGGTACTCATTCGCAGCCATCATTTCAATCAGTTCATAGGCTTCCTCATAGCTTTTAGCCCACAACGCTCCACCAGAAGCAGCATCTACCATAGGCCTAGATTGGCCTCCCAGTCCATTATAGAAGCAATTAATAACCATCCATTCTGGCATTCCGTGATGGGGGCATTTTCTGAGCATCTCCTTATAACGCTCCCAAGCTTCACACAATGACTCACCCTGTGTCTGAGCAAACTGAGCAATAGCATTCCTTATGGCAGCTGTCTTCGCTATAGGAAAGAATTTCGAGAGAAATTTTTGTGCAAGCTCGTCCCAAGTAGTGATGGATCCAGCTGGTAAAGAATGTAACCAACCCTTAGCTTTGTCCTTTAAAGAGAAAGGGAAGAGTCTCAGCTTCACAACATCATCAGAAACACCATTGAATTTAAAGGTGTCACAAATTTCGATAAAATTCCGGATGTGCATATTAGGGTCCTCAGTTGCACCACCCCCAAACTGGACTGTGTTCTGCACCATTTGGATAGTACCAGGCTTAATCTCGAATGCATTCGCTGTAATAGCTGGCCTGATGATACTAGACTGTATATCATTTATCCTTGGCTGCGAATAATCCATGAGTGCTGTAGGCACTTCCGGTGGGTTAGCATTAGCATTAGCATCTCCCATTGTAACAACCGATTCAACTTTTTCTTCTAGTAACTCTACCTCTTCTTTCCTTTCTAGTTCCGCTCTGGTTTTAGATCGTGTTAGCATGCACGTTCAAGTACCTGAAGCACGAAGGACAGAAGACACGAGATGGATAAGTAAAACGAATCAAGTTAGTAATCTATAACGACCACTGATGACAAGTACATAAACTACAATTAACACCGAAGTCCCCGGCAGCGGCGCCAAAAACTTGTTGACTCGTAAACACGCAAGTATACGCGATCACAAATAGCAAGTGACAAGTAAAGTTCGTTCCGCAGAGACGAGGTGCAAATGTGAATTTAATACCTATGCAACAGTGTATGGTTATTTCTTAATGCTTGACCAAGTATCAATTGGGTTTTTGATTAACTAATTTTATTAACTAAGCTAGAATAAATTAACAATTAAAAGTTCTTAAATATGAGAAGGCATGGGATTCCAATTTCATCAAACGTCACTAAAGGTGGACACAAGAAATCGACACAGGTGATAACATGATAATTAATCAGATAACACGATACTAATACGAGCTACCTTTCAGTACACTCATATCATACCACTTAATATCCATAAAAGATAGAAATCAAGAGGACACCACATTACGTTCAAATCATATATGTCTATTCAATCTGGAAATACAATTGGTTTAAGCATAAGTTATCTTTTACAATTACATGAGGCAATATGAATTGGGTAAAAACATACTACTAATCATGAATAACAATTAATTAATGAACCCATGCTAATATGGCATATTCTCAATCCTAGAATCCACTTTTGCAATCATCAAGGAATAATAAATTAGATGCTAGCTACACATCTATCAATTAAATCAAACCATATTAGATTATCACAATTAAATCACCCAACATCGATCATATGTCAAACACAATAATTATAAAATCAAATCCATTGGAATCCCATGATAATGAATTAGTTCATAATTAAACTAATTACCATCATGGGTTCTAGAGAAGACATGATTCTAAAATAATAACAATTAAATAAGGAAGAGAAAATGAGATAGAAAATAATTCCCCAAATTGTAGAAGAGAAATACAAAGATCCAAAATAGATTAGGCCTCCTTGCTTGTCACTAGCTTGAAGATCCCTCTCTAATCTTGTTCTAAGATAATAAGTTGATAGATGATAATCAAGAAGAAGACTCTCACGAAATGATAGATATCCTTTTTATCTCTAACGATACTTAAAATAGTCTCAGGAAATAGCCCTAATTAAATAGGCCCAATACAACTGACCCGGAAATAACATTCCAAAAATAATCCGAACAATAAATTCTGGCGCTATGGCCCTTGTTGGAGCGCCCCAGCGCTTGCTTTCTCCTGGACACGCACAAGCACAGCGCAATTGCGCCTGTTTCCGCGCAGATGCGCCTGTTTCCGCGCAGATGCGCCTTCCACACTCGCGCCTTAGCGCCTCCTCGCGCGCAGCTGCGCGTTGCAACCCTGCGCCATAGCGCCTGATCCCCGCGCTATTGCGCCTGACTGCCCCTGGAAATCTCCTTGTTACGCGCTTTAGCTCCCAACTGCGCGCTGCTGCGCTTGGCATCCCCTGGACAGCTTCACTACTTCTACTTTTTGACTTGTTACCCCCACTCCAAATTTAATAACCCACCATTTACTCGATTAAGCTCCAAAATGCCTTCAACGACACAACCTACACACAAACCACGAGAACATATCAAACGGCCACGAAACTCGAGAACTTACAACGTTTTAAGTCCGAACGGAAGGCAATTAGTGGATATAAAATCCACTTATCAGCCGAGGTTATAGATTGGTAGGTTTTTCATGGATTTGATTCAAAGATAAAGGTTATTATGGGATCGCATCTACGATCGACTGCACAGAACAATCGGATGAAATTCAAAACAAGTACATACTTTCAAATCATCTTAAAATCACTTGGTTGCCTCTAAAAGAAGTAAGGATTCAATAGCGATATTTTGATTGTATTTGTAAATGTCGTATAACTTTTGATTAATGAATTTATTCCTTTTTTTCAGAACAAGAACTAGGACTTTAGAAAAGAAATACGGTGAGCTAGAGTGGTATCATCTGTCTGCAATGAACTTTAGACATGCTTCGTTTGGGCTTTGGAGTTTGGACTATTAAAACGATCCAATTCAAGGTGCGCTCTTTTAGTCATTTTAATATTTTTATAGGGCCTTAAAGTACGAAATTTCTACTGCATTTTGGGATACAATTTTTCTTCGATTGGGCCATAACTTACATTCTGTATAATAACCACATATACGATTTTGGCTACTTCTATGCAAAAGAATGCAGAGTACGATACAAAATCAAGCCGTGAAAAACATAATATGTTATAGGGAGAATATTGTATAACAATATTTTGGAGGTTTGCTGGAATCACGGAGCAAAATACTGATATTTTGCTAATAACACGAAGAACACGGAAGGAGATTAGTGATTTTTGTGGCTGATCTTGTTTGTTGATATTTCAGGGGTGAACTGTCAATCATCTTTACAAGATGCCTACGTACCCTATTTATAGGGATCAAGCCGTACGTAGTTCTTGGAGAAGAAGTTATCTAGACGGGCTAGGGTTTATATGGGCTCGGCTTGACCCAAATCCACTAGGCATCTTCTTGGGCTGATATATTTTACCCATTTATCCTGCTCATGACCCATGGCCCATTAAAGGTTACCTATTGCTAACATGATGCTCGAATCAGGTGGCCTCACTGGCGAGGCTAATGGATAAGCTACGTGGCCTCGCATGCGACCTCGCTGGGCTAGTCATGCGAGGTGGTCCACGTTGTACGGAGATAATCACACTCACGCAACCTCGCCGGGCCTGACCGTAAGCCTTCATAATACATATGCTCTAGGCCTCGCTGGACCTCTAGCCTTCATAAGAGTATTCTTGGCCTCGCTGGACCTCTAGTCTTCATAAGAGTATTCTAGGCCTCGCTGGACCCCTAGGTCTTGCTAGACCTTGGAGAGACAGTATTCTAGGTCTCGCTGGACCTCAGCGAGCTGGACCTTGCAGAGAGAGTATTCTAGGTCTCGCTGGACCTCTAGGCCTCACTGGACCTCTAGGCCACGCTGGACCTTGTAGAGAGACAGATGTGCATGATAGATGTTATCCCATACTAGGGACTTAGCTGGCGAACTCGACCCGCAGCTTGGGGTCGCAAACTTCCACATTGTGCTTGATAGTATATTGGACTGACTCCTGGTGGTGGGTTTTAGTGACCCAATTTTCATCTCTAGACTCATTATGAGTTGTGGACCGCTATTCTAGCCCATTAAGCCTGCTTAGGGCTTATGCCAAGATTTGGGCATAACAACTACCCCCCGAGTCCATATTGTCATTGAAGATGCGATGTGGACTCAAAAACTGCTTTGTCAAAACTTCGATGTGAGGCATGTGCTTGCTATAGATTACTGTAGATGAAAGCATAGCTATCTCAAGTGCCTTGGGATCGCAGCGCGACCCTTATGAATTTGAATGGTTTCGGACAGCTATCGTATCTCGAGATCTGCTCTCAGCCGCCAAGATGATGACAAGTGTTGTGTGTCTTTCAATTAATGCGAAGCCATGTATAAGTGAGTGATGGTGACCTCGAAGGGTTCTTCCAAGCGTAATGTGGTCCTGCAAGGACCTTGAGAGGCGACCCCATAGGGCCTTGCAATCATAAATTGTTATAATTATATCTTCTATCCAGCTGATGTGCGAGCTCAGGATTTCGCCTAAATCTTCTGGTCTTCTTAAAGTATGATGAAAGAACTCTCATCTGTTCCTTGTTATTATGATGAGAGGCCTTCTTGCAGCCTCATACGATGTGAGGCCTCCTTGCAACCCCTATGTTGTGAGGCCTCCTTGCAGCCTCATACATTGCGAGGCCTCCTTGCAGCCTCATACATTGCGAGGCCTCCTTGCAGCCTCATATGTGCAGCAGCTATAGCGGAGAACTATTTTTTCTGGTCTTCAAAATTTCTTCAAAATTATTATGAACTCCTCCAAAAATAAAAATCAAATAAGTATTTGATTTTTTGGAGAGCCTCCTTACTTGACAAATTTGGACTTTTTTTTTATTTTAATGCGAGCCCATGTCTCCTCGTAGTGGCCACATTGATACATTTTTTTCTTCGCGTACGCAACCTTCTTGCGTCTCTTCTCGCCTTGTTTTTCTTTACAGCCTTGTGGAGTCGTGGTCCTCGTATTTGTACTTTCGCCTCCTATGTGGAGAGGCCTCGTCGCTAATAGAATAGGAGGACTCCTCGTGGCCTCATATGTGGAGAGGCCTCCTCACTGATTGAATAGGAGGACTCCTCGTGGCCTCATATGTGGAGAGGCCTCCTCGCTGATTGAATAGGAGGACTCCTCGTGGCCTCATATGTGGAGAGGCCTCCTCGCTGATATAATGAGAGGACTCCTCTATACATGTATATGCGAGGACACTTTGTTTTTTTATGCTGCCCCACTTTTTAACTTCCTTTTGATCCTTGATTCTGTGGCCTCATATTCCACCTTCTTTTATAGCCTTGTAGACAGATTGTATCCATCATGTTGATGGGCTCTAGCCCCGGCTCGCATATGCTAGCTGGTGGGCCATGAATCTTTGAAAACTGATAATTTTGAATTTTTCCAAGTGCTTTGGGATACCTGATTGAGTTTTCATATGCTCCCCCCATCATCGCCACTGGGGTCAAGTGGCCTCATATCGCAAGATATTGGGCTTGCGACCTTGCAACGCTATGTGCGACCTCGCAACACTAGGTGCTGGCTTTGTCTTGTAATTCTTCAAATGTCCCATTAAAAGAGGTGTTTATGTAATGGCACTACCCCCCCGAGTCCTCATTATCATCGTTGATATGATGAGGAATCAAAGTGTTTCAGCAATCTTCTTGTATTGTTTGGAGTTAACAACATTTGTAATGAAGAGAATTTTGATGTGACCCCGCTACGAGTTCTCCTTCAGATTGGGGCAATGTATTTTGATATTAGTGAAGTCCATACCAAGCAGGGGGCTTGTTTGATAGATATTCTTCCTGGTGTACTAAGGTAGTTGAGGACCTCCTCATTGCCGCCAAGGATCAGGGGCGTCCCCCCTCTCCCCAAGGATCGGGGGCGTCCCCCCTCTCCTCGACGTAGAGGTATTTCACCAAGAAGCATCTCATGTAGAGGCGTCTCATTGATCTCGATAGCCACACCATATAGGGGTCTCGTTGAGTCTTCACATGCTCTCCTTTGCTTATAGACTGACTTTAATGCATGCATAGAGATAGCTCCAAGTTGTGTAGATTTATGGACTGATCCATTATCGCCAATGGGGCCGAGAGACCTCAAATTGCAAGATAACGGGTTTGCGACCTCGCGAAGCTAGGTGTCACCTTGTCCATAAATCCCATCTTTCTATAGACTTCATATTTAAGGACATTGATTGCGCTCCCATTATCCACGAGGACCCTATAGATATTTTGAGATTCTATGCGAACAACAAGAGATTTAGAGTATGGATAATGAACCCACTTCGCATCCTCCTCGGTGAACATGATATTTGTACCCTCCCATTTGAAGAGCTTTGGGGTCTCTCCTAAAGGTGATGTACATTGGTGAGGGGCCGCTTCTTGGCCTCACAAACATACCTCTCTTTGGCCTTGTTGTTATCTCCTCCAATATAGCCCCCCATAGTGACATTAATACTCCCAGCTCGCTCCTCTCTTTCTTTGTGGGACTTTTCTTTTTGCCCAAGCGGTGGGACATTATTGAAACCAAAACCTGGCTTAGTGCCATGATTCTTCACCTTACGAACTACCCATTCAGTTAGCTGGGCCATTACGAATTAGCTCTTCAATTTGCTCCTTGAGCTGCCTACAATTTGTAGTATCATGCCATGTCTGTTCGTTAAAGACACAATATTTACGAGTATCTCTGGTTGCCCGACTATTCATAGGTGAGGGCTTCTTAAACATCCCCTAGTCAGCATTAACTGCATAGATGTGATCAATGGGGGCCACTAAAGGTGTGGATTGAACCTCATTCCATCTACTTTGAGCTCACGGTGGTGACCTCCTTGACAGATCACGACCCCTCCTATTTGGGCTCTCACTGCGATCCCGTCTTCGCCTAGGGCTTCGAAAGTCCTTCCTCTTTACTCCTTTGCCCTTACTTCCACTACTGCTAGCCTCATTACTCTTCTTGAGGTTCTCCATCGGCTTTTCAATCCATTTGTAAGGCTCTGCCTCCTTGTAGAACTCAAAGAGAGTACTAGCTAGGTGTATGTGCCTGCAACTTCTTCCAGAACTTGGTGCCCTCTCTCAGCCCAACAATAAAAAATTTTTTAATGACCTCGTCATTTGCTCCTCGCACCATAGGGTGCTCGACATTAAACCTCTTGAAGTAGTCCTTTAGGGTCTTACCCTCCTTCTGCTTTATGTTCGCCAGGGTGGATACATGAGGTGCATAGAGCATGGAGGACTGAAAGTGCTTGATAAAAATGTCCACGAACTGATCCCATGAGTCTATAGTGATGTAGGCCCCTAGCTTAGAGAACTACTATTGGGCACCACCCCTCAATGAGGCCGCGAACAACCTGCACATAGCCAATAGCGAGACCTGGTACACATCCATATCATTGTTGAATCGAATAATAAACTTTTCAGGGTCAATGTCCCCATTATAAGTCATGTCCGGGTCACTACTCCGGAATATAATGGGAAGCGGAGTGGTCCTGATCTCTTGAGTGAAAGGCGAGGCCAAACCCATGTGGTTAAGGGTCCCCTTATCTGCATTCCTCTTATCCAAGGCCTTCTTTAGCTCCTCTAGCTTGTAGTCTCCAACCTTGGTCTTCTTATCTTCAACTTTTTTCTTTCCCTTTCCAGTGCTGTCATTGTGGGATTGGGTCTTCTTGGGATCACTAGACTCCTCTTGATTCTCCTTGCGATTCAGTGGGTCAGGTTTGTACTTATGGGACCGCTCACGCTCTCGATGAGGAGAGGGGGGTCGTTCTGAACCTTGGCTCCAAGCCTGGGATCGCCATCCTTCTTGTCAGCTATAAATTTTCCGAGCTTGAGGCGGAGATCATGCTCGGCTAACTTCTTTCCAAGACGATCAAAGACACTAACAGACCTCCCTTTAGATGAGGCGGCCTCATTCTGCAACCCTTCCTTTGTCTTAGTAGGCTCTACATCCTCCTCCCGCTCAAGGTCTTCATAGAAGTAAGGGTTTGTTTAATCCGGAACAACAACATCAGCTTCATCCAAGAGTTTCTTGGTGGGACCCTTACTGCTCTCCTCCTGATAGGACTTGGGCCCCTTCCTGGTATTCCTCTTCGCGCCCCTTGATCTATACCTCTTCTTCACTCTAGTCATCCTTTCTTGCACTACTGACACCTTCTCGCGCCCATCCTCGCTTCTGTGGTGATCATCTTTGGGTATCTTATGCGACCCCGGGTTCTCCCCGTTGTTGTGCCCTCCGTTCATCTTCTTGTTCGAGCTCCCAATATGATGACTTGCCCCTCCTTCTAGCTCCAAATGTTATAGGGAGAATATTGTATAACAATGTTTTAGAGGTTTGCTGGAATCACGGAGCAAAATACTGATATTTTGCTAATTACACGAAGAACACGGAAGGAGATTAGTGATTTTTGTGGCTGATCTTGTTTGTTGATATTTCAGGGGTGAACTGTCAATCATCTTTACAAGATGCCTATGTACCCTATTTATAGGTATCAAGCCATACGTAGTTCTTGGAGAAGAAGTTATCTAGACGGGCTAGGGTTTATATGGGCTAGGCTTGGCCCAAATCCACTAGGCGTCTTCTTGGGCTGATATATTTTACCCATTTATCCTACTGATGACCCATGGCCCATTAAAGGTTACCTATGGCTAACATGATGCTCGAATCAGGTGGCCTCACTGGCGAGGCTAATGGATATGCTACGTGGCCTCGCATGCGATCTCGTTGGGCTAGTCATGCGAAGTGGTCCACGCTGTATGGAGATAATCACACTCACGCGACCTCGCTGGGCCTGACCGTAAGCCTTTATAATACATATGCTCTAGGCCTCGCTGGACCTCTATCCTTCATAAGAGTATTCTTGGCCTCGCTGGACCTCTAGTCTTCATAAGAGTATTCTAGGCCTCGCTGAACCTCTAGGCCTCGCTGGACCCCTAGGCCTCGCTGGACCTTGCAGAGACAATATTCTAGGTCTCGTTGGACCTCTAGGCCTCGCTGGACCTTGCAGAGAGAGTATTCTAGGTCTCGCTGGACCTCTAGACCTCGCTGGACCTCTAGGCCTCACTGGACCTCTAGGCCACGCTGGACCTTGTAGAGAGACAAACGTGCATGATAGATGCTATCCCATACTAGGGACTTTGCTGGCGAACTCTACCCGCAGCTTGGGGTCGCAAACTTCCACATTGTGCTTGATATTATATTGGACTGACTCCTGGTGGTGGGTTTTAGTGACCCAATCTTCATCTCTAGGCTCATTATGAGTTGTGGACCGTTATTCTAGCCCATTAGGTCTGCTTAGGGCTAATGCCAAGATTTGGGCATAACATAATACATAAGATTATACTACAACAAACAAGATACTGATACCGAGTAATTAACAAATAAACCAAAGATCTAACACGGAAAAATAACATGCAAGATATTTCATAGAACTGATAATCGCCAGATTCTTTGTCTATTCACTATGTACTTCAAGAAATTAGTGAGTTGTTTAAATAAGTTTAATAATATACTTTGTACTCAAGACTATATGCATTTTGTTGACAGGCTCTTCACTCTCAAATACTAGGGGGCATGTCATTCCACTTTCTGATGCAGGCTTGATATGATTTAAAAACCTTCTCCACAACACATTGAATTTTTTTTATTTCCCGCAAGGGAAAAGAGGCTAGAAAACATTCATGACCAAAAGCAGTTGAATCAGAGGAAAGTGGATTTAATTCCCCTACACCTTCCACTCTACAGTTTTTTTGAAGAAGGTAACAAAGGTATATTTTACACCCAATGAAAAACCGTGTCGTGAAGGTTGAGCAGTTTGCCAATCCTTTATGAAATGAAATCCAATGACACACCATAGTGCATACTAGTTCGTACATGAACATGAAATACAATGACACACCAAAATACAGCTATAGGACAAAAAAATAGAAAAAATAATAATACCTTAATCGCCTTCGCCAAAAGTCATATTAATACGACATGCTCTCAAAGTTTTCAGTAAGGGATCCTTTACGATTAAGCTTGGTTTGTAAGTCATATATGGTTATCTCTTATATCTAGTCGTGATTTCGTTGAAACTCATCTCTCTGTATCAACTAATGACTCGCTTTACTCACCATCATCTCCTCTAATCGAATCTCAAAATGCTTAGGAGTTTTTCGCTATATTCTCTTCTTAGCAAACGCATAACTGAGGGTACTGCGCGTGATTATCCTGTGAAAAGATCATTTGCTACATTCGGTGCTGTAGTAGATTATTGTCGTGGGTTGGTCTGTTTGGAAACTCTAACGTCTAATGATGATCTTAATGTGCTGTTGTGGAACCCGTGCACTAGAAAATCAAGAACCCTACCCAAACTAGCTTGCTATGATTAGTGATGATCGCCATGATGCAGTTTACGGGTTTTGCTATGATGAAGCGAACGATGATCTTAAAGTATTTGCTAACTTTTCTGGTGGTCGTCTTGACTTTAAATATAAAGTGTCGGTATCTATACATGATTTCAAGTTTATGATCTCAAAACTTTAGATTAGAACGTCTTCATCTCAGATCTAGGTCCAAAGGATTCTTAATGAGGGCTGTGTTGATGGATCTAGAGTCAGGGACGATGGATTCGCTTAGATGTGGGCCGTACGATTAGATTTTCAAGCCTGATAACTTTGTGCAAATTCCTTCTTTGCATATTCTCTCTATCTATCTCTCTCTCTCTCTCTCACTGGATTCATATATAATATATAATACATATTGAGAGTTGTAGTTTTGTTTCTCTTTTTCAACTCTTTGTTGTTTACTTAAGTTTTGGGTCTGTTTGGGTAAACAATTTTAGAACCCAGATTTTTGTTCTTGTTCGTTTTTGAGTTATATTGATTGTTTACAGATATTGATGTCGTAGATATGTTTCTGGTTTTAAGATGAGTTTAACGCATGTCTGGTGTTGTATTTCTGTGTAGTTTTATGCCTTGATCGGATTTTGGTTTTTCCTCGATTTTGTTAGATTTTTCCGGCCGAGTTTTGTGGGCAAATTGTTGTTAGTAGAGGTGGTAATTGTGAATGGGTTTGATGGGTTATTAATTTTGTTAATACATAAGTAACTGTGTATGAGTATGTGTGTTATGTTGCAGGATGGTGAGCCATTTGGGAGGATGTCGGTTTGTGAGGATGTTACCGGATTCTGGATTTCTTGCCGGATTTTGCCATAGATTTTCATGTTTTGAACCTAGTTATTAGTTACAGGTTAATAATAATATTTTTATGGGTTTTATTGGTTAGTAATTCTTAATTTCGGTTTGATTTTATATTTTGGTAATTGCTATGATCTTGATTTAATACACACCAAATTTGTTATGTTTTTAATGTGTTTAAAGTTGTTGGATTTTAAATTTTTATATTGATTTGGGCTAGTCATTGTACAAAAGAATCATGCTAGAATTTTCTAGTTTTTTATGTATATTAAAGATAGTTAAATTGATTTTATTGATTGTGATTAGTTGTAGCATTTATTGATTAATTGATAGCATTTATGTGATTAGTTTTATAAAGTTGATTTTGTTCCATGATTTGGGATGGATGAATTTGCTATTAAATGTAACTTTAATGTGATTTATTGTGTTAATTTTAATTAGGCATTTCGTTTTAATTTTTAGCTTAAACTTAAATTTCAGTTTCCTTTTTTAATAGATGAATTAATTTTAATTGGTAGTTTCAGTTTGTGATTATATTTTATTGTGTACCAGGAATGTTTTATTCATTGGAGGCCATGATTGATGGCATATATACCTTTATGGAGTTAATTTGTGCCATAATTGATGGCTCGTCATAGGTGACTAATCAAAGGCTTCCCGAACTTTTGCATTAGATATATACTACTATTTAAATTTAATTAAGTACTTATAAATTAAGTATCTAACCAAAAGGATCCCCTTTGGTTTAGATTCCTATGCTTGATACTTAATCATATTTTTGATATATTAATGTTGATAATATTTATAAAATATTTGGTAAATAATTCTGCGGACTAATTTTCGTTTGTTGATTTTATTCACTTTTCGCAGGGGCACTCTGGTTGGATAAAGTATAATAACAAGACAGATGGGGTGACCTGTAGTAATGGAATAACCAAGACGAGAAAGAAATTAAAGTAAGGATGCGACAAAAATTGATGATATTGGAGACTCACAAAAGCAACTACTAATTCTGTTTATGTATTGGAAATTTGTAAAACAATGTACTTTATATTTTGAAGGCACTCTTTTTTCACTCTTGAGTTTTTTCCCACAGGGTTTTGCTCTTGAGGGTTTTTAACGAGGCCTTTTTATTGTGGGGTTTTATTTTTAGACTTGAAGGTTTTATTATCTAAATGTCCGGGGACAACATGCGTGCTCTTCGGTTAGATGATGAATTTTCTTGATCGAAAAAATCCCCTTGTACTATTATTGTACTTTGATACAATTTATGAATGAGAAATTCACCTTTACGAAAAAAAAGTCATATTAATGGAGAACACATACTACACCAAATGATAAAAACACAATCGAGCAATAACATGTAATGTATGATTTCTAAAAATCACAATATTTTCCAATGCATGCAAACCGATGCAATCCTTAAAAAAAATGAATCACCAGCCTTCATCCACTTAATCCATTCGATTTTAAAACTATATTATCTTTTGTCAAACGTAAAAATACAAAACTACCCTTCTAATTTAAATTAAAAACAAACCAGCAAAAAAATATGAACCACTGGATGAAAAACAAATGAACGATTAAGATGCAGTACTCCAATACTCCATAGAACTTTTTCCCCACATATATTACGAACTTTATAAATGTAACCGTAAAGTAGTTATGGGAAGTTTAGCACTTCGGCCTACTTGTTGCTTGCAAGAAAAATAGGATAAATACAAAACAAGGTCAGCTAGAGGAAAAAAACTTCTCTCTCTCTCTGTCCTAAACCAAGAGCTATCACATGAGAGTCGAGTAGCTTCCCCTCCGCCCCCTCCCCTCCGCCCCCTCCCCCTTCCCCCTTCCCCCTCTCCGCCCCCTGCCATCCATTCTTCCACCTTCGTCCCATTTCCCCTCTTTTTTTTTCAATTTTCACAGTTTTTAATTCAATAAATCTCCGAAAATTCCTTCGAATTTTCTCAGATCTGTTCCGATCTTGAGCTAGTTTGTGCATCCAGCAGAGCTTAAATCATCAGAGCTTCCGTTGTCATTCTTCTCGGGTTCAAGTGGGTGGATATTCGGTTCCTCTTGTTTTTGTGGTTTCGCTCCGGATCTAAGGACTGCTTTTTTTAGTTGATCAAAGTTTATTTCAGATCTAAGGTTTCTAAGCCTTTTCCGATTGTAATATCGATTTTATTTTGTTGTCTCACCTTTGTGTGATTTTGATTTTGTCTCACCGCTTGTTTGTGTGAGTTTGCTTTTGTCTCACCGTTTGTGTGAGTTTTGGTACTGGATTATATTATCTTGGAGGCTTGTACGGATAATATGGATAAACACTGTGATGAAGTGTTAGTGTGTTACACACATAGGTCTGTGAATATTGTAGCTCATTGCTTAGCGAGGGCGACATATTCTATGTCAGGTCTTTTGGAGTGGAATGTTTCTGCTCGAGATTGTATCATCTGTAACCTTTAGATATTTTAATGCAAGTACGATTTTATCAAAAAAAAAAGGATAAGAAAAAAAAGATCAACAAACGTGTAGGAAACAGATGAGTAAAAAAAACCATGTTTCCTATAGTAATATAATTTAATGTTAGATGTAATTAGCATTATTGTCATTTTTTAATACTCATAATTTAATGAAAAAATGTTTAAAATATCCATTTTTGAGTTAAGAATGACAAAAATAACAATTTCCAAAGTGTATGGTTATTTTTACCCGATGGGATACCCAACTCGTAATTGGGTATCACATTTTGTATAAGATACCCAATTCAAATATGGGTATTCCTATAAGATAACCTAAATGAGTATTCCAAAAAATTAAAAGTATAAAAAATTTGTGATACCCAACTTATAAACGGATATCCTATATAAAATAAGATACCCAACTTACAAATGGGTATTGCAACTATTATAAATAACCATCCACTTTTAAAATGGATATTTTCATGATTGAAGTTTTAAAAAATGATTATTTTTAACCATCACCCTAATTTAACATCCCTTGTCGACGACAATAACACTGCATTAGATTTGCTACAAACAGAATTATTTCCACTGCTAATAAAGTATAATAGTATATGATATTAAACAAAAATATAATTTTTTAAAAGTTTTTTTGCAATTTTATCATTTTTTTCAAAATATTTGCAAAAATATATTTTGCGAAAATACTAATTTTATAAAATATAAATGCAACCTATTTTTACGTATTTTTGAAAAATAATTGGTTGCATTTTAATGATTGTCTATTCGATCCTAGCGACAGATCTATACTAACGCTTTTCTATAGTAAACTATTCTTCTGTCCTTATACGATTTTTGAATGTTGGTTGCTTCATGTTTATATTTTGGTAAATTTAGTGTTGTGGTTGATAGATTTTAGTTAATTTTGGTGAATTGTGAAAATTTTAAAGTTGAATTTACATATATGACTACATAGTAGGTTACATGTGATTGTAAACCGTTGATTTGGTTGCACAATACATTTTTTGCAAATATTTCATAAAATTTAGTATTTACGCAAAACATTTTTTTTAAAAAGATATTTTTGCTAAAAAATCATTGAAAAGTCTCAATATATATTAGAATTTATTAAGTTTAGATTTTAAAACCAAAAACTAAAAAGTATGAAATTTGTTTTAACTAATTATCAAAAAACTAAGTATCAAATTTATTCACTAAATTTGTTTAGATTTAAAAATCTAAACTAAATATTTTCAGATTCGATTCTCGTTCATCTTTGTAAATCATATAAATCTACTTACAGTAAAAATTAAGTAATCCTCATCACCTGCGGACGGATACAGCGCTTACTTGTTTGGCTCAAAACCTTACCTTGGAATTTAGCCTGAAAATCTATATTCTTTAAAAAAAATTAAAAAAATCTTCCAAGATGCCCCTAAATCCTACTCAATACATAGCGTAGATGAATTTTGGAAGTAAAGAGTTGCAGTATGGATAAGTGTAAACAGTGGTACGTAGCTTTACGTACCCAACAGGCCCAAACAAATTAGATCCACATAAACTGCATGACACAGACAAAAATATAAAACGTACAAGTTTTTGTTTCTGAGGTTCCTCTTTGCCCATTATCTTGCAACCTCAAGAAACACTGAGAAGTGAGAACCCAAGCTAAAGTTTCAAACTTTACACTTGGGTCTCTCTTAATTCTCACTTTCTTGCCCTTGTTGCTCAAATGGCTTGCAGAGTAACAGACTCTGCGTTTCTTTTCATGGTAATTAATTAATTTAAGTTTTTTTTTTTTGCCTTTTTTGTGTTTTTTTTTTGCATGCAGTCTATGTGTTTGATGTTTTGCTTCAGAGAGTTGAGTTTTTGTGTAATGTGGATTTGTTTATGTTTATAGGGTGCTCAACAGAGGCCAATTCAGACCCATAAATTGTCTCAGCTCAAGAATGCTCCAGGTATATGTTTTTCTTTGGCTTAGTTCCCGAATGTTGAAAATGTGTGTTTTTTGGATTGTTTTGGTGAAATGTTGAATTTTGAGCTGAATAATGTAGCTGCGTATTCGTACCCTTTTCGTTAAATTTGGTGTGGGAATGAAATTAGAAGTACCTTTTAATTTCTAGAGGACTAGAATTCACCCCAAAAAAAAGATTTTCATTTTAGTAGTAGACGTCTAGACGGTAAAGATTTTGGACACCATCTACTGACACATATATCTGCTCTGTTTGGTTGACATTAAATGATACCTACGCTTGTATATCTCGCAAGAGTTATGGTGTCTATGCATTGTATTTCAGCATTTTGCTGCACGGAACATAGTATAGGCTGTCAACGAATTGTGTTTAAAATTCTTAAATCTACATTTTGGTATACATTAATATATAGAAGGGCATAGTTATTTCATTTTATAGGTTATTTGATCCATATTTTTGTATGAGCACCTTATAATGCTCATTATGATAGACAGGCATGTCTTACTTGAAGTGGCAAGGTCTACCCCAGAGAAGGATGCAATGCCTCAAACATTTCGATCCTCTGAGAAAGAGTAATATTGTCCGCGCTGTAGCAGCACCTGTGGCAACATCACCAGCTGACAGCGCAGACTATAGAAAACAATTGTGTGAAAGTTATGGCTTCAGGCAAATTGCAGAACCACTTCCAGATAACATTACATTGAAGAATGTTATTGACTCACTTCCGCAAAAGGTTTCAGAAAAACAAATTCATAATTTAAGATTTGGCTTCTATTTGATCATGTTGAATATTTATAAGGAAAATATATTACAACTGTCTTGTCATGTACTATCCTATTGCAGTAAGTTGCAACTTACAAGTTTGGACTTCGAAATGAACATTCCTTGTTAGGGATACTAATTTTCAAATACAATTAGGAGGTGTCCATTAATTTTTGCTTCTTCCAAGAAAGTCTCTTTCAGCCTTGTGTAGTTGTGTTGCCCTATTAGAGGGGTTAGTGTTTCCTTCCCTGGACCCTGATATTAATATCCAATAATAGGAAGGATAGAACTATGAAACTTCAAGCTATTTTCACTTATTTGAATTCGACAATCATTCATGTGATGGTAACCATCCGAAAATACAAAAGGATAATTTTTTTGACCAATTTCTACATACTCGAAATTCAGCAATTAGTAATTTGAAAATGAACGATAGATATACTAGCTTGCTCCGCTATATCGGCTATAAGCCTTACATGTGTACCAGAATAATATATCTTAAAGGCCAAAGTTATAGTTAGAGAGATGAGAAGGGGGATTTCAGAGTATTTTTGTGGGGCATGTTGGGTTGTATGCCAATATGCCATAGTTGTCAAGCCGTTGCCTAGGCGGGATTGAGATACATTATGGGTTGGCATACAACCCGCTTCAAGAGGATACACAATGGCTTCTGATTTATGGGCCTTGATTAGCATCTTGGCGACCAGCTATATATATTGATAGAATGATAGTTTTTCTTATATACAATGTGACTTTGCTTATTTTCCTTTTCATATTTTTTAGCAGTTTCATTGATAAACGCGAACCACTACAATTGAACCCTTGTATGTTACTAATAACAGTCTTAAAAGAACTGATTGAAATATTCTTGCTTGAGTTTTTTAATTGTTTAAAACAGTTAAACAATTAATTTAATTTAACTAAATCAATAATCTTATTTTATTACAAATAATTATATTATCTCTACATAAGATATATACCTACAGTTAAATGCCTCTCCTGACGGACACAGTGGCATCCAGGCTGTTTGTTGGCGCCTTGGCTTGCCTAAGAATGTTTTTTTTGTTAAGTCGCCTAAAAAAGTTTGATGTCTGCTCTAGGGTACCATCTACTAGTAAAAAGACCCGAGCAAGGTTATTATAGTGATTACAGGAGTATAGACCTAATTTATCCCTAGATTCTTTGTTTCACCTCGAGTTTCCAACACTCCATTTTGGGCAAAAATATTCGGATATAGTGGACTCCAAGACTTAGAAACATATATTTATGTTGATAACTTCCAGCCCAGTTCCTTCTAATACTCATTTTGTTTATTTTAGGTGTTTGAGATTGATGATGTCAAAGCATGGAAATCAGTATTGATATCTGTAACTTCATATGCTTTGGGACTCTTCATGATCTCCAAATCACCGTGGTATCTACTTCCTCTTGCCTGGGCATATACGGGAACTGCTATCACAGGGGTTAGTTCTGCCTGAATCTTATTGTTCTTTTTTTCCCATTGTGCCTTGGGATCATATGACCTCATAGTTGATACTTCAAAAAGGAAACTTCGTTAAACACGAGTATGCAGAATTATTTTTATTAAAAATAGTTGGATCTTTTTTTTCTTTTTTTAGGGTTATCAAAATCTGATTTTTCTGTCTTTATTCTGCTCGAGCATTTGATTATACATGTTATTATTACCTCCAAAAATCTGTTTTCTAGTTCTACACTGAAGAAGCAGACTTGTTATTTCACCCGTAGTCTATATACTTGCTATTCTGTCTCCGATTTCTCAACGGAATTCTTAGAATATTTTGTCTTTTTCGATACGCTGCACATAAAATTAACCATTTTGTTTCCTTTCTCCTTTGAAGTTCTTTGTTATAGGTCATGATTGTGCACATAAATCATTCTCAAAGAACAAATTGCTGGAAGACATTGTTGGAACTTTAGCCTTTATGCCGCTGATATACCCTTATGAGCCATGGCGTATTAAGCATGATCGGCATCATGCAAAAACAAACATGTCAGTGTGATATTCCTTCATAATTCTTTATAGTTAAATTGTAGGAGTAGTTAGTTTAGATAAGTTAACTTTAATCATTTTTTTCATTCAATTGGTAGCGGCATTGAGATGTGTAGAAAATGATCAGATCCTTAGTGATCATTACCCCTCATGTTCTTGTTATATTCTTCATTTTCTAATTTAAAATATGATTGTAGTCTAATACTTGCGAAATCTTGGGCTATGTCCAGGTTACTGGCGGATACAGCTTGGCACCCTGCTAAAGTAGAGGAATTCAATGCATCGCCAATTTTCCGGAAGGCAATAATCCTTGCATATGGTCCATTGAGGCCTTGGATGTCTATAGCTCACTGGTAATGACAATAATATATCGCTCGAATATAAAATGAGCATCACTGCCTTTCTTTCCTCTTGACATTAGCATTTATTAATAAAATTGACGAGTTTGATTTCATGCTTTTATTTAATATGCATCAACCTTACTGCTGTTACACCTCATATAGGGTGGTTTGGCATTTCGATTTAAAGAAGTTCAGACCAAATGAGATAAAAAGGGTAAAGATAAGCCTGGCTTGTGTATTTGCATTTATGGCAGTTGGATGGCCATTGATCATCTTCAAAACAGGGATGGTGGGATGGATGAAGTACTGGTTAATGCCATGGTTAGGTTACCACTTTTGGGTAAGATAACATTTCTTACTTGTTATTTGTGATTTTCTTACATACCTAATTGCCTGACTAGGTGTTCCCACTTACAAGTGTAAAATTTTAGTTGTACAAGACCATTGGGTTGCAGCATATGTACTATTAGAGGCATATGTGCTATGACCCGAAATCATTACAGTCGACCAAAATTCGTTCACATGACTTATCATAAATGTATACGAATAGCAAGCCACAAAATTTACATTTTTCCTCATCCTCATTGTACTTTATTTAATTGCCTGGCTTTGATTTAAGTTTTACTTAATACGACTTCTAAGTATGAAATCAAAGCTAAACATGTTGTAAAACTTGATATTTCTCAAATCAAGGTGTGAAAACTTTATCATGAGCGAGGTTAGTTTTTCAAATATATATTCATGACGTGTGTGTGAGGATGTGTTATTGGAATGTAAATTGTACATGACATTGATTCGCCACTGTGCCTTGAGATTTTGGGTCGGGGTTTGCTACTTTCCTTGGTACTGTAGCCTTCGTCTTCAGCTTTTGGTAATTAAGAGGGCTCATGTATCTAACGCTACTGCATCCACAGATGAGCACTTTCACAATGGTCCACCACACAGCACCTCATATCCCCTTCAAATCTGCCAAAGAGTGGAATGCAGCCAAAGCGCAACTCACTGGCACAGTTCACTGTGACTATCCTCGATGGTAATATATATCTTCTACTTGATATTACTACCAAGCTGTCTATTGCCTGCATAATATATATTTTATTATTAATCAGTGCTTTCTTTTGGTTGTCACACATAATATATTTTAGATATCTAAAACAGCATGCATAACACAAATATATAAAAGACTATTAAATTATGAATCTCATGTTGATGTTTAGTTTACACTAAGATTTCATTTATAGTGACAAAAAAAATCCAAGCAAAACTTAGCCCACCCTGACTTCGATAGCTGGCTCTGCCCCTAGATTTTACAGTACAAATTTACACATTAAAGACTGTATGATGGACTTAATAAAGAAGTTCATAAAATTAATGTTCTGAATTAATATTCTGATGCTCGAGTCTGTGAGTGTGATATTGTTCGGTTACTATTAATAGGGTATCGGTTTGTTAAATAACTTGTGTTTTTTGTCTTGTCAGGATTGAGATCCTGTGTCATGATATCAATGTCCACATTCCCCACCATGTTTCTTCAAGGATTCCAAGCTACAATCTGAGGGCTGCACATCAGTCTCTACAAGAGAATTGGGGAAAAGTATGACTAGTTTGATTTTACTTGCTCAGTCGCTCTTATTGCTATAATTTATAGTATAGTTTGAGATCATCTATCATATAAAAAGGGAAGGGACATGCAAAGAATTAGACTACAAATGAAACCGTATCAACAAAGCTTTTTACATGGTATCAAAATTCCAGTATGATTACTAACAATCTGCAATCTTCCTTATCTGTTTTTCCAATCAACAGTATATGAATGAAGCTACATGGAATTGGCGGCTAATGAAGACGATATTGACTGTGTGCCATATATACGACGAGGAGAAAAACTATGTTGGCTTTGATGAAATTGCGCCTGAAGAGTCCCAACCAATTACATTTCTTAAAAAAGTAATGCCTGACTATGCTTGACAACTTTTTGTATACTTAATGGATCCACCATCTTTTAAATTCAATTATCATCATGATATTACCATCTCTTTTTGAACGCTTTTCCATATAATATCATGTTTTGAATAGTTAACTGTTAATACATTGCATAATTGTCTCACAAATAATTATAAAGAAGCTTCATGGTCCTTCTTAATCTTGTTCAAAAAAAAAGATGGACCTGCTTTTAATATAATAGATTAAATTATCTGCCAAACCATTGACCTTGAGGTTCTTGTCATGGTTTCTTGATTATTTAAATTAATACTCCCTCCGTCCCTTAATGTTTTTCCTGTTTTGACTGGACACGTTTGCCAATGCACACTTTTAATCGTTAATATCTTGAATTTCATATTAGTATTAAATATAAAAACTTCACTGTATTAAAGTCCTCATAAATACGAATCCAACAAGATCACTCATGACTATATTTGGTCTTATAGATTAGACGTAAATTAGTAATTTGTCTCATGTTATGAACAATCCCGACATTTCAAACAAGAATAACAAAAAGAGACAGAGGGAGTATGTGTTTACAAACTAGGGGTAATTTTTGGTTGAGAAGACTATTGTATTATGTGATGGCTGACACAGATTTAACTAATTAAGTTACAAAGTATCTAGTCATATAGTACTTGTCCTTTAGGCAATGTCACTATGTTTTTGGATTCATGTGTATATATTTAGGCAGATTAAATTAAAAATTCTACAAGCTTCAGATGACTACAATATGGCAGTAGTAGATTTGCAGGACAACTGAAATGTAATGGAAGTAATATAAAGGGAATGCTAGACTTTCCGAAACCGTTCCCAAATGTTGAGTTATCACGTATCATCATATAATTGATTATCTTCTTGTAAATGAGATGGACCTCCCATGTATTAATATGAAATTCACGAATAAAATGATGTAATGTGATATTTCGAAACAATTTTGGGATTTTTTTGGGATCCTTTTCACAGCTCTAATGTAAATCACTAGATAAACCACAGGATGACTATACAGGGAGTAGTGCCGTTTTGGACTAGTATGCTTTTTTAAATTAGTGGATTTGCTGACTGATTAAAGTTTGCTTAAATTGATAATACTGTTAGTCTGTTATCATCGAATTAAATTAAGGGTCATGGGAGCCAGATTTTCATGAGCTGCGTGGTCTAAACGGCTGTGAATGCTTTTGTAATTCCTGGATTTAAAAGTAATCCCCTGTTTATTGTGTACAAAACTTGATTCTAAAGTCACAGCTGTAGCTCTATTTAAGCTACTAGATTGATGAGTAACTTTTGCATTTAGCTAGTGTAGTCAAAAGTTTGTAATATTTTGGAAACGAAAACAAGGATTCTAAATTGTGTATTTATTTAGAATTTAAAAAAAATTGATAAGTTATCACAAATCTTCAAATCTATTACTCTTACGTATTTCAATAGTTTTAGTTATAGCGTATGTTTTTCTGATTATGAAGCAAATGGGACCGCAGTAGCACTGGCTTATATATCCCAAATATTCATTTGATATATCCGGGTTCAATTCCCGGCTGCGGTATTTTTTTATTATTATTTCTTAAGTTTTTTTTTTTTTTTTGGCTAGAGTTTTCAATTTATTATCCAAGCAACCTTTTCGAATCGTTCGAATCGTGTTGATTAGTTGAAATGAAACAAATTGGAAGTGCCATATATCTCTTGATGAACATTTTAAAAACAACTGCTCTTAATAAATGGGCATGACATACAAAGAAATACCTGATTCTCAGGTACTTGCATAAAAACAAAAGTAGCAATCATTAACAAAAACATAAATTTTAACACATCAATAGTATTTTCTCCATTCCAATATATTAGAAGTTTTATATTTTTATAATTATTTTTTTATATCTAACGCTTTACATTTTCATTGTACATTAAATGTTATGTTTTCCATCAAATATCCCTATATGATTTACACTTTATTTCTAAGAACGAAGGAGTATTATGATGCGACCAAGGTCAAGACCAAAACCAAACAATGGCTAACGAAAAGGATGACAAATTTAACTACCCCGTACCGTACATAGCACCAAATATATTACTACATTATTTAACAATTATTGATCAAAAGCAACCGCAGTAGCACTGGCTAATATTCAAATACTTGAGCATATATCCGGGTTCAATTCCCGGCTGCGGTATATTTTAATATTATTTTTTGAAAAAGGTTTTCAGCTTGCTACATTATTTTGTTACTACCGTATAATTTTAGTACTAAAATAATGCAAAAACACACACTTTTTTCAAAATCTGTGCTATCTTTACTTCAACCAAAATTTTTAAACAGTCACAGAACAAAAAGAAGGCCTGTACGTTAAGCAGCCAAAGAAAATATACCATTATATCACTTCTCATTTCTTTTACAAATTTTAACTTAGAAAACTCGGAGTCTTTTTTTTTTCCCACTCTTTCTTCTAGCATCATTTTACCACATTTTTTTTACTTGTTTAGCATCATTCTTGCATCATTCGGTTATAGCTTCTTGATTACTTGTTTACTATGATGTAATGGATAATCTCACATGTACCAGAATCATCTTTGTTAAAGTATAAAGTAAAAGTTAAAGGAGAAGATAAAGGAGAATCATCTGGCAAATTGTCCCAAATAATTTGATAAATTTAGAATAATTAATTATATTTTGATCTGAAATGTTGCATACATGAATCCTTGAACAAATATTTTCGAATTTTCATAAATATTTTCAATTTTTTTCTAAATATTTTCGAATTTTTCCGCGCATCGTTTGGAAAAATTCGAAAAAATCAGGGAAAAATTCAAAAAAAAATAGGAAAATTTCGTAAATATTTATAAAAATTCGATAATATTTGTTCCAGGGTTCATGTATACAACATTTCATACTTTAGGGATAAAAATATAATTAATTATTCTGAATTTACCAAATTATCTTTGAGTTTTTGGTAAAAAATATACGAAATGAGTACAATCTGCAGCACCCAAACAGGATGCAAAATGCAATTATGCAAATTAATGGCATCAAACTAATTTTGATCTGAATCAAAGAATTGCAAATTACAATTTAGTCTAAATTTTAACACATCAATAGTACTTCCTCCATTCCTATTTATGAGACATGTACAGTAAATGTTAAGTTTTCCATCAAATATTCCTATTTAATTTATACTTTATTTCTAACAATTTAAGTTTTAAGGAAATATAAGTAAAAAAGAAAATTATGTTTAAGGCTTTGTAGAATATTAAAAATATCTTTTTAATCTCTGTAAAATAATTTAAAATGATTAATTAAATGTTAAGTTTTCCATCAAATATTCCTTATTTAATTTACACTTTATTTCTAACAATTTAAGTTTTAAGGATATATAAGTAAAAAGAAAATTATGTTTAATGCTTTGTAGAATATTAAAAATATCTTTTTAATCTCTGTGAAATAATTTAAATTGATTAACAATTAGGAACGGAGTATTATGATCAGTGTTGTAAAAAGCGGAAAACGGTTCTAAGCGGTGGGGGACCTTCTAGCGTCTAGGCGGGCGCCTAGGCGGATTTCTAAGCGGGACGTTAAGCGGATTGTGAATATATACATATATATTTTTTAATTATTTAATTATATATTTAGAGGTTATGAATTATACAAGTTTAAATTTTAATACATATATTCATTTATAATATGAAATTTGAAAAATAATTAAAGAAAAAATAAAAATATTTAAAAAATATATATTTTTAAGGTTCAAAATTTGGTCAACCCGCCTAATTCCGGTCAAACCCGCTTAATTCCGCTTAATCCCCGCTTAATTACAAAAAACGCTTAAAAATCCGATTAGTAGAAAATCGAGTCGGTTAGCCTGCTTTTTCCGCCTAGGCGGCCGCTTAGCCCGCTTTTTAGAACAGAGATTATGATACGACCAAGGTCAAGACCAAAACCAAACAACGGCTAAAGAAAAGGATGACAAATATTAAAAATACTAGCTTATAACCTGTGCGAAGCACGGGTTTCTTTTGATAGATTATAAAATTTATTTAGTATTATAATTATTTTACATAATCCTTATTTTCAATAATTTTTTAATTTTAATTTAATATAAATTTATATAATGATATGAATGGTTTAAAATTTATTATATCTTTTTATTAGATCTAACGATTCTTATTTATTACTAAAAATAATGATTGAATATATGGTGAGATATTTTTAGGTGCATATTAGTGATCGCAAGATTAATTTTAAATTAGAAAGTAACGTGTTTTAATTACAAAAATTACTACTAAAAATAATTACGGAAAGATATGGTGTGATATTTTGGATATATATTGATTATTGTAATATTAGTTTTAAATTAAATGGAAAAGTGTTTTAATTAGAAGTAAAATTTAGAAAAAATGGGTAATTGAGTTGTTGGAGCAGAAAAAGATTCCAAGTAGAAGCTCAATGTGGATGAAAGAATTTTAATCGGAATATAATTACGTTGACATTAATAATTAGCTTTTTAGTTGTTTTTGTAATTTAATTATTTATTTTAATAATTAGGATAACCAAACCGAAAATCAAAACTTTCAAAACATTCAATGTTTCGGCTTTAATATAATAGTATAGATATTGTTATATACCCTTTTACGCTTATTATAGTATAGTATATAAATATGTTATCAAATTCATTGTCGAAAAGATTAATTGGTTTATTAACTATTTAAAAATATAATTGAGTAGCTATAGCTTGTGTTGTTTTCTTGATATATTTAAGTTATTTGACTTACTAATTATGATTGATCGTTCAGAAACTAAATTAATTAACTCGTAGTTCAATGAAGGATATGCCCATGAAAATATTGCAAGATTGTCGGAAGTTTGGGAGTGATGATGACTCAGAGTTATTAAAGTTGTATAGAAAACCATTAACAGTTCCGTATGTATTGTTTTTTAGAATTTTATATAATATTTCATTATTAAAATTTAAATTAGTAAATTTAAAAGGATAACAAAAAAAAGGGATAACCAAAAAGAGGGGGTAACCAACTACAAAATATACCCCTTTTGCTTATAGTATAGATAGTATAGATTTAACTACCCCGTACCGTAAACAGCACCAAATGTATTACATCTTTTACCAATTTAAAGTATATTAATATATATTTAACAAAATATTTATCAAAAGCAACCGCAGTAGCACTGGCTAATATACAAATACTTGAGCATATATCCGGGTTCAATTCCCGGCTGCGGTATATTTTAGTATTATTTTTTGAAAAAAGTTTTCAACTTGCTACATTATTTTGTTACTACTGTATGATTTTAGTACTAAAATAATGCAAAAACACACACTTTTTTCAAAATCTGTGCTATCTTTACTTCAACCAAAATTTTTAAACAGTCACAGAACAAAAAGAAGGCCTGTACGTTAAGCAGCCAAAGAAAATATACCATTATATCACTTCTCATTTCTTTTACAAATTTTAACTTAGAAAACTCGGAATCTTTTTTTTTTCCCACTCTTTCTTCTAGCATCATTTTACCACATTTTTTTTACTTGTTTAGCATCATTCTTGCATCATTCGGTTATAGCTTCTTGATTACTTGTTTAGTTGTTTACTATGATGTAACGGATAATCTCACATGTAGCAGAATCATGTTTGTTAAAGTATAAAGTAAAAGCTAAAGGAGAAGCTAAAGGAGAATCATCTGGCAAATTGTCCCAAATAATTTGATAAATTCAAAATAATTAATTATATTTTGATCCTTAAAGTATGAAATGTTGTATACATGAACCTTGAACAAATATTTTCGAATTTTCATAAATATTTTCAATTTCTTTCTAAATTTTTTCGAATTTTTCCGCGCATCGTTTGGGAAAATTCGAAAAAATCAGGGAAAAATTCAAAAAAAAAATAGGAAAATTTCGTAAATATTTATAAAATTCGATAATATTTGTTCCAGGGTTCATGCAACATTTCATACTTTAGGGATCAAAATATAATTAATTATTCTGAATTTACCAAATTATCTTTGAGTTTTTGGTAAAAAATATACGAAATGAGTGCAATCTGCAGCACCCAAACAGGATGCAAACTGCAATTATGCAAATTAATGGCACCAAACTAATTTTAATCTGAATCAAAGAATTGCAAATTACAATTTAGTCTAAATTTTAACACATCAATAGTACTTCCTCCATTCCTATGTACGAGACATGTACAGTAAATGTTAAGTTTTCCATCAAATATTCCTATTTAATTTATACTTTATTTCTAACAATTTAAGTTTTAAGGAAATGTAAGTAAAAAGAAAATTATGTTTAATGCTTTGTAGAATATTAAAAATATCTTTTTAATCTCTGTAAAATAATTTAAAACGATTAATTAAATGTTAAGTTTTCCATCAAATATTCCTTATTTAATTTACACTTTATTTCTAACAATTTAAGTTTTAAGGATATATAAGTAAAAAGAAAATTATGTTTAATGCTTTGTAGAATATTAAAAATATCTTTTTAATCTCTGTGAAATAATTTAAATTGATTAACAATTAGGAACGGAGTATTATGATCAGTGTTGTAAAAAGCGGAAAGCGATTCTAAGCGGTGGAAGGACCTTCTAGCGTCTAGGCGGGCGCCTAGGCGGATTTCTAAGCGGAACGTTAAGCGGATTGTGAATATGTACATATATATTTTTTAATTATTTAATTATATATTTAGATGTTATGAATTATACAAGTTTAAATTTTAATACATATATTCATTTATAATATGAAATTTGAAAAATAATTAAAGAAAAAATAAAAATATTTAAAAAATATATATATTTAAGGTTCAAAATTTGGTCAACCCGCCTAATTCCGGTCAAACCCGCTTAATTCCGCTTAATCCCCGCTTAATTACAAAAAACGATTAAAAATCCGATTAGTAGAAAATCGAGTCGGTTAGCCCGCTTTTTTCGCCTAAGCGGCCGCTTAGCCCGCTTTTTAGAACAGAGATTATGATACGACCAAGGTCAAGACCAAAACCAAACAACGGCTAATGAAAAGGAGGACAAATATTAAAAATACTAGCTTATAACCCGTGCGAAACACGGGTTTCTTTTGATAGATTATAAAATTTATTTAATATTATAATTATTTTACATAATCCTTATTTTCAATAATTTTTTAATTTTAATTTAATATAAATTTATATAATGATATGAATGGTTTAAAATTTATTATATCTTATTATTAGATCTAACGATTCTTATTTATTACTAAAAATAATGATTGAATATATGGTGAGATATTTTTAGGTGCATATTAGTGATGGCAAGATTAATTTTAAATTAGAAAGTAACGTGTTTTAATTACAAAAATTACTACTAAAAATAATTACGGAAAGATATGGTGTGATATTTTGGATATATATTGATTATTGTAATATTAGTTTTAAATTAAATGGAAAAGTGTTTTAATTAGAAGTAAAATTTAGAAAAAATGGGTAATTGAGTTGTTGGAGCAGAAAAAAATTCCAAGTAGAAGCTCAATGTGGATGAAAAAATTTTAATCGGAATATAATTACGTTGACATTAATAATTAGCTTTTTAGTTGTTTTTGTAATTTAATTATTTATTTTAATAATTAGGATAACCAAACCGAAAATCAAAACTTTCAAAACATTCAATGTTTCGGCTTTAATATAATAGTATAAATATTGTTATATACCCTTTACGCTTATTATAGTATAGTATATAAATATGTTATCAAATTCATTGTCGAAAAGATTAATTGGTTTATTAACTATTTAAAAATATAATTGAGTAGCTATAGCTTTTGTTGTTTTCTTGATATATTTAAGTTATTTGACTTACTAATTATGATTGATCGTTCAGAAACTAAATTAATTAACTCGTAGTTCAATGAAGGATATGCCCATGAAAATATTGCAAGATTGTCGGAAGTTTGGGAGTGATGATGACTCAGAGTTATTAAAGTTGTATAGAAAACCATTAACAGTTCCGTATGTATTGTTTTTTAGAATTTTATATAATATTTCATTATTAAAATTTAAATTAGTAAATTTAAAAGGATAACAAAAAAAAAAGGATAACCAAAAAGAGGAGATAACCAACTACAAAATATATCCCCTTTTGCTTATAATATAGATTTAACTACCCCGTACCGTAAACAGCACCAAATGTATTACATCTTTTACCAATTTAAAGTATATTAATATATATTTAACAAAATATTTATCAAAAGCAACCGCAGTAGCACTGGCTAATATTCAAATACTTGAGCTTATATCCGGGTTCAATTCCCGGCTGCGGTATATTTTAATATTATTTTTTGAAAAAAGTTTTCAACTTGCTACATTATTTTGTTACTACTGTATAATTGTAGTACTAAAATAATGCAAAAACACACACTTTTTTCAAAATCTGTGCTATCTTTACTTCAACCAAAAATTTTAAACAGTCACAGAACAAAAAGAAGGCCTGTACGTTAAGCAGCCAAAGAAAATATACCATTATATCACTTCTCATTTCTTTTACAAATTTTAACTTAGAAAACTCGGAGTCTTTTTTTTTTCCCGCTCTTTCTTCTAGCATCATTTTACCACATTTTTTTTACTTGTTTAGCATCATTCTTGCATCATTCGGTTATAGCTTCTTGATTACTTGTATAGTTGTTTACTACTCCCTCTGTCCCATCCATTTCTTTACAATTTCCTTTTTTTGGACGTCCCACCAATTCTTTACATTACTAAAAATAGTAACTTTTAACAATAAAATATATTATTACATCCACTACTTCACTCCACTTTTTCAACACTTTACACTATTACACCCACTACTTCACTTATTTTAACAATAAAATCACTATTACACCCACTACTTCATTTATTTTAACAATATTATACCCACTATCCTTGGTCTTCGTGCCCAACCCCATGTAAAGAAACTGGCGGGACAGAGGGAGTATGATGTAATGGATAATCTCACATGTAGCAGAAACATCTTTGTTAAAGTATAAAGTAAAAGCTAAAGGAGAATCATCTGGCAAATTGTCCCAAATAATTTGATAAATTCAGAATAATTAATTATATTTTGATTCTTAAAGTATGAAATATTGCATACATGAACCCTTGAACAAATATTTTCGAATTTTCATAAATATTTTCAATTTTTTTCTAAATTTTTTCGAATTTTTCCGCGCATCGTTTGGAAAAATTCGAAAAAATCAGGGAAAAATTCAAAAAAAAAAAAGGAAAATTTCGTAAATATTTATAAAAATTCGATAATATTTGTTCCAGGGTTCATGTATGCAACATTTCATACTTTAGGGATCAAAATATAATTAATTATTCTGAATTTACCAAATTATCTTTGAGTTTTTGGTAAAAAAAATATACGAAATGAGTGCAATCTGCAGCACCCAAACAGGATGCAAACTGCAATTATGCAAATTAATGGCACCAAACTAATTTTGATCTGAATCAAAGAATTGCAAATTACAATTTAGTTTAAATTTTAACACATCAATAGTACTTCCTCCATTCCTATGTATGAGACATGTACAGTAAATGTTAAGTTTTCCATCAAATATTCCTATTTAATTTATACTTTATTTCTAACAATTTAAGTTTTAAGGAAATATAAGTAAAAAGAAAATTATGTTTAATGCTTTGTAGAATATTAAAAATATATTTTTAATCTCTATAAAATAATTTAAAATGATTAATTAAATGTTAAGTTTTCCATCAAATATTCCTTATTTAATTTACACTTTATTTCTAACAATTTGAGTTTTAAGGATATATAAGTAAAAAGAAAATTATGTTTAATGCTTTGTAGAATATTAAAAATATCTTTTTAATCTCTGTGAAATAATTTAAATTGATTAACAATTAGGAACGGAGTATTATGATCAGTGTTGTAAAAAGCGGAAAGGGGTTCTAAGCGGTGGGAGGACCTTCTAGCGTCTAGGCGGGCGCCTAGGCGGATTTCTAAGCGGGACGTTAAGCGGATTGTGAATATATAGATATATATTTTTTTTAATTATTTAATTATATATTTAGAGGTTATGAATTATACAAGTTTAAATTTTAATACATATATTCATTTATAATATGAAATTTGAAAAATAATTAAAGAAAAAATAAAAATATTTAAAAAATATATATTTTTAAGGTTCAAAATTTGGTCAACCCGCCTAATTCCGGTCAAACCCGCTTAATTCCGCTTAATCCCCGCTTAATTACAAAAAACGCTTAAAAATCCGATTAGTAGAAAATCGAGTCGGTTAACCAGCTTTTTCCGCCTAAACGGCCGCTTAACCCGCTTTTTAGAACAGAGATTATGATACGACCAAGGTCAAGACCAAAACCAAACAACGGCTAATGAAAAGGATGACAAATATTAAAAATACTAGCTTATAATCCGTGCGAAGCACGGTTTTCTTTTGATAGATTATAAAATTTATTTAATATTATAATTATTTTACATAATCCTTATTTTCAATAATTTTTTAATTTTAATTTAATATAAATTTATATAATGATATGAATGGTTTAAAATTTATTATATCTTATTATTAGATCTAACGATTCTTATTTATTACTAAAAATAATGATTGAATATATGGTGAGATATTTTTAGGTGCATATTAGTGATGGCAAGATTAATTTTAAATTAGAAAGTAACGTGTTTTAATTACAAAAATTACTACTAAAAATAATTACGGAAAGATATGGTGTGATATTTTGGATATATATTGATTATTGTAATATTAGTTTTAAATTAAATGGAAAAGTGTTTTAATTAGAAGTAAAATTTAGAAAAAATGGGTAATTGAGTTGTTGGAGCAGAAAAAGATTCCAAGTAGAAGCTCAATGTGGATGAAAGAATTTTAATCGGAATATAATTACGTTGACATTAATAATTAGCTTTTTAGTTGTTTTTGTAATTTAATTATTTATTTTAATAATTAGGATAACCAAACCGAAAATCAAAACTTTCAAAACATTCAATGTTTCGGCTTTAATATAATAGTATAGATATTGTTATATACCCCTTTACGCTTATTATAGTATAGTATATAAATATGTTATCAAATTCATTGTCGAAAAGATTAATTGGTTTATTAACTATTTAAAAATATAATTGAGTAGCTATAGCTTGTGTTGTTTTCTTGATATATTTAAGTTATTTGACTTACTAATTATGATTGATCGTTCAGAAACTAAATTAATTAACTCGTAGTTCAATGAAGGATATGCCGATGAAAATATTGCAAGATTGTCGGAAGTTTGGGAGTGATGATGACTCAGAGTTATTAAAGTTGTATAGAAAACCATTAACAGTTCCGTATGTATTGTTTTTTAGAATTTTATATAATATTTCATTTTTAAAATTTAAATTAGTAAATTTAAAAGGATAACCAAAAAAAGGGGATAACCAAAAAATGGGGGTAACCAACTACAAAATATACCCCTTTTGCTTATAATATAGATTTAACTACCCCGTACCGTAAACAGCACCAAATGTATTACATCTTTTACCAATTTAAAGTATATTAATATATATTTAACAAAATATTTATCAAAAGCAACCGCAGTAGCACTGGCTAATATTCAAATACTTGAGCTTATATCCGGGTTCAATTCCCGGCTGCGGTATATTTTAATATTATTTTTTGAAAAAAGTTTTCAACTTGCTACATTATTTTGTTACTACTGTATAATTGTAGTACTAAAATAATGCAAAAACACACACTTTTTTCAAAATCTGTGCTATCTTTACTTCAACCAAAAATTTTAAACAGTCACAGAACAAAAAGAAGGCCTGTACGTTAAGCAGCCAAAGAAAATATACCATTATATCACTTCTCATTTCTTTTACAAATTTTAACTTAGAAAACTCGGAGTCTTTTTTTTTTCCCGCTCTTTCTTCTAGCATCATTTTACCACATTTTTTTTACTTGTTTAGCATCATTCTTGCATCATTCGGTTATAGCTTCTTGATTACTTGTATAGTTGTTTACTACTCCCTCTGTCCCATCCATTTCTTTACAATTTCCTTTTTTTGGACGTCCCACCAATTCTTTACATTACTAAAAATAGTAACTTTTAACAATAAAATATATTATTACATCCACTACTTCACTCCACTTTTTCAACACTTTACACTATTACACCCACTACTTCACTTATTTTAACAATAAAATCACTATTACACCCACTACTTCATTTATTTTAACAATATTATACCCACTATCCTTGGTCTTCGTGCCCAACCCCATGTAAAGAAACTGGCGGGACAGAGGGAGTATGATGTAATGGATAATCTCACATGTAGCAGAAACATCTTTGTTAAAGTATAAAGTAAAAGCTAAAGGAGAATCATCTGGCAAATTGTCCCAAATAATTTGATAAATTCAGAATAATTAATTATATTTTGATTCTTAAAGTATGAAATATTGCATACATGAACCCTTGAACAAATATTTTCGAATTTTCATAAATATTTTCAATTTTTTTCTAAATTTTTTCGAATTTTTCCGCGCATCGTTTGGAAAAATTCGAAAAAATCAGGGAAAAATTCAAAAAAAAAAAAGGAAAATTTCGTAAATATTTATAAAAATTCGATAATATTTGTTCCAGGGTTCATGTATGCAACATTTCATACTTTAGGGATCAAAATATAATTAATTATTCTGAATTTACCAAATTATCTTTGAGTTTTTGGTAAAAAAAATATACGAAATGAGTGCAATCTGCAGCACCCAAACAGGATGCAAACTGCAATTATGCAAATTAATGGCACCAAACTAATTTTGATCTGAATCAAAGAATTGCAAATTACAATTTAGTTTAAATTTTAACACATCAATAGTACTTCCTCCATTCCTATGTATGAGACATGTACAGTAAATGTTAAGTTTTCCATCAAATATTCCTATTTAATTTATACTTTATTTCTAACAATTTAAGTTTTAAGGAAATATAAGTAAAAAGAAAATTATGTTTAATGCTTTGTAGAATATTAAAAATATATTTTTAATCTCTATAAAATAATTTAAAATGATTAATTAAATGTTAAGTTTTCCATCAAATATTCCTTATTTAATTTACACTTTATTTCTAACAATTTGAGTTTTAAGGATATATAAGTAAAAAGAAAATTATGTTTAATGCTTTGTAGAATATTAAAAATATCTTTTTAATCTCTGTGAAATAATTTAAATTGATTAACAATTAGGAACGGAGTATTATGATCAGTGTTGTAAAAAGCGGAAAGGGGTTCTAAGCGGTGGGAGGACCTTCTAGCGTCTAGGCGGGCGCCTAGGCGGATTTCTAAGCGGGACGTTAAGCGGATTGTGAATATATAGATATATATTTTTTTTAATTATTTAATTATATATTTAGAGGTTATGAATTATACAAGTTTAAATTTTAATACATATATTCATTTATAATATGAAATTTGAAAAATAATTAAAGAAAAAATAAAAATATTTAAAAAATATATATTTTTAAGGTTCAAAATTTGGTCAACCCGCCTAATTCCGGTCAAACCCGCTTAATTCCGCTTAATCCCCGCTTAATTACAAAAAACGCTTAAAAATCCGATTAGTAGAAAATCGAGTCGGTTAACCAGCTTTTTCCGCCTAAACGGCCGCTTAACCCGCTTTTTAGAACAGAGATTATGATACGACCAAGGTCAAGACCAAAACCAAACAACGGCTAATGAAAAGGATGACAAATATTAAAAATACTAGCTTATAATCCGTGCGAAGCACGGTTTTCTTTTGATAGATTATAAAATTTATTTAATATTATAATTATTTTACATAATCCTTATTTTCAATAATTTTTTAATTTTAATTTAATATAAATTTATATAATGATATGAATGGTTTAAAATTTATTATATCTTATTATTAGATCTAACGATTCTTATTTATTACTAAAAATAATGATTGAATATATGGTGAGATATTTTTAGGTGCATATTAGTGATGGCAAGATTAATTTTAAATTAGAAAGTAACGTGTTTTAATTACAAAAATTACTACTAAAAATAATTACGGAAAGATATGGTGTGATATTTTGGATATATATTGATTATTGTAATATTAGTTTTAAATTAAATGGAAAAGTGTTTTAATTAGAAGTAAAATTTAGAAAAAATGGGTAATTGAGTTGTTGGAGCAGAAAAAGATTCCAAGTAGAAGCTCAATGTGGATGAAAGAATTTTAATCGGAATATAATTACGTTGACATTAATAATTAGCTTTTTAGTTGTTTTTGTAATTTAATTATTTATTTTAATAATTAGGATAACCAAACCGAAAATCAAAACTTTCAAAACATTCAATGTTTCGGCTTTAATATAATAGTATAGATATTGTTATATACCCCTTTACGCTTATTATAGTATAGTATATAAATATGTTATCAAATTCATTGTCGAAAAGATTAATTGGTTTATTAACTATTTAAAAATATAATTGAGTAGCTATAGCTTGTGTTGTTTTCTTGATATATTTAAGTTATTTGACTTACTAATTATGATTGATCGTTCAGAAACTAAATTAATTAACTCGTAGTTCAATGAAGGATATGCCGATGAAAATATTGCAAGATTGTCGGAAGTTTGGGAGTGATGATGACTCAGAGTTATTAAAGTTGTATAGAAAACCATTAACAGTTCCGTATGTATTGTTTTTTAGAATTTTATATAATATTTCATTTTTAAAATTTAAATTAGTAAATTTAAAAGGATAACCAAAAAAAGGGGATAACCAAAAAATGGGGGTAACCAACTACAAAATATACCCCTTTTGCTTATAGTATAGATAGTATAGATTTAACTACCCCGTACCGTAAACAGCACCAAATGTATTACATCTTTTACCAATTTAAAGTATATTAATATATAAGGTTGGACTCCATAGCAAACATCTTATATAACAAATAACAAAGAACACCACATATCTAATAGATCCATTGTCCCTGGCGGGGCCACCCAATACAAAAAGTTCTTATTTTTTTAGGCGCTATCCATCCAGCAAAAAAAAAATTGAAAATTTTACTGTTCATCGATGACGTCATCAGTGACGTCATCATGAACATGAACAGTAAAATTTTCAATTTTTTTTTTTGCTGGATGGATAGAGCCTAAAAAAATAAGAACTTTTTTTATTGGGTGCCCCTGGCGGGGCCAATGGATCTATTGGAATAAATGATTTTATAGTGTTCTTTATTGTTTGTTATATAAGAGTGTTATTTATGGAGCAAAGGCCTTAATATATATTTAACAAAATATTTATCAAAAGCAACCGCAGTAGCACTGGCTAATATTCAAATACTTGAGCATATATCCGGGTTCAATTCCCGGCTGCGGTATATTTTAATATTATTTTTTGAAAAAAGTTTTCAACTTGCTACAATATTTTGTTACTATTGTATAATTTTAGTACTAAAATAATGCAAAAACACACACTTTTTTCAAAATCTGTGCTTATCTTTATTTCAACCAAAATTTTTAAACAATCACAGAACAAAAATAAAAGGCCTGTACGTTAAGCAGCCAAAGAAAATATACCAATATATCACTTCTCATTTCTTTTACAAATTTGAACTTAGAAAACTGGTAGTTTTTTTTTCCCCCACTCTTTCTTCTAGCATCATTTTACCACAATTTTTTTACTTCCATTCTTGCATCATTCGGTTATAGCTTCTTGATTACTTGTTTACTATGATGTAATGGATAATCTCACATGTAGCAGAATCATCTTTGTTAAAGTATAAAGTAAAAGCCAAAGGAGAAGAAGATAAACAACCTGATGAGGATGATCTCAAAAGAGAGCAAGTGGTTCCAACTTCATATTGACAACTTCAACTAATGCAAATCTTGTTTTGGTTGTTAAGCAATCAGTTTCAGTTCTTTGTCAAACAGATAAAATTTTCTATTCAATATGCCTCTTTCTCTAAACTTTAAGCATCATCTATAGTTTCATTCCCTAAAATATGTACTAAAACAAACCAAAAAAGCAAACCAATAGAAACTCAATCTTAAAGAACAAGAACACTAGAATTTGGATCATACAATAGGTGGTGGTGGAGCTTCCCATATATCGAACACATTTTCTTCACTGTGAAGAGCAAAAAGGCGATCACCTCCGATTGAAAAATCACAGATTGAGCCTCCATAACTTCTTCTAAGCCTTGATGTTAATACCCAATCAGCACCACAAAACACTGATATGCTATCATTCATAGAAGAAAACAATTGACCCTCGTGCAATGCTAGCTTCGGATAACATGGCTCTTCAGGCATTTTCCCTTTCATCAGTCGACTTCTTGAGCTCCATCTCACACTTCCAGCTCTACTTCTTAAATCCATAAATCCTAGGTCCTCGAACTCATTGACTACACAAATTGAACTAGTGTCTTCCATGGCAATGGCATCTCGAACTCGTCTCTCATCTGATAAACGTTCATCGATTATAGGAGTTCCAATATCAGACCAAGACCAGACCATCCTTTTGTCTCTAAAATCTATTAAACTAATGTAACAGTTGTCTTTTCTTGGAAACAAAGTTGACACTAACAAGCAATTAGTACCATTTAACCACTGAAGCTTGTCAGCATCTCCAAGTGACCAACCAGGTGGTTCATAAAAAAAATCAACTTGTTGTCCAGTGTTTTGATCCCAAACACCAATCCCATACTCATTACTCCTCCCTTTACAACTCGAATAAATCTTGTAATCCGAACTAAAACTTAAAGCACCAGCAGTATAACTCTTGACCTGATTTTCATGTGTGACATGAAATTTATACCTTAGCTCCCCTGCTGATGTACAAAACAATCCCATTCCACCATCTCCACGGCCAAGCCTCTCGCACGCACTAACCACAAGGCTATCCGAATTAATCCAACCTGCATCATTAACTCTTTGGTAATCAAGATTAATAGCAGGATGTTCTTCCAACATCCAATCATACACATGAACCATACTACCATGAGCCACACAACATCCACCATCCGGACCAGCACGAATCGCAGTCCCATCACCCGGAGCACGTCCATTAACAGACCGCGATAAACGAAGCCTATTACCATCAAATTGCCCCCACTTAGCGGTCCTAACATGATCAAGAAGTCCATAAAACAGGGCTTCTCTGTACAACAATTTTTCGGGCACATTCGAGGTCAAATAAAGCTCCCCTGTCCTTAAAAGATCAAGAAGTATCGAAAAACAATCCGGGTTTCGATCAATAAAATGTTCCTCACTGTGATCCTCAATTATAAGGTCCCAATTCTCATCAAACATAGCTCCAAAATATGAATTCCTCCCAGCATTAGCTAATGTTGTAGCTGTTGTCTCAAAGATTCTACCTCCAACATTGAATCTCACTCTATCTCTCTGAACACCCATGTTTCAATTTCCAAGAAAATCTCAACAGAACCTTCCAATACAAAACACCAGCTTTAAAGTTTAAACAATAAAGACAAGATTTTTCTAGTCAGAAACCACTAAAAAATGATTCTTGCACATGTATAACAACAAAAACTATGCAAATACACGCTCTTTATATTCAAACAACATTAAAGTGCTAGAATTGAAACTGAAACTCAATTGGGAAATTTCATTCACTACAGCTATGACATATATAGAAACAGAGGAAAGAATATAGACACACAGATAGATACAAAAAGGTGAGAAAAACTAAGATCTGGGTATTGAGGAGGGAAGAATTTGAGAGGTGGGTTTGTGATTTGGTAAGATTTGGTGAAGAGGATTGGGAGAAATGGAGGGGTTGGTTTTTAAAAATAAGTAAAGGAAACAAAGAAGACTTGGCAATATGATCTTGTAATAATCTTTCTTATTTTCTTGTTCTGTCCCCTTACACGTTTGTCTTTTGCCTTTTTGGTCTATGTTTTTGAACAATTTGCCAAGGTCGCTTTGATGAAATATAAGATTTTTTTGGTGGGGTCCGATTCTTTCTAGTGGAGACTTGACGAAATTATAGGTAGTTTTGATGGATGGATAAAATAAATTATTTAATCAAACGGATGAGGATGATATATCATTTTCACCTTATATAAATTTTAATATTTTCATTCAATAATTTTTTTAATTATTAAATTAAATAAATTTTGTAAGATGAACGAGAATCGAACCTAAGCTAAATTAGTCGTCTTAATTCCGTCTGACTGCATGTGTGAAGTCTGAACACGATTGCATGTATATGTTGGGGTAGTTATGAAGGAAGTCAGCTCCGTGATTGTTTTAATGAAGGAGCGTCTCTTGTGCGGCGTTGTCTTGCGCTTCCTTCTATGTATTGAATTTTGAAATCAACTCTATTCGGAAGGTGAGCATTCCACGGAATTTTAAATCTATTTTGTGTTCTTCAGTGAATGCGTATTAGACTATGAGTAATGCTAGAGTCCCCAAAACTGTTCCCAAAAAAATTCCTAAATCATGAGGTGTTACAATATTATTGGCTATTTACTCATAAATGAGGTGGACCCCTCGTGCATTGAATCCCACAAATAACATCACACCATGTGTCATTTGGGAATACTTTTGGGAACCAATTTGGGATATGTAGCACTAGTCTTAGACTATTAACCATTAGGTATCCCCCATTCATTACTCACTAAAGTATATCCAAATTATTTAAAATCGTAATGTCCATTGATCATGCAGTCACATAATAATTTACAGTTACTCGTGACCAGCTGTGTGGATTTCGTTGGTGAAATTTAATACAGTAATTTACATTATGCTAACACCACACATTCGATTGTGGTGATGTTCGATTAACTTTTTTGAATAATATTACATATCTCTAAATTGACTTGTCTTGATCAAAAAACATAGATCCAAGTGTACTAGTGTGTGTATGTATTTTTTTTTAAATGTGTATTTCCTCCGTTCCTAAAAACGTTTTCTGTTTACTTTGGACATGTTTGTCAACGCACATTTTTAATCGTTAATATCTTTAATTTCGTATTAGTATTAAATATAAAAACTTTACTGTATTAAAGTACTAATAAATACGAATCCAAAAAAATCACTCATGATTATATTTTATCTTATAAATTATGCGAAAATTAGTAATCAATCGCTTATAATGAACAGTGTCCAAAGTCAAAACCGAAATGGTTGTTAGGAACAGAGGGAGTATCATATATGGTGAGGTATAGGTTGTGTGTGGAGTGCAAATCAAGGAAAACAACATTCATGTTTAACTGACAAGATTAACAGAGTACACCATTTGCAAGTGTTATCAAGAACATAGCAAATCCCAATCATACCGAATATATAGTCCCATATACAATAATTTCAGTGGAGCCATTAGGTACAATTTGCTTGTACACTGTAATCATGTCATTACATCTTGTTAAGTTTCCATTTTGCAAAGATCTTCTCTTATAATTATTTCATTTGTGCTAACCGTCAGTTGTAAATGTAAGAAATAGGGACACTTGGATCACCTACCAAATTACCATATCAAATATTAATACACATGTATTTCTGTATTGGATATACGGATTATTTCACACTACTTATTTTTAATTTTATTTTCAAAAATTGTGAACACAATTTATGTCTACAAATGCTCATACTCATTTTTTGCAAATATTAATAAATTTTACTTGTATTCTAGTGTTTTAGATTAATAAATTAGGCATGTGATTCAATTTCATGCAATTTTTGGTTTTGTTAATATATTTTAATCATGTTCAATATGAAAAATATATGATATTTTGTATTTACACAAGTTATGTTCCCCGCATCCGAATTTCTATTTTATATTTATCGAATTCTCATATCCTTGTTTCTTAGGTCGTAAGAGCAAGTTCAATGGTTGTGCTAAAATAGATGGAGCTATTGCTATAATTTAGCACCAAAAAGTAGTTTTTGGTGCTAAAATAACACCATGGCTCCAATGATTTGTTCTATATCTTGTTTCAAATTTCATTAACTTCCAAAATACATCACAATTTTGAATACAAATTTAATTAACTTCCAAGGACCCCACACTTTCAAGTACCATTTTTATCTATTTCCATACCTTTTTCACTTTTTGAGGTGTGCTAAAATATAGCACAATGCTATAGTTTGTGCTATATATAGCACAAATTATAGCATTGTGCTATTTTAGCACAAAGTTTAGCACATCATTGGATTTAAATATTTTATGTTTTGTGCTATAATATAGCTATAGCACAAGGTTTAGCACACCATTGGAATATATTGGATTCTAATCTATACGGAGTATAAAATAAGTTTAAATAAAAGGCGGGCAAGAAACGCTCAGCCAAGACAGAGGAAATGCCGTAGGTGATGAGAATGAACATGATTAAAGTGAAAAGGAGATAATTCAGCTAACAGCTAACTTGATAGAACTATTATCATCCAAAATATTCCTTCCACTCAAAGTAAAGCAACGGATAATGTGGACAAAGATAGTTTATTCGCTCTAGTTTCCTGCTTTTCAATTTACAATATTCAAGTGATTTTACAAAATATAAACTCTGCCAAGCCTTTTTCAAACAATAAACCATCGAACTCTTTGTTCTAAAAATTAGTGCTTAATCACGATTAATTACCGATTAATTTCTGTTTTATGAGTTATTGCACTGATTAATAACTCAAATATTCGATTAATCATTTCGATTAATCCATGGACAGTACCTCTACCGATTAAGTCCGATTCCCATTTTTTACAACACCGTTCAAACTTCTTAATTGATTTTTTTGGTTTTCTTTCTTTTAAGAAACTTCTTTTTCGATCTTATATAAAGCCACAGTCTTTCTTCCTAAGAGTGATTTCTAAGTTGAAAATTGGTAAGTCGAGTGTAAGATAATTTAGAGCCAGTTTGACAATCACTTTTAAGTTGGAGGCATTTTTGGTTTTAAATTGAATACTGTCTATTTATGTTATAAGTCAAAAATTGATTTAAACTCAAAAAAATAGTTAAAAGTTGAACAATTTATCTTATATTTTAATGTTTTATTTAATAAAAGTTAATATTGTCATCCGAATGTACTATTAATCAAATTTATTTTAATTTTTACATTTATAATAACTCATGAATTATCTTTAAAATAACATTACTCTCAACATGCATCTTCATTTTTTCCTTATCATTTTAGATAACTTTAAATCATAAATAATAATTTTAAACTTACTCAAACCATATGTTAAACAGGCCACGAAACCCCAAAATGTATGATTTTTGTTTTTTGAAACCAACCTGAAAATGTAAGATAGTTTTCTAAAGACCCATGTCTTTAAATCTCTGGTATTAGTCCATGGTCAGTTTTAGGCCCGCCCAGATTGGGTTCATGCATGAAGGCCCATATATCTTTTCAGGTTTAAATGATATCAGTGCAAGTGTAAAGGGCCCAAATCTATTATCTATTATCTATTATGTATTATCTATCTATTATATATCTAATACACCAACAGGGGTTTTCCTGAGCAAATTTATTCATAGGCTCGGACCCTCCGAACCTCACTCCAAACCTAAATCTAAATATTTGTAAAAATAATGTTATTCAAAGGATTCGTACCCATGACCTTGCATAACTAATGCAACACCATAACCAGTTGAGCTATGTGAACATTTGAGCTTATATTAAAAATCATTATCTACATACATAAACACATATATACATACATAATAAATATACACGTATACGTACATACACACATACATACATACATACATATATACATACACTACATACATAATTATTAATTATACATACATAAACATAAATAATTATACATGCATATGTACATACACACATACATACATACATAATTATTAATTATACATGCATAAGTACTATATACATACATACATACATACATTTATGTTGCATAATCTATTAATATTTCATTATTTGTAATATATTAATTGTTGTATAATTAATATGCATATTTATATATACAAACACATGTACAAACATAAATATATACATACATATATAATTAATTTATGTGGATATATCCATATATAATAATATACTATAATATTATATGCATACATACATGCATACATACTATATAACATACATACATACATTTATATTGTATAATCTATTAATATTTCATTATTTGTAATCTATTAATTGTTGTATAATTAATATGCATATTTATACATACATACACATGTACAAACATAAATACATACATAAATTTTTGTGGATATATAACAATGTACTATAATATTATATACATACACATACTACATATTTTTGTTTATATGTATTAAGTTGTAGATAAATCTCAGTTGGCTTAACTCAGATAATGTATAATTATTAATTAGAATGTATAATTGTAGATAATTATTAATTATACATGCATACGTACGTACATACATACATAGATAACTATTAATTATACATGCATACGTACATGCATACATACATATATACATATATACATACATACATTCATACATACATAGTTACATACATACATGCATACATACATATATACATATATACATATATACATATATACATACATACATACATACATATATGCATGCATAGTTATGTTGTATGTATATATGTATGTATGCATACATGCATATATACATACAACATAACTATTAATTATACATGCATATGTACATGCATACTTACATACATACATACATATAATATATACATACATTTATGTTGTATAATCTATTAATATTTCATTATTTGTAATCTATTAATTGTTGTATAATTAATATGCATATTTATACATACATACACATGTACAAACATAAATACATACATATATAAATTTATATGCATATATAATAATCTATTATAATATTATATACATATATACATACATACAATATAGCATACATACATACATACATATATACATTTATGTTGTATAATCTATTAATATTTCATTATTTATAATATATTAATTACTGCATAATTATACCTACATAAACTTGTACAAACATAAATACATATATAAATTTATGTGGATATGTTATAATGCACTATAATATTCACTAACATATACCATATCTTATTAATCATTTTAGATATATTTTAATTATTTACGAATTAAATATTACAAAAAATATCCCAATACAAAAAAAACCTTCATGCCTATGTAAGTATAATACAAACTTGTATTAACATTAACTATCGTAAAACTCATCAATCACATCTTTAATACGTAAACGCATAAAACAATATAACAAATATATATATATATATATATATATATATATATATATATATATATATATATATATATATGGTTGCACTCCATAGCAAACACCTTATATAACAAACAACAAAGAACACCTCATATCTAATAGATCCATTGCCCCTGGCGGGGCCACCCAATACAAAAAGTTCTTATTTTTTTAGGCTCTATCCATCCAGCAAAAAAAATTGAAAATTTACTGTTCATCGATGACGTCATGATGACGTCATCAGTGACGTCATCGATGAATAGTAAATTTTCAAATTTTTTTTTGCTTGATGGATAGAGCCTAAAAAAAATAAGAACTTTTTGTATTGGGTGCCCCTGGCGGGGCCAATGGATCTATTGGAATAAATGATTTTATAGTGTTCTTTATTGTTTGTTATATAAGAGTGTTCTGTATGGAGCAAAGGCCTATATATATATATATATAGGCCTTTGCTCCATAAAGAACACTTTTAAATAAAGAACAATAAAGAACACTTACAAACGATCTGGTCCATTCATTTTTTATCTAATCTAACGGCTCAGATTAAAACATAATTATACCTACATTCTAACTGCATTCTTCCTCTATCTCTCTTTATTTCGCGCGAATCTCTCTCTCTCTCTCGTTCGCGCGAATCTCTCTTTCTCTGTATCTCTTTCATACTAGTGATCTCTCAAATTATGTTGATGGATTCTACTTGTGGATTGAATGCTCTTGATTCCGTTGAATTACTATCAGGTTCGTACTTTTTTTGTTCGTACTGTAAAGTTTAGCTTCAATATGTCATATTTTTAGCTTGTTTATTTGTTAATTTTTGTGTTCTTGAACATACATGTTTCATGTTTCTTTGTTACTGTGAAGATTTCTTAATTGTGCATACGTTGATTCTACTTTAGATGCTATAATATCTACAGTTGCATTTGTGTTCCCTACGGTTTAGTTTTTATACGGATTAAGTAAATATTTTACTATGATTCTACATTGGATTCTGTATTATCTGTACTATCACCATCTGTGTTCATGTGGATTGTTATTTGTACTAAGATTCTACATTAGATTCTGTATTCTGTGTAATAGCATCTCTGTTTATTCACTCCTTGCTTTTTAATCACTTATTAAATGCTTTTGTCCTTTTGATTCTGTGTTATATTCTATACTCTCTTTACTAGCAGATGATTTTTTTTTTGATTTTGTGTTCTTTTTTAATTTCTGCGTTTTACAAAGTTTGATTCTACAGTTGATTCCATTTCTCTGTTTGAACAATTTTGTTTTTTTATCATTTATTAAAGTTTTAACATTTTAATTCTATGTTTGATTCGATTTTTATGATTCTAATTTGCATAAATTCTGCCTTGTCCAGGTGCCGGAAATAATGTCATTGTTGACTCTGGTTGCGATTCTACTGCAAATAATGAAGTTGAGGAATTTATAGAGGGCTTTGACGATTCGTTCAGTAGCAGTGCTCAGTTATGGATACCAAAAGTTGCTGATCACAAATTAAAACCATATGCTGGACAACGTTTTTCAGATCTTGAATCTGCTTGCCAATTTTACACTGAGTATGCAGGAATGGTTGGTTTTGATGTTCGTCGAGAGACACAACGTGTTCGGAATAGCGTTCTTGTACACAAGTACTTAGTTTGTTCGAAATCAGGAACTCATGATACTTCTATGTCCGTTAGTTCAAGTAATAGCACTGCATCGTCTCATCTGTGTAGTAGTGTCTCTAGTACGTCTATTAGAAGGAGGAATACAGTAACAAAAAAGTGTGATTGTAGTGCTAAAATAGTTATAAAGTTTGATGGGAAGGAACATTATGTGATTGATCGTTTCATTGAAGCCCATAATCATCCCATGGCTTCTGATTTTGGAAAACAATTTCTAAGGGCTAATCGCTGTATGACTGCTATTCATCGTACATTTGTGGTTGATGCTGCAAAATCGAATATCGGTTCATATAGGGCCCACGCTTTTTACAAATCTTTAAGTGGCTCTGATAAGTGGATTTTATATCCATTTGGATCGCTTCAATTCGGCTTAAATTCATTGTCTTGGACTCAAGTTTATGGTAGTTTTGATGTGTTTTGCTTAGTTGTGCAGATTTACAAGAATGTTAATTATGGTTGATGCTTCTATCGTTTTTGGAGAATAAATTAATTAAAATTCGGATTTCTGAGACGGTTGCGCAGTTTACACTGTTTTGGACATATCTGGAGTTCTAGAAGTCCGTTTTCAGCGATCTTACTGCCCACGCGAAGCCTGGGAGATTTTCTACAACTTGGGATAGGATTCCTAGGAGCAAATTGCGCCGGGTAGGAGCAATTTGCGCGAAGAACAGACTGCTGAGCGCAAGTTGCCCCTGAAAAATTACAGTTTTTACTATTTTGGCCATATCTTGAGTTCTACAACTCCGTTTGGGGCCCGTAAGCAGTCCATGCGAAGATAACGGAATTCTCTATCATTCTAAAGTGGTCCAGATGTCCAATTACTACTGGAACGGTCCTGAAAAACTGAAGAAAAGTCAACTACGAATTTCCCTTTAAATCAGAATCAGTTTAGGAAACGTACTTCTATTATAATTCTGATTTGGTATTTTCTTGTTGGGCAAGATGTCTAGAGCCTATATAAACACATCCAACCCTTATAAAATTAGATGATTATTATCATCATCATTAGGAGTAGAACCATTACATATCAATTACTTTAGTTTATTTGTATTTTTTCATACTTTGTTTTTATCATGGTTTCATCAGATCCCATGATGACGAGAGGTTCGATTATGAACTAATCGTTGTCATGGGATTCTAACGGATTTATTTATGGAGCTTTAGTATCTTGATGCTTTACAGATCTGTGTGTGATGTATATCTGATATCCTCGTATGGTTGTGTTTCATGTATTTAGATGCGTAGCTAACATCTAATTTGTTAATCTCTTGTGAAACGAGAGTGGATCTTGAGATTTAGAACTTGCCATGCTAGCATAGGATAGGTTGATGTTTTAACATCATGATTTGTAGTGTAAATAGAGATATTACGTTGCCCTATGTGATCAATGTGGATAACTTGTTCTTCAACCGTTATGTTTTCAAATTCTATAGAGATATAGGGTCTAAGCATAATTGGTGTCTATTCATCTTCTATCTCTTTTGTGGATGTATGTTTAGTTTGGTATTCGTATACTGAGAAGTAGCGTGTACTTGTTTCGTGTTGTCTGATCAGATATCATAACCATTGCATATAGTGATTAAAGGCGTCAGATCTAAGCAAAGTATTTAATGAAGTTAGGATTCCATGGTTTATCTTGCAGAAGTAATTTGATTCCAATTCTCGTTAGTTAGTTAATTCTTAGTTTGTTAATTTACTTTTTAGTTAGATTTAGTTAATTAAAACCCAATTTGTTATTGTCTTAACAGTGCATAATAACCATACATTGTTGCATAGGTACAAAACTGAATTAAAACCATAACCAGATCTCTGTGGGAACGAACTTGACTTATTCATATATTACTTGTGACCACGTACGCTTGCGTGATTTAGTGCAAACAGGCTCGTATTCTGATGTCGGTGCAACTGCAAAGGATTTTCAAAACTGGATGAGGGATGTCAAGTTGTTTATTGGGAAGAGAGATGCTGATCTCTTAATTGAAAATTTTAAAACGAAAAAGGAGACATCTGATGGGGTTTTTTTTATGAATATGAGACCGACTCAAACGGGCATTTGACTAGAATTTTTTGGGCAGATGTGCAAGGACGTCAAAGCTATGAAGTTTTTGGTGATGTTGTTTCTTTTGATGCAACGTATCGTACGAATAATAAGTGTTTTTAAAACTTTTATTGAATTATGATAAAGAATTAGCTCAATCAGAGATGCTGTTTATTATCTTGCTTGAAGCGTAGCTGTCTCATATTGCGTACTGACTTGTTTATCTGACTGTTGTTTCATTATTTGCCAAACTATCTTCATGAGAGATATAATTTCATTTAAATGTTTATTCTATGTTGTAGGTACAGTATGGTTTTCGTACCATTTATCGGAGTTGATAATCATTGGAAAAGCATCACTTTTGCTGCTTGTTTGCTTAATCATGAAGACATAACAAATTTCACTTGGGCATGTGAAATGTTTTTAAAAGTTTTTAAGCGCCCTCCAAAGTGCATAATTACAGATCAATGTGTTGCAATGAACGTTGCGATTTCTGTCACTTTTCCAGCTTATGTGATTCATCGTTATTGTATGTGGCACATAATGCAAAAGTTTCCTGCCAAGGTATTAATCATGTAATTTGATTGCTCTTATTTTTAGTCGGATTATTTTTTATATTTTTAGTTTTAGTCTACATTGATTCATTATGTGTTCAGTTGCAGTATATTTTCCTAATATATCAGTTTTTATTTTGTTTGTCCATGTAGATTGGTGCTGTTTTCTGTGCAGAATCTGAGTTCATGAAGAAGTTAAGTCGTTTTGTTTGGTCATGTCATTTGTCGGTTGCTGAATTTGAACAAGGATGGGCTAGTGTATTGGGGGAGTTTAAATTGACTGATCATGTTTGGCTGAATGAGCTTTATGAAATGAGGAATTCGTGGATACCTGCTTTTTTCAGGGACAAACCTATGGGAGGGTTATTGAGAACTACATCTAGGTCCGAAAGTTCTAACTTTTTCTTTAATCATTTTGTACAAAAAGGAGACACCCTTTCAGAATTTTACATGTGCTATGAAAGTGCAATCGATAAACAAGTTTATGAATGTAAAAGACTTGATGATGGAGATAGTTGTGTTCCACGGCCAGTAACAGAAAAGGAAATCGAGAAAGATGCAGCTCGGCTCTACACTAGATCCATATTTTACAAGGTTCAGAAAGAAATTAAAGCAAGCTGCTATCATATTAAGTTGGCTGGGCAACCAATCATAGTTGATGGGATTAATAAATTTGTTGTCATGGATAAGAGTTTGCACGATAGTTTGTTTGAGGTTTATTTGTCTTTTTCCTCAAATGATGTATCGTGCTCATGTCACCTTTTTACGAGAGTTGGATACTTATGTCGGCATTGTTTTTTCTGTCTTGGACTGTGGGGAATTGAAGAGATCCCACGGCAATTTTTGTGCAATCGATGGATGAAGAATGCAGTCAAAAGATTCTGCACTCTGAATTTGGGTAGTACATCTGAGGATAGCTAGGGGCATAAGACTAGAGATACTTCAAAAAAAGTTTGGAATGAGTTTCAAGGATGTTTGGGCGATGTTTCCAACAATAATGATGGTATGGAGTATCTTCTCGAAGAGATGAAGTCTTTGAGAATTAGAGTCAAGCAGAAGGTCAGGAATCCCCATGCAACAAAGGATGATATACTACAACAAATGTTTGGTGTCAGGCCTTCAACTTCAATTAATGTGCTTCCACCGTTGTAGAGTAATAATAAGGGCTGTCGCAAGAGAATAATAGGACCTGCTGAACGAAGTTGTGATGGCCAGGACAGGCCTAAGAGGGTTTGTAAAGCTTGTAATGAGAAAGGTTTTCATGATAAAAGAAACTGTCCGAAGAAGGCTCAACAGGTTACAGACAATTCATTAGCGAATGCTCAAAATGTTGATGTTCCGGAATCTGTACCTCCAAATTCAAATGTAGCTCAGCTTGTTGATGTCCTGGAATCTGTTCCTCCAAATTCAAATGTATAGAATGTAGTTTAATGCTTCCATTTCCAATTATATTATTCTAGCAGTATTTTTGTTGTTTAAAGAGTGTAGTTAGCTTTTTCCGGATTATTATGGATAAGACTTGTGTTTTTTGGTGGTTTCATAAATGAGCATTTTTATAATTTCAATTTGATTTATTAGGTAACAATTGCTATTTATATGAGATTCTGTATGTGATTTTGTTCTACCATATATGAATATTTTAATAGAAAAAATCATATAAACAATAGGAAGAAAACATTATAGAATCTTATATTTAATATAATTTGACGGCCCGCCAGGGCACCTACATACTATGATTTAATTACGAGTAAATTTATTAGGTAACAATTACTATTTATATGAGATTCTCTGTGTGATTCTGTTCTACCATCATTTTGTTGAGCACTTGTTTTTGCTATAGTAATACTATAGAATCTTATATTTAATCTAATCTAATGGCCCCGCTAGGGGCAACCATATATGAATATTTTAATAGAAAAAATCATATAAACAATAGGAAGAAAACATTATAGAATCTTATATTTAATATAATTTGATGGCCCGCCAGGGCACCTACATACTATGATTTAATTACGAGTAAATTTATTACGTAACAATTACTATTTATATGAGATTCTCTGTGTGATTCTGTTCTACCCTACATACTATGATTTAATTACGAGTTAATTTATTAGGTAACAATTACTATTTATATGAGATTCTCTGTGTGATTCTGTTCTACCGTAAAAATATTAGAATCATACTAGATTAAAAATATTTCAAACTATGATATTTTTTTTAGAACCTAACAGTCTTAGTGTAATTTTTTTGGCAAAATGTGGTTGTTTTTTTTTTTTTTGGATATTTAATTTGTCTTTAGATTTTTTTACCTTAATAACTAAAATAACATGGGCTTATGGATCATGAAATATTGGGCTGTATACTCAACTTAATAATTTTTTTATCTTATAAAATTTACGCGGGGGAATGTAAATGGTTTTTGCAGAGTGTAGTTGTGAGTTGTGACTATTCACATGTACACTGTTTTCCCTTTGGTCCAGCATGTGTTTTTTCAAATAGATTTTACCTTTGTTATAAAAGACCACCTCTGTTTATTTGTTTCTCATTCTTCTCAAACACAATATCCCCATATTTCAATGGCTCTCCTCCAAGATGAAGACTTTTTTTATGAAGATTACACTGTTCGTATCAACGGTGTTTTTTATCAAGTTGACAACATCCCGGCATCAATTCTTTCGCTCCTCAACTACAGAGATTATGATAATATAATTGGTTTCTAATGGATTTTAGGTTGGCTATAATGGACAAAGAAGACTGGGAAAGGAAGATGATGATTCGTAACAGTCGGATCATTACTTTTGCAACAACTATGTCTCGGATACTACATGCAAAAGAAAAGGCTACCAAGGAGAAAAAAGCCAAGAAGTAGAAGACTGAAGCCTCTACTTCTTAGTTTAATGTAATGAATTTCAATGTAAAATGTTTATGAATTTCAATGTAATGAATTATTATTATATGTAATGAAAAAACTATTATATGAATGAATGATTTAATATAATTAAGATTTGATTGTTTCAATATTTTTTTGTTTCTTTTCTGTTTATCAAATATTGTTAAGTACTAGATTCTATATTTTAATGTTTGTTTTTGTCTCAAAAATAAATTCAATTTGATAATGTTAACATATGAGAAATAATTTTTAAAAAATGTTATTTTAGTTTATAATTTGTCAAATGTTAGAAAAACCTAATTTAGAATCATATAATATAGAATCTAATATAGAATCATACTAATATAATTTTAAAATCATACTAATTGTTTGTAGAATCTAAGGTAGCATGTACAAAATTAATTTGAATCAAATATATTCTATATTAGTATTTAATCATACTAAAACCATACTAACTGTTAGTATAAACCTAAAATTAAAAACCTTACTAAGTGTTTTTACAATGGAAAAGGGAGTGAGTTCTTTGTTTTCTATGTCTATTTTTCTATCATGTAATATTTTGTTTTTTCATCTATTTTTTTCCTTATGCCTTTAATTTTTTTATGTGTTACAATCTTTTCAATCTAATATAAAGTTAGTTATTCAAGATAATGATCAAAATTAGCTTTTTGGACCTTAAGGTGTAATTTCTGAGTTTTACATAGTTTGGTTCAAGTGGTAAAATGAAATTAAGTTTATAGTTTGGTGCCTTATGATAATGTTTCTGTTTTATTCTCAATGAATTTATCCTTATTCAGTGTAACACATAAAATAAATTACTCATTAGGAAACATGGCAAGAAGCTGTTAATAAATCATTTCAAAAAAGGTTAAACATTATAGATTCTGTTTGCTCCATTTGCAAAATATGATTTGCATACCTATCATAAAAATACTGAACAGCCTTAACTACATTGTTAATTGAAATCATACCCAAATTATCAAGATAATTCATTACAATGTATTTAAATCTATCTAAAAAAGCCTCGGTTGATGCTGTCAAAGTCGTCCAGATTTTGTAGTTTATCCAACATTTATGTAGTGATAGTTGTCTTCTAAGGTTGCTGTTGAAACGTATCTGGACCTCGATAATATCAAAAGGCCTTAAAAAGGGGCATTCTTCATGTTTCAAAATGACAAAATACAAAGGGTTTGAAACCGTATCGAATAAAGTTGCAGTGATGCACTGCGTATAGCTCAATTCCTCCCTCGTTCTTTCATCCATGTTGAGCAACTGAAAACAAAAAAAACTATGTAAATAAAACTACCCTTTGTGAATAAACCATAAATATAAACCAAATCCCTGTTAGATTCTACATTAGATTCACTATGTAAATAAAACTACCCTTTGTGTAAACCATAAAGATAAACAGTAAAGAGACCTAAATGCATTAATCGATATACCTGTCTGATTAATTTCTTCTTGCATCTGAACTCGTAGGCTATCAAGTTGACAAGATATTATTTTGAACGCATAGAGTTGCCTCGCCTTCTTTAACTGTCTCTTTTGAGCTTACTGGACGAATGTCAAAAATAAACTCCATCAGTAATATATATCTTACATACCATAGAAACTCATAAAGCATCTAATACAACAATGAAATAAACATATAATCTACTCATAAGAAAACAAAAACAACTCATTGAGCCTTGACCTTTCATGAATATAAACTCATGGGAGGAGGACCTACTGAAGCATTGACAATATAATCTACTGTTTGGATCATTTGTGGCATATAGTTAAACAAGAAAGTAATATTGGAAGTTACAACAGGAAGTTCGAGGCAAATGGGATGGGTCAAGTGACTAGTTTCATGAACACGTATTTTGATATATACACACTATACTGATGTATGTTTATTTATTACTTTCGGCTTTTGTTAACTAGTAGAACAGAATTTTAACTGTATTTTGTATAAACCATGAAAGCATCATATTTGACAGAAGATAATGTAGATTATATTATTCTACCAAGGTCTTATCAGTGTCCATATATATTGAAAAAAATAAAATTGACTTTTCTTTCATTACCTTGTCATTTTCAGTTAGTAACTTCGATTCCCAGCTGCGCACTCCATTTCCTTTATAGGTCTCCATATGCCGAATTGCATAAATTCCACAATCGAACTAATTTTTCTCCGTGCGCCATTTCATCTCAAGTCTTATAATCGGCACATTAGCTAAGTCTGTGGCTTTGTTCACATTTATATCCATCATATATGTCACGAAATTGTCTTTCTGCAATTTAAGACAATATCACTTATTAGTTAGTATGCTAAAATATTACTCATAAAAATTGCAACTGCAGATTCCAATTTCCAAGTTTCAATACACATTCTGAACACAATCATACAAATAAAGACACTACAACTACTTACAAATGATGACTAAATACAAATAATAATGTCTCATATTCCTATTCATTGATGTAAAATGTCTCATATTCCTTTTGACTAACTTTTGTTAGTGAATATTTCAATAACAATAATTGAATACATGCAGTGTTAGTTACTTGAAACTCTAACCGAAACATAAAAACTATAGTAGAGATAAGCGAAATTGAAGCCTTGCTTTAATTCCCAATTCCTGGAACTAGCAAACAGCTAAACAAAGAATATGATGCATTAATCATAAAAGGCGAGCATTACAACAATCTAGTTATTACGAAAATCCTGAAGTGCATCACCATCAAGGAGTTAATACTGAGTTTTCAAAGAGACTGTCTCAAAATCGATAGGTGTACTTACTAAACATGACATGACTTAGTAACATGTAAGCGACAACATCGTTAAAACACACCAATCAAACAATGCCTCCTGCAAACATAGAGTATCTCACAGCAAAATCATCCATGAAATGCACACAAATTCACACATACATTCCTACATAAAGTAAGCACAATGAAGAAAGTAATAAAAGACCTTAGAGATGATATCATCGACAACAGCCATACACATTCTGAACACAATCATACAAATAAAGACGCTACAACTACTTACAAATGATGACTAAATACAAATAAAAAAACAAGTACATTTCATTGTTTTTTGTAGTAAACTAAAAATGACATGCAGAAACTTCAGTTGGATATCAAGGTAACCTACACTACAGACTTAGTACCCTCTGAGTGAGAAGCTAACAAAATAAAATGTAACACAGCTGCTAGTATAGAGAGTATAGAATCCATTGTAGAACTCCGAAGGAAAAAACAAAATCAAATGGAACACAGCTGCTAGTATAGAGAGTATAAAATCTAACACAGAATCAAAATAACAAAACTTTTAGCAAGTGATTAAACAAACTTAGAGTAACTAAACAGAATTCTAAAAACAGATAATGTAAAATCTAGTGTAAAATCAAACTAGGATATATTTTGAAAATCAGCAAAACCACATGAACACATCTCCTACTACATAGAGCACATAATCTAATTTAGAATCACACAATTAACTACTTAGAAAATTCGCACAAATCACAAAACCAAATGAACACAACTGCTAGTACAGAATCTAATGTAGAATTAAACTATAAACTAAGTCTTACCAGCATTTCTGGGATTCCATCATAAATGGAAGTAATTTGCTCTCCTATTTTATTGTTGTCGAGAATTTCAACTGATGGCGACTTGAGATTGATGCAGATCACATAGTAGTGGTGGATATAATGTATAGGGAAGAAAACCTATATTTCATTTGCCAATTTTAAAATAGTTTGAAAATGCAGAATAAAAAACAAAAAACAATATATATAGAATTTCAAAAGTTATACCAGATCAACATTTTTTATATCAACCAAATGTTTTTGTAGCACCTGGTCCAAATTCTCTTTGAACATGCGATATTGAGTTGTTTTCATTATAGGATCTTCGTTCATTTCCTTACAAGTGCTTCGAGTGTTCAATCCCTTTCTTGCAGCAACTGTTCCAATCTGTTGAAAACATAGAAAATTAATAGCTTCCACTAAACTCTATATTGTCAATCAGAGTGAAAGTATAAATTAAAAGTGGTGATTCCATGTTTATTAAGAGAAAAAGTTTAATGCTCTACGAAAACAACCAAGATCCCATGTTTATTAAGAGAAAAAGGCTTAATACTCTATCACACCACCACTTTTTTAACACTAAGATACACATTGATTTTTCCATCAACATGTTCATTCTCTTCAAATGAATAAAATGAAGCAGAAGCATTTCTGGTTTTGCCATAACTATAACAGCTATCTAATAAAGATACAATACAATCTTCAAGATATATAGCAATCCCAAGTTGAAGAGAAAAATTAGCACTTGGCAATCTCACAAAAGGATTCAAACAAATATTGTACATGCATATCTTATAAAGTCAATCATTATTAAGCATATAAGAAAAGGCTATGCGACATATTAAATGAATAGAACAATAAATTGACAAGTTATGCAGGCCCAATCAGAAGAGGATTTTCCTTTTATACTTAATCTTCCTTCTGTTTTATACTTAATCTTCCTTCTGTTTTATACTTAGATACATATTTACATTTATCAGAGTATGCAGATTACTAGTGCAAAAAGTAAACTAAGTCCTATCCAGATAATGAAAAGATGATAATGTCCATACAAATTTTCAAACAATGCTGAAAGCTTTATACATTTTTACTTCATGTACAGATTCTGATGATGATACGAGATTAAAGATTTTTTTATTAGTTTTATTCGTAACTTGGATTGATTTCTCTTTGACATCACTGGGCTGTGATAACTTAGACCAAATGTTCAGTGAAGAACGTTTGATAGCTGAATTAATATTTTCTATTCCTAGATCAGATAAATCAAGTTAGTCCAAGGTCTTTGAAGTTTAGGAAGAACATTCATGGGAAGCCTGAGGTTTGTGTGCTATATGTTGTTTTTACAGCAACTCTTTCATTTTCACATTTCCTAATTGTACACTTAAAAATTCTGCCCCTAAACATATTTATAGGTAGACTGGCAACAGATTGGGGATTGGCACCCTTAACAATTACATTTCAACATTTCACATACCGAATCCCTGGTAGTATGTGGAGTGACGACGCATAATCCAGTTAGTGACTATCAATTTGTTTCTCTACATAGAGTGCATATCTTTGAAGCATTATCTTGTAAATAAATTAATATCTAAATTTTCATCTTTTTATTTTGTTAAAGTAATGTATCCAAATGTTTTGGTGAACTTCATGGATATCAGATTGGCATTGACATAGGAAAAAAGCAATGGAAGATAAAACACAGTATTTCATCATTTGCTAAAAGATACTTTTCCCAGCAAGAGGTGCAACTATAAAGTATATTTGCTGGACACTCAAGGTTAGCCGTAGCCCGTTCATCAGACTAGTTTAACATGTAGCCGTAGACTAATAAAGATACAATACAATCTTCAACATAATCTGAAATTATACAACTGATAAAAGTAGAATTTCAGAACACCAAAACAATCATAGAAATGAATAAAATGAAGCAGAAGCATTTCTGGTTTTGCCATAACTATAACAGCTATCTAATAAAGATATAATACAATCTTCAAGATATATAGCAATCCCAAGTTGAAGAGAAAAATTAGCACTTGGCAATCTCACAAAAGGATTCAAACAAATATTGTACATGCATATTCTTATAAAGTCAATCATTATTAAGAATATAAGAAAAGGCTATGCGACAGATTAAATGAAGAGAAAAATAAATTAAATAAAGAATATGCATCAACATGTGGCTTGCTAAAATTAGTAATCTGCTGAAAGAACAACAAGTGATCCAATCATCAATTATTATTCAAAATACCATTGGACTCGTAACTTTGAGAAAGGTTTAATACTCTATCAAAATATAGGGAGTTAATAAAAGTCAAACAAGTTGGATTAATAATTACTAAGCATAATTTAGAATAGATACCTAATTACTAGTTACTAGAGAATAATATACGGTTTTTCCATAAATACCTGAACGAGATGAACTCAGAATTTCTATCGGATTAATTTCCATTGATCTTTTCTTTGCACGTGGTGTAACAAAACGTGGTGATTTGCTTGCTTCCACTTGTTTCAATTTAATTGTCAGAATCTTTTTTTTCTGAACTTTCATTTCATTTGCAAGTTTTGTCTCTCCAACACCTAGAAGTTTTTACAAAAAAAAAAAAAAACCAGTCATTGTTATATATAACAAGGCAAAAGCAAAATTTTAAAGATATTGACACATGTAATCTTACATTGAGCATTTGCATCTGGAGAACTGTCTGGAATGGAGCTCTCTGGAGTATAAAGAACAAGTGCAAGTTGTTGTTCTTTTTTAAAGTACAATAAACAAAGGGAGAATGGTTAATTCAGGGTTTACGCAGAATAAAAGAAGATGTAAGAAGAGGTATAATAAATGATTCAATCATATAGATAATGTATATTTACCTTTATTGTTAGCTTTCATATCTTTGATTCCACTATCAAGATTAATGACTTCAACTTCATTTTTGTTGCCAGTCAAATCTGGGAAGAAAAAAAATATCCTTATAAGTTTCTTATACTAGCTAGTATACTATAATTACTATACAAGTTTTACCTTTCTTCGAATCATCGGAATTAAGTCCAATTTGCATTTCTTCAAACTCCACTTCTTGCCAAACATACAAAAGATTATCATAGAATGTTTTGAATTCACATAGAGTGAACCAATCTTCTTTCATCTGTATGTTTTCAAAGTATTAGTAGGAAACTCAGTGGGCATCTCATACATATGATTCATAAAGCATCTAACACAAATATTTACACTTAAATATTTAGCCAACATAGAATCTCATAAAGTATCTAGCACATATATCTACAATTAAACAAACGTAGAAACTCAATGAGTAGAACAGACATATATCTTACCCTAAAATAACATAGAATCTCAAAAAATTACACCTCACACAAAAAAAGACAACTACAACTTACAAAAGACGGATAATCTTCTTTAATGTTGAATTGATCTGGGCACGCCATTAGGAACCAATATATATAAAAAAGGACATAAAAACCACATTCTGTTGAATCCTTTTGTTGTGGCACCTTTGGTATTCTGAATTTAATACGACGGATCAATTCATCACTTGTTTCTGGTTTTGCTTTCTTGAATATATCAGAAACAAACCTACAAAAAAATGCATAAAAAATAGTGATGAATCTATTACAAATATAGAGTTGCACTCCATAAAGAACACTTTAAATAAAGAACAATAAAGAACACCAATCTCTACCATTAAAGAAACGGACGCTCAAGATTAGAAGATAGATAAGGGCATAATGGTAATTAAAATGTAATAATTAACAAAAAACACGTACAAGCACAACAGACTATACAGACACATTACACGAAGCTCGAGACCACAACGAGAGAGGCGTGAGCATCTGTAACGGAAAGAATACACATTCTTCCCTTTTTCAAATTGAAAAACAGCTGGAAATTAGTAAGAAATCGTAAAGTTGTGGCATCTGTACCGGTAATTTGAAGATTCTCTTTGAGATTCTAGCTTCATCGAGGTAAATTTTCATGAAATCTTAAATTAATTGAAATTTCTACGAAATTACATGATATTAGGGTTTGAATATGATAATTTTCGATTCTATAGCAAATGCATGTCAGAATAATGTTATAATGTCTTATTTTAGGTAAAATCAAGTGGTTAATTGAAGATTCGAGTAAGGATTAAACTCGGAAAATGCATTCTCGAACAGGTAATATAGTTATTTTCTTTCATTTTGTGATTCTACAGTTTGATACTTATTTCTATGTGAGATTCTACTTTTTTTTTTGAATTTATATGTATGTCAGTGACATTTTGTGCGAGATAAGGTCTTTGTTTTGGTGTACAATATTTGTTTGAACTGGTTTGTGAGATTCTGTGTAGTTTTTGAATTTAAGATATATGTTGAATAAGTATTTGTTTTTTGTTTTATTTTTGATTTGTTTATTAGATGCTACATGAGATTCTACGACTAATACATATGCACTATCTAATTTTATTTGTAGAAGATTTTTGTTTTTTAGTCTAAGATGCTTTGTTAGATTCTTTAATTCAAAATATATATATTTAAGTTTCTGTGTAAAGTTCTATAGTAGGTTATGTGATACTTCTTACTAAGTGAAATTTATAGCTCCAATATAAATTTATCAAGTGAAATGTTTATGAGATTATAAGTTTTTCCACTTGAAAGTATTTGATGAATCTGAGATTAGGTGAGATTCTTTATGATATTATATGTTATATTAAATGTAGATAATATGTCTAAGATGCTCAGTTAGTGTCTATGTCTGTTTGATTTTGTTATATATATATAGTAGATGCTATGTTAGATTCTATTCTCTTTAGCTTGGTGTCTTTGATTCAGTATGTATATTTGAATATCTGTTGTTAGTTACAGAGGCATGCCTGTACACATCTAATAACAAGCCTAATTGTTTGTAATGCTTTGCATTACTTACATGACCTCTTAACTGAGGGAACCTCTAGTTGTAGAGTTTTTGTTTGTATTGTACTTATAGTAGGCATCAAATCCTAGTTGTGTAATTGTAATTATAAAGTCTAGAATAATGCTTGAAAGAAGTTCCAAGGTTCATGCCTCAAGCAAGGAGCTAAAGACTGTCAAATAATCACAGTTGGGGATTTGAAGAAATGAAGAATTTGCCTAAGTACCAATTCGAGAAGTATATTTGTCTATTCGAGAAGTCCAGCATTCGAGAAGTCAGGGATTCGATATCTCAAGACACTATTCGATATCTCTGAATACACTGTTCGATATCTCATTCGATATCTCAGGGATTCGATATGTCTACTACTCTATTCGAGAACTCAAGAAGTCAACAAGTCAAGATGGTATTCGAGTTCTCAAAGAGTCTACAAGTCAAAGTTCCATTCGATATCTCAAGGACTCAGAAAGCTATTCGATATCTCGAGGATTCGATAAGTCAAATGTTCTATTCGACAACTCAAGGAATCCTGATGGAAAAGAGCTATTCGAGAAGTGATTCGATATGTCAATATAACAGTATTCGAGAACTCAGAGTTATCGATCAAGTCAATTCTAGTTCTCGAATCACTTACTAAGTCACTTCTCGAATACATTCTTGGAGACAAAATACTGAAGAAATTGTACAATCAGAAACCTGCAACAAGCCAATGCACTTTATGGACCACAATCTGTAACGTGCTCTGGAAAGCCTACAAGGAAGCTTGGAGAGATATAGAAGAGACAAGGAGCTAAAGAAGTGGATCTAAACAGGCTTTGCAAAGTCAAATCTGTAACCGTTTGGACACTTACTCAAAAAGGATAGACAGACTAGAAAGTAATTTGTTTAGCTACCTTATTTGCAGTAAGTAGGCTATATCCATGTTCTATAAGGACACAGCCTCACCTCATAACTTAGTAACTTTTATGAGTCAAGTTTTACATACACTGTAAGCTATATCTCTCTGAGAAAAACGAAGCTGAGAATACTACCATTTGTATTCACAGATTGTAGCAACCTTTATCTAATAATACATTAGATTAAAGTGATATTGTGTCTTGTGTTGTTTCTTTATCCGCACCTTCACTTCTACACACACAGGCACTTATCTGCTACATAGACTCAATCCAAGAAAAGTTCAAGAATCCATTCACCCCCCCTCTGTATTCTTTTACCATATTCAATACTCAACAAGTGGTATCAGAGCGGGCTGTTTATTCAAAAACAGAAAAACGATCATGAGTTCGAATACACCAAAGACTACAGGAACGGTGAAGGTCCCTAATTTTGATAAAGAAAACTTCAATCTCTGGAAGATAAAGATGATGTTGTTCATTAAAGCCTCTCATCCCTTGTATCCTGAGATTCTCAAGAATGGTCCTTTTGTTCCACAACAAGAGATACCAGAGAAGACTGTTGGAACCACAACTATCCCAAGATCTTATGAGGCCAAGGATCCATCAAAGTGGACAGAGTCAGAAAGGGAGAAGGTTGCTCTTGACAGCCACCTCATGCTGCTTATCATTGATTCCATGGACATGTCAATGTTTGCAAACATTGCATCATGCACGTCTGCTAAAGAGATGTGGGATCACATTGAGGTGTTGTGTGAAGGGACTGATGAGGTTAAGGAAAACAGGAAACAGATACTGGTCACACAGTATGAAGCTTTCATGGCACAGCCCAAGGAAAGCATCACTGAAATGTTTGAAAGGTTTCACAAGCTAGTTACTGAGTTGCAAATGAATGGCAAGGTTTACAGCACCAAGGAGTTAAATATGAAATTTCTGTTGTCTTCACCAAATCATCTGGAGCAAAGAGTCATTTCTCTAAGGGAGAGAGATTTGAACAAAGTCACCTATGATGTGCTCTATGGAGTCCTAAAGACTCATGAACTTGAGTTGCTTCAGAAAAGGGCCATCCAAGCCAACCAAGGTAGAATGATAAACACATCATGTGCCTTGATTGTCAACAAATCTATTCTGGACCTAGAAGCATCTACAAGCCAGCTAAGGATAGAGGAGGTAGCAGATGATGAAGAAACTGAAGCTGGGGTGAGTAAACCTATTGAGGAAAAGGAGGAAGAAGAAGAAGAGTTTTACACTCTGGAAGAACTTGATGGGATGGAAAATACCTCATATGCTTTCATGGCCAGAAAATTTCCAAACATCAGATTTAAAAGAAATCAACCCTTCAAACCCAAAACTCAAAACCATTCAGCCAACAAGAACAAGGCACCTGTGAAACCAAACAGAAATAAGTTCAAAACCAGTTATGTGGATAGGTCATCTGTAAGGTGCTATAGATGCAATGATCTAGGGCATTTTGCCAGTGAATGCAAGAAGCCTAAAAAGAAGGATAGAGATTATCTTGAGCTCGAAGCTAAGTATGAGGCCCTTCTGAAAAAGCAGACACATGGTAAGGCCTACATAGCTGAAGGGAAGTATTGGGATGATTCTGAGAGTGATGAAGAGGAACAAGAATTCTGCAATTATGCCTTGATGGCCAACTCCAAGGATGACTCATCTTCATCTGATTCTCAGGTACCATCTCTCACTACTGTAGACATGTCTGTTTCTGAGTACAAATGCATGATTGAACAATTATCTGTTGAAATGTTTAATATTCATACTAGTATGACTGCTGCTAATGAGGAGATTGCTAAACTGTCTACTAGAAATGAAATATTAACCAAAAAGAATGAGGAACTTGAGCTAACTGCTATGCAAGCAGAAAACCTTAAGAAAGAAGTTGAATATTTGCAGAACAAGGTTGTTTGTGCTAATCAAGTAGAGAAGGCACTTAGGGATGAATTAGCTGAGAATGAATTCAAACTGAAAACTTTCAAGAAATCATCTGGTTTAGTGCAATCCTACTGTGAGAAAATTGAAGCTAAACCCAAAGCAGCTATTGGACTTGACTATGACTCTCTCAAACAGAGGAAAGGCTATGCTATCATTGAAGAGGACACTGCTGTTCATGAGAAAGTGCCTCACATTTTGAGAAAAACTGAAAATCCAATTTTTAAGGAATCAACATTTGAAATTGATGAAGATGCCTTACTCATCAAGCAAATGTTGAATGATGAGGATGAGGCACAATCTAGTGAACAGCAAGCATCCTCTAAGAGTGAGAGTGTCAAGTCAAAGACCAAGAAACCAGTAGTTGATAGGCCAAGACCTAAGAAGTTTGTTAAGTTTGTCTCAGCTGGGAAGAGTGAATCAGAAAAGGAAGTGACTAAGAAGAAACAGAACAGAAATGGCAAGTTAGGGATTAACAAGGATAACAACTATGCTTATATGCCTAATGCCCCTAGGAAAACTTGTCAGAACTGTTTCAGTACCAATCATTTAACTCATGCATGCAAGAAACCTGTTGGTAGTGTGTCTAAACCTTTCTATGATTGTTCTGTGCCTCTAAGTCATAGAGATGCACCCTTTTGTGATAAATTTGACTGTATGCCATGCAATATGAATGTTATGACTAGTTGTTTTAATTTAAGAAGGCAATTCATTGATGGTTGTATCAGTCACAATTCTCACACACACTACACAAGGTCAAAGTCTTCAAGTCCTCCTAAAGCTAGGAAGGTACCTCTGTCACCCAAGTCTGAAACTTCAGGTTCTAAGACTTCCAACAGTGACAAGAAGACTAACACTAAGAAAGTTGACAAGCATGTTGTTTATGATAAAACTGTCTCTAAGTCACATGGACCCAAACTTGTTTGGGTACCAAAGGAAAAGTAATACCTTTGTGTTTGCAGGGCAAAGAAAGTGAAAAGAAGGTCATGTGGATTTTGGACAGTGGATGCTCAAATCATATGACTGGTGATATGGCCCTACTATCACAGTATGAGGAAAAGGCTGGCCCAATGGTTGCTTTTGGAGATGACAGCATGGGTAACACATTGGGATATGGCAAGCTGAAAGTTGGTAATGTCATCATTGAAGATGTAGCACTAGTCAAGGGGCTCAAGCATAATCTGCTAAGTGTTGGTCAGTTTACTGATAGAGGATTCAAAGTGAATTTTGACAAAGATGAATGTTTGATCACCCACAAGAAGACTGGTGATTTTGCTCTATCTGGAGTAAGGAAGGGAAGCCTGTTTGTAGCCAATATGGACTCTGCAAACAAGGACAAAATTTGCTGCTTTTACTCAAAAGCATCAAATGAAGATTGTTGGTTGTGGCACAAGAAACTATCACACCTGAACTTCAAGGCCATTAATTCTCTAGTCAAAAGAGAGTTAGTGAGAGGCATGCCCATACTTGAATTCTGCCAAGAAGGAGTGTGTGAGGCTTGTCAAAAAGGAAAAAGGAAAAGATCAAGCCACAAGTCAAAGACAGTGACATCAGTAACCAAGCCATTACAACTCATCCATATGGATTTGTTTGGGCCTGTCAACATAATGTCACTTGGAAGAAAGAAGTATGCCCTGGTAATGGTTGATGATTTTTCAAGGTATACATGGGTGGAATTTCTGGCATCTAAAGATGAGGCTCCACAAGTAATTATTGAGCATATAAAGAAAGTTGACAAGGAAGCAAAGGCAAACGATGCAAGTGTGATTGCACTGAGGAGTGATAATGGAACAGAGTTCAGAAATGCCACATTTGAAGCATTCTGCAAAGAGAATGGCATTTCTCAGCAATTCTCAGCTCCAAGGACTCCACAAAAAAATGGAGTTGTTGAGAGAAAGAATAGAACTCTAATTGAGGCTGCTAGAACAATGTTACTTGATGCAAAAATGCCTACATGTTTTTGGGCTGAGGCTGTGAGCACTGCATGCTATATTCAGAACAGGACCCTCATCAACAAAAACACTGGAAAGACACCTTACAACTTGATGACTGGAAAGAAGCCTACTCTAAAGTATGTTCATACTTTTGGAAGCAAATGCTTTGTACTAAAGGATAATTCTGAATATGTTGGAAAATTTGATGCAAAAGCATTTGAAAGAATTTTTCTTGGCTATTTTATGGAAAGAATTGCATACAAGGTTTATGTCATCAGTCAAAAGAAAGTTATGGAAAGTACAGATGTAACATTTGATGACAGCAAACTACCTGGACTAGAAGAAGCCAATGATGAAGACAAAGATCCATTGAGGTTTGATAATCTAGATGATTCTGATGAAGAAATTGAAACTGGAGTTGAAACTCAAGTTCAACAAACTCAAGTGATTAATGATACAAGAGAAGAATTTGTGCCAATCGATAGTGGAGAAACAAGCATCCAAGACACACCTGTGAGTAATGGCAACTTCACAGGGGGAGGAAATGAGGATGACCATGATGTGGATGATGAAGCAACATCAAGGATGAGAAGTCAGGCTGAACACTCGAGGAAATGGGATAGATCACACACTGCAGAGCAAATCATTGGAGATCCTAATGCAGGAGTAAGGACTAGGAGAGCAACTCAAAATGAGTGCCTCTATGGATGTTTTCTATCACAAGTTGAGCCTAAGAAACTTGATGATGCACTGTTGGATCCAGATTGGATTATTGCCATGCAAGAGGAGCTGAATCAATTTGAAAGGAACAAAGTATGGGAACTTGTGCCTGCACCAAAGAATAGAACCATTGTTGGAACAAAATGGGTTCTGAAGAATAATATGGATGAAGATGGTGTAATAATAAGAAACAAAGCAAGGTTGGTTGCAAAAGGATACTCTCAACAGGAAGGCATTGATTATGATGAGACATTTGCCCCTGTTGCTAGATTGGAAGCCATCAGAATATTCTTGGCATTTGCTGCTCATTCAAACTTTAAAGTTTATCAAATGGATGTCAAGAGTGCATTTCTAAATGGAGAGTTGGAAGAAGAGGTTTATGTGCAACAACCACCTGGCTTTGAGGATCCACATTTCCCAGAATTTGTCTACAGATTGCTTAAGGCATTGTATGGACTTAAAGCAAGCTCCAAGAGCATGGTATGATACTTTATCACAATTTCTTCTTGAAAATCAATTCACTAGAGGCACATTGGACAAGACACTGTTTTACAAGAAGCATGGTGATGATATTATCCTAGTCCAAATCTATGTGGATGATATCATTTTTGGTTCTACAAATGAGAAGCTGTGTGAGAAATTCTCTAAACTCATGCTGAGCAGATATGAGATGAGTATGATGGGAGAGTTGACATTCTTTCTAGGGTTGCAAGTCAGTCAAAGGAAGGATGGTATCTTTATCAGTCAAACCAAGTACATCAAGGATTTATTGAAGAAGTTTGACTTGGAAGATTGTTCACCTACCAAGACACCCATGGCCACTAAACTGGATGAAGATGCTAAAGGCAAGAGAGTAGATATCTCAGTCTACAGAGGCATGGTTGGTTCTCTACTCTACCTCACTGCAAGTAGGCCAGACATCATGTTTGCTACATGCTTGTGTGCAAGGTTTCAATCAAATCCAAAGGAATCACATTTGATTGCAATAAAAAGGATCTTTAGATATCTGAAGGGCACTCCTAACTTGGGATTATGGTATCCTAAGGACACAGGGTTCAATCTGGTTGGTTATTCTGATGCTGATTATGCTGGATGCAGAGTGGATAGGAAAAGCACCTCAGGAAGCTGCCAGTTTCTTGGACAAAGGTTAGTTTCTTGGTATAGCAAGAAGCAACAATCTGTGTCAACTTCTACAGCTGAGGCTGAATACATAGCTGCTGGAAGTTGCTGTGCTCAAGTGCTTTGAATTAGAAATCAACTTAGAGATTATGGACTTGTGTTGGAAAGAATTCCAATCATGTGTGACAACACAAGTGCAATCTCTATAGTTGCCAATCCTGTCAATCATTCTAGAACAAAGCACATTGACATCAGATATCATTTCATAAGAGAACATGCAACTAATGGAACCATTGAGTTGCATTATATCTCTACAGATAAACAACTAGCTGATATATTCACTAAGCCATTAGATGAAGCCACCTTCACAAGGTTGGTAAGTGAGATTGGAATGCTGAATTCTTCAGATTCTGGCTAAGTGAATACACCATCTAGATTGTTGCAGCAGTAAACACTTACTTTATCTAAATTCCCAATATTTTTGGAGTAAGTGTTGGCTGAAATATGATTTATAAATATTTCAAATCTGTTGCATATGTTGAAAATCATATTTCTATTAACTTAAAATTTCTATGAAATTTTGAGAAAATCACTATCTAATTTGCTAGGATATTCTTCAGTAAATATGTCTGGTAAATTTTAAAAGATAGTGAAAATCAAATTTCTATGAGTGATGGGTATAGTTCGATAAGTCAGACTTATCGAATGATTCACTATTCGACATCTCTAACAAGTCTCATTAGAGTACTCTTGAGTTCTCGAATAGAGTCTTTCTGAGATATCGAATAGAGGTATTCTTGACTTCTCGAATATAGTAACTGAGTTCTCGAATGATTGAGTTCTCGAACACTATATTTGAGTTCTCGAATCATTTGAAAAGGCTGAATTCTCGCTGAATTTTAACCGATTTTGGACTTTTGTCTAAAAGTTTAATTCACTCATAAAAACACATTTTATTTAATTTAGAATTATTTCTAAGTTAGATAACTGCCAGCTGTGAGTTTCTATCTGCTTGAGTTATCGATTAAGCCTTTCTTGACTTCTCGAATAGTTGTTTTCTACTTCTCGAATGCCTGACTTGTCGAAACAAACTTTCATCTAATCGACAATTCAAGTACTTCATACTTATACAATTTCACATCTATTCGATTCATTTCATTCGATTTCTCAAGCATCTACACTCTCTAAACCCCTGAAACCCTAGCTACGAAGAGCCAAATTTCTTCTTCAACCTTCAACTTCTTTCCTCCCTTCTACACAAATGGCAACAGTAAAGTTCAACACCAACTTCATCGCTCTCACTAGTGATGTTGAAGCACCCAATGCCAATTTCAAGTGCTTTGTGAAATGGATGGCTGAGTCATACATCAAGGATGCACTCTCTGCCAACCCAACTCTGTATCTAGATATCCTGGAACAGTTTTGGGGTACTGCTATTGTGGAAGTTGTAGCCCTGGAAAACGCAATCACTTCATATATCATCTACTGCAAGATTCAAGATAAGGAAATCACTATCACTACTGCAGACATGAACCAAGCATTGAGCCTACAACAAGAGTCATTCGACAGACTGGCCACTAATGCAGAGTTAGAGGAATTCTTTGAGTTCATCAATTACTCAGATGGGATCAATCTTGGAAAGCTAAACAGAAAGAATCTGAGAAAGGAGTGGAGCTATGTGTTTGCAACTCTTCTCCAAGTCTTCACTGCCAGGAAATCAAGCTTTGATCAAATCAGTGCACCTGTGCAGCAAATTGGATATGCATTGGCCTATGGAAAGAAGATAGATGTTGGCCAAATCATCCTCCAAGAACTATATGGGAGACTTGGTAAGAACACAACCAAGAGAGGTATTGATATTTTCTTCCCTCGCTTTATTCAATCTGTACTTAATTTTAAGAATGCTTCATTGATTGAATTGCCTGGGATTGATAAAAATAAAATAGGCTATCCTAAGTCCATGACCAAACTCATTTTTGGTAATTTGGAGACTAGGAATGATGTGGATGTAAGACTGAACATAACTCCCCATATGGAGAGTTTGTTTAGAACTTATCCCCACAACATGCCAACATTTGATGCAAAATCTAAGTTAGCACAGCCCAAGCAAGTAGAACAAAATGCTAACCCAGGGCCTGCTAACCAACCCTCTCAACCAAACACTCTACCACATACTGAGCCAACTGCATCATCCTCTCAAAAGGGTGATGTTAGTAAAAAGAAGAGAAAGGAAGTAATGTCTGCACCATTAAATATCTTATCTGAAGCAGCATTAGCTGTTGAATTAGGTCTAGAAAGTGAGGAACCTGAGTCACCCTTACACAGGACAAAGAAGAAGAAAACTAAGACCACCTCTTCAGTCACACAAATGGCTGAAGTTGTAAAATCAGGGGCACACAGCTCACTAGGTGTATCCTCTCAACAGGGTGCACCTATAGAATCAAGCATTCTCCCCAATGCACCTTCTTGTACAGAGTCAGCACATGGGAGTGATAAGGCTGGCACTACACTGAGTGGAGAGCACATCACAATTGAAACTCCCTCTATTTCTCAGGGGGAGTTGCCAAAATCTACTCTTAAACACACTTCTCTTCCAGAATCTAACACTGAAATTTCTTTGGAACCTGCAACTCAGGCAACTGAGATGCAAGGCATTGATCATCAAGAATTCTTTTCTCTTGATGAGCCAATAATTTCAAGTGACTTAGTGCATGACACTTTGCTCACCACTCAGAACCCACATTTAGATGGTGAGGGAATGCATGCTGAGGCATCTCCTGATGACACTATCACAAACACAGAGGTTCCACTAGTCCTTACTAGAGACTCTGTGCCTGTGTCAACTGCTGGTGTAATTCATCCCACTTCTGTGGTGACACCAGTAGTAGAGTCAATCCATCCGGTTACAGAAGTTGCATCTGTAACTGAGGAGTCTAGATTGCCTAGCTCTAGCTCTGACTTCATGTCACAATGGCTGAAGCCTGTGCAACATGACAGTGCTTCAGGATCAGGGTCTGTTCCACAACAATTGACGGTTGAAGCACTTCAAAGCTTATGTTAACTCGAATAACTTGTAGAAGGGGGGGTTGAATACAAGTTATATAATCGTGTCTGATTTTTGCTTGATTATATGAACAAGAATAAACGAATGAATCAAACTCTTGTTTGTATTAATAAGATCAAATACAAACTCTACCAAAGGTGTACAATACCTTTAGCAGTTGCTGACAATACAAATCTCTCTCTCTATTTGTTTCGAACTCTCGAATACAAACCTTATACAGAGCTACGCACACGAACTCACAACTTCGTCGCTCTTTTACAATGATATTGAGAGAGTATTTATAATGCTACCTATCAACTAATAACAGAAAGATATAATCTATACATGACAATGTTCTGCCTTCTAGTCGATAGTTTCCTTCAATAGAAAACTCTTTCCTTCATAATATCTTCTTGCTTGTTCTTCAAACAAAGATCCTGTTTTATAGCACTTGCCAGTTTCTGTAGCATCCATAATGACATCATCAGTAACACGACTGATATCAGGATCTGTACACTGCATCAGTATCTGATCAACCATCAGTATTGGACCATCATCAGGATTTGCTCTCTGTTCCTGACATGTAGTCTCCGATACACTGTTCATTCCTGACTAAACTATACAGATAACTGTCTTTACACATAAATCCTATATACAGTGCTAAATCCTTTATAAGATCAGGATTACAAGAAGTATAATGTGTAAATTCTATTCTTAACATCACAACTTATGAATTATTCCTAACAATCTCCCCCTATTTATGCTTTACAATCTGAAGCATAAATCTAAGTTGTGGATGTCAAAACATATAACAATACAACCAGAATAGAATTTATAAATGTAGAATTATGAAGTTAAGTACCTCCTTCTCAGATGTAGACGATTATCTAGTACTTAGAAGAAAGAATTTTAACTATTAATGCTGCTCTTCCTTTACCACTTCCTAGCTGAGATTCACCACTGTCACTCCTGGTTCTTCTTTTTACTACCCTTTGTCTGCTCTTTATCTCCCCTAACTTTATCTCCTCCAGTCTGGTGGTGTTGTTGTTGTCTTTGAACTGTCTTTATCTCCCCCTTTTTGACATCAGCAACATTAATTCCAAGAGATTCAGAAACAGAACAAATGAGATTCATAAGAACTGCTTGATTTTCCATAATTGTGACTTGGTTATCTTCAAGTGATTGAAGTCTTGTTTGAATATCAATTTGAGAATTCTGAATATCTTTCAAAACATCAGAATGAACTTCAATGTTGGAAGTGCTTCTAGTATCTCTAGTATCAGAATCAGAAAGAACTGTATCTTCAAGTCTTGTAGAAGAAGTTGCTTGAGTTGTATGATATTCAAGTAATAAAACCTGATTAGAAGTATCAACATCTTCATCTTTCTGTTCTGAAACTGAAACATGATCATCATTTCCTTCACCAGTATTCTGTGTACTAACATCTTCAAATCCTGACTCCTCCTTAGAGTGATCAGAGACTGTTGATGTTTCAATTCGAGCTGATATTGGAAGTACATACAAAGGAACACTAGTATCATTAGGATCTTCATCTGGTACATATGTATCAAGAGATTGCTTTATCCTGGCACCTCTTCTGTTAATGATTCCTGCAAGCCTCTCCTTTTGCTTCTGAGCTTTAACTTCTGGCTTTGCATTGTGATGTGCTAGGTCATTCTTCTGATACATTTTGATGAATGAATAAGTACCAGCATCCATACCCAAATTTTCAGACCAAGATTCAGGAAAAACCTGATCCCAGAAATCAAATGATGGTTTCCTAATTTTCTCTCCCTCACTATAGAGTTGATCATCCATACCCTCATTCTCACTTTGACTTACTAAAGTCAACACTCTTTCTACCTCACCTTTTGCCTGGTCAGGAGCCAGCCGCTCAAATTTTGGATCTAAGTCCATCTTTTCAAGTGTATCACTCAAATTTAGATAAGTGCTCTCATGACCTACAGAAAAATAGAGTTTAGAAGGAGTTTTTATACCTGAACTCACATGGAGAGAGGGTTCCTCATTTGGCATGTGGCTTGAGGTTTTCTCCAAGGAGTGAGCTGCTATAGTCTCTGAACCCTTACAATCATCTTCTTTCCTTTCAGAAACTACAGGCTCCAGTATACCACTTTCAGGTTCTTTACTAGACTCTGATGTCTTCAGTAATACTTCATTAGACACCATAGTTAGTACATCACCATCTTTAAGTGTTGTTTGCTGAGACACACCCTCAAGGTGGATAGACTCTGACTGAACAAAATTTGTTTGATCTTCAGAAAAATCAACCAAAGTCATTCCTCCCATATCATAGGGTATCTCACTTGCATTCTCAGTCATCACAGAAGTCCTTTCAACATCAGCTATCACAGCTCCTTAGTCATCCTTCCTCTGACTAGATGGTTCTTGTGTTACAGTGACTGTGATCTGATCTTTCCTACTATTCATCACTGATGCAATAGTATCTTCTGTTGACTGCTTCCCTCTATCTACTTCCTCCAGTTGTTCACCTTGAGCTGAAGCATCTTCAATAATTACATTCTTGTCAAATAAATATGCATGAAGTGATTGAAGTGCACCATGTTTCGAGAGTCCAAATTTCTTGACTAATTGTCTTCTGACAGACACATAGAAATACATCTTCATTAAGTCAAGTCTTTGATGTAAAAGTCCATATTCATCTGGAAATAAAAGTTTTGGTACTCTTTCAACCAAAAAGTCTAGAACAGGCCTTGACAACTTCACTTTGAGAGAAATTAGTCCCATAGCCAGTCTGTATGATAATGTAGTTTCCCATGAAGAATCAATATCCAGATCTCTCTTGTCAATTACTGACATAGATGTAGCTTGATTTGTAGAAACCTGCATGATATTAGTTGGACTAGACTCTGTGTGTGTAGGTGACAATTGAATCTTTCTCCTTGTTCTCCTGATATAGTGAGCAAAAGATTTATCCTGAGAAGACTCAAGAGGTGTAGACACAGAAGTGATCTTGGGATGAGATCTTTGTTCAATAGACACAGTCTTTTGAGAGACAGTATCCAGTACCTGTTTTCCCTTTTTAAGAACTACAGTCTTTTGGGAGACTGCAGCCTGGCTGTGACTAGGTTTTTCATCTCTTTGTGCTAACAAAGAAAGTTGAATTGCAGCCTTCAATTCTGCTCTCTCAGCAAGAGTTAAATCATCATCATCTTCACTAGAATTACTACTACTACTTGACACAACAAATCTTCTCTTCCTTACAACTGATGTCTTTTGAGAAACACCAGAGGTTGGTTTCTTTGAAACAATAGGCTGTGGATCAAAATTTGGTTCTTGAATTGTTTCAGAGACTATAATGTTTTGGGCTACTTGGGTAGACACAGGTGGGTTCTCCTCCAATTGAGATTCCTGAGCCATTTCACCACAAAAGAAAGAAGAATTGTAGAAAGTAGGAAGATGAGTTTTAAGAATTACCTGAACATGATATGGATAATGAATTGCAGGTATTTCATCTAGATTCTTTTCATTGTCCTTCTTTGTAATGTCAGAGAAAATTCTCTTTTGCTGTTCATAAGAAGAAACACAATGTTCTCTACCAAATCTAGTTTCAACATCAGGAATAAAATGGTTAACAAACAATTGCATAAATCTATGATAATAAACCATTTTCCTGTTTTGATCTCTTAACCCAAGTTTAATACTCATCTGACTTAAGATAATATGACCAATGTTGATTACTCTGTCATAAAGCAAACTATAAGTAATATGTGAAGTAACAGAAGTAATTTGCTGAAAAGAACTACATTTGCCAGTAAAACATTTAGCAATTTGATCAAGGTAAAAAGACCATTCCTTTCTAAGAAAAGACCTATTCAACTGGCTCATGTTATCTAGAGGTCCACTATAACCTAATTCAGACAACATAGTTCTTATATTATCATCAGATGGTACATTCTCATAACTATCAGTAACAGATAAGCAAAGTACTGAATTAACAACCGATTCAGTAATGTCAAATGAATCTTGTCCTAAATGTAGAACAATCTTACCTGATTGACTCTGAGTAGAATCAATTACCTCAGCATTCTTCCAAGCTTGTGAAACAGCTACTTGATTAATTTGTGGAGATGCTGTCAATGCATAACTTAATGGTCCATATGCCAGAAAGTCCATGATTGGATGAAAATCAGATGATACTCCTTCCTTGTTGGTGATAGCTGCAACATGATTGTTTGTCATAAAATCAAAGTCACCAAACTTGAAGGCTACTGATTTAGGTAATCTTCTCTGAGCTGCCATTTTTGATCTGAAAAGAAACTTGAAAAATTCTTGAAATGGATTAGTGATTTTGAAAACTCAAAAGTGATTTTTGCTTTAGAGAATGTAAAATTAGAGAAAGCAATTACACGATTAGAGTTTCAAAACAAATATATTTCACAAATCTTTCAGACCACTATCCCACGTTGACACGTAGATTGACAGGTGTCAGTCCCTGAAAAATGCAGTTACCCACGATTTTTGGAAAATAAAATCCAAAATTGATTTTTCATAAAATAAATCAGGGTATAAATAAGTAATACTGATCAACTTCCTTTTCCTGATGACCTCTCATCAAAATAATCACAAAATGCAATGTGATTTAAAAATATAATTTTCAAATCCTGATGGTCACACATGAAATCCTGACCAATATCATCAGAGACTTAATATGGAGTTTTCCACGTGGCATTTTTCTTTTATCTGAAAAAGAAATAAACAATTAATCTGAACAGAAAATCAATTGGTTAGATATTTTCAATATTTCTTGAAACAAGAAATATAGTCACACGCAATAATTAGCATTTGACTTCATTAAAACTTCCAAGTGACTACTCAGCTTCTCACGTCTTCCTTTAAAAGAACCAGACGCCTTATGCCATTCTCCATAACCTTTCAATTTCTTTTCTTCTTAACAATGCTTCTCAAACCAAAAACCCCTTCAAACCCATTTTCCAGATTTTTCTTGATCGATGAACATCCTGTTCTTGATCATCTCTTTGAACAAATGACTCTTCTCATCGAACTAATCATGAATGGATTGGTTTTCGAAAATATCCAGAGGTTTCTCCTAGAACATCCATCTGTTGGATACAATCTTCCCCTAACCTCCTCTAAACTTGAGGATGAAGAATTTGGCCGAGAGTCTGAGGTTGATCTTGATGGAGATGTTATTCATTTAAGTTAGCTGCTCTCATTCAAGTCGCCCAGACAAGGAATCCAAGAACAAACGAGGCTTTCATCCCCTGATGGATTTCTTGAGATGCTCCTTGTCCTGTTCCTCAGAATTCATATCAAAGACAAGTATAGAATAGAAATTTAGACAAAAAGATGTTGCATTTCATTTCCATGTAATGATTTCTATTAATGAAAATACAGTTTCTTGTTATCCGCTTATCTTTTGATTTTTGAATGATGTATAAATTATCAGTATGCAAATATTAAAACTTGCTAGCATAGACTTAACACATCACAGAATCAGATTACTATACAAAGTAAACGTCAGGATCTGAGACAATTTTCATAATCCTGATACTGACACAATACTGATGATGTCAGCATCCTGATGACAAATCTAATCCTGATGATTATTAACAAGTCTATCATACTGAAATTTATCAAGGCAAAGTGTTATAGCTGAAACATTTAACAATCAAATATAGATCCTGACAGGAATATCAAGTCTATAAGCAAAGAACAACATACCTTGCTACTTTTGCAGATGTTACAGATCTAAAAATTTAACATTCCTAACTCACTTACTAGTCTACTGAATGTAGTCTCATCAAGTGGTTTAGTTAGAATATCTGCAAGCTGTTTGTCAGTAGGAACAAAATGAAGTTCCACAGTACCATTCTCAATATGTTCTCTAATAAAATGATACCTGACATCAATGTGCTTAGTCCTTGAGTGTTGAACTGGATTTTCTGCAATTTTAATAGCACTAGTATTATCACAAAACATAGGAATATTACTAAGTGTCATACCATAATCCAGCAACTGATTTCTTATCCAAAGGAGCTGTGCACAACAACTGCCTACTGCTATGTACTCAGCTTCTGCAGTTGAGGTTGAAACAGATTGTTGCTTCTTGCTTGCCCAAGAAATCAATCTATTTCCCAAGAATTGACATGTACCTGTAGTGCTTTTCCTGTCTATCTTACACCCTGCATAATCAGAGTCTGAATAGCCAATTAGAAAGAAATCAGATTCTCTAGGATACCACAAACCAAGATTTGGAGTTCCTTTGAGATATCTAAAAATTCTCTTCACAGCAATTAAATGAGATTCCTTAGGATCACTTTGGAATCTAGCACATAAACAGGTAGAAAACATTATATCTAGCCTACTTGCAGTTAGATATAACAATGAGCCTATCATGCCTCTATAACTAGTATTATCCACACTCTTTCCTTTAGGATCAGAGTCTAGTTTAGTGGCTGTTGCCATGGGTGTTTTTGCAACTGCACAGTCTTGAAAGTCAAACCTTCTTAAAAGATCTTTGATATACTTTGACTGATTAATGAAAATACCAGTCTCAGTCTGTTTGACCTGCAAGCCTAAGAAATAATTTAGTTCACCCATCATGCTCATCTGATACTTAGACTGCATAAGCTTGCTAAACTTAGCACACAACTTTTCATTAGCAGAACCAAAAATAATATCATCAACATAAACTTGAACTAAAAGCAATTCACCTTTTATCTTTCTAAAGAATAGAGTTTTGTCAATTGTACCTCTTGTGAAGCCATTTTCAAGAAGAAATTTAGACAAAGTCTCATACCATGCTCTTGGTGCCTGCTTTAGTCCATAGAGTGCCTTGTCAAGTTTGTAGACATGATTTGGAAACTTTGGATCAACAAATCCAGGTGGCTGTTCTACATAAACTTCTTCATCAAGTTTGCCATTTAGAAAAGCACTCTTTACATCCATCTGGTATACCTTGAATTTTGAATGAGCTGCAAATGCAAGAAACATTCTGATTACTTCCAATCTTGCTACAGGTGCAAAGGTCTCATCATAATCAATGCCTTCTTCCTGAGAATAACCCTTGGCCACCAGTCTTGCTTTGTTTCTTACAATCATACCAGATTCATCTAGCTTGTTTCTGAAAACCCATCTTGCACCAACAATAGATCTATCTTTAGGTCTTGGTACCAGTTTCCAAACTTTGTTTCTCTCAAACTCATTTAACTCCTCCTGCATTGCAATTACCCAATCAGGATCCTGTAAGGCTTCTTCAACCTTCTTAGGTTCATTCTTTGAGAGAAAGCAACTATACAAGCATTCATTTTGAATTGATCTTCTAGTTCGAACACCACTATTTGGATCACCAATTATCAAGTCTTCAGTATGATCCTTTGTCCATTTTCTAACAGGTGGTAGATTAACTCTGCTAGTCTCTCCCCCTAAGTTAGTGGTATCCCTTGTAGAAGAATTCTCTCTACCTTCAAAAACTCTCCTTTGATCAATAGAATCAGTAGATTCCATATTGCTGCTAGTTACTGATCTTTCCTCAGTAGACTCTGAAAGGTCGGTTCCTGATGGAGTAGACTCTGAAACGTCAATTCCTGATGGAATAGACTCTGAAAGACTAGTCTGCTCCTGATGATCACTGTGTTCTCTTTGATTTATTTGCTCCCCCTCAACAGTAGCATTCCTTTGAGAAGCAATAGAAATTCCTTCTGGAGAACCTTCATCATCACTTGAGAGTATCTCAAAATTCTTCAGATTTTCAAATTCCAGTTTGTCATGGCTTTCATCAGTTTGCAAAATTCCAAATTTCTTATCATCAAATGCAACATGAATTGATTCCATAACAACGTGAGTTCTGAGATTATAAACTTTGAAGGCCTTAGATGCTGAATATCCTAGAAAAATTGCTTCATCCGATTTGGCTTCAAATTTTCCAAGTTGTTCTGGATGAACTTTTAGGACATAGCATTTGCATCCAAAGATGTGAAAATATTTCACACTTGGTTTCTTTCCTTTGATCATCTCATAGGGAGTTTTTCCATGACTATTTACCAAGGTACAGTTCTGAGTGAAACATGCAGTGTTAATAGCTTCTGCCCAAAAGTAGGTTGGAAGTTTTGCATCTGCAAGCATGGTTCTTGCTGCCTCTATGAGAGTCCTGTTCTTTCTTTCCACTACACCATTTTGCTGAGGTGTACCAGGTGCAGAAAACTGTTGAGTGATTCCATTGTCTGCACAAAACCCCTCCATTGTAGAATTCTTGAATTCTGTACCATTGTCACTCCTAAGTACTTTGACTTTGTACTCAGAGTTATTATTAATATTCTTGATGAGTTCAATGATTTGCTGAGGAGCTTCATCCTTCTTGTGTAGAAAGAACACCCATGTGAACCTTGTGAAATCATCCACCATAACTAGAGCATATCTTTTCTTGCTGATAGACATAATGTTTACTGGACCAAACAGATCAAGATGTAGCATGTGAAATGGTTCAGTAATTGAATTTTCAGTCTTGCTCTTGAAAGTGGTTCTTCTTTGCTTTCCAAGCTGACATGCATCACAAAGTCCATCTTGCACAAAATTCGCCTGAGGTAGGCCTCTCACCAAATTGTGTTTAACAAGTTGATTAAGCTTCTTGAAATTAAAATGTGAGAGCTTCTTGTGCCAATTCCAGCTTTCATCACTTGTTGCTTTGCTGTAGAGACATCTAACAATTCCTTTAGATGTATCACTTAAGCTGGCTTCATATATGTTACCATGTCTTTGACCAGTTAGAACAATGTCTCCATTCTGCATATTCAAGACTTTGCATCCTTCTCTGTCAAAGATTGATTTGTAACCTTTATCACCCAGTTGACTTATGCTTAAAAGAGTATGTTTCAAGCCTTCAACCAGTGCTACATTTTCTATGATGACATTCCCCAAAACAATTGAGCCATATCCCAGAGTTTCTCCTTTGTTGCCATCTCCAAAAGATATTACTGGGCCAGCTTTCCTCTCAAACTTTGTAAGCAGGGACTTCTTTCCAGTCATATGTCCAGAGCATCCACTGTCCAAGATAATTGAATGCTTCTTTCCTGTGCCCTGCAAACAAAAAGTAACTAGTTAGAATTTTTTAGGACCCAACTTTGATTGGATCCTTTCTTACTAGATTTAGAGACAACAGACTTTGAAGATTTTGCTTTTATTTTACCTGTTGCAGAGTCAACTTTAGACTCTGATCTCACAAACTGTTTGTGACTAGGAGTTTCAGATTTCAAAGAATAATAGTCATAATACAGTTCATGATATTCTCTACACATGTAAATGGAATGAAGTAAACTACCACAATGATAACAAGCTTTTTGTGGTTGGTATTGAATTTTCTGAGTCTTGGGGAATCTGGACTCAGTTTTCCAAGAAGGTTTTTGATTGCAGTCTAGGGCCAAATGATTATGATTTCCACACTTATAGCATTTTTTCCTAGGTGCATCAGGTACATTCTTGTAATTATTCTCTTTGTTAATACCTTCTTTTCCATTCCTATTTCTTTTGATCTTGCTAGACTCTGAAAGACCATCTAATCTCTGTTTCAACTGAGACTTAGACAGAAACCCTATGTTTACATTCTTAGGTTTCTCTAACACTTTCTCATCTGAATAACTATTGTTAATCCTTTTGTGTACAACAGGGGTACCTTTTGAATCAACAAATTTAACATGATTAGGTTCAGAAACAATTTTCTTACCTTCAGATTTAGATGTGTTAGCTTCTACCTTACTATCATCATTGACAGTAGCTACTTTTTCTTCTTGTCTAGCCTTATCAAAACCTAAACCATTAACCTTACCACGAATTCCACTCTCAAAGATTTCTATTGTCTTCTTACTGGAATTGTTAATGGTTTTAATCACATCTCTCTCTTCTTCTAGTTCTTTTCTGACATAGTCATAAGCCTCAAGAATAACACTATAATCATGCTTAGCTTTATCAGAACTTAACTTGTATTCTTCCATTTAAATTAATTCAGATTCAAGAAAATTATTTCTATCAACTAATTTATCATTCTTAACCTTAAGTTCATCTCTTTCACAAGTAAGAATTCTAAAATTAGTCATAAGATTTTTGAACTCAGCATGGATAGATCTAATTTCATCAGAATTTAAGCTATCAAATGAATCAAGAGAGTGAAGTGATACCTTAACAGAGGATGGAGAAGTTTTCTTTGGAGATCCAGGTTTGTCTGAACTATTGGCCATCAATGCAATGTTGTCATAATCCAATTCATCTTCAGAGTCACTGGAATCAGCCCAATCCTTCTGTGTGACCATAAGTGCATTACCCTTTCCTGAATTTCTAGGCTTCTTACACTCACTAGCAAAGTGTCCAAGCTCGCTGCAGTTAAAGCACTTGATCTTGGCCTTATCAAGCTTGACAATTGTACTTTTGCTTTTGTCACTCTTCTTCTCCTCCTTCTTTTGAAAAGGTCCTTTGCTAAATCTTATCCTGTTGAATCTTCCTTTCTTGAAAGCTTTAGCAAACATAGCAAAGAGTTCTTGCATCTCAGATTCAGAATCATTGTTGTCAGAGTCCATATCAGTAGTCTCTGACTCAGAACTTTCTTTGCTTTTCTTCTTCCTTGAATTCTTTACAGCAATCTCTTCATGCTGTTCTTCAGGAAGCTTCTTAACTTCAGATTGAGCAGTAAGTGCAATAGACTTCATCTTTCCTTCACTCCTGCTCTTCTTCTGCTGCTTGTCAAGTTCATAAGCTCTCAATTTTCCATATACTGCCTCTAATGAAATCTCATCCAGATCATTAGCTTCCTCGATTGCAGATATCTTCTCATTGTAGAAATCAGGCAAAGCTTTCATGAACTTTGTATTCATATCCTCCAAGTCATAATATTTACCATGCATGGCCATCTCATTGATGAGTTTTGTAAACCTATCAAAGGTATCAGTAAGTGACTCACCAGACTTGGATTCAAAGTACTCATACTGTTGTATAAGTAATGTCCTCATATTCTTCCTGACAGGCTTAGTTCCTTCACAGTGAACCTTAAGATTGTCCCATATATCCTTAGCAGTTTTACAAGAGAGAACATAGTTAGTGAGAACAGAATCAAGACTGTTGAATAATATGTTTCTCACTTTAGCATCTTTGAGAACATTCTCCTTGTCCTTATCTGACCATTCAGATTTTGGCTTCTCTGCTGTATGTTCTGGAACAACCACACCATCAACAGTTGCTTGTCCAACGACCTTTGTTGGAACGAAAGGTCCATCTCTGATTCTGTCAAGATAATCAGGATCTGTTGCTTCCAGATGATGCAACATCTTTACTTCCCATAGAGTATATTCGTTTCTCTTGAGCATAGGAATTTTAGTATTCCCATCCTTGTAACCAGACATGATTGCAGATCTTTATGATTATTCGAAATCAACCTGCTCTAATACCAATTGTTAACTCGAATAACTTGTAGAAGGGGGGGTTGAATACAAGTTATATAATCGTGTCTGATTTTTGCTTGATTATATGAACAAGAATAAACGAATGAATCAAACTCTTGTTTGTATTAATAAGATCAAATACAAACTCTACCAAAGGTGTACAATACCTTTAGCAGCTGCTGACAATACAAATCTCTCTCTCTGTTTGTTTCGAACTCTCGAATACAAACCTTATACAGAGCTACGCACACGAACTCACAACTTCGTCGCTCTTTTACAATGATATTGAGAGAGTATTTATAATGCTACCTATCAACTAATAACAGAAAGATATAATCTATACATGACAATGTTCTGCCTTCTAGTCGATAGTTTCCTTCAATAGAAAACTCTTTCCTTCATAATATCTTCTTGCTTGTTCTTCAAACAAAGATCCTGTTTTATAGCACTTGCCAGTTTCTGTAGCATCCATAATGACATCATCAGTAACACGACTGATATCAGGATCTGTACACTGCATCAGTATCTGATCAACCATCAGTATTGGACCATCATCAGGATTTGCTCTCTGTTCCTGACATGTAGTCTCCGATACACTGTTCATTCCTGACTAAACTATACAGATAACTGTCTTTACACATAAATCCTATATACAGTGCTAAATCCTTTATAAGATCAGGATTACAAGAAGTATAATGTGTAAATTCTATTCTTAACATCACAACTTATGAATTATTCCTAACAGCTTAATTGTGGATCAGATTCCTGAGTTCACAAAGATTGCTCAGAACCTTCTCACTGCAGACATGCCTAATCCAGACTATGAGACCATTCTGTTATGCCATAGGTATGATGTGGAGTTGCAGAAGACAAAGATCATTGATGATGCTGAGAGAGATGGCAACATAGATGCCTAGCTGCAAGGAAAATATGATATTACTCTTGATGAAGCACTTCAGTATCTCAGGGAGGAATACCTCACTTCACTAGGTTCCAATGCCAAATCTCTGACCCCTGGTGAAGTGTATGAGGCTATGAATGATACACACAAGGGATTCCTCAAGGCTGCACATTATCTTGGAAAAGGTGTTAAAACTGAGGTCAATAGAGTGTGTGATAAGACCACCACCACAGTAGAAGCAATCAAGAGGACCTTTGATGCCAAATTCCCTCAGCTAGACAGTATGTTCAAGGACCTCAAACACTGCAACACCACCTGCACCAAAATGGACAATGGGCTAGCTCTGCTAAAGGATACTGTCACAGGTCTGGGGCATCAATTTCAAATTCTATCTGATCAGACCACAGATGCCAATGCCATACTGAGGACCATGTTCAAAAATCTATATGGAGACAGACTGATCACTGAGGTCCCAGTACATGACATGACTAGATTTGAAGTGCAGAGACTCAAAGAACAATCCCTGTCTGGCTTCAAATCTACTGAGTTATTCAGCAAAGTAGATGCACTTGAGAAGGAGGTGGCTACTCTCACCAAGTCCAATGCTCATCTTACAGACAAGGTTGCACTTCTAAATGACCAGTTGGACACTCAAGCATCCACCACAGCTGATGTCCTTCTGCATCAACAATCCATGTTAGCTGCTATGATGAAGCATATGGGTCTCCCTCTACCTGATGAATCTTCAATCCCAAAGGACATTTCTATAGCCTCTGTGCCTGACAACAAGCCTAAGGGGGAGAAGAAGGCAAGGAACTCAAATACAAAGGGGGAGAAAGGCATAAAAATCAATGAGGGTGGTCAACAAAGAGTTTCAAAATCTCTACCTAATGTGCCAGGCAAAGGAAAATCCAAAGTGGATGAGCCTCCATTTATCTTGCCAGTTGTCACTCTACCAACTGTGCACATCACTACTCCTGGAGGACAAAAGCAATCCATAACTACCACAGTGGTTGCAGGGAGTATGCCATCTGACAAACCTCCAACCTCTATATCTGAGAGTGCCAAGCCTGTAGAAGTTAAAGTTGTTACTGAGGCCAAGCTGCAAGAAGTTGCCAACTCAGATGTTTATCATGATAAAGCCTTCTTGGAGTTTCTGAAAGCCATAAGGGAACAGGTTGGTGACACTCAGTTCTATCTGAGGGAGGTGAAGAAGCAGATTGACTACATCACTGTCATCCCCAAGAAAGTCAATAATCTATGGGTCAAGGAGATAGTGATGATATCCAAATTAAAGATATGGCATCTAACATACCAGACTCTACAAGACCTAAAACACTCAGAGATAGATGCCATACTTGAGCTCATTGAGAAGAGGAATGAGAACAGCAAGAGTCTGTTTGATGATTTGAGGAATGGCCAACCTTCAAGGTTACCAGAAGTGATCAAGAAGCCATGGACAATCATTTATCAGTCTGGCACCAGAATTGAAGACATTAAGCAATTGGTCATTCCCCATGATCTCACCCCTAGAAATCACAGACTGATCATTGCTATCATTGATCAATTACAGAAGAAGGTTGGAGCCAGAAGTGCTGAAGAAACTGAGGCACTGCACATCCTCAGAACTTATATAGCAACTGGTGAAATCCCAGAGATGGCTCAACCTAGGAGAAATAAGGATGATGATTCTGAAGATAAAAGTGATGGGAGGAGAAGACATCACAGGAGAGATAAGGGTGATGAAGACAAGAAGAAGAAGAAATGTGACAAGGATAAGAAGAATGATGATGACCAAGGAAGAGTCTATGAGAGGAAGATTGGAAAACAGCAAGCCTTAGGCATTGCTAGCAGTAACCTCACCACAACACAAGACTCTAAGTCTAGGGTGAATACTGTTAGTGGTGACCTAGCAAAATCTACATCTATGGCTTCTGCAACTATTTTGCCACCTCAAGAAGAGAAGAAGATTCAAGTCAAGAAACCATGTGTATGTTTCAGAAAGTAAACTGCTAATGGAATACTACTATGGTCTACCAACAAAGGTCAAAGGTCTCTGCCAAGCAACCATGTCAAGAGGATGAAATTTAAACATATTGCAAGAAGAGTGAAGCTATCCAGATCAAGAGCCCTAACAATCATTCCAGGATTGAAACTCCAGCCACTTGATGAAGACTTTGATGAAGAGCAATTGCAATTTCTAAGAGCTCAAAAGATATGCTTTGCTGCAATTGTGGATGACCACCTTGAGATCAAGTACACTGATGGGAGAGAAATGAAATTCAAACAAGGGGGTTGTCAGAATTGGGGTAAATTGTATGAGATAGAAAGAATCATTGCATTGCTGGACTCTAAAGACAAGGTGGAGAAAGTATGGAAACTGGAATTGATTGACTTTGTGAAAATGAAGAGAGATTATGCTGAAAAGATAAGAAAGGGCTGCTATGAGAAGTGGTTAGAAAGGGAGAAAGAAATTGACAGACTGGAGATTGAAGCAGAAAAGCTAAGGGCAAAGGGATTGTGTAGAGTTCAGCTTGATCCCTATGTGGTGAAGTATAGGAGAAGAAATGGAGACAATGTCAATATAAGAATGAACCTACTCAGTCACTATCCTGCCTACATTCTGAAGCCAGTGCTTGAAGATTTCAAAAACTCTATCATGATTGAAGAATTGGATGCTATGGCAGAAATCATAAGAGCAATAGATGAGAATGCAAGAAAGGAAAAAGAAATGAAACAGAAAGCATATGATGATCTACAAGCCAAAGCAATGGAGATGCAATCAAATGAAAATGGCTAGTACCTCATCATATTGTAAGAGCATTTATCTTGTAATTCCATTTATGTGTTCAATATACATACATGTACTTTTAAAGTCTTATCTTTATGTATGTTAGGCTTTTTATCAGACATGAAATTATGACTAAGGGTCTCACTCACAATTTGGGAGAGATTGTTAGTTACAGAGGCATGCCTGTACACATCTAATAACAAGCCTAATTGTTTGTAATGCTTTGCATTACTTACATGACCTCTTAACTGAGGGAACCTCTAGTTGTAGAGTTTCTGTTTGTATTGTACTTATAGTAGGCATCAAATCCTAGTTGTGTAATTGTAATTATAAAGTCTAGAATAATGCTTGAAAGAAGTTCCAAGGTTCATGCCTCAAGCAAGGAGTTAAAGACTGTCAAATAATCACAGTTGGGGATTTGAAGAAATGAAGAATTTGCCTAAGTACCAATTCGAGAAGTATATTTGTCTATTCGAGAAGTCCAGCATTCGAGAAGTCAGGGATTCGATATCTCAAGACACTATTCGATATCTCTGAATACACTGTTCGATATCTCATTCGATATCTCAGGGATTCGATATGTCTACTACTCTATTCGAGAACTCAAGAAGTCAACAAGTCAAGATGGTATTCGAGTTCTCAAAGAGTCAACAAGTCAAAGTTCCATTCGATATCTCAAGGACTCAGAAAGCTATTCGATATCTCGAGGATTCGATAAGTCAAATGTTCTATTCGACAACTCAAGGAATCCTGATGGAAAAGAGCTATTCGAGAAGTGATTCGATATGTCAATATAACAGTATTCGAGAACTCAGAGTTATCGATCAAGTCAATTCTAGTTCTCGAATCACTTACTTAGTCACTTCTCGAATACATTCTTGGAGACAAAATACTGAAGAAATTGTACAAGTCAGAAACCTGCAACAAGCCAATGCACTTTATGGACCACAATCTGTAACGTGCTCTGGAAAGCCTACAAGGAAGCTTGGAGAGATATAGAAGAGACAAGGAGCTAAAGAAGTGGATCTAAACAGGCTTTGCAAAGTCAAATCTGTAACCGTTTGGACACTTACTCAAAAAGGATAGACAGACTAGAAAGTAATTTGTTTAGCTACCTTATTTGCAGTAAGTAGGCTGTATCCATGTTCTATAAGGACACAGCCTCACCTCATAACTTAGTAACTTTTGTGAGTCAAGTTTTACATACACTGTAAGCTATATCTCTCTGAGAAAAACGAAGCTGAGAATACTACCATTTGTATTCACAGATTGTAGCAACCTTTATCTAATAATACATTAGATTAAAGTGATATTGTGTCTTGTGTTGTTTCTTTATCCGCACCTTCACTTCTACACACACAGGCACTTATCTGCTACATAGACTCAATCCAAGAAAAGTTCAAGAATCCATTCACCCCCCCTCTGTATTCTTTTACCGTATTCAATACTCAACATCTGTCAAAAATTATGTAGTTGGTTGTGTAAGATTTACAATTAAGTGAATCTTATAGCTCGATATTGTAATGCTAATTGAGATTCTAAGTTTGTTCAATTGCAACTGTTTAATGTGGTTCTCGATTGTATATATGTAGTTATGTACTACCTTTGTTGTGCTTTTGCTGTTTGTTGGATTGTCATATTGACTATGCTACTTGTATTAACTATAACTATAACTACTTGTAAACCAAACCAAGCATAAACAGTTGATTGGATTCTATTTGTTCTAGATGCTATATCACATTCTATGCATAAGATTCTATTTGTATTAGAGATGAGATATTTATAATTGGTTTTCTTTTTGTTGATTCTTTGTAAATATTTGTGTGAGGTGTTTTTTTATGAATTTCTTGTTTGACCATATATTAATATGCCTGTTATACATCATTGTAAATTGATTATTCCTTCTTGTTATGTATTAGGTAGAAGATCTGGTTTACGACTAAGTGCAAGAAGAATAAAGCATTCAACTAAAACAAGAACTGGTCAGAGACGACGACTAGTAAGGAAAAATAGTGACCAATTGAGCACCATAGACTTCGATACACACGTAGAGTATGAACCATAAACTTTGAAGAACATGGTTTGTATTTAATCAGAAATTTTTAACTAATCATACTGACTTTTTTTTTTCTTTCTAGAACTGTATTTAACAGGCTTCCTATTACTCTCACGTACTCCTGTGTGTGCGTTGACTCGTTATTTTTCAAAGGATTTGTAGAAGGATACAATCAAAAAGGTATAGGGAAGTGGATGCTAAACTTTGGTTGCTTGGAAAGAAGATATGTATTTGTTCCTATCTGCTTATCGTAAGTGTTCACTGTTTCCATTCAAATTCACTTTTTCTTAGTAATGATCACTGTTGCATATATTTAAAGTGGCATATATTTCTATGGTAGTTACCATTTTAATTTGTGTATTGTTCAGGAATCATTGGAGTCTGCTAATACTTTGCAACTTTAACAAAGATTTCAATTCAGACACACCTCCGTTCATGTTACTACTAGATTCCATGCTAAAACGGGAAGTGGATCTTGAGTCGGACATTCGGAAGTATGTGTTTAATAGATAGACGTATTAAAAATGATTTATATATAACATATATTTGTAATAGATTCATCACTGTTTTTTATGCATTTTTTTGTAGGTTTGTTTCTGATATATTCAAGAAAGCAAAACCAGAAACAAGTGATGAATTGATCCGTCGTATTAAATTCAGAATACCAAAGGTGCCACAACAAAAGGATTCAACAGAATGTGGTTTTTATGTCCTTTTTTATATATATCGGTTCCTAATGGCGTGCCCAGATCAATTCAACATTAAAGAAGATTATCCGTCTTTTGTAAGTTGTAGTTGTCTTTTTTTGTGTGAGGTGTTATTTTTTGAGATTCTATGTTATTTTAGTGTAAGATATATGTCTGTTCTACTCATTAAGTTTCTACGTTTGTTTAATTGTAGATATATGTGCTAGATACTTTATGAGATTCTATGTTGGCTAAATATTTAAGTGTAAATATTTGTGTTAGATGCTTTATGAATCATATGTATGAGATGCCCACTGAGTTTCCTACTAATACTTTGAAAACATACAGATGAAAGAAGATTGGTTCACTCTATGTGAATTCAAAACATTCTATGATAATCTTTTGTATGTTTGGCAAGAAGTGGAGTTTGAAGAAATGCAAATTGGACTTAATTCCGATGATTCGAAGAAAGGTAAAACTTGTATAGTAATTATAGTATACTAGCTAGTATAAGAAACTTATAAGGATATTTTTTTCTTCCCAGATTTGACTGGCAACAAAAATGAAGTTGAAGTCATTAATCTTGATAGTGGAATCAAAGATATGAAAGCTAACAATAATGGTAAATATACATTATCTATATGATTGAATCATTTATTATACCTCTTCTTACATCTTCTTTTATTCTGCGTAAACCCTGAATTAACCATTCTCCCTTTGTTTATTGTACTTTAAAAAAGAACAACAACTTGCACTTGTTCTTTATACTCCAGAGAGCTCCATTCCAGACAGTTCTCCAGATGCAAATGCTCAATGTAAGATTACATGTGTCAATATCTTTAAAATTTTGCTTTTGCCTTGTTATATATAACAATGACTGGTTTTTTTTTTTTTTTTTTTGTAAAAACTTCTAGGTGTTGGAGAGACAAAACTTGCAAATGAAATGAAAGTTCAGAAAAAAAAGATTCTGACAATTAAATTGAAACAAGTGGAAGCAAGGAAATCACCACGTTTTGTTACACCACGTGCAAAGAAAAGATCAATGGAAATTAATCTGATAGAAATTCTGAGTTCATCTCGTTCAGGTATTTATGGAAAAACCGTATATTATTCTCTAGTAACTAGTAATTAGGTATCTATTCTAAATTATGCTTAGTAATTATTAATCCATTCTAAATTATACTTAGATTTTTTTTTCCGGTTTTGCATCTTGAATCCGACTAAGAATTTACTTACGTGTTTCTTATACTTAGTAATTAGTAATCCATGCTAAATTATTCCTTTGCTGATATCTATTTCTTATGTGTTCTATTTTTTTTATTGGAAAAAAAAGCTACAAAAAGAAGGAAAATAGCTACAACACCACCTCCTCCTCGTGTCACAAGGTCTGTAGCAAAGCAAACAGAAAATCTTCAACATATAAACACCTCCTGCTCAGATGAAGAAACCGAAAGTGACAAAGAGCCTGAAGTAATTGAGAGAAAAAGGAAGAAGTATGCAAAACGAAAGAAAAATACAAGTGAAGGAAAGAAAAATGAAAGGAAAAAAAGAAAGATGCCAATGCCAAAGGTAAACCACTTCCCATTATGTCTGTAATTAAAGAGTTCACTTGGTAGTCTAAAATGATTAATAGATAGATGATTCTGTAGCAGATTATATATTAAATATAATATCTTTATTGTAATGATGATTCCTAAGTGGAGTTTTAAAAATGTGCAGGCCGAAAAGAAAAAGAAAAAGGACGTAAAACAGGAAGATGGTATTGAAATGCCAAAGAAGCTGAAGCTTCGAGCGCATCCTAGCAACTTCTCTGAAGCAATGAAAAATTTGACTGATGATCAAAAGAAATGGATAAGAGATGCTGGGTTTGGGGATTTGCTTGAATTTTCATTCAGGCATATACCTAATGAAATGGCAAGAGATGTTGTATGGTTTTATGACCCCTACAACAATTGGTTAAATTTGGCGAATAAAAAGGTGATTAGGATTACAGAGGATGATGTACACAACACACTGGGGCTCCCGAAAGGAAATAGAACAGTCATTTTAGGACCAGTGGGTACTCAAATAAAAAATGAATGGAGGGATCAATTTCCGGAAAAAAAGGCTGGACATAAAGTGACAGAATTGATGATAATGAAAAAGATTGCAAGGACAACGGAGTTAAATTTTGAGTTCAAGCAAAACTTTATGGTCCTCATGTATAATCTGTTTGTCCGATGCACAAAAGGTTCGTTTGTTAGTCAGGATGTGTTGGGACTTGTTGGATCTTTCGATGAGGCTAAAGAAATGAACTGGTGTAAACTTGTGATCGAGGGATTAAAAGGTGCTTCTGTGGCATGGCTTGAAGATCCTATAACTCAGTATTACACAGGACCACTTATGTTTTTGATTGTAAGATTTTAATTACTCTTTCATATATAGTTAAACTGCCATTCCATGTTTGTTGTACACTCATTTTTTATTTTTCTTATACTGTGTTTTTTAGTTTTTCTACCTTGACCGCGTGGAAAATGAAGTTGTTAAAGTTGATAGAAAATCACCTGCTTTTACCGGATGGTCCAATTTTACTGTGCTTCAAAGAAATCAGGCTGAAATCATCAACAACACTTACGGAAAGGGGAAAATAGTAAGTCATTTTTTTTATGTACATTGCAATTTTTTTGTCCTTATTTGTTTACAAACTTCTGAAATTTAAACTTTTATGCAGGAAGGAAAATATGAAGTACAGGAAGATTCACAAGCAGACGGGGGAGATTTTGCAACTGAGGTATAAATTTCAAAGTAACACACTAAAAATGTCAAAGGAAAGTGAGTTTCTTATATTTTTTACAAAGTTTATGCAGGAAGAGGAATATGAAGTACATGGAGATTTAGAACCAGAGGCGGAAGCTTATACAACTGAGGTATAAATGTTTTCCATACATGTAAATCATGCTTTACATTGCATAACTCCAAAATTATCCTTGATTGCATTGATTATTTTATCATCATCGCATAACTCCAAAATTATTGAAATAAGTTTTCTTTTCAATTTTCTGATTATACAGAATTGCGAGTTTGAAGGAGTAAACATTGAAGAGACAGAGAAAATGTCTGAAGAAATTCAAGTCAATGATGATTTAACAAATGATCAAGCTGAGGTATAGAAATATTTTAGTGATTAACATATATATTGTTGTATAAGCATTGACTGAAATTGTCTTACTATTTCAGTTAATTAAGGATGTCAATGTCATTATTGAAGAACGAAATGAAGAAGCAATTGTCACTGGTGACAATGAATTTTCAGAGAAGGTGACTTATTAAATATAGCCTTGTTTTTTTTTTTTGCAAAATATGTGTCATTTTGATAACTTTTTGTTTGATTGTTGATATATGTTCTAGATGCTACATTAGATTCTATACTGGTTAGTTTGTAATCAAATGAAATTTGTAGCTCGGTATTCAAATGTTAAGTGAGATTCTAAGTTTGTTGCTTTTGAAGTGCTTCATGAATCTGAGATTATATTTTTGACATATATATATATAGATCATTAAGGATGGTAATGTTGCAAATTTTTTTTAGCATCTGTTTTTTTTGCAACTGTGATTGATTAAATGTATTATTTCTATACAGATTTTTGTAGACAGCCAGAAATATCAAATTCCAATCGAAACTATAAAAGGGGTACAGTCATTTGAAATGGATGGAGTTAGGGCTGGAATCTTATCAATAGCAAAGGACATCATATATGCTTATGCAGATGACGAATGTATCAACGAAGAAGTAAGTTTTTTTTGTACTTGTACAACTAATGCAAACCTATTTTGTTTTTTTAACTAACTACTGTGTGTGGAAAAAAAAACTAGGACTTCATGTTACAAATGAAAAAGGATATTGCTGAGCTGAAAAAAATGAAAAGGGCATGCCATGACAGTTTGAAAACGGCAAAGGCATTATTTCCAACAAATCCTGAGCTTAAAAATGTTGAAAAAGAGTTTCAGAAGCTAGTAAACCATGTTGATGCAGTTGAAAGGTATTATATGTTAACTCATCGTACTTGATTTCTGAAAGTTTTAAATTCTGCTAGCTGAATGTTAGCATAGTTGTATAAAGTTCTAAATAAAAAACAGAGTAGGGTGGCCTGTATTACAAAGTAGGGTTCTAAATGATGATAGGTATTATATGTTAATTCATCGTACTTGATTTCTAAAAGTTTTAAATTCTGCAAACTGAATGTTAGAATTGTTGAGTCAAAAGTTTGTGATATTTCTTACCAATCAATATCAGCTAAATGCTACTTGTTCATTTCTACCGTCTATTAGAACTTAGAAGTAACCAAGGATTAGAACCCTTGTGGCTTGACCGCTAATCCACAACGACTACTTGTAATTAAGGAAAGATTGCCTATCAACTATGATTCTCTTCAAACATGAAAATTTAAAGTCTGCATTGTCCTTGTAAAGTTTGCACATTGTTATTGATAGAAATTGTCCTGTTATTTGATTAACCGTCGATTTTTTCCTTTGTTTTATATGCTTTTTTCTTGAATGTTCAATTTAAACTACTTTAATTACGTCTCTTAAATTCTGCAAACTGAATGTTAGCATAGTTGTATACAGTTCTAAATGAATAACACAGTAGGGTGCCCTGTATTAGTAGTTTCTAGTAGATTTATTGTATTGTATTAAAAAACTGAAACCATTAAGTTTAAAACTGGTAGTTCATGCTACATTTGGTTTTGTTCTTTTAGATTCTACAACTGATTTAGATTACTTTAATTAGATTTTGTTAAAATAAAAAGTACAAGTATAAATGACATTATAAAGTTTTTAAACAGCTTTGAGGTGGATTGGAATCTATTGACGGATGAAGATTGGAATACCGTTGATGTACTTGGCCACCCAAAATCAGACAGACCATTATTAAAAATGTCAAATAAAGCTTTTTTTTTAGGAGAATTAACCTTAGAAGGTAGAATCATTGACCTTGATTTTGACAGCGACGATAACAAACCTCCAATGGTGAAATTTGGTGAAAGACCAAGGAGAGAAGTCAAATTGGGTGAATTGCATAAGTCACCATTCCGTGAGCGCACTATTGACATCGACAAGCAAAATTTGACAAAAGCGGAAGAGGATGTTTGGAATTGGCTTAATGCAAGCAATGATTACCCACTGTAAGTTGGAGTAATGACATATTTTGATTCAAACTGAATTACCAGGAAAACAAGCATAATTACATTTTCCTTTTGTAACGTGAATACAGGAAAAAAGTGTTTTTATGGCAAGATAAAGTTGCATGTACAAAACATGAAGTTCAGACTTTGCAGCTAGATAGGCAGCTAGTTTGTGGTGTTTTAGACACTTATACCTGCATATTAAATGAGGAAGAAAAATTCAGATCAATGGACTCTCCACGCAGATTCTTTTGCAACACTTACAATACGGTATGTTTTATGCTCCAATTGTACAATTACAAGTATTTGTTTCTGTTATAGGGAGAATATTGTATAACAATATTTATGGAGGTTGCTGGATTTACGGAGCAAAATACGGATATTTTGCTATAAGAAGAATTGGGATTAGGGTTTGTGTGTTTTGATGTGGCTGCTCTTGTGTATTGATAATCAGTGGTGAACTGTTTCTCATCCTTTACAAGATGCCTACGTACCCTATTTATAGGGATCAAGCCATATGTAGTTCTCTTAGAGAAGAAGTTATCTAGATGGGCTAGGGTTTCTATGGGCTCGACTAGGCCCAAATCCACTAGTCATCTCCTTGGGTTATTTTTCTACCCATTTATTCTGTTCATGACTCATAAAGGGGAACCCGCAGCTGACATAATCATCTTAACTGGCGATACTGACTAGATGGTCTCGCATGCGACCTCGCTGGGTCTGGCCATGCGAGGCCATCCTCGCTGTATGGAGATAACCTACTTATGCGACCTCGCTGGGCCTGTCCATAAGCCTTCATAGTAACATACTAGGCCACGCTAGACCTCGCGATCTGCGACCCCGCCACTAGGGCTCGCTGGCGATCCTGATGTACAAAAATAATGTGATGAATCCTCTCATGATGGCGAACTTTAATGACCCATTCCTCATTCTTTGGCCCATTATGTGAGATATGCTGATATTACAGCCCATTAGGCCTGTTTAGGACTTATGCCAAATTCAGGCATAACAGTTTCCTTTATTATTGAATGCATATGGCTTACATAACTTACTTGCCTACTTTTTCCAGTCGGCCCATGCTTAGATCTGGTCTGTATGATCATACATTTGCTCTGCAAATAGAACCATCGTTTATTTGTTTGTATGCTTTTATGTGATTTTCTTAATGTTCTTAAATTGTATGATGTGTTTACATTATTTGAGATCCTTAGTTATTATTCAAACTCCAAGGCATCTAGTCAAAAAAGCTCTCATGTTTGATTCATGCATCTCCAGTTTGTAGTTTAATTCACATAACTTGTAAGATACTTGATGTTTGCTTCGACTGAAACCAACTTGTTTGACTTTTATTAACTCCCTATATTTTGATATGAGTATTAAACCTTTCTCAAAGTTACGAGTCCAATGGTATTTTGAATAATAATTGATGATTGGATCACTTGCTGTTCTTTCAGCAGATTACTAATTTTAGCAAGCCACATGTTGATGCATATTCTTGATTTAATTTATTGTTCTCTTCATTTAATCTGTCGCATAGCCTTTTCTTATATTCTTAATAATGATTGACTTTATAAGAATATGCATGTACAATATTTGTTTGAATCCTTTTGTGAGATTGCCAAGTGCTAATTTTTCTCTTCAACTTGGGATTGCTATATATCTTAAAGATTGTATTGTATCTTTATTAGATAGCTGTTATAGTTATGGCAAAACCAGAAATGCTTCTGCTTCATTTTATTCATTTCTATGATTGTTTTGGTGTTCTGAAATTCTACTTTTATCAGTTGTATAATTTCAGATTATGTTGAAGATTGTATTGTATCTTTATTAGTCTACGGCTACATGTTAAACTAGTCTGATGAACGGGCTACGGCTAACCTTGAATGTCCAGCAAATATACTTTATAGTTGCACCTCTTGCTGGGAAAAGTATCTTTTAGCAAATGACGAAATACTGTGTTTTATCTTCCATTGCTTTTTTCCTATGTCAATGCCAATCTGATATCCATGAAGTTCACCAAAACATTTGGATACATTACTTTAACAAAATAAAAAGAGGAAAATTTAGATATTAATTTATTTACAAGATAATGCTTCAAAGATATGCACTCTATGTAGAGAAACAAAGTGATAGTCACTAACTGGATTATGCGTCGTCACTCCACATACTACCATGGATTCGGTATGTGAAATGTTGAAATGTAATTGTTAAGGGTGCCAATCCCCAATCTGTTGCCAGTCTACCTATAAATATGTTTAGGGGCAGAATTTTTAAGTGTACAATTAGGAAATGTGAAAATGAAAGAGTTGCTGTAAAAACAACATATAGCACACAAACCTCAGGCTTCCCATGAATGTTCTTCCTAAACTTCAAAGACCTTGGACTAACTTGATTTATCTGATCTAGGAATAGAAAATATTAATTCGGCTATCAAACGTTCTTCACTGAACATTTGGTCTAAGTTATCACAGCCCAGTGATGTCAAAGAGAAATCAATCCAAGTTACGAATAAAACTAATAAAAAAATCTTTAATCTCGTATCATCATCAGAATCTGTACATGAAGTAAAAATGTATAAAGCTTTCAGCATTGTTTGAAAATTTGTATGGACATTATCATCTTTTCATTATCTGGATAGGACTTAGTTTACTTTTTGCACTAGTAATCTGCATACTCTGATAAATGTAAATATGTATCTAAGTATAAAACAGAAGGAAGATTAAGTATAAAACAGAAGGAAGATTAAGTATAAAAGGAAAATCCTCTTCTGATTGGGCCTGCATAACTTGTCAATTTATTGTTCTATTCATTTAATCTGTCGCATAGCCTTTTCTTATATGCTTAATAATGATTGACTTTATAAGATATGCATGTACAATATTTGTTTGAATCCTTTTGTGAGATTGCCAAGTGCTAATTTTTCTCTTCAACTTGGGATTGCTATATATCTTGAAGATTGTATTGTATCTTTATTAGATAGCTGTTATAGTTATGGCAAAACCAGAAATGCTTCTGCTTCATTTTATTCATTTGAAGAGAATGAACATGTTGATGGAAAAATCAATGTGTATCTTAGTGTTAAAAAAGTGGTGGTGTGATAGAGTATTAAGCCTTTTTCTCTTAATAAACATGGAATCTTGGTTGTTTTCGTAGAGCATTAAACTTTTTCTCTTAATAAACATGGAATCACCACTTTTAATTCATACTTTCACTCTGATTGACAATATAGAGTTTAGTGGAAGCTATTAATTTTCTATGTTTTCAACAGATTGGAACAGTTGCTGCAAGAAAGGGATTGAACACTCGAAACACTTGTAAGGAAATGAACGAAGATCCTATAATGAAAGCAACTCAATATCGCATGTTCAAAGAGAATTTGGACCAGGTGCTACAAAAACATTTGGTTGATATAAAAAATGTTGATCTGGTATAACTTTTGAAATTCTATATATATTGTTTTTTGTTTTTATTCTGCATTTTCAAACTATTTTAAAATTGGCAAATGAAATATAGGTTTTCTTCCCTATACATTATATCCACCACTACTATGTGATCTGCATCAATCTCAAGTCGCCATCAGTTGAAATTCTCGACAACAATAAAATAGGAGAGCAAATTACTTCCATTTATGATGGAATCCCAGAAATGCTGGTAAGACTTAGTTTATAGTTTGATTCTACATTAGATTCTGTACTAGCAGTTGTGTTCATTTGGTTTTGTGATTTGTGCGAATTTTCTAAGTAGTTAATTGTTTGATTCTAAATTAGATTCTGTGCTCTATGTAGTAGGAGATGTGTTCATGTGGTTTTGCTGATTTTCAAAATATATCCTAGTTTGATTTTACACTAGATTTTACATTATCTGTTTTTAGAATTCTGTTTAGTTACTCTAAGTTTGTTTAATCACTTGCTAAAAGTTTTGTTATTTTGATTCTGTGTTAGATTCTATACTCTCTATACTAGCAGCTGTGTTCCATTTGATTTTGTTTTTTCCTTCGGAGTTCTACAATGGATTCTATACTCTCTATACTAGCAGCTGTGTTACATTTTATTTTGTTAGCTTCTCACTCAGAGGGTACTAAGTCTGTAGTGTAGGTTACCTTGATATCCAACTGAAGTTTCTGCATGTCATTTTTAGTTTACTACAAAAAAACAATGAAATGTACTTGTTTTTTTATTTGTATTTAGTCATCATTTGTAAGTAGTTGTAGCGTCTTTATTTTTATGATTGTGTTCAGAATGTGTATGGTTGTTGTCGATGATATCATCTCTAAGGTCTTTTATTACTTTCTTCATTGTGCTTACTTTATGTAGGAATGTATGTGTGAATTTGTGTGCATTTCATGGATGATTTTGCTGTGAGATACTCTATGTTTGCAGGAGGCATTGTTTGATTGGTGTGTTTTAACGATGTTGTCGCTTACATGTTACTAAGTCATGTCATGTTTAGTAAGTACACCTATCGATTTTGAGACAGTCTCTTTGAAAACTCAGTATTAACTCCTTGATGGTGATGCACTTCAGGATTTTCGTAATAACTAGATTGTTGTAATGCTCGCCTTTTATGATTAATGCATCATATTCTTTGTTTAGCTGTTTGCTAGTTCCAGGAATTGGGAATTAAAGCAAGGCTTCCATTTCGCTTATCTCTGCTATAGTTTTTATGTTTTGGTTAGAGTTTCAAGTAACTAACACTGCATGTATTCAATTATTGTTATTGAAATATTCACTAACAAAAGTTAGTCAAAAGGAATATGAGACATTTTACATCAATGAATAGGAATATGAGACATTATTATTTGTATTTAGTCATCATTTGTAAGTAGTTGTAGTGTCTTTATTTGTATGATTGTGTTCAGAATGTGTATTGAAACTTGGAAATTGGAATCTGCAGTTGCAATTTTTATGAGTAATATTTTAGCATACTAACTAATAAGTGATATTGTCTAAAATTACAGAAAGACAATTTCGTGACATATATGATGGATATAAATGTGAACAAAGCCACAGACTTAGCTAATGTGCCGATTACAAGACTTGAGATGAAATGGCGCACGGAGAAAAATCAGTTCGATTGTGGAATTTATGCAATTCGGCATATGGAGACCTATAAAGGAAATGGAGTGCGCAGCTGGGAATCGAAGTTACTAACTGAAAATGACAAGGTAATGAAAGAAAAGTCCATTTTATTTTTTTCAATATATATGGACACTGATAAGACCTTGGTAGAATAATATAATCTACATTATCTTCTGTCAAATATGATGCTTTCATGGTTTATACAAAATACGGTTAAAATTCTGTTCTACTAGTTAACAAAAGCCGAAAGTAATAAATAAACATACATCAGTATAGTGTGTATATATCAAAATACGTGTTCATGAAACTAGTCACTTGACCCATCCCATTTGCCTCGAACTTCCTGTTGTAACTTCCAATATTACTTTCTTGTTTAACTATATGCCACAAATGATCCAAACAGTAGATTATATTGTCAATGCTTCAGTAGGTCCTCCTCCCATGAGTTTATATTCATGAAAGGTCAAGGCTCAATGAGTTGTTTTTGTTTTCTTATGAGTAGATTATATGTTTATTTCATTGTTGTATTAGATGCTTTATGAGTTTCTATGGTATGTAAGATATATATTACTGATGGAGTTTATTTTTGACATTCGTCCAGCAAGCTCAAAAGAGACAGTTAAAGAAGGCGAGGCAACTCTATGCGTTCAAAATAATATCTTGTCAACTTAATAGCCTACGAGTTCAGATGCAAGAAGAAATTAATCAGACAGGTATATCGATTAATGCATTTAGGTCTCTTTACTGTTTATCTTTATGGTTTACACAAAGGGTAGTTTTATTTACATAGTGAATCTAATGTAGAATCTAACAGGGATTTGGTTTATATTTATGGTTTATTCACAAAGGGTAGTTTTATTTACATAGTTTTTTTTGTTTTCAGTTGCTCAACATGGATGAAAGAACGAGGGAGGAATTGAGCTATACGCAGTGCATCACTGCAACTTTATTCGATACGGTTTCAAACCCTTTGTATTTTGTCGTTTTGAAACATGAAGAATGCCCCTTTTTACGGCCTTTTGATATTATCGAGGTCCAGATACGTTTCAACAGCAACCTTAGAAGACAACTATCACTACATAAATGTTGGATAAACTACAAAATCTGGACGACTTTGACAGCATCAACCGAGGCTTTTTTAGATAGATTTAAATACATTGTAATGAATTATCTTGATAATTTGGGTATGATTTCAATTAACAATGTAGTTAAGGTTGTTCAGTATTTTTATGATAGGTATGCAAATCATATTTTGCAAATGGAGCAAACAGAATCTATAATGTTTAACCTTTTTTGAAATGATTTATTAACAGCTTCTTGCCATGTTTCCTAATGAGTAATTTATTTTATGTGTTACACTGAATAAGGATAAATTCACTGAGAATAAAACAGAAACATTATCATAAGGCACTAAACTATAAACTTAATTTCATTTTACCACTTGAACCAAACTATGTAAAACTCAGAAATTACACCTTAAGGTCCAAAAAGCTAATTTTGATCATTATCTTGAATAACTAACTTTATATTAGATTGAAAAGATTGTAACACATAAAAAAATTAAAGGCATAGGGAAAAAAATAGATGAAAAAACAAAATATTACATGATAGAAAAATAGACATAGAAAACAAAGAACTCACTCCCTTTCCCATTGTAAAAACACTTAGTAAGGTTTTTAATTTTAGGTTTATACTAACAGTTAGTATGGTTTTAGTATGATTAAATACTAATATAGAATATATTTGATTCAAATTAATTTTGTACATGCTACCTTAGATTCTACAAACAATTAGTATGATTTTAAAATTATATTAGTATGATTCTATATTAGATTCTATATTATATGATTCAAAATTAGGTTTTTCTAACATTTGACAAATTATAAACTAAAATAACATTTTTTAAAAATTATTTCTCATATGTTAACATTATCAAATTGAATTTATTTTTGAGACAAAAACAAACATTAAAATATAGAATCTAGTACTTAACAATATTTGATAAACAGAAAAGAAACAAAAAAATATTGAAACAATCAAATCTTAATTATATTAAATCATTCATTCATATAATAGTTTTTTCATTACATATAATAATAATTCATTACATTGAAATTCATAAACATTTTACATTGAAATTCATTACATTAAACTAAGAAGTAGAGGCTTCAGTCTTCTGCTTCTTGGCTTTTTTCTCCTTGGTAGCCTTTTCTTTTGCATGTAGTATCCGAGACATAGTTGTTGCAAAAGTAATGATCCGACTGTTACGAATCATCATCTTCCTTTCCCAGTCTTCTTTGTCCATTATAGCCAACCTAAAATCCATTAGAAACCAATTAATATTATCATAATCTCTGTAGTTGAGGAGCGAAAGAATTGATGCCGGGATGTTGTCAACTTGATAAAAAACACCGTTGATACGAACAGTGTAATCTTCATAAAAAAAAGTCTTCATCTTGGAGGAGAGCCATTGAAATATGGGGATATTGTGTTTGAGAAGAATGAGAAACAAATAAACAGAGGTGGTCTTTTATAACAAAGGTAAAATCTATTTGAAAAAACACATGCTGGACATTGGGAAGGGAAAACAGTGTACATGTGAATAGTCACAACTCACAACTACACTCTGCAAAAACCATTTACATTCCCCCGCGTAAATTTTATAAGATAAAAAAATTATTAAGTTGAGTATACAGCCCAATATTTCATGATCCATAAGCCCATGTTATTTTAGTTATTAAGGTAAAAAAATCTAAAGACAAATTAAATATCCAAAAAAAAAAACAACCACATTTTGCCAAAAAAATTACACTAAGACTATTAGGTTCTAAAAAAAAATATCATAGTTTGGAATATTTTTAATCTAGTATGATTCTAATATTTTTACGGTAGAACAGAATCACACAGAGAATCTCATATAAATAGTAATTGTTACCTAATAAATTTACTTGTAATTAAATCATAGTATGTAGGGTAGAACAGAATCACACAGAGAATCTCATATAAATAGTAATTGTTACGTAATAAATTTACTCGTAATTAAATCATAGTATGTAGGTGCCCTGGTGGGCCATCAAATTATATTAAATATAAGATTCTATAATGTTTTCTTCCTATTGTTTATATGATTTTTTCTATTAAAATATTCATATATGGTTGCCCCTAGCGGGGCCATTAGATTAGATTAAATATAAGATTCTATAGTATTACTATAGCAAAAAAAAGTGCTCAACAAAATGATGGTAGAACAGAATCACACAGAGAATCTCATATAAATAGTAATTGTTACCTAATAAATTTACTCGTAATTAAATCATAGTATGTAGGTGCCCTGGCGGGCCGTCAAATTATATTAAATATAAGATTCTATAATGTTTTCTTCCTATTGTTTATATGATTTTTTCTATTAAAATATTCATATATGGTAGAACAAAATCACATACAGAATCTCATATAAATAGCAATTGTTACCTAATAAATCAAATTGAAATTATAAAAATGCTCATTTATGAAACCACCAAAAAACACAAGTCTTATCCATAATAATCCGGAAAAAGCTAACTACAATCTTTAAACAACAAAAATACTGCTAGAATAATAGAATTGAAAATGGAAGCATTAAACTACATTCTATACATTTGAATTTGGAGGAACAGATTCCAGGACATCAACAAGCTGAGCTACATTTGAATTTGGAGGTACAGATTCCGGAACATCAACATTTTGAGCATTCGCTAATGAATTGTCTGTAACCTGTTGAGCCTTCTTCGGACAGTTTCTTTTATCATGAAAACCTTTCTCATTACAAGCTTTACAAACCCTCTTAGGCCTGTCCTGGCCATCACAACTTCGTTCAGCAGGTCCTATTATTCTCTTGCGACAGCCCTTATTATTACTCTGCAACGGTGGAAGCACATTAATTGAAGTTGAAGGCCTGACACCAAACATTTGTTGTAGTATATCATCCGTTGTTGCATGGGGATTCCTGACCTTCTGCTTGACTCTAATTCTCAAAGACTTCATCTCTTCGAGAAGATGCTCCATACCATCATTATTGTTGGAAACGTCGCCCAAACATCCTTGAAACTCATTCCAAACTTTTTTTGAAGTATCTCTAGTCTTATGCCCCTAGCTATCCTCAGATGTACTACCCAAATTCAGAGTGCAGAATCTTTTGACTGCATTCTTCATCCATCGATTGCACAAAAATTGCCGTGGGATCTCTTCAATTCCCCACAGTCCAAGACAGAAAAAACAATGCCGACATAAGTATCCAACTCTCGTAAAAAGGTGACATGAGCACGATACATCATTTGAGGAAAAAGACAAATAAACCTCAAACAAACTATCGTGCAAACTCTTATCCATGACAACAAATTTATTAATCCCATCAACTATGATTGGTTGCCCAGCCAACTTAATATGATAGCAGCTTGCTTTAATTTCTTTCTGAACCTTGTAAAATATGGATCTAGTGTAGAGCCGAGCTGCATCTTTCTCGATTTCCTTTTCTGTTACTGGCCGTGGAACACAACTATCTCCATCATCAAGTCTTTTACATTCATAAACTTGTTTATCGATTGCACTTTCATAGCACATGTAAAATTCTGAAAGGGTGTCTCCTTTTTGTACAAAATGATTAAAGAAAAAGTTAGAACTTTCGGACCTAGATGTAGTTCTCAATAACCCTCCCATAGGTTTGTCCCTGAAAAAAGCAGGTATCCACGAATTCCTCATTTCATAAAGCTCATTCAGCCAAACATGATCAGTCAATTTAAACTCCCCCAATACACTAGCCCATCCTTGTTCAAATTCAGCAACCGACAAATGACATGACCAGACAAAACGATTTAACTTCTTCATGAACTCAGATTCTGCACAGAAAACAGCACCAATCTACATGGACAAACAAAATAAAAACTGATATATTAGGAAAATATACTGGAACTGAACACATAATGAATCAATGTAGACTAAAACTAAAAATATAAAAAATAATCCGACTAAAAATAAGAGCAATCAAATTACATGATTAATACCTTGGCAGGAAACTTTTGCATTACGTGCCACATACAATAACGATGAATCACAGAAGCTGGAAAAGTGACAGAAATCGCAACGTTCATTGCAGCACGTTGATCTGTAATTATGCACTTTGGAGGGCGCTTAAAAACTTTTAAAAACATTTCACATGCCCAAGTGAAATTTGTTATGTCTTCATGATTAAGCAAACAAGCAGCAAAAGTGATGCTTTTCCAATGATTATCAACTCCGATAAATGGTACGAAAACCATACTGTACCTACAACATAGAATAAACATTTAAATGAAATTATATCTCTCATGAAGATAGTTTGGCAAATAATGAAACAACAGTCAGATAAACAAGTCAGTACGCAATATGAGACAGCTACGCTTCAAGCAAGATAATAAACAACATCTCTGATTGAGCTAATTCTTTATCATAATTCAATAAAAGTTTTAAAAACACTTACTTATTCGTACGATACGTTGCATCAAAAGAAACAACATCACCAAAAACTTCATAGCTTTGACGTCCTTGCACATCAGCCCAAAAAATTCTAGTCAAATGCCCGTTTGAGTCGGTCTCATATTCATAAAAAAAAACCCCATCAGATGTCTCCTTTTTCGTTTTAAATTTTTCAATTAAGAGATCAGCATCTCTCTTCCCAATAAACAACTTGACATCCCTCATCCAGTTTTAAAAATCCTTTGCAGTTGCCCCGACATCAGAATACGAGCCACTTAAAGATTTGTAAAAAGCGTGGGCCCTATATGAACCGATATTCGATTTTGCAGCATCAACCACAAATGTACGATGAATAGCAGTCATACAGCGATTAGCCCTTAGGAATTGTTTTCCAAAATCAGAAGCCATGGGATGATTATGGGCTTCAATGAAACGATCAATCACATAATGTTCCTTCCCATCAAACTTTATAACTATTTTAGCACTACAATCACACTTTTTTGTTACTGTATTCCTCCTTCTAATAGACGTACTAGAGACACTACTACACAGATGAGACGATGCAGTGCTATTACTTGAACTAACGGACATAGAAGTATCATGAGTTCCTGATTTTGAACAAACTAAGTACTTGTGTACAAGAACGCTATTCCGAACACGTTGTGTCTCTCGACGAACATCAAAACCAACCATTCCTGCATACTCAGTGTAAAATTGGCAAGCAGATTCAAGATCTGAAAAACGTTGTCCAGCATATGGTTTTAATTTGTGATCAGCAACTTTTGGTATCCATAACTGAGCACTGCTACTGAACGAATCGTCAAAGCCCTCTATAAATTCCTCAACTTCATTATTTGCAGTAGAATCGCAACCAGAGTCAACAATGACATTATTTCCAGCACCTGGACAAGGCAGAATTTATGCAAATTAGAATCATAAAAATAGAATCAAACATAGAATTAAAATGTTAAAACTTTAATAAATGATAAAAAACAAAATTGTTCAAACAGAGAAATGGAATCAACTGTAGAATCAAACTTTGTAAAACGTAGAAATTAAAAAAGAACATAGAATCAAAAAAAAAATCATCTGCTAGTAAAGAGAGTATAGAATATAACACAGAATCAAAAGGACAAAAGCATTTAATAAGTGATTAAAAAGCAAGGAGTGAATAAACAGAGATGCTATTACACAGAATACAGAATCTAATGTAGAATCTTAGTACAAATAACAATCCACATGAACACAGATGGTGATAGTACAGATAATACAGAATCCAATGTAGAATCATAGTAAAATATTTACTTAATCCGTATAAAAACTAAACCGTAGGGAACACAAATGCAACTGTAGATATTATAGCATCTAAAGTAGAATCAACATATGCACAATTAAGAAATCTTCACAGTAACAAAGAAACATGAAACATGTATGTTCAAGAACACAAAAATTAACAAATAAACAAGCTAAAAATATGACATATTGAAGCTAAACTTTACAGTACGAACAAAAAAAGTACGAACCTGATAGTAATTCAACGGAATCAAGAGCATTCAATCCACAAGTAGAATCCATCAACATAATTTGAGAGATCACTAGTATGAAAGAGATACAGAGAAAGAGAGATTCGCGCGAACGAGAGAGAGAGATTCGCGCGAAATAAAGAGAGATAGAGGAAGAATGCAGTTAGAATGTAGGTATAATTATGTTTTAATCTGAGCCGTTAGATTAGATAAAAAACGAATGGACCAGATCGTTTGTAAGTGTTCTTTATTGTTCTTTATTTAAAAGTGTTCTTTATGGAGCAAAGGCCTATATATATATATATATAATTAAGCAAATGGGGGGGTTCCATGAGCAAATTTATTCATATAAAAAGTCATATTTACCTCTACTAATTATATCTATGTTATATTTCCGGGGGCTATTTAGGTATTGCAACACTAACATATTTATTACATATATAATAATAACTGATATGAACTAATATGCATTTATTATTATGTAATTAATACTTGAATGTATCTCTGTATCCATCCATGTTAACTCTATATATTTATATTTCGAAGTACGGTTTTGATCTTAACATTGACCAATTTATTACATATCGTTCAAGTTTATTTTAACAAAACAAAACATAGCGTAAAATATAAAATAGATTTAATTTAACCAGAATTATAATTTGCATGTCACGATCGGGTATTGCATAAATTCTATTTACTCTAAACAATTGCTACAAATATATGAACAATCGAAGATATCAACAAATCAATCCTACGTGATTACGAATAATTCATAAATTTGTAATCTAGAGCATGCCCGTGCCTTGCACGGGCTACAAAGCTAGTATAAATTAAACTGCGAAAAACATCGATTTCCAAAAAAAGATAACCATAGATGTGTATAATACATAACCTTATGTATTATGTTTATGAAAATTTTGTTGAAAAGTTGATAAATGAAGCACAACAACAATTTATACTTGTCATATTATTTAATTAACAATATTTTGGTTGAACACGAATAGCAAAAAGGTAAAAATGCATGTGAAAATATTTTAATAAAATAATATCATGTCGATGAATAATAATAAACTAGCATGAAAGCCCGTGCAAAGCACGAGCATCATTTAAATTCATAAAATGTTGTTGTTTTGATTTTTTTAAATAGAGTATTTCTAATTTTCGAAACACTATACATCATTAGTGTGGTATTTTTTATGGATACTAATAATAACTCAAATTTCTTATCTAAAGTTCATATATGATTATAACAATAAAATCACATTTAACAATTTAAAAAACATAACTTGGTATGATTAAACACTACGTAATTTAAAAAGCTAATCACGAGTCAGTAGACTCACGTGTTTATATATAGCTAAGTGCTAAATAAGATTTTTATAGATACGAGAATCAAAAACTAATCATAACCACACATTCAAATCTAATTTACATCTCAACCTTCACCAACATCCACTCCTATGTCCCTTCCATTTTCGGCGACCTTAGACACCATCACTTGCTTTACACCGCCGTTATCATGACCACCTCATTCCATTTGTCACCATCGTTCATGATACACACACATAGGTATAATGTGTGAATGGGTGAGAGAGAGAGAGTGTGTGTATATACCATCATCACTCTGTGATCTTTTGTTGTCACCAAATCGATCACCATTTCGAAAGTAACTGATGAACATGTTTGTCATGAATTCCAGTCACATTCCTGACCACATCTCCAATAATTCATTCATCCCTCGCTCAATACATCTAAGTTTGTAACGTCGATCGATGACATTTTTACTCAATTTACTACCATCAACACCATTACCAACTGCTTCGAATATTTACACAATTCTAAATTTGGAATATTCTAGTAATTTGCGTTTAAATTTTTTAGTGATTTACGTTTAAATCTTGGTAACTTTAGTTGAATTTCTAGTGATTTTGCTTTGATATTGGTGATTTTGGTGGTGTAAGTGGTGGTGTTCATATTGTTACAGACAAAATTCTTGTAATTTTGGTAGCGGTGCATGTCGTGGTCGTGGTAGTGGTAGCGTGGAAGTGGTCATGTGACAATGATTTAATATTTTTGTAATTTATATTAAAATTAGCTAAAATTTTGATTTGTACTCATGTACATTGTGATATATTATCTACTAAGTATCATATTTCAATAATACAGTTATACATTTTAAATATATTATTTTTAAAAGAGTATCTATAATCTATTTTTTTAATAAATATTTTTGACCTAACTATGTGTTTTATCTAAATGTTTATCTAATATATAATATGAAGTTCAAATCTCATCTGCAATCATTTTTGTTTTGTTTTCCTTAATTTTTTTTCTAGTCTATCAAAATATTTTTGCCCAATAGCAATGAGAGTAGGGTTGTAATCGAGTCGAGTCGAACTTTGCCACACTCGAGCTCAAGCTCGGCTAAAAAGTTCCGTCGAACTTAAACTCGAGCTCAAGTTCAATTAGTCCTTTAATTTTAACCTCGAAACTTGATTCATAAGCTTGAAATCTCGAATTGATTTAACCTATTATGAAAAAAGTTTGAATATAAATGGTTCGACTTATGTTCGACACGGGTTTAACTTGATAAATAAATATATGAATTTTATAAAATATTGAATATTTACATTGAAATATATTTATAATATTTATAAATTTTAAATATTAAAAGTTCGATTAGTCTCGCGAACCTCAAGAATCGAGTAATTTAAAACTTGAACTTTGCTCGGCAAAGCTCCGATTAGTCCGATGAACAATTTGGCAAATATTGAACATTATAACAAATGAGTTCTTGAAGTATGTATTTAATGAGCCACTACAAAGTTCTAAAAACTTCTTTGGTGTAGTGGTTGGAGATGTGAAAATAATCATTTCTGTACATAAAGGTCATGGGTTCAATTCTCATGACAAACATTTTTTTAATATAAATATGATGGAAGGACAAATTAGTAAATTACTAAATAGCTTGAAAGTCCTTGTTGGCATATAATATATACTAGCATGATAGCCCGTGCAAGGCACGGGCCACATTCTAATTCATACAATTTTTTGTAAATAGTCGATCATATTTTCTTGTCAATCTATTTCATGTGTTTTGATTTATTTAAGGTCAACAGTTAATAATCGTTCAAATTTTGAAATATTAATGAATTCTAAATTTTGAGTATCATACAGAATCAGTCCTGAGATTAAGCTGCTCAAGTTAATAATGGGGTACTAAAAAGATGATGTAATTTAGGGGCACATCTTTTCTAATAAGTAAAAAAATTGAAAAGTATGTAGAGGCACAAAAAATGATATTCAGGGCATATTTTGTTCAAGGTAGCACAAAAAAAATTAAAATATAAAGAGTGCCGAAAAATAAATCGCATGTATGTGATTTTGATTTATAATTGAGTACAAAATTCAAATTAACTTGGACCTTTCAATTTCACAGGTCCAACCTAGGTATCAAATTCATAGCAGTACTCGTTGAATGTAATAAGAATGACCGATAATAATGATACATAAGAGTTACTCATTATCGGCCAAGTACTATTGCAACAGTAATGTGTTGTTTAGTCTATTTTCTAGCAGTAAATTTCAAAATATTATCACGATAATGATATGTTATTTAGTTTGTTTCCATTAGCAAAAGTAAACCAGCAAGAGTAGATAGGTGGATTATTACATATGTGGTAGGAGATGTATTTTGGCAACAATAGCACAAACTGTTTAATATTAGGAGAAATCAACTAAAATGTATGATGTATCCATACAACCTAACACGTGCTACAGTGAAAAAAAAACAATTTATTTTTCATACAGTCTTAAAATATCACTAAGAGCATCTCCAAGGGTAATATGTATAATGGTTGGCTATAATGATTGGCTAAAATGATTATGTAAAATTTTAGCTAAGGGGACCAATACATACTCCAATGCGATTATCTATAATTATGCTTGTGTAAAATTATACCTAACAGTTTCATTGGTTCGACAAATATAGTCAATGAAACATGATTGACTATATTTTTTGCTAAGAGGATAGAGGGTTGAAGTTATAGAATTTTTACATAATCTCTAAAAATGTCACCTACATGCCACATAGATTATTTTAGCTAAGGGTTTATTTATTTAATCGATAACTTATATAGAGTCTAAATCTAACATATTAGCTAATTCTGATTTTTTTTTCTTTATATAGATATATATTATACCTAGTATCAATCATATTAAGGGTCTGTATGGTATTGATGTTTCAGACCGCAACAACGGTTTTTAAAAAAAAACAACTTAGTAAATCTAAAAGCAAATTTTCAACAACATTTTTTTTAAGAAAAACTGCTTTAGGAAAAATATTAATTTTTTACAGTAGCAATTTTTGTAGACAACAATTAGAGGTAAAGGCATCAAATCCCAATAATTTCCCTATAAAATAGGATATAAACAAAAACTAAAAAAGATATTATTTATTCAGTGATTGTGAATTTAACTCCATTTGTATTTAGAGGTCATAAATTCAATTTCCTTGATAAGACCAAAAAATCAAGTCGTGTTTCCCTATATTCTGTATCATACGTCCTAATTCGATGGTAGATAAATTCATGTTGTCTTGTGTACCATGCACGTTAATGCATATCTTGTTTTCATGACATATTCATAATATAGATAAAAATATTATTGTATTATAATTTCATAAAACTATCATTCTAATTTCAGAACAATATTTTTCCGATAATAACTTTCTTTTGTAGTTGTTAAAATACTTCTATCTTAAAATTTTAAAAGTGAAATTATTGTGATGGCATGATAGTCGTGTAATGCACGACCTTTTTTACATGCACATATTTTTATGAAATTATCACTATTATGATTATGAGCTAATTAGGTATAAAAATCTTTAATTGCCATATCTTTCGTACAATAATCTTATACATATATTTTGAATGTCGTTGTGTCAACACCATATTTTTTTTAAATTTTATTATAATTTATCCAACATTTGTCAACAAATTAGATTAACATAGTATTGCCAAACTAATGTATCAAGATTTGTATTTATTTGATTGAAAATTGATTTACCTATTTTTAATATATTTTATTAATAGTTGGAATATATGGTGTGCTTGTGAAATTAGTTTTAAATAAAAAAGTAACGTGTTTTAATTAAAAAGGAAATATTAGTGATTGGAAGATATACAACTGATTTTTGAGGTATTTATAAAAGATAATATCTTCCACTAAAAGTAATCGTGAAAAAAACAATCAATTTATTACCATTAATTATTTTATATTATTATTTATTTTAATAATTTGGATAACTGTACAGAAAACCAAATCACCAAAACTTTTAATATTTCGGTTTTAATATAATAGTATAGATGTGTAGTGGTCATTTTGTGCTAATTAACATAAATAACATTATATCATATTATATAATATTACATATCATTAAAATGATGAAGTGAGTAGTTTAGAGATTTACTAAATAACACGAAAATCCATAACAAATTTATAAGTTTTTGAAAGGGTTGAAATTTTGATAATTTTAAGTTCATTAAATCTAAAAAAATAGTAAAAAATTATAGGAAGCGGGTTTTTTTACATGTGATCGTTGATTTTCAAAAAGGTACCAAAAAATTGATGTAGTGTTGTTGCAATGTATGTGAACATAAGCCACTTGAATCTTGAAGGTCATGAGTTCAATTTAAATAACATAAAAAGTCATAACAAATTTTTAGGCTATTGAAAGGGTTGAAATTTTGATAATTTTAACTTAAGTAAATCTATAAAAAAAATTAGTAAAAAGCGGGTTTTTTTAACATGTGATCGACGATTTTCAAATAAAAATTTCTGTATGTGAATATAAGTCACTTGTATCTTCAAGGTCATAAGTTCAATTTAACCTAAGTAAATCTCAAAAAAATATTAAAAAAACTATAGAAAGTGGGTTTTTATGTACATGTGATTGATGATTTTCAAAAAGATACAAAAAAAATTAATGTGGTGTAGTGGTTGTGCATGTGAACATAGGCCATTTTAGGGGAGAGCAAACCCCGGTTCGATTCGGTTTTTGGGTAAAATCGGAACCGAAACCGGAAGTCCTCGGTTTTAAAACCCCGGTTCAGTTTTTATCGGTTCGGTTTCGGTTTTAAAACCGAACGCAAAAATCATAAATATATTGCAAGACTTTAAATTTATAAATTATAACGGTCTCGAGTTTTAAACAAAGTGACAAAGCTGTTGAATTTATCATCCATTTCTCATTTTGCCATCCCTTTCTCATGTCTTGGGTGGAGAAACAGTAGCAACTCGTGTAAATTCGAGCATCCAAGCAGGGCTATGCTAGTGTAGTTCAGAAATATTTCGTCTGAAATTTTAATCTGTTCTGACTTCTGGACTTCTTATAAACACATTTCGTACATGATTGTTAGCATAGTGGACTGACCATACACTTTTTCATTGAAATGAAATACATTATACAGATTTTTTTACAAAAATTGATACAAGTTATCGATCCGTATAACATTGAGGAACAAAAGTGTAATCACGTAGTCATACAACAACCAAGTTTGCAAGATTTTTGGTAACACATCTATTAGTTTCAACCTCACAAGTGAAAAATACAATGAAGCTTAATTATTAATTTTGAAACTGAAGCACATTAAACTTGTGTTTTTCCGCCTCTGACATCATTTTGAACCTTAATTATAATTCAAGATGTAATATATTTATTAATTTTAAGAATACATATAAATATATAAATTATATATTTATTTATCTATTTCAATAATCGGTTCGGTTCGGTTTTAACCTATAACCGGAACCAAAACCGAAAGTCTCGGTTTTTAAAAATCAAAAACCGCAACCGTCGTTTCGATTTCGGTTTCGGTTTTGGCCGGTTTCGGTTCGATTTTGGTTTCAATTCGGTTTTTTTCTCACCCCTAGGCCATTTGTATCTTGAAGGTCATGGGTTCAATTACTAAGAAAAACATCTTTTTTATATATTTTAATATAGTAAAGGGTATACTTGTAATTTACTAAATAGGCTTCAAACATCTTGTTAACCTATAACAGATATAATGGATGAGTTACTAAAAAGTTCTAAAAACTTCTTTGGTGTTTTTTAATAAATATTTTTGACCTAACTATGTGCTATATCTAAATGTTTATCTAATATATAATATGAAGTTAAAATCTCATCTGCAATAATTTTTGTTTTGTTTTTCTTAATTTTTTTCCTAGTCTATCAGAATATTTTGCCCATTGCTATGAGAGTGGGGTTGTAATCGAGTCGAGTCGAACATTGCCACACTCGAGCTCAAGCTCGGCTAAAAAGTTCCGTCGAGCTTGAACTCGAGCTCAAGTTCAATTGGTCCTTTAATTTTAATCTCGAAACTTGACTCATAAAGCTTGAAATCTTGAATCGATTTAACTTATTGTGAAAAAAGTTTGAATATAAACGGTTCGACTTATGTTCGACACGGGTTTAACTTGATAAAATATATGAATTTTATAAAATATTGAATATTTACATTGAAAGATATTTATAATATTTATAAATTTTAAATATTACAAGTCTGATCAGTCTCGCGAACCTCAAAAATCAAATAATTTAAAACTTGAACTTTGCTCGGTAAAGCTCCAATTAGTCCGATGAACAATTCGGCAAATATTGAACATTATAACAAATGAGTTCTTGAAATATGTATTTAATGAGTTACTAAAAAGTGCAAAAAACTTCTTTGGTGTAGTGGTTGGAGATGTGAAAAGAATTCTTTCTTTACATAAAGGTCATGGGTTCAATTCCCATGGTAAACATTTTTTTAATATTAATATGATGGAAGGATAGATTAGTAAATTACTAAATGCAAAGACAAATTAGTAAACTACTAAATAGGCTTGAAAGCCCTTGTTGGCATATAATATATATAAAGGATAAAGGATAATGAAACATCATCCGAATATTGGAATGTTAATGAAAAATCATGTCTAATAAATATATAAATAAAATTGTACTCCAAAGAGATGCATCTGCGCCACATGATTAATATTTAATAGTGCGTCAAATAATGAGACAATCGAGCCAGCCAAACTGACAAAAAGACATACAAATAAGAGCAATGCTAGGGATCCCAAAATGGTTCCCAAATGCCAAATGACATCTTTTAATTAGTGGGCTCATATGAATACATGGAGGGTTTCTTTATTTATAAAATGCTTATTTAATCATAACTTGACAACTAAGCTTTTGGGAACCGTTTTGGGAATTTTTTTGGGGACTCTAGCATTTCTCTACAAATAATACAAGGCTTTTCGATCAGGCAAACATTTGGTAGGAACTATTTACATAACAAATGGTTACTGCATCGTTGAATAGTTGATCTAATGGTTGAAGTTTTAAAAAAATCCGTCTCATATCGAAAAAACTTTTCGTGGTACGAACAAATTATCAAAATGTCCTTCACTATTTTTAAACCAAAAATTTACTATACACGTACCGCAAAAAAATTATGTGGTACGTGACGAACATTTACCATAACAAATATTTGACAGAGATACAATTGGTTCTGATACAAAAAGACATGCAACAAGTTGGCACTTGGGATCCGATGCACAAACAGTAGAGCAACATAATTATTGACATTAAGTTAGTGGTGGAATAAACTCATATTATTTTATACATTTGCACCATATTTTAAATATTTTTTTTGACTCTGACAAAGTTTTTTTCCCCATGAAAATGAAAAAAATATATACACGAGTTTGTGTGATATCTTTTTGTGAGTAAGGTTTAGAGTGCTAATTAATATCTATTTACAATATAGGTTGAGAATAGTTTAGTTGGTAAAGTAATTCATTAGTTTAATAAAAAAATTAAACATTATTATAAAATTTAATAATTTTTTAAAAATAAATTTGTTCATAATAAATATTAGGGATATTTATAAAAATATATATGTTCTTAACTTTCTTTTACGTTTTTACTATCATTGACTTCCTCTTTCAATTCTATACTTTTACTTTTACAAAAATAATATCAACTTTGTTTTTAACTTTTTATTTTTCTAAAAATACGTTTTACAACCTCATTTGCAACTTTAGGACGGAGCTAGCCGTGTGAGTTGCAAATGAGGTTGCAACTGAAAATTGGAAGTTGCAAAAGTTGCAACTTAGATGCTATATATGGGAGCAGACGAATTTCTGATTGTAAGTTCCAGTTTTTAGTTGTCATTTTCGACATCTTTTTTGAAATCTATTATATATATATATATAAATATATATATATTATATATATATAAATATATATATATATATATTATATATATATATAAATATATATATATTATATATATATATAAAATAAATTTCAAAAAAGAGGTCGAAAATGACAACTGAAAACTGGAACTTCCAGTTTTCAGCTTTCGGTTGCATATAAGGGTGCAGACGAATTTTCAATTGCAAGTTTCAGTTTTCGGTTGCATATAAGGTTGCTACGCAACCTCATATACAACCTTATATGCTATATAGGAATTTTCAGTTGCAACATTTGCAACCTCATTTGCAACTTTTGCAACCTCATTTGCAATTTCCAATTTTCAGTTGCAACCTCATTTGCAACTTCCAGTTTTCAGTTGCAACATTTGCAACCTCATTTGCAACTCACACGGTTGGCGCCGCCCTGAAATTGCAAATGAGGTTGCAAAACGTATTTTTAAAAGGCTTAATGACCTTTTGGCCCTTCAAGTTTGCACAGTTATACTCATAAAACCCTAACGTTTAAAGTCGTTCCTTTTCGCCCGCCGAACTTCAGAAATGTACCTTTTAGCCACGATACCGCTTCAGATGGCATATCGGGTAATATCGGTAGGGGTATAACAGTCATTTCACTAAATATAAAATTTACATTAATTTATCATTAATTTAAAATTTTCATTAATTCTACTTTCATACCCTCACCCACCCACCTCCCATGTTTTCTCACTATCCCTCCCCTGTCTCTCTCTCGGCTCTCTCTTTCACCTCTCGTTTTTCTCCTCTCTCTCTATTAAACCACCGCCACTGACTGTCATCACCGCCTCGAACATGGGCGCCGTTCACTGTCACCCACCCTCCACCTTCGCCAATAACAACTCAACACCGCCATTCACCATTCCATCTATTCCCACATTTCTGTTTTAACTCCACCAACTATCACCCTTCCTACCTTTCTCTTATATGTTCTTCTCCTTCCTACCATCGTTCACCGCCACTTCTTCCCCTTCTCTCCATCTTCCCTCTCCCCCACCTGCTATCCCATCTCCTTCGATCCAAACCTCACAAGTCACAGCCCCCATTTCCTCTATTTTTTTCAATAGCCTCCACCCCTTTTACTCCGGCCTTCAACTAACGCCGCCCTACTCACCTCGCCAGTGCAGCCATCTCACAACTCAGTTCACCCTTTCTCCTCACCAATTCCACCACCTCCCCACAACACCCATTTCCACCTCGCACTCACCATTCCACCTTTTCCCATCTCCTTCTACAATCACCACCGCTGTTCAACCCATCCCCCGACCAAATGCACACCACACGACTACCCCTTATCGTCGTTTTATCACAACTGCCTTCTCAAAGCCTTATACGGCCAACGAAATCGAACGAAATCGAATCAAACAAAACCTCAATTTGAAACCATATTCAACGAAATCGAATCAAACAAAACCTCAATTCAAATGAATTAAAGGTTACCAGCGATTTGTTGTTCAGCGGGATGGAACGAGAGCGATTTGTTGTCGATTATGCCTTGCAACCGTGCCGGATAGTGTTGAGTGGACATGACAGTGGTGAACGGAGGCGGTAGCGTACAGAGAAGAGAGTGAGAGGAGGGAGAGAGAAACAACCGAGAGGGAGAGAATGCGAGAGAAACGACGACAAAATATGAAATTATCATTTTAAACCTCTAAATAAACTCTATTTAGTAAATATAAAATTTTACATTAATTTTTAATTAGGTGAAATGTCAGTTTTACCCCTGATATTTTGTATCGTTATACATCTGACCCGGTATAGTGGCAAAGAGGTACATTTTTTAAGTTCGGCGGGCGAAAAGGAACGACTTTAAACGTTAGGGCTTTATGGGTATAACAGTTCAAACTTGAAAGGCAAAAGGTCATTAAGCCTTTTTAAAATTAAGAAAAGTATGGATGGTAATTTTAGAATTTTAGAAAATTGGAATGTATATTTTTAAAAGTCCAATAGTTAACATAGGTAATTTTGAACTTATCCCATATTATTAATATATGTGATATACTGAACCAAGATCTCGAAAACAATTAACGAATAATTCTATCACTAAATTATTTTGGCCTAATCATAGTTAGTGTGAATAACTCTATCACTAAATTTCTCTAACCTATTATTAGTATGATATCTTAATATAAACTTTACGTTAAAAATTGGACCACCAAAAATCACAAGATTACAAATGAATTACAACTTAAATATATTTTGTAAATTCAATAAAAAAAACACGGGAACCGTTCATCATGAACAACAACTAAACAACCTAAATTAGAATACTAAAAAATGATTTTTTTTTTTATAGGCAAAGATTTTATCACTGAACATATTACTATTGAAATCTGGTCTTCAAAAGAACTATCACTGAACATACTTCCACTGAATTTGGTCTACAATTATAGTAATGCTAAGTACCGAAAGAGTAATTCTAGGATCATTGTTCAGAACTTGTGATTGAATTATAGTTGGTTTCTATAATACTGAAAAATGATATTACAACTAGATTTTAAAATAGCCAATCTAAAATGAAGATACACGTTAGCCTCCTACTTCTCTCTCTCCCTTCTAACTCTAGCCTCCATTAAAGAATTTTGAGGGGACTTTCATCGATAAAAAATTCCAATTCATTTTCGTTTTTTTCTGCTTTCATATATTATTTGCTTCAGTAAACCTCTCAATTTATTTGGGTTTCAATAAAATATTCCCATTTTATTTGGGTTGTGTTAATCTCTCTTATTTAGGTTTCAATAAATTTTCAATTTATTTTGGTTGTGTTAGTCTCTCCTTATGAGAATTGAGTAATTTTCATGAATCGATAAAGTTTCTTGTATGATCGCATATGGTCGAAAGCTCAAACAAGATTAGATTCAGATAGAGGTTACAACAAAGCAAGTACATATAAATTTTCAGATGGATACGCTAAATAGGGTACTTCTAAATATATCATCTTCAACAAATAGCGTGATTATATCTCGAAGAATGAATTAATGAGCTATTATTTATGTTTACGTTTAATTTGACTCAACTATGTTTGTAGATGTCGTAAGATTTATTATTAATGAATTAAATTTTATTCCAAAAAAATTATATAGAAAACAAACATTCACTATTATCAATGCATCGCCCATTTTCATCAATAATATTCGATAAAGAAAAAATCGAAAATATTCAATTGAATATTTTAATTTTAAAAATATATTGGTTGTTGTAATATTAGAATATTGCATTGTATAGAAACTAGCTTTATACCCGTGCAAAGCACGAATTGCTTTATTAATATTTTATAATACTAGCTTATAACCCGTGCAATGCACGACTCCTTTTTTAAAAATTGATATATATAAGATTTTACACATTCAATTTAATATTTGTGTTATATCTTTATTAAAATTTGATTTTGATGATTTTACAGCCCATGTAAAATTAACAAAATAATCTTTAAGTTAGTGATGATTTAAATATTACTTTCCAATTATTAAAACTACGCATAAAAAAAGAAGAAATTGACAATTTTTCTCGTTGAAAATTTTTATTCGATTTATGAAATCTGCTTATATTTCGTTTTGATTATAAAAATATCCTGCTTATTATTTGAAGATAGTTATAATAACAACAAAATACAGTTTTAATAATAGGTGTAAGAGTGATTTTGTCCAAAAATTTGGTAGTCGGTAATCTGGTATATACCAGTACGACAAAGTAAATAAGAACCGTTAGATCATAAATTAAATAGATGAAAAATGTTGGATATAGCAAATAAATATTTTACTTTTTAACATGTAAGCTAAAAAGTGTATTTATACTGAAAGATGAAAAAGTGAATGTCAATTATTTAAATCACATATAATTTGGTTTTCCACATTGAATAGGATTATCAATGCATGTTTTCTACACTGAATAGGATTATTTAAAAATTCGTAATTACATTTTCTATTGAGATTTTGAGTGTTTCCATTTCGATAATAATTGTTAAATCATCCTTAAATTAAAGATAATTTAATAACCTTCGCGTGGGTTGTAAAATCACCCAAATCTGATTTCTAGATTTTGAGATAGAGCACAAATAGTAAATATAATATAATTTTCTTTTCGAAATTCAATTCTAATACAAACTTTTTTAATAATTTCCTTTTTAGATTATAATTTTCATTTTAATACGATATAATCTTGATCGTCTATTTTTAAAAAGATTAGATCTACGATTGAGATTAATTTGGTAGTACAGTGACGAAAATTATGTATTAGATCCCTCTTATGCTTATTATATATAAGGATATAATATTTTTTGTTATGATTTTTGTTATCAAAAGTATTTTTATAATATTTTGAATTATTTTATTTTATATTTATGACAATAATTTAATAAGATGCATGTATTTTGTATTTATATATACTAAATTATTTCGGAAAATATGTTAATTTATAATAATAATTAATTAAGTTGATGATAAATATTTTATTGTTTTAGTTTTTATTAATTTATTTAAATTTTATTGTTGATGAAAATTTAATAGTTTTGTAACTTTTAAATTATCATAGAATTTTTTGTTGTTATTATATTTAGATACTCTATAAATTATTTTATTTTGGATATTTGGATTATTTTTTAATTTATTTACAACTTTAGTACGGAATCTAGAATTTTTGCAAAATAATAGAAAGTTAATATTTCTTAGTATAAATTTTAAAAGCATGTTTTTTTAAAAAAATTTATAGTAAATTTTTTTATGGCTTAATTTTTCTTAAAATTAGGTTTTTTTGAAATTATTTTTTTGTGGTAACGTTTTTTTAAATTATATTTTAAACTTTAGTCTAAAATATCTTTGTATTAATTTTAGTTAACAATAATTTTCTCAACTTTATTTTTTTTTTGTTTCATCATGTGTTATTTTAGTGCATTCTCTTTTGAGATGCTTGTTTGTTAAATTAAAAATTGCATTAATTAGTTACTTTGTAACATATTGTTTGTTAAATTAAAAGTAGTAATAATTAGTTATTTCCTAGTATAGTTTTATGGGCTTTTAAACCTATTCTGTTCTAACTTGTTCTCTAACCCATTTCTAAACTTGTTTGACCTATTTCACCCATTTCTAAACTCGTCAAGCCCGATCGACTCAACTCTTTTCCCTGTCTCGTCTCACATTAGTCGGGCTTAGCTGATCACTGAACAGCTCAAGGTAGCAGAAGAAAGCTTAGAGCATCTCCAACCATACATACCCTTTAGCTAAGATTATATCGGAAATACCATAAATAAAATTTAGGCTTAATGACCTTTTGACCCTTCAAGTTTGCGCAGTTATATCCATAAAGCCCTAAGGTTTAAAGTCGTTCCTTTTTTCCCCTCCAACTTCAGGAATATACCTTTTAGCCACTTTACCGTCATCTTTTTGACACATAACCGTCGCCTTTTAAAGGCCAAAGACGACGGTTTGTGGCTAAAAGGTACATTTTTGAAGTTGGAGGGGCGAAAATGAATGACTTTAAACCTTAGGGCTTTATGGGTATAACTGCGTAAACTTGAAGGGCCAAAAGGACATTAAGCCTAAAATTTATGGAGAATGTGTAAAAATATTTCATCTCCAACGGGTCATAACTGTTAGCTAAAATTTTAGATAATCTCATCATATTGGCTATATTTGTCGAACCTCTAGAGACCTTGATATGGGCTAAAAGTAAGCCCTAAAGACACATTTAATGTGGCATTAATTAGACCTAGAATGGTCCAAACGTGGGGCCCACCAGATGGGCCCAAACCCTATTTATAATATTAATTTCGTAATTAATATTAGGGGTAATAAACAGCTCAGCAAATAATAGTCAAACAAGGATATTACTCTTGCCTGACTTAGCCTCCAAGATACATACTTCAACATGGAAACGAATTCCTACAAGGAAGGGGTCTAGAACCTTCCTCAAGGCGGTGGCTTGCCCACCAAGTCTCTGACTCATACCATAATTCTAAGGCTTCTCAGCCTATATAAAGGGCCTGACCCCTCATTCTCAGAACTACGTTTTGGCTTAATCCTCGTATAAGGACATGCAAGCCACTGCGTCCTAGGTGAGCTCTCGCCTCCATAGCCTCGAGGGCACCATCACCTAGAACTACGTCTTGGATTGATTCTAGATACGATATACGTAGGCACTCTATGAGGACCGATTAGTCTCGAACACGGAAACAACCATTAAAGCACGAAGCTCCCGAACCCTAGCATTAAATATAGATTCGTAACCTAGTTTTTATTCCACAATATTTGGCGTCGCCTGTGGGAAAGAGACATCAACCATGGTAACTACACGAAGAACAGCACCAACCTCTACTGAGGCCTTGCCTCTAAGCTCTGCTCCGCTAGTCGCTGAGCAAGTACCCCCAACAACAGGGGCGATCACTCAAACTCAAGTTTCTCAACCTCTAGGGATGAATCCCCATGCTGAGAGAACGTTACCCATGGTCGTCCACCCAAGCCAAGAAACCAGCTCTCTTCAGATGTTGGTTTCTCCTCTAGTTGATCCCAATCGCCCGTTGCTACCGGGGGTACAGATCCATACTACGGATCTCCCCATGAATACCAACCCGATGTATGGTCTACCTAACTACCCTCCAATTACTCAAGGTCCTGGACCCAGTGGCCATGCCTTGTAGATCCGAGATCGAGATTATTACGACTACTCTGGTCCCTATACCGATGATTCATCGTCTGATGATGATGATCGTGATGAAGCCTCGAGGAGGCGACGTGCCAGCAGAGAACCAAGAAGGAGAACACAAACTATCCATGATGGACCCCCTTTGACAGCTGCTGAGAGAATCAAGGTTCATGAGGCCGAGATTTTAAGGATAAAGGAAGATATTGCGAGAGAACAAGCTAGGTTGAATCAAACTCAACCTCCTCCCACCTCAGGATCGATTCCCATTATAGATCTGGAGAGGTCTTCAAGAAGGCAGAGAAGGGCTGAAGCCCCAACTGGAAGAACAACAAGGGTGGAAACCCCCAAGAGCAACCCCAAGGATCTGATGCCACTTGGGGATCCTGATGATCCCACACCCCCGTTTACTGAGGAGGTGATGAATGCTCGTATCTCAAAGAAGTTTAAGATGCCGACAATTAAGGCTTATGATGGAACGGGTGATCCCGCAAACCACGTTAGGACATTCTCAAACGTACTATTGTTGCAACCTGCAAGTGACGCCTTGAAGTGCAGGGCGTTCCCTCAAACTCTGTCGGGCATGGCTCAAAGATGGTATAGCCGGTTGCCTGCAAACTCAATTGGCTCTTTCAAGGAGTTAAGTGCTTCCTTTGTTAGTCAGTTTATCAGCGGGAGAGTGCATGAGAAAAGCTCTGCATCTCTTATGTATGTGGTGCAATGGAAGAATGAGAATCTGAGAGACTACCTTAAGAGGTTCACTAAGGAGACTTTGAACATCACTGATTTGGAGAATAAGATGGCGATGGTAGCCCTGGAGCATGGCACCACCGACTTATACTTTAAAAGGTCATTAGCGAAGCATCCCCCTGAGAACATGGCCGAGCTCTAACGAAGAGCTGCCAAATACATTAAAGCTGAAGATATCATGAAGAAAGAAGCCACAGTAAGTGGAGGAGGAGGTAACAACGACTCCAAGAAGCGAAAGCAAGACCAAGAGTATGATGCTAGGGACAAGTATCCCCGAACTACCGAGGACTCCGACTACGCCCCTAAGAAGAACCAAGGACCAAGGTTCACTGAGTATGCAAGGTTGAATACTCCTAGGAGTCGAATCTTGTTGGACATTGAAAAGGATAAGGATTTCCGATGGCCGAAGCCACTCAGGGGTGGTCCTGCAAAGAGAAACAAGAATCAGTATTGCAGATTCCACAGAGATGTGGGGCATGACATTGATGATTGCAAGCAACTCAAAGATGAGATCGAGTTTTTAATCCGTAGAGGGAAATTGAGCCACTTCAGTAAGGGTGAAGATCGTGTTAATCAAATTAGAGATTATAATAGAAGGGATGACGATCAAGATTGCAACCCACAGCCCCGAGGGCCAGTTATCAACATGATTTGGGGAGGCCCGACAGCGGCCAGCACAACTCGAAACTCTCGAAAGACATATGTCAGAGAGGTGATGCACATCGTGGGAGAGGCCCCGAAATGTGCACGGACTAAAATCACAATTGGTTTTGATGACTCTGACCTTGAAGGGGTGAAGTTCCCCCATGACGACCCGTTGGTCATAACTCCCGTAATTGGAAACTCAGAGGTGAAGCGAGTCTTGATAGACAATGGAGCTTCTGTTGATATTTTGTTTCATGACGCGTTTGTGAAAATGGGGTACACTGACTCTCAGTTGACCCCAACCAACATGCCCATCTACGGGTTTAATGGAGTTGAGTCCAAAGTTGAAGGGACTATTCAGTTGCCCATGACAATTGGGCAAGAACCCAAGGAGGCTACTCAGATGCTAAATTTTCTGGTAATCAAGGCATCCTCGACTTATAATGCAATCCTGGGAAGGACTGGACTTCATACGTTCAAGGCTGTTGCCTCAACTTACCACATGAAGATTAAGTTTCCAACCAGGAATGGTGTTGGAGAACAGAAGGGTGACCAGAAAATGGCTAAGAGCTGCTATGTAGCCGCGTTAAGGCTTGATGGAGTCGGGGGCAGATCCTTCCGATTGAAGACATGGATGTTCGCAGTGATAAGGAACACCAAGAAAGGCCAGCAGAGGACATCACATATAAGCCTCGAACAGCCGTTAAGGCTAAGGCATTAACTGACTTCGTGGTTGAATGTACCATTGACAACCAAGAAGTCGGGGGGTAGGAGATAGTACCCCAAGAAGGAAAAGAACTTCAGAATAAGAATGAGGAGATCAGAAGGAGTGTTGAGTGCTCTATTTTGATGGAGCATAAAAAACAAAATCAAGCCATGCAGGCCTAGTCTTGCAAAGTTGGACTTAGCTTCATATTTATTTAGTAGAAGTAGAAATAAGGTTCAATGAAACCATGCAGAGCATGTCGCTCCGAGTAGGACAGTAGTACTCTATGTAAGGGTTGAACCCATTTAAGTTATTAATGTAAGTTTGCTTTTCGTTCTATGATTCTATTTATGTGCTAAACACCTGATGTGTGTAAGTCAAAGATGACCAAGTACCGAAAATAAAAGAATACATGAATGAAAACAAACAAACGCATAAATAAAACTCTGAAGGGTCGAGAGTTAGGTTACAACAAAACCAAATAAGTGTTTCAAGTACTTGAAGGACCCGAGATAAAAGACATGTGGCAATCAAAGCCATGCAAGGCTGTCGAGGCTAAGGACTAGCCACTCTTCAATGTTTTCAAAAAAGACTTGGATGGAGAATCTAAGGTAGAAGACCAATAGAGAACCTTAAACAATGATCAAGAAGTTCAAGCAAACTCTCATTTTAAAGAGTTTAAAAGGCGAGAAGCCCACATGATTGTCTTATTTGAAATCTAAATCGAGGAATCAACCTTGAATCCTTGACCTAGAATCAAGAAAAACAAGAAACAAAGATGGAACCAAGACAAACGTTGAAGTCCTGATGGACCACCCGTTGAAGAAACATATTGCATAGCCTGAAAGCCAATTGAAGGAACCCCTTGAAGGGCAAGTTGACAGCATTTTTATAAGAGAACAGTGATGTGTTTGCTTGGACAACAACTAATATGCCAGGGATTGATCCCCAACTCATAACTCATAAATTGAATGTCAATCCTAAATGAAAGACTATTAATAAAGCAGAAGAAGAGGAACTTTGCTCCTGAAAGGCAAGAGGCCATTAAGCAAGAAGTTGACAAGCTCTTGGAAGCTGGTTTTATTGAAGAGATTCAGTTCCCTGAATGGTTAGCTAACCCATTAATGGTCAAGAAGGCGAATGGAAAATGGAGGATGTGTATAGATTTCACTGATTTGAATGATGCATGTCCAAAGGATTGTTTTCCCCTCCAAGGATAGACATGTTGATAGATGCCACAGCTGGACATGAGATGTTGAGCTTCATGGATGGGTTCAGTGGCTACAATCAGATTAAGATGCACAAGGATGACATCCCAAAGGTATCTTTCATAACTGACTTTGGTGTTTTTTGCTATCTTGTTATGGCTTTTGGTCTAAAGAATGCAGGAGCTACTTACCAACGATTGGTGAATAATATATTCGCCCATCTGATTGGAAAAACCATGGAGGTCTATGTGGACGACATGTTGGTCAAGAGCCTATCCAAGGCAGATCATATCAAGCATCTCAGAGAGGCATTCGAAGTGCTGAGGCACCACAAGATGATGTTAAATCCAGCCAAGTGTGCTTTTTGTGTTGGATCAGGAAAATTTTTGGGATTGATGGTTTCAAAGAGAGGCATAGAGGCCAACCCTGATAAGATCAAAGCGATCTTGGACATGGAACCACCCCGCTCCATACGGGATGTACAGAAGCTAATTGGCCGAGTTGCGACCCTAGGGAGATTCATCTCTAAGTCTGGTGACAAGTGTTTGCCTTTCTTTCAGGCCTTAAAGAAAGTGAAAATTTTGAGTGGACTACAGAGAGCCAAGAGGCCTTTGAACAATTGAAGAAATATATGGCTGAAGCCCCGTTGTTGGCCAAACCTAGTCCTGGGGAGACTCTTTACTTATATTTGGCGGTATCTGAACAAGCACTGAGTGCCGTCCTCATTCGGAAGGAGAACAAGGTTCAAAACCCATCTACTACGTGAGCAAGGTGTTGCACGGGGCTGAGTTAAATTACTCTCCCATTGAGAAGTTTGCATTGGCATTGATAGCAGCTTCGAGGAAGCTACGACCATACTTTCAGTCACACAAGATTGAAATCTCGACGGACCAGCAGTTGAGAAATATTTTACACATCTCAAAGGCCAGTGGAAGGCTAGCCAAGTGGACGATTGAACTTGGAAAATTTGACATCACATATAAACCTTGGACAGCCATCAAGGCTCGAGCATTGGCTGACTTCGTGGTTGAATGTACCACTGGCAACCAAGAAGTCAGGGGGCAAGAAATAGTAACTACCCCTAGAAGTGAGGATAAAGATGAAGAGCTTGTACCTGATCAGAAGGAATATTGGGTGCTCTATTTTGATGAAGCATCAAAAACAAAATCTAGTGGTGCGGGATTGGTCTTACAAAGCCCTGATGGATTCACAGTTGAGTACGCTTTGAAATTGGACTTTCCAACAACCAACAATGAAGCTGAATATGAAGCCTTGATAGCCGGATTGGGCTTGGACAGAATCATGAGGGTCAAGAATCTCAAAGTTTGTGGTGATTCAAGACTAGTAGTATCACAAGTGAATGGTGAATTTGAGGCCAAGCATGAAACTATGGCAAAGTATTTGCGAGTCGTGAAGGCTGTTATGACTCAGTATGAAGAGCGCTATGAGGAGCACATTCCAAGAAATGAGAACATTAAGGCCGATGCCCTATTTAAGTCCGCCTCTTCTGAGATAGAAAATTATGCGGAGAGTTTTTACTTCCAGGTCCTGAAGACCCCACCCTCGATTCGAAATTGGTAGCACCAGTTGATGTAAGCTGAAGGATAGACCCTCTCAAAGCTCATCTTGAGACTGGTTGGCTCCCTGATAATGCCTTGAAAACACAGAAACTATTAGTGAGAATGTTGAGATAAGAGGTCCTTTGTCATTCCATACTTAAAATCTTGAATCTCAAAACCCGACACAAAATTTAAGCCTTGATGGCCAACAAGGCTGTCTGCCTCCAATCGAGCTTGTCGTTTGAGTTTAATGACTCGAATCAAGAGTCGTCAGTCAAGTTGAGACCTAATAAAGGTTACATGAGCATAAGAACAAGGTTGGAAACCTAGAATCAAGCTAAACACACCAGACCTAAGGTCAAGCGCTAAGGAGCAAGTGAACTACCTGAATGATCAACCGAGAAGGAAGACCTCCTCCATGAGAAACAAGGAGGAGGCAAGAACTAAAGAACTTCATCACAAGGATGAGAGTCAGGGGTTGATGATAACCTTAAGACCAAGGATTCAGCAAACAAGTTAAAGCCTGGAAGGTCACGAGGATTAAGAAACAAGTCGTTTGAGTTCAAGGTTCACGAAACCCTTCAAGGCATAGCAAACACCTCCATCAACATACCAAGACTGATTTTCAATCCTGAGCCATGGCACGAACGAAGTCGAAATTAAAATTTAGCACCGCTAGCACCGTTTATTGCCGTTAGCGTCGACTAGCGCCGTTTAGTGCCTTTCAGCGCTGTTTAGTGCCGTTAGCGCCATTTAGTGCTGTTAGTGCCGCTAGCACCATTTAGTGCCGTTTATCGCCGATTAGCACCGTTTGAACACGGATGATTTTAGGTCCATAATTTCTAAGACCATGGATGATTTTAGGTCCGTGATCCTTGATCTTTAAGATCACGGATGATTTTAGATCCTAGATCCATGATAGTAACTTAAGATCAAGATCAAGATTCTCGATCCTTAAAGATGACGGATGACTTGAGATCAAGATCAAGATTCTTGATCCTCAAGACCACGGATGGTTTTCAGGTCCGGGTTTCCTAGCCAACCCCGAGGTGGCCGACCACGACACCCGGAGGGCCGCGGCCGACCACGAAGCAGTCGACCACGGAGTGGCCAACCACGAAGCAGCCGACCACGGAGTGGCCGACCACGAAGCAGCCGACCACCGTGCCCGAAGGAGCAGCAGCCGACCACCACGCCCCGGGGACGCCAGCCGACCACCAGCAGGCCGACCACGATGAAACGAGGCCCTTCGGCCGATCACGGAGCAGCCAACCACGAGCTACTCGTTGATCAGGCCGATCACGGGTAGTTTGTGGTCCTAGAACTCGACTTTTTCAGCAAATCTCGGATGATTTCCAGTCCTAGAACTCGACTTTTTCAGCGAATCTCGGATGATTTTCAGTACTGAAACGAGATCAATTTAAGCACAGATTAGTGCCGATTAGCACCGATTAGTGCCGTATTATGCCGTCCAACATCGTTTAACACTGTTTAAACGTTGTTTAAGGCTGATTAGCACTGTTTAGTGCCGATTAGCACCGTCTAGCACCGATTAGTGCCGTTAGTGCCGTTTTATGCCGTTTAACATTGTTTAAACGTTGTTTAAGGCTGATTAGCACTGTTTAGTGCCGATTAGCACCGTCTAGCGTCGATTAGTGCCGTTAGTGCCATTTTATGCCGTTTAACATCGTTTAAACGTTGTTTAAGGCTGATTGGCGCTGTATAGTGCCGTTTAACACCGTTTAGTGTCGTTCAACATCGTCATAAATGCGTCGGTCGCTCCACGATTTACATTAAGATGATACTGTTGAAAATACTCGCGTAAGAGCAATAAACCCTGACCCAAGTCTCAAAAAAGGCCGTTAAAACTTCAAGGAAAACCTTATCAGTTTTCCTAGAAGTTGGGGGGCAAATGATATGGGCTAAAAGTAAGCCCTAAAGACACATTTAATGTGGCATTAATTAGACCTAGAATGGTCCAAATGTGGGGCCCATCAGATGGGCCCAAACCCTATTTATAATATTAATTTCGTAATTAATATTAGGGGTAATAAACAGCTCAGCAAATAATAGTCAAATAAGGATATTACTCTTGCCTGCTTAGCCTCCAAGATACATACTTCAACATGGAAACAGATTCCTACAAGGAAGGGGTCTAGAACCTTCCTCAAGGCAGTGGCTTGCCCACCAAGTCTCTGACTCCTACCATAATTCTAAGGCTTCTCAGCCTATATAAAGGGCCTGACCCCTCATTCTCAGAACTACATTTTGGCTTAATCCTCGTATAAGGACATGCAAGCCACTGCGTCCTAGGTGAGCTCTCACCTCCATAGCCTCGAGGGCACCATCACCTAGAACTACGTCTTGGCTTGATTCTCGATACGAGATACGTAGGCACTCTGTGAGGACCGATTAGTCTCGAACACGGAAACAACCATTAAAGCACGAAGCTCCCGAACCCTAGCATTAAATACAGATTCGTAACCTAGTTTTTATTCCACAACAGACCTGTAGTAAAATTCCACATCATCAATTACCATATTATAACAATATATTATACTTTTAACAACTTGAAATAATGAAAACATGCCATTTTTAAATTATAGGCAATCAATATAGCCAATTACATTGGAGTAAAACACCTTATAAATTCAACAAATTTTACATAATCATTATTTAGCCAATCATTTTAGCCAATACTGTTGGAAATGCTCTTAGAAATTGGTTAATCGATAAAGATGCCTCGCCCAAGAGAGAGACCCCAGTCGTAGTAGCCCCGCTAAATGGTGATTCAACATAGATTCTCAAGCGCCCTAGTATACTCTACTTGTTCACGTTTTTCTAATTTTAAATAAAACTAGCATAATAACCCGTGCGAGGCACGGGCCATCCTCTAGCAATTGTTATAAATTCTGTATAATTTTACGATTTAAGGATATTTTTGAATATAATTGCACCTTTTATGTTCATACATATTATAATATCAGTATTTTAATTTATGTTGTAACGACCCGAAAAATTACGTGTAATTTATTATATCAAAATATATTTTTAGTTGATTTTAATTTGTGTTAGTTTATTTTTAATGCATTTAAACGCGTTATGATTTTTATAAAATAGGAAAATTATTCCATACGTATTATGTGACTTCTGTGTATCATAGAATATTTTATTCTATTTTTCTGTAATTTTTATATTTTTAGAATACAGTTATTTTGCATTTTAATTTTCGGACGCGGCCCCTGTATTGTATTTGAGTCCTTGTTTTCGATAAAATTATTTTTATATATTAGTAGGATATCTAAAAATGCATTATGTTGTAATTTTTGTAATATTCGTAATTTTTGGAGAATTTTGACATTTATATTATATTTGTTTAAAGATAAAAATTTTACATTTTTATCCCATAAAAATTATTTTTAAGGCTTAATGATTTTAATTAGTGGTTAAAAATATTTTTGGGGTATTAATTTTTGACTAATATAAATAGGAATCAGAATTTTTTTTATTTATTAAAAATTCATATAAATCAGATTTTTATAAATAAATAATTATAAAAATATATATTTTCTCTCTCCTGTTCTTGAGGATCAAATCTGAAATTGAAGGTGTTATTGATATCGGATTTTGTTGGTCTTATACTCGAATCAAATCTCTTGACCTCTAGTTTCTGTATCTGCAATCAATTTCAACAGAGGGTAATTTTCTGATTTTATATGATTTTTTCTTTAATCTGCAGAAATTAGGGTTCATGTTAGAATTAGGGTTTTTCATTTCTGAGATTTTCCAGATGTTTTGATGATGTTCATAGCTTCATATGGATGCCAGGAGTTCATATACATGATCAATTTCATCATTGAATCCATAGTTTATTCAATTCGAAAATTAGGGTTCTTGAGCCTAATTTGGGGTTTTTTGATTGAGTGATTTTCCGGTTGTTTTGATGATTCCAATAGCTTTATATGATCATTTGGAGTCGATTTATGTGGTTAATTGTATCATTATAATGTCGGATTGTGATATTCAAGTTTATTAGTTTTAACCGAAGTTTTGGATCAATTTTTCATCTTACTCGTTGATTGCTCGTGTTAGTGGTTATGGGGGTTAGTTTGTAGGCGTTCTGGACTTCGTTTTGGTATAAGGAACGTTGAGTTTCATTCCCGTTTTATGAAAAAACGAATTTTGGCCGGATTTTTCTTAGAGCTCGCCGGATTTTATAAATTTTGGGTTGTTTTGGTCGGATTTTCTTGATATTATTGTTGTGTGGTTATTGCCCGGTTGATGGGAAACGATTTGGTGTTGTTTTGGTGTCCAAAGGAGGCTCACCGGAGCGTTTTTGGAGTTCGCCGGAAAATATTCCGATCACCGGATTCTGGAAAACCTCCATTGTTGGAGGTGGTGTTCTTCGAAGTATTCATACGAAGAACTGCGTAGATGGTGATGAATAGTAACGTTTTGATCTTTAAAATCTTAAAACTTTTCAGAAAAATGTTTTTGGGTCAAAATTTTATAAAATTTTTCTAAAATTCAGATTTCTTTTAATTATTATTATTTTAATTCTTAAAAATTAAATTTAATTAGTTAATTATTTTTAAATAATAATTTAATTGATTTAATTAATTGATTAATTCATTTTAATTGATTAATTATATTAATTAATTATTATTTAAATATATAATTGACTTCATTGAATTTAAATCTTTTTATTATAAAAGATTATTATTTTTATGAGTTGATTAATAAATAATTAATTTGAATAATCAATTAATTTAATTATTAATTGAATTATTCTTATTAATTGCGTATTAATTAAACCGTTTATCCGTTTTCAACGAGAAAAGTATTTCTGAAATCAGAAAAATGACCCGGTTCTTATAAAAATAGTTTTAGGTTAAAATTCAACTTTTAAATTTTGGTCGACTTTTTTTACCAAACCTTTTTATTGAGTCGGTTATATTCGATAATTAGGGTTTTGACCGTTTTCTGTTTTAAAAATATTAGATAAAATCTTTTCATGATCTGATCAAACGTGCTATGTGATTATGTGAATTGCGTGTTATTATTCTTTGATTATCTATTAGTGATTTGTAAATATTCTATGAATAATTTGAGTGCTCTTTTATTTGTGAGCCGTATATGCTATGTGTTAATTGGTTATGTGACAGGTATATATGTATTTAATTCGAGGATTAATGATTATCTCTAGGGTTAATTATTTTCTTGAGGATTAATGACTTATCTCGAGGATTAATCGTGTCTTGAGGATTAATTGATTTTCATGTTTCTTTATTGAGGAATAAGATAAATGTTTTGAGGATTATTTATAGATTGAGTTGGACTAAGTTGAATGCATAAATGTTTAATTCGAGGATTAATTGGTAAATATTGACTTAGGAATGTCAGCGGAGTTAAGTTGGTATGAGACGAATAAAGTTGGAGATGGATGCAGTATTGTGTGGATTGTAATAAAGAAGGTTGGAGATGAAGGTATTGTTTGTGGAATTGCTGGGTTACTTGTGAGGTGTTTTAACACCGGGAAAACGTCTATGTTCAAAGGGGACATTTCCAATTATTTTCTTCCGACAGAGACATTGAAGTAGACGCGCGGGCTCGATGTCAACGGATCAGACTCGTGGCAATCGCAAGAGCGTCTTACCAACGAATGATTACAACAGAGGATGTGATGACGTAAGATAGAAGAAGAAGGTGGATGTGTTACCTCGACTTTGCGTAATAGCTAAGGACCAGAGGCAAGTATTTTCTTTATCATCCTAAACACTGTTTATTTTATGTTTCATTGATTCATATCATGACGAATAGCTATTGTTCAGAGCTATTTGTGATTCTTAAATATTTTTGTGCGAACACAGTTGCTTGATATTGATACATTTGATGTGGGGAATTGTGTAAGAAAAACTCTTCATATCCTTATTATCGTAGTAATAATGGGATATGACCTGTATTTAAAACTAAGCATTTCCTGTTGAATTCGGAAATTGCTCTATTGGATTGGAAAATGGTAAAGCGTAGGAGGCCACATGTCGTAGTTGGTCCGGCTATATTTAAGGAGGATATGGTAACCATTCCATCTTCCTATAGGCTAACATTACTTGCCTATTTTGGGTACCCCAGAAATCCGAACTATACACACACGGAAAAAAAGAGAATACCGGTGGAGTATAGAGGGTCCCATTGCCTTAGAACCTGATCAGGGGGCAATGGTGTTTTAGTAAAGTGTATCCAATCCATATCGCCAGAATGGCTATTATATATTGTGAGTTGGCAGATGATTCATTTTTATGACATGCCAAATGATTTCAGTTATGGTTTGAATGATATCACAGTTGTTGATTCAGTTTCTCTATAAACTGCTTTACATTTCAGTTGATTTTATGCCCCACTTATCCTGGTTTTATATCAAAATTTTTATACACTTGCTGAGCATTTCTTTCGCTCATACTTGCTGTTGTAAATTCTAACATTTCAGTAAGGTAGTTTGGCGAGACGTATCCGCACAGTTCAGAAAGAGAAGAAGCGGGATGCTATTCCGAAGATGACTTGGCTCAGGATGTCTGGATTTAGTGTAAGATCTATTTTATATAATTGAGTTCTAATATTTATTATTATTAATATTATTATGTGATGGTCTAGTTAGCCTGGCGTACTTCTTATCGAAGTTACACCAGTAGTTTAAGATTTGATCAAAGAGAATGTTATAAAGAAGGAGTGCTTTTTATCTAATGGAATTTGGATTCTTGTTTCTAGCCCTATAACCTTAAAAGATCTTGGTATGTTTGGGGTCACAGATATTATATTTCCGGTGTCGGACAATCAAAAGTGAATGATGATTATTAAACAGATGTTTTATTTTGAGGATTTTCGCGTGACAACCAAATCTCCTGACCCCGGATTTGGGGGTGTCACATATGTATTATTTTATTTATGTATAGATCATATGAGCACTAAAAATAGGATGTTTTGTAGCATATAAATATATTGTATAGGTTATAACACAATTTCTTTTAGAACAATGATAAAAAGACATATCATCGATGTGAATAATACTCGTCATACAATACTTTACAGATAAAATTAATACGCTCCTTAATATTTATTTCTTTAAATATCTCATCAAGATATAAGTCGCATAGAATTATACTCCGAAATTACGAGAGGGTTGATTCCCAACACTAACATAATTTCATATAATTTTTGCATAAATATTAAAGGGATGGTGCTTTTGTAATTTTTAAACATATAGGGATATTATCGTAAGTTCACAATCATTAAAATGACACTTTTTTGCACTTGTGTTGTGGTTTAATATATAGTAATAGATAGATCGTGTACCATATTATGAAACCTAAAATATAATATTTTTAAAATAATGCGAATCACCATTATTTTTACTCAAAAATTAAAATAATAGTAAAAATAAGATAATTGAGAGGTCGGGTTTATGTAAAAGGTTTTTTTAACTCAAAACTAAAAAGTCAATGTAGCACAGTGGTCGGTAGAATAACTTGTGTAAAGGAGGTTCTAGGTTCGATTCACAACAAAAACTCATTTTTTTTCATTTAAATAAAAGAGTGGCATTTCATGTAATTTTATAACTTGTAAGGGTATAACTGTAATTTCACAAGGGGATTATTGGCTCAAATTATGTCCTTGTTGCTCTATTATATATACTATTATTTTTACTCAAAAATTAAAGTAATAGTAAAAATAAGATAATGGAGTGGTCGGGTTTATGTAAAAGGTTTTTTAACTTAAAACTAAAAAATCAATGTAGCACAGTGGTTGGTAGGATAACTTGTGTAGAGGAGGTTCTCGGTTCGATTCACCACAAAAGCTCTCTTTTTTCCGTTTAAATAAAAGAGTGGTATTTCATGTAATTTTATAACTTGTAAGGGTATAATTGTAATTTCACAAGGGTTTATTGGCTCAAATTATGTCCTTGTAGCTATTATATATAGAACTAGCATAATAACCCGTGCGAGGCATGGGCCATCCTCTAGCAATTGTTATAAGTTCTGTATAGCTTTACGATTTAAGGATATTTTTGAATATAATTGCACCTTTTATGTTCATACATATTATAATATCGGTATTTTAATTTATGTATTATTTTATTTATGTATAGATCATATGAGCACTAAAAATAGGATGTTTTGTAGCATATAAATATATTGTATAGGTTATAACACAATTTCTTTTAGAACAGTGATAAAAAGACATATCATCGATGTGAATAATACTCGTCATACAATACTTTCCAAATAAAATTAGTACGCTCCTTAATATTTATTTCTTTAAATTTCTCATCAAGATATAAGTCGCATAGAATTATACTCCGAAATTACGAGAGGGTTGATTCCCAACACTAACATAATTTCATATATTTTTTGTATAAATATTAAAGGGATGGTGCTTTTGTAATTTTTAAACATATAGGGATATTATCGTAAGTTCACAACCATTAAAATGACACTTTTTTTGCACTTGTGTTGTGGTTTAATATATAGTGATAGATAGATCGTGTACCATATTATGAAACCTAAAATATAATATTTTTAAAATAATGCGAATCACCATTATTTTTACTCAAAAATTAAAATAATAGTAAAAAAAAGATAATGGAGATGTCGGGTTTATGTAAAAGGTTGTTTAACTCAAAACTAAAAAGTCAATGTAGCACAATGGTCGGTAGGATAACTTATGTAAAGGAGGTTCTAGGTTCGATTCACCACAAAAACTCATTTTTTTCATTTAAATAAAAGAGTAGCATTTCATGTAATTTTATAACTTATAAGGGTATAACTGTAATTTCACAAGGGGATTATTGGCTCAAATTATGTCCTTGTTGATCTATTTTATATACCATTATTTTTACTCAAAAATTAAAATAATAGTAAAAATAAGATAATGGAGAGGTCGGGTTTATGTAAAAGGTTTTTTAACTCAAAACTAAAAAGTCAATGTAGCACAGTGGTTGGTAGGATTACTTGTGTAGAGTAGGTTCTAGGTTCGATTCACCACAAAAACTCATTTTTTTTCCATTTAAATAAAAGAATGGTATTTCATGTAATTTTATAATTTGTAAGGATATAATTATAATTTCACACGGATTTATTGGCTCAAATTATGTCTTGTTGCTATTATATATAGAAAGAGAAGAGATTACTCTTTTAGCTTTAACAACCACATGTCCACATAAACAAGAAGCTAGTTATATATAGGATATAATTTAACTTTTATTCTGAATCAATCAATTTTTTCTTATCATTAACTCTTTTTTTTTAAGAAAATTTATTTACCTCCCGACTCCCGTTTATAATTGTCGTTACCACAGATCAATCCGACACCGACCGAGAGAGAGATAAGTAGCAGTAAAAAAAAAAGTGATTATTACTTCTGAATCCTGATACATCTGCTAGTTAAAAAGAGAGTATATTCAATTAAAGAAAACGACAAGAGAGGAGCATGAATTTGTGTAGGGTTTAGGCCTCCCCCTCCCCCTCTCTTCTCCTCCCTCTTCCTCAACTCGCCGCGTTATCTCTGTTCACACATATACACACATAATCTCTCTCTCTCTCTCTCTCTCTCTCTCTCTCTCAATCTCCCTCCCTCTCTCTCCCTCTCTCCCTCTCTCTCTCTCTCTCTCCTATATCTACGTATTTATAGGCGTGTTTTGTAATGGCTGCCACCACCAAACCTCCAAAACAATCAAACCTATCAGAGCTCTCAATATCATCGCCGCAATTCGAGAAGCGAATCGAATTTCACTTCGCTCGAAAGCCGTTCACCGGCTTCACCAACAGCAACGGCGCATTTCAATTAGAGACTCTCAATCCGTCGACACCTAATTTATCACAATTAAAACCTAATTTATTAGCTAAAAAAGTTGATTCCTTAGAGTCCAAGGAGAATGGATTCGATCCGGAGCTTAGTTACCAGATTTCGTTTCGCAGAATCGTAAGTCGATGTGGATTGTTGATTTTGAATGTTTTGTTGTTTGAATTTTGATTGTGATTGAATGTGTGATAATGCTTTAATGATGATTGACAGGGTGCTGGATTGATGAATTTAGGAAACACTTGTTTTTTGAATTCGGTGTTGCAGTGTTTGACGTATACGGAGCCTTTAGCTGCGTATTTGCAGAGCGGAAAGCATCAGTCGTCTTGTGAGTTTGTTATGATCGTTTTAAGTTTGTTTTGTGTATTAGCATGTAAATAGTTTAATTGTTGTAGTAGAGTGTATAATTTTTTCTCGATAGTATGTGTCTAAAGTGGCATCTGGTGTTGCCTGTTATGTCAGGTCTAGGTTGTGTGATTTGGTTGTTTAGTGTCGCGTTATTCCAGTAGAATTTATATAGTTAAATTGTAGTAAAATGATGTAGGAGGAATTGTAAACGTAATGCGTTCTACCATTTTCTAAAATGTGGCTTCTAAAATCTAAAGTGATCAGCATTTGACGTGTACGGTGTAGGGTGTAGCCTGTTAGAGCATCTCCAATGGCGTTAGCTAAAAATGATTGGCTAAATTACATAAAATATTGATTATGTAAAATTTGTCGAACCTGTAAGACATTGTGTTCCGAGGGTATTGGCTATAATGATTGGATATATTTTAAAAATGGTATGTTATTAATATTTCAAGTTGTTATTAATGGAATATATAATTTTAATATAGAAATAAGTGATGTGGCAATTCACTACAGGTCTCTAGAGGTTCGACAAATATAGCCAACATCAAGAGATTATCTATAATTATAGATAACAGTTTTGTCCCATTGGAGTGTAAATTTTTTTACACATTCTTTATAATTCTTGTTTATGGTAATTAATTTTAAAATTTACCTAAGGGGTCTCTCCCATTGGAGATGCTCTTATGTCATCTTTAAGTTGTATGTATGTTCCGCACTACACAAGTCAATATTCCGATCTAAGAGGTTGAGTTTTCGAGTATTTAGTTGAATGCTCCACCTATTTGTAATTTGTTGTAGGATTTCTAGGCACACATATACTATTCCTGTCAAGTCCTAGCACAAAATGGTTTTTGGTATAGTTGACAACAATCTTTACGGCAGAATGCTATTTAATTGGTGAAATTTATGTATTCTGAACTTTACTTTGAATAAATGTTACTGACTCGGCAGTCACTGGTTGTTATTGATTGTACTTGGTTTCTGCTGGAAACAAATGTTGTACTTACATTTCCAACAATTTGATAATATAGGTCGTACGGCTGGATTCTGTGCTTTGTGTGCCATCCAAAAACATGTTAGCAGTGCTCTACAGTCAACTGGCAGAATATTAGCACCGAAGGAGATTGTCTCAAACTTGCGATGTATCCTTAATCTTTAATGTTAATTAGTATATCGAAGTTTGTAATATGTTATATGTTATGGCTGTGTAGTAGTGTCACAAAAAGAACTTGCGCTTACTCTGTTTCATATTTGTGATTTGGTTCTATCACCATTGAACTTCTTAATGTAATAATTGGATTTTGACTTTCCCACTACATGGCTAAGCTGGTGATTTCTTTAATGTATTATTTCCCTAAGATATTGTATTCTCACACCTTGAAATTTTAGATTGTCCTTGACCAAGTGGTTAGGCATATCTCGCAATTTTAGAAATTCCAGGCAAGAGGATGCTCACGAGTACATGGTAAATCTGTTGGAATCAATGCACAAATGCTGCTTACCTTCAGGAGTACCTAGTGAATCACAGAGTGCTTATGACAGAAGTTCTGTGCACAAGATCTTTGGTGGTCGCCTCCGTAGTCAGGTACAACTGGTTTATTATTATTTTTTTCCTCCTTATGTGGCAGTTATAAAGTCTTCTTTCCAGTTATAATCTATATTTTGTGTTTATAATCATGATGTGAAAATTTTTGTTTGTGCATTTTTTTTCCCAACAAATGGCCTTTTCATTTTATCTATTTCCTGTTTTTTTAATCAGTAATACCTTATTCTTTTTGCAGGTCAAATGTATGCAGTGTTCTTATACCTCTGATAAGTTTGATCCGTTCCTGGACTTGAGCCTTGAAATTGTAAAGGCGGATTCACTACAGAAGGCACTTACACATTTCACCGCGAAAGAGTTTTTAGACGGAGGCGAGAGGCATTACCAATGTCAACAATGCAAGCAGAAAGTTAAGGCTCTTAAGCAGCTTACAATTCACAAGGCACCTTATGTTCTAACAATCCACCTAAAACGGTTTAGCTCACATTTAGCGGGACAAAAGATTGACAGAAGGATTATTTTCGGAACTACATTGGACTTGAAACCGTTTGTAACTGATCCATGTGTAAGTTCATATCGTCTTTTTTTTTAAATACCTCTATATTGGACGTGCAAATTTAATTTTTGATATGTGACGGGTTATGATTAAATCATTTGGTCTCGCATGAACTGTACTTTTACGCATTTTAACATTTTTAAATTTGTTTCTTGTTGCCAAAATGGGTGTAATACTGTAATAGTTTTACAAGTACATGTAAATTGAGTGTAATAATATATAGCTGATCGATAGATAATTTTATTTTTATTGAGAAAGAAGTGGATGGAAATGGAATACCTACAAATACAGGTTTATTTTATAATTTTTATTATACCCTTAAATTTTTCCGAGCAAACATTTGTTTCACACTAAATGTAAACATACCATAATTTGGAAAAATAGTCCACAGTTTGTGAAGCAAGAGGCTACATGAATCCCTTGATATTTCAGTTTTTTTCTATTCTAATATCAACATCTGTACATATGAATCTTTCGAATCGATGCCATAAATTATACCCAGACTGTTTCGGATAATGGTTCACAATTAACTAGGAATTAATGAATAAAAGTTTTGATAAAAGAAAAGATTGTGCTCTCTCTCTTTCTCTCTCTCTCTATAAAGCAGGAGAGTGGAGCATTCATCTTCAAATTGGTGGGTTTGAGCACTAGTTTTAATGTCTAGGAATGGAATAGAGTAAGGCATGAAATTTATATACGTTTATTTATAGATAGTACCAACTTCATTCCGCTTCCTTACAGTTTCAATCCCTACAACCAAACACAACATTAAGCATTAAGGTATGCTAAAAAAATTCAAAGGGACAAATAAAAATAACAGCAAGTACTAATGTTTTTTTTAAATTGATTTTCAAATGTATTGCTGTTGGTTGTTAAAAGTATTATGTGGTTGAGGCCCTTGGATACTGATTATCTAATATGTTAATTTATCTCAGTGAAGATATTTGTTCTTAATATTTTATATAAAGTCATAAATTTTATTCTGCATCATGCCAATGTAATATTTTAAATATAGTAAGTTGTACGAATCTGCTGTTGCTTCATGGCCATATTAAATGTGTAAAATTATAAATTTTAGTTCGATGTTAGGTCATGTATGTCGACCTTAAGTGTTTTTCTCACTGTCAATGTATATTGCAGGATGGAGATTTTAAATACACCCTGTATGGTGTTTTGGTACATGCCGGGTGGAGCACTCACTCTGGTCACTATTACTGCTTTGTACGGACATCTAGTGTCATGTGGTACTCACTTGACGACAATCGGGTACTAGAAATGACAATAAGTTTATAAGGGTTTTTGGCTATTCATTGTGTCCACCACCTTGCTTAGTGTAATTGTTCTATGATGCTAGTAATATTTTTTAGATTTGACTCTTGCATGTGTATTTACCAACAGGTTATTCAAGTTAGTGAAAAAATGGTGTTGGAGCAGAAGGCATACATGTTGTTCTACTATCGCGAGAGAAGAAATCCTTCTTCAAACAAGTCGTTTGATGTTGTTCAGAAACACAATGCTAGTTCAACTGAGATAGCTAAATCTTATTGTGGTTTCAGTCAACAATCGAAAGAAACTCTGAGTGGCCAAATTGAGAAGGTGAGCGGATCTATCTCTTCTGCTGCAGTTGTGCAAAGAAATTCATCAATTGGGGCTGTACCAGGGGAACCAATAATAAAAGATACCCCAGCTGAGTGCTCGACAGAAAACAAGGACTCTCTGGTAGAACACCTTTCGAGGCAAGCCAGTGTAGAATGTTTGCTCCAAAAGGATTCATCTGCTAATTACTCTAGTTTGCCACCTAAAGATAACCGCATAATCCCAGCAGACAATGTGAAAGCTGTTGGTGTAGACACCAGCGTTGAATGTTCGAACAATCTGATTGATGCTTCCATCCCTGACAATGTTCTGAAATCAGTTAGTGGTAGGGATTTTTGTGATTCTGGTGCCATCTTGCCACAGATTAGTGATTGTAGAAATCCTCAAAAGGGTCCTGATGATGCAGTAGCTGTATCAACAAGTCCTGCCCTCCTTGAGAATTGTCCTAGAGTTACTGCAGAGAAGGCAGAGGTATATGAATCCCCTTTTAGTTTTGACTCGAGATTTTTTTTTCTGCTTATGATATGCATCATACAATTATTGATTCCAATATGAATGAATTGTTTCACTTATTGTGCTCTTTTTTAGTTATTTTTTTTTAATCTTTGTTGCAGAATCCTAGTTGGAGACCATTGAGTACGAGCAACCCTCTCACGGCTGCAAGTGCAACAGCCTTGAATAATAGTGAGGTATCCATGTCTGCGCATGACTCAGCTTTTATTTGTATACCTCAGCTTTAATTTGTAGTATCAGTATTGCTTGATTTTCACAAGTGAAAAGTTGGATGATAATGTTCAGGTTATCAAACAGGCAACAGTACCAGAAATATCACCTCTGCCAATCAGGAAACGTAAATCAACGCAAAAGGTCCCCGATGAAAAATTGAACTTAAGGCTAAAAAAGTTCTCTAAATGCCGGACCATGAAAATGCAATTGAGCTCAAAATTTTTATGTGCACGGAAGAAGAAATTAAGAAGGAGCAGAAAGGGTAAATTGGTGAGCAAAAATCTCATTCAGAAAAGTCTGGTGGATGTGGAGAGTATTCCTACTGATCTTGTGCCATCTACTTCACAGAAGTACCAAATAACACCATCTGGTGGTTTAGATCACTCTCGAAGAGGACACAAGAAGTTTGGATCCAAGAAAAAGGAGAAAAGTTGTGTGGTGAATGATGTAGTCTCAAACACAAATGGTGAATCTATGACTAATAATAAAGTAGAGTCAGAAGAGAGAACTGCCCAGAATGGTGCTATGCTTGCCTGCAGTAATCCCACAGAAAATTTTTCAGTCAGTGCTTCAGCAGGGAATCCATTGAATGCTAGAGGTCCTTACTATCATCGTAAACATATCAGTGAAGTGTCTATGCAGAATGGGCTGATGAGTGTGCTTACACGAGGTTTAGAGGAGACAGGTAATAATTATTTTGGTTACTCCTACAAGTTACAACCCTTTGTCAAAATTCGGTGCTACATTAGAAAATTTTGCAATGGATTTATCAGCTTTTGTGTTTATACAGAAACATTATGACCTTTTTTTTTTGCCTTGCCCAGTTGCACGTTGGGACGAGATCAATACAAGAGAGAGGACAGAGCGAAGTGCTGCAGGAAATGGCAGTATTGGCCATATTGGAGATGAATGGTAACGTCCATAATTGATCTATGGAAACTTTCTTGATAATTGAATGTTCAAAATACTACTTTTATGTTGGTAATCTTAATTTCTATCATAAGAGTAATTCAATTTAAGATCAGTAAGTTGGTCAAGTTGAGTTTTATCCAGCATTCGGAGCAAGCTTGCAAAATGCACTTTATTATATACTGTAGTGAGTGTTTACTATGGAATCAAAATCAAGCATGCTGACCTGGGTCTAACAAATGTCTAACATTCATGCTAGTTGCTTTTTACATGGATAGATAATGCAATGTTTTGTTTGCACTTAGTGGTCTTAGAACTGACGTGTCTCTTAAGTCGTGTTCCATCTAATGGATTTACGCTTTGGTTAAAAGGAATGGAATACAGTGGGAATGCAAGTCCTTTATATTGTGAAGATTTTACAAATATTTTTGTCCTTTACTGTTTGATTTTACAAGTTCGACGTGGAGTTCCCTTCATATCCTTCAAGACCTTCAGGATCTCCGCAACTTTGAAAATGTCAAAAATAAAATGAAATAGCATTCTTTCTCTCCCTCTCTCCTCTCCCTTGCTCTCTTCCACCTCATGTTTTCCTCACTTTTTTCATTCCACTCCCCTGGAGCATATGTTGAATATAAGACCTAGTCTGTTGCCATGCGCCGAATTTTACATCTCCTTTTTCTTTATTAGAATCCTTGATATATTAATTTCATTCTTTCCATTTGTTTTTGTGATTTAACATAGTAATCTGCATATTTTCTTTAAGATCATAGTATTCTGTAAGCTAGATCAGGGTTATCAGCTATGGTCACTTTATTTGTTCAGTGAATTGCACTAATATTTGCCCAGATATTAATAATTTTTTTTGCAAAATGTCAAAATTCATCAGGGATGAAGAATATGATAGAGGAAAAAGAAAAAAGGTGAGGAGCTTCAAGAATGACTTCAGTGGCCCAAATCCTTTCCAAGAAATTGCAACTATGCGAACAAAGACAAAAAAAGCAAAGATGGACTATTCTAGTCCTGGAAATAAACCATTTAGAATATGATGACGACATCCTGCCAGCTTTAAGGTTTCTATTTATTGATATATTTTGGGCAGCGGCTCTAGAATAACCTGATTTTGAGTTTTTAGTTCCTCACGTATGGATTTTTGTTTATTGGAACTTGGAAGAGCTGAAACCTAGTAACTTTAATTTATAATAAATAGTGTTTAGAAATTGTGAGCCTTTGAGAAGGATTCTTTTTTATACATGTACAAGAATTTTTGTTGAACTGCTACTGTCTGCCAGCTATTTTAAGTAAAATTTTGTTTTTTTTTACTTCTAACGTGATTGATAATTTTGTTAGTGGATTCACACTCCGCTTTGGAAGTTTGGATGTGGGTCGCTAGTCGCTACAATAAGAAATGTTGCTGTTTATTATCACATAGCACTATAGCAGCAACATAAATTATGTTGTAATTGCTTGCATATGTTGTTGCATTATGTATGTCGTAAAAATATTCATAATTGCGAGTTGAAAATGCAAGGAAATTTATATTGTCACATTGAAAGGGAATATAGCTGTGATTCAAAATTTCAAATCGCCTTACTAGGTGAAGATATTATACATGATCTATTATTACCTCTTGTTTTTTACAATGAATTTGCTCATGTAATCTTAGAGGCATACTTTTGGCATTGGTCGTGCCTGCTATGAACTTTCAAAAGGAGCACTAACATTCCCTTTTGCGGGATAGCCCTCCCCTTTATGGGATGCCTCTTCATGGTATATTGTGGAGCTGCTTGCGACCTTTAGAGTCAGCCCTTCTTTGTAAATTGTTCGTGCTGTAGCAGCATGTGGCACCATCACCAGAAGACAGTGCAGACTGTAGAAAACAATTGTGTGAAAGTTGCGGCTTGAGGCAAATTGCAGAGCCACTTACAAATAACATTACATTGAAGACTTATTGATTCCGTTCTGCAAAAGGTATCAAAAAAACAAATTCATGAATTAAGATTTTCCTTCTGAATTTTCATGTCAACTTGTCAAGTATTTCTAATGAATAATATATTGCAACTGTTTTTTCATATGTTCTGTCCTACAAATTCATGAAAAAAGAAATTCATGTATTAAGATTTTCCTTCTGAATTTTCATGTCAAGTATTTCTAATGAATAATTATTGCAACTGTTTTTTCATATGTTCTGTCCTACAAATTTGCAGTTAGTTGCAAGCTTGAACTTCGAAGTGGACATTCCTTGTTAGGTATACTTATTGCAAATACAATTATGAAGGGTCCAATATTTTTGTTTTCCCATGCAAGTATTTTTCAGCCTTTTGTAGTTTACTTGCCCTATTAAAGGGGTTAGTGTGTCCACTTCTGAACCCTAACATCACTACCCAATAATAGGATGGCATGATTTTTCTGACAATATAGAACTTCAACGTATGAATTTAAACATGTGGAACTCCCGACTATCAATTTCTACCTATTTGAAATTCAGCATTTAGTAATTTGGCTTGGTTGCATATCACATTGTTGATACATTAGAAAGAGAGATTAGAAGAATGCAGAATAATATTTTAGTTGAAGTAGCTTTCTTTTCCGGGTTATCAAGATCCTGAATTATTCTCTCTTCATTTCTCTAATAAAGTTGATTATGCAAATCATATACCTCTCTCGAAATCTTTATTTTCTAGTTTTCCCCTGATGAAGCAGACTCGGTATTGTACCTGTAGTCTATGTACTTGCTCTTCTGTTTCTGATCTGTTATTTTACATGTTTGGAACTTTTTCCTTTATGCCACTAATATACTTGTATGTGCCATGGCGTATTAACTATTAAGCATGGTAGGCATCACACAAAAACAAACATGTAGTGTGATATTCCTTTATTGTTATTTTATTTAGTTAAATTGTTATTACTTATTAGTTTAGAATAGTTGATTATAATCATTTTATCGTTAAATTGGTAGCAAACACTGAGATGCCCAGAAGAATTTTCTGATCATTAGTGACCGTCTACCCTCATGTTCTTGTTACAATTTCCATTTTCTGATTCGAAATATGATTGTATCGTTGATTGTATTCAAATCCTGGTAAGTACATCCCTCTCTTATTACGCATTGCTAATAGTCTTGTCTGGTGTTAAATATAATTTGTGTCCATGCATGTATGTTACTGTTGGAAACCTTCTTATTCTATCATGAAATTAGTAGTTACCAGTTACACTAGTTTAGTTCTTCAAACAATATGTATAATTATATGGGTCCTGGTCCCTGACAATCATTTGTCAGGGACCGGTTATTTAACAATCGGTTCCTAAACCGTTGGATCGTTGATCCAACGGCCCCCCTGGATTACAAAATTTTTTTACTGTCCGCTATAATTTTCCGCGGATAGGCTATAATTTTCCGCGGATAGGCAGATTGCCTGTCCGCGGAAATTTTCCGCGGATAGGCAATCTGCCTATCCGCGGAAAATTATAGCGGACAGTAAAATTTTTTTTTTTTTAATCTCAGCCGTTGGATCAACGATCCAACGGCTGTGGAACCGATTGTTAAATAACCGGTCCCTGACAAATGATTGTCAGGGACCAAAACCCTAATTATATATAGGGTCCTACTCAAATAGAAACCAAATTAAAATAGAAACTAGAAACTAAACCCTAATCTAATATTTAAAGCTAATCTAATGACCAAACTAGGGGGACCCCAATACAAAAAGTTCATAATATTCTAGGCTCCATTCAGCAAAAAAAAAAAATTACTGTTCACTGCTGACGTGGCAGTGACGTTAGCGTGAACAGTTTTTTTTTTTTTTTGCTGGATGGAGCCAATAATTTTAAACACTTTTTGTGAAGGTGCCCCTGGCGGGGCCATTAGAATAAATGAAATATAATTTATTTAGTGTTGGTTTCTAGTTTCTATTCTAAGATTGGTTTCTATTTGATCACTAGCCTATATATATATAGGCCTTTGCTCCATAAAGAACACTCTTATATAACAAACAATAAAGAACACTATAAAATCATTTATTCCAATAGATCCATTGCCCCTGGCGGGGCAACCCAATACAAAAAGTTCTTATTTTTTTAGGCTCTATCCATCCAGCAAAAAAAAAAAAAAATTGAAAATTTACTGTTCACTGATGACGTCGCTGATGACGTCATCATGACGTCATCGATGAACAGTAAATTTTCAAATTTTTTTTTTTTGCTGGATGGATAGAGCCTAAAAAAATAAGAACGTTTTGTATTGGGTTGCCCCGCCAGGGGCAATGGATCTATTAGATATGAGGTGTTCTTTGTTGTTTGTTATATAAGGTGTTTGCTATGGAGTCCAACCCTATATATATATATATATATATATATTCTAATACTTACCAAATCCCACATCCAGGATTATGGCCGATACAGCTTGGCATGTTGCTAAAGCAGAGGAATTCAATGCATCACCCATTTTTTTTTTGGAAGGCAATAATATATCGATGCTTGGATGTCTATAGTTCACTGGTGATGTCAGTAATATAGCGCTCAAATATAAGATGGGCATCACTGACTTCCTTTCCTCTTGACATAAGAAATTACCAACAAAATTGATGAGTTTGATTTCATGCTATTATTTAATATGCATCAACCTTACCGCTGTTACACCTCATATTGGGTGGTTTGGTATTCTGATTTAAAGAAGTTCAGACCTATGTTACTCTGACTCGGGTACGGAGTGTCGGAAACGACACATATCCGGGTGTCGGACTTAAAAAGTCTAAAAATTGGGGACACGGGGACACTGTCCTATTTTTGGACACGGGTACGGGGACTCGGCATAATCTATTAATAAACAAGTATGGTAAGTTAGACATCTTAGAAGAAAGTAACAGTAGAACTTAAATTAAACTTGATATTCTAAAGGATTTTGCGAATTAGGCATCTTTACTACTTTTATCTCATTCTTGCTTCATTCTTTCTTCTCACATATTTATTTTGAATCGTAAGTGTGACTAATATTTGATCTTTAAATTGGTCAAAGTATCCATATTTAGTCAAAGGATCCGACACGAAATAAGTGTCGTGTTCGAGTGTCCAAGTGTCCGACACGGGTACGGCGACCTAAACAGAAGAGTCGGAGTAACATAGGTTCAGACTAAATGTGATGCAAAGGGGCTTGTTTATATGCATTCATGGCAGTTGGATGGCCATTGATCGTCTACAGAACAGGCATGATGAGTTGGATCAAGTACTGGTTAATGCCATGGTTACGTTACCACTTTTGGATTTTATAACATTCTTGTTATTGTATAAGACCATTGGATTGCAGTAGTATGTGTACTATTACAGGCCTTTTTTATATGACCTAGAACTTACTATAGTTGACCAGAATTCCTCCACTTGAATGTTCATAATATATACTAATAGCATGTCACAAAAATTTACATGTTCCTCCTCACCATTGTACTATATCAACTGTTTGGCTTTGATGTTAAGATTACTTATTTCTACTTGTATGTATTTGATCAAAGCCAAATATGTTGTAACTGTTATGATGATAGTTCTCAAGTTGAAGCATGAAATTGTCATAACTAAGGTTAGTAAGTATTTCAAATATGGCCATGTGTGTGCGCGCGCGCGCGTGTGTGTGTAAGGACGTGTTTTCGGAGTGCAATTCTTGCATAACATTGATTTGCCACTATCCTTTAAGTTTGTTGGTTGGGTTGAGGGGTTATTTTTTTTTTGGTACTGCAGTCCTCGTCTTCAGCTTTTGTTAAAAAAGAGGGTTTGTGTATCTAACAGTTGTGCTACTGCATTTACAGGTGAGCACTTTCACAATGGTCCACCACACAGCTCCTCACATACCCTTCAAATCCACCAGAGAGCAGAATGCAGCCAAGGTCCAACTCACTGGCACAGTTCACTGTGACTGTTCTCGATGGTAATGAATCTCTTCTACTTTCTATTACTGCCAAACTGTCTAATGCTTACATAATTAGGTTGCACATAATTGATTTATGACAAATGGTCATGATAGATTTTACAAAAAGAACCAACACATTGACGACTGTGTGAAGAACTTGATAAAGTAGTTCAAAAAGTCTGCATTAACATTTTGATGCTCGAGTCTATAAATGATATTGATCAGTTACTAATAAAGTAGGTTTGTAAATTAAGCTGTGGTTATTTCTGTTGTCTGGATTGAGATCACGTGTCATGATATCAATGTCCATATTATCCTCTATATTTCTTCAAGGATTCGGAGCTACAATCTTAGGGCTGCACATCTGTCTCTACAAGAGAATTGGGGAAAAGTATTACTAATTTGAAGTTGCTCTTAGTGCTATACTTTTTAGTATATGACTGACTAATTTGAAGTCACTTTGTATCTTGTATAAAATAAAAGGGAAGGGGAATACAAAGGATAAGAGTAAAAATGAAATTGTTTCAACAACACTCTTTACATGGTATCATGATTTCAGTATGATTACTGTTTACTGATATTCTTGCTACCGTTTTATATGCTTTTTTTTTATCTACAGTATATAAACGAAGATACATGGAATTAGCGTACAAATGAAGACGATGTTAAACGTGTCCATATATACGAGTAGAAAAACTATGTAGGCTTTGACGTGATTGTGCCCGAAGAGTCGTTAATAGTATTTATCAGAAAAAATAATGTCCGACTGCCTGATAGGAGTAACTTTTTGTATACCTGATCTTTCAAATTCAATTATCATCATGATATTATCACCATCTTTCTGAATAATTGATTGTTTATACATTGCATTTTTTTTTCTAAATACATTGCGTAATTCTATCTAAAAAATTATTAATAGAAGCTTCATGTTTATTCATAATGTTTTTTTTCTTTTGCTGAATTGGTCATTCGTAATCTTGATCCTGCCTGGACCGATTTATCATTAAAATATATTGACTGATTTGATTTTTAAAATCGGATTAATCGCTATTAAATATTTTTAAATGGTACATTATATTATAAATTATACTAATATATTAAATATTATTAAAATTGATATGATTTTTATATAAATCGGGGATTTATCGATAAATTACAATTAGACAGCTAAACCAATTTATTCCGATTTTTGAAATCAAACAGCCAAGTTTCCAATACATTACATCTCTGATATCTGATTGAGCTGCAACAATAATGCTCCCTCCGTTACAATTTTACTGTCCATAAAATCCATTTTTACTTATTCCATAAAAATTGTTCATATTTGATATTTATAGTAAATTTATAATTTTCGTCATTTTTCTACTCCAATTATAAATTAATCACTTTAAATTAGACTTTATAAATAGGGACAATTTTTTTAGAAATTTCCAATCTATTTAATTTAATTGAATAAAATGTTAATTTTTTGTTAATGTACAATAAAATTGGGACGTAGGAAATAAATAAAACTTGTTATACCGCACACATTTGTTACAACTTAATAAGATAGCAAGAACTTTGCAATTCACTGTTTAGTGTGTAGAAATTATTATTATTTTTTTTTTTTTTGAAATAATGTGTAGAAAATCTTATTTTATGTTATGTTCCCGAGTTAATTTTTTGAGAGGAATTTTTTTTTTGATCCTTTATTTTTTTAACGTATTTACAAGTATTACGAAAGGGAAGTTAAATGGGTCAATTTCTCTCCATTTTTTTCCCCCTAAAAGTGGAATGATTAAAAGAGAAAAGAAAAGTTCTCTCTCCTTCTTCGTCTTCTTCGTCTGCTACCTTCCTCTCCGGCGGTGGTTTATCCATCGGCCGAGGGCCATCTTTCTTGTTTTTCTTTCAATAAAACCCAATTTTTGGGTATCTGCGTGTCTCTCCTTTTGGAGTGGTTGCTTGTCTTTCCTTTCGAAGTGTTTTTTATGTTTTTGATTAAATATGTTTGTGTCTGTTTGGAGTTGGATCTGCTGAGAATGGGTTTGCTGATGGCTTGGGGGATCTGGAAAGACTACATCAAAACTGGGACGGTGACGATTATTGTAAGAGCTCATCACTCACAAACAAAGATTGTTCGGTTGGTGATTTTCACTTTCGGCAAGTCTATAGCTGGTATCCGGCATGTAGATAGCTGGGGAGTTACTCATCCTTTGGAGGTTCTCATGTTCGGCATGTCTATAGCTGGTATCCGGCATGTAGATAACTGGAGTGTCGTTCCTCTAACCTCAGTTTATACACTCGAGACTTCTGAACACTGGGGTATTAAGGGTTCTTATGTGATGTGGTCAATTGTGATACCGCTACCTTCAGGGATGTTAGCGCAGTATGGATCGCTTAGGAAGTCTTCGGATTCGTTTTTAGCTTCAAGAACTTTTAAGTTCATTTTGTTAAACGATCAGAAAACAATTTATTTGTTTTTCAATCTGGTCGTATTGACAGTCGGGGGTTTGTCCCGCTGTATGTTAAGTTGGTTTGATCCTCTAATATAATTATATGCTTTTCGTCAAAAAAAAGAAGATGAGAAAGTAGCTAATACAGTAATCCATTATTCACTGTCTCTTCTTTTTCTTAAAAATAATTCAGGAACATAAGAAAAAATTACACATTAAATATTTTCTTTTCTTTTCCCCAAAATCGATACATTTGTTTTCTTTTCTGCATTTAAAAATCTCAGGGATATAACGTTGAAGTCACGGCTTTAAGTGTTGGGTATATTACACACTACAGCAACAATGAGGCAGTGATATATATTAAAACAAGAACAGACATATAACCAATTAACAAACAAATCACGAAGGCAAAAAACAAAGAACAATCAGTAACTGTAATCAAGAAAGACTTATCTCCTACAACAGCTATAGCAAGTACTGATAAGAGAAGAAGAACAGCTGAGTCGCCAAACCCTTCGAGAGGACTTGACTGTTCTTGAAGAGAATATTGCCCCACTTACACTGTGTTGGGTTCCAGCAATACCACTTTCAGGATAAAACAGCACAGATCAAACCGGTCACAGAAGCGGAGAGATCAACAACGACTAGCACCTCAGTTCGCCTGAGAATTATGTATTTTAACTGTATGTATTGAGGGAGAACAGAGAGAAGGCAGCTAGGGTTTTATGTCCCTTAGAATTATCTACTTAACGTTCTATACTGTATGTATATATAATACAAAACATAAAACGTAACTGATAATCCATAAAAGGAAAGTAAATATTCTGATTTAATTTCATTAACTGCATCAGTATTTCAGTTACAACAGCATCAGGATTTACTCATCGTCAGGAACTGAAGTCCATCAGGATTGGTCATCATCAGTATCTGATCCATCAGGATGTTAGTCCGTCAGGATCTGATGCCCATCAGTATTGGGTTATGTTTAGAGTCTGTCCATCTTCGACCCGACCCGACCCGTGTCGTGGCGTGGCGTGGCGGGCGGCGGCGGTGCGCGTGTGTGTGTGTGCGCGAGGCTCACACTACATCCATGCACACCCACATGCCTTAGTAGTTGTGCACTACACTTGCACATGGAGCTATATAAAGCCACCAACCTTTCATTACCAATTCTATGTGGGACTCAAGTTATTTCAACTAACTAACCCACATAACCCATTTCAAGCAAGCAACTTCAACTCAATTTATTTATGGATTCCACTAAGAAAATGTCTTAGATCCAAATATGAAAGTTTAAGTCCTCATAATAAGGAACAACCTCCACTTGTTAGATTTCGGAAATTACATCAAGAACATATTATGATTATGCCTCAAACTTTCCATTTTCTAACATTAAGCTACCAGAATGAGTAACATATGCATTTAGCTAATGTAGTATTTTTGTAAACGAGGACAAAATTTTTAAATTGTTTTCTGTTTTAGAATATTATTAAAAATAATTAATAAGTTTTTACATCCACAAATTTCCAAATCTATTAAATCTTGCGAGTTTCAGTAATCCCAGTTCTAGAATATTTACACTGAAATATTTAACATACGGAACCGTAGTCAGGGCGGAACCGTACTTCACACAATCTCATCCAAATTCATAGAATAAGAGATTCACCATTTTATAAAGGTAGTTCTTTAATTATTTTCTCTTATTCTTATTGATATAAGTCAAGATGAAATAATGATTTCAAACTACAAAAAAAAATAAAAAAATCGCGCTTCGCGCCGGATCCAAAATACAAATTTTTTTATCGCGCTTCGCATGAAAGCCAACACATTTTTCAGCCCCCTGCAAATCGATCCTGGTTCCGCCATTGATCGTAGTAGCACCGTCTTACGGTATGTGTTTATCTTTATTTTATATACTAGCTTATAACCCGTGCGTTGCAACGCACGACTCCTTTTTAATATCTACAATTATATTACTTTTATGAAATTTTATAAGTTATTAATTTACATATCCAATTGGTGTTTAAAAATTGATATATATATATATATATATATATATATATAAGATTTTACATGTTCGATTTAATATTTGTACTCTATCTTGAATTTTAAAATTTGATTTGGACGTTTACAGCCCACATGAAATTAACAAAATAATCTTTAAATTAATGATGGTTTAATATAATTAAATTTACACAGAAACAAAAAAGAGAAGAAATTGATGATTTTTTAAGTTGAAAATTCTATTTAATTTATGAATTCTACTTATAATTCGTTTTCATTATCAAAATATCCTTATAATTATTTAAAGATAGTTCTACTCACAATCAAATACAATTTTAATAATAAGTGTAAGAGAGATTTTGTCCGAAATTTTTATAATCGATAGTCTATTCCTCCGTATGACAAAGATCTTAAAATAAATAGATGAAAACCGTTAGATCTAGCATAAAAAATGTTTTATATTTTAATATGTTATAAACTAAAAGGTACTCTGTATATATATATTTATAGAAGATAGATTTTGTCCAAAATTTTGATAATCGTCTATTCCTCCGGACGACAAAAATCTTAAAATAAATAGATGAAAATCGTTGGATTTAGCATAAAAAATGTTCTATATTTTAATATGTTATAAAATAAAAAGTATATTTATTTTGAAATACGAAAATTTATATGTCAATGATTTAAATCATATACAATTAGGCTTTTTACAATTGATAGCATTATCAATGTAGAACTTCTACATAGATTAGGATTAATGTAAAAATTCGTAAGTATATTTTCTTTTAATATTCTGAGTGTTTCTATTTGAATAATAATTATTAAAGCATCACTAAATTAAAGATAATTTAATGAGGTTCGCATGGATTATAAAATCATTCAAATCTGATTTCTAGATCTCAAGATAGAGGCCAAATAGTAAATATGAAATTTTTTAATACTAATAAATAAAAAATAAAATTCAATTCTAATACAACTTTTTTTAATTATATTCTTTTTAGAATATAATTTTATTTTTAAAATTCAATTATAATACAACATTTTTTAGTTATATCTTTTTAGATTATAATTTTCTTTTAAAATTCACTTCTAATACAACCTTTTCTAATTATATCCTTTTTAGATTATAATTTCTTTTTTATGTGATCTAATCTTGATCGTCTAGTTTTAATCCAACGGATCATATGTTTTTTGTAGTAACGACCAAAAATTTGGATAAAATCTTTCTTATGCTTATATATTATATATACTAGCTTATAGCCCCGTGCAAAGCACGGGTTACTTTTAATTTTTTTTTTAAATTTACTTAGTTTAGTATATATAATATTATAAACATTATTTTTCATATGTTGGGTTAATCAAACTTTAGATATTTGTATATAAATAAATTTTAGTATTAAATCTAAATTAATATGTCTTTTATAATTTATTTATAGTGTAATATAATATATAAATATTAATTTTAATATGCTATTGAAATAATTCGAACCTTACATCTTTGTATATAATAATTTTTAGTATAAAATATAAATTAATATGTTGTTGGCGGGAATCGAACCTTGGACCTCTTCATATAACAACTTTAAGTATTATTATATCTAACGGTTATGATCTATTTGAGTTGTTTATCTAACGGTGATAAAAGAGGGATTACCAAAAAAAGGGGTTAACCAAAAAAAGGGGTAACCAACTACAAATTATACCCCTTTTGCTTATTATAATATATATATACTAGCTTATAGCCCGTGCAAAGCACGGATTACTTTTAATTTTTTATAATTTATTTATAATATAATATAATATTATAAATATTAATTTAAATATGTTATTGATTCGAATCTTACATCTTTATATATAATAATTTTTAGTATTAAATATAAATTAATATGTTATTGACGGGAATCGAACCTTGAACCTCTGCATATAACAACTTTTAGTATTGTTATATCTAACGGTCATGATCTATTTGAGTTGCTGATCTAACAGTGATAAATGAGGGATAACAAAAAATGGGGATAACCAAAAAAGGGGTAACCAACTACAAATTATACCCCTTTTACTTATTATAATATAGTATAGAAGAGGTATTAATATTCTTTTAGAGTTTTCAATTTATTATTCCAGCAACCTTTACGTATCTTGTTGCTATGAAATTCATGCATCAACAATTTGCTTCCTTGCATATCTCAACCGAGCGAAAGTCAGATTTCTTGTAATATTCCTGTTAGTTACTTATTATTTTGGTTCCTACACTAGGTTCTTTCAATTAGAAGAAACCAAGTCACGAACATATAGATCTCCTGATGAACATTTACTTGTAGCCTGTAGGTCATAAACAACTGCTCTCTGTAGGTCATACCTGATTCTGAGGGGACTTTGCATAAAAAAAAAGTAGCAATCATTAACAAAAACATAAATTTTAACACATCACTACGGAGTAAAACATTGGCAAATGAAAGTCATGACATATTCAACTACGCCCGTACACAGCACCAAACCTAGGCATTATTTACCAATTTAAAGAAATTTTACAAGTTGGCCGATTTTTGAAAAATCGGCGATAAATCGGTCAAAATTTTGGAACCAATTCGGCCAATTGTACAAAAATCACCGATAAATCACCGATTAATTTTTCAATCAAATTACCCAATAAATCGTAAATCGGTACCCCAACCGAATAGTTCTGATTACCAAAAGCAACCACAGTAGCACTGACTTATATTCAAAGCCTCCCCATATTCAAATACATTAATCTGATATATTCGGGTTCAATTCCCGGTTGCGGCTTTTTTTTAAAAAAAGTTCAGCGGGTATTTTAAAATTTAATTAATAATTATAATAAATTATATAATTTAATATTTAAAAATTGAATAATTTAGTTATGCAAAAAATAAAATTAATAAAATAATTGCATTTCTTTATCTATTGTAATAATTTTTTTCAAAATTACTTTAAAGTATATATTTTATTATATTTGTTACTCCCTCTGTCCCATTCAATTCTTAACACTTTTTTTGTCACTTTCTGGCACGCATTTTAAGATGAAGTTTAAGGATAGTTCAGTAACTTATTTTTAAAATTTTCTTTTTTTGTATAAAAATAGGATTGTTCTATTTTTATACAAAAAAAGAAAATTTCAAAAATAAGTTATGAAACTATACTTAAAACTTCCTTAGAATGCGTGCCAGAAACTCTATTTTTAAATGTTAATAATTGGCCGGGACGGAGGGAGTATATGTTATGAGATTATTTAAATTAATAATATTTTATTATATATGATATGAGATCATTTACATTAATTAAGTTACCAAAATTTAAAGATTAATTCAAATCTATATTAATAAACTTACCATAGATAATATATATTGTATTAATGATATTTAAATTTGATATACAAAGTTTCCATAATAAAAAATGGGTCAAATAGTCATATGGAATATGGATCTTCTACAAATCAAAATTGGATACCAAACCAAAAATATGGATAGTCCATAAATCTAAATAGAATTAAAAAATTTAATCCCAACCTAAATATAGATACCAAACCTAAGGCATTGGTTATCCACTAATAGAAAATATATAGATTTTAGTATTAAAAGAATACAAATGAGTACAGATTTTGAAAAAAGTTCAGCTTACTGTAGTGTTTTCATACAATTTTAGTATTAAAAGAATGGAAAATGCTAGAATTACATAAAGTTTCACAAAAACTTTTACAAAATGATAAGTGTAAGGCTCTGTTTGGAATTGCTGTTAAAAATTGCCGTGCTGTTAGAAAAAGTGCTGTGTAAAAATGATATTCCCAGATTACATACTTGTATAATTGTAGAAGGGGGGTTGAATACAATTCTTGATATTTATAAATTTCTGATAAAAACCACAGAAATCTATAAGGAGATAATTGTTTGATGAGAAATGATTCACAAACACATAAAAAATCAGGTGGTTAAATGTACCACCTGAGACTTTTATTTGAAGAAAACTCTGTGATACAAATGTACACAGCTTCTGTTTTACAACTCTTTGCTTCTAAGGATATTCAAGAAACCCTAAGCAAATATGTCTGTTTTCTTAGTTTCTAAAGAGTTGCTACACTTGGTTATATATCCCAAGTTTACAAGTACTACAGGAATAAGATAATATTAATCTAATTCAAGTTGACTTGCTACTCCACTCCAAATCCACATGTAGCCGAAAGGTTGTCCTTGTGAACAGATATGTCCCCTGCACCTTTCTTGTATGTACTGTGTAAATGGAATGCTTCTTTCTTCTGCGTTTCCAAAGTATGGCTGCCATACTGCTTTTTATACCTACTATCAACCCATGTGATCTGTCAGTCAAACCTGTCCTTATCAACTGCTAATTCCCAGCTAGCATAGAAGTAATTAGTGTCAATGATTATCCGTTGACATTGTACACTGACATCCGTTGATGATATATTGAACTGTATCCGTTGCTATTGAGATTTGTGTTGTATCCGTTGATAGAGTGGATTTGAGTTGTATCCGTTGATAGAGTTCTGTCTTCATCCGTTGATACACTTTCACTTAGACAGAATTACATAGCATAGCTTATTTACAATTGCCTACCCTATTCTGCCTATCCAATGATGGTCAACATGACTCTGAATAAAAACATTATCAACTGATAACATAGAGGTACTGCAGTATGCTACAAAACCTCATCCGTTGATGAGCTACCTGTCAACGGATAGAGTTATAATGTCTCATCCGTTGACAGTTACAAAACATGACTTATACAATTTGATTGATTGTGAAGTTATCATCAAGTACAACATATTCCTAACAAAAAAGCTGAAGACAATTTGGTAATTTTTTTGATTTGTGCATGTTTTGATGTAAAAATATATTAAAAATAATGCTCTTGATGAGGTTTGATGTTGAAATCAGCTACTGCTTTCCTTAAAAGCTGAAAAGCTGCTTTTTTTCAAAAGCATGGGGGACCTGCTTTCTCTAAAAGTAGTTTTTAGGCCAAAAGCATTTTTCAAAAAGCAGCTTTTAAATTTTACCAAACACTTTTTCAGTTGTTTTTCAGAAATAAGCTGTTGTTGCTGTCTGCAACAGCAATCCCAAACACATCCTTAATTTAATTAGTTATAACACAATGGGCCCTGCATTCACATTAGTATCAACCAATAAAAATACGGAATATTTATTAGTAGAATTCACCTCATTTTGTAAATATTTATGTCCACCTAACACTAGGGTTGTCAAAAAAATCCGAAAAATCCGATATCCGACCGAAAAATTCGATACCGAATCCGAAAAAAACGGATAATATCCGTATTCGAAAGAAAACGGATAATATTCGTATCCGAATTCGTATCCGAAAATAGCGGATACGGATATAGGCACATCCGTATTCGAAATATCCGATATCCGAAAATATATAAATATTTAAATAAATAAATAAATATATATATATAATAATTTATAATTTATAATTTAATATTTATAATATAATATATTATTTATTGTATTTTATTAGTGCTTTGTCACAGATTATTTTTTCTATTTTTAAAAAAATATTTTTGAACGATCCAACCGTACGGATGTCAATATATATCTAATATAACGATATTCCCCAAGTTTCAGAAAATAAAAAATTAATTTGATTGGAGATCTTAGTAGATCACTACTATTTTCAATATGACTCGTAACTAGTGCTTTGTTACGGATTATTGTTTCTATTTTTTAAAAAATATTTTTGAACGATCCAACCGTACGGATGTCAATATATATCTAATATAATGATATTCCCCAAGTTTCAGAAAATAAAAAATTAATTTGATTGGAGATCTTAGTAGATCACTACTATTTTCAATATGACTCGTAACTAGTGCTTTGTTACGGATTATTGTTTCTATTTTTTAAAAAATATTTTTGAACGATCCAACCGTACGGATGTCAATATATATCTAATATAATGATATTCCCCAAGTTTCAGAAAATAAAAAATTAATTTGATTGGAGATCTTAGTAGATCACTACTATTTTCAATATGACTCGTAACTAGTGCTTTGTTACGGATTATTGTTTCTATTTTTTAAAAAATATTCTTGAACGATCCAACCGTACGGATGTCAATATATATCTAATATAATGATATTCCCCAAGTTTCAGAAAATAAAAAATTAATTTGGTTGGAGATTTTAATAAATTACTATCAAGTTCAAAAATATGTTTAAACTTAACTTATCTTTAATTATTTCACTTCTCAACACATGAATCTTGTAGCTCAACTGGTTGTGACCTTCCACAAGGTTGGGGGCAACCCAGGTTCAACTCCCCACGCATGCTAACATTTTGAGAAAAAAACATCAGCTTTCCGGATTTCGGATCCGGATATTATCCGGAATCCGGATAAACTCCACCGGATCCGGATTCGGATATGATTTTCAGAATATTTTCGGATCCGGATACGGATTCGGATATGGTCAAAAAATTCGGATTCGGATCCGGATATGGCAGTATCCGTGTCCGTTTTATCCGATTGACACCCCTACCTAACACTACTCAAAAAGAATACAAATGAGTACATTTCCTTTTTCTTTTTTTTTCAAAATCTGTGACATCTTTCAAAAAAGTTATGAAATCAACTTAGAACCCGTTTGGGTACTTGAGTTTAAAGTAAAAATCGGTTTTCACGAGTTTTTGATCCGTTTGGCTACTCCGATTTTAAACGGGCTTTAAGTAAAAAAACTCCATTAAGTTTAGGTACTTTTGCTAATGACTTATGACTTTTTTTTTCTTTTTCCTTTTTGCTTTCTTTCTTTCAGGACTCTTATAATGGAAATAATATGAATTTTAAATTTTTTTTAAGTCAAATTTTACTTTAATTCAAAATTATTAAACTCCAATTTAACTTTAAGTAAAATTACCCAAACACATTCATTCAATTTAAAGTAAAAAACTTTACTTCCTCTATTAAGTTAAAAATATTTCCATTAAATCAAAAGTAACTTATTTTAAACAATCACAAACAACCTCTTAGTGAATTGATGGAGGAAGCCATTTTACAAAAAATAAATAAATCAACATTCAATAGTACTAATAGTACCTTGTTAACCTTAGAATAGCATAAGGGCATCTCTGATGGTGACTTTATAACCACTAATTTCTTCATTTTTTAATTTAAATTGTCTCAAAAAATCATCTCGAACGATAATTTTTTTTATCTTTATATTTAGAGTAATGAACAACAACTTGACTTTAAATATGAAGCAATAAAGCAATATTGTAGAGATAAAGCAATCACACTTCGTATAAATAGATGAGGGAAAGTTATTGTTTAAGAATAAAACAGCATGTGTCTCAAGATTTGTAAGTGTGAGTGTATTTACTGTAATTAAATGTATACGGAGTAATAATGTTTGAACTAAAATTTCAACATAAATTTTGAGTAATAATTTAAAGAAAATTAAAGATGGACTTGTTTTAAAATATTGTTATGGTTGGAGATGGCCTAAAGAAATTACGACCTTTTGATCCGACTCAAAATTATGCATTAACAAACTAATTACCAAGTTCAGTACTGTATAAAATAGTTACCCCTATATTAAACTTCAATCATGCTTAATTAGTAAATTAGTAGATTTGCAGGCTGATCAAGTTTGCTGAAATAGATAATACGGTTTTCATCAAATAAAATTAAGGGTGAAAGGCACCCAGAAATGTAAACGATTGCCAGATTTTCATCATAAGTTGCGTGTTCTAAACGGCTGTTAATGTTTTTGTAGACTGGATTAGAATTAATCCACTGTTCTACTGTGTAGTGTTTACAAAACTGTACTTCAAGATTGTAGCTGGATTTAAGCTACCAGCATGCATAACATAAGCAGGACTGGTTTCGTTCTAAAGATCACATTGTAGCCGAACCGTTCAACATAAGTAAATACATGTATGAAAAATGTTAGAGAAATCAAAAATTGTTTCAATTAATATTTTTTCTTTTTTTCGATGCAAGGATTTCAAAAATCTCGATAAATTATTACTTGCATAAATATATAAGTTCATGGTTAGACCTAGTTAATGTACATGTTTGGGAGATCTATTAAGTTACTTAGAGGGTGTTTGGGATTGCTTAAAATAAGTTATTTTTGACTTAATGGAGGTGTTTTTAACTTAAAGGAGAAAGTAAAGTTGTTTACTTTAAGTTGAATGAATGTGTTTGGGTAATTTTACTTAAAGTTAAATAGGAATTTAATAATTTTGACTTAAAGTGATATTTGACTTAAAAAAATTTTAAATTCATGATATTTAAGCTTTACAAGAATTGTGGGAAAAAAAAAAAAAAACTCCATAAGTCATAAGTCATAAGTCAAAAGTACCTAAATGTAACTTCTGACTTAAAGCAGTTTTTTAACTTAAAGCCGGCTTAAAGCCACGTTACACAAACACACCAAAAACTCCTTAAAGGAGCTTTTGGCTTAAAGTAGCGTTAGCCAAACAGGCTCTTAATGACACATAAGCTCATTACAACTTAATCAATCCTATTTGACTTCCCGCATTTTTTATTGACTTAATAAATAATAACTTAAATTTGCCTAAGTTTTAAGTACACTTCTATGTACTTTTCTTGGTCACACCGACTTATTTATTTTAAATTTACTTGTATGCCATTTTTTCTTTTATCAATTCATCTAAACGATGAGTTTATATTTAATAATTATTTTTAATTTTAATATATATTAAAATTTAAAATAACATTATATTTGAGAAATTACCAAAATTGTAATTTTTTAAAACTGTTTTACAATTTTACCACCTATTAAAAATATTTGCAACAATGAAATTGAACTTACTTTTATATTTTTCTGAAAAAATAATTGAAATTATATTTGGTTGTACTTGAAATTACATTTAATATAACTAAAGTAGCTTGTTAAACAATCAATTTCAATTTATATACTTGCAAATATTTTTTAAAAATTGATAATCATAGAAATTTTATATTTCAAAAAGGGTCTTTCTAATGTGTGTGCATGGACATACTCTAACAACTTATTTTTAATGAGTTGAATAATTTTTATTAGTTGAGTTTTTGTGCATGTAGTGGGGCCATTATCATTAATGGAAATAAACCAATCAAAAAATGATAACTAATCTCTTATTGTATATCCATGGGCATACATTATTAAAACCCTTTAAAAAATAGTATTTTTAAAAATATAATTGCTCAAAGAATCCATAACAGATCACTTTATATAAATTTATTTAAAAACATTATAAAATTATTACAAAAAATTATAATTTATAAATCATAATTACCAAATAGCTCATTTAACTTATAAATAAAAACATTCAAACACGAAAAAATAACTTATAAATAAAAATTACTTATTTCACATAAATAATAAGTTCCTTATTACATTTATATGATAAGTAACTTATTTTTATGATATTTGAAACAGGTCCAATATTATTGCAAGTTTCAAAATCAAATACATCTTCCAGATTTAAGTATATGTTTGGCGTGTTTTTCAATTAAAGGCACCGCAGTAGCACTGACTTATATCAGGGATACTGGCTTGACATCCAGGTTCGATTCCTGGCTGCGGTATTTTTATTATTAATTTTGTTCTTTTTAAAATCAAATCCGTTACATTATGTTCATATAATTTTAGTTAAATAAATTTAAAGACACCACTTATTTAAATTACTATTAGATACCTATCACAATCACAGTTTTTATCTAAATTTGATTCACAATGGATTACCTATCACAATCACAATTTCTGTCTAAATTTGATTCGCAATGGATTGTAAGTTTCTCAATGAGTATTTTTATCTACATCTAATTCACTATGAATTGAGCACGTGTCTGCCCCTCGTAAACAGAGTAACTTCTTTTCCCTTCTTTTCCTTTTGCTCCTCATTTTTTTTATTCGTTATGTTATTGCGTTTGATTTTTCCTGATCAAATTTGGTTAAAAAATGATATTTTTTTTGGGAAGTTAACTAAAAATTACATATCTACCTATACTTAATCTATACTATCTATATTATCTATACTATATTATTATAAGGAGATCTTTTGTAATTTCTAGTTTGGTTAACCAAGCTATTCATAACCGTTAGATCTTCATCACAAATAGATCATGACCGTTATATACAACAATACTGAAAGTTGTTATATTGAGAAGTCTAAGATTTTATTCCCTTTTTGTTTAAAATATTACCCTTTATAAACAACTAAAAACATAAATCATACCATATCTTTCGATCATTAATATTTCTATCTAATTAAAACATGTTACATTCTATTTAATTAAAACATGTTACTTTTTATTTTAAAGCTAATATTGCAATCACTAATATATATATATATATATATATATCCAAAAATATTACACCATATCTTTCAACCATTAATAAACACCTAAAAACATGAATCATACCATATCTTTAAATCAATAATTAAAACACGTTATCTTTTAATTTAAATAAGAAAGGAAACCCGTGCATCGCACGATCATTGAAAGTTCGATTTTCGGCATCCTAATTATTAAAATAAATTATAAAATAATATAATTAATGATAATTAGTCAATTGTTTTTTAATTAAAAGTCGTGTAATTTTAATTGATGATATTACCTTTTATAAACATCTAAAATATCGTCTTTCAATCAGTATTTTTTTTCTAATTAAAACACGTTAACTTTTAATTTAAAACATAATCTTTCAATAATTAATATATACCCAAAAATATCACACCATATCTTCTAATCACTAACAAAATATAATAGAAATCCGTATACAACGAGTAATGACCGTTAGATTTTTAGTAAAAAAATCAAAATCGTTAGATCTAATGAGTAGATATATTACATGATTAAATTAATTTACTAAAATTTCAAAGTTCGAATTCCGTCTACGATAAGTTTATTTTAAAATTTTATAAAATAAATTTTAAACCATGCATATCATTAATTAAATTTATATTAAATTAGTTAAATTAATATGAAAATAAATGATTGAAAATAATGATTGTATAAAACTATAATTGTAAAATAATGTTAAATTTATTACATAATAAAAGAAATCCGTGCATCGCACGGGTTATAAGCTAGTTATTATTATATAATAAGTAAACATGGGTATAATTTGGTTGTTTGGTTCAACTTGGTTCAACCATCTAAATAATAGTAACCGTTAGATATTTAGTAAGTAGATGATAGCCGTTAGATACTTAGATCTAATAATAAGGAATATTCTATATTTAAATCCCTTTTCTAAAGATTCAAAATTCGAATCCCGTCAACAACAAATCACATTAAGATTTTATATTATTAGTTCTAATCAATACATATCATTTATTAAATAACTATTATGATTACTAATAATTTTATTAATTAATATTAAAAAGTTAAATTATATCCACAATAAATTATTATAATCTATAATATTTAATCATATAATTTTAAAAATATTTGTAAGTAACCCGTGCTTTGCACGGACTATAAGCTAGTATATACTATAATAAACGAAATGGAGCATAATTCGTAGTTTGGTTAATCCCTATTTTTTATTATCTCTCATTTTTTGTTATTGCTCATTCACAACTGTTAGATATTCAACTCAAATAAATTATGATCATTACATACAACAATACTACAAGTTGTTATATATAGACATCAAAGGTTCGAATCCCGCAAAAAATATATTAATTTATATTCAATATTAAAAATTATTATATACAAAGAGGTAAGATTCAAAATTTTCCAATAATATATTAAAATTAATATTTTTAATATAATATTATACTATAAACAAATTATAAAAAAATAAAAGTAACCAGTGCTTTGCACGAGCTATAAGCTAGTACTTTATAATAGTCAAAATATTGAAAATTTAGCAGATTCGATACTTATTTTTTGGTATTTCGTGTGTTTACTAATTACCCTTACTTATATATTATTACATTTTTACTTAATTACCCTTTCTTAAATGTTCCGATATTATTATATTATAGTCATAACTAATCGATTTTCTTTTTTAGGTAAAAAATATTACATTTATATTTTTTCAATAATTAATCAATTTTATTTTGGGATTTTTTCATAAATAAATAGGGAAAAGTAAATTTTTGCACATTTACTTTTGTTAAGAATAGGTATTTGCAATTTTACTAACCTAAGTTTCTAAATTCAAAAATACTAACCCTAACCCTAACCCTCCTCCCTTTCTGTTGAAGCTTTCTAATTTTTTTTTAGGTGGGGTACTACTTTGGTGGATTTTGGGTTGCAACTGAATGCAACCAATTCAACCACGACTTCAACCAATTCAACCACGACTTCAACACCTTTTTTTTAAGGTGGGGTGCTATTTTGGTGGATTTGGGCTGCAAGGCCCCGCATGGGGCATATTCAACTGAATGCAACCACATGCAACTAAAGTTCTGATTTCAAGTTCCATTTTTCAATTGTCATTTTCGACCTCTTTTTTGAACTATATATATATATATAGAGTTAAGTTTTATGGAGACCAACTTTTGAGTGGAAACCGTGGAGACCATATACATTATGCATTCAAAATATTGCAAAACATATATATTTGCAAAGAATGTTTAATGAACATTATTATTTTATACAAAATCTTAAAAATCATATATGATTTGCTAGCAGAACATGTTTTGAAGAACAACACGTTCTGCAATATTTTGTTTGCAAAACATACATGATTTTTGATAAGTGGATTTTATATCCACTTGGAATGCCTCCGTTCGGCTTAAATTGATTGTTTTGGACTCAAGTTGTTGTAGTTTTGATGTGTTTAGCTTAGTTGTGCAGATTTACGAGAATGTTGATTAAAGTTGATGCTTCTATCGTTTTTGGAGATTTAAATGATTAAAATTCGGATTTTCCGGGAAGGCTGCGCAGCTTATACTGTTTTGGCCATATCTGGAGTTCTAGAAGTCCGTTTTCAGCGATCTTACTGCCCACGCGAAGCTTGAGAGATTTTCTACAACCTGGGATAAATATCCCGTGCAAGAAATGTGCTGAATGAAGTCGCGTACGTGTTCTTATAAAAGAAGGCCATGAATTTACTGTTTTGCCCTTTTTCTAATTCTAATTGTATTCTGGGCAGTTTTGGTACCTTCTTTAAATTATAATTGTAATAGAAGGCAATTGATTGTTGGGCAAGACTAGGAGTATCTATATAAACACATCTAGGGATGGGAAAAAGGGGGTTCGTTAGAGAGATACAATTTGTACGCAGCTTTTAGGGATTTTTCTGGTCATTGAAGATTGAAGATTAAAGGTTTCTTTTCTATATTCTTCTAATTATGATTTCTTCTATTAATTCTTGTTTTGTTAATTTAATCATGTGTAACTAATTCTCTAACCTGAGGATTGGGTAGTATTCCTTAGTATTCATGTGTGTTTAATTATCTGTGATTTTCTTGCTTTGTTGATCTGTTATTGAGAGCTTAACACAATTAGGGGAGTCATGAACCTTTGATTGGATTTTAGGGATTGTAATAACTTGGAAGAGGAGTTGCAATTTTAGTACAAGATTTAACAGACATAATTCAAGTATTTGATTGGGAGATTAATATGCGAATTGTGAGACTTATAATTCTTGGTGCTTATTAGCTTATGGTTGTACTTTGATTGTATCATGGAAGTGACAATTAAGGTGTAGTTGTAGACATTATATTGTATCTTGGAAGAGAACTTTATAACATTAGAAGAATAGTTTTCAGCAGAGTAAGAACGTAGACATCACATAGATATTGAATGTGCATTGAAACCAAGTGAAGAACCCCAGTTCTTGGATTGTTTTCCTCATATATTTTATTCTCGATTGATAATTAGTTTAATTTAGTTTATAAACAAACCAAACATTCTTCTACACTTCTAAATTGTGAGAGATAAGAAACTTGAACTTGATATTACATTCAGTCCTTCCCTGCGAACGAACAACAAAAATACTACTAACAAATTGGCGCCGCTGCCGGGGAAGGCAGCAATGTTGAGTTTGAGTTAATTGTTTCTTGTAGTTGGATTTTATATTTGTATATATTTTTCTTTTCTTTCTTTTTGTATTTCTTTCTTTAGTGTGTCTACAGGTTTTTTTGAGGTAGACAACTTAAACAGGTTTTGAGGAGAGAGACTAGATAGAGTACAACTTTGGTTGGAACAATGCTCAGAATTTTTACAACAGTCAGGAACAATATCAAGACTTCAATCCTTACCCACAATTCAATTCCTATGAGGATTGTAATGCATATCAGGTGAATTCGTTCTATTCTGAGAACTCATTTTATGCTCCATATGCCCCTAGCAATGATTATTCATATTCGTTTGAAAATCAATATCATGATGATGTTAATCCATATATGTGTAATGATGTTGATACGAGTTTAACTCAGTCTAATCCTTCTTTACCTGCTGATTGGGAGATTGCGCTCAATAAAATGATTCAAGGAACTCAGTCTAATCATCCCTTACTTTCTTTGGGAGTTTTTGATGAACCAACTTTAGAGATTGCTAGTGACAATGATATTCCATGTGATTCAATAGCTTGGTACGAGTAGAATGCTAAACTAAATAATTTTATCTGGGAAGTTCGAGCAGTGTGGCATGACGGTTGTTATAGAACTCCCCCTTGTGTCAATTTTCCTCTATGCCATGATTCTTGTTTAGCAATTGATGATAATGTTGTGTCTGATGAGTCTACTTGTGTAGTTGATAATTGTCCCATGCGCATTAATGATAATTTGGATGCAATTGAAATTCTACTAAATTTAGAAAATTTTGAGCTTAATACATTGGTAGGCGAGATTAAAATTGATGAGTGTCCAATTATAAAAGAGAAGGAAGTTAAGATTGAGGAAGTTGAAAATCTTGCTTTAGAGTATAAGGATCCGATTTGGGAGGAGTATATGAGTCGTACTTATAATGATTATTCTGATGACTTTTCTAGCTATTTTGATGTTTTCAAGTCTCTTGAGCATGATAGGTTCTTGAAAGTTTTCGTACCTTTCAATGAATCTAAGGTTTATTTGCACAATATGCTTATATTAGAAATTCGTAGATATGTGCATCTGTTTGCTTTTTCTCTTCATTGAAGTTTCCAGGTAGAAGTAACGTCAAGCTATTGACGTTAAAGAAGCGCTTCGTGTGAGGCAACCCACACATTAGTGTAGGAAGAAAAAAAAATTGAGTGTTTTTTTAAAATAAAAAATAAAAAAAACAAAAAAAATAAAAAAATCGGATTTTTGGTGTGTCACGCAGGAGGAGCCTGCGTTTCAGGGCAGATTGCGCGCCTGTTGCGCAACTTGCGGTTGCGTTACTGGACAGAAGGCAATTTGCGCGGCTGTTGCGCAAGTTGCGCTAGCGCAACTGATATGGGTGCAGTTTGCACTCCACGCGAGTAGCTTGCGCGTTGTCCAGTGGTTAGAAAAAAATTTGTGCGGTTCTTCAGTGATTGTCCGCTGTTGCTGTGTGTATTAAAAAAAAAAAATTCATCCCCCATTCTATTTATACCCCCATTCTCTCTAATTCTTTTTCTATTTCTATTTCAAAACCCCCCCCATCTTTTCTTCAAAATTCTAAACCAATTTCTTTTCTAATTCATTTATTATTATTATTATTATTAATATCATTATTAATTATTATTATTATATTTATTATTATTATTATTTATTATTCTTATTATTATTCTTATTATTATATATCCACCTATACATACAAATCCAATTCCTCTTCTATTTTTTTTAATCTCTAAAAATTCAATTCTAAAGAGGAATTAATTGCAAGTTCACCTCTTCGATTCGTATTGGGTAAATCTTTTTCTCTAATCTTATTTTTATTACGAATTTGTGTTCTTGTCAATTGGATTTTGTAGTGTTCAGGCAAGGTGGTCAGACTATGGAGCTCGTACGCGGTATCCACCGCCAGATTCTGATTCAACCAAGGAGGATGAGGATTCAGATGGTTAGGTATGTTTTCTACTATCCCTTGTATTTACTTCCATTCAATGCGAACATTGAATATTTTAAGTTTGGGGGTGGTTTGAGGGATTAGTAAGTTGTTGTTGTATTATTTGTTCATGTAGGATTTCATGCTTTGCATATTAGTAGTAGTAAATTATGCATATATGTTGCGTTATCTACGTTTGTTTCATATAGGACATTCTGTTTTTATTTTTTTTGTATTCATGTGAGTTCATAGTAGTTTGCATTTGCACCCATGCTTGATAGGAATTTTGTGTTGTTAACGCTTTTGATTGAGAAGTTATATGCTTGTTCTTGTGCACACACATACACTAGTAAGTTGAAGCTAGTAGACTTATTGAATGTTGTAAGTGATTAGAAGGACATGAATATGTGCAAGATGATTTAGTTTGCATGCTTTGAAAACAAGTTGGTACGTTAGAGAGATGTTTGCTTGGGATTGAGTATGTTTTTCCACCAAGTGAGTTTTTGAGCCTTATTGCATATTTGCAATTTATTCGTTTGCTTGAGTGTCCACGGATTGTTTGCATTGCTAGCAGTTGTTTGAGGTATTTCTTGAAATGCATGACATTATTTGACGATTAAAATGATAAAGGCAATTAGGAATAACCACATATTTTCCCATATTACCACACCATGCTTACATGATCAATTAGTTAACCCGTTGAGCTTAATCCTATTTTTCGGTGACATATCACATTACTTGCCTAGACCTTTTTCTTGTATTGGCCTTACATTAATTTGAACTCACATTGTCAAAGGCTAGTAAAGTGCTTAAGGGAGTAATAAGGTGTGCAAGGAGGGGTTTATTGTTGGTCATACTTTTGGGGAAAATATTGAGATTGGGTGTGGTTGTTTACTTGATAGTCGGCATATGTAATAAATTCATGGGATCATTGTTATTGTTTATATTATTGTTTTATCTAGCTCTCAGAAAAAAAAAGAAAAAAAATATGAAAAAAAAAACAGAAAAAAAAGAGAAAAAGAAAAAAATATTTATTATGAGAGCTTGTTTGTGTTTGTTGTGATCCTATTTCAGTCGACTAGTCGAGCATTTTTGTTGGAAGAAGAAGAGTAAAAATTATGTGGGGGGGGGGAAATAGGGTGTTGTGAATGGTTCATTATGGTACTTACTAGCTTTTGACACTTCACCTGTTTTGGCTTATTTGACATACCTTGTCCCTAGCCCCGTTACAACCCAATTAAAGACCTTTTGATTATCGCCATTGATGTATGTTGTGTTAAGAGTTAGATTGTTACCAAATGTCAAGCATGTTTATGATTTTGTTGGAATTGAGTGATACACTTACCCTTGTTCTTGAGTGAATATTCTTTTGTGAGTGGATTGTGAGTGTTTGCTTGTTCTTGCGTATGAGATCCCAAGTGTTGTCTCAAAGATGTGCTCTTGTAGGCTTAGCATGTTTTACTAACTTATTCTTACACTTGACATGGGCTTGTGAGAACTTATGCATGTTCATTGAGTAGACTATGAGAATACTTGCACTTTCGACACCAAGACATTGCGTATTTACTTTGATTCTTAAGTTGATATGGCATGAGAGGATTTGAAGGTATGGTAGGCTAGATTAATTGCATTTGCATATTAGTTGCATTCATGCATTGCATTAGGTTAAATGGATTTTGTGGGTACATTCGCTATAGGCCCTCACGAGACCTTACTCGTCCACTAGGGCTGCCTAGGGGTTTAAAGGGCTTGTTGCATATGCCAAATGCAACCATGATCACCTACGGAAGTGGTACTAGTTAGTTAGTTAGTTGTAATTGTTTATGCTTGAGGACAAGCATCAGTTTAAGTTTGGGGGTTTGATAAGTGGATTTTATATCCACTTGGAATGCCTCCGTTCGGCTTAAATTGATTGTTTTGGACTCAAGTTGTTGTAGTTTTGATGTGTTTAGCTTAGTTGTGCAGATTTACGAGAATATTGATTAAAATTGATGCTTCTATCGTTTTTGGAGATTTAATTGATTAAAATTCGGATTTTCCGGAAAGGCTGAGCAACTTATACTGTTTTGGCCATATCTGGAGTTCTAGAAGTCCGTTTTCAGCGATCTTACTGCCCACGCGAAGCTTGAGAGATTTTCTACAACCTGGGATAGATAGAACGTGCAAGAAATGTGCTGAATGAAGTCGCGCACGTGTTCTTATAAAAGAAGGCCATGAATTTACTGTTTTGCCATTTTTCTAATTCTAATTGTATTCTGGGCAGTTTTGGTACCTTCTTTAAATTATAATTGTAATAGAAGGCAATTGATTGTTGGGCAAGACTAGGAGTATCTATATAAACACATCTAGGGATGGGAAAAAGGGGGTTCGTTAGAGAGATACAATTTGTACGCAGCTTTTAGGGATTTTTCTGGTCATTGAAGATTGAAGATTAAAGGTTTCTTTTCTATATTCTTCTAATTATGATTTCTTCTATTAATTCTTGTTTTGTTAATTTAATCATGTGTAACTAATTCTCTAATCTGAGGATTGGGTAGTATTCCTTAGTATTCATGTGTGTTTAATTATCTGTGATTTTCTTGCTTTGCTGATCTGTTATTGAGGGCTTAACACAATTAGGGGAGTCATGAACCTTTGATTGGATTTTAGGGATTGTAATAACTTGGAAGAGGAGTTGCAATTTTAGTACAAGATTTAACAGACATAATTCAAGTATTTGATTGGGAGATTAATATGCGAATTGTGAGACTTATAATTCTTGGTGCTTATTAGTTTATGGTTGTACTTTGATTGTATCATGGAAGTGACAATTAAGGTGTAGTTGTAGACATTATATTGTATCTTGGAAGAGAACTTTATAACATTAGAAGAATTGTTTTCAGCAGAGTAAGAACGTAGACATCACATAGATATTGAATGTGCATTGAAACCAAGTGAAGAACCCCAGTTCTTGGATTGTTTTCCTCATATATTTTATTCTCGATTGATAATTAGTTTAATTTAGTTTATAAACAAACCAAACATTCTTCTACACTTCTAAATTGTGAGAGATAAGAAACTTGAACTTGATATTAAAAAAATTGTATTAGAATTACGAATTTTTAAAAAGAAAATTATAATATTAAAAGATATACTTAAAAAGGGATACAATTGAATTTTATTTATTTTTTACTAATATTAAAAAAAGTTCAAATATAGTATTTTGACTCAATCTGGTGATCTAGAAATCAGATTTGGATGATTTTAAGTCCATGAGAAATTCATAAAATTATCTTTGATTTAGTGATGATTTAACAATTATTATCAAAATGAAAACACTTAGAATCTCAAGAGAAAATATAACTACGAATTTTTACATTAATCATATTCAATGTAGAAAATCAATTTATATCTATACTTCTATACTATTATATAAAAGTCGAAACATTAAAAGTTTTGGTACATGTTTTTTGGTACGTCGTGAATTTACTTATTACCCTTCATTATAAAGAAAAATATATCGATGGCCTTTTTTCACATTTATTTTTAATTGAAGATATTACCTTTTATAAACACCTAAAAACATCAATAGCATCATATTTTCCAATCATTAATATTTTCATTCGAATTAAATCACGCTACATTTTTTATTTAAAATTAATCTTAAATCATTAATATATTCCGGAAAAATTCACATCATATTTTAAAATTATTAATAAAATATATTAAAAATCTTTATATATTGTTTATAATTTTAAATAAAAATCAGAATCGTTAGATCTATTGATTAAATATATTATATAATTAAATTAATTTACTAAATTTCAAGGTTCGAATTCTATCAACGACATATTTATTTTAAAATTTTATAATATAAGTTTTAAAACATGCATATCATTAATTAAATTTATATTAAATTATTAAAATCAAAATAAAATAAAATATTTCAAATAATGATTATATAAAAATATAGTTGTAACATAAAATAAAATTTGTTACATATCAAAAAATATCCGTGCATCGCACTGGTATAAACTAGTATGATTTAAATCATTGACATATTTTTTTTTCGCATTTCAATATAAATAAACTTTTTAGTTTACAAGTTAAAAATAAAGAATTTTTCATACTAGATCCAATGTTTTCATCTATTTATTTTATGATCTAACGGTTCTAATCGTACTGAAGACCAGACTACCGACTACCAAAAGTTTTGGAAAAATCACTTACACTTATTATTAAAACTGTATTTGGTTATTAGTAGAACCATATTCAAATAATAATAATGGTATTTTGATAATCAAAACGAATTATAAGCAGATTTCATAAATCGAATAGAATTTTAAATATAAAAAATCGTCAACTTCTTCTCTCTTTTGTTTATACGTAGTTTTAATCAGAAAAATAATTGTTAAATTATCACTAAATTAAAGATAATTTTGTTAATTTTTTGTGAGTTGTAAAATGGGCCAAAATATTTTTTAAGAATTTAAGATAGAGCACAAATATTAAATTAAACATGTAAAATCTTATATATATATATATATATATATATATATATCAATTTTTTAACAACAACTTGATAGGTAAATTAATAACATATAAATATAAAAAAGTTTAATATAATTATAGATATTAAAAAAGAGCCATGGATTGTACGGGTTATAAGTTAGTAAAATATTATAACGTAAATAATAGAATAACAATAATCAAAAATATTTTGTGCATGACATGGATTTTAAGCTAGTCTATACTATTATATAAAAGCCGAAACATTAAAAGTTTGGTCGGTCGGTCGGTTGGTCGGTACGGTACCTGTTGATTTTACTTATTTACCCTTACTCAATTATATATAAAATCCATCCTTCTAACTAATCAATTTTCTCTTAAGTTAAATATATTATCTTTTCTATTTTTCAATCACTAAATAATTTCTTTTTTCAGATAAAATATAATATCTTTTATATTTTATCTAACTAAAATTTCTCCTTGATTAATCAATTTTCCTTTTCAGGGTTAAACATATTACCTTTTTTATTTTTTAATAACTAAATAATTTCCTTTTTCATATAAAATAAAATATATTTTATATTTTATCTAACAAAAATTTCTCCTTTATTAAAAACATTACAAGCAATTTTGTTTAATAAAATAACATAATGATATTATAATTACTATTAACCAATCAATTACCTTTTTAGTCAAAATACGTTACCTTTTTCCTTTTCTCTAACTAAAATCTCTCTTTTTCCAATTATATCATGGACGGTTATTTTTTCAGCCAAAACAAGTTACCTTATTCTTTTCTCTTACTAAAACCTCTTTTTTCCAATTATATAACGGGAGTTTATATTTAATAAAAATAAAATAATAATATTATAATACTAATAATTAACTTATTAACTTTTTAGCTAAAACGTATCATCTTTTCTATTTTTTCTAATTAAATTCCCTTTTTTCTTCTAGAAATATCACGGGCAACATTCATTTCTCATTTTCTAAAAATTATGAGCAAGTTTACTTGGTAAAATAACATAATTAAATTATAGTTAATATAAACTAATCAATTATCTTTTTCACATAAATCAATTTCTCCTTTTTTTTAAAAGACTACGAGCAATTTTGTTTAATAAAAGAACATAATTATATTATAATTACTATTAACTAATCAATTACCTTTTTCAGTCAAAATATATTACCTTTTTTTTCAAGCTAAAATATCTCTTTTTCCAATTATATCATGGACGGTGGTTACCTTTTCCAGCCAAAATACGTTACTTTTCTCTTTTCTCTTACTAAAACATCTCATTTTCCAATTATATCACGGACGATTCTATTTAATAAAAATAAGATAATAAAATAATTATACTAATAATTAATCGATTACCTTTTCAGCTAAACTTATCATCTTTTTATTTTTTTCTAATTAAATTCCCTTTTTTTCTAGAAATATCACGGGCAACATTAATTTCTCATTTTCTAAAAATCATGAACAATATTTTATTTATTAAAATTACTATAAACTAATCAATTACCTTTTTTACATAAATCATGTCATATTTTTATTTTTCACGTTACCTTTCTATTTTCTTTAACTAAAATCTCTCTTTTTCCAATTATATCACGGACGGTTAAATTTAATACAATATACTAATAATATTATAATATTAATAATTAACCGATTACCTTTTTCAGCTAAAACGTATCATCTTTTTTATATTTTTTTAAACTAAAATCTCTCTTTTAATAGAAATATCACGGACAATATTAATTTCTCCTTTTCTAAAAACATTACGAGCAATTTTAATTAGTAAAATAACATAATTAAATTATAATTACAATAAACTAATTAATTACCTTTTTGACCTAGAACATGTTACATTTTTAATTATTTCTAACTAAATCCTATTTTTTTGAAATCATATCACGAGCATTCTATTTAATAAAATAAAATAATGATTTTATAATTACTAATAATTAACCGATTACATTTTTTATCTAAAATCTATCAATTTTAGCCTTAAAAAATCATGTTTTAAAAAATTAATTTAAATTATTGAAAAAAAATCATATAATATTAAAAAAAAATCGTGCATCGCACAGGTTAGACATATTACTTTTTCCATTTTTCACTAACTAAATAATTTCCTTTTTCAGATAAAATAGAATATCTTTCACATTTTTTTTTTTGCCAGAATATCTTTAACATTTTATTTAACTAAAATTTCTCTTTTTTTAAAAATAGTACAAGCAATTTTGTTTAATAAAATAACATAATTATATTATAATTACTATTAACTAATCAATTATCTTTTTCACCCCAAATACGTTACCTTTTTTTTCTCTAACTAACATCTCTCTTTTTCCGATTATATCATGGACGGTTACCTTTTTCAGCCAAAACACGTTACCTTTTTTCTTTTCTCTTACTAAAACCTCTCTTTTTCCAATTATATCACAAATGTTTCTATTTAATAAAAATAATAATATTATAATACTAATAATTAACATTTTCAGCTAAAACATATCATCTTTTCCATTTTTTCTCAATAAATTCCTTTTTTTTCTAAAAATATCACGGGCAACATTAATTTCTCATTTTCTAAAAATTATGAATAATTTTATTTAGTAAAATGACATAATTAAATTATAATTATATAAGCTAATCAATTACCTTTTTCACATAAATCATGTCATCTTTTTAATTTTTACGTTACATTTCTATTTTCTTTAACTAAAATCTATCTTTTTCCAATTATATCAAGGACGGCTCTATTTAATAAAATAAACTAATAATATTTTAATATTAATAATTAACAGATTACCTTTTTCAGCTAAAATGTATCATTTTTTCTATATTTTCTAACTAAAATCTTTTTTTAATAGAAATATCACGGACAATATTAATTTCTCCTTTTCAAAAAATATTACTTGCAATTGTATTTAGTAAAATAAGGTAATTAAATTATAATTATTATAAACTAATCAATTACCTTTTTCACCTAGAACATGTTTCCTTTTTAATTTTCTCTAACTAAATCCTATATTTTTCTAATCATATCACGGACATTTTATTTAATAAAATAAAATAATAATTTTATAATTACCAATAGTTAACCGATTACCTTTTTCAACTAAAACCTATCCTCTTTTCTATATTTTCTAACTAAAATCCCTCCATTTCTAGAAATATATCACAGATAACATATTTATATAATTATTATAAAATCATCTCATATAAAAATGTAAGCCTCCAAAATTCATGTTTTAAAAAATTAATTTTAATAAATGAAAAAAATCATATAATATTAAAATAAAAAATGCGTGCATCGCACGAGTTTTAAGCTTATATTAAAAAGCCGAAGTTATCGTAATTATTAAAATAAAAAAATAATTACTAACACAATTATATTTCAATTCCAAACAAATTCCTCACAAAACAGATCATCACAAAACACCACATCACAAATTCCTCTCGGACCTCTCCTCATCCTATTAGTATCTTCTCCAATCATAAAACCCCACCTACCAGTTTTAACTAGCTCACCATTTTATTTGCAGTGAATCAGTTACTTTCATGGTTGCTTTTTGTTACACACACCATGTTGTATATATTCATCTGCTACTTATGATCTCTTCCAAACCTGGTGTGCATCGCACGGCAAAACATACAATTCCGATCAAGAAAAACTATCAAGATTTAAAATATTCCAAGAAAATCATGCTTATATTACCCAACACAACAACAATTTAGCAGCTAATTCTTCGTTATCGTATACTTTATCACTTAATGCCTTCGCTGATCTTAGCCACCGAGAGTTTAAGGCTTCCAGGTTTCGGTTTGGTTATCCTAATTATTAAAATAAATAATGACATAATATAATTAATGGTAATTAGTCATTGTCATTTTCATATTTATTTTTAGTTGGAGATATTACCTTTTATTAAAATATCAATCGTACCATATCTTCAAATCATTAATATTTTATTTTTAATTAAAAAATGTTACCTTTTAAAAATAAACTACTTACAATCATTAATATATACCCAAAAATATCAAACCATATTTTCAATTATTAATAAAATATATTTATACCAAAAAATATCACACCATATTTTAAATTATTAATGAAATATATTTAAAATCCCTATACGTTGTTTATAACAAGAAAATATTAGTATAATGAGTATATAAAATTAGAATTTAAAAAATTATTAAATTGATAATTAAATAAAAATTAATTCTATTAACTGAAATTTAATAAATACATAAAATATCTTATCTTTCAATCAATTTAAAAGACGTTTACTTTTAATTGAACGTATTACCCTTTATACACACCTAAAATATCGTATATTCCAATCATTAATATTTTTTTTGCAATTGAAACACGTTATCTTTTAATTTAAAACATAATTTTGCAATCATAACCTTTCAATCATTAATATTTCTTTTCTAATTAAATACACTACCTTTTACTTTTAAACATAAATTTATCCAGAATTATGACACCATATTACTGTCAGATTTTTAATGATTAATAAGAACCATTAGATGTAATTATAAGATATATTTAATGATTAAATTACTTTACTAAATATTCAATGTTCGAATCCCGTCAACGACATATTTAATTTAAAATTTTATTATATATGTTTTAAATCATGCAAATCATTTATTAAATTTACTTCAAATTTTATTAAATTAATCTTAAATAAAATTTTAAATTAATAATTATATAAAAACATATTTATAGAATAAAATAAAATTTATAACATATCAAAAGAAGCCCGTGCATCGCACGGGTTATAGGCTAGTATGATTAAGTTTTAAAATATTAAATTCATGTAATAAAATCCAACATAACTTACTAATTAATTGCAAAAATATAAATAAAAATTCATGTAAAAATAAAAATGTATAATTAAAAAAAGATTAAACTATTATCAAATGATCTATCATATTAATATAACAATATACTAATAATCAAGTTCGTTCCCACAGAGATCTAGAATGGTGTTCAATTCAGTAATTATGCCTATGCAACAATGTATGGTTTTAACTCACTGCTAAGAAAAGTAACAAATTGGGGTTGATTATCTAAATTATACTAAGATGCAAATTATAAAACTAAGAATTAAACAATTAACGAGAATAAAAAAATCGAATTACTTATATGAGAATGAACATGGAATCCTAGTTTCATCATCTACTTCACTTAGAGTTGCAGCCTTTAATCACTATGTGCAATGGTTTTGATATCTGATCGGATAACACGAAACAAGTATACGCTACCTGTCAGCATACGCATACCAAACTAAACATACATCCACAAAAGAGATAGAAGATGAATAGACACCAATTATGCTTAGACCCTATATGTCTATAGAATTTGAAAACATAACGGTTGAAGAACAAGTTATCCATAAAGATCACATAGGGCGGTATAAGTATTTTTATCTCACACCACAATCATATTGATAACAATTATGAACCTATGCTAGCATGACAAGTTCTAAATCTCAAGATCCACTTTCACTTCACAAGAGATTAACAATTTAGATGTTCGCGACGCATCTTTCTATTAAGCATAACCATACGAGGATATCAGTTATACACCACACACAAATCTTTAAGGCATGCAAACTACTAAGCTACATAGATAAATCCACTAGGATCCCACGACAACGATTAGCCCATAATTGAACCGTTCATCGTCATGGGATTTGATGAAAACATGATGTAAAACAAGATATGGAAGAAAGACGTATTAATATTATAAAAATAAAGAGTTGAGAAAACAAATCTATAATCCAACGTATACAAAAGATGAAGTAGATCTAGATCCTTGCTTGTCACAAGCGTTGAATCCTTCTCTCCTTTTCTCCCTTGCAGATCTCAGCTGGTTACAATACTAAAACTATGATAATCTGTATATCTATATTACAATGGTAGGATGTGTTTTTATAGGCTCTAGATTTCTTGCCCAGCAAGAATTTTATCTTCTATTACAATTAGAATTTAATTAAGGTGCTAAAACCTGCCCGGAATATAATTAGAACTTGAAAAGGGCAAAACAGGAATTTCCCAGCCTTCTTTAACTAGAACAGGCGCGCGATTTTAATCAACATATTACTTGCACGTGCTTCCTATCCCAGGTTGTAGAAAATCTCTCAAGCTTCGCGTGGGCAGTAAGATCACTGAAAACGGACTTACAGAACTCCAGATATGGCCAAAACAGTGTAAGCTGCGCAGCCTTCCCAGAAAATCCGAATTTTAATCAATTAATTCCCAAAAAATTATAGAAACATCCACCTTAATCAACATTCTTGTAAACCTGCACAACTAAGCAAAACACATCAAAACTACAAGAAACTTGAGTCCAAGACAATCAATTTAAGCCGATTTAGAATGTTCCAAGTAGATATAAAATCCACTTATCACACCCCCAAACTTAAACCGATGCTTGTCCTCAAGCATTAACAATTACAACTAACTAACTAACTAGTACCACTTTCGTAGGTGATCACGGTTGCATTTGGCATATGCAACAAGCCCTTTAAACCCCTAGGCAGCCCTAGTGGACGAGTAAGGTCTCGTGAGGGCCTATAGTGAATGTACCCACAAAATCCATTTAACATAATGCAATGCAATGCATGAATGCAACTACTATGAAAATGCAAGATCCCCTTCAAACTCACCAAAACCAACTAACAAGCAAATATCTCAATGAACGTAACAAATCCAAGCGGAGCTCGACTAAATCCCCGTATACTAACAAATACATGAACAGAAACGTGCGTGTGTGCGATGCTCATCAGAAATACTCCCAAAACTAGGTCAAAAATCATACATGCTTTCCGTCAAGACAATCACAGGTTTATAATCAGAATAGACTGTAGACACTCCATAACCTAGGAACACCTCCACCCTTATCCAAGGTAGACAGAAACTCATGCTTTATTACTATGACACATAATAGAATATACAATACGCATGCTTATTTAACCGTGCAATGAATGAGATCCCAAAAGGCTTATACAATAATACCCATGTAGCGAGTGTTAGGTCAGCAATCCCAAACCACAAGGGCTTTAGGTTACTAGGACTAAGTCCCCTCAGACTTAATTACTCGAGTATTAAAAAGCTCACTCTGGTTAATTTTACATATGAACAAATAACTTATTGACTCTTTTTTTTTTTCCTTTTTTCTTTTTTTTTTCTTTTTTTTTCTTTTTTTTTTTTCTGCAATCTGGAATGAGCCTTTCTCATTTCCAACCCTAGACTACTCATATAAATATGAGCCGACTACTAGCCATTTGACGCCTAGCCATTATTAACAATTATGAACAACTAGCATGAAAATTCCTGGTTTTCCCCAAACTTAGACTTTAATGTTCCTACGCTATAAAGGGAATAACGAAAATTCTAAATATAAACAAGTGATTAAATCTCAAAACATCCCACAGGCATGACCCTAACCTAGCCCAAAAGCACCCCAATGAGACTGTGTAATAAATTTTGTTCCCGTAACATGCAAGTCAATTTCATAGAAACTATAAATCAGCCCTCTACTCATCATCATCACACCCAAATCAACATCCACCTATCAATCAGAATCAGCTCGTCCTAAGGGATCATGAAATATGCATGCCATGAAAATGCAACTAAATGAAAACTCACATGGTATACGAAAATAAAACAAAATGTCCTATATGAACACACGTAGATAATACGAACATAACAATCATGCATGAATTATCACTACTATGCAAACATGATATCCTATATGAACACAAAATACAACAATATATATACCTACTAATCCCCCAAATTACCCCCAAACTTAAAATATTCAATGCCCTCATTGAATGGAAGTAAATACAAGGGGTAGCAGAACATACCTACTCATCCTCGCTAGCAGCACCCTCGTCATCCTCGTCAGATGAATCAGGTGGAGGATACGGAATCCGAGCTCCAAATATAGGCCACTGCATAGGAGTACTAGGTGACTGAAACTTTGCCTCCAAAGCTATGCCCATGTCCTCAGAATACTGGCGACTGCTAGCATGCATAGCATCCATCCGCCTAGTCATTCGACGAAAATAAGATTAAAAAACGGACACATCCACCTGACTCTGCGAAGAACCTGCTCTAGCCACCTTCGGTGCCCTCGAAACATGTGGCGGAACGCCCGTTCCCTGACCACTAGCACCATCAACAACAAAGCCTAATCCCCTAGGATGAGGAGTGCCGCCCGACCACTCCTTCAACTTCAACCGATCAATGGTAGCATCCGTAATAGAAGCCATAGGTTTTTGTACCGGCTCACCTTGATAGCATTTGACTTTCGATGCATCACACAAGTACGCAACAATAGAAGCATAAGGAATATTCACCGACGAATTGCTTCCCAAAAACCGAAGAATATGTTGATTGATAAGATGCCCAATGTCGACATACTCGCCTTTGAGAATACCCCATAACAATATGGCTCTATCAACAGTAACATTGGAAACATGGTTTGTAGGAATGATATTAGAGCTTATGAAAAAAAACCATGCCTTTGCAACACTAGACAACGATGAAGCCGGGAAATTACACTTTATGTCCGTACCTATCTTACATTTCCATTCCGTTCCCGGAACACAAAGCTCATCAATGAGTTCATCAAGATCAACATCATCATTAGTATTTTGTCCCCAATCCGTAGCATCTCGAGTTTTAGGCGGTTGCCTAATCAAATTACGAATAGCACGAGGTGAATAATCCACCTTCCGACCCCTCACAATTGTGGAATTATTCCTTGCTATTGATGCATTAGCATAAAATTCCCGAACCACATCCAACGAAGTATCATTAGCAAATTCACAAAATAGCGTCCAACCCCTCTCACTAATCATAGCTCTCATCTCTGTATACTTATAGGGCACAAGCCTCCGTTCCTGAATAACCCCCCTTGAAACTAACCGAATATACTCCGCCTTAGCCTCCTCATTAACAAACCTTTCCACTCCATCTCCCACAACATCATTCTCATTCAAAGATGGAGGAGCACTACTACCACTACCCATTAACCGTTGCCTTTTAGGAGCCATAATCAACAAATAACAAACAAGGCACAAAAATCTCCAAATTTCACACCAAGAAAAACCCCCAAATTTCACACCAAGAACCCTAATTTGCAAAATTCACAAATTCAAAAAAAAAAAAAGATAGAATGTTACCCAATTGAATCAAAGAGGTGAACTTGCTAGTTGAATCCACACAATTTCGAATTTGAATCCCCCTTGCACTTTGAATGGATAAAAGTTGAGAATTTGGGATTTATATAGATGGGTTTGTGTATGTATAGATGCGATGGGTGTATATATAGGAGATGTAAATAATAATAGAGATGAAATTATATGAAGAAAAGGATTTTGGGTGTGTTTAAGATTTGATTTGTAGTTAGAATAGGAATTGGGAGGATAGGTTTAAGATTGAGAGATGAATTAGAAATAGGATAATAAAATAAAAGAGAGGAGAATTGGGGATTTAAGGGACAAAACAAAAAAATAAACTGCACAAGCAGTTTGATCTGGCGCATGAGGCGTGGAGGAGCGCTTCACGCGCGGGAAGTGGCTGGACTGCTGGCGCACTTACGCGGTACTGGGCGCATGATGCGTCGATCTCTCCTGCGTTTCCTGGCGCACTTGCGCGGTGCTGGCGCATGATGCGCTGGCGCCTACTGTTCAGCCTATTTTTTTTTATTTTTTTTTTAAAGAAGTAAAAATAATATACAACAAGACTTGGGTTGCCTCCCAAGAAGCGCTCGTTTAATGTCATTAGCTTGACATTCTTCCGATAATTCACGTCGACGCCAAAATGGCGGAAACCTTCTCGCGATCAACCAAACCTCCATAGTAATGCTTCAACCTCTGTCCATTTACTTTGAAAGTATGATCCGGTGTTGTTTCATAAATTTCAATAGCTCCATGAGGATACACCGTCTTAACAATAAACGGACCCGACCATCGTGACTTGAGTTTTCCCGGAAAAAGCTTGAGGCGAGAATTAAATAGCAACACTAGTTGTCCCGGTAAAAATGCCTTGGGCGTCAACCTTTTATCATGCCACCTCTTGACCTTCTCCTTATACATTTTATTATTTTCGTAAGCTTGCTCACGAAATTCCTCAAGTTCATTCAATTGAAGCAACCGTTTTGCACCCGCAGCCTTAATATCCAAATTTAACTTCTTCAATGCCCAATATGCCTTGTGTTCTAACTCTGCAGGCAAATGACATGCTTTACCATAAACCAACTGAAACAGAGACATACCTAGAGGAGTTTTGTAGGCAATTCTGTACGCCCACACAGCTTCATCCAACTTCAATGACCAATCCTTACAAGACGGATTCACCACTTTCTCCAGAATTCTCTTGATCTCTCTGTTAGAAACTTCCGCTTGACCATTAGTTTGAGGGTGATAAGCAGTGGCAACACGATGCGTCACATTATACTTCGCCATCAATGTAGTAAACTGACGATTACAGAAGTGTGTCCCCTCATCACTGATTATAGCACGTGGTGTCCCGAAACGCGTGAAAATTTGCTTGTGAAGAAAATTCAACACTACCTTAGCATCATTGGTTGGTAAAGCTTTCACCTCGACCCATTTAGACACGTAATCCACAGCTAGCAAGATGTACTGATTATTGCATGAAGAAATAAAAGGTCCCATGAAGTCAATTCCCCAAACATCAAAGATCTCTACCTCAAGAAGCATGTTAAGAGGCATCTCGTTCCTTCTAGAAATATTGCCAACCCTTTGACATCGATCACAACTCATTACAAACCGATGAGCATCCTTGAACAAGGTAGGCCAATAAAAACCTGCTTGAAGCACACGAGCTGCTGTCTTTTCTCCACCATAATGACCACCATACACAGTTGAGTGGCAATCTTTCAAAACACTCTCCGTCTCACTATACGGAATGCATCGTCTGATCATCTAATCTGCTCCTTGTCTAAACAAAAATGGTTCATCCCAACGGTACCACTTTACATCATGTAGAAACTTCTTCCTTTGAGCACTCGAAAGATCCGGAGGAATAACATTGCTCACCAAATAGTTCACATAGTCTGCAAACCATGGCTCTTCATCTTGCACTACAAAAAGCTGCTCATCTGGAAAAGATTCATTAATAAGAGATTTGTTATTCGAATCCATACCGTGGTCTTCCAAGCGCGAGAGATGATCCGCCACTTGATTTTCTGTGCCTTTCTTATCCTTGATCTCCACATCAAACTCTTGCAAAAGAAGCACCCAACGAATCAATCTAGGCTTTGAATCCTTCTTCGACATGAGATATCGAATAGTAGCATGATCCGTATACACAATCACCTTCGTACCAAGTAAGTAAGATCTGAATTTCTCGAAAGCATAGACAACTGCTAGTAATTCCTTCTCCGTAGTGGTGTAGTTAAGCTGAGTATCATTGAGGGTTTTACTAGCATAGTAAACCACATGAAAAATTTTGTCCTTCCTTTGCCCAAGCACAGCTCCAACAGCATAGTCACTAGCATCACACATTAGCTCAAACGGTTCCTCCCAACTAGGTTGAAAGGCAGAGTGTATAAACTTGTAACACTATAACTAATGTAACTCAATTAAAAGAAAAGATACTTAACCAGAAGACAATCAAGAACAAGAAGTCACAAGAAATCAACACTAAATGAAGACAAGGTAATTGATACAATTGAACATGTTAACTATGATCAAGCCAAGAAGAAATCATTGAGAGAAGTTCAAGTCAAAGTTGTTCAGGCCTCAGTGATTTGAGAAATCGAGAATCAAGATCATAACTATCAGTATCAACAAGACCAATTGATTTCAAGTGAACAAGAAGGAAAGCGAATATTGGAAAGCCAAGTTACTAAGTGAATATGGTAATTTATTCAAGAAGCAGAAACACTATCAAGACTAGTCACTTATGAACCAGACCAGTGCATCAAGTGTCAGGACATTGATAGCAAGTTTATGTCAGTAATAAAGATCCATGTTCAAGAGCTTGCTGAAGAATAAAGAAGACGTGAAGATATCACAAGCTCAAGATATGCATTGAAGTTTCAAGTTGAAGACCAGAATATTTTCTAAGTACTAAATGTTCTGGATGGCCAAGTAGAATATTTCTAAGTAGAAGTTCTACATAGAAATTTCGAGATGGCTAAGTAGAAATTCTCAAGTAGAAGTTCTACTTAGAGTGCAGCTTCAACATGACACATGGCATCTTCTGATTGGCAGATTTCCAAGCTTTCAAGATAAGGCAAGATTTATGTGGACATCATTGGGCCACGTACATCTTAGTCTTTGAAGACTACAGGACATAGATTACATGTAGTATAAATAGAAGCACTTGTGTAATGTTTTTAGTTAGTGAGCAATATTAAGAAAACACAAGAAAAAGAGAGAGAGTACATTCACAGAGCTTAGAATCATTCAATTCTCTCTGAACTTCTGTTATACTTTGTAATGAATGTTGTAGCAACCTTTTCAAGTTATATATAAGAAATATATTCCTTGAATCTGCGTGTTCATTTATTGCATCGTATTTATTGCTTCTCATATTCGAAAAGTTGTATTCACCCCCCCCCTCTACAACACATTTGGACCTAACAATTGGTATCATAGCGGATGTTTAACATACAAAACATAGATCCTTGTGTTTGGTAGAAGAATCGTGAGTTTTCATTTTCTAGATCTACTTTTCATTTTTTCGAAAAGTATGCTTTAATTCGTTTCTAGTGAAAACTCATCCAGAAAAATTATTTAAATACTCCAGGTGTGATTATTTAGCTTGGGTGTATTTTAATTAATTTTTGTGAATTAATCTGGGTTCATTGATATTTGGTGTTCTTGAGTGTTCATCATCTGTTCTTATCAAAGAAGACAACCCAACAACTTTTTGATCTCCTTTTTCAAATAGATAAGATAGTCAAAAAGGTGTTTTTGTACTTTTGATTTGATAATTATTCCTTGGCCGAAAGTGTACAAGACATATTCAGTACCTAGCAAGTGGGTTAGATGCTTTCGGTGAAGTAAAGTATCAAAAGTCAAAAAGGTGTTAAAGTGATAATATTGTTTATTCAATATTAAAGAAATCTGCAGAAAATTTATTCTAAGGACAAAAGTTCTACATAGAATTTCTACTTGAGATTTTCTACATAGAATTTCGACTTGGACAATTTCTACTTGGTGAATTTCGACTTGGACAATTTCTACTTGGTGAATTTCGACTTGAGCAAAATTTCTACTTAGAGAAATTTCGACTTGGCAGAAGTTCTACATAGATATTCTACATAGCCTAGTCTTGGGTACTTAGAAACTTTTAGTGACCAGATTTGAAATGGCTCCTAAAAATTCTTTCAAGATCCCAATGTTCAACCGAGATCACTATGAAGAATGGGTTTTCAGAATGAGACTTTACTTAGAGACAATTAACCCTGAATATCTGGAAGTCCTTGAAAAGGGTAAATTCGTTCCAATGAAAGCTATTCCTGAGCGTACGGAAGGAGGGGAGGTTATACCTGCTCGGTCTGAGCCTAAAAAGGCAGCGGACTTTACGGATGCTGACAAGGAGCAAATAGCTTATAATACTTCTGTAAGACAAACCTTGATGGAATCTCTTGATCATGAAATGTTCAACATAGTCAAAGGTTTGAATACAGCAAAGAAGATTTGGGACAAGATAGAAGTTGTCATGGAAGGATCTGCAGAGGTTAGAAGCAACAAGACACTTATACTCAAGATGGAGTATGACACCTTCAGAATAAGAAAAGGAGAAGGCATAACAGACGTCTATCTAAGATTCAGTCAGTTGGTATTGGATTTGAATCTGAGAGGTGTGACTCTCCCCATGGTTGAGACCAATACGAGATATCTGAGGAACCAGCCAAAGAGCATTGAACATAGGGTCTACGCAATCAGAGAAACCAGAGATTTGCATACAACTTCTCTGGAAGAATATTATGGAATTCTAAAGACATATGAGCTGGAAACACTTCAAGATCAAGCATGGGACAATGATTCAAAAGGAAAAGAAACTGCATCAGGATTAGTTGCTGATGAGGAAGAGTCTAAGAAGGCAATGGTTGCAGCAAAGCCTAAATCATCACTTGCACCACATCAAGTTAATAATGATGACGAGTGCGCATCTAACAGTGATGATGACTACTTCACCCAAGAAGAGCTGGACAACATGGACGATAGTGTCGTGGCATACATGGCAAGGAAGTTCAGCAACATGAGATTCAGAAAGAGCAACCGACCACAGAGAAATTCTTCATCTTATTATCGGGCTGCTAAGGGTGGTGGTAGTTCGTCAGGCTACCAAGGTAAAGGCAAGAATACCAGCTACAAATCTCCTTTGGATTTCAAAATGAAGTTCAAATGCTATAACTGTGGTGAAGCTGGACATTTTGCCTCGGACTGCAAAAAGCCTAAACAGACTTATCCAAAAGAGACATTTGAAGCCCTCAAAAGCAAGTATGAATCGCTGGTGAAAGAAAGACATGGAAAAAGAGCATTATTAGTAACAGAAGGAAGAGCTTGGGATGATTCAGATGAGGAAGATGTTACTCATGTAGCAAACTTTGCGCTCATGGCTGAGACATCAGAGGAACCAGAGGTACCAGTTCTAACCCTTAAAGTAGAAATGTCTATTGATGATTATAAGGAACAGAACGGGGCTCTTAGCGAAGAGATCTACATGTTGTGCAAAAGCCTAGACACTTCTCAAAAGGAACAGAAAACACTTGTCGCCAAAAGCAGAATGCTTGAGGCAAAAGTGGAAGAGTTAGAGGCTGCTTGCACTGTAGATACTTCCCTAAGAGATTTTATTAAATCTTTGGAACACAAGCTCGTCCTTAAGGAAGAAATAGAAGCATGTCTTAGGAACAAACTAGCTGAGTTAGAAACTAAATGTGAAGCTTACAAACTAGCTGCTAGTAAAGTGTATGTAGATAATGACGTATTTAAGAAGATAACTGGAGTAGGTGTAGGACTTGATTATTCTAACCTTTCTAAGAAAGAAGGGAAGAGACCTATCGACACTAGTTCCAGTGACCTTAAAAATGATATTCCTAGCATTTTTAAATCTTCTGTCAAACCCATCTACAAACACCTTGTTCCTAGAATAGAAGAAGAAGAGACTGAATTGATAGCTAGATATGAGATTGAGATGGAAGATCGCCAGAAAGCACAACCTATAACTCCTATTAAACAAGTTAAAATCAATTTCCCTAGTGATGAATCTAGACTAGGAATAGGAGCTAAGGCTGTTAAACAACAAGGGAAGAAAGGCATAAAAGAGGTTAAGGCTGAACGAATAAAGAAAGCATGTTATCACTGCAAATCTACTGAACATCTTTCTTATGCATGTAAAGCTAACATAAATGTTCCTGCTGCACATGCCATGCCTGTCACACATACAATGAATAATCTGCATCAGAATCATGCACAGTGTGGTCAACCTAATTATATGCCATGCACTTTTAATGTCATGCAAACTTTTGTGAATTTAATGAATGCATCTAGCCAGTCATGCTTAAATACTGCTGCTAGTTCAAACATCAAGAAAAAGCATGTGAGAGCCAAGACTGTCAGTCCTCCTAAAGTTAGGAGTGACAAACCTTCTCCTAGGACTGACAAACATGTCAAGTCTGAGAAAGAAAAGGAGAAAGTCGAAAGCTCTAGTAATTTTAAGAAAAGTGCATCTCCTGTTGTTAAATCTGTTGATTATCGATCTTATCGAAAAGCCGGGCCCAATCAAAGTTGGGTTCCGAAGAATGTCTAACCAATCTGTCATTGCAGGGCATTAAGCAGAATAGAAATAAAGTTATATGGGTGCTAGACAGTGGAGCATCGAGGCATATGACTGGAAACAAGTCCCTGCTTACAGAGATGGTTATGAAAGCTGGCCCTTATGTTACCTTTGGAGATGACAGCATAGGTGTGACAAAGGGATATGGCAAACTGAAAACTGGTAATGTCATCATTGAAGATATTTCCTATGTTGAGGGATTAAAGCATAATTTGTTGAGTATCAGTCAATTCTGTGACAAAGGTTACGAAATTGTCTTCAATAAGAAAGGTGTATCAATCACTCACATCAAGGAAGGCTCACTGGCTTTGAGAGGAGTTCGAAAGGCAGATCTTTTTGTTGCAGACATGGATTCAGCAAATCAGAATGAGGTCACCTGTTTCTACAGCAAAGCCTCGGATGATGAAAGCTGGTTATGGCACAAAAAGCTATCTCACTTAAACTTCAAAACGATGAATGCTCTCGCGAGGCGAGAATTGGTGAGAGATCTACCTCAAATGGAGTTCGCTCCGAAAGGACTCTGTGAAGCTTGTGAAATGGGAAAGTCGAAACGAGCATCGCATAAAAGCAAAGAAATTTCTAGTATTACTGAGCCTCTGCAACTTCTTCATATGGATTTGTTCGGCCTAGTGAATGTCCTATCTTTGTCTAGGAAAAGATATGCATTGGTAATCGTAGATGACTTTTCCAAGTATACATGGGTATTGTTCGCAATGACGAAAGACGAAGTACCTTTCCTAATCATTGATCACATCACTCAAATTGAGAATGTTTCAACACTTACTGTGAAGACGATTAGATCAGACAATGGCACTGAATTCAAAAACGTAGTGCTGAATGACTTCTGTGTATCTAAGGGAATACGTCGTCAGTATTCAGCCCCGAGAACTCCACAACAAAATGGAGTAGTTGAAAGGAAGAATAGAACTTTGGTTGAAGCAGCAAGAACTTTGTTGTATGATTCGAAACTTCCTCTGTACTTCTGGGCAGAAGCAGTGAGTACCGTGTGTTACACTCAAAATCGATCCTTGATCATAAAAGATAAAGAAAAGACAACATGTGAGCTAATGAACGGAAGAAGACCAACAATCAAATACTTTCATGTCTTCGGAGCAAAATGCTATGTACTTATAGATGATGAAAATCTAGGCAAGTTTGCAGCAAAAGCTCGTGAAGGAATCTTTGTTGGTTACTCCACAGATGTGGTAGCAGCTTATAGGGTGTTCTTAGTAAATGATCGAAAAGTGACTGAAAGCTACAACGTCAGATTCGACGATACCAAACTCTCATCAATTTCAAGAGATTCTAGTGAACCTGAGTCCCTAAAATTTCAGAATCTGGACTTAGAAGAACTTGAAGATGAACCTGAGTTGGTTGTCCCATTAAATGTTCCAAGTGTACGTGAAGACCTGAGTCTAGTGAACAAGCTAATCCTACAAGATCAGGAGAGACTTCTTCAGTACGAACCGGCAACAACTCAGGGGGAGTGAATAGCAGCTCAAGGACTACTGTTCAAGGCTCGAGTCGAGTTGACTCTAGTTCTGTAGGAGCTGGCACTAACTCAGGGGGAGTTAGTGAAAGTAATCAAAGTAGTCAGCACCACAACTCAGAAAGTCACGCTGAATCATCAAGACAATTTCCAAGAGAACGGGTATGGAATAGAGACCATCCGTTTGAATTAATTATTGGTGATCCAGATGCTGGTGTGTCTACTAGAAGAAATACAAGAGCTGACCTGGCTAATATTTGCTTATATTCTGGGTTCTTATCCAAGCTTGAACCTAAAGAAATAGAAGAAGCTCTTGGTGATTCTGATTGGGTGATTGCAATGCAAGAAGAACTCAATCAGTTTGAAAGGCAGAAAGTTTGGAAACTGGTACCCCGACCAAAGAACAAATCAGTAATTGGAGCAAGGTGGGTATTCAGAAATAAAATGGATGAAAACGGACTTGTAACACGAAACAAGGCTCGTTTGGTTGCAAAAGGTTATTCTCAGCGAGAAGGAATTGATTATGATGAGACCTATGCACCGGTTGCAAGACTTGAGGCAGTCAGGATGTTCTTGGCATTTGCAGCACATAAGAACTTCAAGGTTTTTCAGATGGATGTGAAAAGTGCCTTCCTGAACGGAGAGTTAGAAGAAGAAGTGTATCTGGAACAGCCGCCTGGCTTCATTGATCCAGAACTTGTAGATTTTGTGTATCTTCTCTTCAAATCTGTCTATGGCCTCAGGCAATCCCCAAGATGTTGGTATGAAACCCTATCCGTATTCTTAATTGAAAGTGGTTTTACTAGGGGAGTAATTGACAAAACATTGTTCTATAAGAATGTGAAGAATGATTTAATACTTGTACAAGTCTACGTGGACGATATTATCTTCGGGTCATCGAATGAGCGCCTGTGCGAGAAATTTGCTAAGCTAATGCAAGAGAAATACGAGATGAGCATGATGGGAGAGCTGTCTTTCTTCCTTGGATTACAGATTAGTCAGAGAAAAGATGGTATCTTTATCTGTCAATCCAAGTACGTCAGAGATTTACTCAAGAAGTATAATCTAGAAGATGCATCAGCAGCTAAGACTCCCATGGCAACAGCCACGAAGCTTGATGAAGACAAATCAGGTAAATCAGTTGACATCACAAGCTATAGAGGTATGATTGGCTCACTTCTCTATTTAACTGCAAGTAGACCCGATATAATGTTCGCGACTTGTTTATGTGCAAGATTCCAAGCGGATCCTAGAGAATCACATCTCATAGCCGTCAAAAGAATTTTTAGGTATCTCAAGGGCACACCAAATCTAGGGATTTGGTACCCAAGAGATACAGGTTTTAATCTAATTGGCTATACGGATTCAGACTATGCAGGTTGCAGGATTGATAGGAAAAGCACATCTGGTGCTTGTCAATTTCTTGGCAGAAGATTGGTGTCCTGGCAAAGTAAAAAGCAACATACAGTATCTACTTCTACTGCTGAAGCTGAGTACATTGCTGCTGGAAGCTGTGTAGCTCAAATACTGTGGATGAGGAACCAATTGAAGGATTATGGCAAGGAGCACAAGAAAATTCCAATTATGTGTGACAACACAAGTGCCATTGCCATAACCAACAATCCTGTAGATCACTCAAGAACCAAGCACATTGACATCAGGTATCACTTCATAAGAGAACATGTCGAGGAGGGGACTGTGGAGCTACATTTTGTGCCCACAATGCAACAAATTGCAGATATATTCACCAAACCTCTTGATGAAGTAACATTCAATAGGTTGGTTGGTGAATTGGGAATGCTTAACACAAGTTAGTAAAGTCTTCTATCTGTAAAATCCATGGTTATGTTTGTATATGCAAGCTACTTAATCATTATGTGCTTAGACTTTAAAATGCCTAATTAATGATTGTTATAGGTTGCATATAGTGTCATTTTACATGAATTCATTGTGTTTCAAGTGTCTTTTATAGCACAAATCTTTGAATTTATGATTGTTAGATTGCATGATCATAGGGGGAGTTAAATTCATAATATTCTAAATTTTGCATGATTTTTAGATGAATTTACCTGTGTTTTTCATGTAATTAGAGGCCTTAGAATTATCAAGGAATGTTTTAATTATGTCATATATTAAAATCCTTGAATTGATATTTATATTAATTTGGCATAATTAATTGTTGAGTTTTTCAAAGAAAAATTGTCAAATTATTCTAATTATCTTCAAAATTTCGAGTTAATCACTATCTCGAAACTCATCTTGAAATTCTAGTTGAATTTCGATTTGAGCTTCCAGAGTGAAGTTTTGAAAATTCTAAGTCTGGGAAGAATTTCGAGTTAGCCTCTATCTCGAAATTTATCTCGAAATTCGACTTAGGGTTCGAATTTGAGTTACCAGTGTGCCTATTTCCTTATTCAAAATATTCCATATAATGTCTATCTTACAGGGGATATTTTTTGAAATGATCTGAGAGAATAATTTCGAGTTAGTTAATAATTTCGAGTTATCCTCTATCTCGAAACTCAACTCGAATTTCGACTTGATGTTCGAGATAGAGTTCTCAGTTGGTCCTAAGGGGATTTTTCGAGTTAACTCCTAACTCGAAACTTATCTCGAATTTCTACTTGAATTTCGAGATAGGTTTCCCTAGTACTGTTGGTGGTTTTTGTTGTTTAAATGGTTTTTAATGATAAAATGGTTCAAGTTTTCGAGTTAGCCTATCTCGAAATTTATCTCGAAGTTCGACTTAAAATGTTCGAGATAGACTTCGAGATAGACTTCGACTTAGACTTCGAGATAGACTTCGACTTAGACTTCGAGATAGACTTCGACTTAGATTCTCCCTGTATGTACTTAGTGTTTTTCACACTTTTTAACAGGGGCATTTCTGTCATTTCACATTCATGTCTATATATACATCTCTAACTCGATCAATTCATTCACTTTTACCTAATTAAGTTTTACAGCCGCCTCCATATACATACAGGCGATTTCGACTTACAACCACTGTTCGTGATTTTTGTGACTAAACTTATACAGATCTCGAATTAATGCCCGATTTTTGACTGCCATTATCTGAGTGACTAGTAATATCTGAGTTTGTGTGTTTGTGTATCTGTTCTTCTTTCTCGATATATACACACACGTATATACACACACCACTTCAGTCATATACACACGATTTCACTGGTGTGTACACCCATAACTTCACTGATTTCACTGATATATTGCAGAATCTGGTAATTGGTTGTTGTTTTTCGCCTCACAGTGATAATTATCTATAACCCGTAGTTTGATTTCTTGAAGTAATTTTTGGTATTCATAAAAAAGAAATTAAAAGGGTTATAACTGATACTTCTTTAATTAATTGTTTTTCGAAAATTAAAATTAAAATTCACATTTTGTTAAGGAAAAACATTTTAATTAAAATGGCTCACCAATTTTCACTTGCTAAAAACAATTTTTATAATATTTCTACGGAAATTGGTGATCAACTCCCGCGCTTTAAGTCTTGGATACGATTTCTCAATTTGTATTCCAAAGCTAGCGATGCTTTTACTGCTAAACCTACACTAGTACATGATGCTTTACAGCAATTATGGACTAGTGCGGTTTCTTTTGGGAGCAAATCAACCCCCTACGGTTTCAGGTTTACCTTAGCGGGTCAGGAATACGAGGTGACTGAAGAAATTGTCAACAGGGTTCTGGGATTCCCGGTAAAAGATGTTTATGATCCAGAACCTACAGCTGCAGAACGCCTCAGATTCTTTGAAGAAATAGGATGTTATCCTCCGTCTGGCCGGATCACTGGAAACATCCAAAAACAATTCTTTCATGTGGAATGGAATTACTTTTTCGAGGCTATCACAAAATGTTTTCGAGCACGAGAAAGCGATTTCCATCAAATTTCCATTCTCATGCAAACCTTTGGAATAGCCCTAGCAAGAGAACTGGATATAAATTATGGACGCATAGTTCTCTCGGAGATAGTTGGTGTAATGGGATCTCCTGCAAGCAGAGACCTCAACACAACAGATGTTGTCTGCTGGTTTCCTCGGTTCCTACAGATGCTGATTAATGATTTAATACCGAAGGATGCTCTTGCTGTTAGACAGGCATTTGCCAGAAGCCAAACATCTGCACCACTAGGGATGGGCACTAAGTCACTTTCAACAATTGATAATCAGGATAAACATCAAGGTAAACCAATGTCAATTCCTGAAAATATTCAACTGTGGCTTAACTATGATGCAGGAGTTACCACTTTGGCGGAATCATCGCAAGTTTCATCACATGCTCAGAATCGGTCTGCTCATGCTGAGGCATTTGAAGAGATTCCTGATGAGCAAAGCGGTGACGAACAAGGTAATGAATCAGGTAATCTCTCTCTGCATACTACTCATTCCTCTTCCTATGTATCTGATTCCATGACCCAAGAGACTGCTAGCCCGCAGGATCTATCCCAGGGTGCGAGCCATATTTCTGAGTCTGTCATACATTCTTATTCTCGTCCACCCCTGTCACTGGAATCCAAACAGCCAGCACATGTAGATGTAGGAAATGATGAGGAGAGTGACCCCGAAGAGCAGCCTCTTACTCGAAAGAAAGCCAAAATTTCTCATGCTGCTACTTCTAAATCTCAGTCAAACCCTAGAATGTCACACGCAACCACTCCTCCTCACGAGAGTGGTTCTCCCCTTGAACAATCTGCACATAGGGATTTTGATGATGATTATGTACCTCTTGAAGATACTGTTGCTTCAAAAGGACATGAAGCTTTAAAAGTTTCAGCCGTACCTTCACCGGTACGTACTGATGCTGCAAAGAGGATCGGTTCTGATGTTGTACAAGAACACTTTGTAGCCTCTCAGCCTGAGATTCCAACTCAGGAACAAACAACAATTGATCCCATAACTGCAAATTATATTGCTTATCCAGTTTCTGCAGGTACTGCTTCATATTTTGGATCAATTATTGAAGACATACACGAGCGTGAGACAGGGAGTGTGTGTGAGAGGTTAGGGAGAGAGGGACCTTCATTTTTAAGGCCCGAAACTGAGCGCCAAATACTAACAGAACGAGTATTAGAGCGAGGTCACCTAAACCAAACATCGTCCCTTAATATTGAAAATCTTGATACACGTATGTCTTCTATGGAAAATCAGATGAAGCAGTTTGGGCAGTCAATGGGGCAGTTAGGGATGAACATTGGAAATAATCAAAGGGCTCTTGATGACTACGCAGCACGAATGGCAAGTCAAGCTACAGCTTTTAATGTTCTGTCAAACAAGGTAAATGACTTGGGCCATGCTGCTGGTGTCTTGGGAAACACTCTGAATGAAAGAATGGGAGCAATGGAGACTACAATGGATACTCTGGCTGTGGAGATCAGTAGAGTGATGTTCGCGATCAGAAGTTTTGTGCCCCCGGAGTGTTTCGAGTCGCAACAACCTCCCCCCGATGCTGGTACAGGTGGTGCTAGTGGAGCAGGAGCCTATGGTTCTGGTTTTGAAGATTTTTATGCAGCTGGTGGATCTGGAGACCAAGATGGAGTTCAGGATAACTCACCTAAGGGGGAGAGTGGAAAGGAGACGAGACAGCAGGGAGTTCAAATCGACGAAATTCAAGAACAAGCTGATCTTGTCAAAGAAACAGAAAATGAGCCGGTTACTGATGAAGAGGCTCAGAGGAAGAAAAAGGGTAAGGCAATAATGGTTGAGCAAGATGAACCATTCATTGACCCGAGTCATCAAGAAAAAGTACAGGAGGTAATTGATTCAGATTCTGATATGGAAGACGCACCTTTAGAACATGCTATAAAGAGATCATTGAAGGATCAAGGTGGAGGTGCTGGAATGTCTTTCAAAGTACCTGAAGAAATTACTGTTGATGAGGAAACCCTGAAGTCTCAACAGTTAGCCTTGGAACAAGCTGAGTTCTTTAAAATGAAGGCAATGCAAGATCGTGCTGTGTTTCAGGAAAAGAAAGCGGAGCTACAAGGGAAGCAGTACGATTATGAGCTTGCAAGGCTAGCTGATCCTCAAATTGATCTGGACAATAGAAGGTTAGGGCAGAAGTGGGATGACGCAAGGAAGATAATGATGGGACCCTGTACGAAAGGAGTTCATAACAAGGAGGCAGATGATCTGTTCTACAACCTAAATTTGCAGAATCCAATGGCTGCGGACCACATGAGTGCTTTAAAGAGATTAATTTCTAAAGTCAGGATTGGATACAATGCAACGCTAAAGGAGTGGCAGATTATATTGTCTTTGACAGAAGGAGTCCCAATGTCTTTCCTGTATGTGGATGACCAATTCATGACGAGAAGATTTGCATCAGAGTTGTTCTTGCTAGCAACAAAAATTCAATACTCTCATTCTGAGAATCTAAGCATTCTGTATAGGGATCAGTTAATGCAGCTAGCAGAGGACAAGGGTCCAGAATTCTCAGCATATCCTAATGTTGTCCGGATGGTAGTTGATAGTAAATTGAAGAGGGTGAGCATGGAGGAAAAGGACTTAATGGAACTTTCAGTGGAATCTCTTAAAGCCGTCTGTAGACAAATGATGGGTAAGGGATTCGCTTCTGAGCTTAAAGATAAATCAGTGAAGATCATTGAAAGTGTCATATTCAAGAAGAGCAATGAGGAGTGGAAGTGTGATATCATTGCTCCAAACCCTCTTGACAATGTGAAGATTGAACCAGAGCTAATAGAGAAGAAATGGAATATTCTTCAAGCAATGAAGAATGTAGATGAAGCTCTGAATCTTCCTTCTGGAGCACTGGAACAAGGAGAGATAAGGGAGTCAATTGGTGTTCCAGGAAGAGATAGTGTATACTGGATACATGCTTTTGCTGATGATACAGCTGATGCCTTAGTATTCATAGATGCAGACCAGAATCAAACGCTCTTTCATATGAGTAGACAATGGCTGCTGCAGACTCAAGATGCTGCATTTCTGGAGAAAGTGTTATATGTGTTCAAATGGGAAGATGTGGAAGTTAAGTATGTGAAAGAAAATCAGAGACTCGTGAGTTACCTGTCTGATGTAGTAGTGGAAAAGAAGCGAATGGAGCAAGATGCGGCTAGTGTCCACAATACTAACCGTGTCAAGGGCTATCCCAAAATGATCTATTGTCAGTTTAAAGCTGATAAAGCTCATTGGAAACCTCAGCTTATAATGAAGAAATTTGAGGACATTCCAAAGATCAGGACTACTCAGGAGGTGGACAAACTCAGAAGGCTTTTCAAACATCCTTACCCAGAACCCAAGAATCCTCTAAAAATGGAAGCAGTAAGTTTGTTGAATGCTAGGTGGACGCAGCTTCATGATCCAGTATATAAGAAACAAAAGCAGCAGGAGGAGAAGCGCAGAAGGCAGAAAGAAGAGAAAGACCAAGCTGCTGAAGCTAGGAAGAGGAAACGGAATTAGGATTAAAGGTCAGAGTGGTGTGAACTTGAAGTTGGAAAAACTTCATGTCTTTCGGTTGCTTTAACTCACTTGAGGAAAATTCACCTTAGAGTGAATCCAATAAGGTGATATAAGTTTGACTAAAAGATATGAAATAATCCATGTGATAGGAATCATTCAAATGATCTTTAATTCGAGGTTCGAATTCTGTTTCTAGTTTAAGTTCTTTGTATTGTTTTCAAGTACTTTTCAATTGTATATTTTTCAAGAATGTAATGTTAATTATCTTTTCTCGTCTCTTGTTTAGTTGAGTTATCCTTCATTAATTTGAATGTCATTGTTAGACAATCAAATAGGGGGAGATTGAAAGGCAGAGTGTATAAACTTGTAACACTATAACTAATGTAACTCAATTAAAAGAAAAGATACTTAACCAGAAGACAATCAAGAACAAGAAGTCACAAGAAATCAACACTAAATGAAGACAAGGTAATTGATACAATTGAACATGTTAACTATGATCAAGCCAAGAAGAAATCATTGAGAGAAGTTCAAGTCAAAGTTGTTCAGGACTCAGTGATTTGAGAAATCGAGAATCAAGATCATAACTATCAGTATCAACAAGACCAATTGATTTCAAGTGAACAAGAAGGAAAGCGAATATTGGAAAGCCAAGTTACTAAGTGAATATGGTAATTTATTCAAGAAGCAGAAACACTATCAAGACTAGTCACTTATGAACCAGACCAGTGCATCAAGTGTCAGGACATTGATAGCAAGTTTATGTCAGTAATAAAGATCCATGTTCAAGAGCTTGCTGAAGAATAAAGAAGACGTGAAGATATCACAAGCTCAAGATATGCATTGAAGTTTCAAGTTGAAGACCAGAATATTTTCTAAGTACTAAATGTTCTGGATGGCCAAGTAGAATATTTCTAAGTAGAAGTTCTACTTAGAAATTTCGAGATGGCTAAGTAGAAATTCTCAAGTAGAAGTTCTACTTAGAGTGCAGCTTCAACATGACACATGGCATCTTCTGATTGGCAGATTTCCAAGCTTTCAAGATAAGGCAAGATTTATGTGGACATCATTGGGCCACGTACATCTTAGTCTTTGAAGACTACAGGACATAGATTACATGTAGTATAAATAGAAGCACTTGTGTAATGTTTTTAGTTAGTGAGCAATATTAAGAAAACACAAGAAAAAGAGAGAGAGTACATTCACAGAGCTTAGAATCATTCAATTCTCTCTGAACTTCTGTTATACTTTGTAATGAATGTTGTAGCAACCTTTTCAAGTTATATATAAGAAATATATTCCTTGAATCTGCGTGTTCATTTATTGCATCGTATTTATTGCTTCTCATATTCGAAAAGTTGTATTCACCCCCCCCCCTCTACAACACATTTGGACCTAACATAGGTGCAGTAATAATAGGTGTAGATGTCAACTTCTTCTTCAAGAGCTCAAAAGCTGCAAGACATTCATCATCAAACTTGAACGGAACATCCTTCTCCAACAGATTACACAACGGTTTAGAAATTTTCGAGAAGTCTTGAATGAATCGCCTATAGAATCCCGCATGACCAAGAAAACTGCGAATTCCTTTAACTGAAATAGGTGGAGGAAGATTCTCGATTGTCTCCACCTTGGCTCTATCCACTTCAAGTCCCTTGCTAGATACCTTGTGCCCTAGAATAATTCCTTCTTGTACCATAAAGTGACATTTTTCCCAATTAAGAACCAAATTAGTCTCCAAACAACGTTTTAATACCAAGCCAAGATTATGCAAGCACTCGTCATATGAAGTACCAAAAACCGAGAAGTCATCCATGAAAACCTCCACATTAGTGCCAATCATATCTGAGAAAATAGCCATCATACACCTTTGAAAAGTAGCAGGAGCACCACAAAGTCCAAAAGAAACTCGACGAAAAGCAAAAGTACCAAAAGGACATGTGAATGTGGTCTTCTCTTGATCTTCCGGAGCAATGCAAATTTGATTATAACCAGAATAACCATCAAGCAAACAATAATACTCGTGTCCAGCCAACCTGTCTAACATCTGATCAATGAAAGGAAGAGGAAAGTGGTCTTTTCTCGTGGCTTTGTTGAGCTTCCGATAGTCCATACAAACTCTCCACCCCGTGACTATTCGAGTAGGGATGAGCTCATTCTTCTCGTTAGCAACTACCGTCATGCCTCCTTTCTTTGGCACACATTGAACCGGACTCACCCAAGAACTGTCTGAGATAGGATAGATAATACCAGCATCTAACCACTTTAGAATTTCCTTCTTCACCACCTCCTTCATAATTGGATTGAGTCTTCTTTGATGTTCAACAGTAGGCTTAGCTCCTTCCTCTAACAAAATTTTATGCATGCAATAAGAAGGGCTGATTCCTTTGATATCTGCTATAGTCCAACCAATTGCTGACTTGAACTCCCTCAAAATACGTAAGAGCTTTTCTTCCTCGACATCTGAAAGATTAGAAGAAATAATAACAGGTAGTGTAGAGGTATCACCAAGAAAAGCATACCTCAAGTGATTAGGCAAAGGTTTGAGTTCAAGTGTAGGAGCTTCCTCAATAGATGGTTTAAGTCGGACTTGTGACTTTTCCAGCTCTTTTAAACCAAGAGACTCAAAAGGCATGTCAAATTTCTTATTCCACGAATTTGCATTCAACATCTGAATTTGCATCACTTCATCTTCATCTTTCACCTCAGAGTTCCCACTCAATGCTTTTTCCAAAGAATCTGTTAGCAACAAATGATCAAGATCCTTGGCTACCACAGAATCAACCAAATCAACATTGAAACATTCTTCTTCATCAGATGGAAGCTTCATAGCATTGAACACATTAAAGGTGACATTCTGATTTTGTACCCTCATGGTGAGCTCTCCTTTCTGCACATCGATCAAGGTACTACCCGTAGCTAGGAATGGCCTTCCCAAAATTATGGGAATCTTCTTATCTTCCTCAAAATCCAAGATAATAAAATCAGCAGGGAAAATGAGTTTATCAACTTTCACCAAGACATCCTCCACTATGCCTCTAGGATAAGTAATTGAACGATCGGCCAACTGTAACGAGATGTTAGTTGGCTTTGGATCCGGTAGACCAAGTTGCAAGAAAACTGACAAGGGCATGAGATTGATGCTAGCTCCCAAGTCACACAAGCACTTCTCAAAGAATAGATTACCAATAGTGCATGGAATAGTAAAACTACCCGGATCCTTTAGCTTTGGAGGCAACTTCTGTTGCAGAACGACACTACACTCTTCCGTTAAGGCAACGGTCTCTAGTGCATCAAGCTTCAACTTACGAGAGAGAATTCCCTTCATGAACTTGGCATAGCTTGGCATCTGTTCAAGAGCTTTCGCAAAAGGAATGTTAATATGCAACTTCTTGAACACCTCGAGGAACTTAGCAAACTTTTTATCCAAATTCTGCTTCTGGAGTCTTCTAGGATATGGAGGAGGAGGATAGATCTGAGTAGACTGATCCACTGAAGCCTTAACAGGTTCCTTGCTCTTCTCTTTGTCACCATCTAGCTCATCCGCTACTACGTCAGATTTTTCAAATTCAGGCATTGCATATTTTTCCACTTGCTGATTCTGCACTTCTTCATCTTCTTTAGCGGCTGATTTAGGATCTGATGTAACCTTTCCCGATCTCAAAGTTACGGCCTTCACCTGCTCCTTGAAGTCCCTCCTACCTGGATTTGCTTCCGTATCACTGGGAAGAGTTCCTTGTGGCATACTACCTAAAGCACTTGCAATCTGTCCTATCTGAGTTTCCAAGAGCTTCTGACCAGCTTGTAGGTTTTTTAATGTTATCCACATCTCATCAGATTTATCACTAGATGATTGCCCCGCATGAGTCTGAGGTTGTTGCTGCTGAAATCCCGGAGGTTGATATGGTGCCCTATAAGGTTGTTGATAGCCCTGATTGTATGGCTTCGCTTGCTGATAAGATTGTTGAGTATTCTGATTGTTGCTCCAGCTGAAATTAGGATGGTTCCGATTGTTGGGATGATAAGTGGCTGGAACTGGTGCAGCAGGTCTCTGGAAATTACTCACGAACTGTGCTGATTCGGAAGAGATAGCACACTGATTCGTCTCATGTGCGCCCGCACATAACTCACAAACACTAGCCACCTGCTGAACTCCATAATTAGCAAGAGAATCCACCTTCATAGCAAGAGCCTTTAACTGAGCCGTAATCATTGAAGCTGTATCTACTTCCAAAACTCCTGCTACCTTGCCTTGAGAAAGTCTCTGGGTTGGATTCTGGTATTCATTAGCAGCCATCATCTCTATAAGATCATAAGCTTCATCATAACTCTTCGCCCAAAGAGCTCCACATGATGCTGCATCTAGTAAAGGTCTAGACTGTGCTCCCAACCCATTGTAGAATCCATTAATAACCATCCAATCAGGCATGCCATGATGAGGACACTTTCTTAGCATCTCCTTGTAGCGTTCCCAAGCCTCACACAATGACTCACCAGATTGCTGTTGGAATTGAGTCAACTGGTTCCTTATTGCTGCAGTTTTCGCCATAGGGAAGAATTTAGTAAGGAACTTCTGAGCAAGATCTTCCCATGTAGTAATGGAACCAGGTGGTAAAGAGTGTAGCCAGCTCTTAGCCTTATCCCTCAGAGAGAATGGGAAAAGCCTCAACCTGATAGCATCATCCGTCACACCATTACACTTGAAAGTGTCGCAGATTTCGATAAAGTCCCGAACATGCATGTTAGGATCCTCCGTAGAAGCTCCCCTAAACTGGACTAAATTCTGCACCATCTGAATTGTGCCCGGCTTGATCTCAAAGTTGTTCGCTGCAATAGCTGGCCTAACAATGCTAGACTGGATGTCATTGAGTTTCGGCTGAGAATAGTCCTTCAAAGCCTTGACTGCTGCAGTAGTTTCAGATTCCTCTTTATTCTCTATATTCTCTACACGACCGTCTTCTGCCAGTTTTTGTAAACGAGCTTGCGAACGTGTTTGCATACAAACTCAAGTACCTGAAACACCACGAAACAAACAAACTAAGTAAGAATCCGAGTCAGTGAACGCTAACGACCACTGATGACAAGCACATAAACTGAAATAAAAACACCGATGATCCCCGGCAGCGGCGCCAAAAACTTGTTATGCTAAATTTACGCAAGCGCACGTTGTCACAAGTAATATATGATTAAATCAAGTTCGTTCCCACAGAGATCTAGAATGGTGTTCAATTCAGTAATTATGCCTATGCAACAATGTATGGTTTTAACTCACTGCTAAGAAAAGTAACAAATTGGGGTTGATTATCTAAATTATACTAAGATGCGAATTATAAAACTAAGAATTAAACAATTAACGAGAATAAAAAATCGAATTACTTATATGAGAATGAACATGGAATCCTAGTTTCATCATCTACTTCACTTAGAGTTGCAGCCTTTAATCACTATGTGCAATGGTTTTGATATCTGATCGGATAACACGAAACAAGTATACGCTACCTGTCAGCATACACATACCAAACTAAACATACATCCACAAAAGAGATAGAAGATGAATAGACACCAATTATGCTTAGACCCTATATGTCTATAGAATTTGAAAACATAACGGTTGAAGAACAAGTTATCCATAAAGATCACATAGGGCGGTATAAGTATTTTCATCTCACACCACAATCATATTGATAACAATTATGAACCTATGCTAGCATGGCAAGTTCTAAATCTCAAGATCCACTTTCACTTCACAAGAGATTAACAATTTAGATGTTCGCGACGCATCTATCTATTAAGCATAACCATACGAGGATATCAGTTATACACCACACACAAATCTTTAAGGCATGCAAACTACTAAGCTACATAGATAAATCCACTAGGATCCCACGACAACGATTAGCCCATAATTGAACCGTTCATCGTCATGGGATTTGATGAAAACATGATGTAAAACAAGATATGGAAGAAAGACGTATTAATATTATAAAAATAAAGAGTTGAGAAAACAAATCTATAATCCAACGTATACAAAAGATGAAGTAGATCTAGATCCTTGCTTGTCACAAGCGTTGAATCCTTCTCTCCTTTTCTCCCTTGCAGATCTCAGCTGGTTACAATACTAAAACTATGATAATCTGTATATCTATATTACAATGGTAGGATGTGTTTTTATAGGCTCTAGATTTCTTGCCCAGCAAGAATTTTATCTTCTATTACAATTAGAATTTAATTAAGGTGCTAAAACCTGCCCGGAATATAATTAGAACTTGAAAAGGGCAAAACAGGAATTTCCCAGCCTTCTTTAACTAGAACAGGCGCGCGATTTTAATCAACATATTACTTGCACGTGCTTCCTATCCCAGGTTGTAGAAAATCTCTCAAGCTTCGCGTGGGCAGTAAGATCACTGAAAACGGACTTACAGAACTCCAGATATGGCCAAAACAGTGTAAGCTGCGCAGCCTTCCCAGAAAATCCGAATTTTAATCAATTAATTCCCAAAAAATTATAGAAACATCCACCTTAATCAACATTCTTGTAAACCTGCACAACTAAGCAAAACACATCAAAACTACAAGAAACTTGAGTCCAAGACAATCAATTTAAGCCGATTTAGAATGTTCCAAGTAGATATAAAATCCACTTATCAACCAGATCCTTTAAAAGAACAATAGTACACCACACACTAAAAAAGAAAGCAACTAAAAACACCACACTACCCTCCCCTCCGCTAATAGACACTTGAAAAACTCTAAATATTAAACTTGATTAATATCTTGACCTCCACATTAGGCTAATAAACACAAAGAGGTAATTAAATGTATGTATAATAATAGTTTATATAATACTTTAAATTAATATTATATATAAAATTTGCAACCTACTCCTTGCATACTAACAAATAAAACATAGAAACTCATAGAAACTCACTAAGCACCTCAGACACATATTTACAGTTAAATATAAACAATCACACACAAATAGAATCTCAGACATAGAATCTCATATAGCATCTACTAAAAATAGAATCTCATATGTCATATATATCAGCATAGAATCTCACATAGCATCTTCAGCGATGAGCTTATTGCATTAACTTACAATGTTATTCAACTAGTAAGACTCTGCCACACTATAACGTTTATTGCTCCAAATTCTATCAAACGCTGCAACCTTATAGATTCTACCATAGACTACACAAGAATAACATATAATCTATTACACAATAATGCAAACTAATGACAACTAACATAGAATCTATCATAGAATCAAATTTACTCAAATAAGTATCGCTTAAAACCAACACTAAGGATGAAAAGGCATCTGAAGTCATAAAACAAACCAGGACTAGCTATAGAATTTCCTCAAACACATACACTGATAACTACATCCCACATAAGAGAGTTCGATGATAAGGTCATGATCTTTATTGCTTTTTATTTTCTTAAAATGGGCCCCGCCAGGGGCACTTTTTTAATACTAGTAGTGTATTAAAAACATTTAACATAACCTAGAGTCTAGAGAAATTAGATAGGACAGAAACATACTCAACAAATCCAATTCGAATTTATGATGCTAACAAACAAAACATAGAATAAAGAATCTCATAGAAACTCAATTTCAGCCTACTCCTTGTGAACTAACAAACAAAACATGGAAACTCATAGAAATTCAGTGAGCACCTCAGACATATTTTTACAGTTAAAAATAAAGATTCTCACACAAATAGAATCTCACAAAAAGAATCTCAGACATAGAATTTCACATAGCATCTAGTACAAATAGAATCTCATATGTCATATATATCAGGCAGAGAATCTCACATAGCATCTAGCACATATATCAACAATCAAACAAAACAAAATAGAAACTCACTGGACAAAATAACATAGAATCTTACAAACCATCTCACGCAAATATTTTGCACAGAAACAAACACATTATCTCGCACAATATCTCACACATATACATACATTCAAACAAAATGCAGAATCTCACGTAGAAACACATATCAAACTGTAGAATCATAAAACGATAGAAAATAACTATAATACCTGTTCGAAAGCATTTTTCGAGTTTAATCGCTACTCGAATCTTCAATAACCAATTGATTTTACCTAAAATAAGATATGATTATATCATTTTGACATGCAATTGATATAGAATCGGAAATAATCACATACAAACCCTAATTTCACATATTTTCATTAAAATTTCAATTAATCTAAGATTTTACAGATATTACCTCGACGATTTTTCGATTCCTCTACAGTAGTTTCTTGTTGTTAATCGAGCTGGAAAAGCTCACAATGTATGATTTTCGTTTGGAGATGCTCGGCCTCGTGGATTGTGCTCTCAACCTCGTGGATTGTGTATGTACGCATAGCTGTATAACTGTAAATTTCAAGAATTACGTTTTTGTTTTTTACACAATTGTGAAAATGACGATTATGTCCTTGATTTATCTTTTAATCCTGATCATTGGTTTTTTAATGGTGTAGATTGATGTTCTTTATTGTTCTTTATTTAAAGTGTTCTTTATAGAGTGTATATATATATATATATATATATATATATATATATATATATATATATATATATATATATATATATCAATTTTTTAACAACAACTTGATAGGCAAATTAATAACATATAAATATAAAAAGGTTTAATATAATTATAGATATTAAAAAGGAGCCATGGATTGTACGGGTTATAAGTTAGTAAAATATTATAACGTAAATAATAGAATAACAATAATCAAAAATATTTTGTGCATGACATGGATTTTAAGCTAGTATGATTAAGTTTTAAAATATTAAATTCATGTAATAAAATCCAACATAACTTACTAATTAATTACAAAAATATAAATAAAAATTCATGTAAAAATATAAATGTATAATTAAAAAAGGATTAAACTATTATCAAATGATCTATCATATTAATATAACAATATACTAATAAACATTTTTCTGTAATAATAGTTATACGGATTATGCGGATTGGTTTTGGGTTAAACGAATTGATCCGTAACCCATTATTTTTATTCGAATTAATTTTGGGTTGAACTCGTTTTCCAACTGATCCATTTAATAACAAACCTAACCAGTAAAATTCGTATTGTGTTCGTTTCGAGTTTTTGGATCGTATTCGATCTTCACAAACCTACTTTTGTACAAAACACCTTCTAAATTTAAAATTTAAGATTTGTAGAAAAGTGTCATGGTACAAAATAAATTAAATATACGAGTAAAAATTATAACAGAATACAATTCTTAAAGTATTAGTATACCTATACCAATGCCATATTTTAAATATATTACAAATTATAAAATAATTGAAAATTATACATCCATGGTACATCTTATTATAGTAGGATGTGTGGGTAGACTGTAGAGTATATAATTTTATATATTATATCACTTTTCTACTTAATTAATCAATTAACTTAATTTTTGAAGAAATAGATACAAAATAAATATATACCCAATTTAAATTAACAATATTATACATTTGTGTATGTTTTTTGAAACCATATATATCTTTATGTAAAAAAAACCATATACATATATATATATATATATGTATATATATATATACCGTTTATTTAACAATCGACTTCCTGGTTGTTGGATCGTTGATCCAACGGTCAGGATTTAAAAAAAAATATCGACCATTCCGCGCTTTTTTCCTGCGGAACACTATTCATCCGCGCAAATTTTCCGCGGAACGTTATTCTCGATCCGCGAAAAATTTCCGCGAAATACTTTCGATCAGCGGAAAATTTCCGTGAAAATGTTTTGCCGACAGCTTCACGTGGTTTCTCAGCAACTGTTCTGTCTTGTTTTCTTTTTCAAATCCAATTGGTTGTTTAAATGTCAAATGATTTGTTTAACTTTTTCAATACATTTGCAATTCAACTACTGCCGACATCAACTATATCCTATTTACTTTCAGCTGCTTTTTCAGTCTTAATCTTTTGATTTTAAATCATTTAAATGATTTAATCAATTAACAAATAATTCATTAATTAATTAAATCAAATAAGATTAATACACTATTAATTCAAAGTTAATTAACATGATAATTAATTTAATAAATAAATTAATTCAGAATGAAAATATATTTATGAATATTTTATTTTATACAAGTATTCAAAAAAACTCGAACTTTAAAATCTTACTTTTCATATAAGTCCTTATTTTCGGGTAAAAATTTCATAAATAATTCATATTTTGATAATTTTATTTTATACAAGTATTCAAAAAAAGGGTAATACATTATGAAATTTGTACCCGAAAATAAAGACTTATTTTAAGAAGAGCCAAACAACACTTATTTTATACAACTTTCCATTTTCAATGTGAGCATTACAGTTTATTTATGCACGTGTGAACACATATTTGTCTTCGGTTCATTTCAAAATATATCGTTTTGACGGAGATGTGTCAACTGTCAAGTGATAAGGGTGACTGGTGTGGTGATGGAAGGTTTAAAAAAATTTCAGACTATTCCACGGAAATTTTCTGCGGATCGAGAGAATAATGTTCCGCGGAAAAAAAGTGCGAAACGGTCGATTTTTTTTTTAAAATCCTGGCCGTTGAATCAACGATCCAATGACCAGAAAGTCGATTGTTAAATAAACGGTCCTCGACAATCAATTATCAGGACCAGGACCCTGTATATATCTTTCTTTAGAATATTACATCCTATATTCCTATTTTCGATTGGAAATGACTTTTTACGGACATATCCAAGAATAAGAGCCCGTTTGGCTCCCCTTTTCTTTTTTTCTTATTCATTTAAAGTGATTTCAAAGTGTTTGTCTAACCTTAAAATTTTTAACTTAAAGTTAGTTTTAGTTCAAAAAATTTAAGTACCTTCGAGGTTCTTTTTTTCAACTTATTTTTTTTTTCTCATATCAATTTTTATATATTTGAGTCACCTTCTAACTCGTATTTTATTCTTTACATATATTTGTATTTTATACTTTTATATTATGTTTAAAAAATATAATTTCTTTTTTTTCATTAATTTTTTAAAAATAAATTTACTTTAAGTAAAATTAGCCAAACAGATACACCTAACTTAAAGTTAAAATTAGCACTTTTGGTATAAGTTAAAATGGTTGGCTAAATCAGATAAAATATTGATTATGTAAAATTTGCTGAACCTGTAAGAAGTTGTGCTCCAATGGTATATTGGCTATAATGTTGTATATATTGTAAATATAGTACATTATTATATTTCAGGTTGTTATTAATAAAATTTGTTTTTTGAAGGTAATTGATCATGTAAAATCTTCTTTACATGTCTCTGGAGGTTGGTCAGGTTGACCAAATATAGCCAACGAAAAGAGATTATATAAATTTTTTGCTAACAATAATATTTCATTGGAATTTATTTTTTCATTGGGCTTGTCGATCGGAGATGCTCTAACCAAACAACAATAATCCTGTTCATCATCTGATTAAGAATATAATCTGGGGTTTGTGTTCCTATATCTAACCTTGGCTGGAATCATGGAATCCCGTTTAATTAGCTCATGTGGGCAAGATCCAACAGCTCCATTGAAGAAGAAAGCAAAATTGTGGCATCTACGCAGCTGCACAAGTATTACAAGGACGACGAAGGAGCTTCCAGAAGAGATAATGAATGAGGAGATACTCGCCCGATTGCCTGTCGAAACTTTATTACGGGTGCGATCTGTTTGTAAGTCATGGGAATCTCTCTTTTTCACACCCGATTTTGTACAAACCCATTTTAAGAATACTCTCAATAAAAATTCTAATTTCCAAGATTGTCTTCTACTTCACAAATTTTTTGGTTTCAGTCTTCTCTCTCGTTATAAGGAAACTCAGATTGAAATTCCTAGACCCAGAGTTGGTGCTGCTGCCGGCCACACAAGTTTGGTTGGTTCCATTAATGGGTTAGTTTGTCTAGTCAACCAAAATGATATCTTTTTGTGGAATCCAATAATTGGTAGATATAGAGAATTCCCTATTCCACAAAAGTATATCCCGTCTGATTTTAATGATTTCTGGGCTGAATATAGACACCTAATTGGATTTTGTTGGGATTGCGTGGAAAACGATTATCAGGTGGTGGTTTGCTATCTTTCTTCACGTTTTAGGCGAGGTGTTGTTTACTCTTCTAATTCGAATTCCTGGACTAAACTAGTTGTTCCAAAGTTTGTGTTTCCTTCACATGTATTTGAATCTGCATCTGGAATAGAGGATATGACACCCACTACCATTGTGAAAGAATGCCCATACTGGTGCAGTGGTGCTATTCTAAATATTTGCCTAAAATGAGGCGTAAATACACTGCTATTGTAAAGTTTGAGGTTCAAACTCAAAAGTTTAGGTCGTTACCAGAAATTGACTATGCCCTAGTTCGTGGACAAAATTATGATTTTGCCAATGTGAAGGATTGTCTTGCTGTTATGGTGTATAGATCAGAGTCCCCAAAAACATCGGTGGAAGTATATATTTTGCATGAGAAATCTGGGGTCTGGAACAAGATCTGCACCATTGGATCGCCACAATGTAACCTGAATATTTGGTCACTGTTACAAGGTTTTAAGTTTGGTGATGAGATTCTATTACAAGGCAAGGACAAGATTTTCTGCTATGATCCTAAAAGTGATGAAATTAAGGGTTTTGTGGGTAGTAGTAATCAATGTCATGTATTAGAGTGCATCAGTTATACAGCTAGTTTAATTTTCCTTAAAGGAATGAAGCGGGTGCAAAGTAGAACCATTGAAATGCAAGACCATCTAGAAGAATAAAGAATGGACTATCTGTGAAACTCTTACCTAAACTAAAAGGTATACTCTTTATTTGTGAAGTTCATGAATTAGTATGAGCAGGGACTTCTGTGGTTAAGTGTTTGCCTTGATTCTTGGGTATGATTATCTTGATTTTTGGGTATGACAATTTTGTAATGGCAATTTGGTAAAGGACCTTCAAGCAGGACCTTAGTAACGAACTTTTTGAAATTATATCATCATACATGGTATTATTTATATTTGTTCTTTTATATATAAATATTATAGCTTGGCTTGAATATACGTGTGACTTAAATTATTGTAACATAGCTCTATTGTTTTTTATCGAGCGATGCATCATCGTACTTCTTATTTTCATGATCTTTGTATTTTGCACGGTTCAATAGTTCTCTTTTTAAGAATTTGATACAAAAAGTCCAGCATTTCACTATATATAATTCTTTATAAAGTACTTTTTAAATATTATGTACCGATGTCAAGAAACCTTGCGTATTTGAAACTAAATAAAAATTGACAACTCTATTGGTGTTGTGTGCTACCAGTGTATGATCACGTAGGGTTCTTACTTCTTAGTAGTCCCATATTCCACATAGCTAGATCCCTGATAGTAGCGTTTTGGGAGTGCAGACTGCAGATACAAGTTACATGAAATTCGCGCTTATAATATTCCCGTTAGTACTTTTAATTTGGTTTAAATAGAATGTTGTACACAAGTGCCTTTGTAATTATCTTGCTTTCCGTGAAATTACTCAGTGGCTATATAACTATGGTAGTACTCCTAGTTCCTGTATTTTTGTTCCCACAAAAATTGAGCATTCCCTTCATTAGTCCGACTGGAAGTCCTGAAATTGAGTTGAAGGAGTTCATGGCCTTTATCTTTCCAAGTAGCTTTATCAACGATGCAGATCGGATAATGAGGCATTGCCGTGTAATTCATGTAGATATTCCTCAGAACAAGAACAATTCCGGATGTATTAACCTTGAGTTGTTTGTTGCACTTGAATTTTAAAATTCCCCAAGTAGGGGTGTTCGCGGTGCGGGTGGTGCGGTTTTTTCCTCAAATCGCAAATCAAACCGCGCATGCGGTTTAAACAAAAAGCGCGAAAACCGCACCACGAAAACGCGGTGCGGTGCGGTTTTTGCGGTTTATACATTTAAAAATTAATGATATTAATTATTAGATGAAATAATTTAGGATTATTCGAAGTGGTAAGTGCTGATTTTGGAAGATGTTAACTTGTGTAAAGAGCTGGTTTTGGAAGATGTTGACTTGTGTAGAGACTTTTGCTGATGCTGCGGCTGATTTTAAAAGTTATTTTATGCTTGAAACTTGATTAAGAAGGTTAATGGCTTTGAAGTATTAGGTTCGAACAGACTTATGATTCACTGTCTAATTCTTTTATTCCTCGGAGGAAGTTCTTCTCGGCTTCCTCAGTTGAATTAGGGACTGTTAGAAGTAAAAGGAGCTGGTTTTTGTAAGCTGTTAACTAGTGGATCGATTTTGTGCCGCCGTGCTAATTATGTAGGGATTTTAAGCTTGAAACTTGATGAATAAGGTTTCCGAGGAGACCTGCTGGTTTAAGTGATTATTAGGTGGAAGATGTGCTGGAAAGCGCCATCTATCCACAACGTTATCTTGACGAATCAGGGAACTATGATAAGTCAGGTTTGTACACCTCAACTGTGATATGTCCATATTTTAGGTGCCAGTAGAATGGTTGGTTGAGCTCCCCTTGGCTGGTTCAGACCGTCATACAAGCAGATGAATCACTTTATTCAAAAATTGTGAAAGCTCGATTAAAGAAAGTTTGTTAATCTTTTAACTTTATATAAAGTATCAGAACAGCCTTCCATTTGCTGTCTAGTTTCAGTCCTCCACAAAATTCTCCCTCAAGTATTGCAGGGTTAAATTAGAGAATCTCCAATCTAGCTGCTCCATGTGATCTTCAACAGAACAGAGCTGAACTTTTCTACCAACCTCCTCCTGGAAACAAATCACCTTAACTCCTAGTGTCCTCTTTAGTGTTCCCATTCGCTACACGGTTTTACTTACCCTTCTTTTACTCATTCATGGTATTGCTTACTATTCCTTCCCTGCTTTCATACTCTCTACATGGTTATCTACAAATTTGGTATGAGCTCATTTCCAAAACTATGTCAAGAAATAGTTATGGCTACTTGTAAGAATACGGAATAAATATTATTAAAGCTTAACTGTAAAATGAGATAGAGCTGTATATATAAACATCGAATGACTCCTATCTTTTACAAATTGTACTTGAACTTCTTATAGTTGTTTTTTTCTATGTAGCTATTCCATTTTTGTACATCATGTTGTCCTCTTTAGTGTTCCCTTTAGCTACGTGGTATTGCTTACCCTTCTTTTCCTCCATTCATGGTTTTGCTTACTATACCTTTTCTGCTTTAATATTCTCTACATGGTTATCTACAAATTGGGTATGAGCTCATTTCCAAAACTATGTCAAGAAATAGTTATGGGCCTATGGCTACTTGTAAGAATACGGAAGAAATATTATTAAAGCTTAACTCTAAATGAGATAGCTGTATACATGAACATCGGACAACCCTATCTTTTACAAATTGTACTTGAACTTCTTATGATAGCTAGACCAAAAGATATTCTAAATATAGTTGTGTTAAAGATTTCCATTTTTTTGCTAAATTGCTATTCCATTTTTGTACATCCTGATTCCTAGAGCGCCAACTTTTTCAGTTCTTTTGGGCCTCCTAGATTTTATTTTTCTTGTCTCTTTTTCTCAAGCCTGTAGACTTTTTAAGTGTTTTTATGGTTTGTTTGGATACAAGCATTTCATTTGAATTGCTGAATTTGGGTCAAATTCCCTGTTTGGATGCATAAGGAATTTGTATTTGGCTCGAATCCTAACTATTTAAAATAAAGCTTATATGTGAGAATTTGAAATTACAAATTTATTGGTGTCATTTGAAATTCCAATCAATCTAAAAGTCACAACAACTGATGACATTATCTCCCGTCGTTTCCCACTATCTCCAGTCTCGATCCACTCTTTCTCTCTACTCCACTCTTCCATTTTTTATTCCTCCATCACGATGAGGTATGCTATATATGAGGAACTTCGCTACTGGGTATGGGTAGAGATGCCGCCGGTGATGAACTCTGGCGAGTCCCGCGGTGTTGGTAGTTGGTTATATATAATGGCGGCGAGTGTTGGTGTGTGTGTGTGTTGGTTATTATGTACTCCCTCTGTCCCTCTCATTTCTTTACACTTTCCTTTTTTGGACGTCCCTCTAATTCTTTACATTACTAAAAATAGTAACTTTTAATAATAAAATAAATTATTACATCCACGACTTCACTTCACTTTTCAACACTCTCATTTCTTTACACTTTCCTTTTTTGGACGTCCCTCCAATTCTTTACATTACTAAAAATAGTAACTTTTAATAATAAAATAAATTATTACATCCACTACTTCACTTCACTTTTCAACACTTTACACTATTACATCCACTACTTCACTTCACTTTTCAACACTTCACACTATTTCATCCATTACTTCACTTATTTAAACAATAAAATCACTATTATACCCACTACTTCATTTATTTTAACAATATTACACCCACTATTCTTGGTCTCCGTGCCCAAACCCATGTTAAGAAAACAAAGGGACAGAGGGAGTATGTGTTTAAGTATGTGAGGGGATTGTGTTGTTGAGAGAGAGGAAGAAAGGCTGAGGGAGGGAGATTGAGAGAGAAGAGGCGCGCACGCGGGGAGGGGGGTTGATGAAGATGGTGGCGTTGCAGTTGCAGTAGCTTATATGTTTGTTGTTTGCTGGAGTTGGGGTGCATGTTGCGGTGGCACGGTGGGCATGCCTTTTCATGATTTGGCATGCCTTTTTACTATTTTTTTTATTAATTTTTTGTAATTAATTATATATATATATATATGTCATAATCTATTATTTTTAGTGAAAATATTTGATAAATTTTTTTAAAAGTTTTTTCTACTATATAATTTGTAAGTTCACAATAATTTTAGTATTGTATTATTTTTGTAATATTAATATCAATCAATTTTTTATTAACTTTTTAAATTTATATTAAATAGAAAATGACATGTCATTTGGGCATGCCTTTTGGCAAGAGGCATGCCTATAGACATGTCTATCGAAAACCCTGCGCCAGGTACCTTAGCTGGAATGTGTTTTTTTGGTTTTATTTTTATTTGTTTTGTTTGATTTTTGAATAACTTTGTTGAAAATAATAAATTAGAAAATGGATGCTATAAAAATAAGTGGGATAAGGTTGGTTTCTATTTGAACGCTAGCCTATATATATATATATAGTCTAATACTTACCAAAGCCCACATCCAGGATTATGTCCGATACAGCTTGGCATGTTGCTAAAGCAGAGGAATTCAATGCATCGCCTATTTTTTTGGAAGGCAATAATATCACATATGGTCCATCGAGGCTTGGATGTCTATAGCTCACTGGTGATGACAGTAATATAGCGCTCAAATATAAGATGGGCATCACTGACTTCCTTTCCTCTTGACATAAGAAATTACCAACAAAATTGATGAGTTTGATTTCATGCTATTATTTAATATGCATCAACCTTACCGTTGTTACACCTCATATTGGGGGGTTTGGTATTCTGATTTAAAGAAGTTCAGACTAAATGTGATGCAAAGGGGCTTGTTTATATGCATTCATGGCAGTTGGATGGCCATTGATCGTCTACAGAACAGGCATGATGGGTTGGATTAAGTACTGGTTAATGCCATGGTTACGTTACCACTTTTGGGTTTTATAACATTCTTACTTGTTATTTGTTATTCTCTTATATAACCCAAGTGCCTGATTGGGTGTACTCACTTGAGAGTGTAAAGTTCTAATTGTATAAGACTATTGGATTGCTTGCAGTAGTATGTGTACTATTACAGGCCTTTTTTATATGACCTAGAACTTACTATAGTTGACCAGAATTCGTCCACTTGAATGTTCATAATATATACTAATAGCACATCACAAAAATTTACATGTTCCTCCTCACCATTGTACTGTATCAACTGTTTGGCTTTGATGTTAAGTTTACTTATTTCTACTTGTATGTATTTGATCAAAGCCAAATGCGTTGTAACTGTTATGATGATATTTCTCAAATTGAAGCGTGAAATTGTCATAACTAAGGTTAGTATTTCAAATATGGCCATGTGTGTGTGTAAGGACGTGTTTTCGGAGTGCAATTCTTGCATAACATTGATTTGCCACTATCCTTTAAGTTTGTTGGTTGGGTTGAGGGGTTATTTTTTTTGGTACTGCAGTCCTCGCCTTCAGCTTTTGTTAAAAAAGATGGTTTGTGTATCTAACAGTTGTGCTACTGCATTTACAGGTGAGCACTTTCACAATGGTCCACCACACAGCTCCTCACATACCCTTCAAATCCACCAGAGAGCAGAATGTAGCCAAGGTCCAACTCACTGGCACAGTTCACTGTGACTATTCTTGATGGTAATGAATCTCTTCTACTTTATATTACTGCCAAACTGTCTAATGCTTACATAATAAGGTTGCACTTAATTGATTTATGACAAATGGTCATGATAGATTTTACAAAAAGAACCAACACATTGACGACTGTGTGAAGAACTTGATAAAGTAGTTCAAAAAGTAGATGTTCTGCATTAACATTCTGATGCTGGAGTCTATAAATGATATTGATCAGTTACTAATAAAGTAGGTTTGTAAATTAAGCTGTGGTTATTTCTGTTGTCTGGATTGAGACCACGTGTCATGATATCAATGTCCATTAGGGATGGCAAAAAAACCCGATCCGACGGATACCCGATCCGATCCGATCCGTTTGGGTCTACCCGAACCCGATTTTTTGGATTTGGATTTGGATTTTTTGGACCCGAAAGAGTTTGGATCTGGATCTGGATCTTATGTAATCCGAAACCCGACCCGAAACCCGAAACCCGATCCAAACCCGATCCGAACCCGAAACCCGATAAAAACCCGATATATATATATATATACATACACACACATTTACATACATTTAATATTTATTATTATTTAGTATATCATTTTATATATTTGAGATACATATCAAACAAATATACAAAATGATCACATATATATATATCCACAATTTTGATTTATTTATTCGAATCACAATCTTATTTTTTTTATTGAAATTCTAATATATTTATATAAATACATATATATAATCTTTATTTTATTATCATTTTTAAATTTTATTTATAATATTCTATATTTTTTATGCAACTATAATATTTTTATATTTAAAATTTTAAATATATTTTTTCTTTTATGTTTTGCTTAATGTGATTATTTTAATTTTTGAATTTTGAATTAAAAACCCGATTTAGACCCGAATCCGATCCGAAACCCGATAAAACCCGAAGATTTGGATTTGGATCTTGATTTTCAAACCCGGATCCAGACCCGATCCGATCCGAAAACTTTGGATTTGGATTTGGATTTGACCAAACCCGATCCGACCCGACCCTTGCCATCCCTAATGTCCATATTATCCTCTATATTTCTTCAAGGATTCGGAGCTACAATCTTAGGGCTGCACATCTATCTCTACAAGAGAATTGGGGAAAAGTATTACTAATTTGAAGTTACTTGCTCTTAGTGCTATACTTTTTAGTATATGACTGACTAATTTGAAGTCACTTTGTATCTTGTATAAAATAAAAGGGAAGGGGAATACAAAGGATAAGAGTAAAAATGAAATTGTTTCAACAACACTCTTTACATGGTATCATGATTTCAGTATGATTACTGTTTACTGATATTCTTGCTACCGTTTTATATGCTTTTTTTTATCTACAGTATATAAACGAAGATGCATGGAATTAGCGTACTAATGAAGACGATGTTAAACGTGTCCATATATACGAGTAGAAAAACTATGTAGGCTTTGACGAGATTGTGCCCGAAGAGTCGTTAATAGTATTTATCAGAAAAAATAATGTCCGACTGCCTGATAGGAGTAACTTTTTGTATACCTGATCTTTCAAATTCAATTATCATCATCTAGGAAGCAGGGATTCTCCAGTTTGTACAAGAATCACGTGTGGGATTCGGTGGGATTCGGGGATTCGGGGCCGGGGTGCGTACGGGATTCGCCACCTGGCGTGTCCGAGAATTTTGGGGAAGGGGTGCGGCGGGGTGCGGTAATGGGGGTGCGGGAAGGGCATTGACCGTCATTTTTGGTCAAACTTTTAATAAAATGATACTTGCGTATCTTTTCAGCAAAATACCTAATTCAGACCTCTTCTTCTCTTCAGCGGCGGATCTTCAGCGACATCTTCCTTTTTTTCTCTTCGTATCATCTTTGTAAGTATAAATATCTTCCGATTTGCTATATATGTATGTGTATAATTATATATGGGTGTATAATTGTCTTCCCCAATTTGCTATATATGTGTGTGTATAATTGATAAATTGTATATATGTGTGTATAATCAGTTACTGTGTCTCTTTCTTTCAGTTTATTATGGAACCAATGTCTTCTTCTGCCTCAGTTACAAGTACAGCAGCTACCCTAAATCAACAACGTGATGCTATTTTCTGGAGCCATGTTACTAAAGTGGCCAAGTCGAAAGAAAGAGGAGGAAATACAAAGATAAAATGTAACTTTTGCAATAATGAATTTGTTGGTTCTTTATCAAGGGTCAGAGCACATCTATTGAAGATTAAAGGGCAGGGAGTTGCAGTTTGTACTAAAATCACTGCAGAAGTTCTAAGGCAGATTAAAAGAGAATTGGAAGAGGTAGAAGAGAGAAACAAATCAGTTGACATTCCACTACCTCCTTCTGGTCAAACTCAATCAAGTGCTTGGGGAGGAGTTGAAAAGGTGCAAATACCGGGAACCAGGAAGAGGGCATCCGACTCGAATCCTATCAGCAAAGCATACAACATGGAAGTGAGAGCACAATTGGACAGTGAGATTGCTAGAGCATTTTATTCAGGTGGCTTACCTTTTCATTATGCTAGAAACCCTTATTACATTAGCTCGTATAATAAAGCTGCAGAGAGTGGCATTTCTGGGTATCTTCCTCCTACTTATAATGCTTTGAGAACAACTTTGTTGCAAAAAGAAAGAGCACATGTTGAAAGGTTCCAATAAAGACAACTTGGAAGGAGAAAGGTGTGACCATAGTTTCTGATGGGTGGAGTGATAGTCAAAGAAGGCCACTAATAAATTTTATGGCTGTTACAGAAAGTGGTCCTATGTTCTTGAAAGCAGTTAATTGTGAAGGAGTAATCAAAGATAAGTTTTTCATGTCTGACTTAATCAAATCTGTAATCATGGAGGTGGGACCTCAAAATGTGGTTCAAGTTATCACCGATAATGCTCCAGTTTGCAAGGCAGCAGGTATGCTCGTTGAGACTCACTTTCCTCATATTTTCTGGACTCCATGTGTAGTGCACACACTTAATTTGGCATTAAAAAATATTTGTGATGCTAAGAATCTTGACTCGAATGTGGATGTGTATGATGAATGTCATTGGATTACGGAGGTGGGTGAGAGAGCACTAATGATTAAGAATTATATTCTTAATCACAACATGGTTAATACAATGTTTAATCAGATTGCTCCTTTAAAACTTCTTACTGTTGCTGAAACAAGATTTGCATCTGTGATTGTTATGCTCAAAAGATTTAAACTCCTTAAACGTTCTCTTCAAATATTGGTGCTTTGTGAGGAGTGGAGTAGTTGCCGAGAGTGTGATACCACGAAAGCGCAACTGATCAGGAGTACAGTGCTTGATGACATATGGTGGGATAAGGTTGATTACATTCTTCAGTTTAGTGCTCCTATATATGATATGATTCGATTTGCTGATACGGATATGCCTTCACTTCATATGATTTATGACATGTGGGATGAAATGATTGAGAGGGTGAAGACTATTATATATGCTTATGAACATAAAGAGCACACTCAAGAGTCCACATTTTATGATATAGTTTATGCGATTCTCATTGATAGATGGACTAAGAGTTCTTCACCACTTCATTGTTTGGCTCACTCACTCAATCCAAGGTGATAAACTGACCTCAATTTTTATTTGTTAATATGTACAGTTTAGGTACTGTAGTGAAACACTGAAACATCTATAAACTGAGCTCAATTTTTCTTTATTATTTTGTTTAGGTACTACAGTGATGCATGGCTTGGTGCGGCTCCAGGTCGTATACCTCCACATCAAGATATTGAGCTATCCGAGGAAAGAAACAAGTGTCTCAAAAGATACTTTCCAGCTAGTGAGGCAAGAACAGCTGTGAATGTTGAATTTGCTCGATTTTCTGGACAGATGGATTCATTTGGTTCTGCTGATTCAATAGAAGATAGAGGCGTTATGGAGCCAAAGATGTGGTGGCTTTGTCATGGAGCTTCAGCACCAAATATTCAGAAAATAGCTTTGAAGCTTTTGGGACAACCTTGTTCTTCTTCTTGTTGCGAGAGGAATTGGAGTACATATTCCTTCATTCACTCAATTCGAAGGAATAAGATACTTCCAGCTCGAGCGGAGGACTTGGTGTTTGTGCACAACGGTCTTAGACTCTTATCCAGAAAGAATAAACACTACTGGACAGGAGAGTCAAGGTTGTGGGATATTGGTGGCGATCAATTTGATCCACTTGATGGTGCCGAGGAGCTTCAGATTGCTAGTCTGTCACTTGATGAGCCTGAGTTGGAAGCAATGATTATTCAAGATGAATAGATGACTGATGTTTTCAAATGTTTATTATATATTCTCAACTATCAAGGATTTTGTCATAAATTGAAACTCTTGCAATTTAATGAATTTTGTTGCATCTAAAATCATTTGTATACATATATAATATTTTTAAATATTTTTATATATGCCGTATCCCCCGCATCCGAATCCCCATATTTTTAAATTTGTCGAATTATCGAATCCCGTACTACGCACCCGCACCCGTGTCCCCGCACTTGTGCTTCTTAGATCATCATGATATTATCACCATCTTTCTGAATAATTGATTGTTTATACATTGCATTTTTTTTTTCTAAATACATTGCGTAATCCTATCTAAAAAATTATTAATAGAAGCTTCATGTTCATTCATAATGCTTTTTTCTTTTGCTGAATTGGTCATTCGTAATCTTGATCCTGCCTGGACCAGTGGGCACTGGGCGGTGGTGGATCCGGAATTCTTTTGGCCATGGGGCCACCATATGCACGAGGGAAGGGAGTAGCCAGTTACAGTTACAGTTTGTATTTTGTAAGGTCATGCTGCTCTCTAATTAATTTTTTTCTTAGAAATATTTTCACTTTTTGTCTTATTCAGTAAATTTTTATTAAATGTTTTTGTATCTTTGATATATAAAAGGCTAATAATTTTTTGTCAAAATCATTTTATCTCTGCTTTGACTCTGAACCATAAAACTATACGACTCCACCCTGGAACCATATAAAATACAAAAAGTAAAACTCTTAACTATGATGTAATTTCTAACACCACAAGGGTACTGAATGTTTTTCAACGGGCACACTTAAATAAAATTTATACATATATGATAAGATGTTATAAATTACTAGAAGGTGCGTAATTAGCAAAAAAAAAAAAAAAAAACTAGAAGGTGCGTGTTCCATAATTGCCACTTGCGAGTGGCTTATCATGAATTGCCTAATACCGGATACCGTGATATAAATTTTTGTAATATAAGTTACAGTCTTACAGATAGGGGTGAGCAAAAAACCGAATTAAAACCGAAACCGAACCAAAACCGGTCAAAATCGAACCGAAAAAACTGAAACCGTAACCGAACCGGCGGTTGCGGTTTTTGATTTTTAAAAACCGAGACTTTCGGTTCCGGTTATAGGTTAAAACCGAACCGGCTAAAATCGAACCGAACCGATTATTAAAAAAAATAAAAAATTTATATAAATTTATGTTATGTATTATTAAAATTAATAAATATAATATATCTTAAATTATAATTAAGTTTCAATCTGTTAGGAAGATATAAACTAGACTCATTGGCTTAAGTTTCAATTTGAATTATATCTTACTGTATCGTGCAGGTGTACATATTAATAATGTAATGTAAAAGCTACTCCTACTAGGCAAGCACGGCCATTACCAGAGGCTTGTGCAATACACTTAGGAATGCTTGGTTTATTCTTTCACATGTGTACTGTTGGGGTAATATTGATTTTTGTCTATTAAACTAAAATATTTAAGAATATTCAGGACAAATCTTTGAAAAACAAACTAATTAATTCTAATCTGGACTTAAGATGTTGCTTTCACTAAAACAAACTGGCCCTTGACATGGTGAGTTCAAGAAGGTCACATAAATTGCCAATGTACAATCATTCCGTTTAAAAACAAAAACAGATGCAACTTAAATACTTGTCTTTCTTCTTATGTTGAGTGCATGGACTCTGCTTATACATCTTCTTATGCTGGGATCATGTCAGGTTAGTTAACATCAATTCTATTTTTCTTTAGCAAAAGAAGCAGCATGCAAATAGTAGAGCACTTTGAATGGATATAAAAAGCTAGTAAACAGAAGTCGCCTTCAACCTATACACTGTGAGCACTGGTTTCACCAGTAACTAAAACATGTGGCGCATGTTTACATATTTTCATCCGGTTTTAAAACCGAAATCGAACCGTTACAAACCGAACCGGGATTTTTGAAACCGAAACCGAACCCGAACCGGTGGTTGCGGTTTTCGATTTTAGAAACCGGGAATGTATGGTTCTGATTCCGGTTTTACCCTAAAACCGGACCGAACCGGCCCATGCTCTACCCTACTTACAGAGCATGTCGTGATATATTATTACTCGTTATGTTGAACAATGTTACTATGTCTTTGTGTTCATCACACACTTTATTTAGGTGGACTGCAAACAGGATTCAGTTGACTACCATTTTGCGACTGTAGAATAATTACACAACAGAGGCCACAGGATGACGATAGAGGGGTGAAAGACAGTTTTACCTTATTTTTAGACTCAAACAGACTAGATTACCCGATTTCAAAATCATTGACAAAAATACTCGGCGCGTTAAGTAACTGGGAATAGGGTATCACTATTACGCAAATGAAGATGGAGTATTACCTTCAATACGCATCTCCTGCTCGGGTATTTCTTGGGAATAAGCAATTGTCATTTGCGTATTTTATAAAACAATCTGAAAAATCAGATCCATATTCTCTCACATATACATACAACTCATGTATGTACACATCACCACCATCGTTGCCTGGTTGTCGGTCGGACGTCGATGACAACCACCGACACCACTCTCCTCTCTATCTCCCTCTACTGGTCTCTCTCTTCATCTTTCCTCTCTCTCTCCCTCTCTCTGCCTTCTCTCTCCACCTCCATCTATCAATCTCCGACCAAACACACACGCAACTCACGCCACACACACACATACACCCACACTACACCCACACACAAGTACCACATCTCCTCCTGTCCCTCACTCCATCTCTGTTCGACGACATCCAAGCAAATAAAAAAATTTGTAAACGATATGCATTATCATAATGCGTATCCCAATTACACATTTGGTAAATGCGTATTCAAGCGGGTATATTTGCTCATTTTTTTCAAAACCAATTATATTCGTCAAATTTTTACAAAAATATGTTTTTTCACTATAGAGGGCGTTGTGCCATTTTGGATTAGGATGCTTAAAAATTATCTGCATGCTGAATAAAGTTTGTCTAAATTGATACTCTCTCCGTCCCAATTTCCATGTCTCTTTTGAAAAAAAAAATACATATTAAGAAAAAGGTTGATTGGATAAAGTTTTTCCATAAATAACTTTAATAAATGCATTGAAAAAGGAGAATAGAGTTAAGTTTTAAAGAAGTCAAGCATTGAAAATACAAATATAGGGGTAATTTTGGAAAATTAGACTTAAATTTGTATAGAAAGAAGAGATATTTGTATGAAAAGAAATTTGGAACAATTTTTTTTTTCAAAAGGAACATATATTTTGAGACAAAATGGTTGATTGGAAATGTGGAGGAGAGATTAGTAAAACTGTGATCATCAAATAAATGCACCCGCAGGCCGCAACTGCGGTGGGATGGGAGCCAGATTTTCATGAGCTGCGTGGTCTAAAGTTAATGCTTTTGTAATTCCTGGATTTAAAAGCAATCCCCTGTTTTTTTTTCTGTTTTTTCTTATGATAAAAAGCAATGAGCTTTTTTTTCTCTCTTCCACAACCCCAATGAAATCTGTTAAATGCATAAAAATAATTAACTAGATTACTTTATGTTTGGTGAGCATTAATCATAATTTATTAGGGGTGAGCACAAAAATCTAAAAATCGGATAATTCGATTAAAAAAAAATCTGAAAATTAGAATATTCGATCCGAAAAACCGGATTGGATATCCCATCCGAATTTTTTTAATAAATTCGGATACGGATTCATGTCACAACTTTTTACAAATCCGAATATCTGTATCCGATCCGGTTTTTAATATCTATTAAAAAATAATTTATATATTTAATAAGTAATGAACTTATTGTAGACAAATAATTCAACATTATTCAACATTGAGAATGTTAAATTAAGTAATGAATTATCACTAATAGATTAATGAATTTGTTGTGTATCACCTAAGTTTAAAAAGTATTTTAGGTGTAAAAACATAAATAGAGATGTACTTAAATGTGAAATTATAAATACAACTCCATATAGTTGTATGTGAAAATTTCGTAACCTCGTGTAAGTTTTATTAAATCATTCTTGATAAATATTTTCTCTTATTTAATCATTTTCTCTCAATTATTTGCATACATAAAAAACATAACATTATTAATACTTTTACAAATCGAGGTGCGCGCAAGTTGGTCCGGACATCAAATTATAAATTAAAAAAAAAAGGAAATACCTGATTCTGAGGGGACTTTGCATAAAAAAAAGTATCAATCATTAACAAAAACATACTCCCTCCGTCCCGGCCAATTCTTTACATGGGGGCTGAGCACGGACACCAAGAATAGTGGGTGTAATATTGTTAAAATAAATGAAGTAGTGGGTGTAATAGTGATTTTATTGTTAAAATAAATGAAGTAGTGGGTGTAATAGTGTAAAGTGTTGAAAAAGTGAAATGAAGTAGTGGATGTAGTAATGTATTTTATTGTTAAAAATTACTATTTTTGGTAATGTAAAGAATTGGTGGGACGTCCCAAAATGAAAATTGTAAAGAAATAGATGGAATTTAGGGAATTTTAACACATCACTAATTTTTTTGGTACGATCAAGACCACAACCAAACATCAGCAAATGAAAAACATGACATATTCAACTACCCCGTACAGAGCACCAAACCTAGTACATCATTTTCAATTAGGAAAATTAATTCATTCGTTCCTGAACTATAGCCCGTTTATGATCTAGGTCCCTGTACTATAAAATCCAATTGTTTGATACCTTAACTTTCTAAAAATTTGATTTGGGTCCTTCCGCCAAATTTTGACTAACGGATGTTAGTCAACGTTGACGTGGAAAATCGAAACTTCACTGATTGAAGTGAAATTTTGATATGTTAATCTATGAGTGATTACAAGAACACGGGTGGTGAAAGTTTTCGATTTCGAGTTCACTAACATATAAAAATATGCACTTTAATCTCAGGAACACGCGAAGAAATTATAAAAATATGCAAATTTCTATATGTTAGTGAACTCGAAATCGAAAACATTCATCACCCGTATTCTTGTAATCACTCCTAAATTAACATATCAAACTTTCACTTCAATCCGTGAAGTTTCGATTTTCCAAATCAGTGTTGACTAACGTCCGTTAGTCAAAATCTGACGGAAGGACCCAAATCAAATTTTTTAAAAGTTAAGGTATCAAACAATTGGATTTTATAGTATAGGGACCTAGATCATAAACGGGCTATAATTCAGGGACGAATGAATTAATTTTCTCTTTCCAATTTAATGAACTTTTACAAATCGTTTACCAAAAGCAACCGCAGTAGCACTGGCTTATATTCAAATACATGAACCTGATATATCCGGGTTCAAATCCCGGCTGCGGTTTTTTTTAATAAAAAAGTTCAGCTTACTGAACAATTTTCATATAATTTTAGTATTAAAAGAATACAAATGAGTACAGTTTTTTTTTTTTTTTTCAAAATCTGTGCATCTTTCAAAAAAGTTATGAAATCAACTTAGTGAATTGATGGAGGAAGCCATTTTACAAAAAAAAAAACAAAACAAAACAAAATTCAATACTAATATTAACTTGTTAACCTTAGAGTAGCATAAATGAGATTACGACCTTTCGATCTGACTCTAAATCATGCATTAACAAACTGATTACCAAGCTTAATATAAAATCGTTACTCCTATATTAAACTTCAATCATGCTTAGTAAATTAGTAGATTTGCAGGCTGATCAAGTTTGCTGAAATAGATTAGTAATACGGTTTCCATAAAATAAAATTAAAGGTGAAAGGCACCCGAAAATGTATACAGTTGCCAGATTTTCATCATGAGTTGCGTGTTCTAAACGGCTGTTAATGCTTTTGTAGACTGGATTAGAATCAGTGTTTATAAAACTGTACTTTAAAATCACTGTTGTAGCGCGCTGGATGCATAACATAAGCAGGACTGGTTTCGTTCTAAACATCACATTGTAGCCGGAACCGTTCAACATATATATACAGGCCATTGTTCCATGGAGAACCATGTTACGTGGAGAACCGTGGAGAACCACTTAAAATGCATTAAAATTGCTTTATATATAAGGACCCCGCCAAAGGTACCTTCACAAAAAATGCTTAAAATAATTGGCTCTATCCAAAAAAAAAAAAAAAAAAAAAAAAAAAACTTGTCGTGGAAATGCGAAGCATTTAAGACAGTAAACGGATGAGTTAGTTAGTCATGAGGGCCGAAGGCTCTCGACACACCCGTCAATCGTCTATTGCCTTTACCATTGATTGCCATTCCTTACAACTTTAGAATGATAAAGGCGCGAAGCGCCGTACAAGAAGGTGCGAAGCACCGTTAACCAGTGAAATCCACTGCCACGTCATCACGTGAACAGTGAAATTTTTTTTTTCTTTTTTTTCTTTGACAAATGGATAGAGGGTAGAATTATAAGACTTTTTTGTAAAGGGGCCCCGCCATGGGCCTTATATAAAGGACAATTTTAATGCATTTTAAGTGGTTCTCCACGGTTCTCCACGTAAGATTGTTCTCCATAGAGTGGGACTCTATATATACATGTATGAAAAATGTTAGAGAACTCAAAAATTGTTTCAATAAATATTTTGTTTCAATAAATATTTTGTTTTTCGTTTGTCTTGCTTTCTTTCCTTTCAATAAAGTTCCCAATTTATTTGGGTTTCAGTTATTCCCAATTTATTTGGGTTGTGTTTGTCTCTCCTTGTGAGAGTTTGGTTTTTGTTTGGATTGAATTTAGGAGTTTTCCATGGCCGAGGTTATAGATCGGCAAGTTTTTCATGATTTTGATTCAGAGATGAAGGCTACTATGGAATCGCATCTACGGTCGTCGGTCCAGAACAGTTCGATGATTGCAGTAAAATCATGTATATATCAAATATCTTCAAATCGCTTGGTTGCCTTTAGAAAGGATTCAACAGCGATCCCCTTAAGCGTCTGTCCTTGCGATTGTTTTTGTAGATGCCGTATGGCTTTTGATTAATGGATTGATTTCTTTTTGTTCAAAAAAAAAAAAAAAAAAAAAATCTCGATAAAATATTACTTGCATAAATATTTAAGTTCATGGTTAGACTTAGAGGGTGTTTGCCCCCCCCCCTTTTTTCCCCCACTTTAAGTGATTCCCACCCGTTTGGCTCCCCTGTTTTTTTTGTGAATTAAAGTAGAAGTAGGCTAAAAAAAAAAAGTACCCTTGAGGTACTTTTTTTCCACTTTTTTTTTCTCATATCAATTTTTATGTATTTTAGTCACCTTTTAACTTGTATTGTATTCTTTGCATATATTTGTATTTTATACTTTCAAAAAAATATAAATTTCTTTTTTTTTAATTAATTTTTTTAAAATAAATTTACTTTAAGTAGAATTAGCCAAACAGATACACCTAACTTTAAGTAAAAATTATCACTTTTCACTTAAAGTGAGTAAGTAGCACTTTAAGTGATAAGTAACATTTTTTAAGTTAAGCCAAACATGCTCTTAGACTTAGACTTAGACCTAGTTAATGTACATGTTTGGTAGGACTGTCAAACGGATAATTCGGATACGGATATGCCTATATCCGTATCCGAAATTGTCGGATTCAGATACGGATAATATCCGTTTTATTTTGGATACGGGTAATGTCCGTTTTTTCTCGGATACGAATGCAGATGTTTCGGACGGATATAGGATTTTTCAAATTTTTTTGATGCGTATTGATGATTTCAAAACAAAATTTTTTTCGTTTAAAAAAAATAAAACTGTGAACGCCGTACTAAATATCTAATTTTATTATCTTTAAAATATTAAACTCAAATGAAATTTTTATATATGTCTATAATATTGTTACAATTATATAAAATTTGTATAAATGTATTATTTAATTAATAAACACACATAAACACTACATGCTAATAGAAAAAAAATCTTAAATTATATAATTTAAATATTATATATATTCCATTTCGGATTCGGATACTCCGGATTCAGATACGGATAATATCCGCTTTATTTCGGATACGGATAATATCCGCTTTTATTAGTTGAGTTTTTGTGCATGTAGTGGGGCCATTATCATTAATGGAAATAAACCAATCAAAAAATGATAACTAACCACTTATTGTATATCCATGGACATACATTATTAAAATCCTTTAAAAATAGTATTTTTAAAAATATAATTGTTCAAAGAATCCATAATAGATCACTTTATATTAATTTATTTAAAAACATTATAAAATTATTACAAAAAAATTATAATGTATAAGTCATAATCACCAAATAGCTCATTCAACTTATAAATAAAAACATTCAAACACGAAAAAAAAACTTATAAATAAAAATTACTTATTTCTTATAAGTAATAAGTTCCTTATTACATTTATATGATAAGTAACTTATTTTATGATATTTGAAACAGGTCCAATGTTGCTGCAAGTTTCCAAATCAAATACATCTTTCGGATTTAAGTATACTAGCTTATAGCTCATGCAAAGCACGAGTTACTTTTAAATATTTTTAAAATTATATAATTAAATAGAATATAGTATAATAATTTATTATGAATATAATTTAATTTTGAAATATTAATTAATAAAATTATTAGTAATAATAATAGTTATTTAATAAATGACATGTATTGTTTAAAACTAATAATATAAAATCTTAATGTAATTTTGTTGTTAACGGGATTCGAACCTTGGATCTTTAGAAAAAGGATTTAAATATAGAATATTCTCTATTATTAGATCTAACGGTTATCATCTATTTAATAAATATCTAACGATCATCAATTTTTTTAAGGTTTTGTTGAACCAAACAACCAAATATCAATTATCCACTAGTTTACTTATTATATATTAGTATAGATGTTTGGCGTGTTTTTCAATTAAAGGCACCGCAATAGCACTGGCTTATATCAGGGATACTGGCTTGACATCCAGGTTCGATTCCTGGCTGCGATATTTTTATTATTAATTTTGTTCTTTTTAAAATCAAATCTGTTACATTATGTTGATATAATTTTAGTTAAATAAATTTAAAGACACCACTTATTTAAATTACTATTAGACACCTATTATTCAAATCTTTATTATCTTTAATAACTAGTTCAATTTTTTAAAAAATTATCCCTTTTACTAGTTCAATTTTACTCATCTCAAAGTTTAAGTAAAATTAAATGGGAAAAATGCTGAAAACAACAACTTTTAAAAAAAAAAACAAGAATACCATCTTAAAGGGTATTTATTAAATATGTCCCAAATTAAGGATTGTTTTTATATTTATATCCCATTTTATTTATAATTTATAAATATGTCCTATGGTTAAAATTCAACTCTTATTTAACTCATATACATATAATTATGCACATATTTATATTTAATAAGACCAAAATGTCCCTAATACAAAATAATATCTATTTTCTTTCTTTCTCACTCCTCTTCCTCCCACCCTTCTTCTCCAACATCGCCGCCATCATCACCTTCTCCTTCGAGCTCTGGCCCATAGGGGCACCCTTTTCCGTCGACCCATAATTAAAAGAATCTTGATGATGTAAAAGACACTGTTATCATATGCTATAGATATCCTAAGCTCTGAAATCACAATCTAGCCCAATTGTACTCTAGTCGTCTAGTCTAGTTAATAATGCAATGCAAATATTTAATAAAATTACAATTTAATCAATCCTATTTGACTTCCAGCAGTTTTTCTTGACTTAAAAACTTAAATTCACCTAAGTTTTAAGCACACTTCTATGTACTTTTCTTGGTCACAACGACTTATTTGTTTTAAATTTACTTGTATGCCATTTTTTCTTTTATCAATTCATCTGAACGATGAGTTTATATTTTATAATTATATGTACTTTTAATATATATTAAAATTTTAAATAACATTATATTTGAGAAATTACCAAAGTTGTAATTTTTTAAAACCGTTTTACAAATTTACCACCTATTAAAAATATTTGCAACAATGAAATTGAACTTACTTTTATATTTTTCTGAAAAAATAATTGAAATTATATTTGGTTGTATTTGAAATTACATTTAGTATAACTAAGGTAGCTTGTTAAACAACCAATTTCAATTTATATTCTTGCAAATATTTTTTAAAATTTGATAATCATACAAATTTTATTTTTCAAAAAGAATCTTTCTAATGTGTGCCCATGGACATACTCTAACGACTAATTTTTAATGAGTTGAATAATTTTTTTTAATTGAGCTTTTGTGCATGTAGTGGGGCCATTATCATTAATGGAAATAAACCAATCAAAAAATGATAACTAACCTCTTATTGTATATCCATGGACATACATTATTAAAATCCTTTAAAAAAATAGTATTTTTAAAAATATAATTGTTCAAAGAATCCATAATAGATCACTTTATATAAATTTATTTAAAAACAATATAAAATTATTACAAAAAAGTTATAATGTATAAGTCATAATCACCAAATAGCTCATTTAACTTATAAATAAAAACATTCAAACAACACGAAAAAATAACTTGTAATAAAAATTACTTATTTCATATAAGTAATAAGTTCCTTATCTATTATATCTATTATAGCTGAACATGGCTTTTGAACCTATTTAGTAATTTACACTTATACCCCTATAGTTATATCAATGTTAAAAAAAATTGTTTTTGATGGGAATTGAACCAAAGACTTCCTTGTGTAGAAAATTTTATAATCATGTCTATAACCATTGAACCAACACAACTTTGCATGCATTAATCTTCAAATCATTCACCACATGCATAAATAGCCTCCTTATTATATCTATTTTAAAATTTATTTCGGATAAATTATAGAAACATTCTTTCTTTTAATAATTAAAAATGTATATCATATAAATGATCAGAATACATAATGATTTTGATTTATGTATACGAAGAAAATAAATAAAGTGAATAGATTTAGTTAATATTTATATAACGTTTTATATTTGATTTATAGATTTAGTTAGAATTTGAAATAATTAAATAAAATATATAATTGAAAGAAAATCAGAAATAGTTCAAATTTAAGATTTCAAATCTACATCATTATCGAATTAATTTATTAAATAAAAATAAATAACTGAATTATATTACAATATTAAAAATATGACTGTAAAGACTATAAAAAATTTATAGGGACTTTATTTAAAAAATAAGATACTAGCTTTTACATAATTACAAAAGTTATAATATTCAATTAATCAAATCTTGAGACTATTAAAATTATCATATTTACAAAAAAAATATCATTTTTACAAAAGTGCCTTTTAGTGTATGTAAAAATTAATTCAAATTGCAATCCAAATCACAATAATTTAAATATTCATGCAAACATATATTCCTTTTATAAAAGTGTAATATCAAATTATCAATACCACCACTATCATGAATCACAAATATTATACCATAATCAGTAAAAATTAAGATGTTGCCATCATCATAGTATAGCTAACCACTAATTTGCCGAAGTTCATATATAATATCCAAATTTTTAATGCAAATTACGAATATTTTTACATAAATACCAAATTTTCTGAACCCAAAATTCAAAGAAATAATCAAATCTGAATAGGTTGTGTTGTCATAAATTTGAGTGTCGACAGCCTAATAAATCGCTAATGTATAAAATTATTAGCACACCCTTCCATCTATATTGTCTCGTATTCACCATTATTGTCATAATCACAACTCTACAAAAGCAATCAAATCTAAGAAATTTTGGAAATGTAAGTCGAATAGAGGTTACATCAAATATGAATAATAGATGATCGGAGGAAGGAATGATAAGCAAATTTAAAATCATCAAAGATGAAACAGAGGTGGTCAGGAAGAAGATGAATGCACATATATGATGTGGTCGGAGGGAAGAGAATGAAGTAAAGATGGGCAAATTTAAGATCGTCGAAGATGAAAAAGAGGTGGTTAGGGGAAAGATGAATGCACATATATCATGTCGTCGGAGGGATAGGCAGATCTGAAAGGTAGTCAGATGGCCAGAGAGTGGTCTAAAAGAGCTCGAAGTGATGAGGTCAGAGACCGATAATTAGTTGGAATAAATATGAGCATATGAGGTGGTAAGATTAGTAAAAATGATAATAGATCTATTAAAAATGTTATGTCTAAAATTCAAAATAGTTAAAAATGTGGGGCTAAGATGTAAAAAAGTTTAAGTTCATTGTACTGATTAACGACTTATCTTAAATTCGTCTTTAACATAATAGTATAGATAATATAGATATATGATATTGTGTTCGAATATAAATTTCTTAAATGACAAACTCTATAAGTTTAATATAATGCAAACTATCTTAGTATAATTTATAAATTAGAGGATAATTAATTTCTAAAGCAACGTCAATTACAAAGAAAGCACCTATTTAGTTATATATTTTTTAATATGAGTTAATTATTCAATAATTTTAAAATCGTTCTTGTACTTATATAATCGAATTACACTTAGTCTCTATTTTTGCCTTCAAGTAGGCACAATTTTTTTTTTTTACATTTCAAATCATACTTATAAGTGAAAATTAAGACTAAATTAATATGTAACATCACAGTCCCATATCGAGGAGAGTGGAGACTTTGATTCAGTATATAATGTAAAATACTACAACCAATTGAACCAATAAATCATGTTCTTTTGGGGGTCTGTCATGGACTTGAACACTACACAAATTTTTGCATTTGGGATAGAGTATTTTGACTTATTTCGGAATCAAAACCGGGAGTTGAATCGTGTAGATCGTAATATTGCAATGAGAAACAAACTATATGACATACTATTATCGTGGTAGTTTTTTTTTTGGATACATCATACATGTTGAAAATAAACTATGCACACACTATTGTTATGGTAATAAGTGAAATCTAACGATTAACTCCTATCTACCATTTTTATCTGTCATCATTCACACATTGAACAAGCATCGCTATAAATATGCTTCTTAGAATTTAGAGCATGCCAATATTTTAAAATTAAAACATGACCAATCGCTGATCTTAGATAGACCGAGACACGTGAAACTGACAGGAAATGACGGATTCTATCGCAATGATTTGAAAAAAATTATACTCCCTCCGTCCCAATGGATTCTTTACAGATACTAATTTGGGACGTCCCACTGGATTCTTTACATTACCCAAAATAGTAACTTTCAACAATAAAATACATTATTACATCCACTACTTCACTCCACTTTTTTAACACTTTACACTATTACACCCACTACTTCATTTATTTTAACAATAAAATCACTATTACACCCACTAATTCATTTATTTTAACAATACTACACCCACTATCCTTGGTCTCCGTACCCAGCCCCCATGTAAAGAATCCAACGGGACGGAGGGAGCATGAAATAACATGTGGCCCGTGCATTGCACGGGCTATCATGCTAGTTACATTTATATGATAAGTAACTTATTTTATGATATTTGAAACAGCTCCAATGTTGTTGCAAGTTTCCAAATCAAATATATCTTCCGGATTTAAGTATATGTTTGGCGTGTTTTTCTATTAAAGGCACCGCAGTAGCACTGGCTTATATCAGGGATACTGGCTTGACATCCAGGTTCGATTCCTGGCTGCGGTATTTTTATTATTAATTTTGTTCTTTTTAAAATCAAATCTGTTACATTATGTTGATATAAGTTTAGTTAAATAAATTTAAAGACACCACTTATTTAAATTACTATTAGATACCTATTATTCAAATCTTTATTATCTTTAATAACTAGTTAATTTTTTTAAAAAATTATCCCTTTTACTAGTTCAATTTTACTCATCTCAAAGTTTAAGTAAAATTAAATGGGAAAAAATGCTGAAAACAACAACTTAAAAAAAAACAAGAATACCATCGGAAAAGATATTTATTATATATGTCCCAAATTAAGGGTTGCTTTTATGTTTATATCCCACTTTATTTATAATTTATAAATATGTTCTTTGGTTAAAATTTAACTCTTATTTAACTCATATACATATAATTATGCACATATTTATATTTAATAAGACCAAAATATCCCTAATACATAATAATATCTATCCTCTTTCTTTCTCACTCCTCCTGCTCCCACCCTTCTTCTCCAACATCGCCGCCATCATCACCTTCTCCTTCGAGCTCTGGCCCCGCAGGGGCACCCTTTCCCGTCGACCCATAATTAAAAGAATCTTGATGATGTAAAAGACACTGTTATCATATGCTATAGATATCCCTAGCTCTGAAGTCACAATCCAGCCCAATTGTATTCTAGTCGTCTAGTCTAGTTAATAATGCAGTGCAAATGTTTAATTTGTGAAACCTGAAACTAGCCTAGTGCTCTAGAATGCTGCTTCACACGGAACATCCAAATTAATGACAAAAATTAAAAATAAATAAGTAGAGGACAAAATTGTCTTTTAATAATATATAGTTAGTGGGTTAATCATGATTACAATTAAATATGGGACATATTAATAAAAAGGAACATATTTATAATTACAATTAAGAATGAGATATGTTCATAAATGACTTATTCAAATGGGACATATTAGAGAAAAAAACCTTTCTGAAAACGGGTGTGAATTATACCGATTTGGTGACCTAATTAGTATTTGCGTATTGCATATACGCATTATGTATATGCGTATCTTATACTTACTTACTGTACCAGCCCAGTTTTCCGATCTCGCCATTGCTTCGTCGTTGTTTCTCCGATAGATATCGCCATTTATTGGGCCAAAAACCACAACAACAAGAAGACAACCGAATGTTCTCGTCCTTACTCCCCGTATCTTGCCGTATTTATTTCATGATTCCGCGCCGCAGAGGCTTTCATCGAGCTCATTGGAAAATCGTAGCAAGCTAGGGTTGCGATTTGGATGTTTCAAATTCGTGATTAGAAATCGATTAAAAGGGGTATAGGTAGTGTTGTGAAAAGCGTAAATCGGACCTAAGCGGCGGGATGACCTTCTAGCGCTTAAACGGTTAAGCGGACGCTTAAGCGGTTTTAAAAGCGGATCATTAATCGGATTATAAATAATTATATATTTATAGAAATAAATATAATATTATTTTTTAAAAAAAAACTAACACTCACATATGATATAACATATTATGATAAAAATTAAAACTAGTAAACTCTACATTCACAAAGTCATACTGTACTTAGTCATAATGAACTTAGAAAATACAAAAATCATAATTATCATAATACGAGATCCGAAAGATAGAAAGATAGATTGTAGCATTCTTTCAGAAAGACGGAAACATATACATTCTTTCACCATCCTTTATAATTTTTTATAATTTTTTTTATAATTTTATAATTTTTTTTAATTCATCCGCTTAATCCGTTTTTGACCCGCTTAATCCGTCTTTGACCCGCTTAAACCCAAAAAACGCTAAAAATCCCGATTTTGCTAAAAGCTATGCGGGTATCCCCGATTCCGCTTAAGCGGCCGCTTAATGCGCTTTTCATAACATAGGGTATAGGGTTGTAGATGATCAAGGAATGGGACTGGACAACAAAGGAATGGTGGTGAACGGAGAATTATAGTTAAATCCGGGAAAAATCGCCTCTTATCTCGAACTCTTCACGATTTTTTTCTGGAAAAGATGGCGATGATGTCATCACGCAACACGCAGTTGCGTTACACGGGATACGCAAGTCAGAGATGCGTATCCTGCCTGGCTGCCTTACCCAACAGCCTCTTGCGTAAATATACGGATTATCCCATTTTATCTTACGTAACTGCTATCACCCCATTTCAAAATGCGTAATATCATTTACCACAATCCAAAATGCGTAATAAAATCGTTAGTTTTAGCATCCGTTCCCGAAAAATGATATTTTCATTTTTTTAAACGATATTTTTAACATTTATACTAAAATTCTACAAAATAAAACCACAACGTTATTCAAACTCCAAAGTGCATGCATGCCGTAATAATTCAACATCCTTGCCCACAAATCGCTCAAATATATTTGGTATAATTATTGTGTCCGTACGATATTATATTCACTTGCAATCCAAAATAGTTATGCTACGCGTCAATTAGACGTTAAGATTAGAAAATGTGGGCCTGAAAGTTTGATTATGCATCCAATTATCCGAAGTTATGATCTGTTGTTGCCCCGAACTTTCCACTATCAAATACGAGTACTCTATATCATAAGCTTTTAAATATGGAAAATGTTAGGTCTTTCGAAATTGTTCACAAAAAGATTCTTGAATATTAAATTATCGTTACATTATTAATTTTGTTTTTATAAATGAGATGGATTATTCATGCATTAATATAAATCTCACAAATAACATGATGTTATATTGTTATGTATCATTCGAAAATATTTTTAGGAATTTTTTTTGGAATACATAGTATTACACTTTGAATATTATAATCATGAGTACTTGCGGGATTATAAACTTAAAATTTCGTAAATATATTTATACATATTTTGAAAATGAAAGAGATCCCGAGAGATTATATATAGTAGGCGATAAAACAGATAGTCTAGTATTTTGCGTAAACTCGGCCTAAATGGTAAATTTATCCGAAATTTGTGAACCGTAAAATAATCTATCTAACAATTTTCAATTAAAATGAGTTTGGAAAGACAATCAAGATTGCTCGAGCGTCAAGGGTACTGTACTACTGTCCACGTTCATTTTTTATAATTTTGTGGTTTAAAATTTAGATTATGATCAAATTACTCAAATATTTTTTGAGCCACTATTTGGAACCCAAAAAGTAAAATGATACTCACATTAACAACTCAAATTTCACGAATTAAACGTCTTGAGTGAGATATTTGCTGCGTCAAGGCTCAGTTTACACAATGAGATTACCTCTGCATTTTTAGATGGAGTACAACTTTCTCATAATGAAGAAAGTGTTAAAGCAGAATCATTGAATTCAACTCAAACAGCTCACTAAAAATTCCACCAACCAAGAAAACACTCATGTCATTTATTACACCCTCAACCTCCCCTTCATTTTTCTATTCCCGACATACCCCTTCTGCCCTCTCTCTCTCTCTCTCTCTCTCTCTCTCTCTCTCTCTCTCTCTCTCTCTCTCCCTCCCTCTCCCTCCAACCCTCTTCCTCATCTAGTCATCTTCCATATAAAAAGCCCAACATAAAAGACTTGAGCTTTAGTATGTTTTTCACACTTTACATTTTAGTTGTTCCACATTTTCTCTTTTTCTTGGACTTAACAAAACCAAACAACAGTCTTTTTAACACTTCTTTCATAACACAGAATCATATATGAAGTTTGTTGTACTTGAAAACTGACGCTGAGCCTTTTGGGTCATTTTTCTCCATTTTTAGCTCTATTTTTTCAAATGGGTAGTGTTTATTTGTGCTTCATTTTGGTTGTAACATTGTTCTTTAAGCCATTGTCTTGTCAACAACAACCCAATACAGATGGCTACTTTGTGTTTGATTTTTTCAGTAAAATGGGTGTCAAAACATCTAAAGATCACAACTTTTCAGCTTCTGTGTGTTTCTGGCAAGGTGTTGTTTGTGATGATAATCAAGAAAATGTGCTCAAGTTAACAGCTTCTGGGTTGGGTTTATTTGGTTCTATTCCTGAAACTACTATTGGTAAGCTCAAAAAGCTTGAATCTTTGGATCTTAGCAATAATAATATCACTGCTTTGCCTTCTGATTTTTGGAGTTTTGGCTCACTCAAGATTTTGAATCTTTCATTCAATCAGATTTCTGGGTATCTGCCAAACAATGTAGGCAATTTTGCTGGTCTCGAAAAATTGGACCTTTCTTTCAATAATTTTTCTGGGAATTTGCCTGAAGCTGTTGGTTCTTTAGTTAGTTTGCAAGTTTTTAATGTCAATGATAATGGGTTTGAGTCCAGCATTCCACAGGGAATTATAAAGTGTCATTCTTTGATTTCAATGGACTTTTCGAGAAATCGGATTAATGGTACTCTTCCTGATGGTTTTGCTGCTGCATTTCCTATGCTAAAGATCTTGAATTTGGCTGAGAATCAGATTTTTGGTGAAGGTTCTGATTTGTCAGGGATGGCATCTGTCACCTTTCTCAACATTTCGAATAATCTTTTTCAGGGTTCTGTGATTGATGTTTTTCAGGGGCCACTGGAGGTGATTGATTTGAGCAATAATCTGTTGCAAGGTCATGTTTCTCAGGTAAATTTCAGTTCAAGCTTCAATTGGTCTCATTTGGTTTATTTGGACTTATCTATGAATCAGCTTAGTGGAGTGTTTTTTGATAATTTGAAGAATGCACATAATCTCAAGCATCTTAATCTTGCCTACAATAGATTTTCGAAACATGATTTTCTGCAAACTGATATTCTCCCCAATATAGAGTATATGAACTTGTCTCACACTAATTTAAATGGCCACATTCCCAGTAATATCTTGCGGTCAAGTAGTTTGAGAACTCTTGATCTTTCCCAAAACCATCTCAGTGGTAATATACCATATTTGAGTACCCAAAGTCTACAAATGCTTGATGTTTCAAATAACAATTTGAGTGGAGAAATCCCTTTATCTCTTCTAAAGAAGCTTCCTTGGATGGAGAGATACAACTTTTCTTACAACAATTTAACCCTTTGTGCTTCTCAATTTTCTGTTAAAACCCTCCAGTCAGCTTTCATTGGGTCACTTAACAGTTGTCCCATTGCCGCAAATCCAAGTCTTTTTAAAAGGAAAGTTCCAACCCATAAGGGGCTCAAGCTTGCTCTTGTACTAGCACTATCAATGGTCTGTTTGTTAGCAGGGCTTCTGTTTTTGGCTTTTGGCTGCAGAAGAAAAACTAAAATGTGGACAGTGAAACAATCTTCTTACAAAGAAGATCAAAATCTCTCAGGCCCATTTTCATTCCAGACCGATTCCACCACTTGGGTAGCTGATGTTAAGCATGCAACATCGGTCCCGGTAGTGATATTTGAGAAGCCACTATTAAATTTTACCTTCGCAGACCTCTTGTCTGCAACTTCAAACTTTGATAGAGGTACATTGTTGGTTGATGGGAGGTTTGGACCTGTTTATAGAGGATTCTTACAGGGTGGAATTCATGTAGCTGTAAAAGTTTTGGTCCATGGATCCACCATGACAGACCATGAAGCTGCAAAAGAGCTCGAATATCTTGGTAGAATCAAACACCCTAACCTTGTTCCATTGACTGGATACTGCTTGGCTGGGGAACAAAGGATTGCTATTTATGATTATATGGAGAATGGAAATTTGCAAAATTTTCTTTATGATCTGCCACTTGGGGTTCAAACTACAGATGATTGGAGTACAGACACTTGGGAAGAAGATGATAACAATGGGATTCAAAATGTTGGGCCTGCAGGGATGTTACTGACATGGAGGTTTAGGCACAAAATTGCAGTTGGGACTGCAAGAGCACTGGCATTCCTCCACCATGGCTGCTCTCCTCCTATAATTCACAGAGATGTTAAAGCCAGTAGTGTTTATCTTGATTTGAATTTGGAACCAAGATTGTCTGATTTTGGGTTAGCAAAGATTTTCGGAAATGGTCTGGAGGATGAGATTGCTCTCGGGTCACCAGGATATGTGCCACCAGAGTTTCTTCAGACTGAAACTGGCTCCCCAAAAGCAGCAACACCAAAATCTGATGTTTATAGTTTTGGGATTGTTCTCTTTGAGCTAATTACTGGGAAAAAGCCTGTTGAAGATGATTATCCAGATAAAGAAAAGAATTTGGTTACTTGGGTTAGAGGATTGGTAAAGAAAAACCAAGCTTCAAGAGCGATCGATTCAAAAATCCGTGAAACAGGGTTGGAATCTCAAATGGAGGAGGCTTTAAAAATTGGATACTTATGCACAGCTGATATACCTGCTAAGCGACCAAGTATGCAACAAGTCGTGGGACTTCTAAAAGATATCGAGCCTCTCATAAATCAGTGAGAAAACAGCAACCTCGCTGTTCTTTGCATTTCTTATGGTACTCTGCTCTATATTTTTTACCGTTAGGTGTCCTTTCTATATATGGCTTTAAGAGTAGATTTAGATTGTACAGTGATTTCTAGATCCTATTCTGGCATGACTAATTTTCACTTCTAGTATGATGTTTTTGGTGGTAGAAACCTCACCCTATGCACTAGTTTGATCATTGTTATTCCCAGTTGTAAGCTAAAAGGCCAGAAAAATGAAATAATCTTGTTGGCACTCATTTACCACATGTTAAAGGAAGTTGAAAACTTGCAGCTAGTTGCATTTTCACTTGATAAGCTTCTTGACACTAGCAAGACAAAGCAAGCAAGCTTATGAGACATAGGTGTATGTCTCATTCTAGTACTACTAAAGATCTATCTGCATATTCTTTTTGTAGACTGTGTTTGTCTGATATATTAGCATTAGACCTGGCAATTTGGTACACGACACGTGAACACGACACGAAACGACACGAAAAAATACGGATATGGGTTTTGATTTTTAGTACACGAAACACGAAAGTACACGAACACGAAATTACACGATAGATTTAGTGTCGGATATGGGTTTTCATTTTAGGTACACGAAAGTACACGAAAGTACACGAAATAAAGATGTTAATAATTTACTACTTATAGATTTTATGTATATATTAATATTTTTTTATAAGGATATATATTTTACACAAAAATATACATATTTACAAGTTTTTATAAAGTTGTATTTATATTTATATATGGAAATGTAAAATATTTAATGTATATTTCATATGAATATAATATTTACTAATAAATTTTAACTAAATTTTATTTTTATTTTTATATAATATATACACGAAACACGACACGAAAGTACACGAATTCATTTCGGGTGGATACGGGTTTCATATTCAAGTACACGAATCCTGTTTCGGGTGGATACGGGTTTCACCTTCAAGTACACGAAACACGAAAGTACACGACACGAAAGTACACGACACGATCCGATTGCCCGCTCTAATTAGCATTCCCTGCAGACTTCGAATTGTACTTGTAGTGGGGTTGCAGTGTTTCTTGTATCAGAAACGAATGCTGCTTGTAGATGTATTAGACAATAGACAGTCTTCAAAAACACACGTACAACTTTTTTGTTACTATAATCATTTTTTGTAGTAATAAATATAATACTCCTACTACCATTACTACTTGCTATGTTCGGTGGACCTTTTTTTAGTTGTCCCCATGACATGCCTGGGACCAAAACTTGCATGCTGTTACCAATATCATCGTCATGGACCTCATATTTGGAAATGCAGCAAATTCATAATAAGGGCTGTAGTTTAGGGTTTCAAGTTAGTGTTCGTGTTTGTAAATGGATCAAATTTAAAATAACTTGAAATTTAATAAATTTTCGGGTTTCAATCGTGTCTGATATTGTGTGTCTCGTATTGCCATCCCTTCAGGAAGGTGGCAATTGTTATTTGTAATAAGATGTCAAATGTACAAGATTTATGGCATTTTAGCATAGGGGTCAAAAGCCTTGAAGGGGGACAAGATCAGTAGTTTTGTATACCCTCTATAATTAAAGAGGTGTGTCTTTGTTTCATTACTGTACTATTTGATATCTTATTCATGTGTTGAATCTTTTCTTTCATGATTAACATGTTAAAACCTTTAAATAGTGTGTGTATAAGTTAGACCTGGCAATCGTGTCGTGTCGTGTACTTTCGTTTCGTGTATTTTCGTGTTTCGTGTACTTGAAGGTGAAACCCGTATCCACCCGAAATGAATTCGTGTACTTGAATGTGAAACCCGTATCCACCCGAAATGAATTCGTGTACTTTCGTGTCGTGTTTCGTGTATATATTTTATTAAATTAAAAATAAAATTTAGTAGTAAATATTATATTCATATGAAATATACTTAAAATATTTTACATTTCTATATATAAATTTAAATACAACTATATAAAAACTTGTAAATATGTATATTTTGGTGTAAAATATATACCTTTATAAAAATAATATTAATATATACCTGAAATCTATAACTAATAAATTATAAACATCTTTATTTCGTGTACTTCCGTGTACTTTCGTGTACCCGAAATGAAAACCCATATCCGACACTAAATATTTCGTGTAATTTCGTGTTCGTGTACTTTCGTGTTTCGTGTACCAAAAATCAAAACCCAAAACCATATTTTTCGTGTCGTTTCGTATCGTGTTCACGTGTCACGTGTTAAATTGCCGGGTCTAGTATAAGTATAACCACACCCACACATACCCCATGTTATCATCCTATGTATTCATGGAACTTGTTAATGTTCATGTGACTATCCAACAAAGAAAAGGTGGAAACAATTATAGTTGAGTTAAAAAATGGAATCATGATTTCCCTGGCCAAAATGGGCTGTGGCTCAAGTTCATGTACATTCTATATTTTTATTATTAACCTCCTACAAGAAAAACGTTAAAGAACTAGTACTAGTTAGTAGGAGTATTAAATTTATCACATGTTGACTAATCAATCATAGAAGGTGCACCCACTCCTTTCGTATTTGTGTACACCTCTGTCAATTTTTAGTATTTGAAGAGGGGAGCGGTGATTCTAACCCATATCATGGATGACCATTGCCACTATCCTGAATCATTTGCCACAACTATATATTAAAATTTCATTTTGTTAAAACAAGAGTACTGATTGCACAAACATTATAGAAGTACTCTAGTTTGATGTTTTTTTTTTGGACATGAAAGAGCTGGGAAAACCAGCTCCTAAATTTATTCAACAGAAAGATACAACATCAAGAAAGTAAACTTTTCTCTTAAACTTGAGAGAAAATTTACATTCTTGATATTACAACACATGGGGAACAGTTCCGACCAAAGCACATAATTCAGAACAGTGGAACACCCAAAAATCTAACAAAATATCGGATTAATCGAGTGTCTCACCTAAGGCAGTGGGGGTAATCACGCCAGTGAAATCGATTCAATCGAATATATTTGTTAGATTATCAGAAAACCAAGGGAGATTTGTGCTCAACAGTACTAAACATACACAAATACGTCTTATATAACTTTTTTACAAACAAGCTAATACTCAGAGATAACCCTAGAATCATAGAACTAAACCCAAACTAGAGACCATCTTCCAAGATCTGCCCCCGCATCACAAATTTCCAAGCATCCATGTCGTACAAAACAACGAACCAAAGAGCCAGATTTGTAATAGTCGAAGAACTCGAATTTGAAAATAGAATCTCACGAAAATTGGATCATGAGATTAAAAGCGCTAATTAAGTGCTCGTTTGGATCATGAGATTTCACCTTGGTTAACGAGAATGAGAATGAAATTTCTATAAAAAAACTGTATTAGAACTTCATTTCCGTCCCCATTAACCGGGTTAGAATCCCATGATCCGAACGGCCCCTAGGAGCATCTCCAATAAAAGTTGCTAATTAAGTTGTCAACTTTGCCAAATCATCAAAAAAAATTAATTTTTTAATTGATCTTCAATTTGGCAACTTTGAATAGAAAAATGATCTCATGGTTGGCAACTCTAAAAATTGTATAATGGTCCCCATATGAGTAATTAAATAATGTAAATTTGAAGGAAGACATGTAAAATAGATATATTAGTATATTTCTTTGAAACAAAAATATGCACTTTAACCATTTGAGGAAGTTGCCAACTTTTGGCAACAATTGTTGGCAACCTTAAGGCAACCTTGGCTCTCCAATAGGAAGGCAACCAAGATTGCTTGTCACATAGATGTTGACAACCTTCTTGACAACTCCTATCGGACATGCTCTAAGTTCTCATGCACTTGTTTAACTAAGCTGGGTTACTTGCACTGTGGAATCTATTTTCCGAAATAGGCTTTAATAGCTCAATTTTGAGTCATAAATCACAAAGACCAATTTTACAATACATCAAACTTTCTAACACCTCCTTTCAGGAGAAGGCAAGGTAACAATATCTTATCACACACTCTACAAACATTGCTTATACGCTTAAAGATTGTCGTAATTTCACCTACAATCTTTAACATGGTGCAATATAGAAAGAAAGGCTAACATATGTTAAGTTGTCGTAATTTCACCTAAGCCTTGTGCTTTATAATGAATAATAACAGAGAAAGGTGAACAAATATGCTCACACAATTAAGTGTCCTTATTGACGGGGCGGTTTCCGTAAATGTAAGAAGCAAATCCCCAAAAGGTAACAATCAAGGACAATATCTTGAAACCACTCATGGGATCCTTTAACAATATCACAGCTGCAATACTAGTGAGAGGTACCCTTACTGCATTCAGCACACCAGCTAAAACTGTCGAAGACAAGAAAAGCACAGCAGTTGCCCCTAAAACCCCCAACTGGAATGTAATGATACTCCAAATGATAACCATGTAGTATGCAGTTTTCCCACCCTTGAAGGTTTTTGCCTCAGCGCTCATACCTCGAAAATCATTATTCAAAACGAGCCCAATTGTGGTAAAGAAAAAACCGAAAAAAGAAACCACAATCTGTTGCTCCAAAACAACATGGAAAGATACTCTACCGAGTAATGAGACGAAGACTCGTTCGGAAAGAGCAAATATGAGTCCGTGAAGAGCAGATCCCAGGATATCCCATACGTAACCCAAGATGTATTGCTTTTTGCTGATGTTTCCATATATGTCTGAATCCGAATCCAATGCAATGATGACCATAGCAGCAGTGATGACCACGAGAGCGTTCATTATTGAAGCATTAATTTTATTTTTTACTATAAAATACCCAAAAAGAGCAGAAAATACTAGAGATGTTGATGCTACAAGGGAAGCAGTTGATGCTGGCAGGTAAGCATAGGCATATGCATACATGAGATTATCAGCAGCACTCAAGAAACCCAAGCCAACATAAGAAATAGTGAGTTTTAAGGTCAGAGGAGTAGGGGAGGTTCCAGAAAAGAGGTACATTGGAATTAAAAGAAACACAGGAATAGGCCACCCGGCCACAGCAACCCATGAACTAATCCATTTGCTCGTGCCCCCATTTGAAAAATAGAGACGAGAAAGGAGGCTAGAAGCCGGAAATGCCACAAGCATTGCTAGGCTGCTTAGAAGTAGAAGAATCCAATATGAAGTTGGCTTGCTTTTATATGCTTCTCTAGCCAGGGTTTTGTAGGCGGCAACCTTGTCCCACAATTTTTTTGGTGGATCTGTATCCATTGTTGACATGCCCTCCTCCATGTATGCCCCTAACATAAAGAAAGGACCATTGAAGAACAGTCAAACCAATAATACTACATGCAGACTTTTGTCATGGTTTCAGTTTTCACACTTCCAATGCAGTGTAACCCAAACCAAACTGTACACAACCGACATGTTTCGGAAATAAAATGTGGAGATGGCAAGATGTACAGAGGCCTTACCCCTACTCCTAGGAGTAGAGAGGCTGTTTTCAAAAAGGCTCTGGCTTAAAAATATAATAATAAAATAGTGAGAAAAAAAAAAGGAACGGAAAAATGTGAGCTATATATGCATGAGTACACAATAACCCAAAACAAAAAGGTAATGCTATGACAACTTAAAGTACTAGGTGCTTGAAAGTATATTCTCCTACGACAAACAGGGTCCCAACTATTTGACAATAGTAGAATACAGTTTTTGTGAATTCTTCATATGATTATAAACCTCCCAAACCACGAAAACCAAAGAGATAAGAGTCTTATATTAGAAATTTTCCAAGTTATTTACTTATAACTCATGGTACATAGTCTTACTATCCTTGACCAACTTCTCATTAGCACTATCTGATACATTCCCTTGTCATTTTCTTTGCCTTTTCCTCCTCACTTTTATGTGATTGTGCAAAGCCAGTTCAAGAGATTAGTTTATAGCAAGGAGTGCAAGACAGAATGTACTTGTGAAGATTATATCCGTTCCAATATACTTGGCATCCATCAAATGCTTGGAGGAAGCATGTTTAGCTTAGATGACAACTTAAAGTAACACTGTGCAAAGTTCAGTGAATATGTGTATTATGCTGACTATTCAAACTGCTTGGAAACTACTTGTTTAGTTTTTTTATCGATTATCAACTAGTTATCATTGCAACAAACTCATGTCTTGCAACTAAATGTTACAAAAAGTACCTCAAAGCTTAAATTATAAGCTACATTGAACTGGATTTGTACATTTGAGCCATAGTTAACAAGAATCTACTTCACTTAAGAATTGACAACACTAGGCTGACAAATTCTTCTCAGCAATCAAAGCTGAAAAATAAATCAGTGTAATTCAAGAATTCCATACAATCCTTTAACTAAATCAATGATGACTTGAGCTACATAAGATAATATCATGTCCCAAAATACAACACTTAAACATACACTTCACAAATTGCAAACAACTCTCATTTATTCAAATTTCACACATAGTAACAGACTTATCTCCAAGAAACAGATACTTGTTATCTCCAAGAAACAGATACGAGTACAAAACACATACCTAATCTAGTTCTTCATTTAGATCATACAGTATAATCACAAAATTTAAAGAATTACACAGTAGTGTGTGTGTGTGTGTGTGTGTTTAAAAGAGAAAAACCCAGTTACCCAGATGATAAAAAGATGAGATTTTTACAAGAAAATCAAGAACTGAGTGATACCTGATTGAAGCAAAGGCTGAGTCATGAAATGGGTTTTGCTGACATATAACAGAAGTGTTTAAATCGTGTACAAACCAGCAGGTGGGTAATACTTACACAACTGTTTATACTATGTCCTCAAGTCTTTTCCCAAAATCTGTGCGGAGGAGAAGCGCACACACAACAAGACGGCTGGTTAGCCAAAACGACAGAATCTTGTTAACTTACATTTATTTATTACCTCAACATTCTACGGAACCTTAAATATTTTTTTTAAGGAATTTTCTAGTGTGTGCCTGAGTTGTCAAATTTTAATTGATGGGAATTTTATTAAGGGTCCTGTTAACAACAGCCCTTAGAGCTATGTTTAAGGATTAATATTTGCCATGTGGTGGATTTTTATTGGATGATTTATGTGAATGCATGGGGCACATAATTTTTTTGCAAGTGGGGCACAACCTTGAGCCAATTAAAAACTACCACATAACACCTTAACCATAGCCCTAGGGGCTGTGGTTAACATTTTCCTTTTATTAATAATGATGGACCCCCTATATGCAAATAAATATTCACCTATCAAAATTTGATAACTCATCAAATACGTATTAGCATGTACCCTTTGGGCACACACTAGACAAACCCAAGAAATTATGAATGAGAAATTATGAATGAGACCTGATTTTTATGAATGACATGTTTCTTTTGTAAAAAAATAAATTTTGTCTTAAATTACACGTTCCTCTCTTATTTTCATACAAATACCTTTTCTCATTATACAAATTTAAGCCTAATTTTCCAAAATTACTTCTGTATTTGTATTTTCAATGTTTGATTTCTTTAAAACTAAATTATATTCTCATTTTTCAATACATTTATTAAGGTTATTTATTGAAAAATCTTATCCAACCAACCATTTTCTTAATATGCGTATTTTTTTCAAAACAATGTAAATTTGGACGGAAAGAGTAGTACCATTCATAATAACCTACATCATAGGTAGAGATGCACAAAAAGCCCGAGCCCGAAAATCTGGCCCGGTCCGATCCGGCAAAGCCCGGTCAAAGCCCCGCCCGGTCAAGCCCGGCCCGAGGGCCTTGAACGGTCCCTATATTTTTTGCCAAAGCTCGGCCCGGCCCGGCAAAATCCCGATCTTAGCCCGGTCTTTTAAAAAGCCCGGTCTTCGGCCCAGCCCGATTAAAAGCCCGGTTCGGCCCGAAAAAGCCCGGGTAAAATTCGATTATTCTAGTATACTTACATAAATATTTATGTATTTACACTTCCTACAAATATAAAATAATTTAAGTACATATATATTTACATATTCATTATTAATAATAAGATTATTTATATGCATATATTACTGTACATGAACGAAAACAAGTTAAGTACACGTGTAATCAATTAATATATCATCAAATCAAAAAGTAAATCGATAAATGTAATATTTGTATCGGCAATATAGATTGTTTAACACATGACTGCCATTATTACATAAAAAACATTCTTACATAACATAGAATCTCGATCTCATTTGATCCCGGAAAAAGCCCTATTCGGCCCGGCCCGCTTCAGGCCCGGAAAAAAGCCCACCGCGACCCGCTTCGAGGGCCTAAACGGGCTCACATTTTTCACAGAAGCCCGGCCCGGTCAAAGTCAAAGCCCGGGCCGGGCTTTGACCAAAAATCCCGGGCTTTTCAAAGCCCGGTCCGATGGACTTTTTGTGCATCTCTAATCATAGGGTATCATTTATAATTGTCCAATTTTTTTTTTCATAATCGGATCAATTTTTGCACATCAAATTAACCCCAAACACTACTAGTACAATTGTACTTGTACCCCCACCCATTTCTCAAAATTATCCCGTGTTCATTTATTTTACACAAGTGTGTGTAGGAAGTAGGATGATGTTCCACAATTAAGTGCATCTTCATAGTTAAAATCCTTTCTATATCTTTCTATATATAATGCGCCAACAAGGTGAAAATATTCTGAGATATTTTAATCTCGTGAAAAGACAGTTTTATCCTTTTACAAAGTTACGTCATATATTGTTGTTTGTTTCCTGCCCTTGCCCTTCCAAGTCAATTAACTCGCTCGACCGAGTCCAGCAAACCCAAAACCCTAAAAATCAAAATGGGCGGAGAAATGTGTCTCGTGGAAATCGACGACGTCGTGATCACCACCAGCAGTTCACGTCAAATCCACCCCTGGGTTGAGAAATACCGCCCTCAATCACTCGCTGATGTAGCCGCTCATTGCGATATTGTCGATACTAGCAATCCTTTTCTTTCTTCCCCTAATTACATTTTTATAGGGCAGTTACTTATAGATCTTTATATATTTTAATGTCACGTCTCTATAGTTTGTGATTTTGTTGGTGTATTGTTGTGTTTATTTAGACATTTTGTCGAACACGTGATAGGCTACTGTTAAATTTAGGGTAATTATTTTTATATTTGGATAGTGTTATGTATCTATAGTTTGTGACATTTGTGTTATAATTGATAGGCTAACGGGTGAGAAGAAGTTGTCGCATTTGCTTCTATATGGACCTCCTGGTAAGGGGAAGATGTCGACCATTCTTGCGGTGGCTCAGAAGATTTTTGGTGTGCAAATGCATATTATGGTGTTGGAGCTTAATGCATCTGATGATTGAGGGATTGATGTTGTGAGGCAACAGATTCAGGACTTTGCTAGCACTCAGAGCTTCTCGTTTGGGTAATGTGTATTGTTTTTGCTTAGTTAATTTGCTAAATTGTAGTGGTATTGCTTTTTACATCATAAATTGTTAATTAGAGGCTTTTCCTCCGGGGAGGGGGTTGCTATTGTAACCGGGTGATTCAACAACTTGAGCATTGGAAGAAAAAATCAAAGTTTCATTTGGAGATTAATGTGTGCCATGAAAATCAGAACAAATTGGCTGGGTGTTTCGCAAAGGAGGGAGGCATGCATTGGAACAGGCTAAGGCTAATGGTTTTTTTTTTTTGATGTGCCTTCTCCCTTATTCGTGGACATTAAATGCCTTACAAAATATAAAATGTCAAGTGCACTCTGCTTCCAGTTGAGTCATTCCCAAATTTCTTATTAGATATCATTTCCGGAATTAATAGAAATGCACGCGGGTGAAATGGTGATTTATTTAAAAATATATACATGTCAACAAAAACTATATAAAAGATATACCTGGAAGCAAGATCATTACTCAATTAGTCGATATTGGTCGGAAGAAGTGCGTGTGGTCCTCCACTGCTACCTTTGGTCTTCATATTATTATTTGTGTAGACATTTATCGTATTTCATTTCTATTACACTAAAAAACAATGTGGTGCCCTGCATTTCACTGTGAGGAACAACTTATTCTCTTATCTAGACTGAGGAATGACAAGGTATTTATATGTACGACCATATATCCTATGTGGCCCATACCCAAAGCGTAGAAATTGCCAGGTTGAAACTTAAAAAACAACGCGGAAAAAGTTTTTTTTTCCTAAATAACGTGAAAAAAGTTCGTTTAGAACATTGTTTCTTATTAATATTTTCTCAATTTTCAGATGGCGAGCAGGTGTGCAAAGGAAGGAAAATGGAATAGTGTGCACTGAGAACAAGAGGTATATCCGTGTGCTGTTTCTACTTTGGTCATACAATAATCTTAATATCGTGATGATTGGTTGACTAAAACGAACAAAGATTTTGTGGATACTCTCGAAACTACCAGTTATATGTTGCAAGCATATAGACATGAGATGTTTTATAATGTCAGTTTGGAATGTTACATTAACTTATTTGTTAGTGTAATATATCATTTGGGAAATAGAATATGATGAACTTTTACCTTATAGATGGATGCTTCACTTATTTTACAAGGATGCAACTGTCCATTTTTACAATTCTAAATGTGTTTATGCAGTTTCATGTGTATAAGTATCTCGTTTTTTACAAAATAATTTTATGCCTTCATACATACATTTATATATACGTGTATATATCTATAACCTTTATTAATAAGCGGAACCCTCTTTTAATTAATATTTAGGTACCAAATTTGGTTTCACTCTTATTTTGGTTCCATCCCTATATTCCTATTTTCCCCATAATTGTATTTTACTTTTGTTGTGGAATAAAAACGAGGGTTTGATATTGCGGCTAGGTTTCGCGTGTATTTAATGATAGGGTTGGTGAGCTTCGAGCTTTAATGGCTGTTCTTGCGTTTCGAGACTGAACGGTCCTCACAAGATGCCTACGTATCTCTGTATTGTTAGAGAATCAAGCCAACGTAGTTCTGAGATGAGGGGTCAGACCCTTTATATAGGCTGAGAAGCCCTAAAATCGTAGTAGGGTTAGGTGACTTGGTGGACAAGTCATCCTTGAGGAAGGATCTAGACCCCTTCCTTGTAGGAGTCTGTTTCCTTGTATGAGTGTATGCCTTGGAGGCTACTCCTTGTAGAGATAATGTTCTTATCTGACACTTATTGCTGAGCTGTTTATTATCCCTAATATTAATTACGAAATTAATATTGTAAATAGGGTTTGGGCCCACCTGGTGGCCCCACGTTTGGACCATTCCGGGTCTAATTAATGCCACATTAAATGTGTCTTTAGGGCTTACTTTTAGCCCATATCATTTGCCCCCCAACTTCTAGGAAAACTGATCAGGTTTTCCTTGAAGTTATAACGGCCTTAATTGAGACTTGGGTCAGGGTTCATTGCTCGTACGCGAGTATTTTCAACAATATCATCTTGGTGTAAAGCGTGGAGCGACCGACGCAATTTACGACGATGTTGAACGACACTAAACGGTGTTAAATGGCACTAGACAGCGCTAATCAGCCTTAAACAATGTTTAAACAGTGTTAAACAATGTCGAATGGCATAAAACGGCACTAACGGCACTAATTGGCGCTAAACGGTGCTATACCGGCACTAAACGGTGCTAATCGGCGCTAACAGGCACTAATATGTGCTAATCGGCACTAAACGGTGCTTAATCGGCACTAAACGGTGCTAGCGGGGGTCCGGGGGCGGCAGCCCCCGGGCGGGGTCCAAGGGGCGGCAGCCCCTGGCGGGGTCCAAGGGGCAGAGCCCCTGGCTGGGGTCGAGCTGGTACTATTCAGAAATTATCGTTTCGAGCTCAATTTCGAGCTCAAACTGCCTCCAGATCGCAGCAATTTTTCTTGTTTCCTAAGTCATTTTCGACCTGGAAATTTCGAGGAGAAATCAGTGTATTTTCGAGCTCAATTTCGAGCTCAAACGGGGGCCAGGTCGTGGCTGTTTTACAGGTCTTTTAGTTCATTTTCGACCTCGTGCTGGCGACCTCAAACCAAGGGGAAACGACCTCAAAGTGGTTCCAGGTCGCACAGATTTTTCACATTTTCTAGTATAATTACGACCAGAATTTACCAATCTCATTGTAGTATAAATCCGACCTCAACACAACACATAGACGACCTCAAATTAGGCCTAGGTCGTGTGGGTTTTTCATATTTTTCAGCTCGGCCATCACCCCTGCAGAAGCTCACCTTGGCTGATCCAATTCACACGACCTCATTCGGTATGGAAACGACCTCGAGTTTTCACCCAGGTCGTTACCTTTTCCCCGGCTTTTCTAGTCATTTTCAACCTCGGCGTGTCGACCTCGATTTTCATGTTTGTTCGACCAGGATTTGAATCCCAGGTCGTCTGTCTCGATCTCGAATCGTAGGTTAATTTCGACCTCAACTTGCCGACTTCATTTTTACGCGTTTTCAACCTCGACTTCAATACAGCACAAGAACGACCTCAAATGAGCCCCAGGTCGTGGGGATTTTTTACATTTCCCAATTCAAATTCGACCTGAGATTTGCGATCTCAAGCTATGTCATAACGACCTCAGTTTGTGTGGTGGCCTTCCTTTGCTTTTCATAAGTCAGAAACGACCTCAAATGGAATTTTCCAAGTCGCATGGTCGAGCTCGTACTTATACTAGAAAACGAGATCGATGGTTACGACCTCGTGCTTTCTTTTGGTAACTCCCAATCCTATTATGGACTTCAACGGGCCCTGTTTGGCCTTTAATTTTCATGGGCTGGATCTAGATTTTCACATCGTTGGGCCTATAAACTTTTTAAGTTTTGATTGGGCCTTTCCTTTGGGTCAAAACAATCCCAAAACCTTAATTAGGTTTATCAATCTTGGTTGGGCCGTGACAGGCTTGGTGTTGTTGGGCCTTTTAGAGTCCAATTTGTGTTGATCACCACCCTATCATCGATCGTGATCACGGGGTATCTCAAATTTCTTTATAAACTTTCGTTGGATCATCACGATCTCTTAAACGCACCAAGCCATTAGGTTGAATTTTTGGGTATCAACCCTCGTCCTTCTGGGAGTATAACTCGAGTTAATAACAGAGGGGATTCTTTCTCTTTGGGACTTTCGAGTCTATAATCTTTCCAGATCTTGTTTCAATGATTGAATATGATCAGTTTCACGAGCTAATTTCATCAATCTTCTTAAAAATATCTGTCGAATCATTGATGGAGGCCACCCTAGGCCTTAAGGGCTGTCATGCCTATTGATGTATCAAACGTGCTTCATGAGCTAAGATTTATTATTTTGGACCTTCGAGGTTGAGGATAATCATCCTTGCAAGTGAACTTTTTATGATGAGCATTTAAATACATGGCTAATCATGCCCTCAGCCCTCATAGGGGTAGGAGCCCATAACTTGGGTTTTGTCCTGTTGGTGATGGTAACACCATTATAGAGATTCGTAATCATGTTAGGGTGTTTGCGATTGTAAGCAAAGTCACCCCTCTAAATTGGGGATACATCCCTTTAGGGTTTGAATCCATTCTTTGGACTCTAATTTAGTAGGTCTCAGTTCCTTGAATTCATGTTGTTAGAGGGTTCATCCCTTAAATAGTCGATGGTATGAGCAAGGGGACGTATTTTATGAGCAAGGGCTCTGCCCCCCAGGTGTTGCCCACACATCCCTTCGTGCACTTCTTCGAGTGTTTCTCTGGCCTCCTGGGCCTCAAGCACTTCAAGTACGGGATCACAAAAGATCTCTTGTATAGCAAACCCTCGATCAGGGTGTATCTTAAAGCTCTTACCAGAGTTTACGTGCTTCCATGACATCTTCAGGGAGCCATCTCGTTTCCAAGTGAGCCTTGATAGGATCCATCCCACAGCTTTGCACATCGATCGGTGTCACTAACTTCACATTGATAGTAGGGGTCTTCAAATCCTGAAAGTAAGCACTCCCAACATAGTTCTCTATCTCCGAGGAAGCGAACTTAGAGAGGGCATCTGCCTTAATGTTCTCCTCCCCCGAGATGTACTCCACAAAGCATTCATCGAATTAAGCCATCACAGCTTTCACAATCTCAAGTACTTCGTAATAGCTTTTTCCTTACCTTCAAATTTGCCATTCACTTGGGAGACTACCAATCTTGAATCTCCACAAGTTTTAAAGTTCTTGACCCTCAGGGTTGGCCAAGCCTAAACCGGCTATCAAGGCTTCAATCCTTAGTCTCGGAATACATTCTCCAGACTTTTCTTTGTTTAATCTTCTTGATTTTTGTTTTTGACGTTCCGTAAAAATAGAGCACCCAGTATTCCTTCATTCTTGTTTTCCAGTTCTTTGCCTTCTTGGGTTACTACCTCTTGCCCCCCGACTTCTTGGTTGTTAATGGTACATTCAACCACGAAGTCAGCTAAGGCTTGGGTTTTGATGGCCATCCTTGACTTATACTTGATGTCAAATTCTATTAATTTGATTGCCTACGTTGTGGATTATGTTCCTTCACGGTTGGTCCATCAGGACTTCGTTTTCATAGTAGATAGGTTTTTGAACCTTGTTTTCCTTATTGATGAGGACGACACTCAATGCTTGCTCCTAACACAAGGTTTTATAGTTAGTTGTCAGACCTTCTTGGTTTTCTTGGAGTCCTTGGTCTTGATTAAGGATGCATTTGGGTTCCCTGACCCTTGGTTGGGATTCGAGGTTTGTTGTTAGCCTTTCATAGCTTAAGTGGCCACATGTGGCTTAGTTGTTCATCTCATCTTACATCCAGGGTCCTTTATGGACTTGAACTTTAATTCGATTGTATTGTAATCTGACAATTGATCCTTCGTGGTCTTTTCTATGCACGAGCTTGTTTTCATTCATATGTTCTTTTATTTTCAGTGCTTGGTCATCTTCGACTTACACATATCAGGTGCTTGGCACATAAATAAGATCACATAATCAAAAAATGAAAAACAAACTTGCATTAATATCTTGAAATGGGTTCCACCCTTACATAGAGTATTACTTGTCCTACTCGGGGCAATGAGCCCTGGAATGGTTTCATCGAACCTTATTTCTACTTCTCCTAATAAAGATGAAGCTATGTCCTACTAAGATAACTTAAGCATGAGAAACTGAGGCATCCATGTCTTCATTGTCAAACTCACTCATGTCTTCAATTGGGAGGACCCGCTCCTCGACTCCATTAGGCCTTAACGCGGCTTTGTAACAGCTCCTAGCCATTTTCTGGTCACCTTTATGCTCTCCAACACCATTCCTGGTTGGGAACTTGATCTTCATGTGATAGGTTGAGGCCACAGCCTTAAAAGCGTGGAGTCCAGTCCTCCCGAGGATAGCGTTGTAGGTGGAAAACGCTTTGATAACCGAAAAGTTCAGCATCCGAGTGGCCTCCTTAGGCTCCTGCCCAATCGTCATGGGCAACTGAATAGTTCCCTCAACTTTAGATTCTACCCCATTGAACCCGTATATAGGCGTGTTGGACGGGGTCAACTGAGAATCATTGTTTCCCATCTTCAGAAAGGCCTCGCGAAACAGAACGTTCACAGATGCTCCGTTGTCTATCAAGACTCGCTTCACCTCTGAGTTCCCAATCACGGGTGTTATGACCAGCGGGTCATCGTGGGGGAACTTCACCCCTTCAAGATCTGAATCCTCAAATCCGATCGTTAACTCGGTTCTTGCACGTTTCGGTGCTTCTTCGACAATGTGCACCACCTCTCTAGCATAAGCCTTCCGAGAGTTCTTGGTTGTCTCAGCCGCAGTCGGGCCTCCTTAGATCATGTTGATCACTGGCCCTCGGGGCTGTGGGGTGCGATCCCGATCGTCGTCGTTCCTATCATACTCTCTTCTCTGATTACCACGATCTTCACCCTTAGTGAAGTGGCCCAACTTCCCTTTACGGATCAAGAACTCGATCTCATCTTTGAGTTGCTTACAATCATCAGTGTCATGCCCTACATCCTTGTGGAATCTGCAATACTGATTTTTGTTTCTCTTTGTGGGATCACCCCTGAGTGGCTTCGGCCATCAGAAATCCTTATCCTTTTCAATGTTCAATAGGATTCGACTCCTGGGAGTGTTCAACCTTGCGTATTCAGTGAACCTTGGTCCTTGGTTCTTCTTAGGAGCAGAGTCGGAGTCCTCACTAGTTCGGGGATACTTGTCCCTAGCACCATATTCCTGGTCATCCTACTCCTGGTCATCATACTCCTGATCTTGCTTTCGCTTCTTGGAGTTCCCGTTGCCTCCATTGCCCAACGTGGCTTCCTTCTTCATGCTATCCTCAGCCTTAATGTACTTATCAGCCCTTCATTGGAGCTCATCCATGTTCTCAGGGGGATGTTTTGCCAGTGACCTCTTAAAAAAGAGATCCGTGGTTCCATGCTGCAGGGCTACCATAGCCACCTTATTTTCCAAATCAGTGATGTTTAGGGTCTCCTTAGTGAATCGCTTGAGATAATCTCTCAGGTTCTCGTTCTTCCCCTGTACTACATACATAAGGGATGTAGAGCTTTTCTCATGAATTCTTCCGCTAATGAATTGACTGACAAAAGCGGTACTCAATTCCTTAAAAGAGCTAATTGAATTTGGAGGTAGACGGCTATACCAACGTTGCGCCATGCCTGACAGGGTTTGGGGGAACGCCCTACACTTAAGGGCATCGTTAGCGGGCTGCAATAACAATGCGCTCGTAAACGTTCTCACATGAGTTGCGGGATCCCCCGTTCCATCATAAGCTTTTATTGTGGGCATCTTAAACTTTCGGGAGATATGCGCGTTCATCACCTCCTCAGTGAACGGAGGGGTCGGATCATCGAGATCTCCTTGTGGCATCAAGTCTTTGGGGTTACTCTTGGGGAGTTCCACCCTTGTAGTCCCTCTGGTTGGGGCTTCAGCCCTTCGGCGTCTCCTTGAAGACCTCTCCAAATCTATGAAGGGAATCCCTCCTGAAGTCGGAGGAGGTCGAGTCTGATTAGGGTTCTGTCTTTCTTGCTCCCTTGCTTGGTCGTCCTTCAGCTTCTGAATCTCAGCTTCATAAGCCTTAATTCTTTCTGCGATTGTTAAAGGACCATCACGGTTTGCTGGATTCCTTCTCAGAGGTTCCTTACTAGCGCGTCGCCTCCTTGGGGCTTCGTCTCGATCATCGTCTTCAGACGACGAATCTTCAGTATAAGGACCAGAGTAATCATAGTATCCTGGTTCAGGAGGGGCCGGACCTCTAAGATAAGGGGGTTGTTGTTGCCCATGGATCAGCCGAGCATGACCGCTTGGTCCAGGATCCCTTGGATCCTGGGGGTAGTTAGGCAGCCCATACAGTGGGTTGGTGTTGACAGGGAGTGAAGAAGTGGAGAGGCTATGAAGAGGCGGGCGACTACTCAGAGGGAGGGGAGAGACTATCATCTGGAGCGGGTTAGTCTCCTGTCCTGGAGGGACGATTTCTGGTTGAGATCCCTCAGCATGGGGATTCGTCCCTAGTGGTTGAGAGATCTGAGTATGAGGATTCGTCCCTTGCTCCGTCAATGGAGGAGCAGAAACTGATGGGATAATAGTGCCAGAGGTGGGCTCGGTTGAGACCGGTGTTGTTCTTCGAGTGGTAACCATGGTTGATGTCTTTTTCCCACAGACGGCGCCAAATGTTGTGGAATAAAAACGAGGGTTTGATATTGCGGCTAGGTTTCGCGTGTATTTAATGATAGGGTTGGTGAGCTTCGAGCTTTAATGGCTGTTCTTGCGTTTCGAGACTGAACGGTCCTCACAAGATGCCTACGTATCTCTGTATTGTTAGAGAATCAAGCCAACGTAGTTCTGAGATGAGGGGTCAGACCCTTTATATAGGCTGAGAAGCCCTAAAATCGTAGTAGGGTTAGGTGACTTGGTGGACAAGTCATCCTTGAGGAAGGATCTAGACCCCTTCCTTGTAGGAGTCTGTTTCCTTGTATGAGTGTATGCCTTGGAGGCTACTCCTTGTAGAGATAATGTTCTTATCTGACACTTATTGCTGAGCTGTTTATTATCCCTAATATTAATTACGAAATTAATATTGTAAATAGGGTTTGGGCCCACCTGGTGGCCCCACGTTTGGACCATTCCGGGTCTAATTAATGCCACATTAAATGTGTCTTTAGGGCTTACTTTTAGCCCATATCAACTTTTTTTAATAAAACTGTTGGATTATAATTGTAATTGTAATTCTTTTGTTATAATTATACTAAATTGACTTTATTCGAATCATGTATTTATGTTATCTTGATTTTATTAAAAATTAATTTTAAATAAATAATAAATTAAATAACATTATTAAGTGCAATCCCGTTTCGATGGTACTATATAACCCTACCGAGTTTCTTCTATAAGAATCATTATGTTATGTTTTCTTGATTATCTTAAAATAACCTTTGATAAATAATAAATAAAATAAATAAATGAAATAATCTTACTAATTACTAATAAGACTTGTAATAAATAATAAATAAATGAAATAGATGAAATAATTTTTACTAATAAGTAAAAATTCATATTAATGATATTTCGATACCAAATTTTATATCATTACTATTTTGCTTTTACCCCTAAATCCATATAAATTAATATTTAATTAAAAAAATTCCGTCACCCATGCTTTGCATGGGTTTAAAATTAAAACTTAGTAAAATAATACATTTTTTTAATGTATCGTAACACATTATAGGTCATGAGGTAGATTACAACATCACATCTATATCACATCTATATGATCTTTCATGTATCCATTTTACATATAACTGATTGTCTAAAAATTACAGTGTATGTATTTACAAGACAGTGAGAGAATGAGGTGGTCCGGCTATAAAGAAGTACAACTGAGAGGAAGCTGTTTGAGAAATAATTTTGTTATCTAGGTGGAAGCTCAATGTTGGGCAAGTAAAAAGTAAGTTAACATAGAGAAGAGTAATTTTTTTTATTGTTCATCAATGTTTATCTTTCTATTTTATTCATATCATCCTTTTTTTTACAGGATGTTAGAAAAGAAGTTCCCATGAGATGGAGTCATTTATGGACACACTACACTACAATCTGTAAGAGGTATTGTATTTACATTTTTTCTTTTGATAGAGGTGTAAAAGTCTTTCTTTAGATTTGGGAATGATTCCTAATGGGTACTTACGAAGAACACGTTGTGTCTTTGGTCTCCAAATTTAATAACACATCTCAAGTGATGCCCCAACTGAGACCCTGATGGTTTGTTTTTCAATCTTTTATTAACAAAACAAACCCACACGAGTGATCAATTCTAAGAGCCAAGTATTAGTTATTTATATTTTCCTTTTCTACGAAAATGACTCAATCCAATCGCGATATTGCCCTTATATTCTTATTCGGATGAACGATCATGGGCTGAAATTAGTATGTGAAATGTTTTTGTGCATATCAAACTTGGTTATCATTTTAATATAATTATTTGTACCACTTTTTTGCAGAACCACCTATGTTTATCACGTTTATCTTTGGGTTACTAAACAGAGGTAGAAGTTACATGTTAAGTACGTAATGTAGTTTCCTACATGTCAAGAGAGTTTTTAATTTTAGCACAGGTAGTACTAACTCCAATCTTGCAACAACTTGCACTTTTGTATTAACTTGATGGTAAAAAAAATGTTGAGGGTCCTCCTAAGAAGGGAGGTCCATTCCTAAATTTTTGCAAAGATTCGATGTGCGAAGGCTCCTAATATAATTGCAAAGAATTCTTTGTGCGAAGGCTTGCAAACTACTTTGCAGCCTACACATTTGAGGTCACACTGCCAAGAAATTCCAAGGCACAAATATAATTAGTAATGATTTAACAGTACCTAGAACAAGAATAATTACAATTGTTGCCAAACCGATACACACCTTATACACAACAACATCACCTATATGCTTCACATGTTATATAATTATTGTGATTGCGTAAGAGCTTGCACGGAATTTGATTTAAAAGTTTTGTTGAATAAAGTTTGAGTAATCAAGATTGGTATGTGAATTGTCGCACAATATGATTTATCTTTCCTTATTGTTTTCTGAATTTAGTGAAGCAAATGTAACACCCCTGTCCCACATCGAGTAGATTTGGGACTTCTGTTCAGTTTATAAGGCAAAATAATACTACTAAATGCACCAACAAATCATGATCTTTTGGGGGCCTGTGGTGGGCTTGTGGACTACCCAAGTTGGCTGCATTTGGGTCAGTATTACTTCGGCTTATTTCGGATTCGGAATCGGGACTCGACCCGATTTTCGAAAAAGACTCGGGATTTGACCCGGGTCGTCACTTATGGTATCAGAGCCGACTCTCGAAAGCTTGATTCGTCAAGTTGCCGGAGGTGGGGACACGAAGGCTGGTGGTATTATCCCACAATGGACAGAGTTCCGGAGGTGGGGACACGAAGCCAGCCAGTATTATCCCACAATGGCTAGAGAGGAACGATCTTGGACCTATGAGATATCCGTTCAGGCCTGACGAGGACGTCAGGAGTTTAAGTGGGAGAGTTTGTAACACCCCTGTCCCACATCGAGTAGATTTGGGACTTCTGTTCAGTTTATAAGGCAAAATAATACTACTAAATGCACCAACAAATCATGATCTTTTGGGGGCCTGTGGTGGGCTTGTGGACTACCCAAGTTGGCTGCATTTGGGTCAGTATTACTTCGGCTTATTTCGGATTCGGAATCGGGACTCGACCCGATTTTCGAAAAAGACTCGGGATTGAACACTTAGTACACGATGAACAGTTAATAAAATGTAACATCCCGACTTTTCGAGATATTAAATCTAATTATGAAACTAAAATAAAATCGAAACTTTATTCAAATAAACCAAATTATTTCACAAAGTCAAAGCAGCGGTCAAATACGATAATTCAAAATCATAAAAACGGAGACGCAGCTCCATAAATCTAATATTTCAGGTTTCAATCTTGGAAGCTTAATAAGAATAAGGATGTGAATTTTGTGGACTTTCGTGCTAGCTGCTTTATTGGATTAGACTCTTTGCATTATTAGAATCATTTATAACATCCAAGCCCATAACCGAATGTATACCGGACCCAACAACCCACCACAGGTCAGTCCAAAAATGCTAGCAAATTGGTATACATTAGCTATTGACTTTCTATAAAGGGCCCAAACACTCTTATTCTAATCGATGTGGGATGTTACAAACACCCCCTCTTATTGGGTCGACGTCCTCGTCGAGCCCACATACAAACTAACTAAACCCGGGCAGTGCCTCTGCACTTCCGGCCGGGCAGGGCTCTGATACCATTTATAACATCCAAGCCCATAACCGAATGTATACCGGACCCAACAACCCACCACAGGTCAGTCCAAAAATGCTAGCAAATTGGTATACATTAGCTATTGACTGTCTATAAAGGGCCCAAACACTCTTATTCTAATCGATGTGGGATGTTACAGCAAACTTGTGTTTTTTTACAATTTTTGGATCACTTAATAATTTGATTGTATGTTGTGAATTATGAAATTATAAAGCTTCAGTACATCTAATTTAGTGGGTGTTTGGGGTATCTTAAAATGAGTAGCTTATGACTTATAAGCACTTATGTCATATAAGTGATAAGTAGAACAGAGATTATAAGTCAAAAAAGTGTTTGGTAAATCATAACTTATAATCAGTAGACTGTTTGGGTAAATCAGAACTTATAAGTTAACTTTTTTTTATAATTTTCAAAATATTTGTTTTTATATATATAACAATGGATATCAATGGATAGATCTCGATGAATAGAGAAATTCGATATATACATATCAATTTTCTAATGAATGGATCGAGAGATATATTGTTTTTAAAATTTGAAGGATATTATATATTACGTATATCGAGAAATAAGTTATAAGCATAAGTTGAATGTTAAGGATTTTTAACATTCAACTTATGGGCTTATAAGTTATAAGTTGAGATAAAACTTATTTTGGCAAACACCCCCCATAAGTGCTTATGGCCTTATAAGCCATAAGTGGGATGAAAAATGGGTTCCCAAACAGGCCCTTAGTATCACAACTTAGTGGGTGTTTGGGGTATCTTAAAAAATGTAGCTTATGACTTATAAGCACTTATGTCATATAAGTGATAAGTAGAGCATAACTTATAAGTCAGTAAAGTGTTTGGCAAATCAGAACTTATAATCAGTAAACTGTTTGGGTAAATCAGAACTTATAAGTTACCTTTTTTCTATAATTTTCAAAATATTTGTTTTTTATATATAACAATGGATGTCAATGAATAGATCTCGATGAGTAGAGAAATTTGAGATATACGTATCAATTTTCTAATGAATGGATCGAGAGATATATGGTTTTGAAGATTTGAAGGATATTATATATTGCGTATATCGAGAAATAAGTTATAAGCATAAGTTGAATGTTAGGATTTCCTAACATTCAACTTATGTGATTATAAGTTATAAGTTGAGCCAAAACTTATTTTGGCAAACACCCCCCATAAGTGCTTATTGCCTTATAAGGCATAAGCTCGGACTTATAATGAAAGCCAAACAGGCCCTTAATTTAGTATCACACACATTATGTCAACTGTAACCTCAAATCTAGGGGGTATATATGCCAGGGCCTTCAGTGGCACCATTTTAAATCTAGCAGCTATTATTAGCGCTATCAAAAGATTCAGAGTGGGCTGTAATTCATTTTCCTTGCACTTTTTTTTGATTATGGAACTGAATATGTTAGAACTTAGGCTCATGGTGTTACATTTGCTCATTCTTCGATCTTCTTATAAGCGGTCATTTTTTTTCATTTTTGTTAATGAAAAATTGTCATTGATTTATTATGCAGAATATAGATACTATCAGTGACTGAAACTAAGTAAAAAAGAGAATGTTGCACTAGAAAATAAAGGTCGGCACCATGTTTAACGTGCATTTTGACGACTTCTTAACAAGGCAAATCATTGTATAAAGCTGAGACCTACAAGATCGGCTCAGGTTAGTAGTCAAATTCAAACGCTATAGATAATTATAATTTTCTTTAGTCCATTTAAAAGATTAATATGTATAATATACAAACTCATTTGTTTTTTTCATAGAATAAGGCAGGTCAAGGATATTGATAGGCATGCTTCAGAAATGTAAAATTTTATTTTGGACAAGCTATCTTATCTATTCAGAGTTATTGCAAATAGGCCATCTTAAATGTGCTTGGTACTAATAGAAATGAAAAACTATAGGATCAGTACCAAGCTAATTGTATATACTATATCAATAAATGGCTTAACTAAAATGTGCATTTTGAGGGAGACAACCTCTTTAAATTAAATAGGTCACTATTATAATGTTTTGTAGAGCTGTAGACATAAAACACATATTTTTTTTGGTTAAGACAACAAATGCTTATGCTATACTTGGAGATTATTGCGAATTGAAGGATTTTTAGGGTTTTTGTATTTTATGGAAGATGTTTAGGATTGGAATTAAAACGTCTATTACCACCCTAAGTAAGTGATTGTGCCTACAATTGGCACCCGACATGGCTCAAAACCCCACTAAATGGACAATTTAAATATGATTACAGCTACTCATAAATCTCTTTTCAACGATATGTAAATGAAGCTAAAAAAATGCTAGACGAGCTGGCAAGTGGAGTTTTTCTACAGGATGTTTTAAATTTACTAACCCTTTGAGTAGATAATCGAGCATATGAAACCTTTAAGGGTGTGAAGTTCTATAAGAGTGAGAGAAAAATAAAGATGTATTTTATATTAGAATTTCCCTTTTTAGTTGACTTAATATTTAGTAGCTATCGTACCTTGGTCCAAGAGTCCCCCCAATTTAAATAACTATTTCTTAAATTTATATAGTACCGTAGGTGCTCAAGTATGAATTTATTTATATTCTCTGTTAGTAATGAATGTATAGGTTTTTTTTATAGGAGGGAAGCTGATGTATGTTTGTCACGATTTAAATTTTACAGGAATTTTTCACGAATCGCTGGATGACTATGATACAAAGGTTGATCAATTTGGAAGTTGCACGATTTTGCCTAGATAGTTTCACCTAGATAGTAGAAAACAAGCTAACACAAGCAATGTTGACCTGGAAGTGACTTACTTCACATTGGCAATGTTGTTAAAATAACTTAGTCTCGTCCCAATAGTGTACGGTATATATTCAAAGTGTCATAAAAGCTAATGCTTAGAATTCGTAATTCTTGGACATTTCAATAAAGTTGTTTTTTTTTTTGCCTATTGTTATAGTTCTAACTGTCATATTCATTTTTAACCTCGACCAAGATGCATTGATAGGTTATGTGTGATTAGAGCATTGGAAGAATTAGTCATAGGATCTCATATGTTTACCTTGTACTACTTCTAAATTTCTTTGTTACATTTCTTAAATTGAGGCTCAATGTATGTATTTCAGTCTCTTAACAAAATATAAATATGTTCGATGAGCCATACTATAAAATCTTAACTCATAGTTCTAGAAAATGACCCGTGCCTCGCACGGGTTATTATGCTAGTATATTATTATATGCTAACATGGTTTTTCATGCCATTTATTAATTTATTAAATTATTCTTAAATTTTTTAAATATATTAAAAATTGTTGTTGGCATGAATTGAACCCATGACCTCTTGCTAGGAATCAATTTTATGGTCACACCATGACCATCATGCTAGAAGCCCACTTCATGAAAATTTTGAAACTTATCCACTAAATTCTTAAATAGCTCTTAATTCTTCATTTTATTTAACACTTATTTTAGAAATAATTTCAAAGAAAACAAATGAAATAATGTCTGTTTTCATTTATTATAGGTTAAAATTCACTTTCAAGCCAATTTAGTAATTTATCAATATACTCATCTTTATATTAATGTTAAAAAAAAATATTTGTATTAGGAATAGATTTTATAATCCCCCTATCATACAAACAACTTAAATTTATGCACACAATCACTACACCATAACAATTTCTGATACCTACTTAAAAATCATTAACTACATTTTCAAAGAACCTGCTTCCTAGATTTTCCTTGATTTTTTTTATAAATTTATGCATGATAAAACTATAAAAAAATATATTTCCATCATTTAATTAAAATTATTATTATTATTATATTTTCATGAAATTTTAAAATTATAAAGTATTCTTTTTGTATTATGTATGTGATACGAAAATACGACACAAATTCACATTGTACACGAAATTACATAAATTCAAATTTTGATTTCTGGTACATGTATAATAATATTTTTTTGTGTAATCATAAATCATAATATTTATTCATGTTTGTTATGCTCATGACAAACACAAAACAAACTCACTTGGTACAGTATAGATGAGCATTTCATCTATCTCGTCCGACCGCGATCCAATCCCCTTCCCATTCGGGTTGAGAATTGCAAAAATTTTTCTGTCAGTATGAGAAATATGGAATATTATAAAATAGAAATTCGGGGGATGAGAATGGGATCGGGGATTAAGGTATCCTGACCTTATCCCCAATTCACGTTCCCAACCGATTATCGGTGATTAAGGGAATATTTTATTTACTAGATTATTAAAGATAAATATAATTCAAAATTTTAAAATTTTGATAAATTTAAAATTTCACAAAAAAATAACAAAATAAAATTTCAATTTAAAAAATTTTAGTTATATATTTCATCTTTTATTATAAAAAAAATAATTTGAATCGCTATTTATGATATAATAATAATAACATTTATCATGATTTATCAAATTATTTTTATTATAAATTATATTAAGGAATTTTAAATTTCAATTAAAAAAATAAGAATCCTCAATTTCTAGTGAGGATCCTCGTTCCCCTTTCGGTGTAGTAAAATTATCCTCATTCAGGGATTGATAAGGGTTCAACGATTATGTTCAAAATTTTAATTAAAAATTATATTACATTTTTTTAAAAAAAAACACGATTTCTCCCGGGATCCTCATTCCCGTTCGGGACAGTAACCGGAGAGCAAAATAATCTTCGTTCAGGAACCGAGACAGGTTAAATGATAATGTTCGAATTGGGGGATCACCATGAGTATAGCACTCTTCGATCCTAAATTGACCTGATGCCACTACCAGACACACAAAATAACATAAATTTATTTACTATCAAATTTGAACATCGAGATATGAAAAATGCTTATTGCAAACACTTATGTCTCAATTAAATACTATCAAAAGAATATGTACATCAAGGCCCTGTTTGGCAATTAGCTGAGCTGTAGCGGATTGAATTAGTTGTTTTGACTAGCGGATTGAATTAGCTGTTTTGACTAGCGGATTTAAATTAGCTGTTTTGAATAAAAGTGTTTGGTAAATAGCTTTTTGAGTAACTTTTTGTGACACATAACAAACCTCTAATTGAAAAAGCTCCTAAAATGAGCTTTTTCAAAATTAGCTTTTTGATCCCAAACCTCTAACTCAAACCTCTAACAACCAAACACTCACATTAGAGGTTTCATTTGGTCAAACATCTAATATAGCCCAAACCTCTAATTTCACCCCCAAATCTCTAACTTTCAAACACCCCCAAAAAATTTTCCCAACTTATAAACAAATGGTAATAGAAATAAATAGTTGATAATAATATGTTAATCTAACCTGTTATAAATATTAGATGAGTTTAATTAAAATTTAAAAATTACTCCCTCCATACCACCCATTTCTTTACAGTTACTGTTTTGGGCCGTCCCATCCATTTCTTTACATTCCAAAAATAGTAAACTTTTAATAATATAAAACACTATGACACCCACTAACTTCCTCCACTTTCTCAAATCTACTATTAAATATTGATAGGTCCCACCACTTTACCCATTTTTCATCACTTTTCATTACTTTACCTACTTATATATATATATATATATATATATATATATATATATATATATTGGTCTCTATGCCCACCAAGGACGTAAACATCCTGGTGGGACAGAGGGAGTATAATGTTAGCAGAAAAACATTCGAAAGAAGTATGTAAGTTTAATGTGCGAAAGGTATGACAATTAACTATTTTAATTATTAATTATAATAAAATTAAAAAATATATAATGTTGAAACAATAACATTCAAAATAAATGTATAAGATTATTGTACAAGAGATATGACAATCAAATATTTTTATACCTAATTAGCTCATAATCCTCATTCCCGTCCGGGGTAGAAATCGGAGAGCAAAATACTCTTCGTTCAGGAACCTAGACAGGTTCAATGATAGTGTTCGAATTCGGGGATTGCCATAGGTATATTACTCTTCGATCCTAAATTGAACTGATTTCACTCCTAGATACACAGGATAACATGAATTCATTTACTGTCAAATTTGGACATCTAGATATAAAAAACGCTTATTGCAAACATTTATATCTCAATTAATAAATAATAAGAAAGAATAGGTACATCATTTTTATGTCAACTTAAAAATAAATGGTAATAGAACTAAATAGTTGATAATAATTCTTAGCAAAAAAAATAGTTGATAATAATATGTTAATCTAACCTATTGACAAATATTAGATGAGTTTAATTAAAATTTAAAAATTGTAATGTTAATAGAAAAACATTCGAAAGAAGTAAATGTATAAGATTATTGTACGAGAGATATGACAATTAAAGATTTCATATAGTGATAATTTCATACGAATATTGTTATTCCCAGATTACACACTTGTATAATTGTAGAAGGGGGGGTTGAATACAATTCTTGATAATTATAAATTTCTGATAAAAACCACAGAAATCTATAAGGAAATAATTGCTGAATAAGAAATGGTTCACAAACACATAAAAAATCAGGTGGTTAAATGTACCACCTGAGACTTTTATTAGAAGAAAACTCTGTGATACAAATGTACACAGCTTCTGTTTTTACAACTCTTTGCTTCTAGAGATATTCAAGAAACCCTAAGCAAATACGTCTGTTTTCTTAGTTTCTAAAGAGTTGCTACACTTGGTTATATATCCCAAGTTTACAAGTACTACAGGAATAAGATAATATTAATCTAATTCAAGTTGACTTGCTACTCCACTCCAAATCCACATGTAGCCGAAAGGTTGTCCTTGTGAACAGATATGTCCCCTGCACCTTTCTTGTATGTACTGTGTAAATGGAATGCTTCTTTCTTCTGTGTTTCCAAAGTATGGCTGCCATACTGCTTTTTATACCTACTATCAACCGATATGATCTGTCAGTCAAACCCGTCCTTATCAACTGCTAATTCCCAGCTAGCATAGGATAAAGTGTTAATGATTATCCGTTGATGTTGTGCACAGTTATCCGTTGATGGTAGTTTGAGCTGTATCCGTTGATAGAGTAGAGCTGAGTTGTATCCGTTGATGGTAGTTTTGTTCTTATCCGTTGATACACTTTCACTTAGACAGAATTACATAGCATAGCTTATTCTACCCTATTCTGCCTATCCATTGATGGTCAACATGACTCTGAATAAAAACACTATCAACTGATAAATAGAGATATTACAGTATGCTACAAAACCTCATCCGTTGATGAGCTACCTGTCAACGAATAGAGTTACAATGTCTTATCCGTTGACAGTTACAAAACTTGACTTATACAATTTTGCTTGAATATTAAGTTATCATCAACTACAACATATTCCTAACAATCTCCCCCAATTTATACTTGATGGCAATAAAGCATAAATTCAGAACCTTGATGATAACAAAACATTCCTAAAGATATATACACACTACAGTATGCAAAAATTGTATTAAGCTACAAAAATTAAAAACAAAAAGCTTTAAGAACCTTATCAGAGATGTGCTCCTTTAGTTTGAGCAAATTGTTAGCACAAAATCACGCAAGCGCACGTTGTCACAAGTAATATATGATTAAATCAAGTTCGTTCCCACAGAGATCTAGAATGGTGTTCAATTCAATTAATGTACCTATGCACCGATGTATGGTTTTTATCCACTGCTAGGACAAATAACAAATTGGATTTTTATTAACTACTAAATTAATTATCAAACTAAGATTAACTAATTAAAGAGCTTAAAGTCGAATTACTAATATGAGAATAAACATGGAATCCTAGTTTCATCATCTACTTCACTTAGAGTTGCAGCCTTTAATTAAAACATGCGATGGGTTTGATATCTGATCGAATAACACGAAAAGAGTAAAAGTTACCTCTCGGTATACTAGTACCAATCTACGCATGCATCCACAAAAGAGATAGAAGATGAGTAGGCACCTATTATGTTTAGACCCTATATCTCTATAGAATTTGAAAACATAAAGGTTTAAGCACAAGTTATTCACTTAAAGCACATAGGGTAGCATAATATCTCTATTGATGCCACAAATCATGATGTCAAAACACCAACCTATCCTATGCTAGCATGGTAAGTTCTAAATCTCAAGATCCACTCTCGTTTAGCAAGAGATTAACAAATTAGATGTTCGCGACGCACCTAAATTCAATAAGCACAACCATACAAGGATATCAAGTATTCACCACACATAAGTCATTAAGGCATGCAAACTACTAAGCTACATAGATAAATCCACTAGGATACCATGACAACGATTAGCCCATAATTGAACCGTTCATCGTCATGGGATTTGATGAAAACATGATATAAAACAAGATATGGATAAAAGAAGCAATAATATTAATAAAACTAAAGAGTTGAGAAAACAAATCTATAATCCAAAGTAACACAAAGGATGAAGTAGATATAGATCCGTTGCTTGTCACGAGCGTTGAATCATTCTCTCCTTTTCTCCCTTGCAGATCTAAGCTAGGTTACAATAATAAAACTATGATAATGTGTATATGTCTATTACAATGGTAGGATGTGTTTAAATAGGCTCTAAAAGTCTTGCCCAGCAAGAAAATACCAAAACAGAATTATAATAGAATTTCTGCAAGATACGTTTCCTAAACTGATTCTGTTTTTAAGGAAAATTCGTGGCGGACTTTTCTTCAGTTTTTCTGGAACGTTCTAAACGTAATTGGACCTCTGGACCACCTTAGAATGATAGAGAATCTCGTTATCTTTGCGTGGACTGCTTACGGGCTGAAAACAGATTTATAGAACTCAAGATATGGCCCAAACAGTGAATCTCACGCGTGCAGCCCAATAAATCCGAATTTTAATAAATTAAATCTCCAAAAACGACAAAAACATCCACCATAATCAACATCCTTGCAAATCTGCACAACTAAACAAAACACATCAAAACTACAAGAAACTTGAGCCCAAGACAATCAATTTAAGCCGATTTAGAATGTTTCAAGTGGATATAAAATCCACTTATCACACCCCCAAACTTAAACCGATGCTTATCCTCAAGCATAAACAATTACACTATCTAACTAACTAGTACCACTTCCGTAGGTGATCACGGTTGCATTTGGCATATGCAACAAGCCCTTTAAACCCCAAGGCAGCCCTAGTGGACGAGTAAGGTCTCGTGAGGGCCTATAGCGAATGTACCCACAAAATCCATTTAACCCAATGCAATGCAATGCATGAATGCAACTAATATGTAAATGCAATTAATCTATCCTACCATACCTTCAAATCCTCTCATGCCATATCAACTTAAGAATCAAAGTAATAACGCAATGTCTTGGTGTCGAAAGTGCAAGTATTCACATAGTCTACTCAAATAACATGCATAAATTCTCACAAGTCCATGTCAAGTGTAAGAATAAGTTAGTAAACATGCTAAGCCTACAAGAGTACATCTTTGAGACAACACTCGGGATCTCATACGCAAGAACAAGCAAACACTCACAATCCACTCACAAAAGAATATTCACTCAAGAACAAGGGTAAGTGTATCACTCAATTCCAACAAAATCATAAGCATGCTTGACATTTGGTATCAATCTAACTCTTAACACAACATACATCAATGACGATAATCAAAAGGTCTTTATTTGGGTTGTAATGGGGCTAGGGACAAGGTATGTCAAATAAGCCAAAACAGGTGAAGTGTCAAAAGCTAGTAAGTACCATAATAAATCACACACAACACTCTATTTCCCCCATAAAATTTTACTATTACAAACACTCGACTAGTCGACTGAAATAGGATCGCAACAAACACAAACATGCTCTCATAATATATGTTTTTTTTAGATACACAACACTCAAATTTTTTTTTCTCTCTTCCTATACTAATGCATGGGTTGCCTCCCACGAAGCGCTTCTTTAACGTCAATAGCTTGACGTTACTTCCTCAACTCATGGCGGTTTCAAAAGAATAACTGAACCGTTCTCAACAGACAAATCATTCATACGAACGTTGACATCTTGGTTGCTTGCTTTCCACAAATCTCTTCCTTCAGATTTCAACCTGATTTTACTACCCAACGACCAAATCTTCTTCTTTTTCTTCTTCACACCTCTAAGGTGCTTCTCCGACTCAACCGGTTGAACAAAAATTTCTTCTTCCTTATCATTGGTTTTCCACCTTCGTAACACGTTATCATGCCCTTCTTCAAAAATCAGTAGCTCATTATTCAAAAGGACATACCTCAAATGTGGTGGAAGTTTCCCAAGCTTTACTTTCGAAAGATCACGAACCGAAGAACTGTCAATGGAATCACTGATAGGATGCTTTGGCACATGCATGTCAGATTTTTCGCTCAATAACTGATCAAACTTCTTTCTCTGACCCGTATCAACTATTTCCACACTGCAACACTCTTCATCCTCAGTCGGAAATTTCATTGCCTTGAACACATTAAAGGTGACACTCTGATCTTGCACCCTCATTGTAAGCTCTCCTTTTTGCACATCAATCAAAGTCTTTCCTGTAGCCAAGAACGGTCTTCCCAAGATTATGGGAATCTTCTTATCTTCTTCAAAATCCAAGATAACAAAATCAGCTGGGAATATGAGCTTATCAACCTTCACCAAAACGTCCTCCACGATGCCTCTAGGATATGTGATAGATCGATCAGCCAACTGCAAAGAGATGTTAGTTGGCTTTGGTTCTGGTAGACCAAGTTGCTTGTAGACTGACAAGGGCATAAGATTGATGCTAGCTCCCAAATCACATAAACACTTGCTGAATGAAAGGTTGCCAATAGTGCATGGAATAGTGAAACTTCCTGGATCTTTAAGTTTAGGTGGCAACTTCTGCTGCAGAACGGCACTACACTCCTCCGTCAATGCCACTGTTTCAAAATCTTCCAACCTTCTCTTCCGTGACAAAATATCCTTCATGAACTTAGCATATCTTGGAATCTGCTCCAATGCTTCAACAAAAGGAATGTTAATGGACAATTTCTTGAAGACATCCATAAATTTTTGAAACTGTTTATCTTGACTTGTCTTCAAACGTCCAGGAAATGGAGGAGGAGGATAGATCTGATTATTCTTTGAAGATTGCTCCAAAGTAGACTTTTCAACAGGTTTCTTGCTCTTCTCACCATCAAGCTGATCGGCCACTAAATCAGATTTCTCAATTACTGGCACTGCAGATTTTTCTACCTGCTGATTCTGAACATCTTCATCTTCTTCAGTAGCTGATTTAGGATCCCCTGTGACTTTTCCAGATCTCAAAGTAACTGCATTGACCTGTTCTTTGCTTTCCCTTCTGCCTGGATTAACCTCCGTATCACTAGGAAGAGTTCCTTGAGGCCTACTAAATAAGGCACTTGCAATCTGTCCTAACTGGCATAAGATTGATGCTAGCTCCCAAATCACATAAACACTTGCTGAATGAAAGGTTGCCAATAGTGCATGGAATAGTGAAACTTCCTTGATCTTTAAGTTTAGGTGGCAACTTCTGCTGCAGAACGGCACTACACTCCTCCGTCAATGCCACTGTTTCAAAATCTTCCAACCTTCTCTTCCGTGACAAAATATCCTTCATGAACTTAGCATATCTTGGAATCTGCTCCAATGCTTCAACAAAAGGAATGTTAATGGACAATTTCTTGAAGACATCCATAAATTTTTGAAACTGTTTATCTTGACTTGTCTTCAAACGTCCAGGAAATGGAGGAGGAGGATAGATCTGATTATTCTTTGAAGATTGCTCCAAAGTAGACTTTTCAACAGGTTTCTTGCTCTTCTCACCATCAAGCTGATCGGCCACTAAATCAGATTTCTCAATTACTGGCACTGCAGATTTTTCTACCTGCTGATTCTGAACATCTTCATCTTCTTCAGTAGCTGATTTAGGATCCCCTGTGACTTTTCCAGATCTCAAAGTAACTGCATTGACCTGTTCTTTGCTTTCCCTTCTGCCTGGATTAACCTCCGTATCACTAGGAAGAGTTCCTTGAGGCCTACTAAATAAGGCACTTGCAATCTGTCCTAACTGGCATAAGATTGATGCTAGCTCCCAAATCACATAAACACTTGCTGAATGAAAGGTTGCCAATAGTGCATGGAATAGTGAAACTTCCTGGATCTTTAAGTTTAGGTGGCAACTTCTGCTGCAGAACGGCACTACACTCCTCCGTCAATGCCACTGTTTCAAAATCTTCCAACCTTCTCTTCCGTGACAAAATATCCTTCATGAACTTAGCATATCTTGGAATCTGCTCCAATGCTTCAACAAAAGGAATGTTAATGGACAATTTCTTGAAGACATCCATAAATTTTTGAAACTGTTTATCTTGACTTGTCTTCAAACGTCCAGGAAATGGAGGAGGAGGATAGATCTGATTATTCTTTGAAGATTGCTCCAAAGTAGACTTTTCAACAGGTTTCTTGCTCTTCTCACCATCAAGCTGATCGGCCACTAAATCAGATTTCTCAATTACTGGCACTGCAGATTTTTCTACCTGCTGATTCTGAACATCTTCATCTTCTTCAGTAGCTGATTTAGGATCCCCTGTGACTTTTCCAGATCTCAAAGTAACTGCATTGACCTGTTCTTTGCTTTCCCTTCTGCCTGGATTAACCTCCGTATCACTAGGAAGAGTTCCTTGAGGCCTACTAAATAAGGCACTTGCAATCTGTCCTAACTGGGTTTCCAAGACTTCCTGGCCAGCTTGTAGGTTCTTTACCGCTATCCACACCTCATCTGATTTATCATTAGATGATTGCCCCGCATGAGCCTGGGGCTGTTGCTGCTGAAATCCCGGAGGTTGATATGTTGCCCTTGGAGCATAAGGCTGTTGATAGCCTTGATTGAATGGCTTCGCTTGCTGATAAGATTGTTGAGTATTTTGATTATTGCTCCAGCTGAAATTGGGATGATTCCGATTATTAGGATGATAGGTGGTTGGAACTGGTGCAGCAGGTCTCTGGAAATTACTCACGAACTGTGCTGATTCAGAAGAGATAGCACACTGATTCATCTCATGTGCGCCCGCACATAACTCACAAACACTAGCCACCTGCTAAACTCCATAATTAGCAAGAGAATCCACCTTCATAGCAAGAGCCTTCAACTGAGCTGTAATCATTGAAGCTGTATCTACTTCCAAAATTCCTGCTGCCTTGCCTTGAGATAGCCTTTGGGTTGGATTTTGATATTCATTAGCAGCCATCATCTCAATAAGATCGTAAGCTTCATCATAGCTCTTTGCCCACAGAGCTCCTCCTGATGCTGCATCTAGCAAAGGCCTAGACTGTGCTCCCAACCCATTGTAGAACCCATTAATAACCATCCAATCAGGCATGCCATGATGATGACACTTGCGTAGCATCTCCTTGTAGCGTTCCCAAGCCTCACACAAGGTCTCGCCAGATTGCTATTGGAATTGAGTCAACTGGTTCCTTAATGCTGCAGTTTTCGCCATAGGGAAGAATTTAGTAAGGAACTTCTGAGCAAGATCTTCCCATGTAGTAATGGAACCAGGTGGCAAAGAGTGTAGCCAGCTCTTAGCCTTATCCCTCAGAGAGAATGGGAAAAGCCTCAACCTGATAGCATCATCCGTCACACCATTACATTTGAAAGTGTCGCAGATTTCGATAAAGTCCCGAACATGCATGTTGGCATCCTCCGTAGAAGCACCCCCAAACTGAACTGAATTCTGCACCATCTGAATTGTGCCAGACTTAATCTCAAAATTGTTTGCTGCAATAGCTGGCCTAATAATGCTAGACTGGATGTCATTGAGTTTCGGCTGAGAATAGTCCTTCAAAGCCTTAGCTGCTGCTGCATCTGCCATTGCTACTGTAGTTTCAGATTCCTCTTCCTTATTCTCTAAATTCTCTACACGATCGTCTTTTGCCAGTTTTTGTAAACGAGCTTGCGAACGTGTTTGCATACTGATGTGTTAAATTATACCTAACCGCAAGCGCACGGTATCTATTGTAGTAGATATTAGCAAATACGGGTCGAATCCTCAAGGAGACAGTTTCAATTTCAATTCAATTGCTATCAATTGTTTCTAGTCACAACGATTGTTTGAGAATTTTATTAACTACTAAAACAAATTTAACAAAGTTTTAAATCAATTAATTAAAGGATCTAGGGCAATTCAGGTTCACCATGTTTACACCAAACAAATCACAAAAGTATAGCTTTTCAATGGGATTAAGTAATTAAAGCAATTGTTAATCTTTCTCAAGCATTAACGCTCTCAGAATATCTAATGATGTTCTCACACTCACCTTCAATTCTGCTAATTGTATGTAAGCCTCTAGTAGTAAAATCTCTCGATCTATTACTCCTATTGCAATCAATTAATCTGTGATATTGCGCAATTACACAAATTAAGAATTATAACATATCAATCAGAATTACTCTTTACCCATCAATCTACTAATCAAATTAAGCCCAAATCATGGTGCAAACATGGCTCCCCTTAATACCCTAGAATTAAACTACTCACTCATGGTAGAAGTAAAAACAATGAGAATAATGAAAGAAGCCATGTAAAACATATAATAATAAAACAAGAGAATAAAGAATACCTCAAACTTTGTATTAACGAAGAACAATAAAGATCCAAAACCAAGTGCTTACAAAGGAAGAGATGAAGAGAGAAAAAACCAAAACCCTAATTTATGTAAAAACGTCTATATATGTCTATCTCTCTTTTAACGTTTTTATAATAAAATCCCCCAATAAAATCTGATCTCTATCTTCTAATAAAAGTATTTTTAATATCCTAATCAATTTACAAAAAGATATCCATAATTAAATATGATTTTCTTGTAAAATTCGTCACTAATTTTGCTCCTCTGTTTCTGGGCTCTTCCAGTTGGATTTTGCTTACTGGACCACCTCTGAATTATAGAAAATTCCACAAGCTTCGCGTGGACAGCTTACGGGCCTCAAACAGACTTCTGGAACTCAAGATATGGCCAAAACAGTGTAGAACAGCCCGTGTAGCCCAATAATACGAATTTTCTCCTATTTTATCTCCAAAATAGCTCTTTTTGCTCCAAATCCTTCCAAGTCATGAATTCTTTATTTCCTACAATAAAACAATAAAATCTATTAAATAAAAATCCAAATCAATGCAAAACACAATAAATATGAGAATAAAATCATCTAAAATATATATAAAAATATACTCTATCAAACACAAAAACTTGATATGTTAAATTATACCTAACCGCAAGCGCACGGTGTCTATTGCTAGTACGGATGGCAAGCGGGTCGAATCCACAAGGAGACAGGTTCTACTAATTCCTTTTCAGTTATCGCTAATTGTTTCAAGGGCAAACGATTATGTGAAATTATTAATTAACTAATTAAACTAAATTAACACTAATTAAGCAGATGATAAACAAATTATTTAAAACCTAGGGCAATCAGGTCCACCATGCTTACACAATTGGCTCTTAAGCTAAAGCAATCAATGTGATCCTATAACTAGAGTATGTTAATCTCTCTCAAGCATTAACACTCTCGAAACATTCAACACAATTAACCACTTTTAGTAATTCAATCAATCAGGTAATTAGAGTCAAGTTAATCTTTTCCAAGCATTAACGCTCTCAGAAATCCAATGATGCTCTCGCACTCAAATTCAATTCTGCTAATCGTATGTGTGCCTCTAGTAAGTAAATCTCTCGATCCATACCCCTATTTGCATATAATTAATCCATGATATCGGTCGATTACACAAATTAATGATTAAAACATATCAATCAGAATTAACCATAACCAATCAAATCACTATGAAAATCATGCCAATATTAGTGCAAACATGGCTTCCCTTTAAGCCCTAGAAATAACTACTCGCTAATAATTAAACAAGTAAAACAACTAGTAAAACAAGAAAACATAATTAAACTAATAAGAATTGAGAAGAAATTCAGATAAGAAAACCTGCAATCATCAATCCTGTCACAAGAATGAAATTCATGGTCTCCTCTCCAAAACCCTAGCTCCTAAGAGTAGGAGCACGTATGTATCTCTCCATAAAATAATACCCTAGATGTGTTTATATAGGCTCTAAAAGTCTTGCCCAATAAAAGTATTTTAATACTCTAAATCAATTACAAGTAGGATTCCATAACTGAATAGGATTCCTTAATTAAAATTCGTCACTTCTTTTTCTCCTCTGTTTCTGGGCTCTTCCAGTTGGATTTTGCTTACTGGACCACCTCTGAATTATAGAAAATTCCACAAGCTTCGCGTGGACAGCTTACGGGCCTCAAACAGACTTCTGGAACTCAAGATATGGCCAAAACAGTGTAGAACAGCCCGTGTAGCCCAATAATACGAATTTTCTCCTATTTTATCTCCAAAATAGCTCTTTTTGCTCCAAATCCTTCCAAGTCATGAATTCTTTATTTCCTACAATAAAACAATAAAATCTATTAAATAAAAATCCAAATCAATGCAAAACACAATAAATATGAGAATAAAATCATCTAAAATATATATAAAAATATACTCTATCAAACATCCCCACACTTAGCATTTGCACGTCCTCGGGCAAATAAGTGAAATAAAAACTAAGTCCTAACAAATATCACTTTCGTAGATGACACGATTGCATTGAGCATATGCAACAAGCCGTTAAACCCCTAGGCAGCCCTAGTAGGACGAGTGTTGTCTCGTGAGGGTTTATAGTGAATATACCCACAAAATTCATCCAACCATGCAAAAGATCAATGCTAACACAACACCACACACACAAGTCCTCTCATGCCACATCAACTTAAGAATCAAAGCAAACATACGATGTCTTGGTGTCTAAAGTGCAAGTATTCACGTAGTCTACTCAACCAACATGCAGAAGGTCATAAAAATTCATGTCAAGTGTAAAAATCATTGGTAATCATGCTAAGCCCACAAGAAACACATCTTTAAGTCTAAACCTGGGATCTCCTATGCCAAAACAAGTAATAACTCACCTTTCACTCAAAAACGAATATTCACTCAAGAACAAGGTTAAGTGTATCACTCAATTCCAACAAAATCATAAACACAACTTGACACTCGCAATCAATCTCACTCTCAACACAACATACATCACTGATGACAATCAAAAGGTCTTTATTCGGGTTGTAGCGTGGGCTAGGGACAAGGTATGTCAAGTAAAGCTAAAATAGGTTAATGTCAAAAGCTAGTACCCAACAATATAATTCATTCCATTCCCTTTCTATTAAAACAAATACTTCCCCACACTTGGATTTTTCAATAACCCTTACATAATAACTTGACTAGTCGAATGAAGAAGGATCATACAAACATAAGAATGCTCTCAAATTTATTTATTTTTTTTTCTTTTTTTTTCTTTTTTTTTCTTTTTTTTTTTCTGTTTTTTTTTTTAGAGAGAGCTAAGGAATAAAGCAATGATCCATAGATATTATTATGAATTTCGACTAGCAAGCATCAACCTAAAATCAATATTCCCCAAAAGTATGATCATCAATAAAACCCCCCCTTTTTCACACCTTATTACTCCCTTAAGCACGATACTAGCCTTTGACAATGTAGGTTCAAATTAATGTAAGGCCAATAGAATAAAAAAATATATGGCAAGTAATGTGGTGTGTCACCGAAAGAATAGGATTAAGCTCAACGGGTTAACTAATTGATCATGTATAAAAGGTGTGGAAATATGGGAAACACGAGGTTAAAAACCTAAGTGCCTTTATCATCTCATCATCAAGTAATATCATGCATTTCAAGAAAGATCTCAAGTAAGTGCTAGCAATGTAAACAACATGTGGACACTCAAGCAAACGAAAAATCATGCAAAAGATATGCATATAGGCTCAAAACTCACTTGGTGTGACAAAACATAATCAATCCCAGGTAACAAGACTCTCTAACGCACCTACTTGTACTCAAAGCATGAAAACCAAGTCATCTTGCACATATTCATGTCATTCTAATCACTTACAACATCCAATTAAGTCTACCAGTTTCAACTTGCTAGTGTAAGTGTGTGCACAAGAACAAAGCACGTCACTTCTCATACAAAAGCGTCCATAAACACAAGAATTCTACGCATGCATGAATACAACAACTAATCAAATTGCATGGCCAGAATTATTTTTGGTATTTTTCAATTTTTTTGATTTTTTTGGATTTTTTTTTTTAAACAAATAATACACTACGTTGAGAACACCTCCCCACACTTAAGCGGTTCATTGTCCCCAATGAACTAAAGAACAAGATACAAAACTACAACTAAAAACAAAATAAAACTACACTAAAAAGAAAAGAAAGAAAACTCCCCTGGAATCAAGGTGCCGAGTGTGAAAACCATCCCTCATTTGCTTAGGAGCCATAATAAACAAAACTGCATTCAACAATAGCTTCACCAACAACCACCAAGAAATATCCTACCAAAAACCACCAAGCAATATCACACCAAAAATACCCAATTAACAAGAATATTACAAAACCCCCAATTTACAAGAACACAAATTCGTAATAAAAAAATTAGAGAAGAAAAATCCCAACTACGAATCAAAGAGGTGAACTTGTACTAATTTTTCCCCAAACGTGAATTTTTAGAGATGTAGAGGAAGAAAATAATAAATTGAGTGCGTATGTATGGGTATATATAGACAATGGAATGATAGGATGGATATAAAAATTTTAATGTGAAAAGGAAAAAAAATTGGGTGGAATTTGGAATTTAATATAGGATAGAAATAGGGTTTAGGGATTAAAAATAAAAATAAAAAATATAAAAAAAAAATAAAAATAATAATAATAATAAATAATAATTAGAATAGAAATAGGTTTAGAATTTTGGTGGAGAGATGGGAGGTTTTGGATTTGAAATAGGAAAAGAATTAGGTGTAAAAGGGGTATAAATAGAATGGGGTGAGAAGAATTTTTTATTTTTTTTTATAAATATACAACAACAGCGCGCACAAAACAGGAGCAGCTGAAAACTTTTTATTCTCCTGGAACACGCGCAGACTGCCCGCGTGGGAAGCAATCTGCCCCCATTGCAGATGCGCAGGCGCAGAATGCGCATCACCCCCGCAATCTGCCTCTATTGCAGTAACGCATGAGCAGATTGCGTTACATCACCGCAATTTGCCCTGAAACGCAGGTTGATCCTGCGTTACACACCAAAAATTCGATTTTTTCTTTCTTTTTTTTTTTTTTTTTTTTTTTTAGAAAAAACAACAATTTGTTTTTTGTTTTTTTTTTATATAAAGAATACCTATACACTACAGTGAAAACAAATAAACAAATGACTCATTAACTAAACAAATAAGTCTACAATATATAAAACAGAAGGAAAGAAGAACTCCCCTTTGCAGAAGCATGATCTATGGGTTGCCTCCCAAGAAGCGCTTTTTTAACGTCAATAGCTTGACGTCCTCAAAAATACTCCGGTAAAGGCGTAATATCCAATTTCTCGATCATAAACTCGCCACCACAAAAAGTATCAAGAGTGTTAGTGGTTGTCTTTATCCTGCAAAAAGTCTCCAAACAAGCATCAGTAAAATAAAATATGTCATTAATAAGCAATAGAGAGAGTGCTTGTGCAGTTTTGGAAAACTTTGTGATAAAACAGCGATAAAATTCAACACCACGAAAATATTGAACTCCCTTAACATAAGGCGGAGGTTCTGGTGGCGGCTTTTCTTCACTCCTCACTTTCACTGGAGTCATTCGGACATCTTGGCTTATCATATCATTGGCTAATAAGACACTTCCATCTTCTCCCTCTTCTCGAGCTTGAAACGTATGAGCCACTTTGTATGGATCCTCAACCAGAATTTGAGAAATATCATCTTGGACAATATTCGTTATCACATCAACCTTGAAATAAGTAGTCTTGAGCAAAGAAGCCTTGTAAGTAGAGGCTAGATCGAGAGCAAATTTATCAATACTTGGTAGCTTAGGCACAGGTTGTGGAAGACAAACAACAACCATCTCTGTATTGCTTTCTTTTATAGCCTCATCATCAGTCACATTGGTCTCGGTAGCAACAACATCATTGATCTCGTCATCGGTGACATGCTCCTTCTCTTTATCAATGGCCTCATCATCAACATACATGGAGAAACTATCATATTCCTGATCGCTTGTGAGATTGATAGCAGTCAGGTCCTCTTCGGATCGGATAGATGATGATGGTAAATAGTCGAGCTGCCCTGTAGTAGAAGAGTTAGCCAACTGTGCAATTTGAGATTCAATCGCTAAACTTTGAGTTTCTAATTTTTCAAAACTCTTTAGCATTGTATTCAAGATATCCCACATCTCATTTGTCTGATCAGCTTGCACATCTACACTGGGTTGAGAAACATGTAGATCTTCTTGTAGAGGAGGATATTGATATTCTTGTGGTGGCGGCTGCTCATATGACTGATAATATTGTTGCTCAAACTGTTGCTGATTATGATATGAAAAATTTTGAGCACCATTGTCCTGGTAGTAGAAATCTGGTTGATTCACGTATTCTTGATCATAAGTGTTTGAATACTGATTGTACCCATATCCTTCTTCAAAAGAATTCATTTGTCCCAACTGAGCACTCTGAGAATTATAGACATTGTAATAGCATTCCAAACCATAATGACCCTGGACACCACAAATTGGACAGAAGTTGTAAGTTTTAGGGGCCACTTGTGACATCTCATTGATACTCATTGGACGCATAGTGGGCTCTGTAGAGTTGAATAAGGCAATTTCTTGAGTGCGTGCCTCCAACATGGAAGAGAGTAGTGCAAAAGTATCAACTTCACCCATTGCAAACCTGTAGACACTAAACAAAGCCAAGAAAACGTAAAATCTGCCTCAATTGGAACAAAGGTTCCAACGAGACAATGGAAACAATCTAAACAACTAAATTAAAATCAATAGAAACTCGCTGTCTCCCCGGCAGCGGCGCCAAAAACTTGATATGTTAAATTATACCTAACCGCAAGCGCACGGTGTCTATTGCTAGTACGGATGGCAAGCGGGTCGAATCCACAAGGAGACAGGTTCTACTAATTCCTTTTCAGTTATCGCTAATTGTTTCAAGGGCAAACGATTATGTGAAATTATTAATTAACTAATTAAACTAAATTAACACTAATTAAGCAGATGATAAACAAATTATTTAAAACCTAGGGCAATCAGGTCCACCATGCTTACACAATTGGCTCTTAAGCTAAAGCAATCAATGTGATCCTATAACTAGAGTATGTTAATCTCTCTCAAGCATTAACACTCTCGAAACATTCAACACAATTAACCACTTTTAGTAATTCAATCAATCAGGTAATTAGAGTCAAGTTAATCTTTTCCAAGCATTAACGCTCTCAGAAATCCAATGATGCTCTCGCACTCAAATTCAATTCTGCTAATCGTATGTGTGCCTCTAGTAAGTAAATCTCTCGATCCATACCCCTATTTGCATATAATTAATCCATGATATCGGCCGATTACACAAATTAATGATTAAAACATATCAATCAGAATTAACCATAACCAATCAAATCACTATGAAAATCATGCCAATATTAGTGCAAACATGGCTTCCCTTTAAGCCCTAGAAATAACTACTCGCTAATAATTAAACAAGTAAAACAACTAGTAAAACAAGAAAACATAATTAAACTAATAAGAATTGAGAAGAAATTCAGATAAGAAAACCTGCAATCATCAATCCTGTCACAAGAATGAAATTCATGGTCTCCTCTCCAAAACCCTAGCTCCTAAGAGTAGGAGCACGTATGTATCTCTCCATAAAATAATACCCTAGATGTGTTTATATAGGCTCTAAAAGTCTTGCCCAATAAAAGTATTTTAATACTCTAAATCAATTACAAGTAGGATTCCATAACTGAATAGGATTCCTTAATTAAAATTCGTCACTTCTTTTTCTCCTCTGTTTCTGGGCTCTTCCAGTTGGATTTTGCTTACTGGACCACCTCTGAATTATAGAAAATTCCACAAGCTTCGCGTGGACAGCTTACGGGCCTCAAACAGACTTCTGGAACTCAAGATATGGCCAAAACAGTGTAGAACAGCCCGTGTAGCCCAATAATACGAATTTTCTCCTATTTTATCTCCAAAATAGCTCTTTTTGCTCCAAATCCTTCCAAGTCATGAATTCTTTATTTCCTACAATAAAACAATAAAATCTATTAAATAAAAATCCAAATCAATGCAAAACACAATAAATATGAGAATAAAATCATCTAAAATATATATAAAAATATACTCTATCACATACAAACTTAAGTACCTGAAACACCACGAAACAAACAAACTAAGTAAGAATCTGAGTCAATGAACGCTAACGACCACTGATGACAAGCACATAAACAAAATAAAAACACCGATGATCCCCGGCAGCGGCGCCAAAAACTTGTTAGCACAAAATCATGCAAGCGCACGTTGTCACAAGTAATATATGATTAAATCAAGTTCGTTCCCACAGAGATCTAGAATGGTGTTCAATTCAATTAATGTACCTATGCACCGATGTATGGTTTTTATCCACTGCTAGGACAAATAACAAATTGGATTTTTATTAACTACTAAATTAATTATCAAACTAAGATTAACTAATTAAAGAGCTTAAAGTCGAATTACTAATATGAGAATAAACATGGAATCCTAGTTTCATCATCTACTTCACTTAGAGTTGCAGCCTTTAATTAAAACATGCGATGGGTTTGATATCTGATCGAATAACACGAAAAGAGTAAAAGTTACCTCTCGGTATACTAGTACCAATCTACGCATGCATCCACAAAAGAGATAGAAGATGAGTAGGCACCTATTATGTTTAGACCCTATATCTCTATAGAATTTGAAAACATAAAGGTTTAAGCACAAGTTATTCACTTAGATCACATAGGGTAGCATAATATCTCTATTGATGCCACAAATCATGATGTCAAAACACCAACATATCCTATGCTAGCATGGCAAGTTCTAAATCTCAAGATCCACTCTCGTTTAGCAAGAGATTAACAAATTAGATGTTCGCGACGCACCTAAATTCAATAAGCACAACCATACAAGAATATCAAGTATTCCCCACACATAAGTCATTAAGGCATGCAAACTACTAAGCTACATAGATAAATCCACTAGGATCCCATGACAACGATTAGCCCATAATTGAACCGTTCATCGTCATGGGATTTGATGAAAACATGATATAAAACAAAATATGGATAAAAGAAGCAATAATATTAATAAAACTAAAGAGTTGAGAAAACAAATCTATAATCCAAAGTAACACAAAGGATAAAGTAGATCTAGATCCGTTGCTTGTCACGAGCGTTGAATCCTTCTCTCCTTTTCTCCCTTGCAGATCTAAGCTAGGTTACAATAATAAAACTATGATAATGTGTATATGTCTATTACAATGGTAGGATGTGTTTAAATAGGCTCTAAAAGTCTTGCCCAGCAAGAAAATACCAAAACAGAATTATAATAGAATTTCTACAAGATACGTTTCCTAAACTGATTCTGTTTTTAAGGAAAATTCGTGGCTGACTTTTCTTCAGTTTTTCTGGAACGTTCCAAACTTAATTGGACCTCTGGACCACCTTAGAATGATAGTGAATCTCGTTATCTTCGCGTGGACTGCTTACGGGCTGAAAACAGACTTATAGAACTCAAGATATGGCCCAAACAGTGAATCTCACGCGTGCAGCCCAATAAATCCGAATTTTAATAAATTAAATCTCCAAAAACGACAAAAACATCCACCATAATCAACATCCTTGCAAATCTGCACAACTAAACAAAACACATCAAAACTACAAGAAACTTGAGCCCAAGACAATCAATTTAAGCCGATTTAGAATGTTTCAAGTGGATATAAAATCCACATATCACAAATTAATGATGTTTCCTCTCTCTGGTTGGCTGCACCCCTGACTTCCCTTCCTTGGAAGAGTTGGACTCAATTTGCACTTGGAGTTGCCTATAGAAGGTATCTTCTTCAACAACTTTTGGATTTAGCTTTAGTTGCAACCATCTTAGGTAATTAGAACTAGCCTTTGACAGTTGGTCTTCTAACCTGAAGAATCTCCTAGTGCCCTCTTCATCCCTGAACTCCATCATCCAAAAGGGTTGAATGTGGATTTTCTGTCCATTATATGGGATCTTCATTTTCTTTGGTAAACTTGAGGGTGAGTTCCATTCTTTCCTTATTTCTTCTATTCTGCTCATTATCTCCCTTCTGGCTATCTCAGAGAACCCTGTGTGTCTCTTGAAAGCTGAGAACACTTTGGTTAATGTGTAATAATTCTCTCCAAGAACCTTCTGTAATGGCCATGTCCTCTGATTTCCTCCCTTGTAGACAAACACTAATCTCTCAGGCATATTCTTGTACTTATCAATTCCTCTTACTTCTGACAATTCATCCAAAAATAGATTCATGCCAGAGTATTCTTCAATTTCTGCCTGATAGATAAAGTCTTCTTTATTTTCCAAGATTGGTTGTTTGACAATAGCAGGTACCCTAGCAACTTGAACTGGTCCATTTGAAAGTTGCTTCTTTGGAGCCCTTTTCTTCTGTTTTGGATTCAGCAAGAATGAAGGAACTTCAATTGAATCAAAATTCATTGGTTCTTCTTTAGGCATTATGGGGTCACCATGTGTTAGGTCGAATACACAATATATATAATCAAGTACCGTATGAGTAAATAACAAGAACACACGTTTTAACTCTTAAAACTGTTTGGAATTAATAATTCCTCTCTCAGTGATGTAAAATATCACAGAGAGCTGCTTAGGTTACAAAAATGATATTCGTTCACGATGGATACCCTTCTAGGGTTAACCTAACTGTATTTATAAGATATACAGCTACGTACAATCGTTAATTGATTCTCCTAAAATTAAGCTATACAATTGATATCAATTACGATTGCTACACGTCTTCTAAGTCAACTCAATCTCTTTGACAGCTATCCAATCTTCAAAGATATCGCTTCCATATTAATATTAAATTAATCTTCAAACTCTGTTGACTTTTAGATGCTTCCAGTAGACAGACTTTAGCAAACTCTGTTGCTCTCCAAGCAAACAGTGTTTGCGCTCCCATGTATTCAGCTAACAGTGTTTACGCTTTCTTCTGTCAGCGTTTGCGCTTCCAGCTATCAGCGTATACTCAAACTCTGTACAACTGCTTTCAACTAACAAGTTAAACTCTGTTTACCTGTAACACTTAAACATTGACATTAAATCACATCAATTATATCTAACAATCTCCCCCAACTTGTTCATTAGAAAAATGTACAAGTTCACAGTAATTGATGATGTCAAAACGAACAATTAAAAACACAGTGTTTAACATATAATCAGAGTTTAAACTTGACTTAACAAAATTTACAAAAAATTTGAATTACTTACAAATTCTGTCTACCTAACCTCCTCAAGATCTGGAGTTGTTCTGAGATAATCAATCAACAATCTCCTCTCAGCATTTTCAAGTTCAATCTGCATAGCTTCCTTGATCTCTCTTAAATCTGGATCATTCTCATCAGTTTGAAAGATAGCAGCTCTAAGATCATAGATCTTGTTTCTTCTCATTTCATTCCCCAATCTGATATACTTCACTTCTTCAGACTTCACATTAAAATCCAGAACAGTAATTCAAAGATCAGTCTTCAGCTTTGTAGTCCCCTTTTCCATTTCTATCAGATTCCCATTCCAATCTCTGTACTTCGGAACATACTTGCTGTTGTACTTCATATTTCTTCGTGCAAGATTCTGAATCATCTTTTGTCTAAGCACATTTGCAACTGACTGAGCTCTTTGATTTCTAACTCTGAAAAGATACAGAACATACTCTAGTTCTTCCCAGTATTTTAAATCAATATCACTCTCAGCAATCTTGAACACTGTTCCATCAGCCATGAAATATAACAGGAAATCCTTCCCTAAACTTTTCTGATAAACAAGCTGTACTGACTCCAGTCTGTCTAAACTCTCTTGAGTAACACCACGACCTGGAACAGACAGTGAAGAAGGATCTCTGGGAGCAACATTTTGTCTTTTATCCCTATGTGAGCCTATGCCTCCTTTGTTGTATCCGATTTTACCAGATAAAGCTCTACCATCAGTGAAATCCATTGGAGCTGTAGCTGGAGCTGTAGCTGCTAGACTTGAATCATGAAGAACCCCCTTTCCAAACTTTGATTTCAACTGAGTAGACAATAGTGGTGTGGTCACAACTTGTGCAGCAACAGAGGTTGTGTCTGCATTCTTCTGTACAACATGTGTATCAACAGAGGTTGTAACTATCATCTTATTCTTGCTCTCTTCACCCATCACCCCTTTTAACTTCAGCTTGGCATCAAGAGAAGACTTTCTAATCAGCTTTCCTTTATCTTCTTCTTCTTCTTCTTCTTCTTCTTAAATACCAGACAATTTTTCTTTGATCTCAATTCCTTTCATTACAGGCCTTGAAGATTTTGAAGCTCTAACAGTTTTCTTCACTTTCTTGGACTTTTGAGCTTTCAAATGCTCTTTCTGCAACAGCTTTTCTTCAGCTTGTATGTCCTCAAGTGTAGCTTCAGCATTCTCTTCACGAAAGAGTTTTGCAGCCAATTCTTCATCTGTTTGTGGATTTTCAGTGAATGACAAATCCTTAGGCTTTGAACCAGAAGTACTCTGTATATTTGTATTTATCACCAAATTTGGCTTTGACCTCGTAGACCTTCCATGTCCTTGTCTAGGATTTGCATTTCTTAAACCCTTTTCAGCATTAGCACCTTCATCATCCAAATGATCTTTCTTTGATAGAGATTGAGTTTGCTTACACTTGGTTTTAGCAATTCTCTCCCCCTTTTTGACATCATCACCATCTTGAATCAGAATTGAGGTGATTAACTCAAGAGAGTTTGCAATAGAATCAACCTTCTCAGTCAGTAAAAGCTGATTCTGTTCAACTTTGCTCAGTCTGTCATTAAGATTTGCTTGAGATCTGGAGAATTGTTGAAAAAGCTTAGCATTAGCTAGTTGTGATTTCTCCTCATGAGTAGCAACCTCTATTCGAAGATCAACAATAGATTTCTGAGTATCATCAAATCTATGATTCAAGGTCTTGATCTGAATCACTGTTCCTTGCAAACAAGTGAAAACATCTGGATTTGTAATCTTCGAAGAATTTGTCTGGAGAAACATAGCTGCCCTTCCAGGAGGAAAAATACACTCTGACTTGTACCAATCAGCAGTTTGTTTGGCCAAATAATTGTCATCAATTTCATTGACAGAAGGCCCAGCAAAATCTGGTTTTTCTCCTATTTTCTGACCATCAGCTTGAGCTGGTGCTTTTTCAGCTCCTGTACTCTTGTCTTCAATTGAATCACTCATTGACTCATGAGTAGGGGCAACAGAAGCAATGTCTTCATCTTGAGCAGCAACAAGTTCTTGAGCAACCTGTTTTCCTTTATCAGCTTGAGTCTGCTATGAAGAAATAACCTTCTCTGGTTTATCAACCTCCTCACCATGATCAGAAACATGATGGGCATCAGAGTTTAATTCAGTGTGTGATGCAACCTCAGTGTCTTCAAGAACAACAGTAGGCCTATAAGCAACACCAGTATCAATAGAATGTGTAACCTCCATGAGTGGTGGAGTAGATGCTTCATGATTAAAAGAAATTGGAGTTTCATCAAACTCTTCCATTGTTGGCAAAGCATCTCTAACATCTTCATTTTCTTGAACCTTAGCAGATTCTGGTTCAGCAATCTTGACTTCTGATTCTGTTATAATAGGTTCTATGATAACCTCTGTCTCACCAGTAGGAATATCAATAGAGATTTTCTCTTGAGCCTCATCAACATGCTCATCATCAGAATCAGTAATAATGAGCCTTCTCCTCTTAGCTTGAGGCACAGCAATCAGTTCTTCATCTTCACTAGAACTGTCCTCAGCTGGTGGTGTTGAAGGTCTGTTTGCCCTTTCTTTGAATCTTCTAGAATAAACAGCCTTTGGAGATGTCTGTTTAGCCTTAGAATGTTTCGTGTTAATTGCAGTATGCTTCTTCCTTTTTGACTTAGATGGTGGTTGTGGGTGAGTGGTAGTGACATGGTTTGTTGGTGTTGGATTCATTGGTTCAGTTTGAGTTTGAGGTGATGTAGGATTAACAGTGGTTGTTGGTGTTGGCTCAGGTGATTGTATAGGTTGAGATGGTATGGTTTGAGTACGATCAGTGTCTAAAGGTTCAGGCATATTTTGTGTTTCTGATTGTTGTGTTTGATGTGGGTCATTTTGTGGTGATTGGGGATCTTGTGGTTGGTTGAGGAAGTTTTGCAAGGCAAGTGGCAAGACAAAAGCAGGTATGTCTTTACCAACATCTTTATTAGTCATATCAGAGAAAATTCTCTTATTGACTCTAAAGGGTTGAATCTCATCAGCTTCATCAATTGTTAACCCAGGGACACATGCATTGAACAAAAGTTGACAAAATCTAGCAAAGTAAACTGTAGTAGACTCTGACAACTTATCACCCAAATTCATTAATACATAACGACCAAAATCAAAATTACTGCCATAGAGTAGAGAATACCCTATTTGCAGACTGTCCATTGGAATAGCATCCCAGTTGGTGACCTTCTTCTGGAATGTCCTGGTGATACAATCAAAGAAAAAGTTCCACTCTTTTCTCAGATTCGGCCTCCTTACACTGCCCAGCTTTGCAAGAGATTCCATATACCCAATCTCTGTTAGCATCTCTCTCAGATTTTGCTCAGAGACAACAGCATACAAAGTATCTGTGTCGAAATCCATGGTATCGCGAACAGTTTGTGGAGTAATCACAAACTCTTGTTCTTCATGAGAGAAGATGATAGACGGAGTTCCATTTTCACCTCCTTCTATATACCTTGAGTTTTGCCAGAAGTTGACAACCTGAGAAGCAGATAGAGTATCTGGTTCAACCAACGCTTGCCCAATCTCAGAGTCGCGAAGAAAGTTTTGCATTAGATGAAACGCTTCAGGAGCACGGTCATTCTCAAGTAGAGCTGCATAATTGTTAGGCACAAAACGAAGACCAAACACAGTGAAAGGTTTTGTTGCCATTAGATCAAGAATTAGCCAAAATCGACAGTGAAAATGATATGCAAGAAAGATGTTTGTGAAAATGCCAAAGTGAAAAACAAGAGAGATCTGTGTTTTGGTAAAGTGAATATGAGTGGGTGAGTAATGATTGTAACAAAAAGTAATTTTGAGTAGTAATTAAAAATTAAACTCAAACATTTTTACTTGAAAACACGCAACTGTTCCCTTGAGAAGTGCGAAAGTGATACATAATGATGAGTGAGTGGGTGAAAGTGGGACACGTGTCAAACATGCAACGATTCACTCAATTCACGCGCAGTAAAAGCCATTATTACTGCTGTCGTTCCGTTTATCAAGACATTTTACCACTAAATACACTAATTAACAGTTGTTAACCACTCCATTTACTCCAAAATTTTCAAATTATCTTAATGAAAATTTACCTTAGAGTACGTAACACAATCAATCAGTGTTTGTCAATTTTTCAAACTTTGTCACAAAAACCCTTTCAAAAATGCACAGTCGTGATTTTTGTGTGTGTGTAGCAGAGTTTACCAAATCAATTTTTATAGCATCTAATATTTCATAAAATCCATAAATCAAATCAATAAACACTGAGTGCACAAACTCTCATTTTAAACACAGAGTATATGATGAATGCTAAACTCTGTAGTTCCTTAATTACGGAAATCTGAATATTCCTGTTCCCATTGATGTTCATGATTATCCAAGTAAGCACACAGTCATTATAGACAAAAAGATCAGGAGATAAACATCAAAGCATCATTCAGTGAGTTACATGTCAAGGATTTCCTCACAAACTCTCACAGCACACAAGTGTTTAGGTGAAGTGTTTTCGCTCAAATTCAATCAGTAAAAGCAGATACTACCATAAGCTTGAATTTCCACCAAATCTACACTACTTCGATTACATATATGCACAAATCAAAAGGACTTTGTTCAGGGTTGTAATGTAGTAAGATCAAACAGGTGAGATGAGATGTTTTTAGCAAGAGTGAATTTCGAACTGAACAATTTTAACAGACTAAAGTGTTCAATCAAACTGTTAGTACATATTTGTACAAGATGATCAGTATATATACCTTTTTTTTATTATATATATACTGAGTAAACTTTTCTTTTCTTGAGAAACATTCACCTGTTTGCATTTTATTTATCAAAAGAATATAACTGCTCTTAATACTTCAGTATTCAAGAAAAATGAGCAGTTAATTAGGCTCAAAGGGGTTTACTAAGGGTAGTGTTTATGAACAGTGTTTATGAACAGTATTCAAAGAAGTTTTGAACAGTGTTTGAAGAAAGATGGTAAATCCTAGTGCCTTTATCATTTTCATGCACACATATATCATGTAGTCTCAAAATGGTTTAATGCAAGTTCTAGAGCAACATACTTACTGATGAACATCACACAGCAATAAAATCTGATTGATATAAAATGTATCAATCACTTATTCGGCTCAAAATCTCACAGGGTGCAGACATGAACTGTTTCTCACCAAACTAAACAATGACACATCTCAAGTTTTAAAATTTTCACAAGTGCAAACAAGGAATTATCAAGAATCATGTATGTCTTGGAAACAGAGTGTTATTAATCAGAGTTTAGAGTTCATCAATATCAGAGTTATTCATGAGAGGCAATGCATACAGTATTCATAGATTCAGAGTTTAGGATCAAATAAACTAAGAGATGCTCTAAATATGAAACAGTATCATGCTGTGTTAACTTGCTACACAGTTTCTGATTAGATCACAGTGACTCAGAAAGAATCTTGATTTATTCACTGAGAATCATGCTCCATACATTTTCTTCATTGGTATTTTCATTCAGACAAAAATCAACTCAGAATTCCCAGAGTTTTATCAAACATATTAACAGTGTATGACCAACAATCATGCTGACAGAGTTTACCAGTGTGAGAAGAGAAACATGTGAACAAAGTATGCATAACAGAGTTTAATTAACAAGGTTCACATAGCACTTTAGCAATTTACAGAAATACGAGCAGCACATTTTATTAGTAAAGTTTGAGTCTAACCAACATGTTTAGTCAAAACCAGAGACCATCCCTAGTTCATTGACCAGTCTTGTAAATGCTGCTTCACTTAGAGGCTTTGTGAAGACATCTGCAAGTTGTTGATCTATAGGCACAAAGTGAAGCTCAATATTGCCTTCCTCTACATGCTCTCTGATAAAGTGATACCTTATGCTGATGTGCTTGGTCATTGAGTGTTGTACTGGATTACCTGTCATTGCAATAGCACTTTGATTATCACAGAAAATAGGTATTTTGCTATACCTCAACCCATAATCCAGCAATTGATTCTTCATCCATAGAATCTGTGAACAGCAACTACCAGCAGCAATATACTCTGCTTCAGCTGTAGATGTTGATATTGATTTTTGTTTCTTGCTGTACCAAGACACAAGTCTGTCACCAAGAAATTGACAACTTCCACTTGTGCTTTTTCTGTCAATCTTACAGCCTGCAAAATCTGCATCAGAGTAGCCAAGTAGCTTAAAATCTGATTCTCTTGGGTACCACAGCCCTAAAGTTACAGTGCCCTTGAGATACTTGAAAATCCTCTTCACAGCTGTTAAATGTGGTTCCCTTGGATCTGCCTGAAACCTTGCACACAGACAGGTTGCATACATGATATCAGGTCTACTTGCTGTTAGATAGAGAAGAGAGCCAATCATTCCTCTGTAGCTTGTCATATCTACTGATGACCCTGTATCTTTGTCCAGTTTTGTTGCAGTTGCCATGGGAGTTGTTGCAGATGAACAGTCAAGCATGCCAAATTTCTTGAGAAGATTTCTGGTATATTTTGCTTGATTGATGAAGATTCCATCATCTGTTTGCTTCACCTGTAAGCCTAGAAAGTAACTTAGCTCTCCCATCATACTCATTTGATATCTGGACTGCATGAGCTTGGCAAACTTCTTATAGAGTTTATCATTAGTAGATCCAAAAATGATATCATCAACATATATCTGAACTAAAAGCAAGTCACTTCCAGATTTGAAATAAAACAGAGTTTTATCAATTGTACCTCTGTTGAAACCACTTTCTAAAAGAAACTGAGCAAGAGTTTCATACCATGCCCTTGGTGCCTGCTTAAGTCCATAGAGTGCCTTGTCTAACCTGTAGACATGGTCTGGATATTTTGGATCTACAAAACCAGGTGGTTGTTCAACAAATACTTCTTCTTCAAGTTTTCCATTCAGAAAAGCACTTTTCACATCCATTTGAAAAACCTTGAATTTCTTGTGAGAAGCATAGGCAAGAAACATCCTTATTGCCTCCAATCTGGCAACTGGTGCAAAAATCTCATCATAATCTATTCCTTCCTGTTGTGAATAGCCTTTAGCTACCAGTCTTGCTTTGTTCCTTGTGATAACACCATCACTGTCAGTTTTATTTCTGAAAACCCATTTAGTACCAACAATGGATCTGTTCTTGGGCCTTGGTACAAGGGTCCACACTTCATTTCTCTCAAATTCATTTAGCTCTTCTTGCATTGCTGTTATCCAGTCAGCATCTTTAAGATCTTCTTCTACTTTCTTTGGCTCAGTTTGTGACAAGAATGCATGAAACAGACATTCATTTGTTGTTGCACTTCTTGTCCTTACTCTTGCATCTGGATCACCAATAATCAAATCAGGTGTGTGTGACTTAGTCCATTTTCTTGCAGAAGGCAGATTGCTTCTGTCATCATGTGATCCTCCCCCTTGATCCATGCTCTCCTGATTTTCTTGGTGCCTTTCTTCATTTTCTGATGCTCCCCCTGAATGTGACTGTTCAGAATTTGAACGATCAGAGTTTGAATCAACAGAGTTTGATTCAGAGTTATCAACTGAGTCACTATCAGTATTTTAATTATCACTTTGATGTGATTCTTCATGCTCCCCCTCAACTGGTTCTTCCCTTGTTTCTGATTGAAAAGTCTCTTCAGTGTTTACCAGTAGAGGTTCAGAATTGACCTCAACAGTGTTTGTCAGATCTGTCTCATCCGAGTTTAATAAATCTTCATTTTCAAAGTGCAGTTGATCATGTTCATTAACATCTTCAAGTCCAGTTATTTTCTTGTCATCAAATGACACATGAATAGACTCCATGATCACTCTTGTTCTCAGATTATAAACTCTGAATGCTTTAGTTGACAGTGGATAGCCAACAAAAATTCCTTCATCTGCCTTTAGGTCAAATTTGGTCAATTGTTCAGGATGAGTCTTCAACACAAAGCACTTGCATCCAAAAATATGAAAATATTTTAGATTTGGCTTTTTCTTTTTCACCATTTCATATGGTGTTTTACCATGTTTGTTGATCAGTGTTGCATTTTGAGTAAAGCAAGCAGTTTGAACTGCTTCTGCCCATAAATATGTTGGCAATTTTGCTTCATCTAGCATGGTTCTGGCAGCTTCTATCAAAGTTCTGTTTTTCCTCTCCACTACACCATTTTGTTGTGGAGTACCAGGTGCAGAAAACTCTTGTTTGATTCCTTTACTCTTGCAAAATTCTTCCATTGTTGAATTCCTGAATTCAGTTCCATTGTCACTTCTGATAATCTTCACTTGATTCTCTGACCCTTTGTCCAGTTGTATTATATGTTCTGCCAGTGTTAATGCAGTTTCATCCTTCTTTGCTAGAAAATACACCCATGTGTATCTGGTGTATTCATCAACAATGACTAGAGCATATTTCTTCTTTCCAAGTGACATGACATTCACTGGTCCAAAAAGATCAACATGTAGAAGATGATAGGGATCAACAATTGAAGACTCAGATTTGCTCTTAAAAGAGGCTTTTCTCTGTTTGGCCTTTTGACAAGAATCACGCAGGCCTTCTACATTCAACAATGACTTTGGTAGTCCTCTTGCAAGATCATTCTTTATTAGCTCATTGATGTTGTTCAGATTCAAATGAGAGAGTTTCTTGTGCCACTTCCAACTCTCTTCACTGGACATTCTTGTTAACAGACACACTGCTTTGCCATCAGAGTTTGTTGACAATTTTATTTCATAGATGTTGTTGTGTCTGTTTCCAACTAGAGCAACTTTCCCTGTAGATTTACTGATGACTTGACAATATTCAGGCTGAAAATCTACATGATGTCCTCTGTCACAGATTTGACTCACAGAAAGCAGATCATGCTTGAGTCCTGGAACCAGAGCTACATTTATGATGATGACACTTCCAAGATTAATATTGCCATATCCCAGAGTATGTCCTATGTTGCCATCTCCATAGGAAACTTTTGGGCCAGCCTTCTCCTCATACTCTGATAGCAGGGCTTTATTTCCAGTCATGTGTCCTGAACACCCACTGTCCACGACTAGGGTACTTACCCTTGTGCCCTGCAATCACAAACAATCACTGATTATTAGTTTTAAGGATCCAGACTTGCTTGGATCCTTTTGCTTTATTGAATCTGTTAGTTTTTGCAGCGGATTTAGCATTATCAGAGTTTAAACTAACATTTTCATCCTTAGTACTTGCAGAATCAACTTTAACCCATTTCAAATTAGGTTTCAGTTCATAATAATTATGATAAATAGCATGATAATTCTTGCAAGTATAAATTGAGTGCCAACTACTTCCACAATGTTTGCACAGAGTTTGTGGTCTTGGTTTGACATTATCCTTTTTCACTCCAAATTTGGAGGGTAAAGAATTAATGTCTTTGTTCTTCCTTGTTAACTCGAATAACTTGTAGAAGGGGGGGGGTTGAATACAAGTTATATAATCGTGTCTGATTTTTGCTTGATTATATGAACAAGAATAAACGAATGAATCAAACTCTTGTTTGTATTAATAAGATCAAATACAAACTCTACCAAAGGTGTACAATACCTTTAGCAGCTGCTGACAATACAAATCTCTCTCTCTGTTTGTTTCGAACTCTCGAATACAAACCTTATACAGAGCTACGCACATTCACTAGTTCGACTCACACTTTTTACAATGATATAGAGAGAGTATTTATAATGCTACCTATCAACTAATAACAGAAAGATATAATCTATACATGACAATGTTCTGCCTTCTAGTCGATAGTTTCCTTCAATAGAAAACTCTTTCCTTCATAATATCTTCTTGCTTGTTCTTAAAACAATGATCCTGTTTTATAGCACTTGCCAGTTTCTGTAGCATCCATAATGACATCATCAGTAACACGACTGATATCAGGATCTGTACACTGCATCAGTATCTGATCAACCATCAGTATTAGACCATCATCAGGATTTGCTCTCTGTTCCTGACATGTAGTCTCCGATACACTGTTCATTCCTGACTAAACTATACAGATAACTGTCTTACACATAAGTCCTAAATACAGTGCTAAATCCTTTATAAGATCAGGATTACAAGAAGTATAATGTGTAAATTCTATTCTTAACATCACAACTTATGAATTATTCCTAACAATCTCCCCCTATTTATGCTTTAAAATCTGAAGCATAAATCTAAGTTGTGGATGTCAAAACATATAACAATACAACCAGAATAGAATTTATGAATGTAGAATTATGAAGTTAAGTACCTCCTTCTCAGATGTAGACGTTTATCTAGTACTTAGAAGAAAGAATTTTAACTATTAATGTTGCTCTTCCTTTACCACTTCCTAGCTGAGATTCACCACTGTCACTCCTGCTAGTTCTTCTTTTTACTACCCTTTGTCTGATCTTTATCTCCTCCAGCTTTATCATCCTTAGTCTGGTGGTGTTGTTGTTGTTGTCTTTGAATTGTCTTTATCTCCCCCTTTTTGACATCAGTAACATTAATTCCAAGAGATTCAGAAACAGAACAAATGATATTCATAAGAACTGCTTGATTTTCCATAATTGTGACTTGGTTATCTTCAAGTGATTGAAGTCTTGTTTGAATATCAATTTGAGAATTCTGAATATCTTTCAAAACATCAGAATGAACTTCAATGTTGGAAGTGCTTCTAGAATCTTCAGTATCAGAATCAGAAAGAACTGTATCTTCAAGTCTTGTAGAAGAAGTTGCTTGAGTTGTATGATATTCAAGTAATAAAACCTGATTAGAAGTATCAACATCTTCATCTTTCTGTTCTGGAACTGAAACATGATCATCATCACCTTCACCAGTATTCTGTGTACTAACATCTTCAAATCCTGACTCCTCCTTAGAGTGATCAGAGACTGTTGATGTCTCAATTCTAGCTGATATTGGAAGTACATACAAAGGAACACTAGGATCATTAGGATCTTCATCTGGTACATATGTATCAAGAGATTGCTTTATCCTGGCACCTCTTCTGTTAATGATTCCTGCAAGCCTCTCCTTTTGCTTCTGAGCTTTAACTTCTGGCTTTGCATTGTGATGTGCTAGGTCATTCTTCTGATACATTTTGATGAATGAATAAGTACCAGCATCCATACCCAAATTTTCAGACCAAGATTCAGGAAAAACCTGATCCCAGAAATCAAATGATGGTTTCCTAATTTTCTCTCCCTCACTATGGAGTTGATCATCCATACCCTAATTCTCACTTTGACTTACTAAAGTCAACACTCTTTCTACCTCACCTTTTGCCTGGTCAGGAGCCAGCCGCTCAAATTGTGGATCTAAGTCCATCTTTTCAAGTGTATCACTCAAATTTAGATAAGTGCTCTCATGACCTACAGAAAAATAGAGTTTAGAAGAAGTTTTTATACCTGAACTCACATGGAGAGAGGGTTCCTCATTTGGCATGTGGCTTGAGGTTTTCTCCAAGGAGTGAGCTACTATAGTCTCTGAACCCTTACAATCATCTTCTTTCCTTTCAGAAACTACAGGCTCCAGTATACCACTTTCAGGTTCTTTACTAGACTCTGATGTCTTCAGTAATACTTCATTAGACACCATAGTTAGTATATCACCGTCTTTAAGTGTTGTTTGCTGAGACACACCCTCAAGGTGGATAGACTCTGACTGAACAAAATTTGTTTGATCTTCAGAACAATCAACCAAAGTCATTCCTCCCATATCATAGGGTATCTCACTTGCATTCTCAATCATCACAGAAGACCTTTCAACATCAGCTATCACAGCTCCTGAGTCATCCTTCCTCTGACTAGATGGTTCTTATGTTACAGTGACTGTGATCTGATCTTTCCTACTATTCACCACTGGTGCAATAGTATCTTCTGTTGACTGCATTCCTCTATCTACTTCCTCCAGTTGTTCACCTTGAGCTGAAGCATCTTCAATAATGACATCCTTGTCAAATAAATATGCATGAAGTGATTGAAGTGCAACATGCTTCGAGAGTCCAAATTTCTTGACTAATTGTCTTCTGACAGACACATAGAAATACATCTTCATTAAGTCAAGTCTTTGATGTAGAAGTCCATATTCATCTGGAAATAAAAGTTTTGGTACTCTTTCAACCAAAAAATCTAGAACAGGCCTTGACAACTTCACTTTGAGAGAAATTAGTCCCATAGCCAGTCTGTATGATAATGTAGTTTCCCATGAAGAATCAATATCCAGATCTCTCTTATCAAATACTGACATAGATGTAGCTTGATTTGTAGAAACCTGCATGATATTAGTTGGACTAGACTCTGTGTGTGTAGGTGACAATTGAATCTTTCTCCTTGTTCTCCTGATATAGTGAGCAAAAGATTTATCCTGAGAAGACTCAAGAGGTGTAGACACAGAAGTGATCTTGGGATGAGATCTTTGTTCAATAGACACAGTCTTTTGAGAGTCAGTATCTAGTAACTGTTTTCCCTTTTTAAGAACTACAGCCTTTTGAGAGACTGCAGCCTGGCTGTGACTAGGTTTTTCATCTCTTTGTGCTAACAAAGAAAGTTGAATTGCAGCCTTCAATTCTGCTCTCTCAGCAAGAGTTAAATCATCATCATCTTCACTAGAATTACTACTACTACTTGACACAACAAATCTTCTCTTCCTTACAACTGATGTCTTTTGAGAAACACCAGAGGTTGGTTTCTTTGAAACAATAGGCTGTGGATCAAAATTTGGTTCTTGAATTGTTTCAGAGACTATAATGTTTTGGGCTACTTGGGTAGACACAGGTGGGTTCTCCTCCAATTGAGATTCCTGAGCCATTTCACCACAAAAGAAAGAAGAATTGTAGAAAGTAGGAAGATGAGTTTTAAGAATTACCTGAACATGATATGGATAATGAATTGCAGGTATTTCATCTAGATTCTTTTCATTGTCCTTCTTTGTAATGTCAGAGAAAATTCTCTTTTGCTGTTCATAAGAAGAAACACAATGTTCTCTACCAAATCTAGTTTCAACATCAGGAATAAAATGGTTAATAAACAATTGCATAAATCTATGATAATAAACCATTTTCCTGTTTTGATCTCTTAACCCAAGTTTAATACTCATCTGACTTAAGATAATATGACCAATGTTAATCACTCTGTCATAAAGCAAACTATAAGCAATATGTGATGTAACAGAAGTAATTTGCTGAAAAGAACTACATTTGCCAGTAAAACATTTAGCAATTTGATCAAAGTAAAAAGACCATTCCTTTCTAAGAAAAGACCTATTCAACTGGCTCATGTTATCTAGAGGTCCACTATAACCTAATTCAGACAACATAGTTCTTATATTATCATCAGATGGTACATTCTCATAACTATCAGTAACAGGTAAGCAAAGTACTGAATTAACAACAGATTCAGTAATGTCAAATGAATCTTGTCCTAAATGTAGAACAATCTTACCTGATTGACTCTGAGTAGAATCAATTACCTCAGCATTCTTCCAAGCTTGTGAAACAGCTACTTGATTAATCTGTGGAAATGCTGTCAATGCATAACTTAATGGTCCATACGCCAGAAAGTCCATGATTGGATGAAAATCAGATGATACTCCTTCCTTGTTGGTGATAGCTGCAACATGATTGTTTGTCATAAAATCAAAGTCACCAAACTTGAAGGCTACTGATTTAGGTAATCTTCTCTGAGCTACCATTTTTGATCTGAAAAGAAACTTGAAAAATTCTTGAAATGGATTAGTGATTTTGAAAACTCAAGAGTGATTTTGCTTTAGAGAATGTAAAATTAGAGAAATCAATTACACGATTAGAGTTTCAAAACAAATATATTTCACAAATCTTTCAGACCACTATCCCACGTTGACACGTAGATTGACAGGTGTCAGTTCCTGAAAAATGCGGTTACCCACGATTTTTGGAAAATAAAATCCAAAATTGATTTTCATGAAATAAATCAGGGTATAAATAAGCAATACTGATCAGCTTCCTTTTCCTGATGACCTCTCATCAAAATAATCACAAAATGCAATGTGATTTAAAAATATAATTTTCAAATCCTGATGGTCACACATGAAATCCTGACCAATATCATCAGAGACTTAATATGGAGTTTTCCACGTGGCATTTTCCTTTTATCTGAAAAAGAAATAAACAATTAATCTGAACAAAAATCAATTGGTTAGATATTCTCAATATTTCTTGAAAACAAGAAATATAGTCACACGCAATAATTAGCATTTGACTTCATTAAAACTTCCAAGTGACTGCTCAGCTTCTCACGTCTTTAAAAGAACCAGACGCCTTATGCCATTCTCCATAACCTTTCAATTTCTTTTCTTCTCAACAATGCTTCTCAGACCAAAAATCCCTTCAAACCCATTTTCCAGATTTTTCTTGATCGATGAACATCCTATTCTTGATCATCTCTTTGAACAAATGACTCTTCTCATCGAACTAATCATGAATGGATTGGTTTTCGAAAATATCCAGAGGTTTCTCCTAGAACATCCATCTGTTGGATACAATCTTCCCCTAACCTCCTCAAAACTTGAGGATGAAGAATTTGGCCGAGAGTCTGAGGTTGATCTTGATGGAGATGCTATTCATTTAAGTTAGCTGCTCTCATTCAAGTCGCCCAGACAAGGAATCCAAGAGCAAACGAGGCTTTCATCCCCTGATGGATTTCTTGAGATGCTCCTTGTCCTGTTCCTCAGAGTTCATATCAATAGACAAGTATAGAACTATCAATAGAAATTTAGACAAAAAGATGTTGTATTTCATTTCCATGTAATGATTTTTATTAATGAAAATACAGTTTCTTGTTATCTGCTTGTCTTTTGATTTTTTGAATGATGTATAAATTATCAGTATGCAAATATTAAAACTTGCTGCTATAGACTTAACACATCACAGAATCAGATTACCACACAAAGTAAACGTCAGGATCTGAAACAATTTTCATAATCCTGATACTGACACAATACTGATGACGTCAGCATCCTGATGACAAATCTAATCCTGATGATTATTAACAAGTCTATCATACTGAAATTTATCAAGGCAAAGTGTTATAGCTAAAGCATTTAACAATCAAATATAGATCCTGACAGGAATATCAAGTCTATAAGCTAAGAACAACATACCTTGCTACTTTTGCAGATGTTAAAGATCTAAAAATTTAACATTCCTAACTCACTTACTAGTCTACTGAATGTAGTCTCATCAAGTGGTTTAGTTAGAATATCTGCAAGCTGTTTGTCAGTAGGAACAAAATGAAGTTCCACAGTACCATTCTCAATATGTTCTCTAATAAAATGATACCTGACATCAATGTGCTTAGTCCTTGAATGTTGAACTGGATTTTCTGCAATTTTAATAGCACTAGTATTATCACAAAACATAGGAATATTACTAAGTGTTATACCATAATCCAGCAACTGATTTCTTATCCAAAGTAGCTGTGCACAACAACTGCCTGCTGCTATGTACTCAGCTTCTGCAGTTGAGGTTGAAACATATTGTTGCTTCTTGCTTGCCCAAGAAATCAATCTATTTCCCAAAAATTGACATGTACCTATAGTGCTTTTCCTGTCTATCTTACACCCTGCATAATCAGAGTCTGAATAGCCAATTAGAAAGAAATCAGATTCTCTAGGATACCACAAACCAAGATTTGGAGTTCCTTTGAGATATCTAAAGATTCTCTTCACAGCAATTAAATGAGATTCCTTAGGATCACTTTGGAATCTAGCACATAAACAGGTAGAAAATATTATATCTGGCCTACTTGCAGTTAGATATAACAATGAGCCTATCATGCCTCTATAACTAGTATTATCCACACTCTTTCCTTTAGGATCAGAATCTAGTTTAGTGGCTGTTGCCATGGGTGTTTTTGCAACTGCACAGTCTTGAAAGTCAAACCTTCTTAAAAGATCTTTGATATACTTTGACTGATTAATGAAAATACCAGTCTCAGTCTGTTTGACCTGCAAGCCTAAGAAATAATTTAGTTCACCCATCATGCTCATCTGATACTTAGACTGCATAAGCTTGCTAAACTTAGCACACAACTTTTCATTAGCAGAACCAAAAATAATATCATCAACATAAACTTGAACTAAAAGCAATTCACCTTTTATCTTTCTAAAGAATAGAGTTTTGTCAATTGTACCTCTTGTGAAGCCATTTTCAAGAAGAAATTTAGACAAAGTCTCATACCATGCTCTTGGTGCCTGCTTTAGTCCATAGAGTGCCTTGTCAAGTTTGTAGACATGATTTGGAAACTTTGGATCAACAAATCCAGGTGGCTGTTCTACATACACTTCTTCATCAAGTTTGCCATTTAGAAAAGCTCTCTTTACATCCATCTGGTATACCTTGAATTTTGAATGAGCTGCAAATGCAAGAAACATTCTGATTGCTTCCAATCTTGCTACAGGTGCAAAGGTCTCATCATAATCAATGCCTTCTTCCTGAGAATAACCCTTGGCCACCAGTCTTGCTTTGTTTCTCACAATCATACCAGATTCATCTAGCTTGTTTCTGAAAACCCATCTTGCACCAACAATAGATCTATCTTTAGGTCTTGGTACCAGTTTCCAAACTTTGTTTCTCTCAAACTCATTTAACTCCTCCTGCATTGCAATTACCCAATCAGGATCCTGTAAGGCTTCTTCAACCTTCTTAGGTTCATTCTTTGAGAGAAAGCAACTATACAAGCATTCATTTTGAATTGATCTTCTAGTTCGAACACCACTATTTGGATCACCAATTATCAAATCTTCAGTATGATCCTTTGTCCATTTTCTAACAGGTGGTAAATTAACTCTGCTAGTCTCTCCCCCTAAATTAGTGGTATCCCTTGTAGAAGAATTCTCTCTACCTTCAAAAACTCTCCTTTGATCAATAGAATCAGTAGATTCCATATTGCTGCTAGTTACTGATCTTTCCTCAGTAGACTCTGAAAGGTCAGTTCCTGATGGAGTAGACTCTGAAATGTCAATTCCTGATGGAATAGATTCTGAAAGACTAGTCTGCTCCTGATGATCACTATGTTCTCTTTGATTTATTTGCTCCCCCTCAACAGTAGCATTCCTTTGAGAAGCAATAGAAATTCCTTCTGGAGAACCTTCATCATCACTTGAGAGTATCTCAGAATTCTTCAGATTTTCAAATTCCAATTCGTCATGGCTTTCATCAATTTGCAAAATTCCAAATTTCTTATCATCAAATGCAACATGAATTGATTCCATAACAATGTGAGTTCTGAGATTATAAACTTTGAAGGCCTTAGATGCTGAATATCCTAGAAAAATTGCTTCATCCGATTTGGCTTCAAATTTTCCAAGTTGTTCTGGATGAACTTTTAGGACATAGCATTTGCATCCAAAGATGTGAAAGTATTTCACACTTGGTTTCTTTCCTTTGATCATCTCATAGGGAGTTTTTCCATGACTATTTACCAAGGTACAGTTCTGAGTGAAACATGCAGTGTTAATAGCTTCTGCCCAAAAGTAGGTTGGAAGTTTTGCATCTGCAAGCATGGTTCTTGCTGCCTCTATGAGAGTCCTGCTCTTTCTTTCCACTACACCATTCTGTTGAGGTGTACCAGGTGCAGAAAACTGTTGAGTGATTCCATTGTCTGCACAAAACCCCTCCATTGTAGAATTCTTGAATTCTGTACCATTGTCACTCCTAAGTACTTTGACTTTGTATTCAGAGTTATTCTGAATATTCTTGATGAGTTCAATGATTTGCTGAGGAGCTTCATCCTTCTTGTGTAGAAAGAACACCCATGTGAACCTTGTGAAATCATCCACCATAACTAGAGCATATCTTTTCTTGCTGATAGACATAATGTTTACTGGACCAAACAGATCAAGATGTAGCATGTGAAATGGTTCAGTAATTGAATTTTCAGTCTTGCTCTTGAAAGTGGTTCTTCTTTGCTTTCCAAGCTGACATGCATCACAAAGTCCATCTTGCACAAAATTTGCCTGAGGTAGGCCTCTCACCAAATTGTGTTTAACAAGTTGATTAAGCTTCTTGAAATTAAGATGTGAGAGCTTCTTGTGCCAATTCCAGCTTTCATCACTTGTTGCTTTGCTGTAGAGACATCTAACAATTCCTTTAGATGTATCACTTAAGCTGGCTTCATATATGTTACCATGTCTTTGACCAGTTAGAACAATGTCTCCATTCTGCATATTCAAGATTTTGCATCCTTCTCTGTCAAAGATTGATTTGTAACCTTTATCACCCAGTTGACTTATGCTTAAAAGAGTATGTTTCAAGCCTTCAACCAGTGCTACATTTTCTATGATGACATTCCCCAAAACAATTGAGCCATATCCCAGAGTTTCTCCTTTGTTGCCATCTCCAAAAGATATTACTGGGCCAGCTTTCCTCTCAAACTTTGTAAGCAGGGACTTCTTTCCAGTCATATGTCCAGAGCATCCACTGTCCAAGATAATTGAATGCTTCTTTCCTGTGCCCTTAACAGAGGATGGAGAAGTTTTCTTTGGAGATCCAGGTTTGTCTGAACTATTGGCCATCAATGCAATGTTGTCATAATCCAATTCATCTTCAGAGTCACTGGAATCAGCCCAATCCTTCTGTGTGACCATAAGTGCATTACCCTTTACTGAATTCCTAGGCTTCTTACACTCACTAGCAAAATGTCCAAGCTCGCTGCAATTAAAGCATTTGATCTTGGCCTTATCAAGCTTGACAATTGTACTTTTGCTTTTGTCACTCTTCTTCTCCTCCTTCTTTTGAAAAGGTCCTTTGCTAAATCTTCTCCTGTTGAATCTTCCTTTCTTGAAAGCTTTAGCAAACATAGCAAAGAGTTCTTGCATATCAGATTCAGAATCATTGTTGTCAAAGTCCATATCAGTAGTCTCTGACTCAGAACTTTCTTTGCTTTTCTTCTTCCTTGAATTCTTTACAGCAATCTCTTCATGCTGTTCTTCAGGAAGCTTCTTAACTTCAGATTGAGCAGTAAGTGCAATAGTCTTCATCTTTCCTTCACTCCTGCTCTTCTTCTGCTGCTTGTCAAGTTCATAAGCTCTCAATTTTCCATATACTGCCTCTAATGAAATCTCATCCAGATCATTAGCTTCCTCGATCGCAGATATCTTCTCATTGTAGAAATCAGGCAAAGCTTTCATGAACTTTGTATTCATATCTTCCAAATCATAATATTTACCATGCATGGCCATCTCATTGATGAGTTTTGTAAACCTATCAAAGGTATCAGTAAGTGACTCACCAGACTTGGATTCAAAGTACTCATACTGTTGTATAAGTAATGTCCTCATATTCTTCCTGACAGGCTTAGTTCCTTCACAGTGAACCTTAAGATTGTCCCATATATCCTTAGCAGTTTTACAAGAGAGAACATAGTTAGTGAGAACAGAATCAAGACTGTTGAATAATATGTTTCTCACTTTAGCATCTTTGAGAACATTCTCCTTGTCCTTATCTGACCATTCAGATTTTGGCTTCTCTGCTGTATGTTCTGGAACAACCACACCATCAACAGTTGCTTGTCCAACGACCTTTGTTGGAACAAAAGGTCCATCTCTGATTCTGTCAAGATAATCAGGATCTGTTGCTTCCAGATGATGCAACATCTTTACTTCCCATAGAGTATATTCGTTTCTCTTGAGCATAGGAATTTTAGTATTCCCATCCTTGTAACCAGACATGATTGCAGATCTTTATGATTACTCGAAATCAACCTGCTCTGATACCAATTGTTAACTCGAATAACTTGTAGAAGGGGGGGTTGAATACAAGTTATATAATCGTGTCTGATTTTTGCTTGATTATATGAACAAGAATAAACGAATGAATCAAACTCTTGTTTGTATTAATAAGATCAAATACAAACTCTACCAAAGGTGTACAATACCTTTAGCAGCTGCTGACAATACAAATCTCTCTCTCTGTTTGTTTCGAACTCTCGAATACAAACCTTATACAGAGCTACGCACATTCACTAGTTCGACTCACACTTTTTACAATGATATAGAGAGAGTATTTATAATGCTACCTATCAACTAATAACAGAAAGATATAATCTATACATGACAATGTTCTGCCTTCTAGTCGATAGTTTCCTTCAATAGAAAACTCTTTCCTTCATAATATCTTCTTGCTTGTTCTTAAAACAACGATCCTGTTTTATAGCACTTGCCAGTTTCTGTAGCATCCATAATGACATCATCAGTAACACGACTGATATCAGGATCTGTACACTGCATCAGTATCTGATCAACCATCAGTATTGGACCATCATCAGGATTTGCTCTCTGTTCCTGACATGTAGTCTCCGATACACTGTTCATTCCTGACTAAACTATACAGATAACTGTCTTACACATAAGTCCTAAATACAGTGCTAAATCCTTTATAAGATCAGGATTACAAGAAGTATAATGTGTAAATTCTATTCTTAACATCACAACTTATGAATTATTCCTAACATTCCTGCAAAAGCTAGCAAGATGATTAGTGCTACCACAATTATAACAAGTTTTTCTAGGTGCAAATGTAGCAAGCATTGGTTTAATTCCTGATGTTATGCCTACCTTACCATTTCTGTTTTTCCTAGGCATTCTCTGTTTGTTGGCAGATTTTATTTCTTTAAGCTTATGCTTAAGTTGTTTATCTGTCATTGAACCAATATTAACCTGTTTGACACAGGTTTTTACTGGCTCATGGTCAACAGTTCCATGTTCAGTTTTAACAGTACCATGAACAAATGTTCCAAATTTCTTAGTTGAAAGAGGTGGTCTAATCTTGACTGTATTCTGAAACCTAAGCACATCATCCTCAGAATAACCTAGACCTACAGTGTCTAATTGAAAGACCTCTTGTGTGTCTTTTCCAGAATGTGTCCAAGTTTTAATAATGTGCTTTGCATCCTCCAATTCAGATTCTAGTTGCTTATACTTACCTAGCAACTCCTGTTCTATAAACACAGCATCATCTCTCTCTTTCTGAATTTTATTCATGTTTTCAAGTTGTTCCTCAACAAGTTTATTTCTTTCTTTGAGTTGAGAACACTCACTTTTGATTCTCTCATTCTCTAAAGTCTGATCCCTATAACTGATGTGTAATGCCTTAAGATAAATTCTCAATTCAGTTATATTATCAGTATTATAAGCATAGGTAGTTGGAGGTACCTTTAGTTCAGAATCTTCACTCTGAGTAGAGGCCATGAGTGCATAGTTCACCTCCTCATCTGAATCTGAGGTGTCTGCCCAATCTCTGCCTTTGGTGTAGAGTGCCTTTTCAGTTTTATTCTTTTTGCACTCAGGAGCATAGTGACCCATCTCCTTACACTTGTAGCATTGAATCTCAGACTTATCTTTCTTACCAGATTTGAAGTCCTTTCCCTCAGATTTCTAGAAATTCTTCTTGTCAGACTTTGAGTAATCCTTGGAGAATCTCTTTCCCTTCTTGAAGTTCTTGTATCCCATCTTCTTGAAGGTCTTTACCATCAACGCAGCCATTTGCATCATCTCCTCATCATCTTCAGAATCAGATGTTCCATCTGTGTTTGAGTCAACATCAGTGTTTGATGACTCATTTTCTGAATGAATGACTAAGGCTTTTCCTTTTGCCTTTCTCCTTGATGCTTCTTTCTTTGAAGATTTTTCTTCAACTTTCAGTGCAACAGTCTTTGACTTCCTGCTTGATCTTCTGTTTCTCTGCTCCATTTCCAATTCATGAGTCTTGAGCAGTCCATAGATTTCATCAATCTCAGTATCAGCAAGATCATAGTTGTCTCTTATGGTGGTTGTTTTCACATCCCACTTTTCAGGAAGAGAAAGAAGAAACTTGAGATTTGAATCTTCCAGATCATATTCTTTGTTAACCAATGATAGATCATTGAGCAGTTTACAGAATCTATCAAATGTTTCTGTCATGGTTTCTTCAGACTTTGCCTCAAAGTGCTCATACTCCTGTGTGAGTATGTTCCTTATGTTCTTCTTAATTGCAGCAGTTCCTTGACATCTAACCTCAAGTGCATCCCATATATCCTTTGCAGTTGTGCAGTTGATCACTTTGTTAGACATAACATTGTCAAGAGCACTGTGAAGTAAGTGCCTTACTTTGGCATCCTTTGCAATAGATAAAAGATCTTCAGCAGTTAGATCTTTCTTCTCCTTAGGAACCACCTTTGATTCCTCACCAGCAGTAGCAGCAGTTAACTTTGTAGGTTTATGAGGACCTTCATAAATTCTATCAAGATATTCTGGATCTGTGGCTTCCAGAAACATGGTCATCTTTACCTTCCAAATTGCATATTCTGATGGCTTCAGAATTGGAACCCTAATTGTTTCATACCTACTAACAGTAGTAGGTGCTTTCTCAGAACCTGATGGAGGAGGAATCTCTGCCATTGATTACTATTGTGTTTTGGATCTTTAACTGTAATAAAGTAACAGATTGGCTCTGATACCACTTGTTAGGTCGAAACACAATATATATAATCAAGTACCGTATGAGTAAATAACAAGAACACACGTTTTACCTCTTAAAACTGTTTGGAATTAATTATTCCTCTCTCAGTGATGTAAAATATCACAGAGAGCTGCTTAAGTTACAAAAATGATATTCGTTCACGATGGATACCCTTCTAGGGTTAACCTAACTGTATTTATAAGATATACAGCTACGTACAATCGTTAATTGATTCTCCTAAAATTAAGCTATACAATTGATATCAATTACGATTGCTACACGTCTTCTAAGTCAACTCAATCTCTTTGACAACTATCCAATCTTCAAAGATATCGCTTCCATATTAATATTAAATTAATCTTCAAACTCTGTTGACTTGTAGACGCTTCCAGTAGACAGACTTTAGCAAACTCTGTTGCTCTCCAAGCAAACAGTGTTTGCGCTCCCATGTATTCAGCTAACAGTGTTTACGCTTTCTTCTGTCAGTGTTTGCGCTTCCAGCTATCAGCGTATACTCAAACTCTGTACAACTGCTTTCAACTAACAAGTTAAACTATGTTTACCTGTAACACTTAAACACTGACATTAAATCACATCAATTATATCTAACACCATGAAAGTTCACAGATGGGTTGATTACTGTTGCAGATATAGATACTGATGAGCCAGTGGTTTCTTTTTCTGGAGAGGGTTCTAGAGAAAGAACCCTTTTGGTTTTAGCTTTCCTTCTTTTAGGTTTGGATTTTGGGACTTCCTCAGGTTCCCTCATCTCATCCTCTACCTCATCCATTAACTCCTGAGCCAGCCTGGCCCTCTTTTCATTTGAGTTTTCATGTTGATTTTCTGTACTTGGATGAGCTTCCCTTTGGATTCTGGAGACTTCTTCTCTTTTAGCTTCCACAAATCTAGGATGGCTGTTGGATATATTTAATACTTTTCCATTCCTTATAATTACAGTCATCCAATCTCTTACACTCTTATTTGTCAACTCTTTGAACTCTATGATTATTTTTCCCATTAGCTTCTCTTCATCATCCTTGGGAAATGGGTAGTCCAATTGAAGATTGTTCTTCCCATTTTCCTTTGGAGGTGAGTAGGCTCTGGTTTTGATGACTGGTTCAAATTCTTTGACATATGATGGCTCAGCATCATAGAATGTAGGAGCCACAATCTCTGGAGTGAGCAGCTTCATGATTGTGGTTGATATTGTTGGAGCAGAAGATTGAGCATTAAGAAACAGAGATGATGCAATTGATTCATTGATCATCCTCTCTGTCCTTAGAATTCTTTCACTAGTCTCCTTGTTGATCTTTTCCAAAGCTTCTATTCTGGCTTGCCTTTCACCATCTGAGATTTCTTCTAAACTTTGAATCTCAGGCAAGGCCACTTGTTTCTTCACAGGGAAAGCATTTATTTCAAAATCTGTTGGATTGACCACTACAATTGGCTGTTGCTCCCCCTCAATCTGTGCTATTTTACTACTGGTAGCTTGAATTTGATCAGAAGATGTTGCAGCCTCTTCTTTGCTTGTTCCCATTTTCTCCCCCTTTTTTTTAGCATCAAGGGTTGGGGGTGAAGCTGCAAGTAGCATTTCCAGTAGTTGAGTTTGTTTTGATTGATTGGCAATGATAGTTTGCATTTGAGATTCCATACTATCCACTCTGGAGGAAAGAAGTTGAACAGACTTAGCCAGGCTATCTTCTTTATGAAGTTTGCTAGTAAGCACCTTCTGAGTGGTAGTAGGAGCTAGTGCCTCAATCCTGGCATCTAGTTCTATCTTCATATCTCTAATTGCAATTTTGACCTCCTCATGTTGTGTTCTTTGAATAACTGTGTGCATCTTTTGCAATTTCAGTGAGGCCATAACCTGCTCAAGAACAGTCTTTCTCTGTGGTTCTACAGTCTGGTGCTCAGCCTTAGCAGATTGATATTGCTTCATGATTTCCACATTGAGATCCCTAAGTTCAGTGGCATTGGTAAACATCCATTCTGGAGTCTCTTCCTCATTGATTTCTTCACCATCTGAACTTTGACTGTCATCACTGCCAAATTCTTCACTTCCAGCACTTGGGGACAGGGTTTGAAAAGCTTCTTTTGTTCTTTGAAGAGATTCTGAGGTGTGCACTAGGTGCATGACCTCCTCTGCCTCCACATTGCCCTGTTGTGCCATGACTTGATAGGCAGAAACAGGATGAGTAAAGGTTTCAGGATCCAAAGAGATGGAGTCAATAATTGATTGATATTCTTGTCGAAATTCCATCTCTTTGGAAGCTTCACTAACCTCCATTAACTCACTTGCAATGGCTGAGTCATCCTGCCTTATTTCTCCTATAGTCCCTTCTCTCCTCTCATCTCTCTTTACTTGCATCAGGGGCTCCCCCTGGCTCACACCTCTCACACCCTCACCTTCACCTACTAAGGTGGAACTCTCTTGCTCTCCTTTTGCCTGACTGGAAGAAATGGCCAGCCTCTCATTATTTTTCTCTCCTTTTGCCTGCTCACAAGGCAGCCTCTCATTCCCTTCCCTCATTCCTAAAAGTGTTTCAACTACTACAAACTCCTCTATAGTTGACATGGGAATGTCACATTTTGCAGTGGTAGAGAGAGTTGTCAACGAATAAAGTGTATCCGTTGATGTAGTAGTTATTGCTGTCAACGGATGATTAGTTGTAGACACATCCGTTGATGGAGAAACACCTTTCAACGGATGAAGGATATCCGTTGATGAAGGAAAAAGAGTATCCGTTGAAGTGAAAACGAACACTAAATCTTTGGTGATTGATTTTAAGGAAGAGGCCACAAATAGTGTTGTGAATTCAGGAATGGAAGATTGATGGCCCAACAAATCATCTAAAAGATGATGACCACCAATTGTTGAGTGGGGCTTCTCTAAGAATTTTAAAGATGGAGAATTAAGAATTGATGTAGATATCATATCGACATCCAGAGATGGAGTTGGTGATGATGGATTAAAATGTGTATCGATTTGAAGGTTAAGATCAAGGGGCTGTGACTCCACATTTATTGAAGTCACATCAAACTGAATTTGAGAAGGTACAGTTTGCTGTACTGTGTGTGCACCCTGTGATTCCCCAATGGTTTTGGATTTTACTCTTCTACAATAGGTTTTTGAGTGAGAGCTATCTGTGTCTCTTGCCCTTTTGTGCAGTGTTCCTGGAGTGGAACTTAAATCAGTAGTCACACCCTGTTGAGAGGATGTAACTAGAATTTGGCTTGAAGGATCATTAACAGTCTTTTGAGAGACTGAAATGTTGGTTGCACCTGCCTCACCTTCCTTATCCTTAGGGCTTCTTTGATGTTCACCCTGTTGATAAGTGGATTTTATATCCACTAATTATGCACTAATTGGACCTAGATTGGTGGTTTGTCCCTGAATATGTTGTGTCTTTTAATTAGTTTTGTTGTTAATTAAATCTTTGTTGTGCAGAACTCGCAACTTTAGGTATTGTGGCGATAAAAGGCTAAAAACAGTGGATTTCTGTCTCAATCGGAATTTAGAGTTGCCAAGAGAGCAAGGTGGACTGGCCACGAGGAAAAAGAATTATCATAAAGAAATTCTGAGTGATATATTCTTAATGCTGAAACCCCGGTTGGAATTGTTATATTTTTTTCTAAGCAAAAGGAGTCCGGTTTTAGATCCTCAAGGACCGTAACTTACATCTGGACGAGCAAAGAAGAAATAAGAATTATCACAAAAATATGGAAAGTGATATTTTCTTAAAGCTGGAACCCCGGTTGGAATTGATATATTTTTCGTTAAGCAAAAGGAGTCAGATTTCCGGCCCTCAATAGACCGCAGCTTAGGACTTAAGGATATATTTATATTAATAAATATTTTATTTAATTTGAAATCTTTATTTATAAATATCTAATAATATTAGATATTTATTTTTATAATTTTCTGAATTAAATAAATTATTTATTAATTAAAGATAATAAGCTGTGCAGGTTAAAAAGCAATTTTTACGGAACCCGTTCAAAAGTGTAACAGCCGCGTGAATTGTTTATAGCAAATATGTGTGAAATTGTTTCACGGATTAGTGCATGAATTGATTATGCAAAACAAAAGAATGGTCCCGCCGGTTGTTGAAAAAAAGAATGGTCAACAGAATTAAGTTGTTTAACCAAATCAATTAGCCGGTTGGAAGTTGCAAGTTGTCAAGTGCGGTAGTGCTTTTATTTCTTTTTCCTTTGCAATATTGCTTTCGGCTGTACTGCTACGACCAGTTCGTTTTTTTTATTACTCGTGGTGTGCTGATTTTTCCTATAAATAGGAAAGGAATTCCATAGAGCGAAACACACATCCCACAACTGAGCTCTCTCCTGTAATCAGTTGTATTCTCTCAATTTTCAGCAACATTTTCTTTGTAATTTCAGTTTCATTTTAAACACTTTAAATTTTCTGCAATATTATTATAATTTCTAATTTGGGTGAAGATTTTACGGGAATTATTTGGAGTGCTATTTTCTTTCGTTGGAAGTTATTTTGGGTTCTATTTTCTAGACGCTTATTTTACGGAGATTACTTGGAATGCTCTTTTCTTTCACTGGAAGCTATTTCGGTTCTACGTTCTAAACTCTTGCAATTTCATATTTAATTTATCGCAATTTTTAATTTAGTTGTTATTATTATTATTATTATTATTATTATTATTATTATTATTATTATTATTATTATTATTATGTTTTCAATTAATCCCATGATGACGATCCGTTCGTTTATGAACTAATCACCATCATGGGATTCTAATGGATTTATTTACGTAATTTAGTAATTCGATGCCTTAATAATTTGTATTATGATAATAATTCAGATTGCCTAATGTGGTTGCGCTTAATTTATTAGACGCGTAGCTAACGTCTAAATTATTAATTCCTAATGAATACGAAAGTGGATTTAGGAATTTATAATTTGCCATGTTAGCATAGGTTCGTAATTGTTATGTACATTTACGATAAGTGGTAGGATTTTGGATCACATCACTCTATGTAGTCATAATAAAGGAATTTATTCGTAAACCAATTATGTTTTCAAATCTTATAGACATATAGGGTCTAAGCATAAAAGGTGTCCACACGACTTCTATCTTTTTAAGTGGATGTTCGTGTGGTTTGATATAAGTTAAGGCTGAAAGGCGCTTATGTTAGTTTCGTGTTCCCGGCTAGCTTTCGTAAATTATCAAAATTACTTTGAATTAAGGCATCAATTCTAAATGAAATAAATAATGAAATTAGAATCCCATGTTTTTTCTCGCATATAAATTCTCAGTTAATTAAACCAAGTAGTTTGAATTATTTAATATTATTAATTTAATTAATCAATTAGAAAAATATAACAAAACACCCCTTTTATATTTATTCAAGCAGTTTGTTGTGTAATCATACGTCATTGCTTAAGCACTATTTCTGAACAAACACCAAGTCTTCGTGGGATCGAATTTATTATATTACTTGTGACCGCGTACACTTGCGCAGTTAGTTTTCGAACCTACAAGTTTTTGGCGCCGCTGCCGGGGACTTCGGTGTTATTTTCAGAATTTGTGTCTAACATCAACGGAGGTTAAACTTAACTGACTTGGATAGTTTTTTTTTCTCACGTCGTGTTTTCTCGCTCTGTCAGTCTAAGGATCTTAAGTTGTTTATGCGAACACGTTCTCAAACTCTGAAAGCTAAGCTGGAAGAAGTAGAGCTTGAAGCGACAGAAGAGCTTGAAGTGATAGAAGAAGCAACAATGGGCGACAGAGTAGCAGCAACTACTAAAGCTTTGAAGGACTATTCTCAGCCAAAGATCGATGACATTCAGTCTAGTATTGTCAGGCCAGCCATTGCAGCTAATTCTTTTGAAATCAAGCCAAGCACAATTCAGATGGTGCAGAACTCAGTTCAATTTGGGGGAGCTTCAACGGAGGATCCTAATATGCACATCAGGGACTTTATCGAGATTTGTGACACTTTCAAATTCAATGGTGTGTCGGATGATGCTATCAAATTGAGACTTTTTCCATTCTCTTTAAGGGATAAGGCAAAGGGTTGGTTACATTCTCTACCAGCCGGTTCCATCACTACTTGGGAGGATCTTGCTCAGAAGTTTCTTACAAAATTCTTCCCCATGGCTAAAACTGCAGCAATAAGGAACGCGCTAACTCAATTTGCACAGCAATCTGGTGAATCTTTGTGTGAGGCTTGGGAACGTTATAAGGAGATGCTTCGAAAGTGTCCTCATCATGGGATGCCTGATTGGATGGTTATTAATGGTTTCTACAATGGGTTAGGAGCACAGTCAAGACCAATGCTGAATGCAGCATCAGGCGGAGCTCTGTGGGCTAAGAGCTATGATGAAGCTTATGATCTTATTGAAATGATGGCGGCAAATGAATATCAAAATCCAACCCAGAGACTATCACATGGCAAAGTAGCAGGAATTCTGGAAGTTGATACAGCTACAGCTATAGCAGCCCAATTAAAGGCATTGACTATGAAGGTGGACTCATTGACTAACTATGGAGTTCAACAAGTGGCAAGTGTTTGTGAGCTTTGTGCAGGTGCACATGATACAAATCAATGTGCCATATCTAGTGAATCAGTGCAGTTTGTGAGCAATTTTCAGAGATCACAGCAACCAGCTCCAGCTACATATCATCCTAATAACAGAAACCATCCTAACTTCAGCTGGAGCAATAATCAAGGTACGCAACAACCTCAACAGCCTTATCAGCAAGCGAGGCCATTCAATCAAGGCTATCATCAACAATATGCTCCAAGGCAACCATATCAACCTCCAGGATTTCATCAACAGCCCCAGGCTAATGCGGGGCAACCTTCTAATGAAAAGTCAGAAATGGAGGAGTTGAGGCTAATGATTAAAAGCATGGCAGTTTCTCAAAAGACCTTGGAGAATCAGATGGGTCAGCTTGCAAGTGCTATGCTTAGTAGGCAACAAGGAACTCTTCCTAGCGATATCGAGGTTAATCCAGGAAGGAGGGATGGCAAGGAGCAGGTGAAAGCAGTGACTTTGCGATCAGGAAAGGTTACATCCGATCCTAAATCAGTAACTAAAGAAGATGAGAAAGTGCAGAATCGGCAAGTTGAAAAATCTGCAGTGCCTGAAATTCAAAAATCTGACTTGGTAGCTGATCAGCTAGATGGTGAGCTGGAGAAGAGCAAGGAACCTGTTGAAAAATCTTCTCCGGAGCAGTCTTTAAAGAATAATCAGCTATATCCTCCTCCTCCATATCCTAGAAGACTCCAGAAGCAAAATTTGGATAAAAAGTTTGCTAAGTTCTTAGAGGTGTTCAAGAAGTTGCAGATTAACATCCCTTTTGCGGAAGCTCTTGAACAGATGCCGAGCTATGCTAAGTTCATGAAATGTATTCTCTCTCGTAAGTTGAAGCTCGAGGAATTAGAGACCGTTGCTCTAACGGAAGAATGCAGTGCTGTTCTGCAGCAGAAATTGCCTCCGAAGCTAAAGGATCCGGGTAGCTTTACTATTCCATGCACTATTGGTAATCTATCTTTTGAGAAGTGCTTGTGTGACTTGGGAGCTAGCATCAATCTCATGCCCCTGTCAGTGTTCATGCAACTTGGTCTACCGGATCCAAAGCCAACCAACATCTCTTTGCAGTTGGCCGATCGTTCAATTACTTATCCTAGAGGCATAGTGGAGGATGTCTTGGTGAAAGTTGATAAGCTCATCTTCCCTGCTGATTTTGTTATCTTGGATTTCGAGGAAGATAAGAAGATTCCCATCATCTTGGGAAGACCATTCTTAGCTACAGGTCGGACGTTGATTGATGTTCAAAAAGGTGAACTCACAATGAGGGTGCAAGACCAAAACATCACTTTTAATGTGTTCAATGCAATGAAATTTCCCACAGATGATGAGGAATGCTATAAGGTGGATTTGGTTGATTCTGCAATCACAACGAAGATGGAGCAATTGCTTAAGTCAGATTCTTTGGAGAGAGTGTTAGTTGGTGATTCTGATTTTGAAGATGAGGAAGGAGCGGAGCAAATTCAGATGTTGAATTCAGCCCCGTGGAAGAGGAGGTTTGATTCTCCAGTTGAGTCTCTTGGGTTAGAAGATCTTAAAAAGTCACAGGTGCGCCTTAAACCATCTATTGAAGAGGCTCCTTCTCTTGAGCTCAAACCTTTGCCAGATCACTTGAGGTATGCATATTTGGGTGATTTATCTACATTGCCTGTTATTATTTCTGCTAACCTATCAGGTAGTGAAGAAGACAGACTATTGCGGATTTTGCGAGAATTCAAATCAGCGATTGGATGGACCATCACAGATATTAAGGGAATCAGTCCTTCTTACTGCATGCATAAGATTCTTCTTGAGGAAGGCAGCAAACCATCTGTAGAGCATCAGAGAAGGCTCAATCCAATCATGAAAGAAGTGGTGAAGAAAGAGATTCTTAAGTGGCTGGATGCAGGGATCATTTATCCTATTTCAGACAGTTCGTGGGTGAGCCCGGTGCAGTGTGTGCCTAAGAAAGGAGGCATGACAGTGGTAGCTAATGAAAAAAATGAGCTCATCCCTACTCGGACAGTCACAGGGTGGAGAGTATGCATGGATTATCGGAAGCTGAATAAAGCCACCAGAAAAGATCACTTCCCTCTTCCGTTCATTGATCAAATGCTGGACAGGCTGGCTGGCCATGAGTATTACTGCCTTCTTGATGGGTATTCAGGCTATAACCAGATTTGTATTGCTCCAGAAGATCAGGAGAAGACCACATTCACATGTCCTTTTGGCACTTTTGCTTTTCGACGGGTTTCATTCGGACTCTATGGTGCACCTGCCACCTTTCAGAGATGCATGATGGCCATATTCTCTGACATGATAGGTATTAATGTGGAGGTCTTTATGGATGATTTTTCAGTTTTCGGAACTTCTTATGATGAGGCTTTGGATAATCTGCGTCTGGTGCTGAAACGATGTGTTGAGACCAATTTGGTGCTAAATTGGGAAAAATGCCATTTCATGGTCCAAGAGGGAATTATTCTCGGGCATAAGGTATCTAGCAAGGGTCTCGAAGTGGACAAGGCTAAAGTGGAGACTATTGAAAGACTTCCTCCATCAACCTCGGTTAAAGGAATCCGTAGCTTTCTTGGACATGCAGGCTTCTATCGGCGATTCATACAAGACTTCTCCAAAATTTCCAAACCGTTATGCAATTTGTTGGAGAAAGATATCCCTTTCAAGTTTGATAAAGATTGTTTGGTTGCATTTAAGCACTTGAAAGAAAAGCTAACTACTGCTCCCATCATTACAGCACCTAATTGGGACAATCCATTTGAGATGATGTGTGACGCCAGCGATTTCGCGGTGGGAGTTGTTCTGGGCCAACGAAAGAAGAATGTGTTCCACGTGGTCTACTATGCTAGTAAGACCCTCACTGATGCACAACTGAATTACACCACCACTGAGAAGGAGCTTCTTGCAGTCGTCTATGGGTTTGACAAATTCAGATCATATCTACTTGGCACGAAAGTTACAGTTTACACAGACCACACAGCCATTAGATACTTGATCTCAAAGAAAGATGCAAAGCCGCGTCTGATTCGATGGATTCTTTTGCTGCAGGAATTTGAGCTAGAAATAAAAGATAGGAAGGGAACAGAAAATCAAGTGGCAGACCACTTATCACGGCTGGAAAATCATGGAAGAACTAATGGGGATAATACTCTAATTAATGAATACTTTCCCGATGAGCAGCTGTTTGGGGTGCAAGAGGAAGAACCATGGTTTGCTGATATTGTGAACTATCTGGTGAGTAATGTCATTCCCTCAGGATTTTCATATGCTCAAAGGAAGAAATTTTTGCATGACGTGAAGTGGTATCGTTGGGATGAGCCATTCTTATTTAGACAGGGAGCAGATCAGATAATCAGGAGATGTATTCCATATAGTGAGACTGAGGGTGTTCTACAAGATTGTCATTCTACCACTTATGGGGGTCACTATGGTGGAGAGAAGACAGCTGCCAGAGTACTTCAAGCAGGGTTCTTCTGGCCAACATTGTTCAAAGATGCGCATCACTTTGTGCTGAAATGTGATAGGTGTCAACGAGTGGGAAATATTTCCAAAAGGAATGAGATGCCCCTCAACATGATCTTGGAAGTGGAAATCTTTGATGTCTGGGGAATAGACTTCATGGGACCATTTGTCTCATCGTGCAACAACCAGTACATTCTGCTAGCGGTGGACTATGTGTCCAAATGGGTAGAAGTCAAAGCTCTGCCTACAAACGATGCTAAAGTGGTGTTAAACTTTCTGCACAAGAATATTTTCACACGCTTTGGAACACCACGAGCAATCATCAGCGATGAAGGGTCTCATTTTTGTAATCGACAATTCACTGCTCTCATGGCCAAATATCGTGTAAACCATTGTGTTGCTACTGCCTATCATCCCCAAACAAATGGGCAAGCAGAAGTTTCAAATCGGGAAATCAAGCGGATCCTAGAAAAAGTGGTTAATACATCCAGGAAAGATTGGTCGTTGAAATTAGAAGAAGCTGCGTGGGCATACAGGACGGCATACAAGACTCCATTGGGAATGTCACCATTTCAGTTGGTTTATGGAAAGGCTTGTCATCTTCCAGCTGAGCTAGAGCACAAGGCTTACTGGGCCTTAAAGAAATTAAATTTTGACATGAAAGCTGCAGGTGAAAAGCGAATGCTGCAATTGAATGAACTTGAGGAGTTCCGTTCGCGGGCATATGAGAACTCAAAAATGTACAAGGAAAATGTGAAGCGATGGCATGATAGGAAGCTGGTGCATAAATCATTTGAACCAGGTCAATCAGTCCTTTTGTACAACTCTAGACTCAAACTTTTCCCAGGGAAGCTCAAGTCAAGATGGTCGGGTCCATTCACCATAAAAAATGTTTTTCCACATGGCGCCGTCGAGATCTATGATAGGTTCCCTGATAATCCGTTTAAAGTGAACGGACAGCGATTGAAACATTACTTCGGTGGTACGGTGAACCGTGAGGAAGTCACCGCTATTCTTGCCCCAACTTGATCAAGCAGCAGAATTGTCAAGCTAGCGACAATAAACAAGCGCTTCATGGGAGGCAACCCATAGGTTTGGTGTTTTTATGTGTGGTTTGATTTTGTTTAGTATTATTTCAAGTTTGCAGGACATTGGCGAGTTGCAGGAACTCGTTTTAGTCGAGGTAGGCTAGCCTCAGTTGGAGCTCATGCAGCATTTCCACCACATGATTCACTGCCCGAGGAGGTCGGCGATGCCGACAGTTAGGGGAGTTCTCTTTTATCCTTTATCTATATTCAATGAGGACATTGAATATTTTAAGTTTGGGGGTGATTTAGGATATCTGATTAATCGAGTCGTAATATTGCATATAGTTTCATGTAGTTCATAATGCACCATGCTAGTTTAATTTCAGATAATTCATAAAAAAAAAAATTGCATATTCATGATTAGTTGCATATCATATTTTCCTTGATCCCGTAGCGCTGGGTGGTTCCGTTTAGTAGTCAATGATGAATTTGAGTGTGATAATGATGGATAGAAGGCTGATTTAAATGCTTATGAATTGACGTGCATGTTACAGAAACACAATCTTACACAACTCATCGTTTGCTTTTTGGGCTAGGTTAAGGTCATGCTTGTTTGGTTGTTTGAGATTTAATCACCTGATTATATTCAGAATTTTCTTTATTCCCTTGATGGCGTAGGAGCACTAAATTCTAAGTTTGGAGGAAAACAGGGATTTCATGCTAGTTGTAATTAATTGTCAATAATGGCTAGGCGTCAAATGGCTAGTAGCCGGCTCATATTTATATGAGTAGTCTAGGGTTGGAAATGAGAAAGGCTCATTCCAGATTGTATAAAAAAAAATCAAAAAAAAAATCAGAAAAAGAAAAGAAAAGTAAGAAAAAAAAGAGAGTCAAAAGTCCAATTGTTAAATTCAAAATTAACCAGGGTGAGCTCTTTAATACTCGAGTAATTAAGTCTGAGGGGACTTAGTCCTAGTAACCTAAAGCCCTTATGGTTTGGGATTGCTGACCTAACACTCGCTACATGGGTATTATTGTATAAGCCTTTTGGGGTCTCATTCATTGCACGGTTAAATAAGCATGCATATTGTATATAGTATTATGTGTCATAGTTTGTTAGTAATAAAGCATGAATTCCTGTCTAACTCAAATAATGATGGAGGTGTTTCTAGGTTATGAAGTGTCTAGCATTCATTCTATTTATAAACTCTTGATTGTCTTGGCGAAGAATATGTATGGTTTTGATCTAGTGCTAAGAGTATGTCTGATGAGCATGGGCACACGCACGTTTCTGTACTTGTAAATGTTAATATGCCGGTATTTAGTCGATCTCTATTTAGAATTATCACATTCTCTGAGACACTGTGCTAATTTGGTTATTGCTTTGCTTATTGGATCCTTGCATCAGTTGCATTCATGCATTTAGAGGTAGTCGAGTCTGTTTTCGCTTGAGGACAAGCATCAGTTTAAGTTTGGGGGTGTGATAAGTGGATTTTATATCCACTAATTATGCACTAATTGGACCTAGATTGGTGGTTTGTCCCTGAATATGTTGTGTCTCTTAATTAGTTTTGTTGTTAATTAAATCTTTGTTGTGCAGAACTCGCAACTTTAGGTATTGTGGCGATAAAAGGCTAAAAACGGTGGATTTCTGTCTCAATTCAGAATTTAGAGTTGCCAAGAGAGCAAGGTGGACTGGCCAAGAGGAAAAAGAATTATCATAAAGAAATTCTGAGTGATATATTCTTAATGCTGAAACCCCGGTTGGAATTGTTATATTTTTTTCTAAGCAAAAGGAGTCCGGTTTTAGATCCTCAAGGACCGTAACTTACATCTGGACGAGCAAAGAAGAAATAAGAATTATCACAAAAATATGGAAAGTGATATTTTCTTAAAACTGGAACCCCGGTTGGAATTGATATATTTTTCGTTAAGCAAAAGGAGTCCGATTTCCAGCCCTCAATAGACCGCAGCTTAGGACTTAAGGATATATTTATATTAATAAATATTTTATTTAATTTGAAAATTTTATTTATAAATATCTAATAATATTAGATATTTATTTTTATAATTTTCTGAATTAAATAAATTATTTATTAATTAAAGATAATAAGCTGTGCAGGTTAAAAAGCAATTTTTACGGAACCCGTTCAAAAGTGTAGCAGCCGCGTGAATTGTTTATAGCAAATATGTGTGAAATTGTTTCACGGATTAGTGCATGAATTGATTATGCAAAACAAAAGAATGGTCCCGCCGGTTGTTGAAAAAAAGAATGGTCAACAGAATTAAGTTGTGTAACCAAATCAATTAGCCGCTTGGAAGTTGCAAGTTGTCAAGTGCGGTAGTGCTTTTATTTCTTTTTCCTTTGCAATATTGCTTTCGGCTGTAGTGCTACGACCAGTTCGTTTTTTTTATTACTCGTGGTGTGCTGATTTTTCCTATAAATAGGAAAGGAATTCCATAGAGCGAAACACACATCCCACAACTGAGCTCTCTCCTGTAATCAGTTGTATTCTCTCAATTTTCAGCAACATTTTCTTTGTAATTTCAGTTTCATTTTAAACACTTTAAATTTTCTACAATATTATTATAATTTCTAATTTGGGTGAAGATTTTACGGGAATTATTTGGAGTGCTATTTTCTTTCGTTGGAAGTTATTTTGGGTTCTATTTTCTAGACGCTTATTTTACGGAGATTACTTGGAATACTCTTTTCTTTCACTGGAAGCTATTTCGGTTCTACGTTCTAAACTCTTGCAATTTCATATTTAATTTATCGCAATTTTTAATTTAGTTATTATTATTATTATTATTATTATGTTTTCAATTAATACCATGATGACGATCCGTTCGTTTATGAACTAATCACCATCATGGGATTCTAATGGATTTATTTACGTAATTTAGTAATTCGATGCCTTAATAATTTGTATTATGATAATAATTCAGATTGCCTAATGTGGTTGCGCTTAATTTATTAGACGCGTAGCTAACGTCTAAATTATTAATTCCTAATGAATGCGAAAGTGGATTTAGGAATTTAGAATTTGCCATGTTAGCATAGGTTCGTAATTGTTATGTACATTTATGATAAGTGGTAGGATTTTGGATCACATCACCCTATGTAGTCATAATAAAGGAATTTATTCGTAAACCAATTATGTTTTCAAATCTTATAGACGTATAGGGTCTAAGCATAAAAGGTGTCCACACGACTTCTATCTTTTTAAGTGGATGTTCGTGTGGTTTGATATAAGTTAAGGCTGAAAGGCGCTTATGTTAGTTTCGTGTTCCCGGCTAGCTTTCGTAAATTATCAAAATTACTTTGAATTAAGGCATCAATTCTAAATGAAATAAATAATGAAATTAGAATCCCATGTTTTTTCTCGCATATAAATTCTCAGTTAATTAAACCAAGTAGTTTGAATTATTTAATATTATTAATTTAATTAATCAATTAGAAAAATATAACAAAACACCCCTTTTATATTTATTCAAGCAGTTTGTTGTGTAATCATACGTCATTGCTTAAGCACTATTTCTGAACAAACACCAAGTCTTCGTGGGATCGAATTTATTATATTACTTGTGACCGCGTACACTTGCGCAATTAGTTTTCGAACCAACACCTGTCCCTCACCACTCACTACCACCTTCACACTCCCCTCAAGAGTTTTGGTAGTTTTTGCAACAGGTGCCTTTTGAGAGACAACTGAGGTTTGTCTTTTAGATTGTGGTTTTGAGACTTTGGATTTAGTCACTTGGGTAGGAGCCTGTTTGGTCACAACTACAGACTCCATGGTGACAATGGAAGGCAAAGAGATTTGGGTAGAGATAGGAGTAATGAGATTAGAAGCTACCTGAACAATTGGTGGATAAACCAATTGCACTCCCGCATTCAGATTCATTCGAATCAAGTCACTGAGGACTCTCTTCTCCTGTACAAAACAACTGAACTTGCTATCCGGGTTAGAGAGGGATAGCTCATTCTCTGACATATGCAGGCCTAAAGAGCATAAAAAATCTAGCAAAGTAGATATTTTTGCCCCTAGTTCCTTTGTTACCTAATTTAGCTGCTATTTCATACATTACTAGTGTGCCGAAGTTGTAGTATTTATCAGTTAAAAGCATACAAAGCATTACTAGCATGGATTTAGTAACAACATCAAAATTACTAATTTTACCATAAAAAGTTTTAATGAAAGCATCACACAGATAACTCCATTCTTTAACCATACCCTTCCTAACAATTTTGCCTAAATTGTCAGTACTAAATGCATATCCACTTGAGTTTAGCATGGTAACTATTTCAGCATCGGTTGGTGATGATGTACAATTATTTTCAGGTAATTTTAAACATGCAGTAAAGACATCAGAATTAGCCACATAGTTTTTACCCTTAAGAGAAAAGGAGATAGTTTCATCAGTACCATTAAATTCAGCCGATGTCCACATTTCCTCAATTACTTCATGGATGAGGGGTGTGGTGGTAGTCATAGCATATGACAGCCTGCAGTTCTTCACAAAATTCATCATAGTGTGATAGGCTTCTGGAGCGTTCACTGTATCAACAAAGGCTGCGAAATTGTTCTTCTCATAGGTAAACCCAGTGGAAGACATCATCTTAACAAAAGGCGCCATTGAAGTGTTTGAGCTTTTGTTGCAGAGAGAGTTTTAGTGAAGAAGATGCAGTTAACTTATGAGATTCTTGAAAATGAATAAAGGTGAGATGTGAGAGCACAAAACTGCCTTTTATATTTTCCAAGAATTAAAAATGAAATAATTAAAAGTAATTACTCCATTGGACAAAAGTAACTGTCAGATAATAAATGAAAAGAAAAGAAAGTACAGTCGTGACTAAATATACACGTTTACCAACGGCTATAAAAAAATATGTATATCAACGGATAAAGAATGGACGGTTAAGAAAACAGTTTATCCATCGATGACGTGGACAACCTGTTATCCGTTGACATACGAAAATCTAGTAATGTGTTTATACTACCAACGGATAAAAGAATATCCGTTGATAAGCAAATTTTGCCTTAAACAAAATTTTTGCTAAGTATTTTCTGTGAATTTTAATTCTCAAGAAAATCAAAACACATTTCTAGCTGCAATACAGTATGATTAGATATCACTAGGAATTACGAAAAATTAAGCATACCTAGTTCACCTACCAACCTTGTGAATGAAGATTCATGAAGAGGCTTGATGAAGATATCTGCAAGCTGCATTTCACTTGGCACAAAGTGCATTTCTACTGTACCATTCATCACATGCTCTCTAATGAAGTGGTATTTGATGTCAATATGCTTGGTTCTCGAATGTTGCACTGGATTCTCTGTGATGGCAATAGCACTAGTGTTGTCACAGAAAATTGGAATCTTCTCAATTTTTAGACCATAGTCAATAAGTTGATTTTTCATCCAAAGAATCTGTGCACAACAACTTCCAGCAGCAATGTACTCAGCTTCAGCTATAGAAGTGGAGACTGAGTTCTGTTTCTTACTGAACCATGACACAAGCCTGTTCCCTAGAAATTGACAGGAGCCTGTAGTACTTTTCCTATCAATTCTGCAACCTGCATAGTCTGCATCTGAATAGCCAATTAGATCAAAGCCAGAATCTCTTTGGTACCAAATGCCAAGGTTTGGTGTTCCCTTGAGATACCTGAAAATTCTCTTAATAGCAATCAAGTGAGACTCTATAGGGTCAGCTTGAAATCTAGCACAAAGACAAGTGGAAACATTATATCAGGTCTACTAGCTGTTAGATATAGAAGTGAGCCTACCATGCCTCTATAGCTTGAGATGTCCACACATTTTTCCTTAGTATTCAGCTCAAGCTTAGTTGCAGTGGCCATAGGTGTTTTTGCAGAGGCACAATCCATTAAGTCAATTTCTTTAAGAGATCATAAATATATTTTGTTTGACTTATGAAAATTCCCTAATTAACTTGCTTTACTTGTAAACCAAGAAAATAAGTTAATTCACCCATCATGCTCATTTCATACCTACTTTGCATAAGTTTGGCAAACCTTTTGCAAAGATTCTCATCTGTAGACCCAAAAATAATATCATCTACATAGATTTGAACAAGTATTGAAGAACCATTGACATTTCTATGAAATAATGTTTTATCTACTGTACCTCTAGTGAAGTGATTCTCCAAAAGAAATTGAGATAAAGTGTCATACCAGGCTCTTGGTGCTTGCTTCAAACCATAAAGTGCTTTCAAGAGAAGATATACATATTCTGGAAATTCTGGATCTTCAAAGCCAGGAGGTTGATGGACATATACCTCTTCTTCCAGTTCCCCATTTAGAAAGACACTTTTGACATCCATCTGATAGACTTTGAAATTGGCATGTGCTGCATGGGCTAGGAAAATTCTAATTGCCTCAAGTCTTGCCACTGGAGCAAAAGTTTCATCAAAATCTATTCCTTCTTCTTGAGAATAGCCCTTTGCCACTAATCTAGCTTTATTCCTCACAATTATGCCATTTTCATCGGTCTTATTCTTGAGAACCCATTTGGTACCTATGATACCTCTATCATCAGGTTTGGGCACAAGCTTCCATACTTTATTTCTCTCAAATTGGTTTAGCTCTTCTTGCATTGCAAAGACCCAATCTGGATCTAGAAAGGCATCTTCCACTTTCTTAGGTTCCTCTTGAGACAGGAAACTACTGTATAGACATTCTTCTTGTGTGGCCCTCCTAGTTTGGACTCTTGAGTTTGAGTCACCAATGATTAACTCAAAAGGATGATCTCTGGTCCATTTTCTTGAAGGTGGAAGGTTTGATCTAGATGAGGTTGCTTCATCTAAGTGAGCATGATCTTGTTGATTGGATATTGAGTTTTGACTTTGAGAAACTCCCCCTGAGTTTGTTGTCCTTGCGGAATTATGGAGTTGACTGTTAACAGATGCATCATTTTGTCTATCAACGGATGCTCCATTTTGCCTGTCGACGGATGCATGAGAATGCCTGTCAACAGATGCATCTGATGCTCCAGTATGACTGTCAACGGATGCTTCATTTCCAGTGTTAGCATCACTTCTAGTTGGGCCAACAACTCTAGGTGAATTTCCATGGTTATGATCTTCATTTTCCTCATCATCATCAATGTACATTCTACCTTCTACCTCATTCTCAAATCTCAATTCTTCATGGAAGCCTTCATCATTTAGACCTAGAATCTTTTGATCATCAAACACAACATGTACAGATTCCATAACAATGTTGATTCTTAGATTGTAGACTCTATAGGCTTTCCCTGCTGCATATCCAACAAAGATAGCTTCATCTGCCTTTGCTTCAAATTTGCCCAAGTTATCTCCATGATTTCTTAGCACAAAACACTTACATCCAAAGACATGAAGAAAAGCTAATGTTGGTTTCTTGTTGGTGAATAACTGATAAGGAGTCATTCCTCTAGCTTGATTGACCAAGGAAATATTCTGAGTGAAACAGGCAGTGTTGACAGCTTCAGCCCAGAAATATGTTGGCAATCTTGATTCACTTAGCATTGTTCTAGCTGCTTCAATGAGAGTTCTGTTTTTCCTTTCAACAACCCCATTTTGTTGAGGTGTTCTAGCAACAGAAAACTCATGGACAATTCCATTCTCTTCACAGAAAATCTTCATTGTGGAATTTTTGAATTCAGTGCCATTGTCACTCCTGATTCTTTGTACTTTTACTTCAGAACCATTGTTTACTAGTCTGAGATGATTGATGATGATTTCACTTGCACAATCTTTGGAGTGCAGAAAGAAGGTCCATGTAAACTTAGAAAAATCATCCACAATCACCAGGCAGTATTTCTTCTTTGAAATGGACATGACATTTACTGGACCAAATAAGTCCATATGCAGCAATTGAAGAGGATTAACAATGGATGACTCTGTCTTGATCTTGAAGGATGATTTCTTTTGCTTCCCTAATTGGCAGGCATCACACAATCCATTCTTGATGAACTCCAATTGAGGGATTCCTCTAGCAAGATCCTTTCTTACCAAATCATTCATAACTTTAAAATTCAAATGTGACAGCTTTTTATGCCATAGCCAACTCTCATCCTTGCTTGCTTTGCTGAAGAGACAAGTAATGGATTCTTAGCATACTGAGTTGAAGTCAGCTATGTAAACATTTCCTTTTCTAAAGCCTGTCAGAACCACATTGTTGTTTTCCTTGGAAGAAACAACACATGCTTCTTTAATGAACTTTACTTCATAGTCTTTGTCACAAATCTGACTGACACTCAGCAAATTGTGCTTCAAACCTTCAACTAAAGCCACTTCTTCAATGATGACATTGTCCTTTGTAATCAAGCCATATCCCTTAGTATATCCTTTGCTGTCATCTCCAAAGGTAATTATAGGGCCAGCTGCCTCCTTGAACTCTGTGATCAGGGTTGAATCTCTTGTCATATGCCTAGAACATCCACTGTCTAGGTACCATAGATTCCTCTTATTTCCCTGCACACATTCCAAAATACAAATCAAGTTGATTTTTGGTACCCAAGTTTCCTTGGGTCCTTTCTTGTTAGCCTTTGGTTTTACACTTTTAGCAATCTTCACTTTGGGTGTAGATGCTTGAGTGATAGGTTTTGACAGATGCTCATTTGCATAAATATTTGATGCATGCATTTGTGGAAAGTTGGCATACATATTATCCATGCTAGGAATGCTCCATGACATTTGTGGCATATTCACAGATTGAAAATAAGGATTAGACACATATGGCATGTTCACATATGGATTTGAAAAACTAGCATTCTGATACAAATCAGGAATAACAGGCATTGTAGGCATACTAGGAATAGATTGAGGTGCATGAACAGGAGTCCTTTAACAGACTTGAAGTTCGAAGATAGGTGATTGACATTATTGCAATTACCACAAGTTTTCCTAGGAGCAAACTTGTCAGGAGAATAATTGTTTTTCTTATTAATGCCTATCTTACCATTTCTGTTCTTTTTCTTTTTACCCTCAGTCTCTACCTTTTCATTAACTGATTTACCAACAGCCTTTTTGTTAAGTAAATCACCTGCCTTAGCCTTCTCACTTGATTTGGCTTGGCTACTTTCACCAGAAACAAAGTTCTTGGCTACTGGACCATACTGATTATTCAGTTTCTTGAGTTCCTTCTTACTAACAGACTTTTTGTTAGTCGACGGATACCTCTCATCCGTTGATGGTTCATCTGTCAACGGATGATCACTATCCGTTGATTCAAAAAATAGTCTCTAGATCCTCAAGACAAGGTTCTAGCTCCTTTTTCTTTTGAGTCCAGGTATCCTTCACAAATGATTCTATTCCCTGGACTTCTATTATGTTTTGAGAAATATTCCTACAGCTTTGAAATTTAGCAATTATCCCTTGTTCTTTTTCAAGCCGGTCTCTTAAAATCAGTTCTCTTTTTAACACAGCTTCAAGTTCACTTTTAGCATTATTGCAATCAACTCTCATTTTCTCAAATTCTAGAAATTGAATTTCTAGAACTGCATTTCTATCACTTAAAAACTGATTAGATTCTTTAATCCTATTGTTCTCTTTAGTAAGTGATTTAAGAGTAACACTCAAGTGATATAGTTCAGTAGACATTTCATCTATAACACTATTGCATTCCTCTTTGGTGAGCTCAGAGAGATTAGTAGAAAATACCTGATTGCTAGCTGAACTTGCTTCCTGCTCAGAATCAGCCATTAATGCAAGGTTGACAAACTCAGCATCATCATCAGAATGATTTCCATCACCAGCCCAGTCATACTCTTGGGTCATGAATGCCTTTCCTTTTTGTCTGAGAAGATCAAAATATTTCTTCTTGTAGTCAACAATTTCAGTTGGCTTTCCCTTGTTCTCTGATCTAGGCTTCCTGCATTCACTTATCATGTGACCAGCAATTCCACAATTGTAGCATTTAATTTTGGATTTATCCACATAGTTGCTTGTAGAAAAATCCTTGTTAAATGGCTTGGACACCCCAGAGTTTCTTCTGAATTTTAGCTTAGAGAATCTCCTAGATAGAAAGGCTAAATGCTCATCTATCTCATCCAATTCATCCTGCTAAAGGACACTCATTTCTCCAGACACCTTTTCCTTGCTTTTGCTTGATTCTGCTCTACCTTCACAAACCTCCCTGTTTGGTGTAGATTTAGCAGCTTCAGTCCTCTTCTCCTCCTTCTGCTCCAAGTTGGCAACAAGTGCAACTGACCCACTTTTCTTTTGGGCCTTCTCAATCTCTTCATCCTGCTCCATTTCTAGTTCATATGTCTTTAAAGTTCCATAGAGCCTTTCAAGAGTAAATGACTTGTACTCTTGAGTGTTTCTTAGAGAAACAGTCATAGGCTTCCACTCTTTGGGCAGTGATCTCAGAAATTTGAGATTAGAATCTTTCACTTGGTAGATTCTTCCATACAGTTTCAAGCCATTCAGTAGCTTTTGAAATCTACTAAATGTGTCATTCAATGTCTCTCCATTCTTGAAATGGAAGTGCTCATACTGTTGGATTAGTAGCTACATCTTGTTTTCCCTTACCTGTTCTGTACCTTCACAAAGGGTTTGAACAATGTCCCATACTTCCTTGGAGGTAGTACAGTTGATAACAATGTCAACCATGTCTGTTTCTAAGCCATTAAATAGAATATTCATGGTCTTTTTATCTTTGTGGACTTCTGCAACATTATCAGTACTCCACTCAGAAACAGGTTTGGGAATGTAAGTGTCTGGTGCATCTGCAGCAAGACCTACTCTTGAAGCCGCCTTCATTGGAACATGAGGACCCTTCTCAATGCAATCTACAAAGCCTTCATCAATAGACATGAGATGTAGACGCATTTTTACTTTCCAGTGAAAGTAATTTTCTCTATCAAGAACCTGTATCTTCACTCCATAATCCTTCTTAGACATGTTGGAAGTGTGTTGATCTTTAAACTTCAAATATGTTAGAAGCTTGCTCTGATACCAATTGTTATTCCCAGATTACACACTTGTATAATTGTAGAAGGGGGGGTTGAATACAATTCTTGATAATTATAAATTTCTGATAAAAACCACAGAAATCTATAAGGAAATAATTGCTGAATAAGAAATGGTTCACAAACACATAAAAAATCAGGTGGTTAAATGTACCACATGAGACTTTTATTCGAAGAAAACTCTGTGATACAAATGTACACAGCTTCTGTTTTTACAACTCTTTGCTTCTAGAGATATTCAAGAAATCCTAAGCAAATTTGTCTGTTTTCTTAGTTTCTAAAGAGTTGCTAAACTTGGTTATATATCCCAAGTTTACAAGTACTACAGGAATAAGATAATATTAATCTAATTCAAGTTGACTTGCTACTCCACTCCAAATCCACATGTAGCCGAAAGGTTGTCCTTGTGAACAGATATGTCCCCTGCACCTTTCTTGTATGTACTGTGTAAATGGAATGCTTCTTTCTTCTGTGTTTCCAAAGTATGGCTGCCATACTACTTTTTATACCTACTATCAACCCATGTGATCTGTCAGTCAAACTTGTCCTTATCAACTGCTAATTCCCAGCTAGCATAGGATAAAGTGTTAATGATTATCTGTTGATGTTGTGCACAGTTATCCGTTGATGGTAGTTTGAGTTGTATCCGTTGATAGAGTAGAGTTGAGTTGTATCCGTTGATGGTAGTTTTGTTCTTATCCGTTGATACACTTTCACTTAGACAGAATTACATAGCATAGCTTATTTACAATTGGCTACCCTATTCTGCCTATCTATTGATGGTCAACATGACTCTGAATAAAAACACTATCAACTGATAAATAGAGATATTGCAGTATGCTACAAAACCCCATCCGTTGATGAGCTACATGTCAACGAATAGAGTTACAATGTCTTATCCGTTGACAGTTACAAAACTTGACTTATACAATTTTGATTGAATGTTAATTTATCATCAACTACAACATATTCCTAACAAATATGTGCATGTAAAATTATCACAGTTAAAATGCTGGTCATGCATTACACGACTATCATGCTATCATAATAATTTCACTTTTAAAATTCTAAGATAAAAGTGTTTTAACAACTACAAAAGAAAATTATTATCGAAAAAAAAATTTGTTCTGAAATTAGAATTATAGTCTTATTAAATTATAATACAATAATATTTTTATCTATATTATGAATATGCCATGAAAATAAGATATGCATTCACGTGGTACACAAGATAACGTGAGTTCTTCAACCATCGAATTAGGATATATGATATAGAATATACAGAAACACGACATGATTTTTTGATCTTATCAAAGGAATTGAATTTATGACCTCTAAATACAAATGGAGTTAAATTCACAACTACTGAATAAATTATCTCTTTTAGTGTTTGTTTATATTTTATTTTAAACTAACTTTTATAAAATTTATTTAATATGTTATTGTTGGGGTTTGATACATTTACCTAAAATTGTTGTCTACAAAAGTTGTAATTGTGAAAAATAAATGTTTTTGCTAAAGCATTTTTTTTATAAAAAATGTTGTTGAAAAATTGCTTTTAGATTTACTAAGTTGTTTTGAACCAATTTTTCTATAAAAAAATTTGTTGTTACGGTCTGCAAAATCAATACCAAACAGACCGTTAAAATGATATATATATATATATATATATACATATATAGTAGGGATCTAGAGAAAACCCCTTTAAAAGGAGAACTTAGAAAACTAAATTAAAATATAGCACATATGGTATGAAAACTGATCGTTGAGAGATGGAGAAAAATGTGGTGAAATTAGATTTTAAAAAAATATCACCGATTGACGGGAAAAATCAAATTAAAAACGGAGGGGATTAGGTGGGATTGTGTGTGTGAGGGTGTATTTGATTAGTGTGTGGGTGCCCTTGGCGGGGCCATTGATTATAATCTCTGTTCTAAAAATCCCCGATTCAGCCGATTAATCCCCGATTAATCTTCTGGAAGGTAACCAACCGATTCGATTTTTGAAATCCGATTAATCCTTTTAATTTATTTAAAATTATATGTTTAATTGTAAATTAGACTAATATATTAAATTTTATTATAATATCCGATTAATGTTCCGATTAATCCGTCCGATTAATCCCCGCCTACCCGATTAAGTGCTAGGCGGTACCCCGACCGCCCTGGGCCGCCTAGCGATTTCTGGAACACTGATTATAATACATCCAATGGTTAGGATTAGTACCCTAGTTTTCTTCAAAAAAGAGTTCTCTTTTGAGCCACACCCTATATTATATATATAGAGGGTTACTCCAATGAGACCCTTCTTATAATGAGAATTGAGATTCCAATTATAAAATTATAAAAAAAATTGTATACAACATATAACATAATTATAATTATATCAATCAGTGTTAATCCCGTTAATCCTGCTATTACCAACGTTGTCACCAAATTGCCATTACAACCACTGCCACCATAATCACAACCACTATATCATCACCATTAAACATATCTCGCATCAATTATCACCATTACTACCATTATTATCACAATATATTTATCGCCATCATCATCACTAATTGGGTATCATATTGCCGACACCATCATTGCAAATCATCTAATCACCAAAATCAATACGAGAATAAATAAAACTTAAATCGCCATTAACGTGATGTTATCACACAACTTTCAGAATCACTAAATTACAATCTGAATCACCAAAACTTGAACACGAATCACCAAAATTTAAATCAAAGTGATAAAAAAATTAAGAACATAAATCACTAAAAACAATCAGATTTAATTTTGTATTGGTACGAAATTACCGAAAAACGAAGTAAAGAGAGATAAAAAATGAAGATATTGCCGGAGTTATATACATACACGCCTATATAATTATATCTTCATGCCGCTATTAGCACCACCAACGTCGTCATCACTTTATTACCATTACCACAATAATAATCGCTTTGATTAATCGTTGTTATCACCATTTCCATCGCACATGAAATCACCGTCACTGTCGCACATATAGAATCACCAAATTTAAGCATAATTTACCAAAAAATCAACACGAATCACCAAATTTCAACACGAATCACCAAACCTTTTCATAGCATATCACTAAAACACTCTCTCTATCATACATACCACCACCATAACCACCATCTCCGACATAACATTCATCCCCATACTTCCACAACCACATCCTCTACTAAAATTATTAGATATGGAGAGCTACTTATCTGAAACATACAAAACACGATATATGTTTCTATATATACTATATCGATTAGAAATAGATGATCAAATCCTTTAAGAGGGACAACGATGATTGATCGGAATATAGATCAAAAGTGGTGTAGCAATGGTGTTAACTCACTACAGGGAAGACGGTAATAGGACGACGGTGATAAGACGACGTGGTAGAAAGAATAATGGCCGGAGATGAAGAGAAAGAGAGATGAGGAAAGTGAGAGGTAGAAGAATGATGGTCGGCGATGGAGAAGATAGAGAATCGAGGAGAGAGATGGAAATGGGTGGATGAGATAGATGAGAGAAAAAATTGAAATTAAATTTTTTGTTTGTATGGTTAAGATTCAATTTAGGTATAAAATATGTAGGATTGAGATTGGGTCTCAGTTCTCATTTTAAGAGGGGTCTCATTTGAGCACTTGCCTATATATATATATATATGCTTGGATTCAATTAGGAACCAAATTATTTGAGTAAGTGAGGAACTTCAGCACATCCATTGGATTAGAAGGTATTTGAACGCTCACGATCATTTATTAATATGCACATGCATGCGTAAAACCCTAACACGTGAACAGTTTAATACGTACGGAAAGATAGTTAAGCTGCTTAACTGTTATAATAAAATAATATTACAACTAGATTATAATTCTTTTTCCTCTTTTGTAAAATACAGAACATGTACCTTGTTAATTTATAAAATTAAGGACATGCAATTTTGTAAATATATTTTAAAGAAAAGTTCAAACCAAAAAATGAGGAATACAAAATAAAATGGATTTTTTTTTTAAAATATGGAATATTTATTCCTTTTTCCTAATTACTAATTTAATTTTAAATACAAAACATAAAATTTATTTTACAAAATACAGAACCAAAAATTTATTTTATAAAAATAATATATTTTCAAACTACATTTATTTAGAATGATTTACTGAAATACATAATATACATAAAAATTTAATTTACTAAAATACATGACACAAAAATTTGATTTATTAAATACATAACTTAAAATTTTAGTTTATTAAACTACATAACATAGAAATAAAAATACAGAACATGAAAAATTTAATAAAATACAGAACATAAAAATTCATTTCACTAAAATACAGAATACAAAAATTTAGTTAATTTAATTACAGATTTTTAAAACATTTATTTATTAAAATATATACTATCGAAATTTTATTTGATAAAATACATGGCTTAACATATTTGAAAATTAAATAAATTAGCTATTTAGTTTAACAAATTACAAAATATACATATTTGTATTTTTTTTTACTAAATACAAACAAATTACATGAGGCATATGAAACTAAAAAATACATAACAAAATTAAAATACATATTCGAAATTAAAAAAATACAAAACAAGCAAAATGAAAGGCAACAAAATACAGAATACAAATAAATACATCTAAAACAAGATAAATTATTATAAAAAATACAGAACACTAATTATTTAACCTAGGATACTTTATATATGTGCTTTTGTTTGTAAAGTTGTGTGCACCCGTTTCATCTACTAGTTTTAGCATTTAAAATTAAAAAACAAGGGTACTATAATGTCTTTTTGTTAACTATATAGAAAATGTTTGTTCAATACTTTTTTATATTTATAAAAAATGTGTTCTGTATTTAATATTAATAATAAAATTATTGAATAAAAAAGCAACACATTGTTTTGATAGTATTTATACAATTTCACATCCCATATATTTTATATAATACTTCAAATATAGGACACATGTATTGTTGTGTAAATTAATTTTAAATATATATTATGCATTTACTTTTCTTGTAGCTTAAATAAAAAGTTTATTAAAAAATAATTCATGATCGCTATACATAAAATCATGAATAAAAGATAGAACATTATTATAATATTTATAATATAGAACATTTTTGGTGTTTTGTATTTATATAATTTTGCATACAATATAGTAAAAATAAAGTGTATAATATTTTGAGTATGTAATGAACATAATAGATAGTGAATAGAAAAAAATTAGAATAGAAAAAAATTATATAAGAAAAGTTACAGAACAAATAATTGTATGAAAATAAATAAATGACAATGAAATGGAATGAAATACAGATGATACTAAGAGGGTGTTTGGCAAATCTAACATTCAACTTATAAGTTACTTATTTCGGGAAAAATTTCGTATTTAAATATTTTTTTTTAGAGAAAAATGTGTATCGGGAGTTTAATATTCATTATCTTGCAAAAATAAGTTACTTATTTCAGAAAAAAGTACATATTTTCTAACTTTTTTCCAGAATAAGTAACTTATTTCTGAAAAATAAGATTTCCCAAACGGGCCCTAAAAGAAATGTAAGAAATGTGTTATACTAAAAAAGTACCCGTCCTCTATTAGTGTTGCATGGGTGTAAACTGTGCGTCTGTGCGCAGGTGCATGATAATGATCCAGCAGTTTAGTATATTGGATGGTTAGATTTAAGTTCTTAAGTTACTCATTTTAATTGGCTACCCACAGAGAAACACCCTCTCTATATATATATATATATGGATTTATGGTCTTACTCAAATTGAAACCAAATTAAAATATAAACTAGAAACTAAACCCTAATCTAATATTTAAAGCTAATCTAATGACCAAACTAAGTGGACCCCAATACAAAAAGTTTATAATATTCTAGCCTCCATTCAGTAAATAAAAAAAATAAAAATAAAATAAAATATTGTTCACTGCTGACGTGGCAGTGACGTCAGCGTGAACAGTATTTTTTTATTTATTTTTTTTGCTTGATGGAGCCAATAATTTTAAACACTTTTTGTGAAGGTGCCCCTGGCGGGCCCATTAGAATAAATGAAATACAATTTATTTAGTGTTGGTTTCTAGTTTCTATTTTAAAGGAGGTTTCTATTTGATCATTAGCCTATATATGAGTAAAGTTCTATGGAGTACTATTTTAATTGGAGTACTTGGAGTACATATACGTTCTGCATTCAAAATTTTGCAAACTTTATTATTTTGCAAAACTTATTACGTGAATATCACTATTTCATCGAAAATATTGGAAATTTTGTATGTTTTGCTAACAAAATATTGCAAAACGAATTGTTTTGCGAAACACACTTGTGTTGCAAAACATATATGTTCCGATGACAAAATATAAAGAATTTTCAAGATGAACATAATGCAAAACATACATAATTTTCAAGATTATCAATGAAATTATGATATTAATATAACAAGATTTGCAAAATAGTAAATTTTAAAATATTTTGAATGCAGAACGTATATGTACTCCAAGTACTTCAATTAAAACAGTACTCCATAGAACTTTAATATATATATATATATATATACATATATATTGTTAGGTCCGATAAGATTGTAGAATGGGGGGTTGAATACAATCTATACCATTTTATCGAAATTTGTCCTTTGAATAAAATTTGATTTAGACAAATTTAAGCGGAATAAAATTGAAACAAATTTCAAGTTGAATATAACAATATATTAACTTGATGGGTGTTACAATTTCAGTACAGATTAATTATCAAGTTGATAAAAACTAATTAGAAAATTCGACATGAACTTTTCTAATTTAGTTAATAAAAATCAAGATAAGAACTAGGAAACTTAATTCGCTAGTAGTACAAGAATCACAAATAAACAAGTTCCACCGGATAAAATATTACAAAGGGGATGAACTTGATTTTACAGAAATTAATTAAGATCTTGTGTTCTTGGAATAGTTGAGAGAGAATGGAGGAGGCTGCTGTGTTTTTTGTGTAATGTTATGTCCGTGTGTTTTTGTCAGCCGCCTTGCTCTTTTATGTCTTCTACCTCTTCTTTTCACTTTTTAGACTATCTGTAGACTACAAAATGATTTGCAGACTATCCACAGACTACCGGTATGACTATCAGCTCTCTGCTGACTACCAGTGTGACTATCTGGCTTGGCAGACTACCCAACTCTTTCTCCAGACTATCAGAATGACTATCCTGATAGTCTTTAATACATGATATTTCTGGCAGACTACCATGCAAACTTTCTGGTAAACTATCACCTTAGCAGACTATCAGCCAGACTACTTTTAAATAGTCTTTTAACATTAAATCATAGTCTGAAACACTTCTAATAGACTTTAGAAATTAACATTAATTCCGAATTAATTAATTCAATAATTAACTTAATAAATAAATTAATTCTTGAAGAATTAATTTATTAATCAAGTTAACTAAATGCTTTAAATTAATTAAGAGAGAATTAACATAATTCTTTTTCTTGGCCATGCAGACTATCTTCTTTTCATACTATTGAATTTAGAATAACAAACCTGGCCACTTTTAATTTCTTTTACAAACCATGCGCCAATAACTATTACTTTAGTCATTTGAAAACAAAACACATGCATGGCCATTCTTAGTCTTTTAATTCAAATTCATGCGCCTGATAACCAACCTGCCATTCTTCTTCACCCGCACAACTTGTAATCTTTAATTAATAAATAATTATTTTAATCCAGAAATTATGAAAATAAATATCTAATATTATTAGATATTTATAAATATAATTTTATAAATTAAATAAAATATTTATTAATATAAATAAATCCTTACGCTCTAAGTTGCGGTCTCTTGAGGGTCTGAAACCGGACTCCTTTTGCTTAGCAAAAAATACAACAATTCTAACCGGAGTTTCAGCATTAAGAATATATCACTTATAATTTCTTTATGATAATTCTTTTTCCTCATTGCCAGTCCACTTCATAATAAAATCCTTGTGGTTAATGAATTTAGTACTTCTGTTGCCTGCACAATGATTTTCTCACATACCAGTCTTGATAGCTTGAACCACTGAAGTTAATGACGAACAACCACTGTTTAATGTTGACACTCGATGTACTGTCTGGTTCATGAGTGACTAACCACAATGACTATTCTTCATATGTTGACTTTAAAATATGGTTCATTTTCTTTTCTCATCTCTCTTCAATTCTTCTGTACTGTCTCTATCACTGTCGAAATCTTTGCCACTTTAAATGAATCCACTTCTTAACGAATACTCCACTGAGGCTTGATCAGATGACTGAGTTTCTTTCAATGTAGTAATTCCTCAAGTCTGTAAATTGACCTTGATCTTTTTCTTTTGACAGATATTACAATATGAGATTCCTTGTGATAGTCTATATACTATTTACTACTACAATCTTGTTTAAGTTGAGTTGTATCCTCGAAATACAAATAGGCTACATCATATGCCTTATATATATATATATATAGGGTCTTGTTCAAATAGAAACCAAATTAGAATAGAAACTAGAAACTAAACCCAAATTAAATATTTCACGCTAATCTAATGACCAAACTAGGGGTACCCCAATACAAAAAATGCTTAAAATAATTGGCTCTATCTAACAAAAAAAATAAAAAAAATAAAAAAAAAATCACTGTTCACGTGATGACGTGGCAGTGGATTTCACTGGTTAACGGTGCTTCGCACCTTCTTGTACGGCGCTTCGCGCCTTTATCATTCTAAAGTTGTAAGGAATGGCAATCAATGGTAAAGGCAATAGACGATTGACGGGTGTGTCGAGAGCCTTCGGCCCTCATGACTACCTAACTCATCCGTTTACTGTCTTAAATGCTTCGCATTTCCACGGCAGGGATTTTTTTTTTTTTTTTTTTTTTTGTTGGATAGAGCCAATTATTTTAAGCATTTTTTGTGAAGGTACCCTTGGCGGAAACCTTAGAATAGATGAAATATAATTAATTTAGTGTAGGTTTCTAGGTTTCTATTCTAATTTAGTTTCTATTTGACCACTGGCCTATATATATATATATATATATATATATATATATATAGTAAGGATCTAGGGAAAACCTTATTTGATGGAAAACTTAGAGAACTAAATCTACACCATTCATTACTATAATATAGAATCTGACTATATTGACAAATACAAATACAAATAAGGTAATTATCTCATTCAAATACATTTAAGATTCAAGTCAATATTCAATAATGGAAACTGTATAATGACATTTAATTCAAGATATACTCTAATTTCAATGAGATCTTGTTGCCTATTTTCAATTTATAAAATGTTTCTACAAAGTTTCTATCAAATATTTCATTAATTTTTTATTCTTGTAGATAATTTTGTAACTATTATTAATAAGATTTAATATAATTAAATTTGTTAAATAATAAAATTAGATTTGCAATCTTTAGCTAAAATTATATTCTAGTAGGTGTTCGATTAGATGTTCTATATATTCAATCAAAATTATATTAAATATGTCACTATTATTTTCATAACAAAATTTATTCTTCAATTATTTTTTTTAACAAGATTTAATATAATTAATTTTTCTAAATAATAAAATTATAATTCTAACAAGTATTCAACTAATTACATTAGGTGTTCTACTTGGTGTTCTACTAATTACATGTGTTCTACTAGGTGTTCTACTAATTACATTACATGTGTTCTGCTAGGTGTTCTACTAATTTCTTGTGTTCTACTAATTACATGTGTTCTACTAATTAGGTGTTCTACTAATTACATGTAATTACATGTGTTCTGCTAGGTGTTCTGTTAGGTGTTTTAGGTATTCTACTAATTACATGTGTTCTACTAGATGTTCTACTAATTACATGTGTTCTAATTACATGTGTTCAAAGGAAGTTTTTATATTAAGTTACATATCCTTTATAGTAATTACATGAATATAAATATGTCACTATTATAATTTTTAGAATAAAATTTATTCTTCAATTATTTTTTTAATAAGATTTAATATAATTAATTTTTTTTAATAATAAAATTATAATTCTAACAAGTATTCTACTAATTACATTAGGTGTTCTACTAGGTGTTCTACTAATTACATGTGTTCAACTAGGTGTTCTACTAAGTTTTCTACTAATTACATGTGTTCTGCTAGGTGTTCTACTAATTTCTTGTGTTTTACTAATTACATGTGTTCTACTAATTAGGTGTTTTACTAATTACATGTAATTATATGTGTTCTGCTAGGTGTTCTATTAGGTGTTCTAGGTATTCTACTAATTACATGTGTTTTACTTATTACATGTGTTCTACTAGGTGTTATACTAATTACATGTGTTCCAAGGAAGGTTTTATATTAAGTTACATATCTTTTATAGTAATTACATGAATATAAATATGTCACTATTATTTTTAGAATAAAATTTATTCTTCAATTATTTTTAACAAGATTTAATATAATAATTTTTTTTAATAATAAAATTATAATTCTAACAAGTATTCTACCAATTACATTAGGTGTTCTACTAATTACATGTGTTCTACTAAGTGTTCTACTAATTACATGTGTTCTGCTAGGTGTTCTACTAATTTCGTGTGTTCTACTAATTACATGTGTTCTACTAGGTGTTCTACTAATTAGGTGTTCTACTAATTATATGTAATTACATGTGTTCTGCTAGGTGTTCTAGTTATTCTACTAATTACATGTGTTCTACTAGGTGTTCTACTAATTGCATGTGTTCTAATTACATGTGTTCAAAGGAAGTTTTTATATTAAGTTACATATCTTTAATAGTAATTACATGAATATAAATAAGTTTGATTTCCTTAAAAAAAGATTAGATATTCCATGCAATTATATATGGAAAGATTTTGAATTTATTGAAAAATAGATAAGAACAATCTTGTTAAAATTGGCAAGTAGAATTTAGGAAATATTTCAAATCTGCATTCATTAATGAGTAATTTGGTTTACTTTTATATGGTTTTTATTAGATTCTGGCATTTTTGATAAAATAGCATGAACCGTCAGATTGATATAAAATCAATGGATGAGAAAAGTTTCTTGGTTTTCTCCAAAAAATAGTTTTCTCTTGAACAAACTAATCAAAAGAGAACTCACTTTTTGAAGAAAACTAAGGTACTAATCCTAACCATTGGATGTATTATAATCAATGGCCCCGCCAGGGGCACCCACACACTAATCAAATACACCCTCACACACACAATCTCACCTAATCACCTCCGTTTTTTATTTGATTTTTCCCGTCAATCGGTGATATTTTTTTAAAATCTAATTTCACCATATTTTTCTTCATCTCACAACGATTAGTTTGCATACCATATGTGCTATATTTTAATTTAGTTTTCTAAGTTCTCCTTTTAAAGGGGTTCTCTCTAGATCCCTACTATATATATATATATATATATATATATATATATATATATATATATATATATATATATATATATATATATATATATATAAATCAGAATTAGCTGATATGTTAGATTTGGACTCTATATGAGTTATCGATTAAATAAATAAATAAAATGCATAGTTGATAGTATCATAAACAAGATTATATATACTAAACACAGATGTAAAATTATATATGACTGCATATAACATAATGATCGATTAGTGATATTTTAAGATTGTATAAAAATAAATTTTTTTTCACTGTAGCACATATTAGTTTGTAATACAACATACATTTTAGTTGATTTTTCCTAATATTAAACCGGTTTGTGCTATTGCTGCAACAATACATCTCCTACCAAATATGTAATGATCCACCTATCTCCTCTTACTGGTTTACTATTACTAATGGAAATAAAATAATAGCTTATCATTATCGTGATAATCTTTTAAAAAAATTACTAGAAAATAGACTAAACGATACATTATTGTTGCAATAGTACTTGACCACTAATGACTAACTTTTATGTATCATTATTATTGGTCATTCATCTTACATTAAACGAGTACTATTTACAAATATGATATCTAGGTGGGTCTTGAGAAATTGAAAGTTCTAAGTGAATTTGAATTTTGTACTCAACTAAAAATCTACATACCATTTATTTTTCGGCACTTCTTATATCTTAAACTATTTTTGGTGTTACCTTGAACAAAATGTGCCCCAAATATCATTTTTATGCCTCTACGTACTTTTAAATTTTTTTACTTATTAGAAAAGATGTGCCCCTGAATTATATCATCTTCTCGGTGCCCTATTGCATGAGCGGCTTAATCTAAGGATTTCCTCTGTATGATATTCAAAATATAGAATTCAATAATATTTCAAAATTTGAACAGTTACCAACTATTGGTCTTATATAAATCGAAACACGTAGAATAGAATGAAAAGAAGATATGACCGACTCAAATATGATTTGCGAAAAAAATTGTGCAAAATAGAATGTGTCCCGTGCCTTGCATGAGCTTTCATGCTAGTTTTAAATAATTTACTAAAATTAAAAATTATACATAATATATTAAACATTTATCATTTTAATGGAACATTTTCCTTATCTCAAATTTTAGCCAATTCTTTACATTTTTTCAATATTGGTCATATTTGTTGAAACTTTACAGATTTGTAGTAAATGTCATGTCATTTTTCGCCCGTTTTCTTTTCATAATTGACAAAAAAATTAATAATAATAATAATAATACTTTTTTTGAAATATAACCATTTATTATAGCCAATACCCATTGGAAATTAAATAATACATTTTCAATAAATTTTAACCAATTATTAAAAAAATTAATAACAATAATAATACTTTTTTCAATAAATTTGAACCAATTACTATTTTTTTTTTTGAAATTTAGTCAATCAACTTAGCCAATAATGTTGGGAATTCTCTAAATATATACTCAAAAATAGCAGATAAAAATATCATAAATTTAATATAATTTATCCTATTTTTATCGATAGACCTATGTGTTTGAAATTTAAATGCATAATTTTATATAATTATTTGATTTTTGTCAACATTTTTATGTTGATAAAATTGTATGATCACATACTTGAGTGGGGAGAATTAGTCTACACTCAGCGCCAGATTTTCCAAGATATTTATTGCCTAGAATAACGAAAGATGATGTGTCGTTTTGCCTAAATAATTTAACATCACACATGTAACATGACAATTTTGGGTTTTTTTCTTTTACACCAAAAGCTGAAATTTTATTACAAATCCATGACAACACAATTTTGAATAGAACTAAGAATTTCTTGGAAGTCCTATCCAAAGTCGAATTATAACCTGATAAATAATATGAGTCTCTTGCCAATTGATGAGCAATCATATTAACAAATTGTTTAACAAAAAATAAATTAATTTTATTTAAACGTTGTAGAATACACTAGCAATCCTCGGTGATCAAACCGTATGACTTCTTAGTAGGCCTGGCAATCGTGTCGTGTCGTGTACTTTCGTGTCGTGTACTTTCGTGTTTTCGTGTACTCAAAACTAAAACTGAAACCGACACTAAATCATTTCATGTTTTCGTGTTCGTGTACTTTCGTGTTTCGTGTCGTTTCGTGTCGTGTTCACGTGTCAGATTGCCATGCCTACTTGATAAGATACACACAAGAAAAAAAAATCATTTCTTTTTTTTTTTGAAAGAAAAAAAATCATTTCTTTGATAATCAAGAAAATAATCATTTCAATAAATATATGTTACATAGCCAGGTACTGACTTCCCACTTGGGCCGCTTGCATAGTGAGCCCACTTTTTAAAATTGTTAAAATATTTGTTTAAAAAATATATATGTTATATATATATATATATATATATATATATATGATATATAAAAAATAAAAAATTACATATATAATATTTCGTGTACTTTCGTGTACCCAAAATGAAAATCCAAAACCGACACTAAATCATTTCGTGTTTTCGTGTTCGTGTACTTTCGTGTTTCGTGTACTAAAAATCAAAACCCAAACCCGTAATTTTCGTATCGTTTCGTGTCGTGTTCACGTGTCACGTGTCAGGTTGCTGGACCTACTTCTTAGGCACACAACACCTACTGCTATTAGAATCAAATTTCTCCTTCAACAGAAATACGAACTTTATAATATCAAATGCAGCTGACTGCATTATTTAACAACGAACTAGAAATATTTACAAGAACAAGAATTGTTAATATAATTAATTTATGTGTATTATAAAGTAATTATTTCATGTAATAAAGTATTATTTTACTCCTATTATTTACTTAAGTAGGGGTGATCATAAATCGCATCAAACCGCAAAAACCGCCCCGCACCAACTCGCACCACACCGCGTGGTTTTTATTTTATGTGGTGCGGTTGCAGTTTCAAATTTTGACAAACCGCATGGTGCGATGCGGGTTGCGATTTTAGTTTTCCGAAATGCGGTTCAAACCGCACCGCAATATTTAATGTATGAGTATATATATATATATATATATATATATATATATATATATATATATATATATATATATATATATATATATATATATATATATATATATATATATTATGTTAGTATTTTGTTAATGATTTAAGGGATAGTTTGCAAGCTATTTGGTTCGTTCGTACCTATTGCCTATTAATAGTTTATTTTAGAGGCTTATGAGATCAATTATAATGCGCTAGCCCATATTTATCTATTTAGTATCACAATATTTCATACTACAACGTTTGTATTTCGTTAAGTCTATAGACACGGTTTACATACGAATTAAGAAATGTGGTTGAGTAAGAACTTTAAAAATTAATTTCACATGCATGAAAATTAATATTTTAGATTTTTAAATATTTTTATCGAAGGTGTAAACCGCAATAAATCGCACCACATCGCACCGCATTTTCACGGTGTGGTTCATGCGGTCTTAAAATTTCGCGGTGCGGTTGCGGTTTGGAAATTTGACCAAATCGCATGCGCGTGTTGGTCCGCGATTTTGGAAAAAAATCGCACCGCCCGCACTGCGATCATCCCTATACTTAAGTATTCTTGCATCATTTCCTATCCTTTTCTTATTTATAAAATACAAATTCGTAGTTGCACGAATTGTACAATATTCATTACAATTTTTTTTAAAGAACCAATACTTATTTACATTTGAGAGCGGATAATCCTACATTTGTTTGGAGCAATATTGGAATTTTTTTTATATTTATATATGTACTATATTTATATTGGAACATTTGTTTGGGGCAACGCCCACGAAAGAGGGGCAATTAGTCGGATACGCCTACCAAAAAGTAGCATGCTGCTGGGATACACATGTTTGTATGGCGCATCTCGTGTAACGCATACGTGACATGCGTGATGATGTCATCATCACTTTTTCTCATAAAATCGTGAGCTCTGTCGATTTTGTGTGATTTCTGGCGATGCTCGTTCAACACCATCAGTTACTTTTCCATTACGTTCTATACATCAATGGAATCGCCTTTTCATCCTCTACAACTCTATGCCATTCATTTATCGTTTCTAATGCCGGATTGTAAATTCCCAATTCGAACCTATCCCCCGATTTTTCGACGAACACACTTCTTCTTCGTTCGTCCAGTTCTGTTAACTTTTCGTTGATGTTTTATAGCCCATTAAATTCGTCTCTAGACGATCTACAATCCTATACCACTATTAACCCAATTTGATTGCCGAAATTACAATCCCAATCGATCACTGTTTTGCCGGAGAAAGAGAGAAAAAAAAGAGAAAGACAGGGGAGAGGAAGAGAGACACGGGGGCTACGCCTTTCTTATATAATATATTTTTATATATATTTTAGATGATTTTATTCTCATATTTATTGTGTTTTGCATTTATTTGGATATTTATTTAATAGATTTGATTGTTTTATTGTAGGAAATAAAGAATTCATGACTTGGAAGGATTTGGAGCAAAAAGAGCTATTTTGGAGTTTAAATAGGAGAAAATTCGTATTATTGGGCTACACTGGCTGCCTATACTGTTTGGGCCGTATCTTGAGTTCCAGAAGTCGGATTTGGACGATCTTACAGCCCACGCGAAGCTTAGGGAATTTTCTTTAATTCTGAGGTGGTCCAAAGAGCATAGTCCAACTGGAAGAGCCCTGAAACAGAGGAGCAAAATCAGTCACGAATTTTACAAGAAAATCATATTCAATTATGGATATCTTTTTATAAATTTATTAGAACATTGAAAATACTTTTATTAGGAGATAGAAATTAGTTTTTGATTATTAAGTTTGGAGGATAGAACGTGGGAGAGGACGTACGTAGTTTTACAGAAGCTAGGGTTCTTATTCTTTTCTCTTCATCTCTTCCATTGTAAGCACTCAAGATTTGATTCCTTGTTCTTCATTAATATAAGATTAGAGGTATTCTTTACTCTCTTGTGTTTATTAGTATATGTTTTATATGGCTTTCTTCATTGTTTTTGTTGCTCTTTGTTCATAGCATGAGTGAGTAGTTTACTTCTAGGGTGTAAAGGGGAGTCATGTTTGCACCATGATTAGGCTTTAATTTGATTAGTGCTTTAATGGGTAAAGAGTAATTCTAATTGATATGTTTTAATTCTTAATTCATGTAATTGGCCAATATCATGGATTAACTGTATGCAAATAGGAGTAATAGATCGAGAGATTTTACTACTAGAGGCACACATACGATTAGCAGAACTGAAAGTGAGTGCGAGAGCATCATTGAATTTCTGAAAGTGTTAATGCTTGAGAGAGATTAACTGTTAGTTATAGAGGCATGCCTGTACACATCTAATAACAAGCCTAATTGTTTGTAATGCTTTGCATTACTTACATGACCTCTTAACTGAGGGAACCTCTAGTTGTAGAGTTTCTGGTTGTATTGTACTTGTAGTAGGCATCAAATCCTAGTTGTGTAATTGTACAAATAGAGTCTAGAATAATGCTTGAAAGAAGTTCCAAGGTTCATGCCTCAAGCAAGGAGTTAAAGACTGTCAAATAATCACAGTTGGGATTTGAAGAAATGAAGAATTTGCCTAAGCACCAATTCGAGAAGTATATTTGTCTATTCGAGAAGTCCAGCATTCGAGAAGTCAGGGATTCGATATCTCAAGACACTATTCGATATCTCTGAATACACTGTTCGATATCTCATTCGATATCTCAGGGATTCGATATGTCTACTACTCTATTCGAGAACTCAAGAAGTCAACAAGTCAAGATGGTATTCGAGTTCTCAAAGAGTCAACAAGTCAAAGTTCCATTCGATATCTCAAGGACTCAGAAAGCTATTCGACAACTCGAGGATTCGATAAGTCAAATGTTCTATTCGACAACTCAAGGAATCCTGATGGAAAAGAGCTATTCGAGAAGTGGTTCGATATGTCATTATAACAGTATTCGAGAACTCAGAGTTATCGATCAAGTCAATTCTAGTTCTCGAATCACTTACTTAGTCACTTCTCGAATACATTCTTGGAGACAAAATACTGAAGAAATTGTACAAGTCAGAAACCTGCAACAAGCCAATGCACTTTATGGACCACAATCTGTAACGTGCTCTGGAAAGCCTACAAGGAAGCTTGGAGAGATATAGAAGAGACAAGAAGCTAAAGAAGTGGATCTAAACAGGCTTTGCAAAGTCAAATCTGTAACCGTTTGGACACTTACTCAAAAAGGATAGACAGACTAGAAAGTAATTTGTTTAGCTACCTTATTTGCAGTAAGTAGGCTGTATCCATGTTCTATAAGGACACAGCCTCACTTCATAACTTAGCAACTTTTGTGAGTCAAGTTTTTCATACACTGTAAGCCATATCTCTCTGAGAAAAACGAAGCTGAGAATACTACCATTTGTATTCACAGATTGTAGCAACCTTTATCTAATAATACATTAGATTAAAGTGATATTGTGTCTTGTGTTGTTTATTTATCCGCACCTTCACTTCTACACACACAGGCACTTATCTGCTACATAGACTCAATCAAAGAAAAGTTCAAGAATCCATTCACCCCCCCTCTGTATTCTTTTACCGTATTCAATACTCAACAAGTGGTATCAGAGCGGGCTGTTTATTCAAAAACAGAGAAACGATCATGAGTTCGAATACACCAAAGACTACAGGAACGGTGAAGGTCCCTAAGTTTGATAAAGAAAACTTCAACCTCTGGAAGATAAAGATGATGTTGTTCATTAAAGCCTCTCATCCCTTGTATCCTAAGATTCTCAAGAATGGTCCTTTTGTTCCACAACAAGAGATACCAGAGAAGACTGTTGGAACCATAACTATCCCAAGAGCTTATGAGGCCAAGGATCCATCAAAGTGGACAGAGTCAGAAAGGGAGAAGGTTGCTCTTGACAGCCACCTCATGTTGCTTATCATTGATTCCATGGACATGTCAATGTTTGCAAACATTGCATCATGCACGTCTGCTAAAGAGATGTGGGATCACATTGAGGTGTTGTGTGAAGGGACTGATGAGGTTAAGGAAAACAGGAAACAGATACTGGTCACACAGTATGAAGCTTTCATGGCACAGCCCAAGGAAAGCATCGCTGAAATGTTTGAAAGGTTTCACAAGCTAGTTACTGAGTTGCAGATGAATGGAAAGGTTTACAGCACCAAGGAGTTAAATATGAAATTTCTGTTGTCTTCACCAAATCATCTGGAGCAAAGAGTCATTTCTCTAATAGAGAGAGACTTGAACAAAGTCACCTATGATGTGCTCTATGGAGTCCTAAAGACTCATGAACTTGAGTTGCTTCAGAAAAGGGCTATTCAAGCCAACCAAGGTAGGATGATAAACACATCATGTGCCTTGATTGTCAACAAATCCATTCTGGACCTAGAAGCATCTACAAGCCAACTAAGGATAGAGGAGGTGGCAGATGATGAAGAAACTGAAGCTGGGGTGAGTGAACCTGTTGAGGAAAAGGAGGAAGAAGAAGAAGAGTTTTACACTCTGGAAGAACTTGATGGGATGGAAAATACCTCATATGCCTTCATGGCCAAAAAATTTCCAAACATCAGGTGTAAAAGAAATCAACCCTTCAAACCCAAAACTCAAAACCACTCAGCCAACAAGAACAAGGCACCTGTGAAACCAAACAGAAATAAGTTCAAAACCGGTTATATGGATAGGTCATCTGTAAGGTGTTATAGATGCAATGACCTAGGGCATTTTGCCAGTGAATGCAAGAAGCCTAAAAAGAAGGATAGAGATTATCTTGAGCTAGAAGCTAAGTATGAGGCCCTTCTGAAAAAGCAGACACATGGTAAGGCCTACATAGCTGAAGGGAAGTGTTGGGATGACTCTGAGAGTGATGAAGAGGGACAAGAATTCTGCAATTATGCCTTGATGGCCAACTCCAAGGATGACTCATCTTCATCTGATTCTCAGGTACCATCTCTCACTACTATAGACATGTCTGTTTCTGAATACAAATGCATGATTGAACAATTATCTGTTGAAATGTTTAATATTCATACTAGTATGACTGCTGCTAATGAGGAGATTGCTAAACTGTCTACTAGAAATGAAATATTAACCAAAAAGAATGAGGAACTTGAGCTAACTACTATGCAAGTAGAAAACCTTAAGAAAGAAGTTGAATATTTGAAGAACAAGGTTCTATGTGCTAGTCAAGTAGAGAAGGCTCTTAGGGATGAATTAGCTGAGAATGAATTCAAACTTAAAACTTTAAAGAAATCATCTGGTTTAGTGCAATCTGTTATGCTAAACTCACGCAAGCGCACGTAGTCACAAGTAATACAATTAAAGTTCGTTCCACAGAGATCTTGGTTAAGTTTTACTCAGAAAATATGTCTATGCAATAATGTATGGCTTTAATTCACTGCTAAGAAAATAACAAATATGGTTTGATTAACTAAATTAAACTAAGATGCAAATTATAAAACTAACAATTAACGAGAATTAAAATCGAATTACTTATATGAGAATAAACATGGAATCCTAGTTTCATTATCTAATTCACTTAGAGTTGCAGCCTTTGATTAAAACATGCGATGGTTTTGATATCTGATCGAATAACACGAAAAGAGTAAAAGTTACCTCTCGGTATACTAGTACCAATCTAAGCATACATCCACAAAAGAGATAGAAGATGAATAGGCACCTATTATGTTTAGACCCTATATCTCTATAGAATTTGAAAACATAAAGGTTGAAGCACAAGTTATTCACTTAGATCACATAGGGTAGCATAATATCTCTATTCATGCCACAAATCATGATGCTCAACATCAACCTATCCTATGCTAGCATGGCAAGTTCTAAATCTCAAGATCCACTCTCGTTTAGCAAGCGATTAACAAATTAGATGTTCGCGACGCACCTAAATTCAATAAGCACAACCATACAAGGATATCAATAATTCACCACACATAAATCTCTAAGGCATGCAAACTTCTAAGCTACATAGATAAATCCACTAGGACCCCACGATAACGATTAGTTCATAATCGAACCTGTCGTCACCATGGGATTTGACGAAAGCATGATATTAAACAAGATAAAGAAGATGAATAAATCAATAATAAAATAAGGTTTAGCGAACAAATCCGGAAAAGTAATGAGCATCCACAAGATACGCCTAACAAAGGAATACAAGAAAACTATGTCTAGATCTTCTTGTCGTCACGATCCTCGCCTTGGCTTCTCTCCCTTCTTGCTCTGGACGAATTTTGTGTGTAGGATGTGTAGATGATTATTTTTCTGTGCCCCAAGGTGTGTATTTATAGCCCCCAAGTGCCTCCTTGACCAAGCAATTACCGTATTTGAAATAGGATAGAATTCCGGTAATTTTCCTTCTTTGATTTGATTAGAATTGCAATTCCCATGTTTAGAACTGATTCTAGAAGTTTCAGACCGTCCAAGACAATTGCCATCTTGATTAGGAGAATAAAACGGCAAGTTTCCCAATTAGAATCCAATTCCAGGAAGTTTCTGCCGGCATCCCGCGCGGCCGCGCGCGCCATAGGCATAATCCACCGCGCCCGCACGCATCCTTTACTCAGTATCTCGCCCGCGCGCCCGCGCCTGTCTGCAGTGTCTCCTGAGCGCGCCCGCGCCTGATCACTGTTCATACAGAATTTCTTTCCTTAACTGATTTCTTGCCTTCTTTCCATTGCATTCTCAGCACTTGATCTTTTGAGCTTAAAAACACCATAACAATACTGAAATTTCCACACTTGCACCTAGAATTATATCCTGCACAATTCTCACAAAACACATTAAAACACACCAATACTTGAGATACAAAACACCAATTTAAGCCAAAATAGAACGATCCAAGTGGATATAAATCCACTTATCACACCCCCAAACTTAAACCGATGCTTGTCCTCAAGCATAAACAAACAAAAATATATACAACTAGCTAGTACCACTTCCGTAGGTGATCACGGTTGCATTTAGCATATGCAACAAGCCCTTTAAACCCCTAGGCAGCCCTAGTGGACGAGTAAGGTCTCGTGAGGGCCTATAGCGAATGTACCCACAAAATCCATTTAACCTAATGCAATGCAAATGCATGAATGCAACTAATATGACAAAATGCAAAGATCCCCTTCAACTCACCAAAACCAACTAACAAGCAAATATCTCAACGAATGCAACAAATCCAAGCAGAGCTCGACTAAGTCCCCGTATACTAACAATACATGAACAGAAACGTGCGTGTGTGCAATGCTCATCAGAAATACCCCCAGAACTAGGTCAAAAATCATACATGCTTTCCGTCAAGACAATCACAGGTTTATAACTAGAATAGACTGTAGACACTCCATAACCTAGGAACACCTCCACCCTTATCCAAGGTAGACAGAAACTCATGCTTTATTACTATGCTACGACACTACATATACAATACGCATGCTTATTTAACCGTGCAATGAATGAGACCCCAAAAGGCTTATACAATAATACCCATGTAGCGAGTGTTAGGTCAGTGGATCCCAGACTATAAAGCCTTAGGTCACTAGGACTAAGTCCCCTCAGACTTAATTACTCGAGTATTAAAGAGCTCACTCTGGTTAATTTTGCATTAACAAACAAAACTTGACTTTTTTTTTTCTGATTTTTTTTTTCTCTTCTTTTTTTTTTTTTTTCGCAATCTGGAATGAGCCTTTCTCATTTCCAACCCTAGACTACTCATATAAATATGAGCTGGCTACTAGCCAATTGACGCCTAGCCTTTATTGACAAATATTAACAACTAGCATGAAATTCCTGTTTTCTCCCAAACTTAGATTTTAATGTTCCTACGCTATAAAGGGAATAACGAAAATTCTAAGAATAAACAAGTGATTAATCTCAAAACATCCAACATGCATGACTCCAACCTACCCCCAAAAGTACCCCAATGAGACTGTGTAAAAATTTTGTTCCTGAACATGCAAGTCAATTACCTAGGAACTATAAATCAGCCCTCTACTCATTATCATCACACTCAAATCAACATCTACCTATCAATCAGAATCAGCTCATTTTAAGGGATCATGAAAAATGCATGCGATGCAAATGCAACTAACATGAAAACTCACATGGTATACGAAAATAAAACAAAATGTCCTATATGAACACACGTAGATAATACGAACATAAAATGCATGACTTACAACTAATATGCAAAACATGATATCCTAACATGAACACAATGAAACATATACAACATATACAATACTTTTCCCCCAAACCACCCCCAAACTTAAGATATTCAATGACCCCATTGAATGGAAGTAAATACGAGGGAAAGTAGAAACATACCTACGCCGCAGCGTCATCACCCTCCTCGGGTGGAGAATCTGGAGGTGGATAAACAGTGTCCGATCCAAAGACTGGCCACTCAACATGAGCTCCACTAGCTCCAAAGGCAGAACTGAAAGCCTGAGTCAACCTCGCTGAAAACCGGCTATGGCTCTCATACAATGCATCCATCCGCCTCATCATCCGTCTATCATGGGAAGCACTCGAGATAGCAACAGGAGCCTGCTGAACTGGAGGAGCGCCAGCAATCGCATAGCCCAGACCCCTAGGATGAGGAATGCCGCCAGGCCATTCCCCCAACTTCGACACATCAATGGGTCCAGCTGGCATCTGAATCGGCTCCTCAGACGACCATGTCACCCCAGCTATCGCACACATCCTCGTAACAATAGAGCCATAAGGAACTGCTCCCGTAGACCCCCTCAAGAACCGCAGCATACTCTGATTCACCAAATAGCCAACATCGATATAATGCCCATTCAGAATAGCCCACAACAAGATAGCCCTCTCAACTGTCACCTCATGCGTATGCGTAGTAGGCAACAGATTAGCACAAATAAATGAATTCCAAGCCCTAGCATATCTGTTCATCGAAGCAGATGCAAATGTAGCCTTCTCAGCCGACCCAACCTTCAATTTCCATGTCGTACCTGGCACACACAGACGTGCCACCACCTCATCTAAATCAACCTCGGACCTGGCCTTAAAAGTCCAGTCCTCTGCCCCAACAGGTCTATCCGGCAACCCAAGTAACAGCCGAATAGCACGAGCAGTATAATCTATAGTAAATCCTCGGACAATCGAGTAACCATCCCTCGTTTCCTTGGCATTAGCATAGAATTCCCGGACTATACTCAACGGGACAGCGGATGCAAGCTCACACAGATTCTGCCAACCCCTCTCCTCAATCATAGCCACAATCTCTCCATCAGCAGCAAGAGGCAACCAAATCCTATCCTTCGCCACGGACCGAGTCATCAACTTCACATACTCAGCCCTAGCCTCCTCAGAACGAAACTTATCCATACCCTCATCTCCCGAACTCGAGTCAGAACTGGACAATGACCGTCCACGGGAACTACTACCAACAACTCTAGCTCTCTTAGGTGCCATAGTAATCAATAACAACAGTAAAATCACACCCCAACTGCCAAAAATTCGAACCAATTTGCTGCCCAAAAATCTCACACAAAAAACCTAAAATTTGCAAGAACTACAATTCGAAATATCAAAAATCAAGAGTAGAGATCACCCAAATCGAATAGTAGAGGTAGAACTTGCCAAATCAGTCCCCCAATCTTGAAAAAACGCAGCCCTTTGAAGTCCAATTAGGGTTTGAAAATTGATATGAATTGGTGAATGTGTATGTAGGTATGTAAGTATAGGTGGTATGAATGTGTATGGTATGAGATGGAATGGAAAAGTAGGGTATTATATAACTGATGGAGGAGAGAAATTTGGGTGAAAATCGATTTAAGAGATAAAAATTAGGGTTGGATACTTAAACTCAAATTGCCCCGAAAACTGCTCTTTTCCTGTCCAGTGTTCCGCGCGGCCGCGCCCAGCACAGCTTATTCTCCGCGCGCCCGCGCCCAGGTAAAATCTCGGAAATTTTTTCCTTTTTTTTTTTTTTTTTTTTAAAACAACAAATACCTACCTACTGACTTTTACAAAAATGCCTAACACCATGGGTTGCCTCCCAAGAATCGCTTGTTTTACGTCTTTAGCTTGACGTACTTCCAAAATCTCACAATTCTGACAAAATGGAGGCAACCTTCTCACGGTGCACCGTTCCTCCATAATAAGGCTTCAGTCGATGTCCATTTACTTTAAAAGCATCATTGATAGACCCTCTAAATATCTCCACCGCTCCATGTGGAAATACCTCCTTAACTGTAAACGGACCAGACCACTTTGACTTGAGCTTTCCCGGAAAAAGTTTAAGGCGAGAGTTGTAAAGCAAGACCTGTTGACCCTGCACAAATTCCTTGTGCACCAACTTTCTATCATGCCACCTTTTAACCTTCTCCTTGTACATTTTCGCATTCTCATAAGCCTGCTCACGAAATTCCTCAAGCTCATTCAACTGAAGTAGACGTTTTTCACCCGCAGCTGAGATATCCAAGTTTAACTTCTTCAATGCCCAAAAAGCCTTGTGCTCTAACTCAGCCGGTAAATGACAAGCCTTACCAAACACCAACTGATAAGGTGACATCCCAAGAGGTGTCTTGTACGCAGTTCTATAAGCCCAAACAGCTTCGTCTAACTTCAATGACCAATCCTTACGAGATGGATTCACCACTTTTTCAAGGATCTTTTTGATTTCACGATTTGAGACCTCCGCTTGACCATTAGTTTGGGGATGATAAGCAGTGGCAACACGATGCGTCACATTGTACTTTGCCATCATAGCAGTAAACTGACGATTACAGAAGTGTGTCCCCTCATCACCGATTATAGCTCGTGGAGTCCCAAAATGTGTAAAAATCTGCTTGTGAAGAAAATTCAGCACCACCTTAGCATCATTGGTTGGTAAGGCTTTCACCTCAACCCATTTAGACACATAATCCACAGCTAGCAAGATGTACTGATTATTGCAAGATGAAACAAACGGACCCATGAAATCAATCCCCCACACATCAAAGATCTCAACTTCGAGAATAGTATTCAAAGGCATCTCATTCCTCCTAGAGATATTACCAACTCGTTGACATCGATCACAACTCATCACAAAACGATGAGAATCCTTAAACAGAGTCGGCCAATAGAATCCCGCCTGAAGTACTTTCTGAGCTGTTTTATTACCACCATAATGACCTCCATATGTGGTAGAATGATAATCACGCAGGATACTCTCAGTCTCACTATAGGGAATGCACCTCCTCAAAATCTGATCTATACCAAGTTTGAACAGGAATGGCTCGTCCCAACGGTACCACTTCACATCATGTAAGAACTTCTTCCTTTGAGCATAAGAGAATTCTGGAGGGATGACATTACTAACAAGATAGTTCACATAATCTGCAAACCATGGCTCTTCACCTTGCACCCCAAAAAGTTGCTCATCCGGAAAAGATTCATTAATTAGAGATTTAGCCTGTGAATCTTTACCTTGGTCCTCCAAACGTGAGAGATGATCAGCTACTTGATTTTCCGTGCCCTTCCTATCCTTGATCTCCACATCAAATTCTTGCAAGAGAAGCACCCAACGAATCAACCTAGGCTTAGAATCCTTCTTTGACATGAGATATCGAATAGCAGCATGATCCGTGTACACAATCACCTTCGTACCAAGAAAATAAGATCTGAATTTCTCGAAAGCATAGACAACTGCTAGCAACTCCTTCTCTGTAGTGGTGTAGTTAAGCTGAGCCTCATTGAGGGTTTTACTAGCATAGTAAACCACATGAAAAATTTTGTCCTTCCTTTGCCCAAGCACAGCTCCAACAACATAGTCACTAGCATCACACATCAGCTCAAACGGTTCCTCCCAATTGGGTGCGGTAATGATAGGAGTAGTAGTTAGCTTCTTTTTCAACAGCTCAAAAGCCGCCAGACATTCAGCATCAAACTTGAAAGGAACATCCTTCTCTAACAAATTGCACAACGGTTTAGAGATTTTCGAGAAGTCTTGAATGAATCGCCTATAGAATCCTGCATGACCAAGAAAACTGCGAATTCCTTTAACAGAAATAGGTGGAGGAAGATTCTCGATTGTCTCCACCTTGGCTCTATCCACTTCAAGTCCCTTGCTAGATACCTTGTGCCCAAGAATAATTCCTTCTTGTACCATAAAGTGACACTTCTCCCAATTAAGTACCAAATTGGTCTCCACACACCTCTTCAGAACCAAACCAAGATTATGCAAGCACTCATCATATGATGTACCAAAAACTGAGAAGTCATCCATAAAAACTTCCACATTTGAGCCAATCATGTCTGAGAAAATAGCCATCATGCACCTTTGAAAAGTGGCAGGAGCTCCACAAAGTCCAAAAGAAACTCGACGAAAAGCAAAAGTGCCAAAAGGACATGTGAATGTGGTCTTCTCTTGATCTTCCGGAGCAATGCAAATCTGATTATAGCCAGAGTAACCATCAAGCAAACAATAATACTCGTGACCAGCCAACCTGTCTAGCATCTGATCAATAAAAGGTAGAGGAAAGTGATCTTTTCTTGTGGCTTTGTTGAGATTCCGATAATCCATGCAAACTCTCCACCCCGTGACTGTTCGAGTAGGGATGAGCTCATTCTTCTCATTAGCAACAACTGTCATGCCTCCCTTCTTTGGCACACATTGGACCGGACTCATCCAAGAACTATCTGAGATAGGATAGATAATACCAACATCTAACCACTTTAGAATTTCCTTCTTCACCACCTCCTTCATAATCGGATTGAGTCGTCGTTGATGTTCAACAGTAGGCTTAGCTCCTTCTTCCAGCAGAATTTTATGCATGCAATACGAAGGGCTGATTCCCTTGATATCTGCTATAGTCCAACCAATTGCTGTCTTGAATTTCCTCAAAATACGCAAGAGCTTTTCTTCCTCGACATCTGACAGATTAGAAGAAATAATAACAGGTAGCGTAGAGGTATCACCAAGAAAAGCATACCTCAAGTGACTAGGCAAAGGTTTGAGTTCAAGAGTAGGAGCCTCCTCAATAGATGGTTTAAGACGGATTTGTGACTTTTCCAGCTCCTTTAACCCAAGAGACTCGAATGGCATGTCAAATTTCCTCTTCCACAAATTTGCATTCAACATCTGAATTTGCATTACTTCATCCTCATCTTTCACCTCAGAATTCCCACTCAATGCTTTTTCCAAAGAATCTATTAGCAACAAATGATCAAGATCCTTGGCTACCACGGAATCAACCAAATCAACATTGAAACATTCTTCTTCATCAGATGGAAGCTTCATAGCATTGAACACATTAAAGGTGACATTCTGATTTTGTACCCTCATGGTGAGCTCTCCTTTATGCACATCGATCAAGGTACTACCCGTAGCTAAGAATGGCCTTCCCAAGATTATGGGAATCTTCTTATCTTCCTCGAAATCCAATATAACAAAATCAGCAGGGAAGATGAGCTTATCAACTTTCACCAAGACATCCTCAACTATGCCTCTCGGATAGGTAATTGAACGATCAGCCAACTGTAGCGAGATGTTAGTTGGCTTTGGATCCGGTAGACCCAGTTGCAAGAATACTGACAAGGGCATGAGATTGATGCTAGCTCCCAAGTCACACAAGCACTTCTCAAAGAATAGATTACCAATAGTGCATGGAATAGTAAAGCTACCCGGATCCTTTAGCTTTGGAGGCAATTTCTGTTGCAGAACCGCACTACACTCTTCCGTTAAGGCAACGGTCTCTAATGCATCGAGCTTCAACTTACGCGAGAGAATACCCTTCATGAACTTGGCATAGCTCGGCATCTCCTCAAGTGCTTCCGCAAAAGGTATGTTGATGTGCAACTTCTTGAACACTTCTAAGAACCTAGCAAATTTGTTATCCAAATTCTGCTTCTGGAGTCTTCTAGGATATGGAGGAGGAGGATAGATCTGATTATTCTTAGTAGACAACTCCGGAAAAGCCTTATCAACAGATTCCTTGCTCTTCTCTTTTTCACCTTCCAGCTGATCAGCTACCAAGTCAGATTTCTCAATTTCGGGCAATGCAGAATTTTCGACTTGCTGATTCTGCACTTCTTCATCCTCATTAGTGGCTGATTTAGGACCTGATGTGACCCTTCCTGATCTCAAAGTTACGGCCTTCACCTGCTCCTTGAAGTCCCTCCTACCTGGATTTGCTTCCGTATCACTAGGAAGAGTTCCTTGTGGCCTACTACCCAAGGCACTTGCAATCTGTCCTATCTGAGTTTCCAAGAGCTTCTGACCAGCTTGTAGATTTTTCAATGCTATCCACATCTCATCAGATTTATCATTAGATGATTGCCCCACCTGAGTCTGAGGTTGTTGCTGCTGAAATCCTGGGGGTTGATATGGTGCCCTATAAGATTGTTGATAACCCTGATTATATGGCTTCGCTTGCTGATAAGATTGTTGAGTATTCTGATTGTTGCTCCAGCTGAAGTTAGGATGATTCCTATTATTAGGATGATAAGTGGCTGGAACTGGTGCAGCAGGTCTCTGAAAATTACTCACGAACTGTGCTGATTCAGAAGAGATAGCACATTGACTCGTCTCATGTGCGCCCGCACATAACTCACAAACACTAGCCACCTGCTGAACTCCATAATTAGCAAGAGAATCCACCTTCAAAGCAAGAGCCTTCAACTGAGCCGTAATCATTGAAGCTGTATCTACTTCCAAAACTCCTGCTACTTTGCCTTGAGAAAGTCTCTGGGTAGGATTCTGATATTCATTAGCAGCCATCATCTCAATCAGTTCTTAAGCTTCATCATAACTCTTCGCCCACAGAGCTCCACCTGATGCTGCATCTAGCAAAGGCCTAGATTGTGCTCTCAACCCATTGTAGAATCCATTAATAACCATCCAATCAGGCATGCCATGATGAGGACACTTCCTTAGCATCTCCTTGTAGCGTTCCCAAGCCTCACACAAGGACTCGCCAGATTGCTGTTGGAATTGAGTCAACTGGTTCCTTATTGCTGCAGTTTTCGCCATAGGAAAGAATTTTGTAAGGAACTTCTGAGCAAGATCTTCCCATGTAGTAATGGAACCAGGTGGTAGAGAGTGTAGCCAGCTCTTAGCCTTATCCCTCAGAGAGAATGGGAAAAGCCTCAACCTGATAGCATCATCCGTAACACCATTACACTTGAAAGTGTCGCAGATTTCAATAAAGTCCCGAACATGCATGTTTGGATCCTCTGTAGTAGCTCCCCCAAACTGGACTGAATTCTGCACCATCTGAATTGTGCCCGGCTTGATCTCAAAGTTGTTCGCTGCAATAGCTGGCCTAACAATGCTTGACTGAATGTCATTGAGTTTCGGCTGAGAATAGTCCTTCAAAGCCTTAGCTGTTGCTGCATCTGCCATTGCTACTGTAGTTTCAGTCTCCTCTTCCTTATTCTCTAAATTCTCTACAAGATCGTCTTCTGCCAGTCTTAGTAAACGAGCTTGCGAACGTGTTTGCATACAAACTCAAGTACCTGAAACACCACGAAACAAACAAACTAAGTAAGAATCCGAGTCAGTGAACGCTAACGACCACAATTGACAAACACATAAACTGAAATAAAAACACCGATGATCCCCGGCAGCGGCGCCAAAAACTTGTTATGCTAAACTCACGCAAGCGCACGTAGTCACAAGTAATACAATTAAAGTTCGTTCCACAGAGATCTTGGTTAAGTTTTACTCAGAAAATATGTCTATGCAATAATGTATGGCTTTAATTCACTGCTAAGAAAATAACAAATATGGTTTGATTAACTAAATTAAACTAAGATGCAAATTATAAAACTAACAATTAACGAGAATTAAAATCGAATTACTTATATGAGAATAAACATGGAATCCTAGTTTCATTATCTAATTCACTTAGAGTTGCAGCCTTTGATTAAAACATGCGATGGTTTTGATATCTGATCGAATAACACGAAAAGAGTAAAAGTTACCTCTCGGTATACTAGTACCAATCTAAGCATACATCCACAAAAGAGATAGAAGATGAATAGGCACCTATTATGTTTAGACCCTATATCTCTATAGAATTTGAAAACATAAAGGTTGAAGCACAAGTTATTCACTTAGATCACATAGGGTAGCATAATATCTCTATTCATGCCACAAATCATGATGCTCAACATCAACCTATCCTATGCTAGCATGGCAAGTTCTAAATCTCAAGATCCACTCTCGTTTAGCAAGCGATTAACAAATTAGATGTTCGCGACGCACCTAAATTCAATAAGCACAACCATACAAGGATATCAATAATTCACCACACATAAATCTCTAAGGCATGCAAACTTCTAAGCTACATAGATAAATCCACTAGGACCCCACGATAACGATTAGTTCATAATCGAACCTGTCGTCACCATGGGATTTGACGAAAGCATGATATTAAACAAGATAAAGAAGATGAATAAATCAATAATAAAATAAGGTTTAGCGAACAAATCCGGAAAAGTAATGAGCATCCACAAGATACGCCTAACAAAGGAATACAAGAAAACTATGTCTAGATCTTCTTGTCGTCACGATCCTCGCCTTGGCTTCTCTCCCTTCTTGCTCTGAACGAATTTTGTGTGTAGGATGTGTAGATGATTATTTTTCTGTGCCCCAAGGTGTGTATTTATAGCCCCCAAGTGCCTCCTTGACCAAGCAATTACCGTATTTGAAATAGGATAGAATTCCGGTAATTTTCCTTCTTTGATTTGATTAGAATTGCAATTCCCATGTTTAGAACTGATTCTAGAAGTTTCAGACCGTCCAAGACAATTGCCATCTTGATTAGGAGAATAAAACGGCAAGTTTCCCAATTAGAATCCAATTCCAGGAAGTTTCTGCCGGCATCCCGCGCGGCCGCGCGCGCCATAGGCATAATCCACCACGCCCGCGCGCATCCTTTACTCAGTATCTCGCCCGCGCGCCCGCGCCTGTCTGCAGTGTCTCCTGAGCACGCCCGCGCCTGATCACTGTTCATACAGAATTTCTTTCCTTAACTGATTTCTTGCCTTCTTTTCATTGCATTCTCAGCACTTGATCTTTTGAGCTTAAAAACACCATAACAATACTGAAATTTCCACACTTGCACCTAGAATTATATCCTGCACAATTCTCACAAAACACATTAAAACACACCAATACTTGAGATACAAAACACCAATTTAAGCCAAAATAGAACGATCCAAGTGGATATAAATCCACTTATCACAATCCTACTGTGAGAAAATTGAAGCTAAACCCAAAGCAGCTATTGGACTTGACTATGACTCTCTCAAACAAAGGAAAGACTATGCTGTCATTGAAGAGGACACAGCTGTTCATGAGAAAGTGCCTCACATTTTGAGAAAAACTGAAAATCCAATTTTTAAGGAATCAACATTTGAAATTGATGAGGATGCCTTACTCATCAAGCAAATGTTGAATGATGAGGATGAGGCACAATCTAGTGAACAGCAAGCAGCCTCTAAGGGTGAGAGTGTCAAGTCAAAGACCAAGAAGCCAGTAGTTGATAGGCCAAGACCTAAGAAGTTTGTTAAGTTTGTCTCAGCTGGGAAGAGTGAATCAGAAAAGGAAGTGACTAAAAAGAAACAGAACAGAAATGGCAAGTTAGGGATTAACAAGGATAACAACTATGCTTATATGCCTAATGCCCCTAGGAAAACTTTTCAGAACTGTTTCAGTACAAATCATCTAACTCATGCATGCAAGAAACCTGTTGGTAGTGTGTCTAAACCTTTCTATGATTGTTCTGTGCCTCTAAGTCATAGAGATGCACATTTCTGTGATAAATTTGACTGTATGCCATGCAATATGAATGTTATGACTAGTTGTTTTAATTTAAGAAGGTAGTTCATTGATGGTTGTATCAGTCACAATTCTCATACACACTACACAAGGTCAAAGTCTTCAAGTCCTCCTAAAGCTAGGAAGGTACCTTTGTCACCTAAGTCTGAAACCTCAGGTTCTAAGACTTCCAACAGTGACAAGAAGACTAACACTAAGAAAGTTGACAAGCATGTTGTTTATGATAAAACTGTCTCTAAGTCACATGGACCCAAACGTGTTTGGGTACCAAAGGAAAAGTAATACCTTTGTGTTTGCAGGGCAAAGAAAGTGAAAAGAAGGTCATGTGGATTTTGGGCAGTGGATGCTCAAATCATATGACTGGTGATATGGCCCTGCTATCACAGTATGAGGAAAAGGCTGGCCCAATGGTTGCTTTTGGAGATGACAGCATGGGTAACACATTGGGATATGGCAAGCTGAAAGTTGGAAATGTCATCATTGAAGATGTAGCACTAGTCAAGGGGCTCAAGCATAATCTGTTAAGTGTTGGTCAGTTTACTGATAGAGGATTCAAAGTGAATTTTGACAAAGATGAATGTTTGATCACCCACAAGAAGACTGGTGATTTTGCTCTATCTGGAGTAAGGAAGGGAAGCCTGTTTGTAGCCAATATGGACTCTGCAAACAAGGACAAAATTTGTTGCTTTTACTCAAAAGCATCAAATGAAGATTGCTGGCTGTGGCACAAGAAACTATCACACCTGAACTTCAAGGCCATTAATTCTCTAGTCAAAAGAGAGTTAGTGAGAGGCATGCCCACACTTGAATTCTGCCAAGAAGGAGTGTGTGAGGCTTGTCAAAAAGGAAAAATGAAGAGATCAAGCCACAAGTCAAAGACAGTGACATCTGTAACCAAGCCACTACAACTTATCCATATGGATTTGTTTGGGCCTGTCAACATAATGTCACTTGGAAGAAAGAAGTATGCCCTGGTAATGGTTGATGATTTTTCAAGGTATACATGGGTGGAATTTCTGGCATCAAAAGATGAGGCTCCACAAGTAATTATTGAGCATATAAAGAAAGTTGACAAGGAAGCAAAGGCAAACGATGCAAGTGTGATTGCACTGAGGAGTGATAATGGAACAGAGTTCAGAAATGCCACACTTGAAGCATTCTGCAAAGAGAATGGCATTTCTCAGCAATTCTCAGCTCCAAGGACTCCACAACAAAATGGAGTTGTTGAGAGAAAGAATAGAACTCTAATTGAGGCTGCTAGAACAATGTTACTTGATGCAAAAATGCCTACATGTTTTTGGGCTGAGGCTGTGAGCACTGCATGCTATATTCAGAACAGGACCCTCATCAACAAAAACACTGGAAAGACACCTTACAACTTGATGACTGGAAAGAAGCCTACACTAAAGTATGTTCATACTTTTGGAAGCAAATGCTTTGTACTTAAGGATAATTCTGAATATGTTGGAAAGTTTGATGCAAAAGCATTTGAAGGAATTTTTCTTGGCTATTCTATGGAAAGAATTGCATACAAGGTTTATGTCATCAGTCAAAAGAAAGTTATGGAAAGCACAGATGTAACATTTGATGACAGCAAACTACCTGGACTAGAAGAAGCCAATGATGAAGACAAAGATCCATTGAAGTTTGATAATCTAGATGATTCTGATGAAGAGACTGAAACTGGAGTTGAAACTCAAGCTCAACATTCTCAAGTGAATAATGATACAAGAGAAGAATTTGTGCCAATCAATAGTGGAGAAACAAGCATCCAAGACACACCCGTGAGTAATGGTAACTTCACAGGGGGAGGAAATGAGGATGACCATGATGTGGATGATGAAGCAACATCAAGAATGAGAAATCAGGCTGAACACTCGAGGAAATGGGATAGATCACACACTGCAGAGCAAATCATTGGAGATCCTAATGCAGGAGTAAGGACTAGGAGAGCAACTCAAAATGAGTGCCTCTATGGATGTTTTCTATCACAAGTTGAGCCTAAGAAACTTGATGATGCATTTTTGGATCAAGATTGGATTATTGCCATGCAAGAGGAGCTGAATCAATTTGAAAGGAACAAAGTATGGGAACTTGTGCCTGCACCAAAGAATAGAACCATTGTTGGAACAAAATGGGTTCTGAAGAATAAGATGGATGAAGATGGTGTAATAATAAGAAACAAAGCAAGGCTGGTTGCAAAAGGATACTCTCAACAGGAAGGCATTGATTATGATGAGACATTTGCCCCTGTTGCTAGATTGGAAGCCATTAGAATATTCTTGGCATTTGCTGCTCATTCAAACTTTAAAGTTTATCAAATGGATGTCAAGAGTGCATTTCTAAATGGAGAGTTGGAAGAAGAGATTTATGTGCAACAACCACCTGGCTTTGAGGATCCACATTTCCCAGAATTTGTCTACAGATTGCTTAAGGCATTGTATGGACTTAAGCAAGCTCCAAGAGCATGGTATGATACTTTATCACAATTCCTTCTTGAAAATCAATTCACTCGAGGCACATTGGACAAGACACTATTTTACAAGAAGCATGGTGATGATATGATCCTAGTTCAAATCTATGTGGATGATATCATTTTTGGTTCTACAAATGAGAAACTGTGTGAGAAATTCTCTAAACTCATGCAGAGCAGATATGAGATGAGTATGATGGGAGAATTGACATTCTTTCTAGGGTTGCAAGTCAGTCAAAGGAAGGATGGTATCTTTATCAGTCAAACCAAGTACATCAAGGATTTATTGAAGAAGTTTGACTTGGAAGATTGTTCACCTGCCAAGACACCCATGGCCACTGCCACTAAATTGGATGAAGATGCTAAAGGCAAGAGAGTAGATATCTCAGTCTACAGAGGCATGGTTGGTTCTCTACTCTACCTCACTGCAAGTAGGCCAGACATCATGTTTGCTACATGCTTGTGTGCAAGGTTTCAATCAAATCCAAAGGAATCACATTTGATTGCAATAAAAAGGATCTTTAGATATCTGAAGGGCACTCCTAACTTGGGATTATGGTATCCTAAGGACACAGGGTTCAATCTGGTTGGTTATTCTGATGCTGATTATGCTGGATGTAGAGTGGATAGGAAAAGCACCTCAGGAAGCTGCCAGTTTCTTGGACAAAGGTTAGTTTCTTGGTATAGCAAGAAGCAACAATCTGTGTCAACTTCTACAGCTGAGGCTGAATACATAGCTGCTGGAAGTTGCTGTGCTCAAGTGCTTTGGATTAGAAATCAACTTAGAGATTATGGACTTGTGTTGGAAAGAATTCCAATCATGTGTGACAACACAAGTGCAATCTCTATAGTTGCCAATCCTGTCAATCATTCTAGAACAAAGCACATTGACATCAGATATCATTTCATAAGAGAACATGCAACTAATGGAACCATTGAGTTGCATTATGTCTCTACAGATAAACAACTAGCTGATATATTCACTAAGCCATTAGATGAAGCCACCTTCACAAGGTTGGTAAGTGAGATTGGAATGCTGAATTCTTCAGATTCTGGCTAAGTGAATACATCATCTAGATTGTTGCAGCAGTAAACACTTACTTTATCTAAATTCTCAATATTTTTGGGGTAAGTGTTGGCTGAAATATGATTTATAAATATTTCAAATCTGTTGCATATGTTGAAAATCATATTTTTATTAACTTAAAATTTCTATGAAATTTTGAGAAAATCACTATTTAATTTGCTAGGATATTTTTCAATGAATATGTCTGGTAAATTTTAAAAGATAGTGAAAATCAAATTTTTATGAGTGATGGGTATAGTTCGATAAGTCAGACTTCTCGAATGATTCACTATTCGACATCTCTAATAAGTCTCATTAGAGTACTCTTGAGTTCTCAAATAGAGTCTTTCTGAGATATCGAATAGAGGAATTCCTGACTTCTCGAATATAGTAACTGAGTTCTCGAATGACTGAGTTCTCGAACACTATATTTGAGTTCTCGAATCATTTGAAAAGGCTGAATTCTCGCTGAATTTTAACCGATTTTGGACTTTTGTCTAAAAGTTTAATTCACTCATAAAAACACATATTATTTAATTTAGAATTATTTCTAAGTTAGATAACTGCCAGCTGTGAGTTTCTATCTGCTTGAGTTATCGATTAAGCCATTCTTGACTTCTCGAATAGTTGTTTTCTACTTCTCGAATGCCTGACTTGTCGATACAAAACTTTCTGCTAATCGACAATTCAAGTACTTCATACTTATACAATTTCACATCTATTCGATTCATTTCATTCGATTTCTCAAGCATCTACACTCTCTAAACCCCTGAAACCCTAGCTACGAAAAGCCAAATTTCTTCTTCAACCTTCAATTTCTTTTCTCTCTTCTACACAAATGGCAACAATAAAGTTCAACACCAACTTCATCGCTCTCACTAGTGATGTTGAAGCACCCAATGCCAATTTCAAGTGCTTTGTGAAATGGATGGCTGAGTCGTATATCAAGGATGCACTCTCTGCCAACCCAACTCTATATCTAGATATTCTGGAACAATTCTGGAGTACTGCTATTGTGGAGGTTGTAGCCCTGGAAAACGCAATCACTTCATATGTCATCTACTGCAAGGTTCAAGATAATGCAGACATTTGATATAATGAACCAAGCACTAGGCCTACAACAAGAGTCATTTGACAGAATGGCCACTAATGCAGAGTTGGAGGAATTCTTTGAGTTCATAAACTACTCAGATGGGATTAACCTTGGAAAGCTAAACAGAAAGAATCTTAGAAAGGAGTGGAGCTATGTGTTTGCAACTCTTCTCCAAGTCTTCACTGCCAGGAAATCAAGCTTTGATCAAATCAGTGCACCTGTGCAGCAAATTGGATATGCTTTGGCCTATGGAAAGAAGATTGATGTTGGCCAAATCATCCTCCAAGAATTATATGGAAGACTTGGTAAGGACACAACCAAGAGAGGTACTGATATTTTCTTCCCTCGCTTTATTCAATCTGTACTTAATTATAAAAATGCTTCATTGATTGAATTGCCTGGGATTGATAAAAATAAAATAGGCTATCCTAAGTCCATGACCAAACTCATTTTTGGTAATTTGGAGACTAGGAATGATGTGGATATAAGACTGAACATAACTCCCCATATGGAGAGTTTGTTTAGGACTTATCCCCACAACATGCCAACATTTGATGCAAAATCTAAGTTAGCACAGCCCAAGCAAGTAGAACAAAATGCTAACTCAGGGCCTGCTAACCAACCCTCTCAACCAAACACTCTACCACATACTGAGCCAACTGCATCATCCTCTCAAAAGGGTGATGTTAGTAAAAAGAAGAGAAAGGAATTAATGTCTGCACCATTGAATATCTTGTCTGAAGCAGCATTAGCTGTTGAATTAGGTCTAGGAAGTGAGGAACCTGAGTTACCCTTACACAGGACAAAGAAGAAGAAAACTAAGACCACCTCTTCAGTCACACAAATGGCTGAAGTTGTAAAATCAGGGGCACACAGCTCACTAGGTGTATCCTCTCAACAGGGTGCACCTATAGAATCAAGCATCCTCCCCAATGCACCTTCTCGTATAGAGTCAGCACATGGGAGTGATAAGGCTGGCACAACACTGAGTGGAGAGCACATCACATTTGAAATTCCCTCTATCTCTCAGGGGGAGTTGCCAAAATCTACTCATAAACACACTTCTCTTCCAGAATCTAACTCTGAAATTTCTTTGGAACCTGCAACTCAGGCAACTGAGATGCAAGGTATTGATCATCAAGAATTCTTTTCTCTTGATGAGCCAATAATTTCAAGTGACTTAGTGCATGACACTTTGTTCACCACTCAGAACCCACATTTAGATGGTGAGGGAATGCATGCTGAGGCATCTCCTAATGACACCATCACAAACACGGAGGTTCCACTAGTTTTTACTAGAGACTATGTGCCTGTGTCAACTGCTGGTGTAATTCATCCCACTTCTGTGGTGACACCAGTAGTAGAGTCAATCCATCCGGTTACAGAAGTTGCATCTGTAACTGAGGAGTCTAGCTTGCCTAGCTCTAGCTCTGACTTCATGTCAAAATGGCTGAAGCCTGTGCAACATGACAGTGCTTCTGGATCAGGGTCTGTTCCACAACAATTGACGGTTGAAGCACTTCAAAGCTTAATTGTGGATCAGATTCCTGAGTTCACAAAGATTGCTCATAACCTTCTCACTGCAGACATGCCTAATCTAGACTATGAGGCTATTCTGTTATGCCATAGGGATGATGTGGAAGTGCAGAAGTCAAAGATCATTGATGATGCTGAGAGAGATGGCAACATAGATGCCTGGTTGCAAGGAAAATATGATATTACTCTCGATGAAGCACTTCAGTATCTCAGGGAGGAATACATCACTTCACTGGGCTCCAATGCAAAATCCCTGTCACCTGGTGAAGTGTATGAAGCTGTAAATGATTCCTACAAGGGTTTCCTCAAGGCTGCACACTATCTTGGCAAGGGAGTCAAAACTGAAGTCAACAAGGTGTGTGACAAGATAGCCACTTCAGTAGCAGAAGTCAAGAGGGCCTTTGATGCTAAATTTCCTCAACTGGATAGTGTGTTCAAGGACATCAAACACTGCAACTCTACCTGCACCCAAATGGATAATGGGCTAGCTCTGCTAAAGGATACTGTCACAGGTCTGGGGCATCAATTTCAAAATCTATCTGACCAGACTACAGATGCCAATGCCATGCTGAGGATAATGTTCAAGAATCTTTATGGAGATAGGCTAGTGACTGATGTCCCTGTGCATGAACTGTCTAAATATGAAGTAAAGAGGCTACAGGATCAATCTTTATCTGGTTTCAAGGCCAATGAGTTATTCACTAAGGTGAACACTCTTGAACAGGAGGTAGCCACTCTTACCAAGACCAATACTCATCTTACAGAAAAGGTTGCACTGCTAAATGATCAGTTGGACACTCAAGCATCCACCACAGCTGATGTCCTTCTGCATCAACAATCCATGTTAGCTGCAATGATGAAGCATATGGGTCTCCCTCTACCTGATGAATCTTTAATCCCAAAGGACATTTCTACAGCCTCAGTGCCTGACAACAAGCCTAAGGGGGAGAAGAAGGCAAGGAACTCAAATACAAAGGGGGAGAAAGGCATAATAATAAAAGAGGGTGGTCAACAAAGGGCTTCAAAGTCTCTAGCAAATGTGCCTGGCAAAGGAAAATCCAAAGTGGATAAGCCTCCATCTACCTTGCCAGTTGTCACTCTACCAACTGTGCACATCACTACTCCAGGAGGACAAAAGCAATCCATAACTACCACAGTGGTTGCAGGGAGTATGCCATCTGACAAACCTCCAACCTCTATATCTGAGAGTGCCAAGCCTGTAGAAGTTAAAGTTGTTACCGAGGCCAAGCTACAAGAAGTCGCTAACTCCAATGTTTATCATGATAAAGCCTTCTTGGAGTTTCTGAAAGCCACAAGGGAACAGGTTGGTGACACTCAGTTCTATCTGAGGGAGTTGAAGAAGCAAATTGATTGCATCACTGTCATTCCTAAGAAAGTCAATAATCTGTGGATCAAGGAGATAGTGATGATATCCAAATTGAAGATATGGCATCTAACATACAAGACTCTACAAGAACTGAAACACTCAGAGATAGATGCCATACTCGAGCTTATAGAAAAGAAGAATGAGAACAACAAAAGTCTGTTTGATGACTTGAGGAATGACCAACCTTCAAGGCTACCAGAAGTGATCAAGAAGCCATGGACAATCATTTATCAGTCTGGCACCAGAATTGAAGATATCAAGCAATTGGTCATTCCCCATGATCTCACCACTAGAAATCACAGACTGATCATTGCTGTCATTGATCAATTACAGAAGAAGGTTGGAGCCAGAAATGCTGAAGAAACTGAGGCACTGCACATCCTCAGAACCTATATTGCAACTGGTGAAATTTCAGAGATGGCTCAACCTAGGAGAAATAAGGATGATGATTCTGAAGACAAAGGTGATGGGAGGAGAAGACATCACAGGAGAGATAAGGGTAATGAAGACAAGAAGAAAAAGGGGGACAAGGATAAAAAGAATGATGATGACCAAGGTAAAACCTATGAGAGGAAGAGTGGAAGACAGCAAGCCTTAGGCACTGCTAGCAGTAACCTCACCACAACACAAGACTCTAAGTCTAGGGTGAATGCTATTAGTAGTGACCTAGCAAAATCTACATCTATGGCTTCTACAACTGTCTTACCACCTCAAGAAGAGAAGAAGATTCAAGTCAAGAAACCATGTGTATGTTTCAGAAAGCAATCTGCTAATGGAATACTACTATGGTCTACCAACCAAGGTCAAAGATTTCTGCCAAGCAATCATGTCAAGAGGATGAAATTTAAACATGCTGCAAGGAGAGTGAAGCTATCCAAATCTAGAGCCCTAACAATCATTCCAGGATTGAAACTCCAGCCACTTGATGAAGACTTTGATGAAGAGCAACTGCAGTTTCTAAGAGCTCAAAAGATATGCTATGCTGCAATTGTGGATGACCACCTTGTAATCAAGTACACTGATGGGAAAGAAATGAAATTCAAACAAGGGGGTTGTCAACATTGGGGTAAATTGTATGAGATAGAAAGAATCATTGCATTGCTGGATTCTAAAGACAAGGTGGAGAAAGTATGGAAGCTGGAATTGATTGACTTTGTGAAAATGAAGAAAGAATATGCTTAGAAGATAAGAAAGGGCTGCTATGAGAAATGGTTAGAAAGGGAGAAAGAAATTGATAGACTGGAGATTGAAACAGAAAAGCTAAGGGCAAAGGGATTGTGTAGAGTTCAGTTTGATCCCTATGTGGTGAAGTATAGGAGAAGAAATGGAGACAATGTCAATATAAGAATGGACCTACTCAGTCACTATCCTGCCAACATTCTGAAGCCAGTGCTTGAAGATTTCAAAAACTCTATTATGATTGAAGAATTGGATGCTATGACAGAAATCATGAGAGCAGTAGATGAGATTGCAAGAAAGGAGAAAGAAAGGAAACAGAAAGCATATGATGATCTACAAGCCAAAGCAATGGAGATGCAATCAAAAGAAAATGGCTAGTACCTCATCATACTGTAAGAGTATTTATCTTGTAATTTCATTTATGTGTTCAATCAAAATACATACCTGTACTTTTAAAGTTTTATCTTTATGTATGTTAGGCTTGTTATCAGACATGAAATTGTGACTAAGGGTCTCACTCACAATTTGGGGGAGATTGTTAGTTACAGAGGCATGCCTGTACACATCTAATAACAAGCCTAATTGTTTGTAATGCTTTGCATTACTTACATGACCTCTTAACTGAGGGAACCTCTAGTTGTAGAGTTTCTGGTTGTATTGTACTTGTAGTAGGCATCAAATCCTAGTTGTGTAATTGTACAAATAGAGTCTAGAATAATGCTTGAAAGAAGTTCCAAGGTTCATGCCTCAAGCAAGGAGTTAAAGACTGTCAAATAATCACAGTTGGGATTTGAAGAAATGAAGAATTTGCCTAAGTACCAATTCGAGAAGTATATTTGTCTATTCGAGAAGTCCAGCATTCGAGAAGTCAGGGATTCGATATCTCAAGACACTATTCGATATCTCTGAATACACTGTTCGATATCTCATTCGATATCTCAGGGATTCGATATGTCTACTACTCTATTCGAGAACTCAAGAAGTCAACAAGTCAAGATGGTATTCGAGTTCTCAAAGAGTCAACAAGTCAAAGTTCCATTCGATATCTCAAGGACTCAGAAAGCTATTCGATAACTCGAGGATTCGATAAGTCAAATGTTCTATTCGACAACTCAAGGAATCCTGATGGAAAAGGGCTATTCGAGAAGTGGTTCGATATGTCATTATAACAGTATTCGAGAACTCAGAGTTATCGATCAAGTCAATTCTAGTTCTCGAATCACTTACTTAGTCACTTCTCGAATACATTCTTGGAGACAAAATCACTACACCATATATGGTCTATCCCAACACTGAAAATCGATGTTGCCACGTAAAATGTTGCCTTAGATGCTAAAAATCGAATAAATTTGATATAAGCCAACATCATAACCGGATGTTGCCATTCATGTTGCCTTATATTTAATTTTAGTCCTCAATGCCAACACATGATTGGTGTTGCCTTAGACATCTGAAAAAATGTTAAATTTTTTGCCGCTTGTACTGAAAATTAGAAGCCCGCTAAACATTTTGGTCTAAGTTAAAAAGCCCGCTTCTCACAAAAGAAAAGAAAATAAAACAAAATAGCACGCTCAGATCTCATCTCTCTCATTCTCTTCTCTCTCACTCTCACAGCTCTCATCTCTCTCACTCTTTCTCTCCCTCTCATCTCTCCGGTGTCCATCTTCGTTCATCTCCGCCTCCCCTACCGCCTCCCCCTTTGCCAAAAATTTCGAAGACACATTCTCTCTCTCATACGTTATTATCTCAAGAAACACAACACTCTCTATCTCACTCCCTCTAAATTGACTCTGCATCTGCTTCAAAGGGATTCAGTTAGGGCTTCAAGATCCGTTTACAAGCAATTCAATATTACGGGTTCGATTTGAGGTTAAGGCTTCGATACGCGTTCAATTAGGGCTTATAAATTTGGTGTTCAAGCTTAAATTGGGGGTTCAAGCTAAAATTTGGGGTTCAATTTGAGGTTGAATCTTCAATACTCTTCTGATATGCTCTGTTATTGTTAGATGCTCTGTTATGTGTATTTCTCTAGTATTCTTGTTTGCCGTCTAGTTCACTGTTTTTTGTTATTTATATAGAGAGGTTTGGATTCATTAGGTCTTTTTTTTTTAATAATATATAGCTTTCATTCTGTTTTGCTTCTTTGATTTTGTTACTGTTATCTAGCTTGTAACTTTTTCCCAGTCTGTATTTATATTTATTTATCATCTGTTAAAATATGCTTGTTTCACTTTGTGCTTGTTTGAATTTTGTGTGTTAGATTATGTATGTATGTCTTGCTATGTTTCTCTTATTAGCAACATAGTTCTCTAACTATTACATCTATGATACAAGGCTTTAATAACAATTATTACATTTGCTTGGTTCATTTGTTATACCTGTCTTAGAGCTATGAATAGCTATCATAAACATAAAAGTTATGAATAGTATTTGAAATTATGAATAATTGTCTGTTCATTGGATTTATCTAATAGTAAATCCAATTTATGTCTGTAACTTATTTATTAACATTTATGCTAACCAATAAAATAACCAATAAGACATTATACTTCGTGCTGAATTATTTATTAACATTTAGAATTGCATAGGATACATTCTTAAATCTTAAGCATAGTAGCTTTCAGTTATTTGTTTGTGATTTTAAAATATAAAGGAGCAGAGTTGAAATATTATGTATATACAGTAGGTTTTATATATTAACCAATAACTGTGGGTGCAGAACAAAAAAGTGCTTCTGTTTTTATTGTTTTTTCTCTTTATATAATTATTTGGTTTTAATAGTATCATTTACTGTCTTTAGGACTTTTGAGCTCCCCATGGACTATTTAAAGAGAGCGCCATTGACAAAATATTTATATGTTTAAAGTTTAATAATTCTAAAAGAGGTTGTTTTAATTGCTGACATCTGTTATTGTCTAGAAATGTGACCATTTAGTATGGTTAAAGAATCTCACTCCTGGTCTACCATTAGAATAATGGAGTATCAAAGTTTGTAATGTGGTTTCTTTAGGGATGATAAAAATTGTATACACTCACTTGGTTCTATGGACTATAGCTCTTTTCAACCATATTTGATTCATTGGACTCACTTTATGGTTCTTTTGCTATAATATCAATTTCCAATGTTTTACTTATAACTTATTTTTGCAGCTATTAGCACCAGACCCTGCTCTAGATAGATTTAAATCATACAAGAAGGATGTGAAGCGTGTTAAGAGGATAGGAGATGTTCTCACTGTTGTCGTCGTTGCTGGTATAATATTCTTTCACCATATGCTAGAAAGGGAGCTTTATTTTATGATTCGTCACTGTAAGAATATCAGAATAAGTTATTTGCGGTGCCCAGTCATGCATACTCTGTGAACTTCCAAAATTCCATTCGATGGCGGAGAAGAGAGTGATGATTATTTATGTAGATTTTGATACTTAATTGACCAATATCGCTACTACAATTTAGCAAATACTCCATAATTTAAGATCCTCTAAATCGACTTTAAAAAATGCTTCGACTGCTTTTTGCCTTGCGATGAGTATCTCTTGTCTTGAATTTTATGTGTCCTAAATGCCTATCTTTGCTCAAATGCTCAATGATGATCTGTTCTACATCGTATACACGTCACAAATTCCAAACAAGGAGATGTTCTTCATCAAGTAATTTTTGTTTCACATGAGCTTATTTGAATTTTATCTATATTATTAATATCGTGGCATTGTTGTGGAGCATATTGATTGAGGGACATGTCTGTTGTTATAGACATGCTTACAAGTGTTTCTTGTTGTGATTCAAGTGTTGCTAAATAATAAATTCTTACATTTCTCCTGGAATCTGTTTCAGGATGTTGCTATGAGTTATATGTGAGAGCTACAACGCGAGAAGAGGCTAGGAGACAAGCTAGTTGAAGTGCATATCGATGCCATTTTTCTTTTATCTATCATCACTCCTGTAGTTTACTATCTACTCCAGGAGCTTGAGATGCTAAAAGAATTCATAGAGTAATGGAAAATAATGTTATGACTTCTAGGTCCAGTGTGTGCATAATGATAGAGTATAAATCGTATATTTTGGAAACTGAATCACGAATATATTACTACTTGATTTCTGATCTGAACTGGACTTAAGTGCTTGATTCCTTGTGTACGTACACATTACTATTATTTTGGCTTTTACTTCTTCCCAGTAAATTGTTTATATTCTCTTCATTAGCTAATAGCTACACGCTGAGCCTTCACTATTTAATACTAATATCTTATACTCTCCTTTTTTTCTTGAAAGGAATTCGGAGTTTCAATAATGTACATGAAGGATGGGTTTCTGGTAGACTTGGAGTTTAGAGATATCGGCAAAGTTCTAAGGCTAGATTCTATCAGTATCAACAGAAGTAAACAATGGAAAGATAGTGACATTTTGATCTTCAACAGCTACCATTGGTGGCTTCATACTGGTCGCCTTCGGACGTATGTTTCATTATCTTACCCTCTTTTTTGGCAACGGGCAACTCAAGAAATTTAAATACTGCACATATATTCATCACCCCCGTTTCATAGCATACCCAAATAAGAAAATATCGACTTGAGTATAAGCTAAGAGATTACTGTATTGCAACTAGTTAAAGAAGACATATAAGCTTCATATTTTTATGGCTGTGGCAGATGGGACTACTTTCAAGTTGGTGACAAGATAATCAAAGAAATGGATCAGATGGAAGCTTACAATATAGCTTTGTCAACTTGGGGCAAGTGGGTTGATTCCAACATTGATTCTACCAAAACTCAAGTTTTCTTCCAGGGAATTTCTGCAGTACATTACGAGTAAGCTGTTGGCACAACTTAATATACTTCAATTGTATAGCTCTGAAGGGGTTAGAAAAAACGTTAGGCCATGCTTGCAAATCAAAACCTCCTGAAAATTGTTTGTTTACTTTCAAAGATTCTTACTTTATGGGGGGTGGATGAGAATTTGGGTAGTTATTAAAATTAAGTTGATTTTTCTTTCAGAGGCAAGGAATGGAATGAACCTATGGTGAACAGCTGCAACGGGCAGACCCAACCTATACCAGGATCAAATGGTGATGCAAGTGAAGCGGACACAGCTTCTTGATGCTTCTGTCTTAGCTAGTAGTTATGAAATCTTTCTGTCTTAGCTAGTAATGAAATCTTTTGAGACATTATGAACTTAGGTGCTTCTGTCTATCTTGTTAACGATGTTTGACAAGATCTTTTGCTAAGTAACTTGTAAACTATGTTTGACTTTGATTTGGTTATGTAATCCTTGAGTTTGGATAATTTATTTATGTTGATCAGTTGGCATCAGTCAAATGGCTAAAGATGGTGTTAAAAATTTAGGAAGCATGCTGTTAAAAAAAATTTACAAAAATGTTGCCATAGCCTATAAAGATGTTGCTAAAACTTGAAAAATGTTAACTAAAAAGTGTTACTATAACATGTTAGGATGTTGGCAAAAATGTAAACTGTTAAATCAACTAATGTTGCTGTAGAGGGGCAATGATGTTGGAATAGGCTATATGGCAACATCGCAAAGGTGTTGGTGTTGATTAGACAATGTTGCCATAGACTTTATGCCAACACCGGAAATAGTGTTGTTATTTTGTATAAAATGTTGGCATAAGTGCCTAAGGCAACATGTTGTTGATGTTGGCATAGGTGTGACAAAATGTGTTGGCTTAACCTCTAGGCCCACATGCAAATTCCCAACACCTGCAAAATTGACAAAAGTGTTGCCTTAAATCCTATGGTAACATTTTTCAGCATTTTTAACACTTTTTTTTGGTGTTGCCATAGACCATTTGTGGTGTAGTGAATACTGAAGAAATTGTACAAGTCAGAAACCTGCAACAAGCCAATGCACTTTATGGAACACAATCTGTAACGTGCTCTGGAAAGCCTACAAGGAAGCTTGGAGAGATATAGAAGAGACAAGAAGCTAAAGAAGTGGATCTAAACAGGCTTTGCAAAGTCAAATCTGTAACCGTTTGGACACTTACTCAAAAAGGATAGACAGACTAGAAAGTAATTTGTTTAGCTACCTTATTTACAGTAAGTAGGCTGTATCCATGTTCTATAAGGACACAGCCTCACTTCATAACTTAGCAACTTTTGTGAGTCAAGTTTTTCATACACTGTAAGCCATATCTCTCTGAGAAAAACGAAGCTGAGAATACTACCATTTGTATTCACAGATTGTAGCAACCTTTATCTAATAATACATTAGATTAAAGTGATATTGTGTCTTGTGTTGTTTATTTATCCGCACCTTCACTTCTACACACACAGGCACTTATCTGCTACATAGACTCAATCAAAGAAAAGTTCAAGAATCCATTCACCCCCCCTCTGTATTCTTTTACCGTATTCAATACTCAACATTAACCATTACTTTAATTACTTGACCCACTGAATTGCTATACTATTGTGATTTGTTTGGTGTAATCATGGTGAACCTGAATTGCCTAGACCTTTAGTTAATTGATTTAAAACATATTTAATTTGCATTGTTAGTTAGTAAAAATCTTCAACATTCATTTTTCTCTAGGAACAATTTATAATAATTAGATTGAAATTCTTGAAACTTGTCTCCTTGTGGATTCGACCCGTACTTGCCAGTATCTACTAACAACATACACCGTGCACTTGCGGTATTACATTTTTAACATATCAAGTATAGTGGTAAGTATTCCCGCCTGTCACGCGGGTGACCCGGGTTCGATCCCCGGTAGCGACGCCAAAAACTTGATGTGTTAAAAATGTAATACCGCAAGTGCACGGTGTCTGTTGTTAGCAGATACTGGCAAGTACGGGTCGAATCCACAAGGAGACAAGTTTCAAGAATTTCAATCTAATTATTATAAATTGTTCCTAGAGAAAAACGAATGTTGAAGATTTTTACTAACTAACAATGCAAATTAAATATGTTTTAAATCAATTAACTAAAGGTCTAGGGCAATTTAGGTTCACCATGATTACACCAAACAAATCACAATAGTATAGCAATTCAATGGGTCAAGTAATTAAAGTAATGGTTAATCTCTCTCAAGCATTAACACTTTCAGAAATCTAATGATGCTCTCGCACTCACTTTCAGTTCTGCTAATCGTATGTGTGCCTCTAGTAGTAAAATCTCTCGATCTATTACTCCTATTTGCATACAGTTAATCCATGATATTGGCCAATTACATGAATTAATAATTAAAACATATCAATTAGAATTACTCTTTACCCATTAAAGCACTAATCAAATTAAAGCCTAATCATGGTGCAAACATGACTCCCCTTTACACCCTAGAAGTAAACTACTCACTCATGCTATGAACAAGAGCAACGAAAACAATGAAGAAAGCCATATAAAACATATACTAATAAACACAAGAGAGTAATGAATACCTCTAATCTTATATTAATGAAGAACAAGGAATCAAATCTTGAGTGCTTACAATGGAAGAGATGAAGAGAAAAGAATAAGAACCCTAGCTTCTGTAAAAACTACGTACGTCCTCTCCCACGTTCTATCCTCCAAACTTAATAATCAAAAACTAATAATAAAAACTAATTTCTATCTCCTAATAAAAGTATTTTTAATGTTCTAATAAATTTACAAAAATATATCCATAATTGAATAGGAATTTCTTGTAAAATTCGTAACTGATTTTGCTCCTCTGTTTCTGGGCTCTTCTAGTTGGACTCTGCTCTTTGGACCACCTCAGAATTAAAGAAAATTCCCTAAGCTTCGCGTGGGCTGTAAGATCGTTCAAATCCGACTTCTGGAACTCAAAATACGGCCTAAACAGTATAGGCAGCCCGTGTAGCCCAATAATACGAATTTTCTCCTATTTAAACTCCAAAATAGCTCTTTTTGCTCCAAATCATTCTAAGTCATGAATTCTTTATTTCCTACAATAAAACAATCAAATCTATTAAATAAATATCCAAATCAATGCAAAACACAATAAATATGAGAATAAAATCATCTAAAATATATATAAAAATATATTCTATCACTTTCCCAACGGTGTATACAATAAAATATCTAACTAAAAAATCTTTAAATACATTTATTATAATAAAGAAAGTTAACCTTTATTTTATTAATATTATTTCTTTCACAATTATCTATATTATTACATTAAAGCCGAAACATTGAAATATTGTCGGTTTGATTTTTTGTACAGTAGTTAATGGTAATTAGCTGATTGTCTTTTTCACGTTTATTTTTAGTTGAAATATTACCTTTTATAAACAACTAAAAACATAAATCATTTCATATCTTTCGATCATTAATTTACCTTTTAATTTAAAATTAATATTGCAATCATTAATATATATCCAAAAATATCGCACCATATCTTTCAATAATTAATAAAATATATTAAAAATCTGTATACATTAGCAGGGATGAAAACGAGCCAGATATATGTGAACATTAGTATGATCGAATTCACCTCGAATTTATAGTTACTAGTTCGGATTTAGTCTGAATTCGAATTGATATATTTATATCATGCTCAAATCCGAATACATATGTTCGTATTTAATATGATTCTGCTCGATCGAGTACCGAACTATTGGTTTTTGTATATTCGAATTTGTTTTTAATAATCTTAAAATAGTAATAACATTTGTATAATTATTTACAAATAACTAAAATATGCTACTTTATTGAATATTATTATAATGGTCATTGTTCCATGGAGAACCATCTTACGTGGAGAACCGTGGAGAACCACTTACAAGTTACAATGCATTAAAATTGTCCTTTATATAAGGGCCCCGCAGGGGCACCTTCACAAAAAAGTCTTATAATTCTACCCTCTATCTATTTATTTAAAAAAATACAAAAAAAAATTAAAAAAATTTAAAAAATGATGAGGTGGCATCAATTTTTTAAATTTTTTTTTTTGATGAAAGGATAGAGGGTAGAATTATAAGACTTTTATGTGAAGGGGCCCCGCCAGGGGCCTTATATAAAAGGCATTTTAATGCATTTTAAGTAATTCTCCACGGTTCTCCACGTAAGATGGTTCTCCATAGAGTGGGACTCATAATATAATGGCCATTATTCATTATATATATAGGGTCTTGCTCAGGTGAGAACCCACCTTTATTGTGAGAACTGAGATCTAATCCCAGCCTCACAATTTTTAACCAACTTTAAATCTTGACCACACAAATTAAATACCCTTCTATCTCACGCACAAAACAAAACACCGCCCCTAGTCCCTGTGTCTCTCCCCTCTCCCCGTCACTATCTCTCTTTCTCATTGTTGACGCCACCAGCTTGCCGAAATTTGAAGACCAAATCACGACATTTAACCACCAAATTAAAGCTCTCATTCACCTCTGTTCACATCATTCATCCAATACAAAATAGGGGTAAAAATTTTAATTTCTTTGAAATAAGGGTTTCTATTTTAATTTCGAATTTGGTGGATTATGTTTCGTTTTGCAATTCGTCGATGAATATAGGCTAATTATGGTTTACATGCTGTGAATTCTTGAGATTTCTGTTGAATTTTGGTTCGCCAATTTTATGGTTTCTCGCCGGAAAATGTTTTTTTGGTCGAGTTTTAAATTCGAATTATGTAGCCTCGACAGATCTATACAATTAAGACGTGTTTGAGTTCTTGGTTAAGAGTGTGGCGGGGTCTATTGCAGAGTTGTTGTGTGGACTTAATAGTGGAGATGTTGTTGAATTGACGACGGAGATAAAATTCGTACATAATTTCTGGTGGTCAACTGTTTATTTGTGGTGATTTTCGGACTATTATTGGTGATTTGTTGGTGGCGGTCGGAGGTGGTGGAGGTGATGATATGGTGGTTTATAGTGGTTTTGGTCGTGGTGATTATTATTTACAGGTGGTGATTTTTTTTGGTGGTGGTGGCAGTGTGGTGGTCGGAGGTGGCGGAGTTCGGTGATTTTTGTTGGTGGTGGCGGCGGTGCGGTGGCCGAAAGTGGCGGTAGTGCGGTGATTTTCTGGGTTGGCCGGAATTGGTCGCCGGAAATGGTGACCGGAATGGGGAAGAAGATGATGGTGGAAAATGATGTTGAATTAAATGAATAATAAAAAATCAAAATTTTAAATATTAATTGTGGGGATATGATTTAATTTAGAAATAAAAAACATGTGGCTAGGATTGGATCTCATATCTCACTTTATATGAAGGTTTTCATTTGAGCAAGACCATATATATATATATATATATATATATATATATATATATATATATATATATATATATATATATATATATATATATAGGCCTAGGTTCATTTAGGAACTTCTGTTTTTGAGTAACTGAGGAACTCAACTACAACAAAACACGTGTATGTAACGTCACGTCTAATCACATCTGTTCTCTATTAACCTAAAACTAAGTTTGTTTTAGTTCTACTCTTTTTTTATGTCCGTTTATTTTAAATGTACAAAGTACAAAAATAATTGCCTAACATTTATAAAACATAATTAAAAAAAGTTATATTTAAAAAATTACAGCACACATGAAATAAAAAATACAGTACAAATTTAGCAAATGCATAAATATATTAATAAGTAAAAGAATTACGAAATAATAAAGTTACAAGTATAAGAAAGCAAGAGAGTTTTGTATGAATATTCTTAGGAAAATACACATAGCAAAAGAATTATTTAATGAAATATCATTAAACACCAAAAAATACATAACAAAAAATACATAACACATAACAGAAATTTTAAAAATATTTGAAATTACAAAATACCGGATTAAAAAAATACATAACACATCCAAATGCATAACACAAAAAAATTTCAGAACAAAATGGGAAAAAATACTACTAAATACAAAAGCTAAGTTGAACATAAAAAGAAAAAGAAAAACACATTTTATAAATTCCAAAAAAGAAAAGAAAAGGACAGGAAAAAATATAGAACACAAAAAAAAATTAAAAACAAGAATTACTATTTTACTAAAAAAATTATATTGCAAAACACATAAGAATTTTATATAATTTAAGTTTTATTTAGTTCAACAATTTTTACTATGTGTTTTGTAAATATATTGTAGAACACATATAAAAAATTATTATTTAAGTTTTATTTAGTTATGTAATTATTATGTGTTTTGTAATTATTTTTTTCCTTTTGATATATTTTTTGTGTGTTCTGTATTTTTAATTACTAGTTTAAAACCCGTGCGATGCACGGTTTTTTTTAATATTACATAAATTTTTTCATTTATTTAAATTAATTTTTTAAAACATGAATTTTGGAGGCTTACATTTTTATATGAGATGATTTGATAGTAATTATATAAATGTTATCCGTGATATTTCTAGAAATGGAGGGATTTTATTTAGAATATATAGAAAAGATGATAGGATTTAGTTGAAAAAGGTAATCGGTTAATTATTGGTAATTATAAAATTATTATTTTATTTTATTAAATAGAATGCCCATGACATGATTAAAAAAATATAGGATTTAGTTAGAAAAGGTAATCGGTTAATTATTGGTAATTGATTACTTTATAATAATTATAATTTAATTATCTTATTTTACTAAATATAATTTCAAGTAATATTTTTAGAAAAGGGGAAATTAATATTGTCCGTGATATTTCTACTAAAAGAAGGATTTTAGTTAGAAAATATAGAAAAGATGATACATTTTAGCTGAAAAAAGTAATCGGTTAATTATTAATATTAAAATATTATTAGTTTATTTTATTAAATAGAACCGTACTTAATATAATTGGAAAAAGAGAGATTATATAAAATTAAAAAGATGACCTGATTTATGTGAAAAAAGTAATTGATTAGATTATATAATTATAATTTATTTATGTCATTTTACTAAATAAAATTGCTCATAATTTTTAGAAAATGAGAAATTAATGTTGCCCGGGATATTTCTAGAAAAAAGGGAATTTAATTAGAAAAATAGAAAATATGATATGTTTTAGCTAAAAAGATAATAGGTTAATTATTAGTATTATAATATCATTATTTATTTTTATTAAATAGAAACATATGTGATATAATTGGAAAAAGCGAGGTTTTAGTAAGAGAAAAGAAAAACGGTAATGTGCTTTGGCTGAAAAAGGTAACCGTCCATGATATAATTGGAAAAAGAGAGATGTTATTTAGAGAAAAAAGAAAAGTTAACGTGTTTTGGGTGAAAAAAGTAATTGATTAGTTAATAGTAATTATAATATAGTTATGTTATTTTATTAAACAAAATTGCTTGTACTATTTTAAAAAAAGAGAAATTTTAGTTAAATAAAATGTGAAAAATATTCTATTTTACCTGAAAAGGGAAATTATTTAGTTATTGAAAAATAGAGAAGATAATATGTTTAACCTGAAAAGGGAAATTGATTAATAAAGGAGAAAATTTAGTTAGATAAAATATAAAAGGATATTGTATTTTACCTGAAAAGGGAAATTATTTAGTTCTTGAAAAATAGAAAAGATTAATATGTTAAGGAAATTAATTAGTTAGTACATCTGTAATTGAGTAAGGGTAAATAGGTAAAATCAACAGGTACCGTACCGACCAACCAACCAACCAAACTTTTAATGTTTCGGCTTTTATATAATAGTAAAATTTTAGTTAAATAAAATGTGAAAAATATTCTATTTTACCTGAAAAGGGAAATTATTTAGTTATTGAAAAATAGAGAAGATAATATGTTTAACCTGAAAAGGGAAATTGATTAATAAAGGAGAAAATTTAGTTAGATAAAATATAAAAGGATATTGTATTTTACCTGAAAAGGGAAATTATTTAGTTCTTGAAAAATAGAAAAGATTAATATGTTAAGGAAATTAATTAGTTAGTACATCTGTAATTGAGTAAGGGTAAATAAGTAAAATCAACAGGTACCGTACCGACCAACCAACCAACCAAACTTTTAATGTTTCGGCTTTTATATAATAGTATAGATATGTTTTCTATATTATCAAATAAAGAAAAATAAAGAAATATATTATCAAATAAAACAAATGCAGAATACAAGAAATATATTATCAAATAAAGAAAAATGTAAAAAAAAAAATTTTGTGTACAAAATAAACATCAAAGAATACAAAAACAATCAGAAAATAAAGAAATTTATTTAACAAAAAAAAATTCAAATATTTGTAAAGAAACATTCTTTTCAAATTAAAAAAAAAAATTGTTTTGTGTTCTGTATCTACATAATATTAATTATTGTATATTAAATACAAAACATGCATTTATTTAGTTTTGTACTTCAAAAAATTATAAGAAAAATAATTTTTTTATGCTGTATACGCAATTTATGTTCGATATTTTATTCTAAATTTATGAGAATGTGTGTTTTGTATTTATAGAATATTAAATTATGTTTGTTAAAAATATAATTCAAAGAATATGATAAACATTAGGTTTTGTACTATTAATTACTTTATGCAAATTTTTATTAAAAGAATTTACATAACACCTTTTTTCTACAAAAAAAATACAGAACACACGTTTACAAAAGAGAAAAGATACAAAAAAAAAATTACAGAACACACGTTTATAAAAGAAAAAAGATACAGCAAGAAAATACAAAACATGAAAATAAATTGGAACAAGGGTTGCAAGTGTTCTGTATTTCTAAAATTAATGTACAATGACACACTGCTAGTCCTTTTAACTGAATTAAATCACATGTTCTCAATTTTAACATTTCAATTTTTAAGTTCTCCATTATATGAATTCATTGCATATGAATTTCAAACATACGAAAAATAATATTTAAAAATTGAACATTAATACTTTAAAAATAAATAAACAAAAAAATTGATTAATATTTTATGTTTTTAATTTTTAAAATTTAGTTTTTACGTTATTTATTGTATTATCAATATTCAATCAAAAACACAAAACAAATAAAATGATTTCTTTCAACGAAATATTATAGAACACACTAAATGAGTATTTCTTATCCTACAATTTTTTATATGATATTTTTATGTCTTATTCTATAATAAATTAATAACAAATAAAACAAATTTTCTTTGTTTAAAATTAATTTTTATGAAATAATATTTTACTCATGTTCTATATTATATTATGTTCTATATTCCTAAAACACTTATAAACTTTATTTGTAAAATAAAGAACTCAAAAAATACACAATTCTGGTTAGTTAATATACAAAACAAAAAAATTTCAAGAATAAAATTTTTAAATACAGAACAACATATAAAAGAGTGTGTTATGCATTGGTTATGTGATAGTTAGTTGATACTGATATAAAAGGAAGTGACCCGTGATAAAAAGGTCATATATATCAGTTACAAGATCACGTATTTAGAAAGTTACTTAGTTACCCATATAACTGAGTTACTCACTCAGACTCACCCTATATATATATAGGCTTTTGCTCAAATACAAACCAATCCTTAAATACAAACTACAAACTAACATAAAATATTTTATATTTCATTCATTCTAATGACCCCGCCAGGGGCACCTTTACAAAAAGTGTCTAAAATTCTTGGCTCCATTCAGCAAAAAAAAAAAAAAAAATCACTGTTCACTGCTGACGTCACTGCCACGTCAGCAGTGAACAGTGCTTCTTTTTTTTTGCTGAATGGAGCCAAGAATTTTAGACACTTTTTGTATTGGGGTACCCCTAGTTTGATCATTAGATTAGCTTGAAATGTTAAATTAGTGTTTAGTTTTTAGTTTTTAGTTAATTTTAGTTTGTAGTGGAGTAAGACCCTATATATATATATATATATATATATATATATATATATATATATATATATATATATATATATATATAGGCAAGTGCTCAAATACAAACCATTCTTAAAATGAGAACCTACAAACCAACACTAAATTAATTATATTTCATTTATTCTAGGTTCCCGCCAAGGGTACCTTCACAAAAGTTGCTTAAAATAATTGGCTCTATCCAACCAAAAAAAAAAAAAAACTTGTCGTGGAAATGCGAAGCATTTAAGACAGTAAACGGATGAGTTAGGTAGTCATGAGGGCCGAAGGCCCTCGACACACCCGTCAATCGTCTATTGCCTTTACCATTGATTGTCATTCCTTACAACTTTAGAATGATAAAGGCGCGAAGCGCCGTACAAGAAGGTGCGAAGCACCGTTAACCAGTGAAATCCACTGCCACGTCATCACGTGAACAGTGATTTTTTTTTGTTGGATATAGCCAATTATTTTAAACGTTTTTTGTATTGGGGTACCCCTAGTTTGGTCATTAGATTAGCTTGAAATATTAAATTTTGCTTGGTTTGTAGGTTTGTATTTTAAGGAGGTTTGTATTGGAGTAGCCCCCTATATATATATATATATATATAGTAGGGATCTAGTAGAAAACCCCTTTAAAAGGAGAACTTAGAAAACTAAATTAAAATATAGCACATATGGTATGCAAACTGATCGTTGAGAGATGGAGAAAAATGTGGTGAAATTAGATTTTAAAAAAATATCACCGATTGACGGGAAAAATCGAATTAAAAACGGAGGGGATTAGGTGGGATTGTGTGTGTGAGGGTGTATTTGATTAGTGTGTGGGTGCCCCTGGCGGGGCTATTGATTATAATACATCCAATGGTTAGGATTAGTACCTTAGTTTTCTTCAAAAAAGAGTTCTCTTTTGAGCCACACCCTATATATATATATAGAACAAAGTTCAGTGGAGACCATGTTTTTTGTGGAGTCCTGGAGTCCACCTTTGTTCTGCATATATTCATCCACATTTAACAATGTTTTACCAATGTAAAAACGGATTCCTCCTGAACATGATCGTAAACTGCTTCGAAACACGCCTAAACATCTCTTGAATTAATTTTTAGAATTTTGTTATTGAACACTTGGTTCTGCAATATAAAATTTGTTCTGCAAATTCAATATTTTGTCATTGCGGGCAATATAATGTATATTTGTGATGAATTTTGACGATATTGTTGAAAAAATCCTAACTAATCTTGGTGATGATCGTAGAAAATTATTAAATGCAATGTAAAATGTTGATGAATGTATGCAGAACAAAAGTGGACTCCAGGACTCCACAAAAAACATGGTCTCTACTAGGTGTTCTCTATTTTTAACTTAAATATAGTAGGTGTTCTATATATTAAACTAAAATTATATTAAAAGTTATACCGATACTTTTAGAATAAAATTAATTTTTTAATTATATTTTAATAAAATTAATATGTCTAATTTTAATAAATAATTAAACTACAATTCTAACCTATGTTATATTAATTACATTAGATTTTCTACTAGGTTAAATTAAAATAAATATTTATTGATTAGAAAAAGATTCAATGTATAAGATATATTCTAGTAGGTGTTCGATTAGATGTTCTATATATTCAATCAAAATTTATTAAATATGTCACTATTACTTTTAGAATAAAATTTATTCTTTAATTATTTTTTAACAAGATTTAAAGAAATTAATCTTATTAAATAATAAAATTACAATTTTATTAAGTATTCTAATAATTACATTAGATGTTCTACTAGGTGTTCTACTAAGTGTTCTTTATCTTTAACTTGAATCTAGTAGGTGTTCCACTAGATGTTCTATATATTCAACTAAAATTATATTAAAAGTTTTACGGATACTTTTAGAATAAAATTAATTTTTTATTACTTTATAATAAAGTTAATATGTTTAATTTTAATAACTAATAAATTTACAATTCTAAAATGTGTTATGTTAATTACATTAGATTTTCTACTAAGTGTTCTCTATCTCTAATTTAAATTAAATATTTTGTTGATTAGAAAAAGATTCAATGTATAAGATATATTCTAGTAGGTGTTCGATTAGATGTTCAATATATTCAATAAAAATTATATTAAATATGTCACTATTAATTTTATAATAAAATTTATTTTTTAATTATTTGTTTAACAAGATTTATAATTAATTTTATTAAATAATTAAATTACAATTTTATTAAGTATTCTACTAATTACATTAGGTATTCTATGTTCTACTAATTACATTAGGTGTTCTACTAGGTTTTCTATCTTTAGCTTAAATCTAGTAGGTGTTATATTATGTGTTATATATATTCAACGAAATTATATTAAAAGTTTTACTAATACTTTTAGAATAAAATTAACTTTTAGTAAAATTAATATGTTTAAATTTTAATAAATAATAAATTTACAATTCTAACATATGTTATACTAATTACATTAGGTTTTCTACTTGGTGTTCTAGGAGTATTAAACATTTTATTAAAATACTTTTATACATTTAGAGTAAGGTTATTTTTTAGTAAGTATTCTGCTTTTAAATTTTGATACATTTTCTACTTATTAATACAATTTTGTGAAAGATTATTTCGAAAAAAAAATATTAGATGTTCTACTAGGTGTTCTTTATTCAATTTAAATTTTGTAATAATTCAATTTTATATTAAGATTAGAGTAATTAAAATTTTATATATTCAATTAAAATATAACTAGATAACAAAGAAAGTTTTTATATTAAGTTACATATCTTTTATAGCAACTACATGAATATAAATAAATTAGATTTCCTTGAGAGAAAAAAAAAGATTAGATATTCCATGCAATTATATATGGAAAGATTTTGAATTTGTTGAAATATAGATAAAAACAATCTTGTAAAAATTGGCAGGTAAAATTAATGAAATATTTCAAATCTGCATTCATTAATGAGTAATTTGGTTTACTTTTATATTCTTTTTATTAGATTCTAGTATATTTGATGAAATAACATGAACCGTTAGATTGATATAAATCAATGGATGAGAAAAGTTTCTTGGTTCTCTCCAACAAATAGTTTTCTCTTGAGCAACTCCATATATATATATATATATATATATATAGACTAAATGATAGTTTGTACCCCTTATATATATGAGTTTTGTCAAATTGGTTCAGATTTACGTTTTTTAGCACTTTGCAACCCTTATCTTCAAATTTCGCTTCGAATTACAACCCTTCACTAATATTCTAGACCAAAAAGGAAGGTTTTTATTGATGAATGTGACAGATGCATAAAGGTTTAAGAGGTCTTTGTAGAATCAAGAATATGTTAGATTGGTTCAGAACACCTACATGAATCTTCAACAGAATACATCATTCTCAATATTTACACTCATATATCTCCAATATAAAACAAGTAAAAGTCCTTCACATAATCTTTAATATTAAGGAACAACAAAAATTCAAACCACATTTTAGAGAGCCACTTACGTTGATCCAATTAAAGCTTGTCTGGAAAAAAACGTATTAGTATATAGAGAATATCTGTAAGAACACATACAAGAATCTGTGATTTTATACACACCACTTGTATTACATAACATATTTTATGGGTATGTAGGATCGAAAACAATGTCGCATAAGAAGAATACACACAAGAATCTTACCTTACAAGAACACATCTGTCAAGATTCGTGATTGAAACCTTACAATATAACACCTATAACAAATATTCGTGATTGAGCACATCTTCTTCTTCTATGGTCAGTACTTCGTTGATGGCCGACTCCATAGAACACCTATAACAAATATAGTAGTTTGAATGTTTAACTCTATACAAATTAGAAAAGAATTACATGTATCGTCTTATTCCTCCATTTTCTTCTTTAGGTTATGCTTCTAAATCATATAGACAACTATTACGTGATATTTGTGTCATGATATTCTTTCCAAATTTAAAAAAGATTGTGTTCTATAATCAAATCTTAATTTAAAGATTCTTTCCGTTTTTTAAAAGAAATATTGTACGTATAATACTTGATAGTGGATTCTAAATGACCTTCATCAATCTATTTTATTACAATACTACCATTGTGTCTTATTTAATGAAATTAAAATGAAATTTAATTAATGAACGGTCTAGATTGAGGTTCTCTAGTTCTCTTGATAAGGAGGTTCTCCCTAGAACCTTACCTATAATATAATTACAAATTATAATTGATACATAAAATAAATACATATTCGAGTGCTCTAAATGGATTCAAACTACTCTAAATAACTATGATCGAATACTAAAATGGTGAGATTCGATTCAAAATCTCTTCGAATTATAAAATAAGATTCGAATTCGCTCGTTTTTTATACGAATACGAACAGTATTCGTTATTAACAAGTCGAAGGATTGCTCAGATTCATTTTCAGTCCTATGCATTGTTTATAATAAGAAAAGTAGAAAACATAAGTATAATATGTAAAAATGAATATACCAAACTATATTAAATTAGAATTATTTTTTTTTAAAAATAATTTTTATATAAAAATATAATTATAAAATAAATAGAATTTATAACATATTAAAAGAAACTCATGCATCGGATTATAAGTTAGTATTACTTAATTATAAACATAAAATTATTTAACTTTTTAATTGACCAATAATTTTATTATATTTATAATTTTTATAAAATTATTTTTTAAATATTCGTAGCACGGTCCCAATAAAATATTGGATTGGTAGCGATGTCCAGTTAAAATAGCCGTAAATGGGATAGAGACATGATCCACGCAGCTTTGAGTTGGACTTGTTTTGTCGTTTGGGCTGGGCCTTGTTTTGTTGTCCGAGTGACACCAACCCTGATTCCATCCCCATTTTCAGACAACAGACTCTCTCTCTCTCTCTCTCTCTCTCTCTCATTGCTGGTTACCAAAAATTTCAAAAAGAAAATCACTAGAAACCTTGACTTATACACACACACACACACAAAAATACTGTATATATATTTTATCTGTACCATGTAAGCTCAATCATGTGTACTACTACTGCTTCTGCAATAGCTACTTTAGTTTTTTGAAATATTAATTTAATTGCCATTCTTCTTCCATGGCTATGTAGCTTAAATATATCTAGACAGACAAACACATAGTATATTTTTTGTTTGTTTGATAAAAGATGAATTTATCTCTTACTGTAATGACCTTTAATCTTCTCGAAGATCAGCCAGAAGACAGTCAGAATTCATGGTTAAAGAGGAGAGATTTGTGTATAAGTGTTATTACAAGTTACTCTCCAATGATTATATGTACCCAACAAGGTTTAATCTTTCTTCACCTTATAATTTTAATGTTGAATTTGCTTATCTGGGTCGTCAGCTTCCATTTGTGTTTTTGTTTCTATGTTTATCATCTTTTTTCATCTTTCTATTGAACACGGTGTCTGTATTTTGCAATTCTTGTGTTTTTTATTTTGCTCCATCTTAGTATTATACTTACTATAACTCTTATTGATTTTTTCTTGTGTTTTCTTCATTTTTAGGGGTTAAGTCACAGTTGGATTATTTTCAACAATGCTTGCCAGGTATTTGTTTTTTCGTGTTTTGGGTTGAAACATGTAAATTTACTATTCACTAGCATCTTTTGATGTCAATGTATTGGAGTTTGTTTATTTGATTTTGTTGTGAATGACATTTAACTCTTAACAAGAATTAAGAATTTAATGGATGTTGATTGCGTCTCTTTTATTTAGAAGCCTTAAATGACTATTGAACTCTTTGTTCCCTTGTAGCAAGAGTGAAATGGGAGATTCTGTTTGAGTTGGCGACTTGCTAGTAATTTAAGAACTCATAATTCACCAAGTAGGGATGGTAGTGGTGAAATTTCCTTAGAAAAATGCTGGCCCTATCAAAATATCGTATAAGTTTATAGTTGCCACCTGCTCATAGATTAGATAAAAACGCCAACAATAATGTTATATGTGATGAAAGGTTGGATCCTGAGTAAAACTCTTTTACTGAGCCACATTCTTAAAGAGTTCCTCTTTTTCTAGTAATCATAGATCCGATTCTTTTGCCACATTCTTAAAGAGTTCCTCTTTTTCTAGTAATCATAGATCCGCTTCTTTTGATCTTTAAGGTTATGATCAGTTTGGAATTTCAAGGAAAGGAACCGAAGACACCTCAGATGAGCATTGCACCATATTTTATGACAAGGAAAAGGTAAAACTTCTACTCCTTCCAGGCATGACTCAAAAGAGAACTTCATTATATGAAATCTTACGCGTTAGTTATTGTCTACCTATGCTGTTACTAAATGAAGGTGGAGCTTTTAGAAGGCGGAACTTTCTGGTTGTCAGAGTCACCGTCAGTACCTGGAAGCATGTCATGGGGATGTGAAGTTCCATGCGTTGCAACCTGGGCGATATCCTTTTGAACTTTGATATGCATGTCACATTGTTTTTTGCACAAAGTTTTAAGTGAACGGAAGAGATTTTATAATGTTACCTTGACCACTGACGTACACGTTTCAACTTAAAGGAGTTGAAGCACCAGGCTTTTCGTTTCAAGTCGTGAATACAAACATGGACGAGCTTAGTCCACGTGCTCGCAGGCGAAGTGCTTTGCTCACATGGCAGCATATTGCATCATTACCTCCTAGCCTTCCTGTTGTATATTGTGGAGGATTCAACACACAGAAGGAATCAACCACAGGACGTTTTCTTCTTGGGAGATCGAGGTGTTTGATATATTGGAGTTTTATTCTTGTCTTAATAAGATGGGAATATAATATTGTGATATAAATTTCATAAATACTTTATGCATTACAAATCCGCTTACCCTTTACATAACAGCGATCCAGATTTATTTTTAACCAGATAAATTTCAAAGTAGTTTAGCAAAACTAAAAAAATAATAATATCAGAGTAAGTTTCTGTGAGATTTTTCATCCTGTGAGCTCCAGAATAGGTTGGTGTACCTTGCTCTGCATTTATAATACATCTAATGGTGAAGTGTATCCTACCCGAGGTTCACAAAAAACTCTTAATCATTTCCCTGTTTTTCTAACATATTAAATTTGTATCCAAATTGTATACTTTTTATATCTACTCTTTAGAAGCAGTAACTTCCTCTCTCTTTTTGTGTCTTTATTGGTGTATCATATACTTGTGCGTTATCAAATTTTAGTTACCATTTCTGAAAAATATTCACCTACTTTAAGCTCCAGGTTTTCGTACCACCTGGTAGAACACCCCCCCCCCCCCCTCTTGTTTGTAGCATGCTCTCTGTGCTTCTTTTAAATTCGATATAACTTCCCATCAGTGTAAGTAGGTAGCCATTCTTCTGATGTCTTGAAGCTTTTCAATTCCCCTATAATCCTCTGAGATTTGCCTATAGGATTGAACAAATCTACTCGAAGCTTTAAAAAAATTTGGAATTGTCATTGATGCATTGATAATGACAAACAGTGTGCGTCCAGTACTTTTAGGTACACTTATATTGATCATACATTAGTATTCATCATTACTGGTAGATATGAAACTTCTTACCAAATACTTCCCGCTACAAATTAAAGGCTCCAATTTTCGACATAATATAAAACCCGTCATTCATTACTCTCCCTATTTTAGAGAGATGCGTACAGCTTCTTTTACTGACTTTTTTAATCCCACTCTGCTCCTGCAGAGAGCATGGCGTTGTAGGTGATATGAAAGATGCATGGTCCAATGCTCGGGTAAGGAAGAATGTTTCTCTTATACGCACATATCATGGATTTAAAGGTACTCATCGAACTCTAATTCAGATTCTAGCCTTCTTGTAGTTTTAGTTTGATAAAAAATGTGGCATCAATTTATTATCTGCTTCTGTCAGGTAACAAGCAGGGAGCTCTCGAATTCCTCAAATTAGTATTTAGAGCATTTTGCTTGTGTTGGGATCGCCAAACTCAGGACTTGCATGTGGACTGGATTCTTTTCAGAGGCAGAGCTCTCATTCCAGTATCATCTGAAGTGGTTAGTGATAACATAGATGGGTTTTATCCTTCTTCTCATTATCCCGTGTATGCTGAATTCATGCTTCCTCGGAACGTCAGATTACTTGAGGTTCCTGCTCAAAATGGTAACTGAAGTGACTTCAATTTTGGAACCTTTTCCTCCTAGGCTTTAGTATGCCCATTTTTTTTTACCTTTCTCCAAGTGTTTGTTACTACTTTCAAAATGGTCTAGAGTGAATACTGACATTTTTTCCCCTTGTTTCTTTATTTTCTTATCTCCTTGGCTTCATTTTAGTGTACTTGAAAGGTTTATAAGAAAAAACGCACCAAAAATTGTTTGGGAATCTAAGCTCCACATCTTACCACCTCCAAAGTACAACATTGTATGCAAAATTGTACTCCTATACATGCAATGACAAGCTTAATAAAAAGTTTCACCAAATTTGAACAGTACACTGTTGTTTCTAGAAATCATAATACTTACAAAGTGAAATGAACAAGAAATAAAGTAAATTAGTTAGGGCAGCTGGTTCGATTGTCAGGACCAGTTAACTAACAATCGGTTTTTAAACCGTTGGATCAATGATCCAACGGTCCCCCTGTATTACAAAAAAAAAAAATTCCTTTCCGCGGAAATTTTTTGCGGATCGATCCGCGGAAAATTTCCGAGGAACGTAAATTTTTTATTTTTTTTTAATCTCAGCCCGGAAAATTTTCGAGCAACGTAATTTTTTTTTTTTTTTAATCTCAGCCGTTGGATCCTTGATCCGTTGGATCTGGAACTGTTGATACAAAAAATATATTAGTTTTGTATCCAATGCAAGAACCTCTATGTTCGCATCCGAAGGCTATTTTTATATGGGCTTGTCTATGTTCGCATCCGAAGGCTATTTTTATATGGGCTTGTCTAAATCTAATGAGTCCGATGCATTGGAACAACCCATGAAATCGAACCCAATACTTAAGGCGGTGGAAAGAAATTATATGATCGGAAACCAAATTCTAGAAGGATCCACATACTTGCCGCCAAAGACAATATTATCTCAAATATGGAAATTACTTGCCGCCAAAGACAAAAGACATGGGCTGGGCCTAATATTGCCAGAAATACTATCTTAAATCGAATAGAACTACGTGGACTTGATCCCTATAAATAGGGTACGTAGGCACCTTGAGAGGGATCCGAAAATCACACACCCTATTACAAACTCTCAAGAGCAGTCCCAAATATCTCAAAAACCCTAATTTTGTATTCTTATATTTACATCTTTATTCTTATTATCTCTATCCGAATACCCAAATATAAATTTAATCTTGAAGCTTTGTCCTTGACGAAAATCGGCTTCAACATTTGGCGCCGTCTGTGGGAATCGTTTAGAGAAAAGAGAAGAAGATTCATCAATCACCATTAAAGCTATATAAAAAGTATCAAGCATTAATATTTTCTGGAAAACAACCTTCGTCCACGCCATCCGAAGGCAATCACCAATGGCTCGTCAAGTGTCCAGTCAAACTGATCGTCGCACCTATTATCCATTCACCAACTTCATCGTTGGCGGAACCTCTCAGCGTGACGAATCCACCATCACCCGAATTGTCATCGACAACTACGGTCGCAAAGTCCATCTGAAGAGAACTTGTCATGAGGGTCATCGTCAACAAGGTGAACAGCGACCTCCTATCATGGATGCAAGAAATATCATCTTGGCATTAAGAGGCAGATCCAATACTCTGGAGAGAAAAGAAGATACACCCATAAGGGGAAGAAACCTAGAACCAGAGTTCAATCGTGCGTCGGACGACGTTTATCGAGAAGCATCGGAAGCAAAACAACGTGAAATTGTAAAGCTCCGTGATGAAGAAATCCATAGGAGAATTATAGAATTGGAAGATAGAGGAAACGAACTAGCCGATGAACGATGCCGACTTCTAGAGAACTTAGGCGAAAGAACATCCCCACATGGTAGGTCACATAATCGACAATCTTCTACAGGTGACCGATCACCAAGGAGGAGAAGATCTAGATCAAGGGATCGGCATCATATAGCACCTGGCGGCTAACCATCCCGTGGAGACACTCCTTCCAATGATGATTATGATCGTGGAAACAATGGTCGAAGGAACAATGGAAGTCATGGCAATAGACGTGGTAATAATGGTGGTTACGGGGACGATGATGATGACCGAAGGAATGGGTATGATGCTGATGGTAGAGGCTATAATAACAACCAATCTGATGAAGCAACTCTTTTACGAGAGCAATTGGAAAAGTTGGAAAGAAAGATGCGAGGGGGAGGAAACGAAGATTACTCAATAGTATCACCATTGATCAAAAATATCATAGACTATGTTCCAATGGTTGGTCATGCTATTCCAAAGATGACTTATTACAATGGAAAAACTGATCCTTATGAGCATGTGACCCAATATGAGAGGCATATGAAGTGTGCTGGCCATGATGAAATTACCATGTGTAACATGTTCGAAGTTTACTTGAAAGATGGTGCGCAAGGCTGGTGCCGGACTCTTCTCCCCAACTCAATCTATTCATATCAACAACTAAGGTCTAAGTTCTTGAAGCATTATGACTACAACAGAAGGATCGACCAGATGACTACTTCTCTCAACAATGTGAAACAAAGATCCGATGAGTCTTTGACATCTTATATGAAGCGTTACAAGCAAGAATGTGAAAAAGTGTCATCGTTGGATGAAAATCAAGCTATGGGATTCTTTTACAGTGGCCTAGACAACAAGAAAAGCAGAAAGTTGTTAAAATCGCTATTTAATTTTCCTCCTGCAAGCTTGAACGACATGTACACCAGGGCATAAAACATACACCGAAGAGAAGAATCCCTTGGCACGGAAAGCCCAAAAAGTAGTGATAAGTTATCAAAGAATGATAGATCTCCAAACCGCAAGAGGAACTCATCACCCGATCGTTCAAAGATTGACCGATCCAAAGATAAATTCTATGCAAATTGATCAGCAGAGAGGAAAAAGAATAGGGACGAGACTGTTTTCATGTTGCTCAACACAAACGAGTAATTCATCATCATCGTCAACATCAGATAAGCTTAAATAAAATGATGTTGATGAACCAATATTCTATTTATCTTAGTAGGATATTTATTTGAGTATTTATTAAGATTTCAATTTTGTTATGTGCTATGTGCTAAGCATGCTATGTGTTATATATCAGTAAAATTTTAATTTCTTTCATATATGTTGTTGTGCATGTGTGATTTTTATTATTATGATAGAACTTAGTGGCTTAACTTTATTATTATTGACAAGCCATTGGGGACTGAAAAATTTATCCAACCCAAATAAGTGTTCACCGATGGTCACTGGGGACAACAAATTCGATGGACTCCCGAATAAGTGACCAATCGTCAAACACTTGGGGGGCATCAAACAGATCTAATCCTAAACTTGTGACCTATCGACAATCAACTAGGGACAAAAATTTGACAAGTCCCGACTTATGATCTATCGACACTCACAAGATTCGTGACCCATCGACAATCAATTGGGGGCAAATATCAATTCAGTGTCCCAACTTTGATTTGTCGACACTCACTTGGGGACAAGAGAATCTTCGGTCCCATACTAGTGATACACCACTTCAAAATAGAAGTACTGCATCACTTTGGGGGGAAGGAGATATAGGGCCGGATATACGCTTCAGTGCGAAGCTATGATGGTCCACCCGCCAACTTTTAAAGTTGGGAGATGAGAAAGTGGTGATCTACAGTTTTTTAGATTTAACATTTTATAGATCACAGAGAATATCTCATCGCTGCATAATCTGAACCAAATGTACTCATATGGACTTTTGAGGATTGGATGCAGAAGTTGAACCGAAAAACTGCGTTTAGTGCTATGATGGTTCAAAGCCACACAAAAGTCTGATGGAACGTGGAATGATCACTTAACCATTGGATTAAAGATGATAGCAAACGGATCCAATCATACTCGATCCAATGCAAACACAAAGAAGATTATATCTAATTATGCTCGTTCCGTTGCAAATAGAAAGAAGATTATAAACGCAAATGCTTGGAGTAAATTCGAAGAATTTTAAAGCATCAAGGAAAGAATTAGATCTGGCTATGTAAATGTTGCATCGGCAACAATTGTCATTCCAATACACCAAAATACAAGATCGACATGACATATATATCGAGACACTACAATTATATTACTTCCAATTACAAAATCATGGAGAATCTCCTTCTACATGGTGTTTGAAATGAAGGCATTCGAAAAAGATATGTCTTTGGATTCATTCAAAAAAATATCTCTCCCGACCTCAAGATACGGATGAAATTTTCAAAGGATCTCATGGTGATTTGAAGCTTGATAGAAGTAGAAATCTACAATTTCAAGAAAAATTGGTATCCGATGACTAATCAATGTTAGAAAGCATAAGGAGAAAATGTATCTGATATATGGTTGATCAATACTATAAAGTATCGAAGGAAATGATATTCTCCACGATGTCCGTTAACAACATTCTATCAATTGTGGGTTATGAAAATCACTCTACTCCAAAGATATAGAATATCAAACAGTGGGCTTGTTTCATATGTCCAATCATTCTTCTACGCCCAATGACTTTGTTGTCTCCAATGAATTTGCTGGTTATATGAAAACAAGATATGTTTCGCCAACTTTCTGGATCCAATGGTGCTGATAAAAATACTTGTCAACAATGAGGACGAAGGCTTCATCAACAAGAACAAAAGTAATCACTTCATCAATCCGGGATTCAAATTAAGCTGTGGACCAAAAATATTTCTCGAAGGCAAACCTCCAAAAAATATTGGAGACTTGTTGATACATATTACCGAAGACTAGAAATGGTTGCCAAAGACTAGAGATGTTGCCAAAGGTTAGAGATGTTGCCAAAGGCTAAACTATTCAACATTTGCACACAAAGGCTATACTTGTTAATACTTGTTTCCAATGACTAGACTTGATGATTTATGTTTTCGATGGCTATTCACATATGGGCTCATGTTGTGTAATAACTATTACATCAAATATTGAAGTCTCCGGGTGCGGATTAGAATATGTTGTCTCCAAGGGCTATATCGAGCTTTTCTGCATCCAAGGGCTATACTTTAGTTTTCAGCATCCAAAGGCTTATCTGCGTCCAAAGACTTATCTGCGTCCAAAGGCTATGCTTCAAAAGTAATGTAAATTCATCTTTTATGTTCACATGAGAAGGAAAATCTGGAGACCCGCGCAAGCCTAATTAATTATCTATTTGGTATTGTATTGCATTGGATACATCAACGTACAAATCAATTAAAAAGGAGTTGTGGCCAATGCATTATTGTGGACAATGCAGCTCCCGTGACAAAATCAATTACGGGACTTCTATTGTGCCCGAAGGCTTATTATACATTCAGTGTTACTCTTTCTCCGAAGGCTTTTTAGTTTTTAAAAGATTTGTCGCGTCCGAAGCTTCTACTGCGTCCAAGGACTATCATGTATCCAAAGGTACATGCAATAAAATAGAACAAGAGCTATAAAGAGGAGGCCACAAAATTATTTAAGTATTTATTGAAGCCTCGTCTTCAAAAAATACTGGGGACCTGTTGATACAAAAAATATATTAGTTTTGTATCCAATGCAAGAACCTCTATGTTCGCATCCGAAGGCTATTTTTATATGGGCTTGTCTATGTTCGCATCCGAAGGCTATTTTTATATGGGCTTGTCTAAATCTAATGAGTCCGATGCATTGGAACAACCCATGAAATCGAACCCAATACTTAAGGCGGTGGAAAGAAATTATATGATCGGAAACCAAATTCTAGAAGGATCCATATACTTGCCGCCAAAGACAATATTATCTCAAATATGGAAATTACTTGCCGCCAAAGACAAAAGACATGGGCTGGGCCTAATATTGCCAGAAATACTATCTTAAATCGAATAGAACTACGTGGACTTGATCCCTATAAATAGGGTACGTAGGCACCTTGAGAGGGATCCGAAAATCACACACCCTATTACAAACTCTCAAGAGCAGTCCCAAATATCTCAAAAACCCTAATTTTGTATTCTTATATTTACATCTTTATTCTTATTATCTCTATCCGAATACCCAAATATAAATTTAATCTTGAAGCTTTGTCCTTGACGAAAATCGGCTTCAACAGGAACCGATTGTTAAATAACCGGCCCCTGACAAACGATTGTCAGGGACCGGGATCCATTAGTTATTAAACAAGGATTAACAAAAATGTGAAGGCTTAAATTGGAAAACGAGGGCTGAAGGTTAAAAAAAGCTTATAAGTCTATTGGATTTTCAAATTTCTAATATTTGGAGTTTAGGCAAAGGTTGTACAGAAGATTCAGCTTTCTTGTTACACTTGTAATGAGTTTAAAGGCAAACGGTCTACTACATACGTATGCAAAGTACTGTTATTGAGCATATGGTTTCCCAGCCGTTGGATCAACGGGGTTTAAAAAAAAAATCCCACCGTACCGCGGAAATTTTCTGCGGTACGGTAACGTACCGCAGAAAATGCCCCCCTGTTTTCACATCAAAAACAGTACTGTACACGTACCGCGGAAAGTTTTCGCGATACGATGAAATTGGCATACGGTCAGCAAACGTCTGCACCAGACCGGTACCCGAGTTTAAATTACGCAAGCCTACATTATTATACAATAGTTGTTCAAGTGGTTGGATCATGGATGTGGCAACAAACTTTACCTTTAGTAATGCATACATGCATGTGGAAAATATAATATTTAAAATATTAAAAAATTTTATATACAGTACTATCTACTATGGCAGGTAGCATTTCTTTTTACTAAATAAAATAATTAATAAAATTTTTATTTTTTGTAAAATTGATATAGTATTACTTAAAAGTTAAAACCTATCGTTCCTACTACCAGTTGAAGCCACCGACAAACACAAGTTTCCTGCATTTCAACTGGACAACCCATCTTGTCTACATTGTGAAATTTTAAATTTTGAGTTTTAGGTTTGTATTTTACTTTATCAATTCCAAGCAACTGTTCTTGATTATGGGGTGTTTGGGGGAACTTTTTTCCAGAATAAGTAACTTATTTTAAGATAAGGTTAGAGATTCCTAACTTTCCAACTTATTTTCCAACTTATTTTTGCAACTTATTGAATCTCAAACATACATTAAATACTTATATAAAAAGAAATTATCAAAATATAATTTTTTACCCGAAAATAAGTTCATAAGCCCTTATAAAAAGTTCAGCCAAACAGGCACTATGACGGACGAGTTAGAAAATTTGGAATTTGATTGGTTATATTTTAAGAAATAATTTGTTATTATTATTTTAAATTATTAAAAATAGAATATATTATTTTAATATAAAAATAGATGATGTGAAGTTTACTCCAACGTGTCTCTATAAATTGGACGAATATAGCTAGTAGAAATCTATGGAGAATGTTAATTTTAAAGTATTTTTCTTAATCAATTTATGTCAAGAAACATAGATAAATCTGCAAAAATGATTAGATTAGTGAAGATACAATATAAATAAAAATCTTTGCGTCATGTGATAATCTAGTTGGTAAGAATTTAGTTATAGGATCTTAAATTCGGATCTCATCCATTGCAAAATTTTTATAAAAATAAACACTATTTAGTACATACCCTCGATGAAAAAAAAACTTCTACGTATATCTACTAAATAATTACTTTCCAAAGTTTAATCAAAGACTATGAACCCTATATTCTTATTATTTTTACTAGCTTATAACTCGTGCAACGCACACGGCTCCTTTTTAATATCTACAATTATATTATTTTTATGAAATTTTAGAGTAAATTGCACTTTGGTGGCATGAACTAAAATATTTTTGCACTTTGGTGGCCGATGTATTAAATTCGCAAATATGGTACCCAAACAGTTAATTTTAAAGCGATATGGAGGCTCCGCCTCAAATCATTTAGCTTCGTTAGTAAAATGAATGGTAATTTGGTCTATACATATATTATTTATTCATCATCCCCAATAAGGAGATAAAAATACAGCACGTGGTAGAAGAAACTAGCGGGGAGAGAGAAAAAGGGAATTAGGGAGGAAAAAGAAATTAGGGTTTGAATGGGAATTGGGGACTAGTTATTGAAGAGAGGAATTGGGTTAATTTTGTGTGGGGGTGGGGGTTTTCGACTTGTGATTGAAGGGGAAGAGAGAACCCCATCACGTAGCGGCGGTGGCCGACGGTGGTGGTAACTATTTGATGGTGGCGGCGAGATTGGGCAGTGGCGGGCGAGGCGAGGGGAGGGAGATGATGTGTGTGTTATGCTGCGCGTGTGTGTGGGTTCGGTGGTGTGTGGGTGTGCGAAGGCAACAGGGAAAGGTGGAATAGGAAGAAGGGAGGTGTGTGTATGTATGTGTAGTGTGTATATGCGTGTATATTGTGTGTGTGGAGAAAGAGAGATAGAAATAGAGAAAGAGAGAGAGATATGCAGAGAGAGGGAGAGAGATTGGCCAGATTCCGGCGGTGGCAGCGGTGATGGTTTTCGGTGTATCTTGTGTGTGTATATTTGTTGATTATTTTTGTTTAAAAGACGAGATTGCCCCTACTTTTAGAGACGGTGTAGCTCTATTAGTTCGATTTGAGGCGGAGCACCCAAGTCGCTTGAAAATTAATTGTTCTAGTACCATATTTGCGAATTTAATACATCGACCACCAAAGTGCAAAAATATTTTAGTTCAGACCACCAAAATGCAATTTACTCGAAATTTTATAAGTTATTAATTTACATATCAAATTGGTGTTTAAAAATTGATATATATAAGATTTTACATGTTCGATTTAATATTTTGTACTCTATCTTGAATTTTAAAATTTGATTTGGACGTTTACAGCCCACATGAAATTAACAAAATAATCTTTTAATTAATGATGGTTTGATATAATTAAATCTACACATAAACAAAAAAGAGAAGAAATTGACGATTTTTTAAGTTGAAAATTCTATTTGATTTATGAATTCTACTTATAATTCGTTTTGATTATCAAAATATCCTTATAATTATTTAAAGATAGTTCTACTCACAATCAAATACAATTTTAATAATAAGTGTACGAGAGATTTTGTCCGAAATTTTGATAATCGATAGTCTATTCCTCCGTATGACAAAGATCTTAAAATAAATAGATGAAAACCGTTGGATTTAGCATAAAAAATGTTTTATATTTTAATGTGTTATAAACTAAAAAGTACTCCGTATATATATTTATATAAGATAGATTTTGTCCGGACGACAAAGATCTTAAAATAAATAGATGAAAATCGTTGGATTTAGCATAAAAAATGTTTTATATTTTAATATGTTATAAAATAAAAAGTATATTTATATTGAAATACGAAAATGTATATGTCAATGATTTAAATCATATGAAATTAGGTTTTCTACAATTGATAGCATTATCAATGTAGAACTTCTACATAGATTAGAATTAATGTTAAAATTCGTAATTATATTTTTTCTTGATATTATGAGTGTTTCTATTTGAATAATAATTATTAAAGTATCACTAAATTAAAGATAATTTTATGAGATTCGCATGGATTCTAAAATCATTCAAATCTGATTTCTCGATCTCAAGATAGAGGCCAAATAGTAAATATGAAATATTTTAATACTAATAAATAAAAAATAAAATAAAATTCTATTACAACTTTTTTTAATTATATCATTTTTAGAATATAATTTTCTTTTTAAAATTCAATTATAATACAATCTTTTTTAATTATATCCTTTTTAGATTATAATTCTTTTTTAAAATTCACTTCTAATACAACATTTTCTAATTATATCCTTTTTAGATTACAATTTCTTTTTTATTTGATCTAATCTTGATCGTCTTCAATCCAACGGATCATATAATTTTGGTAGTACAGCGACCAGACCAAAAATTTGGATAAGATCCCTCTTATAAAGATATTTTTAAATTAAATTTAGTTCTAATGATGAAGAAAAAAAACAAATCGATGAAGAAAGGGTATTATAGTAAATTAACAAAGTGAAAATTATAAATAAATATATAAGGATATAATTTATAATCCAACGGATGACATTTAAGCCAACGAATCATATGTTTTTGGTAATACAATGACGACGACCAAAAATTTGGATAAGATCTCCCTTGTGCTTATTATATATAAAGTATTAATGAGACCATCATATTTTTTTTTTTGAAGATTTAACAATTAACTAATAATAAATTATATGACATTCATAATAATAATCAAAATTAATGAATACATACAAAGATCAAATCAAGAATTCATTTATTAAAATTATCATTGTCTAGTATATTTTTCATGATGGCGCATCACTTGCTTGTATTGTTGAGATATACAATTTTTTTGAAATATAACAAGAGAATTATACATACATGATTTGTGATAATATATTTGAAAATTTGATAAAAATCGCTATATCATACAAATCTTTATCATTAAATAACACAAAATGAACACAACCAAACTCCATAAAAAGAGACAAAGAATACAAAATAAACAAATTTTGATGAGGGAAGATAAATAATTTAAAAACGGGTAGAAAAAAATCCAATTATTAAATAAAAAATATTCTGAATAAGAAAAAAAATTATTAAATAAAAAAAATCGAGCAAAAAAAAAAAGTAAAAAAGAAACTTATCATCAAAAAAAGAAGGGAATTTCCCAAAAATATTAGGTTTAAAGTTTCTATTTGCAAAAATACCATATCCTTTAATAAATTCCAATTTTACCAATTTAAGTTTCAAAATTGCAAAAATACCAACCCTAACCCTAACCCTATCCCTAACCCTAACCCTTCCCCCTCCCCTCTTCTACTCATTCCGCCGCCTGTATTTTTTTTTTTTTTTTTAAGAAGGGTGCTATTTGGGTTCCATGCCCCGCAGAGGCATATTTAATCAAATGTAACCACATTCAACCAAATGCAATCACATTCAATTTTTAATTTTTATTTTTTATTTTTTTTAAAGAAGGGTGCTATTTGGGTTCCATGGCCCCGCATGGGCATATTCAACCAAATGTAACCACATTCAACCAAATGCAACCACATTCAACTTTTATTTAAGGTGGGTGATTTTGGTGGATTTGGGTTGCATGGCCCCGCCAGGGGCAATATTCAACCACATTCAACTTTTTTTAAGGTGGGTAATTTTGGTGGATTTGGGTTGCAAGGCCCCGCCAGGGGCAATATTCAACCAAATGCAACCACATTCAACTGGGTGCATTCAGTTGCTGATTTCATGTTCCATTTTTCATTTGTCATTTTCGACCTCATTTTTGAACTCTAATATATATATATTAGAGTTCAAAAATGAGGTCGAAAATGACAAATGAAAAATGGAACATGAAATCAGAAAATTAGTTGCATGTGTTTGCATTTAGTTGAATGTGGTTGCATTTGGTTGAATATGCCCCTGCGGGGCCATAGAACCCAAATAACACCCTTCTTTAAAAAAAAAAAATTGGAATGTGGTTGAAAATGTGATTGCATTCAACTAGTTGCATTAAGTTGTTGATTTCTATTAGAGTTAAAAAATGAGGTCGAAAATGACAAATGAAAAATGGAACATGAAATCGGCAATTTAGTTGCATTTAGTTGAATGTGGTTGCATTAAGTTGAATATTTCCCATACGGGGCCATGCAACCCAAAATAGCACCCACCTTAAAAAAAAATTATAAAAATACAGAAGTCGCCGATTTAGATGGATCAGGAGGAGAGAGAAAGTGAGGGAGGAGGGGGACCTAGTATTTTTGCAATTTTGAAACTTAGGTTGGTAATATTGCAAATAACTATTCTTAGCAAAAGTAAATGTACAAAAATTTACAGTTTCCTATATATTTATGAAAAAAGCCCAAAAAAGAAAGAGGCGGCTGCTTCTAAAAAACTAACATAACACAATCTCTTATTTGATTAAATCATTTGTAATTTTATATTTCTGATTTAAAAATTGTGTATGTGTTTGACCAAAAAATTAAGTTTACGGAGTATTAAATTAAGAAAAATGCTAGAGGTATTAAATTGGGTACCAAAAATTGTTACCAAATGAATGTGATTGGTTATAATTAAAATGGGCCCACCAGGGCCATCCAATTAAAACATTACAATTTGCCAAATCACTCATGCCATGTCATTTGGGGACTTTTTTGGGACTAAATTTGGGATCCTACTCTTAAATTGGGGACTTTTTTGGGACTAAATTTGGGGTCCTACTCTTAAATTAAACTAGTCACAACTCACAAGAACAATCCAACGGCCATGATGGCATGATGAAATAACAGTAGAGCCGTACATGTATATCATCTCACTCAATCTTATTTTCCAACTCTGTGATCCCCAATTTGGATCCGCAGAGAGAGAGAGAGTTAGTAGAGAGAGTTTCTGTTTCTTTCTGTGCGGAGAGAGAGAGAGAGAGAGAGAGAGAGAGTGAGGGTGTAGATCCAGATCTTTACTAAGAGTTTTGAGTGAACAACACAACGCCAATGGCGAAGGATCGAACCTCAACAGCTGCAGCAACATTTAATCTGTTAATATGGTGTGTTTTCTTTGTTCAAGCTCACGCCTTTTACTTACCTGGCGTTGCTCCCGAGGATTTCGACAAGGTCTATCTAATCTTTTTACATTTTTAATCTTGTTTATTTTTACCTACATTATGTTTATGATGCTTATATCAATGTCTGTATGTTTTGTATGGATCTTGAAAATGTTAGTGTGTTGTATGTAATTGATTATATATAATTAGACTAGTTACTTAAATTGTGAAATTTGTGATTAATGATTATTATGGTGTGTTGTGCTTATTGTGTACCTTTTTCGATTTATGGGTATTTATAGAAAATTAGATGTTTTTAGTTGTTTTTTGGTTTAAAGGATGAAACTTTAATGTTTTTAGACTTGTTTGTTGGCTTTTTAATTTTGTTCTTTTTATGTACATTTATTTGTGGTGACTAGGATTTGTTGGTATTTAAGTATTGTATTGTCGGTTGTGTAATTAGTGCAGCTGTTTGCCTTGAACTACCGAGCTGGGTGGATTTTGTTGATGGAGCTTAATCTTAAGCGGGGTTTCTGGGGTAGTTAGTACCTGAGCTTGGTTTTAGTATATGAAAAATATAACCCTTCTGATGGCTTCGATATATATTTTAATCTTTTATTATTATAGATTACCACTTAAATTTGAAAATTTCTCTCATGTATAGTTGCTATTTGTATTAATCTTGGGTTTTTATTGTTTGAAGTTATTTTTCAGTTTATTTGAGGTTGAATTTTTTCACGGGGTTGAAATTATTCCTAATTGCTAAAAAGCCTTTCTGTCTGGCAAATTAAATTTGTAGAAATTCAGTGCATTTGTCCGTGAAATTCAGGCTATTCTGTATGTTCAGTTTGGTTACCACTCCAATGTAAAAAAATAATAGAATAACTTTATTTTTGCCTTTGGCCGACATTTAAGACAAATCTGCAAATATAACACTGTTCATTTCACCAATTTTTTATGGCGCAATTATTCGTTGCCTCTTGGGTTTGCTCATTTATATGGATGTTTTTTGCTCTTATTTAAATATCAGACGGAGGAATAATACAATTTACATGTTACAGCTAGAAGAATGTAAGATATGAATTATGATACAATTGTTTCAATTGGGACAATATTTTATAGTCCAGGTAATAATGCTACACAGAAAAAACCTCATGATAAGGATCATTCGTATGAACATAATGTACATTGTTTTGGAATTCTCCTAAGCTTGTCTATTTCTCTTTATATGCATTTGTAATGGGGGGGGCATGTACCTTCTAGTTTAATTTTTTTTTTTTTTTTGTGGTTAGAATATGAATGCGCATTTTTGTGCTATGAGGTCTTGTTTGGTATTTAATTTATACTACCACAAGTCCTTGATGTTTCTTTAAAAACTGACATTTCCATTGATTATGCTGCGCAGGGGGACCCTTTGTATGTGAAAGTGAACAAATTGACTTCCACGAAAACACAGCTTCCTTACTCCTACTACACTCTCCCATTCTGTCGGCCCAAGACCATAGTAGACAGTGCAGAAAATCTTGGAGAAGTTCTTCGTGGTGATCGTATTGAGAACTCCCCTTATCAGGTAAACTATATATATGATGATTCCATGTTCATTTTACTTTGTAGTATGTTGGGACTTTGGTTACTGAGAGCTATATTCCTTTGCAGTTTAAGATGCGGGAACCACAGATGTGCAATGTTTTGTGTCGTATTACACTCAATGGGAAAACTGCCAGGAAGTTGAAGGAAAAGATTGATGATGAGTACCGTGTGAACATGTGAGAAACCTTTGGAGAAGTTCATATAGGGTTCACATATTATTTGACTGCAAAGAGATTTCTCTGTCTTGGTGCCAGTATGTTAACCTTTTAAATTTTTGCAATGATAGGATATTGGATAATCTTCCCCTGGTTGTACCAGTTCAAAGGCCAGATCGGGAAACTTCTTCCTTTGTATATCAACATGGTTTTCATGTTGGGTTTAAAGGGCAGTATGCTGGAGTAAGTATTAAGGCATAGACAATGTGCTTTATAATGAATTATTGGACAACTAATACTCTTTTATGTGCAGAGCAAGGAGGAAAAATATTTTATCAATAATCACTTAACATTCACAGTTAAGTATCACAGGGATGTACAAACAGACACCTCAAGAATTGTAGGATTTGAAGTAAAACCCTTCAGGTGATAAGTATGTTTTTTTTTTTTTTGGATTTCATATCCATTTTCCTGTTTTATAGAAGTTGATGACAAGTAGAACTTTTGTGATTGGTCCAGTGCGAAGCATGAATATGAAGGTCAATGGAGTGAGAAAACACGCTTGACAACTTGTGATCCTCATGCTAAACGCACAATTATTAGTTCTGAATCTCCTCAAGAAGTTGAAGATAAGAAAGAAATCATCTTCACGTATGATGTTGATTACGAGGTGAGGCCCAAAGATCTGCCTTCCGTGTACATTTAGGATTTAAATTCATGATATGTGTACTATTATCTCTTTTCTCTTGTACCATTCTTAGGCCAGTGAAGTTAAGTGGGCATCTAGATGGGATACCTATCTCATGATGGCTGATGATCAAATACACTGGTTTTCAATTGTCAATTCCTTGATGATTGTTCTTTTTCTCTCGGGAATGGTGGCTATGATCATGTTAAGGACTCTGTATCGTGACATTTCCAAGTACAACCAATTAGAAACCCAGGAAGAAGCTCAGGAAGAAACAGGATGGAAGCTGGTTCACGGGGATGTTTTCAGGCCGCCAGTGAACTCAGACCTGCTTTGTGTTTATGTTGGGACTGGTGTTCAGTTTTTTGGAATGATACTATTAACTATGATATTTGCGGTACTTGGGTTCTTATCCCCTTCAAACCGAGGTGGGCTGATGACTGCTCTACTTATGCTTTTTGTCTTCATGGGCCTTTTTGGTGGATACGCAGCTGCCCGTCTCTACAAGACGTTTAAAGGGACAAATTGGAAAAAGATCACACTCCAAACAGCTTTCATGTTTCCTGGAATTGCATTTAGTATATTCTTTGTATTAAATGCTTTAATTTGGGGTCAAAAATCTTCAGGGGCTGTGCCATTTGGTACCATGTTTGCCTTGGTATTCTTGTGGTTCGGCATCTCAGTACCACTAGTTTTTGTGGGTAGTTATGTGGGTTTCAGGAAGCCTGCACCTGAGGATCCAGTTAAAACTAATAAGATTCCAAGGCAGATACCCGAGCAGGCTTGGTACATGCATCCGGTCTTTTCTATCCTGATTGGGGGAATACTTCCCTTCGGAGCTGTATTTATTGAGCTCTTTTTCATCCTCACCTCTATTTGGTTGCAACAGTTCTATTACATCTTTGGATTTCTCTTCCTTGTGTTCCTCATCCTGATTGTCACTTGTGCTGAGATAACAATAGTGTTATGCTATTTCCAGCTATGCAGCGAGGATTACCTCTGGTGGTGGAGGTCATACCTAACTTCAGGTTCTTCAGCACTATATCTCTTTCTCTATGCATCGTTTTACTTCTTCACCAAGCTCGAGATCACTAAGCCAGTCTCTGGCATGTTATACTTTGGTTACATGCTGATTGCTTCATATGCTTTCTTCGTGGTCACTGGTACGATTGGGTTTTATGCATGTCTTTGGTTCACAAGGCTTGTCTATTCATCAGTGAAGATTGATTAAAGTGATTAACGTGGAGGTAAGATGTCAATTTGATCTTGAGAAATCACAGCCATACTCCAGATTGAGCATCACATGTCGCCACCGTTAGTAGTTTTTAAATTGCCCCTTGGGTAATTTAATATAGATATTTTGTAAACTTCTCAGTGGATGTCGGAAATACGAAGATTTCAATTATTGTTCTTATTTTTTGTCTGTTTAATCTTTAGATTCCCAAAAATATGTATCGAGACACTTGATCAAAATTTTCAAGAGATTTTTTTTTTTTATGATGAAAGTTTGGAAGAATATGACGAAGGCGTCATTTTAACATATTTCTGTAGGAGCTGCATAAATATATGGCGTACGTTGCTTGTTCATGTGTGGATTAGGAGCTAATCCTCTTTCTTTTTCTGCACATTTCATCGTTCAAGTATTATCTTCAATTTACCGAAATTAGGGTGTTCATAGCATTATTTCAGGGTATAATGTCTAGAATTAAAAGCATTTTATCGGATTGGAGACGAGCTGTGGAGAATCCTAAGGCAAAATCTGGTCAAGTTCTTGCAGATAGGTCATGGAGAAAACTACCACGAGGTTGGATAAAAGTCAACGTGGACGCTGCGTGTAGGCAAGAAACGGGCACTGCTGGGGTGGGATGTGTAGCTCGAGATGAGGCATGTCGATTTATTCGAGCTAGAACTAATGTGCTGAATGGCCGATTTCAACCTCGAGAAGCAGAGGCCTTGGGTCTCAAAGAAGCTCTTTCATGGACTAAGGAGTGGACAACCAGTAAATGTATTATTGAATCTGATGCCAAGCTTTTGATCGAGGCGGTTCAAGGCTCAAGAGGCATATCTTATTTTGACACAATAGCTGAAGATTGTAGGGAACTTCCTAAATACTTGGATGAAGTGTTACTTGGTTTTATTCATAGGTCTGCGAACCAGGTAGCCCATCTGTTCTTGTTCCGAGTCAGGTCTTCAGGAGTGGGTCTCTACCGCTCCGAATTTTATTGCTTGTAACCTTGCTTTTGAGGAAATTTAGTTATATGCAAGTACTTATTTTCAAAAAAATTAGAGACAAAAGGTAGCATATCCATGACTGGCAGTCAGAACTGAACCACCTAAAACCACAGCAACTTACGACAGATTCAAAGGCAGGAGCATGTATTTTTACAACTATAGATTCTTATACCCAAACTAAAAGCCTCACACCTACACAATACCTAATTTACATTTGAAACTATATAATACAAAAGTATAAGAAATCTTACGTCAACCATTTCAAGTTTTTATCAAATATACAAATTAATCTGCATCAGCAGTGAAATCAGGTTCCGGAGGCTTTTGAAGTTTCACCAGTTCTCTAGCACTCTTTAGATTCCTATTGCGATGGACCCCGCGAAGAGCATTTGCTGCAAATCTAGAAGCTAGGAAGGTGGCACCGAGGCTATAAGAACCTCCACCAGGATTCCTGTTGGCTCCAGCCAACCCTTCTGCTTCTTCTTCTTCTTTCCGTCTAAGTTCTAGAATTTTCCTTTTGGAATATCGCCGCCAGGCTGCTTGGATGAAGCAAGCAGCCCAAGTTCTCCACTGTTGTGAGTAGAAGCGGAAAGTGTGCTGAACCTGCCTGCTGTGAAGACGCCTGAACTGACTGGCAACAAATTTTAACTCATCAGCTGTTAAAGCAAAAGCTTCCACCTCTGTCAATGCCCTTACTGTACGAGTAGATGATGGTAAGTTAACACCAGATTTTGGATCGAGTGCCCACGTTAGAAGCTCCTCCCCGCAGAAGTCCCCTTCTTTCAGCAAACTCTGGTTGAAAAACCCACTTCTTCCACCATCAGTGGTTGCACTTTCAAGGCGGCCACGTATGATGAAGAGCATCTCATCAACTGGATCTCCTTCTCGAACTATGTACGTGTGTTCTGTATACAGGCATGGTTTCAGCCGCTCACAAATTGCATCAAGTAACCTCTCATCCATCTTCTCAAATAGAGGAACCTAAAAAAGGGTTGACAGATTTTGATCAATTAAGGAATGTCAGAAATAATATGCTAATTATATTAATGGATGATCGAAGAATACGAGAGAATGAAAGTGTTGCTACAAGGGAAAGGAGGACACTTTTTTAGTAGTAAGAGCACTGAATACAAAAATTTCAGATACTCAAATATTATTCAAGTTCCAAGATTTAAGGCTCAGTTTCGGGTATTTATATGTAGAAGGTGAAATCATGTGGCTCAAAAGTTGGAAATAAATGAAAATTTATCTCACTAGCTCATTTGTACTCGGGGAAACCTGACAAAGTTATTCCATGATCACCGCGAAATTTTAGAATAAAAAGGATCATTGACATATTATTATGACAGATATATATTTAGCAAAATCGAAGTGGCATAGATGTGGAGAAATCGTCACAAAAGCACTCGACGGCATGAGAAGTATGCATTATAGGTTGAACAGATAAAAGAAATTTTTTCAAGGTTTTTAAGAGATACCCTCTTCACCAAAGCTAGACAAAGATGCCGTTTTATGTCTCTTCTGAGATCCTTTGGAAGACCGTGAACTATATTCTCTTCATCAACTCCACGTGTTTCTAACCATTTGTACTGGTCATAGCGTCTAACACGTTCTCGAAGATCTGGCGGAAGCAAACGGTGATGCATCCACTGCTCCGAGTCACGCCTTTTAACCCTCATCTCTTCCAGCCGAATCGTGAGAGACTGAAGGTATGTCTGTTATAATAACAAAACCAAAAAGACGTTATCACTAACAATGAAGCTCAGCTTTGCAAACTAGGTCTACATCCTGCCAAATGGAAGTGATAACAAGCTCCCATGAGGAACAAAGATAACCACACTATCAAGTATATTAACCCTAAAATTTTGTGAGGTCCAGAGTACCTTCCCCATGAAGCATATTAACCGCAACTTGTTATATTCCGCAGGGTTCAAGACAAATCATCTTCTGATTGAATAGAAAATTAAGTGCATGTATGATATGCACATAATATGAGAGATTAAATACACTACAGAATTTCGAATGAACTTCAATGTGATTTGGTGCCAACTGCCGAGTTCATTCATCTTAAAAAGTTTCTAGATATATTACAGTGCAAGTTTCATGGAAGCATAAAGAAGAAGTTAGCCTTCATAAACACATAATAGAATGAGTAAACTGAAATAATAGGAAATCACATCATAAGATAATGCACGACTGCTCCACTTATAATATAGCTGAGGTATAAATGGAATCAAAATAGCAGGACAAACTGCATTATAAAATTATAATATGTTAGCACAAAAGCAGGGAACTTTAGAACTAATTGGCCAAAATCCAGAGCAACAGCAAAGAGTAAATGATATCCTAGATATTCCCTTCTTTATTTCAAGTATCCTAATACGAAGTAATTCTGTCTGGATTGAGTAAATATAAAGATTACAACATTATATAAATGCTCCGAGTGTTAAGGAATTTTTTACCAGTCCCTTGCCTATTCAGAACTAACGATATCTTTTGTCTAGGGATGGCAGAAAAATCCGATCTGATGGATACCCGATCCGATCCATTTGGGTCTACCCGAACCCGATTTTTTGGATTTGAATTTGGATTTGGATCTTATTTTTGGACCCGAAAGAGTTTGGATATGGATTTGGATCTTAGGTAACCCGATCCGATACCCGACCTGAAACCCGAAACCCGATCCAAACCCGAAACCCGATAAAAACCCGATAATATATATATATATAGGGTCTTGTTCTAATAGAAACTAAATTAGAATAGAAACTAGAAACTAAACCTAAATTAAATATTTCAAGCTAATCTAATTACCAAATCAGGGATACCCCAATACAAAAAACGTTTAAAATTCTTGGCTCTATTCAACAAAAATATAAAAAAAAAACTAAAAAAATTAAAAAAAAGTTACTGTTCACGTGATGATGTGGCACGTGAACAGTGATTTATTTTAGATTTTTTTTTATTTAGATTTTTGTTGAATAGAGCCAAGAATTTTATAAGTTTTTTGTGAAGGTGCCCCTAGCGGGGCCATTAAAATAAATGAAATATAATTTATTTAGTGTTAGTTTTCAGTTTCTATTCTAAGATTGGTTTCTATTTGAACGCTAGCATATATATATATATATATATATATATATATATATAGGCCTTTGCTCCATAAAGAACACTCTTATATAAAGAACAATAAAGAACACTATAAAATCATTTATTCCAATAGATCCATTGGCCCCGCCAGGGGCACCCAATACAAAAAGTTCTTATTTTTTTATTGGTGACGTAATCGATGAACAGTAAAATTTTCAATTTTTTTTTTTTTTTTGCTGGATGGATAGAGCCTAAAAAAATAAGAACTTTTTGTATTGGGTGGCCCCGCCAGGGGTAATGGATCTATTAGATATGAGGTGTTCTTTGTTGTTCTTTATTTAAAGTGCTCTTTATGGAGTCCAACCCTATATATATATAATAACATATACACAAAAGATATTAATTTATTTATATATACCACAATTTTAATTTATTTATTCGAATTTTTTTATTAAAATTCTAATATATTTATATAAATATTTATATTCTTTATTTTTCTTATAGTTTTTAAATTTTATTTATAATATTCTATATTTTTTATGCAACTAAAATATTTTTATATTAAATTTTAAATATATTTGTACTTTTATGTTTTGCTTAATGTGATTATTTTAATTTTTAAATTTTGAATTAAAAACCCGATTTAAACCCGAATCCGATTCGGATCGGATCCGGGTTTCAAACCCGGATCCAGACCCGATCCGATCCGAAAACTTTGGATTTGGCCAAACCCGATCCGATCCGACCCGTTGCCATCCCTACTTTTGTCATTCAAATTACAGCCTCAAATACTCTAAAGTAGCACCAGATATAAAAGAGGGATAATGAGATATATTACTCTTTGATTGCTACTTTGAATTTGCGGTGAAACCACAATTAATTTTAAGTTTTTCACTTATATAATAAAACGGGGGAAGGGATGACCAACCGAAGAGGAGTAGTAATATATGCAGCGAAACATTTATCAGGATAAAGTGCAAATTAAAATCCATGCTATTTAACATTTGTAGTTCAGCTTAAATTTCAATGCTGAACTAGCCCCAGGACAAAATTCACAAATGAACTATCTGTCCGGTCAACAGATCTGCTTTACCAATGGTTACACATTAATGGGTACAAAATTATGTCATAAACATTGGTGAATAGAAGGCAAGTTAAGAAATTTTTCTTCATGTCTCCTACTCTTGCCAAAATTGGAAAAAGAAAAAAGAGGAAAGTTCTTGTCCTCTTTACTACTGCTACAAGAGACCCTTAATATGCTTTACCTTAGGTATTAAATTTAAGCCCTCTAAAACCATTTTATATTTTAAATTTTAAAATATTTTACATTTTAGTTTTCTCTTTAGTCAAAAGATACAAACTTTTTCTTTTATTTTTCAAGTCTTATTTTTTTCAACCTAATTGTTAGAATATAATATAAGATCCATATAAGACCTCCCTCTAACACCTTAAGGTTTTAGATGGATTGGTTACTTAACATGGTATCAGAGCTCGGTTTAGGAGGGGTCTCGGGTTCGAGTCCCTCCACCCCCATTTATTTAATTTAAATATTTGTTGTTGATATTGGTATTGGTTATATATGTCGTCATTGTCGTCGTAGCATAAGATCTTGTTGGGCCTTCCTCTAACACCTTAAGGTGGATTGGTTACTTAACACTAATAAAATCTTATAAAATTGAAAATGAACATTTAAATTATTATTTTTAATAAGTAGGGGCCTACTTTTGAAAGTAAGTTTGGAGTGAGCCTAGGGCCTAAAAGATGTTAGAGACTGTCCTGCCAGTCAATAGCAATGGGACAGATGTCTCAATATAAGTATAAGATACGACAACCTCAAAGCACGATTTCCCTTATTACAGATGGGTTTACATCTTTTGAGTAGATTGTGGCGTTATACTAATAAAAAAAACTATGGCACAATAAGTGAAAGAAATAGACGAAATGCTTTATTTTGAAGGCTTTTGATGAATCAGGTCAAAATATTACCTGCATGTTACCAATCAGCAGTGCGAAGAGAATTAGACCAAAAATGGCTAGTGCAATGGAAAATATAGATTCCCCGGGAAAAGTGCTCGTTTGAAGTCCCTGTCCAAGTGTACTGCAGAAATAACAAACAAAAATGTTATATTGTAATCTAAGTGGTTCACTGGTTCAGCACTCAGGCATCAGTCTCATATCAATTAAAGTTTTATCTTCTTTTCTATGGAAAGCATATTCGTCACAATGACTTTCTAGGAAAGCCAAATCGTGTTAGGAATTCCGAGATCAGAAAGATTTGAAACACAAAATTTTTACCAATGGCTAGAATAATAGATGTTGGCTGATGACAGTTAAATTTTACAAAAGATTCTACTCAAGGAAAGAAAGTGAAAGATGTACTGCATGGTGTTGGTAAAGAACATAGACTTCTGGTCTTCGACTTCTATCTTGATTAGGCTAAAACTTTTTGGAGGTAGATCAACCATTTCTCTTCACTTCATAAATCTTAAAGTAGAAAAAATTTCTACTGGTATCAATCTGAGAGTGTACATTTCAAATTCAATATTTGTAATTTCCAATTAAATAATATATGTACAGAGGTCTGAAAGATTAGCATGCAACAATAAGCATACAAATCCTTGTAAAATTGAATTGAAATTGTGATGCGTTCAATAACTTTCATGAAGACAAAATCAAGGAGTTAATAGAAGTTTGCCTAAAGGTGCGATGCTTCACATAGTATCAGATCTATTGGCGAAAACATCACTGTTAAATAAGGATTTCAACATTCTACGACTTTCTATTTTAGATTAGTAGTTGATAAAATTTCTACGAATTCAAGTTGAAAAGAGGCATGGAAGTTGCATCGTTGTATCAAATGAACTCAGTTTTTATGCAGAGCACATGCTGAGTTCCATTGTTATCAAGAAATTTTATTTTGATCCGTTCATAGTTTAATTAATCGCAAGATATTTATAATATATTTAGAGATTAATAAACAATGGAACATTGTTTCGATAAAAGATCGTGAGTGATGACTGATGAGGTGAGGTAAATCTAAATATTAGATAGGCTTCACAGACTTATCCAACACAAAATTATCGACATGTATAGCATTACACATTGTAAAGTATATACCTATTAAATAGTAAGTGGGAAACTTCATCACATAAGAAAATGACAAGAAATCAAAGGTAACTGAGACAATCTCTTATACAAGTTACATAACGTCCCATTTGGAAGGGGGGATGTAAATGACATATCTAACCCAAGACTGATGTATTGTAAAATCCTTCCTAAGAATCCTGACACCAAACTTGAAAGGTCTCTTTTGAGAGTTGGCAAAGGATAAAATAAGCAAAAAAAAATGCTTTCAATGATTTTATTTAACACTTATAAATCTCGCATAGAAAAGAAAACACAGACTGTAAAAGAGTGATAGCAGATATTAAAGATCACCTTAAATTTTGCAACCCCCACCACAAACAATAACAGTACTTGGAGACGAACTTCCTGGAATAAACAATACCGGATGATAAAGCCTGCTTGAATATCCCAAAATCAAACGGGGGTTTGTCACTATCCACTGCACACTGTTTATCTAGAACAGAATCACTGACATTTTTCCAGATATCATAACCACTCAAATTTTCATTGCCACAATACAGGAAATCTGTTCTGCAGCCTTTAGTACTTTTACAAGCTTTCTCCCAGCATGTATTATAACGGTCTACCGATAACCAGTACCAAAATGCTCCAACAATCTGCATAGAACGCACCCATTAAGAAATTTTTTATTTTACAAAAATCGGATGAGCATCTAAAGATTTTGTAAAGTATTGGCATCAAAATGTATATAAAAAACAAATGCATAATCATAAAACCATTTTGTGAAGTATAACTGTATAAGAGCATTAGGACTGCATACAACAGCATCTCATCTGAAGATAAAAGGTAATCACATAACTAATATCTCTTTATCTTACAAATCAACTAGATTTTCTGTTTTAAGCTTAAGCCACTGAATATAGAGAAGACCAGTGTATATATCCTGCATAATTGAAGTGCTACTTGTGTTCTTTTTCCTTTCCTATCTTGACATTCTTCCCACACTAAATGGAGTTTTAAATACTAGCAACAATCTATTAATTTTTTTAAGATGATACTTTAGCACAAGATAGATTTGTAGCTTGAAATGGAGGCGAATTTAATAAGTGTCACATATGTCAAATAGAACAGAAATCAGCTTGTATGGTCTGAAATTCCAAATCCAATATAAAATACAAATTTGTGTGTCCCTGATTTGACTCTGACCAGAACTTCAGTAAACATTAAGAAAGAAGTTGGTTTGGCTGGTCAACTGATCAGTGACTAATAATATTGGAGAACCAAAACAAGTATTCTACTGTGACCTAAATGATCATGTTCGACCTTATTAGGGGGGGTGGGGGTGCATATGTCTAATACCTTGTAAAGGAGGTTGTGTTTTTTTTTTTTTTTAAATTATATAGTACGACAGAAAACAGTATGTTGCATGAACATGGCACAGCACATAAGAAAGAAGAAAAATATACACTATTTACATACTTTACATGTCTTAAAGTCGAAGTTGATTTGTTGTACAAAGAAGAAATCTGTCACGCATGATTTTGATGCAAAGTATGGGTGTGTATATGACTTCTCATGTTGTTATGAATCACACATGACATAGAATACGATGCACTAACGGTTGTACATTTTTAAGTACATTCATTAGTAAATTTGCTCAACAAATCAGGTAGAAATTTCTGCATATATCAATCTTGCAAAGCTACAATCGGCAATTGGTTTTTGAAAAAAACAGCAGGTCCAATTAGCTAATAATCATTCAGCCATGTTCACTATTAAACAAAATTATCCATGTATCTTGGACGGACAGAAGGTCAAGAAAATCTAAACAAATAATCATTAGGACACGTGGCCTACCAACTTGGAAGGTACTTACATGACTAGCAAGCATGTACAATAGTAGATAGTATACAGCACCAGCCCATGCTGTTTCAGCAAAGACCCCCTCAGTCCTTTTAAGTTCTGAAGTCAACGGTATGAAGCGCACCAACCTAGGGATATACTGGAGCAAGACGATAGCCAGTAAGGCTTGCTTTGTAGCCAATACATCAGAACCATTTGAATTCTGCAGAAATCTCCAGACAACTATCTGCACATAATTAATATGTATATTATGCACTTTTTTTTAATTACAAGGATATGCAACAGGACATGAATGTCGAATGACAATAATAATGAAGTTTCTGTTCTCAGACATGGTGCTAAATGTATATGTGTGTGTTTATATGAAATTTATTGAAAACTTTGACTTTATATACAAAGTCTTAACTTGATGACATTCTTGCATGACTTGTGAAAAAGGTTTGAAGTATATCATATTTGGCAAGGTGCTCAAGAACATCTTGTCATATTCACACATGTCTCTATGCTGTTAAAGAACTTATGTTGTGTTCATTTCGATGAAATGGAAGAAGCGTAGGAATAGAATAATGATTCTACGTTCATATTGCCTAGTTATTGACTATTTGTCTTAAAATTTTGATTAATACAATTTGAATGAATATATATATATATTAATCAAATTTATTCTTAATAACTTGATGTGCGTACAACCTTGCTATGATATGTTTTTATTTCCAGGGTGACAATTTGTGTATTTAGTTGTAAAATATGTTTTAAATTTTAACAAATAAAGTCAATTAGTTGCCCCCCCCCCCCCCCTTTTATTTTAAAATTAGCATGATATGTTCTGAATTTTGATGGAAATTGAAATAATTAAAAGGTTCATAGAAGAAATTTACACATAATATGGTGGATGTTTTGAATTTGAATCCTAAACACACTATTTCAATATTATTATGCTATACAATAGTCTACCTCTAATTTACAAAACTGGTCAAATCTGTATCCTTTGACATATTTAAGAGCCGTGTGGGGTTACTTATAAGTCACTAAGGCCCTGTTTGATAAATCTGAATCAAAAATACTGAATCATTAAATTTTCTGAATACACTGAATGAAAAATTTATCTGAATAAAAAATTTACTGAATAAAATTCACCGTTTGATAACAACTATGTAAAAATATTTGAATGACAATACATTTACTATTTTATTCTCAAAATTGATCCTAAATTAGCAATCCGAAAATTAATATTGAAAAATATCATAAAACATCTAAAATGAATTGATAAGAAAAATACTAATAAAATCTATACTCTTTCTAATTGATTTGCAATTTGATCACGTAGAGTATTCATACATTGCACTAGTTAAATTAATAAACACGATTGGTAATATATAATTTAATATTAAATTAAAGAAAATATTAATTTTGAAACTAGTTTAATATAAATTATTAACAACTTGAAATAATATAATTAAAAGAACATGCTGTAATAAAAAGATATTGCATTTGAATAATTACATCCCAAAAGGCCAAAACATAAGTGTCGTGAGAGGATATAATACTAGAAACCTTTATTAAGAGTTGCTGCTTAACCAAAAAGTGAGAGACATATCACTTATTGAAAAAGTCTGATTTTGCCTAGTTAAGCGCGTTTGATAATTAATATTAAAATAAGTTTACTGACCGAAAAAGACCTTTAGGCTATTAAGAGACCATTCCGGGTTATCAAACACCCCCTAATAAAAAATATTAAAAAATTAGTATGTGATACAGAAGTTCTGAAAGAATGGTCAATCTATCCATCAGAAAGGATAAATAGGACAATCAAACATGTAAATGGAATAATGATTTCATTGCCCCACTAGTGCATTCCTTTTTCTTTTCCTTATACTCATTCCATTCTCCCCACATCCCTTTCCATTCTAAGTAAACACAACCTAAATCATTTTCCAGCTCAATGGTATCATGTGATTTTGGTCTATGATGCATATTAGCAGCTAAATGCAGTAATGTAATACTTATAAAATAAGCAAATTAGCTATTATAATTTAATGTAAAACTCTTAGCAAGACAATATTCATTAAATAAAATCAACTTAAGAGAGGATAAGAAAACAAAAAACATATGAACCCTCTAACAACAGAAGAACTTGGAGAAGACAATACTCAAACCTGTGGTATGGGAAGCACTGCCAGAAAATCAATGATAAAATGGCTGAGCAAGTACCGCTTAGCTATTTTTGCAGGATCTATCACAAGTTCACCTCGTCCGAAGACCCTGGAAGAAGGAGCTATGTAGGCTGTTCGGAACTGAAGGGCCATGTGAATAAGATAGAAAACATCAACAACTGTACGAAGTGTTGTAGCAATGATAGCTAGCTTCCTATCAATCCCCAAACATTTTGGCACTCTGTTATAAACTGGCAGATAGAAGAACAGTGGGTCTATAGACACCGCTATGATACATGAAATGACAAACAACTTGTTCATGGACAAAAGGAATTTATCTTGTGGGTCAAATATCTTCTTCTCTGAGACTTTAAGATCTTCTGGAAACACTGCCCGAGAAACTCCGAATCCAAGTGAACGACCAATAGACATAAGTCCTTGAGATCCTTTCTCCGTGCCTTTCTTATAAGATTTAGATGGGTCAATAGTCGCATGGCTGGGACGACCCAAGCCCTCAATGCTAAACCCACATTTGTTCGTTGCAATTGCAGCAGATGGTGATGATGATCTAGAATCCAATTCATCCAGCCTAAACACACAATAATATTGAGAAAAAGGAACAACTTGAAAGTGGAAAATCAACGATCAATAGTCTAAAGCATTTTGGTAAAACCTCAGAAGCACTTGTACTTAGTTGGGTGGGTTCTAGTAGCCTAAGAAAGAGAAACAGTGTTGGTATATTAAAGCAACAAAGTATTCATGCATCAATTGAGGCTAAATTGAGCTTATTAGAGTTCGCGTCAAATTGGATTTGAGACATGAGTTGGAGGATAAATATTATATTAAGCAAGTATAAGTATGTCCATGTGCTTGAAGAATGCAAAGACTAGATGTATCAGGAGGATAATTGTTACCAAATGTCTGTTTTAGACATATAAAGTGCTTGAAATAGATACAAAATCTCCATATCTGTTCAATTTTATTTTTAGAAATGCATGAAGGCACTAAGGGCTTCCTCATCTTTGCACCATCCATTTACGATTATTTTATCATGATTCATCAAATGTTATCCATTTCAGGACAGCTTATTAAATGAAAATTTAATAAATTTTCATATTTTGTAAAAGTGAAAGAAAAAATAAAATTTGTCTTAAAAATGAACAGTGAAATCAAAGTAATCACAGCTAAACAGCATGTTGGTTAGACCAGTGTTATAAATTTCTCAGGAAAGATCATTGATAGCAGATATGGTTTTTATAAGTTCACCGGAGAAAACATTAAAACAAAATTTAAACGTTCAAACAGATGATATGTTCTACGAAATAGAAACCAGCTTACCTCACAAACCTCTCCCGCTGACCACCCAGATAGTCGGACTTGGACTTGGGCCCACAGTCGAACATTTTGTACGGTAGGAAGCAAACATAAAACTGCATCAGATAAAAATAAAATATTGAACGAAAACGGTGTCAAGAGGTATCATCGAGTTAAGATCTAATGTATACTTTCTAGTTTGTACAAAAGACTTACAACACAATAATAACTTATTAGCAATTCAGGTATTACACTAAATGAGTTCCATATAGAACTAGTCTTTGTTCCGCAAACAAAAACAAACAACTTAATAATAACATAGCAAAAAAGATGCAACTTACTTAAGTTTAACCCATAATTACATTATTATTTGAAGCATTGTACTTGAGTTTTGTATCATAACTTCATTAACGGCCACTACTTCTTCTTCACTAACAACTCCAACTTGGACAAACAAGAAAAATGATATGCACATTTTTTTATAAGAGTCGTAACTGAAGGAAAGTGCATTAGTTTCTTCTTAATAAGTGACAACACATACACGGTTACAACTCACATCTGTTCATAGCCTACTTGATAATTAACCTAGAGTTGAACAAAAAATCATTCAGCAATCAAGGCTAGTTATAATATTTTAATTCATTAAAGGCAACCACTAAAAAGTTCACATGATCTACAAGACCAAATAAACAAGAGCTATAATTATGGTTAAAATTTGCAAAATTCATAGTAATTGTGGATAGTAACATAAACATGGGTAATCTCAAACATATATACAAGGAATCCAAAATTAGGAGCTGAAACTGAACTATACAAGCATATTCATATGTTTCATGTAGCGTGCAGGTGCGTCGGTGTGTGTAAATTATCATGACATACCTAATATAATTGTAGTTTGAATAGAGAGAGAGAGAGAGAGAGAGAGAGAGAGAGAGAGAGAGAGACTGACTGTTCTAAGGTACTACTGAATTGAGAGGATCACAGAGTTGAGTTTGTACAGACAACACGAGCAAAAAACAAGTCCGGAATGTAAGAGAAAGGGCCAGGTCATATAAGCCTTGACTGTGTCCACTTGCGTCCATTGTTACTTGTGTTATTATCCCTATCCTTTTCTCTTTTTTTTTATTTACTACTTTATTTATTTTACTTGTTTACTTACATGTTTTATTAATTTGTTTTTTGGAATATTAGTCGTTTGCAGAGAGTTTGACTCTCGCTCCCTCTGTATAATAATTAATAATTGCCGTCTTTGGGCAGCTTAATTATGGACCAATTAACAATAAATAAACATGACAGCGTGTGTGTTATCTACAGTATTTAATTGCTGTCTTAAATCATTTATTATAATTATGAGATTTGGGATTGAAGCACTGTAATTCATTGTAAAATCACGTGGAGTTCAATGTAACATCCATCCCAATAGATGGGAAACATTAAACTTAATGTAAACTTTCATTAATTATTTTAGATACTCATTTTTAAGGTATATAAATCTAAATAGTTAAAAAAAAAAAATTATCATAGGACGTAATTTATCATGTAAAACAAGATCCAAATTATATTAGGGTTTTAAATTGTGTTAGGAAAATTAACAAATTCCAAATTATATTAGAATTTTTAAATTGTATTTGGGAAAATTTACAACAATAAACGGAAATCAGGTAAAACAAAATCAAAATAGTATTGAAAATTTAATAAAAATAGACGCCACATATACAAAACCTACTATTAGATGTCGATAAATTTTAATTGGACAACGATTATGGCTTATTGGATGATCAAAAAAATATTCAAATAGACAGAGAAACCCTTCTTAAAACCGTAGATATATAGAGTCAAGCAAAAAAAAGTGAAAAACTATTTCAAGTAATTAAACAATGTTGTCGAATCTTGTTTGATGATCATAATATAATATGAAACGGATGGGAATTGAGAAGAATTGAGAAATTTTAGTAAGAAAATATATTGTGTTCCCATACTTGTTAGAGGAAAGTGAAAAGATGTACTCCCTCGATCCCCAGTAAAAAATTGATACTTGAGCGAAGTAGTGTTTGATATCGTTGAATATGGATTCGATAAAAATAAAATGATTTGATATTTGAGCAAAATGAGAACGGGGACGTGACATGCATTTTAAGATGCATTTTAACAATAATTCCATAACTTATTTTTCAAATTTTCTTTTTTTTGTATAAAAATAGGTATGTTTAATTTTTATACAAAAAAAGAAAATTTGAAAAATAAATTATGGAACTATACTTTTTAGAAGTCTTAAAATGCGTGTCAAACAATGAAAAAAAATTGTAAAGAAATGGATGGGACGGAGAATTAAAAAACTAAAAAATACAAACTAAATATTTTCCAAATGTACTTAACAAAAAAAATATTTTACATATATGATACATCTGTATTCACCTATAGAACAAAATTTCGTAATTTTTTTTCCTTTTAAAAATACAAAAACTCTTCTTTGACTTTAATGATTTTACATGACAAGTACAATTACATGAAAGATACAATTAACCAGACACTCATTTCTGACACTACATAATGATTCCTATCACCCACCAGACAGGCTTGATGAAGATCCATTTCTGATATAGATGATTACTGACAATCAATAAAAAGCAGCAGGTGTGCTGTATCATGCCAAGCAAGAATAATGAAACAAGAAACTAGGTCTCAGTTGCAAATTGCCAGAGTAGCAAGGGTGAAGTCGATCTCAAACAGCTAATGTTAAAGCCGCAAGGCAGGAACCCCTTTCTCTGGTTGGAAGTATAATTGGTAACACCACAAATCTGCATTAGGGAAAAATTAAAGAGAAGAGAGAGAATGAGGATATACGAGGCAGTAGCATTAATAGCCTATATAACTTGTGTAAATCTCTAGGTGTGGGACGGCATGAATAATGGGAAATTAACTAGCTTGACTGAAAATTATAGCATATGCATCCAAGTGTAATAATCATACAACTAAGGGACTTCTGAACTCTTTAAGCTTGGAATACAACAATCATTGATAGACATTTCCACTGTGTTACTCAAAAGGTTTGCAGCAACAATTTCTTTCAATGTCTTATTTTTTAAAAATAAATTATTTTGCAAGTATTGGTCTCGCCTAGTGGAAATCATATTAACATGAATCATGATTACCCCAACATCCAGCAGGGTTTCCCAGCGTATGCTGTCTTACCCTTACATTTTCATAAGGAGACTGTTAGGATTTCAAACCCATAACCTAGCTGATAGCAAGAAATTACATGACCGTATCCTAACAATATTGTAATATCACAATTATAGCAAAATAAGATTACATCTCCCAATTTCACTTCTAGATTATAGACGTTGACAAAATAGGTGCAAAACGAATATAAAATTAAATTGAGGTGCATAAGTTTTATAGGGATTATACCTCAATAGGATTCTATTTTCTTCTATAAATTTGGTCAGTAATAAAGTACAGAGGGGGCACAAAACAAGCTTATTACAATTAACTCATAGCTAATGAGAGAACACACCCACAAACAGCAGAAATAAATAAAAAGGCAGAGATATGCATACCTTTCATCTAAATCCAAAGCTTTCGACCTACAGCAACTATTCACTTTGGACAAAAAGAAGGTCTGCACTGCAACCCTCATCCTTCATTGACGAGTGTTTCTGCAATTATATTCCTAGCCTCGTTGCACAATTCTTCGGTATTCTTTCCGTATATGGGTTTCTGAATAACAACTTTGACTGACCCAGGATATAATCTACTTTCCATCCCCAGGGGCATTATCTTTCCCGTTCCAAAAAGAGTAATTGGAACCACCGGGACTCCACATTTTGAAGCAACACTGAATGCACCTTTCTAGAAATTATATATAAGAATAATATACTTCAGATACTCAACCTTTCCGGGAAGATATGATATGATACTATGTGTACTATATATCTAAGTTACTCACCTTAAAAGCCCCCAATTTTCCATCTTTACTCCGAGTACCCTCTGGAAAGTAAAAAACAGATCCTCCTTTCTTTACGAGATCAATGCATCGCTTGAGAGTTTGCTACATTCATAAGCGAAAGAATATAAATTGTGTCTTAAAAAAACATGATATATCAAGTAAGCAGTATTCGCAATACATAATTTTCAGATTGTAATCAATTCTACACAACCGATTAGTATTTTGCTTTTTTCATTAGAGTATATAATTTATCAGATGAGGGAGCCAGATTACCAATTGGCTTCTGCTGTCCATGCGCTTCAAAGGAATAGCACCTAGCAGAAACATGGCCCATCCAACAACAGGAAAAAGGAAAATTGAAGTTTTGCTGATGAACTTGAAGCTTCTACCAAGAGTGAGAAGAGCAAATATGTCTAGAAAACTCTGGTGGTTGGACACATACACAGCAGGAGTGTCCGATGAAGGTAAATTACCTAATCCCTCCACTTCAACCTTTAAAAATGGAGTAACAGTCAAAAGGGCCCATATTTTGGCAATCTGGTGATGTGCTTTCCTACGATACCGATCAAACAAGAGCACAAAAGGATGTGCTACCAACATCAGCATGAACAGAATGATAGCAACAGAAGCAGTAACAGCATAAAAGCAAAATCCTTTAACTTTTGAGACAAAATGAAGCTCTGCACTTACAAGTAAAAAGAAAGAAAAACATATGTAAGAACAATTAGCTTAGAAACCAAATTAAAAGTTTGTGAAATTCCCAGAAGAGGAACCTGGTAATTGATGAGCAGCATCAGGATACCCAGTTCCAGCAATTTCAGATCTAGCAACAATATACCTCGGGACTCTTAGCTGATTATGATGTTCAAAATAATTATGTGACCCATTAAGCTTTCCTTTTGAATAGAAAGTGTACCAAGATGTAGAAGCATAGGTTCCCCTACTTTGTAAATGGCCAACTGGAAGACTGTCTGCTGAGAAGAAACATATTAAGACAAAGAAAGAACATGATTACTAAATAGATACTAGATCGAGTTGACAAAATTACACTAAGAAAAACCACAAATATCAAATATAAGTGCAAAATCAAGTTAGTCGATGAGGAATGTAAACTCTTGCATTTATGTAGCTTTTCAAAAGTAAAAAGAAGCCACAGATCTTAAAAGAAAAAATGGAGTGAGACTGCGAGAGACCACATCATTTACCATTGTCAGTGAATAGTGAATCGATTTAACAAAAAGTTAAATATAACTAAATAACTGAATATTCGACAACTACACCCTGCATAATGAACCGTCGTGAAATACCTGACCAAGTAAAGATTCAGACTTAATTTGTGAAATTAACATGCAATTAATCAACAATTGGGAAGGACTTAAAATTTTTAGCCACAAACAAGAAATAAGAATACATGATAACCAAATCAACGTACATTTCTATGTTACCCAGACTCGACTGAGAATGCCCAACATGGGTGTCATATGTATGATGTATCCAAGTCTGACTCGGCAATATTTTAAATTTAGTTCATATTGGCCAAAATAGCCTAGCTCCATACTATGTCCAAGTGTCAGTGGCGTACTCGAAGAATTAAAAGTCTTTGCGTTGGCAGTACAAGATAAACTACAAAAACTCTCACACATGATGCCATTATTACAAGTATGCCTGGTCAAGAATAACAAGGGTGTTATAATCACATAAAGACCAAAATAGCCGTCACACATATAAAATCAACAGGATAAACAGTAACCATTAGTTTTGGCTTTCTGCAGGACACCCCATACTTCCAAGTATAATGCGCCAAGAAACACATACTTGTCCAGGTAGCAGAGAAGGAAATGACAATATTTGATTTTGATAATAATTTCTTGGAACAGCAGGTTAAGTATACACGGGCCAAAAAAAGAAAGAAAAATCGTATGCTAAAGGAGTATTACCCACATGTTTTTGACAGGCTCCCTTTAGCTTGAGAATTATTCTTGAGAGTTCCTATACCAGCAGACAACTGCAAAATAAATGAAACCAGACTGTTGAAATTTACATAATATTTGTCTCAAAGAAACTCATTAATGTTTTACAGTTACAGAAGCCCATCAGGCAAATTGTCTGTACAAAAATAAAACCATTTTACAGGAATAAGGGTGAATCTATAACACAATCACACTTAAAGTCAAAATTATGACAATGGCAGTATAATGCACATGCCAAATCTACAAAAGTCTTCAGATCAGATATACACTACAAACAGGCTTTTCAAATCTGGCAACTAGCCCGACTCAGACAGAGGCGATAGCATAATGATCTCAAGACGCCTTACTTAAAAAGAAATCTTATTTTTTCAAGTCATCAGCCAACAAAAAATAGTGAAAGTTTTAAGAAAAGAAAGGTAAAGCTCTTGTTGGTATCTGTTAGTGTAAAAGAGGATTCTCTCTCTTCCCAGTTTTTATAAATCACGACTCTGTAAGTATAAATGAGGAGGCTCTAAGATCTTGTTACTTTTTTGTTATTTCATGAATCTGTGAGAAAAAATTAATTAATTCAACATAAGAGATGCAAGCTTGATATTTCAGACGAGAAGAAACGACCAATATTTTTTAACAAAGAGCACTGAATATCAGGATTAATATAGACAATCGTGATGAATTTTGCACGTTACAACTTTGGTTGAAAGCTGCTCTGAGATCTGCACTTACTGTTAGCAGCATATACTGTATAGTGTATGCATATATTTAGCTTCTTTTTTTTAGCTGTCATATATAAAGTTTTTTATTCCTAAACTAGAACCAGTTGAGGCTAGACGAAGGCCATCAATCTCGCCAAAAACATGACCTTAGAATCTTAGATAGGAGTTTGTGGCATCGTCGTATTAGAGTAGATGACTTTGTTGTTACGAGGGGAGACACCACAGTAGGGAGTATATAGATAAGTGACTAAAGGGGTTTGGTTGTGTAGAGTGTTCCATACTTTATACTTTTTCTTACTCATTCGAACTGTTTGTTTGTTTATATTTTATGACAAGTTATTGTTGGGTTGATTATTGCCTCGCATCAATCATTTTATCTTATTTTAAGCCTACTATCTATTGGCCTCTTTTCCATATCGCTCTTATGGCTGCTTACTACAACAACTCTTACTACTTATTGCTATTTTTCTTAATGCTTTGTTATATTTACGGCAGGTCGTTAAGGAAACACCCTCTCCACTCTACTTAGAGTATAGACAAGGTCTGCATACATCTTGCCCCCATAAACCTTGCACTAAGAGCGGGAAACACTGGTTAAGTTTTATTTTGTTTGATTAATTTTATTGTTTTGCTAAATTAAATCAAGCATATTTAACAACAGTCAACAAATAAGGAATAACACACCCACACATGTACCTATACTGTATAGTTTTTGTTGATCTTCATAATACTCCTTGCATAAAACAGTATTTGCTACCGAGTTTTACACCACAGCCAACAACTGGACCCATATAGTTCATAGGTTCACTTAACTCTATAAAAAGAAGATAATAACACATTTACGGGGCTAAGAGCAACTCCAAGAGTTCCACTATCTATCCTCCTAAGTCAAATTATAATGAAACTGAAGCAAAAACACACTCCAACAGCCTCTTAATTCCTCTCTAAATATTTAGGAGCTTCAATTCTTTCCTCACATTTAAGACTCTCTCTCCTCTCCTCACTTCATTTTTTAAAATAAAAGTGGACTTCAACTTTGCTGACTAGCTACGTGATTTAACCACAAAACCCAGATGACAACTGTGTGTGCGTGCGTGTGTATGTATGCCTGTGTGTGTTTGTGTGTAAAGAAGAACAGACGATTGGGGAGAGAAATGAAAGAAGGGAGAGAATCAGTGATAAAGTTACGGTGTGAAAAAAGGGAGAGACCCATAACTTAAAGTTATGGTGTGCCACAACCCGTAACTTCATATGGTGTGCCATCCACTTTTTGCTCGCCCGGTGCCACATATATTTATTGTAAAATATAACTTAGGAGGCAATAATAAAGATATTGTTGGAGATGGTAAAAAATTATGTATCTTTAATTCCTTAAGAGCCTATATAATAATATTAATTATAACAAAAGTTTAGGAGTTTGTTGGAGTTGCTCTAAGAACTTATAGTTCCACTTATCTTAACAATCCTCATCGCAAAAGAAGGTGCAAGGTTGTGACATGTTTTTTTAGTCTACACGTACAAAATCTTCATTTTGTTGTGCCATGCATGTGAACTACAAATGTCCGCAGCAATTTCTTGGGTGCGTAAGCAATACCAAGGGCTCAGTAGAACATCATTACCAATACTTTGTCAATTATTTCCTATGTTTACCATTCATAATAAGTATCATTTTTTTGGTGTTAAACATTCACAATAACTATTACCATGAGCTATTTGAAGTATCATCTTAAGCTTACAGGATGTATCGTTGTCAAAGTATCAAAACAGAAATCATAATTAATGTAAACCGTGGAACAAGAGGGGGAATGCGGAATTTTAACAGGGGGAACGCCTAATACAGCCAAGTTACCATGCTTGTATGGCCCACTATATAATTCACAAAACATCTTATAAAACGAGCACATATTTATTTTTCTTATAAATTTTGGCGATAGCGGTAGTATCCGTACAATCAAGTCGTCAGATAGAGTCCACTCTAAAACAAACAAGTGACAACTATTCAATCCAAGTACTTGAAGCACATGATGTAAAAAACTCAAGCAATACGAACATGTAAAGTACCCAACAGTTTAAGGCTTTTGTCCTCAAAATGAAGAACAAAAGTTACATAACCCTCAAGAATATCAATCCAAGTCGATCATTAATGCCAACTGGAAGTTTAATCAATAATCATATCTGGCAACCATCTATAATTTTCATAAAAAGCTATAATCTTAGCACAGTAGCCAGCATAAAGTATGAAAAATATAATGACAAACATAATAATCCAAACCAAAGATACAATTTTATTCAATTGTAAGCAAATTTAGAAGAACCAACATAAAAAAGGTGGAATCTTGGATGAACAAACAACAGCTAAGTAAATTAACATTTCATCTGATAAAAAAAAACAAGACTTAAAAACAAATTACCGGGTTAAAAGGAGATGAAGTTGAAGATAAACACCTTGCTTCCATCTTGCCTAACCAACAACACAATAACACTTATTGAAAAAAATGTCAAATTCACACACACACAGAGAGAGAGAGAGAGAGAGAGAGAGAGAGAGAGAGTCACAGAGGAGAGAGAGAGAGGATGGGAGAGAGAGAGAGATAGAGAGGGAGAGAGAGAGAGAGAGGGAGGGAGAGAGAGAGATTAATACGAGGTGCAGGGGGAGAGGAGGGGTTGAAAAGGAAACGACTGAACTTGGGTTGATAAGATAGCTCCATGTAGAGTATCACTATGTAATCATATACACTTAAATATATGAATTTGTATCAAAATCTTTCTCTCCTTCTTTGGCACACACACTAGCACCGTTTTTGTTATTAATCTGTAATCTATGTTTCTGTATTTTGGACGTTTTCTCCGTTGGATAATCGGATGATTCTGTTTTTTCTGTGTTTGTGTGCTTTGAGATGGACGAAGAGAAACAAAGTACCAATATCTGAGAGGTTTATGCCTAATTTCCTTGTCTTTTTCGTTTTCTTTCTTTATCATTTTTCTTTATTTTCATTAAGTAACAGGAATAATTGCACAAAATTTCAAAACAGGACCGGACCGGACCGACCCGGACTGGATCGAGATTGGATTTTTCCAATTTCTTGGACCGGGGATCGGATCTGTTATAATCGGTTTTGGGATCGAATCGGACCAAAAAAACCCGAATCGGACCGAAGCGGACCGAAACCAGACCGGTATGGACCGCTTAGTTATTTTCTATATAAAAAATATTTTTTTTATAATTTTATTATCTATTTTTTAAAGTTAAATTACATAAAATAAATAAATTACTTTGCAAGTTAATATAAGTATAAAAATGAAATCCATATCTTATTTTTTGTGAATTAATCGTAATTTCTAAATATGTGAGTATCAAGTATTTAGAGCTTATTGCACTTTGTAACCCTCAAGTATTTGTCAAAGTCACATAGATACCTTTATTTTTTTTTGTGACACTTCACCTCCAGTACTTCCTTTTCTCTTTCAGTTTACATCCTGAACATGATTTTATCAAAATGTCATTATTTGTAAGGGTTTTTAGTCTTTTTTATAAATAAATATATTTATTTTACATGAAACATATAATTTATTTTACATAAAAATATTATAATTTAATTTTATATTAATAAATCTAATCCTTTTCATTTAAAAACATTTATGTATTATATGATTTAATTGAATATATAATGCGATGATGCAATTGTAAACTATCTTTTCTTAGAAATAATATAATGTAGTTCAAGATTATTTCTCTACATCACAATTTCTCTTGGACGGTTAAAATTATCAAATTATAAATTTTTTAAATAAAATAATTTTAAACTGCATAATATTATTTCTAAGAAAAAAAGTTTACAATTGCATCATTGCATTATTCAATTAAATCAAATAATGCATAAATATTTTTAAATAAAAAGGATTATATGTATTAATATAAAATTAAATCATAATATTTGTATGTAAAATAAATTATATATTTCATGAAAAATAAATATATTTATTAATAAAAGACAAAAATACCCCTTACAAATAATGACATTTGATGAAATCATGTTTAGGGGTTGCAAACTGAAAAAGAAAAAAAAGAATCGGAAGTGAAGTGCCAGCAAAAAAAATAAAGATACCTATGTGACTTTGGCAAATACTTAAAGGTTATAAAGTGCAATAAACTCCAAGTATTTATCAAATATAGTATGACATTTAATCATTTACATTGTAATGTTGATCGCTACAATTTTTTATTAATTTGGCTTGTCAAATTATGATTTATTTAAATATTTAATCTCTATATTATATATTTTAAAAAGCAAAGTAATGTAAAAATAGCTATATACATAAATTTCGCAATTAACGATTAGTTATTAGCGGAAACGAATTAAATTAGTTGTTTTATTATTGAATTGAATTAATTATTTCAGATGAAAATGTTTGATAATTATTTATTTGATTTAGTTTTTTATATTTTAACTAGACATATTGGTAACCCTGTAATTGAAAAAATTCTTTCAAGAAACTTTTCGAGTAGTTTTTCAAAAATTAATTTATCAATTCCAAATCATTATTTTAATTCGCTAAATCAAACATGCTAGATATTTCACATAATCAAATTTTTAATTTACCTCAAATTTCTAATTTTAACTCAAATATCTAACTTAAATACATGACCGTAAATTCTTATATTGAATTATTTAATCGCATAAAATTGATGTAATACTACTTTTTTATTATTCTTGTATGGGTGATGTAATTTTCGTTTTTAACGCCACAATAAATGAATGTTGATTTGAACATAAAAGAGAAAAAGATTTGACTCTAGCATTTTCCTTAGATTAATGTGCGGGTGATGGCCTAAATACCCACCTCCCAAAATAAATGGTCCAAAATGCCAATTTCCGGAACACACGGCCCTAAATACCCACCAGACACGCATTTTGGAATGGAGTGTTCGGACGCTCCTTTTCGAAATGCGTATCTTTCATAAAACTGAAATTGAAGCTGTGAACAGTGACGTGAATCACGCATGTTGAACATGCGTGACATGAGACACGCATGTTGAACATGCGTGACTCACGTCACTGTTCATCGTCTTCCTCAGCCGCCATCGCCGGATTATTCGTCGTTTTTTTCAATCTCTAACACCGTCCTCCACAAGCAACCAACACACACGTACTATACACCAAAAGAATCGTCTCATCTTCCTCTACAATTATCTAACCTTCGATTTGTGTTTGATTCACTGGATTAAACACACCAAAAACGAGCTCAACATCCGGTCAGTTTTCCGATGAAGCTCGTGTACGCCCCTGCGGGGCCAAAACGCACAAATCAATGGGGGAAATGAAAGAGCACGCTGTGGACATCATTTTGATGTCCTCATATTGACTGGAAGTGGCCTGAATAAGTAGATCGGACACAGGCGATATTTGGGCGATTTTTCGTTGCCGGAGGTGGGAATGGTTTTCTGAGGTGCTGACGTCATCATGCCTGTTACGCATTACTGATTTGCGTGTCTCAGGTCACGCATGCACAGAATGCGTGACCCGTCGGTATTCTGGGCCAGTGTCTCCGCATATCAGTATTTCGGGCCAAGGGGCTCCAAATCTAGGCATTTTGGGCATTTTCTCGTGATCTCCAATTTGGACTTACTACATATCACGAATTCACGGTTTATAAAGTCGCACCTTTGACGTTGCTTATGCATGAAGATAATCAATTCGGTCGTTGTGGTCGGACTCTATTATGGATTTCTGACCACATTCTCCATAGGGCCCTTTTATTAGAATAAGCCATAAGGTCGGACATGATACAATCATTGATACAAATCTATTATCTATTATATATCTAATACACCAACAGGCCTGAGCAAATTTATTCATAGGCTCGGATCCTCCGAACCTCACTACAAGCCTAACTCTAAATATTTGTAAAAATAATGTTATTCAAAGGATTCGAACCCATGACCTTACATAACTAATGCAACACCATAACCAGTTGAGCTATGTGAACATTTGAGCTTATATTAAAAATCATTAGCAACATACATAAACACATATATATATATATACATACATACATAATTATTAATTATACTACACATACATAAATAATTATAAATGTATACGTACATACACACACACATACATACATACATATATACATACATACATACATACATACATACATACATACATTACATACATAATTATTAATTATACATACATAAACATAAATAATTATACATGCATATACATACACACATACATACATACATACATACATACATACATACATACATACATACATAATTATTAATTATACATGCATAAGTACTATATACATACATACATACATAAATTTATGTTGTATAATCTATTAACATTTCATTATTTGTATTATATTAATTGTTGTATAATTAATATGCATATTTATATATACATACACATGTACAAACATAAATACATACATATATAAATTTATGTGGATATATATATAATGGTATACTATAATATTATATACATACATACATGCATACATACTATATAACATACATACACACATACATGCATGCATGCATGCATGCATGCATACATACATACATACATTTATATTGTATAATCTATTAATATTTCATTATTTGTAATCTATTAATTGTTTTATAATTAATATGCATATTTATACATACATACACATGTACAAACATAAATACATACATATATAAATTTTTGTGGATATATAACAATGTACCATAATATTATATACATACACATACTATATATTTTTGTTTATATGTATTAATTTGTAGATAAATCTCAGTTAGCTTAACTCAGATAATATATAATTATTAATTATAATGTATATTTGTAGATAATTATTAATTATACATGCATACGTACGTACATACATACATACATACATACATACATTCATACATACATACATACATACATACATACATACATATATACATACAACATAACTATTAATTATACATGCATACGTACATGCATGCATACATGCATGCATGCATACATACATACATATAATATATACATACATTTATGTTGTATAATCTATTAATATTTCATTATTTGTAATCTATTAATTGTTGTATAATTAATATGCATATTTATACATACATACACATGTACAAACATAAATACATATATATATAAATGTATGTGCATATATAATAATATACTATAATATTATATACATATATACATACATACTATATAGCATGCATACATACATACATGCATTTATGTTGTATAATCTATTAATATTTAATTATTTGTAATATATTAATTACTGCATAATTATACATACATAAACTTGTACAAACATAAATACATATATAAATTTATGTGGATATGTTATAATGTACTATAATATTCATTAACATATACCATATCTTATTAATCATTTTAGATCTACTTTAATTATTTACGAATTAAATATTACAAAAAATATCCCAATACAAAAAAAAACCTTCATGCGTATATAAGTATAATACAAACTTGTATTAACATTAACTATCGTAAAACTCATCAATCACATCTTTAATACGTAAACGCATAAAACAATATAACAAATATATATATATATATATATATATATATATATATATATATATATATATATATATAGAAAAAGGAATCTAAAGTTATAACTTTAGGAGGATTTCCTAAAGTTACCCATCAAAATTACGTAGTTTTGATCTATTTTTATCTTTTATTTTAAAGGGCCCCGCAGGGGCATCAATAAGTATGCTTATGTGTCTTCATTCTAATGGTTAACTTTAGACAAATTATCTAAAGTTAACTTTAGATTCCCTTTACTCATATATATATATATATAATAGAGCAAATTGGGGGGTTCCATGAGCAAATTTATTCATATAAAAAGTCATATTTACCTCTACTAATTATATCTATGTTATATTTTCGGGGGCTATTTAGGTATTGCAACACTAACATATTTATTACATATATAATAATAACTGATATGAACTAATATGCATTTATTATTATGTAATTAATACTTGAATGTATCTCTGTATCCATCCATGTTAACTCTATATATTTATATTTCGAAGTACGGTTTTGATCTTAACATTGACCAATTTATTACATATCGTTCAAGTTTATTCTAACAAAACAAAACATAGCGTAAAATATAAAATAGATTTAATTTAACCAGAATTATAATTTGCATGTCACGATTGGGTATTGCATAAATTCTATTTACTCAGAACAATTGCTACAAAGATATGAACAATAGAAGATATCAACAAATCAATCCTAAGTGATTACAAATAATTCATAAATATTTGTAATCTAGAGCATGCCCGTACCTTGCACGGGCTGCAAAGCTAGTTCCACTAAACTATAAATTCAACTAAACTATTACTGATATAAATTCCCACTGAATCCGGTCTTCAAAATAACTACCGTTGAATATACTTCCACTGAATTTGATCTTCAACTTTTAGTAACGTCAAACACCGAAGTAGCAATTCAAGGATCACTGTTCAGGAACCTGTGATTTAATTATAGTTGGTTTCTAAACCGCATCTATCACGATTTAAGGTCTAAATTTTAAAAATATAATTTTTAATCATATATGATTAGGGCTGTCAAACGGATATTTCGGATACGGATCTGCCAATATCCGAATCTGAATCCGAAATCCGAAATCACTATCCGAATCCGTATCCGAATCCGACGGATATTAGAAAATTATATCTGAATTCGAATCCGACGGATATTATCCGGATACGGATAATATCCGAATCCGAATATCCGAATTTTGAGATTTTTTAAAAAATCCGAATATATCCGAAAATCCGAAAATCTGAATATCCGAATATCCGAATCATTTTAAAAAAAATTAAAAAATAACAATTTCTTTCCATTTAAGCATAGTAAAATAGAATAAACACTTGGGTTAAGAATTTCACAAGCAAATGACAACGTACGTATGTGTAATTTACTTATTAATGTAAATATCTTTACTTATTAATGAATTAAATTTTAATACATAAATAATATATTATAAATATTAAATTATTAATTATATATTCTAAAAAGTAAATATATATATATATATATATATATATATATATATAAATTTTCGGATATCGGATATTTCAAATACGGATGTGCCTATATCCGTATCCGCTATTTTCGGATACGAATTCGGATACGAATAATATCCGTTTTCTTTCGAATACGGATATTATCCGTTTTTTTCGAATTCGGTATCGAATTTTTCGGTCGGATATCGGATTTTTCGGATTTTTTTGACAGCCCTATATATGATTCTTGTCTGTGCAAAACTCTAAATTTTAAAAATATAAATGATTTTATCAACCTTTTATATGATCAATACATGTGTTATGCCCAAATCTGACATAATGATTATTATGATTTAATTAGCTGAATTAATGGTTCATTATCTACAATGGGTCTCGAAGATGAAGATTGGGTCACTGAAAGCCCACTATTGGAATCAGCCCAGCCTAACTACAGGGCCACCTCGCTCTCTATTGAATATAAAGGATCGCTTCGCTACGACTCCCGTCAAGGGATCGCTTCGCATTATTATCACATTTACTAGCTAGATGGAATTGCTTTCATGCTCTCTTAGAAGGCTCATAACTAGACCCCTCGAGGTCTTATGAGTATCCGAACGCTAAGGATCGCCTCGCATGACTCGATCCCTCGAGGTCGCATGGCACGTTTATGTTGCATCTCTGCTAGCCTCGCTTGTGAGGTCACATTCTTGTCCATGCGAGACCGTCGGTTTCCTTCTATAAACCATGGATCATGGATAGGGTCAACAACTCATTGCCACGTCAGCCCTAATCTAATGGGCTTGGGCTATGACTTATCTTCTAAAACCCTAGCCCGGCTAGGTAACTTCTTCTCCAAGAACTACGTATGGCTTGATCCCTATAAATAGGGTACGTAGGCACCTTGTTTGGATACGCCTCAGCTCACCCCTGACTATCTATCAACAAGATCAGCCACATCTATACACACAAACCCTAACCCTTGTTCTTCTTTCTTAAGCTTTATATCCGTATTTAACTCCATTAATCCAGCAACCTCCTAAAATATTGTTATAAAATATTCTCCCTATAACATTTGGCGCTAGAAGGAGGGGCAAGTCTTTGATTGGGAGAACGATGACTAAATACACAAGAAGAGAAATGGGGAAGGGGGAACACCGGGATCGCATAGGAGGAATAAGGATGAATTTGAGAAGGATAAAACACCCCCTGTTGTTCAACAAGTGGCCTTGCCTGGCGAAGTCATGTTGTTTTTAAAAGGCCTCGGTGACCAAATGATCGAGGTAAAGGAAAAGGTGGCCAAGATGGAGAAGCGACACAGTTCTAGGGGCTTCAAGAGGAATACAAGGACAGGGGATCGAACTCACCAAGCAGAAAGTAGCAAGGGTCCCGCCAAGAAGTTAATTGGGGACTTTGATGATGTGGTGACGGACCAGACTAACCCCGATTGGAAAGAGGAGGAAGCTACTATGGATAAGGAGGGGTCGAAGGCGAAGCCCGCCTCATCAGAAGGACGATCTGTTAGTGTCTTTGACCGAGTTGGAAAGAAACTCAGCGAGCACGATCTCCGTCTCAAGTTGGTGAATCTCAAAACTAACAAAGATGGAGGGTCTAAAAATAAGAGTAAGGGCTCTCATCAACCCTTATCTCCTCGAAAAGATCGTGAGCGGTCATATCGTCGCAATGACAGACCCCCCTCTCCTCGTAGAGAGCGTGAGCGGTCTCATCATCGCGAGGACAGACCCCCTTTCAATCGAGAGCGTGAACGATCCCAACATCGCGAGGAAGACCCTAAAAATAAGGATCGCAGGAATGACCCAGAAGAGTCTAGTGCCCCAAAAAAGACTCAATCTCATCATGCAAGTACCGGAGGAAAGAAAGATGGGGACAAAGAGGCCAGGATTGGGGATTATAAGTTAGAAGAGTTAAAAAAGGCATTGGATGCGATGAACAATGAGACGGGGATTTTCAGTAATATGGGTTCCTCCTCGCCCTTCACTCATGAGATCCGCACTGCTCCATTACCTGCAGTGTTTCGAGGTCATCACTCGGACATGACTTATAATGGGGAGACTGATCCAGTCGAGTTCGTTGTACGTTTCAACAATGAGATGGAGGTGTATCAAGTATCACAGTTGGTGAGGTGTAGGCTGTTCGCAGCTTCGCTAAGGGGAAGTGCCCAGCAATGGTTCTTGAAGCTGGGATCCCTAGTTGTCATAGATTCTTGGGAACAGTTCGTGGACATCTTTATTAAACAATTTCAATCTTCAATGCTCTATGCACCTCCTGTGTCCACACTGGCAAATATAAAGTAGAAGGAAGGAGGGACTTTGCATGACTACTTCAAGAGGTTCAACGCTGAAGTACCTCGTGTGCGAAGCGCCAATGACGAGGCTGTGAAGAATTTCCTTATTGCTGGGGTAAGGGAAGGAACTAAATTCTGGGAAAAACTACAAGAGCAAACCCCTGGTACACTTTCGGAGTTGCATAGGGTCGCTGAGCCCTTTAAGCATGTCGAGAAATCACTTGCGGATCTCAAAAAGAATGATGGAAAAAACGGCAGCGAAAGCAGGAGTAGGGGAGTGAAAAGGAGGGATTCTCAAAGTCCAAAACGAAGACGGGATCGAAGCCCTAGCCCGAAGAGGAGGGAACGCGAGTACTTAAGGCGATCCCCCCTCGAGATCGTTTCGTAAGAAATAAAGATAAGTTTGTCCCTATGGTTGCCCCGATTGATCATATCAATGCTGTCAACGCGAATAAAGGAATGTTCAAGCGACCCCCACCCATGGGTTCAAGAGGAACTTCAGACACGAGCAAGTATTGTGCCTTCCATGAACAGGCGGGGCATGCTACTAACAATTGTTGGCAACTTAAGCAGCAAATTGATCAGTTGATTCGAGATGGAAAATTAACTGAGTGGGCGGTTCGCGAGGCAAAAAAACACCAAGGGAATTCTGGTAAACCAGGATTGGGGTATCATGTTGTGCCCCATGAGAAGCAAGATGAGACTCGCAAAGACAGGGAAGAGCGAGCTGGAAGTATACATGTAATCATTGGAGGTCCCCACATTGGGGGGGAAAGTAATAAAGCTAGAGAAATATATGCACGCGAGGCCAGGGAGCGACCTCTCACTAATGTGCATCATCTACAAGAGCGACCTCCAAAGTTGTTTAAAGGCGAAGACACAAACATTATGTTCACTGAGGAAGATACGAAGTGGGTTCATCATCCCCACTCTGATGCACTTGTGGTTCGGGTTCGCATTGGGTCCCAGAATGTCTATAGGGTCCTTGTTGATAATGGAAGTGCTGTGAACATTCTTACATACGAAGTCTACAAAAGAATGAGATATGTTGATAAGGATCTAATACCCACGGTGGGACATCTTTATGGGTTCACTGGAGCATCTGTTAGTGTTAAAGGCCTCGTTCGGCTCCCCATCACTCTGGGGGATGAGCCCTGTATCACCACACAGATTGCTGACTTCATGGTAGTAGATCAACCATCCGCTTACAATGCTATAGTGGGTAGGCCCGTCTTGAAAGAAATGAGGGTGGTGACATCTATTTATCACCTCTCTATGAAATTTCCTACTCCACATGGTGTTGGTTGTGTAAAAGGAATTCAACATGAATCTCGGGAATGTTATAACAATGCTCTGAAGGTCGCAGAAAAGAGAGGTGGCTCTGTGGCATGAAATATGGACTGCAATATAATATCAATTGAAGAGCTCCCAGATGATTACTTTGAAGGCTTGGGTATTCAGGTGGAACCGATCCCAGGGGCCCTCATGTTAGAGGCCTCGCAGCCTGTGTTGGTTCTCCAAGAGGGGATCGTTGAAGAGGCTAGTGATGATGAGGAAAGCCCAGAGCAAGCTGCAGTGCGAGCCCGAAAAGGGAAATGGGTTCGCAAAGAAACTTCAACCTTGGTAGACCTGCCCAATGGAATAACTCAGGAGACCACAATAATAAATGAATACGGACATGTGGGAGCGATCCCTGCTACAGAAACAATGTCGGCCTCACAACAAAATGGGGTCGCGACGAGGAATGAAGCAGGATCTAGCACGGCTCGCGAATTTGAACTTGATTTGGATCCTCGCATCCCAGAACATGTTGAACGAGCCGGAGCCGCAGAGGATACCGTCTTTATCTTGGTAGATGCCAAAGATCCATCCAAGGTACTGAAGGTCGGGTCGCAACTTAATCTAGGGCTTCGCAAGAGGCTCGTCAGTTTTCTGAAAGCCAATTTGGACGTATTTGCCTGGTCACATGAAGATATGATTGGAATTGATCCTAATGTTATGTGCCACAAGCTTAACTTGGATCCAAGCAAAAAAGGAATAAGGCAGAAGAGGCGACCCATAAGCGGTGAGCGAGCCGAGGCACTGAAAGAGGAAGTTGACAGACTCCTCGAGGTCGGCCTCATTAGGGAATCTTTCTACCCTGACTGGCTCGCGAACCCCGTCCTTGTGAAGAAGCCCAATGGAAAGTGGAGAACATGTGTGGATTTTACCGACCTCAACAAACATTGTCCCAAGGACAGTTTCCCGCTACCAAGGATCGATCAGTTGGTGGACTCAACAGCTGGGCACGCACTTCTTAGTTTCATGGATGCTTATTCAGGATACAATCAGATACCGATGTACGGCCCTGACCAGGAGCACACATCGTTCATCACTGATAGGGGTCTCTATTGTTACATAGGGATGCCCTTTGGTCTTCTAAATGCTGGGGCCACCTATCAACGGCTCGTTAATATGATGTTCGAGAAACAAATTGGGAAAATAATGGAAGTGTATGTAGATGACATGTTGGTAAAATCTAAAGAAGCTGAGGATCATATCACCCACCTCGCAGAGATGTTTGACATACTAAGAAAGTACAGGATGAAGCTCAATCCCTAGAAGTGTGTGTTTGGTGTCGAATCTGGGAAATTCCTAGGGTTCATTGTCAACCATAGAGGCATCGAGGCTAACCCAGCAAAAATAAAGGCCCTAATGGAGATGAGATCGCCCAGAAATGTGAAGGAGGTACAAAGTCTCACAGGGAGGATAACTGCTCTTAATAGATTTGTTTCAAAGTCATCAGACAAGTGCCAAGAGTTCTTTAAGGCAATCAAGAAGGTTGGAAAGGATTTTGAGTGGACCCCGCAGTGCGAGGAGGCATTTCAAAAATTAAGGAGCACTTGGGATCGCCACCTCTACTCTCCAAGCCTCGTGAGGGAGAAACACTCATCGTGTACCTTGCAGTGTTAGAGCATACGATCAGTGCTGTTTTGGTCCGCGAGGAGGAAAAAGTTCAGTATCCTATCTACTATGTTAGTCGACGAATGTTAGAGGCAGAGACTCGCTACACTAATATGGAGAAACTTACTTATGCCTTGGTATTGGCCTCGCGAAAGTTAAGGCCATACTTTCAGGCTCACAAAATTGAGGTTCGCACATCTTACCCTCTAAGGCAAGTGATGCATAAACCAGAAACATCAGGAAGGCTCTTGAAGTGGACTGTGGAACTGAGCCAATTTGACATCGAATATAAGCCACGAGGGCCTCTAAAGGGTCAGGCCCTAGCAGATTTCATACTTGAATTTCCTCCCTACATTGAACAAGGTTCTTGGGCTCTCATACCGATCACTGAAAAGGCAAGTAGCGAGGTCAAAACTCAAAATTGGGCCTCGTGGTGGGAACTTTATGTGGATGGTGCCTCTAATAAGGAAGGAGCGGGAGCAGGGATCGAGCTTGTTACTCCCGAGAGTCGCAAGATACGAAGCGCAGTTCATTTCACGTTTGGAGTATCTAACAATGCAGCTGAATATGAGGCCCTAATCATTGGCCTCAAACATGCAACTAAATGAAAATTGAAAATCTCAATGCGTACAGTGATTCTATACTGGTCACAGGCCACATTGGATGCGGTTGGCAAGCTAGAGGACCTCAAATCGAACTTTATCTGCGATGTGTGCAAAGATTGATGAAATATTCAAACAAGTCAAGGTAGAATTTATCAGGAGGGCAAAAAATCAAGGTGCTGATGCCCTAGCAAAATTGGGCTCGCGTCGCGAAGCCACTTTACTTGGAGTCATACCATTGGAAGTTCAAACGAAGCCTGCTGTCTCTGAAGAGTTTATTATGGAAGTAGCAAGCTCAGAACCAACTTGGATGACCCCTATATGGGAGTATGTGAAAAATGGGGTACTACCTCATGATAAAAAGGAAGCAAGGAAAGTAAAATATAAGGCTGCTCGCTATGTTGTTTATGATGAGGTTCTGTATCGAAGAGGGTTCAACACTCCACTCTTGAGGTTTGTAGATGGCGATGAATGTAACTATATTCTGAGAGAGGTCCGTGAAGGTATATGTGGGAATCACTCGGGGGTAGTTCGCTAGCTCAGAAGATTCTTCGTCAAGGGTACTTTTGGCCCTCACTTAAAAGGGATGCATTCGAGTTCTCAAGAAAGTGCGATGCCTGCCAGAGGATCGCTAATTTCAGCAACGCACCGGTCTCCCAACTTACTTCGCTCACGAGACCATGGCCCTTTGCTATGTGGGGGATTGATCTAATTGGGGAACTACCCAAGGCTAAAGGGGGAGTTAAGTACGCGGTGGTAGCAGTGGATTATTTTACTAAGTGGGCCGAGGCTGAGCCACTAGCAACAATCACTGCCAGGAAACTAAAGGACTTCGTGTACAGAACAATTGTGTGTCGCTACGGGATCCCTTATCAACTCATATCAGATAATGGGAAACAATTTGACAGCAAGGAGATGAAGGAATTCTGTGAGAATTTGGGGATCAAGAAAAGTTTTTCAGCTGTTAGTCATCCTCAGACAAATGGCCAAACTGAGACGATCAACAAAATAATCAAGCATACTTTAAAGGCGAAGCTGGAAAAAAGCAAGGGTAATTGGCCTGAAGAATTACCAAAGGTTCTGTGGTCATACAACACGACCCCAAGGAGCACTACTGGAGAGACCCCATTTTCTCTTACCTTTGGGTGCGAGGCCATGGTTCCGGTAGAGGTTGGATCGGGATCGTTTAGAAGGGAACACTATGACCCTGAGTCTAATGAGGTCAATCATAGGCTCTATCTGGACATGATTAAAGAAACAAGAAGCGAGGCTCAGCTACGCCTCGCAACTTATCAGCAAAGGACCGCAAGGTACTACAATGGAAAGGTCAAGGTGCGACCCCTACGTACAGGCGACCTAGTACTCAGAAGGGTCATGCCTAACACTAGGGTCGCCGGTCATGGTGTTTTTGGTGCTAATTGGGAAGGACCCTACAAGATCTATGCAACTCTATCAGAGGGAACATACTACCTCACTGATATGGAGGACAAAGTCATTCCACGAGCTTGGAACGCGGAACACTTGAGAAAATACTATCAGTAAAAGCTTCATTATTGGTAGCCTATATCTATTTCTACTACTTAGCATGAATAAATTCATACAAAGTATTGGGGGGTAGTGCTCATATAGACACCTCCCCTTTATGATGTAATGAATCTAGGGCCTCGCCCCTACTTATCAATTTTAGGGCCTCGCCCCTACCTTGTATTACATGGAGACATTTTTACTTATCAACTTTAGGGCCTCGTCCCTAATATGGCAATAAATGAGTTCGTTTTTATTCATTTTAATTGTTGCATTCAAACTTCACTTGTTTGTTTGTTAGAATTTCATATCTTAAAGGGCTAGTTCAGCACAACAATGCGAGGCTACTCCCCTTTAACAAGTAAAGGAATAGGTCGCACTTACAACAATTAAAGGAATCTAATTAACGAAGATACAACACTACTATGAAGATAGTTAACATGGAAGTACATGCAAATATAAAGGAAACAGAGAAGAAATCATAGTTAATACAGATCGCCATGCGATCCCAAGCGACTTGTTACCAAAGTTATCAGAGTTAATCAACAACAAAAATATAGTTACATCTTGCGAGGTATTCAAAGGGTACCCGCATCCCTAGTTCAAGAACTTAAAAGCATTAATGGTTGCAAACAAATTATGGAGCATTCTTATCTTGATTGGCATTTGCAGCAGCCTCACTAGCCAGCCTGGCCTCTTCAGCGACCCTAGCTTCCTCTGCGAGCCTCGCTTCTTCAACGGCATCTTCCTCTGCGATTTCTTGTTTAAGAATTTCAGCATAATCAGCATTACCTGGCCCAAGTTGATCCCAGTCAAAATCAGGGATCGTTCGAATAAATCCCTTCATGAAGGTGACTTGACCCTTGGCCAGGAATGTATCTTCGGCAGTAGATAGTGCGGTTTTTGCAGTAGCCAAATCGTTCTCCAATTGTGCGATGCGCTCATCTTTTTTCTTGGCGGCCTCCTCGCTGGACTGTTGCAGCTCTTTCAAAGATTTTTCAAATTCATTCCTTTCCCGGCGAGCAATTTTTAGGTCTGTGCGGATTTGGGCAGTGTCTTGGGAGAGTTTCTTTTTGAAGGTCTCCTCCAAGGATCGTTTATCTTCAACCTTTTGGAATTCAAGTACCTTGTTCTTCTTGTCCAGTTGGAAGAAATTTTTGGTATGCGCAGCCTGGCGGATGAAAGCTTCTGCAAGGCACTTTGTCAGAGCATTGGCATTTTCTTCCGGGGTCGCCTTCCACCAGCCGGAAGTCTCGGCTTCCTTTGTATACTTCTCTCCCAACGCCGCAAATAGATGCTGAGAAGGGGGAGGCGGCTACGACCCCAGAAGGAAGCTGGGAGAGTGCATCTGTATGTCCATCTTTTCTTGCTCGCTTGAGAGGAGTCTGTTCAGCGAGGTCTAGGCCTTGAGTTCCAGCGAGGCTGGATTGAGGAGGTGGATCGTTGATCACTTTCTGCTGTGGAGCCGTTGTTTTTGAGGGGGTAGGAGCTTTTGGTATAGAGGCTGTTTTCGAGCCTAGGTTTTTCTTAGCCCCTGGCTGAAGGAACGGAGGAATTTGACCTTTGCCCGACATTCCTGCATGGAAGAAGGACAGAAGAAAGTTATAGACAATTTATCAGTAATAAAGTTACGGAGACAATTAACATCGGGTAATAAGCATGGAAAATGAGATGCGAAGACTGTAAATCTGACATATACCCTCATCTACAACTTCTATACGTGAGGACGAGGTTTCTTCTCTAATCTTTCTTTTACGCGAGGACCTCCTCGCGATAGAAGGCCCCGCTTCAGGAGTGGATCCTATGTCTTCTTTAGGAATCTGTTGCCCAGTAAATAACAATTGTAAAAGGGGGGTTGAATACAATTGTATAAGATTTTCGACTTAAAACAAATAACACAAGTATGAATCAATAACAGCTTTATTAATTCTGATATAAAACTGTTACAAAACTCTCTTAAGAAATTCTTATGTTCTTAAGAGCTGCTAGGTTACAATATAACTCGTGTAAGCGATTACTTAATGTAAAACCTAAACTGTGTTTATATAGTGTACACAGTTGCACTATCAATTACAAGATATTCTAAATCAATTACATATATCTCTGAATGCATATCTTGTATGATAGCTGCATTCCTACAAATTAGGAACCGACATATCAATCTTCCTTGATCTCTGATCTGATGAGAATCTTCATCAAATACTGACCAGCTTCTAATCCTGATAATCCAATACTGACGTTGTATTACTGATGACGTCAGCATCAGTATCTGATCATTAATACCCAGATCCTGATCATCACTTGAATCAATATCTAACAATCTCCCCCAATTTGTTCTTTATAAAACAAAGCACAAATTCCTTGATTCAAGATGTCAAAAACTCAAAACAAAATACCTTCTAAAAATCATCAGGAACAGTTTCAGAAATTCTTTGATAAAACAGATTCAGTCTCAAGAATTCAGATAACAATTCTTCTTCCTTGCTTTCAAGAATTTGAATCAGTTTCTTCTTCAGATTTTTGAGTTCTTCATCTTCCTCATTAATCTGATAGATAGCTGCCCTGAGATTCTGAATTGAGCTTCTTGGAAGATCTAAGTCACCTAGCAACACATAAGCAATTTCCTTCCCATATGGATTTAGAGACAGTTGTTCCATGCCTAGATACACTTCTTTAACAGCTGTACCTTTCTTCATTTCAACCTCTATATCTCTTAAATTTAAGTACATGGGAATATAATTGCCATCATACCTTGTTCCTCCATCCATGAATCTCTGTCTAATCTTCCTGTAAATCATGACACACCAATTTTGGTAAACTTCTCTTTCACTAACATTTATTCTTTTACTTCTGAGAAGATACAGAACATATTTCAGCTCTTTTGCAGATTTACACAACAATTCATGAATAGGAATCTTCTTCACACTTCCATCTTTCATGAAGTACACCAGCTTTTCTATTTTCTTTGCATCAGCATGACAATCAGCAATGATAGCCACAGCTTCAAGTTTCCAAAGATGATCTACAGTTAACTCATCCCCAATCTTGTCAACTAGAGCATATTGATCAGTTTGTGCAATGAAAATAACCAGTGCATGACTATATCCAATTCCTCCTCTTGTGCCAGGTTCCCATCCTCTCAAACCAGATTGCATACTCACCCATTTTGGTGGACTTTCAGCAGTAAATGTAGTAGACTCTGTTTTAACAATCAGTAATTCATTGATCAAAGAAGACTCTTTTATCAATCCAGCTGATTTGAACACAACTGGTTTCCTATAATCAACCTTATTCTCCTCCTTTTTCTTACTCTTCTTCTTCTCATTTGTTGGATAATCCTGCTGATGTTCAGGAACAGATCTATCTTTATCATACCATAACTTTCTGTTTGATCTTTGAACATTTCTTATGTAATCTCTGGTTGTTATTCTTTCTGCTTCTCTGGCTTTAGTTCTGATTTCACTTTCTTTCTCAAATCTACTGAAGTTTTCTTGTTCATACTCCAATGTATCGTCAAAAACTTCCATATTGTGAAATTCAACCACAACCTTAAGAATCATAATCTTAAGTTCTTTTAAAATTTCAGCCTCTTCAGAATCAGAAACAACATCAGAAATTGAATCAACGACTGACTTCTCATTAGATGCAGTAGATTGAACAGCTACCTTACTCTTCCTTTTCAAAGGCAATATCTCCTCTTCAATTTCTTCAGGAGCATTGAATCTGTTGTCTGGAGTTGATGCAAGAGATAGTGGAGTTTTCTTCTTTTCATTTTCAGAAACATCTTTCACTTTGATTCCACTAGATCTTGTTTGCCTTGTACTTGTTTGAGCAGATAATCTTCCTCTACTTCTGTATCAAGTTCATGAAACAGATTAGCAACATCTTCATCCTGTTCATGAAACAGATTAGCAACATCTTCATCCTGTTCCACATACACATCATCCTCAGGAATGGTTGACAGAGTTTGACCAGGTGTCATAAACTGTTCTTCTTTTGGATTCTGAGATTGCATCATTGTTGTCACTGTCTTCTTTCCAAATCTAGAAACGTGAGTTGACTGCTTAGTTTGAGTATTCGTTCTCTTTGTCACTAAAGCAGCATCAGAGGTTTCAACTTTATGATGTGACTTAGCACCACCATCATTTCCAGAATTATCATCATCCTTTTGTACAACTGGATTAGGTGAGCATTTTGTTTTGACTACCTTCTCCCCCTTTTTGACATCAGTATCTTCCACAATGAAGAAAGACAAAATAAGCTTGAGGGTTTCATCAATAGTATCAACTTTTGATTCCAAGACAGTCATTCTAGAATCCATTCTCTTGTCAAGAGATTTAATATCATCTGCAAGAAGGCGTGCTTGAGAAGCAGTAGCAGATATAGAAACAGATGTTTGAATACCCGCTTGAAATTTATCAGTTACAGCCTTCATAGAGTCAATCTCACTCTTCAATCCCTTCGCTAGAAGAGCATTGGTTTTGAGAAGAGCCTTAAGTTCAGGAGTTGGCATCCGCGTAGCAATATGACCAGAATGAAAAAGAGCATTTTGAAAATTCATCTCAGCAGTCAGTACATTCCATTATGTATCCCATTCATGTCCCCTTGCAGCTCGAGTATCAGGAGGAAGAATTGAACTATACTCCCCTCTGAATTCTTCTTGAGTCATTGACTGCATGTATCTACTTGAAGACCCATAAGTAGATTGGAGACTGGCTTTTATAGCTGCCTGCATTTGCTTTGTTTCAAGATCAGCATGATCATCAATTCATCATCATCATCATCTGAGTCACCACCAGCCTCAGGTAGTTTATTTTTAACATTGTCATCAGAAAGCATAACACCTTTCATTTTCAAAACACCAGTAGATACAGCTGGTGAATCCTGATGACCTGCAGACAAATTAGTAACATTTCCTAAATCTCTCTTTTCTTTTAAAGTGATATCATCACTTCTCACAATGTTACCTAAGTTACTTTCAATAGCAACTTCTACCTCACTAGAAGTTAATAACTTCTCACTCTTTTCTACCTCTCCTTTTGCCAGTTCAGGAGACTGCCTCTCATCACTCTTCTTTTTCTCTAAATGTTCACTCTCAATCTCACAAGAAAGGTTCTGGCTCATTAAATGTGAAGAAATAAGAGGTGGCTGAGAAGAGTGGTCTGAAGTCATACAAATAGAGGTATCCCTTTTATCAGGTCTATCTGTAATCATACTATCAGTAGTAAATGAAGTAGAGATGTTACCTGATGAAGTAGTTAAAGAATCCATTGGCCTTGCTGAAATTTGCTCAATAAGTAATGGAATAAGTGGATCAGTAGTACTTACATCAGGATTGACCACTGCAACTATAGCATGACTTGCATCAGTATTTGCTATTGATGGTTCTTGTGTAGCCTGAGGTTTTGAAGCTTCTTCAACACTTTGAGTCAAAGGTTCTTGTGTGCTTCCCTCAAATGCAGTGTCAGCAATCACTTTATCACATTCAGCAATGTGCAAATCATGAGCAGCTTTTTTTGCCAGACTTCTAGCAAGTTCAATTTCAATTTCAGAAGTCCCTTGAGCATTGTCAGGAAACTCCCCTGCTGATGTGAGTTTGCCAGCATCTTCACTTTGAGAAGATGGTTCTTGTGGGGCAGGAATATTCTTGTCTTCACCTTCCCTTTGAGAAGATGGTTCTTGTGTGACTATTCCTTCAGTAATGTCTGCACCTACACTTTGAGTAGGTGGTTCTTGTGTGACTAGATCTGCAATAGCTTCTGAACTCCTTTGAAGTTCAGGTTCTTGTGGGCTAGATCCTCTCAGAGATGACATAGTAGTCCTCTGTTTCTTCTGTCTGTGAAAGACATTTGATTCAGCAGTTTTTACTTCAAGTGGTGAAGGTTTAACACCCAGCTGAGCAGCAATAGCATTTACTTGATCGACATACATCTCAATAATTCTTCTCTTTGGAGATGCAGATGTTGGAGAATCAGAAATCTCAACAGTCTTCATAGGTGATTTATCAGGAGTAGAGATGTCGGGATTAGCAGTAACATCAGGAACTGATGATCCATCCTGATTAACAACATCAGGATTATCTTCCATAGCATCAGTAAGATTCAGAAATTCTGTGTGATCAACAAATTTGCCTTTGCTGATTAATCTTCTTCTTTTCTTTGGCTTTTCAGAGTCAGCCACTTCTCTTGTATCAACAACAGCAATCTCCTTCTTTTTCAGCAAGACTGATATAGGCATTGTATCATCATCAGAATCAGAAATAGCTCCTTGATCAACTTTCCTTTTCACTCCTTTTCCTTTATTCAAACCAGATGTTTCAAGAACCCTTTGTTCACCCCCTTGTGACTTCATTTGAGAGTGAGTTGGAGTGGAGAAATCCTTTGACCCTGATTGCCTCTTAGACACATCAGATCTAGCTGATTTCTTTGATTTTACAACTGATGCCTTTTGTGAGACACCAGAGGTGGTTAACTGTTTAGATAAGTGTTTAGGTTGTGTGCTTGTGTCAGGAATAGGATGTGTAAGGTCCTGTTCCATAGCACCAGTTGTGGGCCATATTGAATAGGCATTCTCTCTCTTAAAAGAGACCATACTTCATCAGGAATGTATGGAGTTCCCACAAACTTATTTGCCTTATCAGAATTGATTAGACTCTTTATATTGTTTTCTGAGATTTTACATATAGGCAAAAATTGTATCATTCTCAAAAACAGCATGAGGACATAAGTGAGAAAATATTAATTGAAAAAATCTAAGAAAGCAAACATAACCACATTTATCTGCTTTTCTTTCACTTAATGCCTTTAGTATAAAGGAACCATAATCAAATGAGAGATCATGAATTAGAGAGTACCCAATTTTGGCTGAACCTGTGGGTAAGGCATCAAAGTTTGACACTTTATTCAAGAAACATCTGCTGATAGTGTCAAAGAAGAAATTCCATCCCTTCTTGAGCTTTGTCCTGTAGAGCTCTCCAAACTTCTTTGGCGTTCCATTGTAACCCAAGCTTACAACATACTCAAGAAGTTTTGCATCAGGAACTTTGAATACAGGCTTACCAATGATTGATGGTAAGTGTAGGGCTTCAGTGACAATCTCAGGAGTCACATAGTATGTAACATTGTCATATTCAAAGCTCATCTGAGGATTTTCTGATGGAAGACCTTTCCCAAAAACACTTGTGTTCCAAACCTGCATAACAGACTTAAAAGATATCTTGGCAGGTTGGGTTAGTGCATAATTGATTGGGCTTGAGGCCAAAAAGTCCTGAATAATGTGGAAATCATTGGGCAAGTCCTGATGATCTAGAACTGCAGTGAAGTTATTCGTATTAAAAGTAACTCCATTGATTACCACCTTGCTGTTCATGAATAAATTCTCCATTGGAATTTCAAACACAAAAGATGTGTTAATTTTGAAATTAGGGTTTGAGAATGTAAAGACAGAGAGAGACGATGTTTTACTGATAGTTTGAGAATAAAAAATCAATTAGTAAACTAAATTGATATATGACAATACTTGTAACTTCTCAGAAACAGGTGTCAGTAAATCATTCGTTTATTGCTAAAGTAATGGACCAAATTACGTGAAAGAGTGGTGAGGATTACACGCGTTATGACTTACATCTGTAACTGTATGTAAGCAACGAGTGAACACACGCGCTACGTATTATTCGTGAAATAAAATTGTGACCAAAATAAAACATGGTAACTTTGTTTTAAATAAAAAAATTTAAAACATCACAATCGAATAATACCTGGTACTTGCACCAGTAATATGAATCGTTTCATATTCTCGTTCCACCCTTCTCTATTTAATCTTAGAGACTTGTCCACTTACTTCTATAACGCTTCATTCTCTCCTGAAAGAAAAATAAGAAAAACCCTTCTCATCAAAAATTTTAACAATGTCGAACCTTACCATCATTGAGAAAAACCTCCATCTCTTAGAGAAAAGAGATATATTTAGTTATACTCGTGAAGAGTTTGATGCTTTCTACTGGGAAAGACAACTGGAGACTCTCTGGTTGCAGATGGATGCAGGTCTCGAAGAAATCGAGAAGGAAAAACCTGCAAAAGTGATCGACATCGATGCTGCCCTCCAAACAGCATTCGCATGGCTTTCATCTAAGGCATCCTCATCCAACTCCATCAACCATTGTTAATGAATATGTCAGCAAAAATAACCTTATCCCTGTCAACTTCCACCCAAACAAAGTGGCAAAGATGGGATCTGGGATGGCTATTAACAATGGAGTGGATTGGTCTTTTATTTCTTGTTGAATAGATTAGTAGATAGAGAACACAAAAGATGTAATCTTTGAATGTAAACTCTTTCTTATTATCAATGAAAAATCTAGTTATTCTATTCTATTCAATGTTTTTCCTGATTTAACATGTTAACTGAAAATAAATATGAGGACTAATTAAAGTGATCACATTATCAGGAATTCAATAACATTAAACATAGCTTGAATCAGGAAATTGAGATAAAATGAAGACAGTTAGATTCTGAACTAAATACTGATGATCGAATCGTTGCATCAGGATTCGACGTTGACCATTGTTAGGATTGACTTTCCATCAGTATTTGCAAGTAGTCAGTATCTGATGACTTCTTTCTCTCAGGAACTGCCATAGTTTACCATTCCAAGTTCATTCACCAACTTTGTAAAAGTAGCCTCAGGTAGTGGCTTGGTGAATATATCAGCTAACTGTTGATCAGTGGGAACAAAATGAAGTTCAATTGTTCCTTCCAGTACTTGTTCTCTTATGAAGTGATACCTGATGCTGATGTGCTTTGTAAGAGAATGTTGAACTGGATTTCCTGTCATAGCAATAGCACTTTGGTTATCACAATAAATAGGTATTTTTGAAAATGACAAACCATAGTCCATTAGCTGATTTCTCATCCACATGATCTGAGCACAACAGCTTCCAGCAGCAATGTACTCAGCTTCTGCAGTTGATGTGGAGATAGACTTTTGCTTTTTACTGAACCAAGAAACTAGTCTTCCTCCAAGAAACTGACAACTGCCTGAAGTACTTTTCCTGTCTATTTTGCATCCAGCAAAATCAGCATCTGAATAGCCACATAAACTAAAGTCTGATTCTCTGGCATACCAAAGGCCAAGAGAAGAAGTGCCCTTTAGATATCTGAAAATCCTTTTCACTGCAATGAGATGTGGTTCTTTAGGATTTGCTTGAAATCTTGCACATAGACAGGTTGCATACATGATATCTGGTCTGCTAGCAGTTAGATATAAGAGTGAGCCAATCATTCCTCTGTAGTTGGTTACATCTACTTCAGTTCCTTGATCAGGATCAAGCTTTGTAGCTGTAGCTATAGGAGTTGAAGCTGTAGAGCTGTCTTGCATGTTAAACCTTTTTAGTAAATTCTTTGTGTATTTTGACTGATTGATAAAAATCCCTTCATCAGTCTGTTTAACTTGAAGACCTAAGAAATAGCTCATTTCTCCCATCATGCTCATTTGATATCTAGACTGCATTAGCTTTGAAAACTTCTCACACAGCTTAGTATTAGTTGACCCAAAAATGATATCATCAACATATATTTGAACTAACAGCAAATCCTTACCATTATTCAGATAAAACAAGGTTTTATCAATTGTACCTCTATTGAATCCACTTTCCAGTAAGAATTGAGCTAGGGTTTCATACCAGGCTCTTGGAGCTTGCTTTAGTCCATAAAGTGCTTTATCCAATCTATAGACATGATTTGGATGTTTGGGATCAATGAATCCAGGAGGTTGTTCAACATATACCTCCTCTTCCAGTTCTCCATTGAGAAATGCACTTTTTACGTCCATCTGGAATACTTTGAATTTCTTGTGGGCTGCATATGCCAGAAAAATTCTGATGGCCTCCAGTCTTGCAACAGGAGCAAAAGTCTCATCATAATCTATTCCTTCCTGTTGAGAATACCCCTTTGCTACTAGTCTTGCTTTATTTCTCACAATTGTGCCATCTGAATCAGTCTTGTTTCTGAATACCCACTTTGTACCTACAATAGACCTTCCTTTGGGTCTTGGTACAAGTTTCCAGACTTCATTTCTTTCAAACTCATTCAGTTCTTCTTGCATAGCTGTCACCCAATCAGCATCCTTAAGTGCATCTTCAACTTTCTTGGGCTCCTCCTTTGACAGAAAGTTATTATATAAACATTCATTTTGAGTTGCACTTCTTGTCTTAACACCTGCTTCAGGATTCCCAATGATTAAATCAGGAGTATGACTTTTTGTCCATTTCCTTGCTGATGGTAAGTCATTTCTTGAACTGGATGCTCCCCCTGGATTGGTGTTTTCTTCAAAAGAACTAGAGTTGCTAGAAGCTCCCCCTGAGATAGTGCTATCTCCTTCTGATATACTGTCATGTATGTCACTTGAATCTGTTTCTGATGAGTCTCTACTTGATGTTTGAGTCGTATCAGTACTGGTGATGTCTCGCTCTTGATCCCCCTCAACATTTGCATTATTTGAGTCATCATCAGTAACAGGTGTTTGATCAGGAATTGATCGATCGTCAGGATCTGACAGAATATCAGTATCTGAATTGACTTCATCAGAATTGTTGGTAGCTTCATTTGCAAAAGTCAAACTGTCATGAGAGTCTTCTTGTATTCCTGTTAGCTTTCTATCATCAAAAGATACATTAATAGACTCCATGACCGTCTTTGTTCTCAGATTGTAGACTTTAAAGGCTCTTGTTGTTGGATAGCCAATAAAGATGGCCTCATCAGCTTTTGTTTCAAATTTTCCTAGCTGTTCTGGATGAGGTCTTAGAACAAAGCACTTGCAGCCAAACACATGTAAATGCTTCAAGCTTGGCTTCTTTTCCTTAATCATCTGATAAGGAGTTACACCATGTCTGTTGATTAGTGTAATATTTTGAGTTTAACAAGCTGTGTTGACTGCTTCTGCCCAGAAATATGTAGGTAGTTTAGCTTCTTCCAACATAGTTCTGCCAGCTTCGATAAGAGTTCTGTTCTTTCTTTCAACTACTCCATTTTGCTGAGGTGTGCCAGGAGCAGAGAATTGTTGAACTATTCCTTTGTATTTGCAGAACTCTTCCATTGCTGAATTCTTGAATTCAGTCCCATTATCACTTCTCAGAATCTTGACTTTGTATTCTGTGCCAGTTTCAATAAGTCTAACATGGTCCAGCAGTATTTCAGCAGTTTCATCTTTTCTGTGAAGAAAATAAACCCAGGTAAATCTAGTATATTCATCAACAATGACTAGAGTATACCTTTTCTTACTGATGGACATAATATTCACTGGTCCAAACAAGTCGAGGTGTAGCATGTGATATGGTTCATCAATTGAGGATTCAGATTTACTCTTGAATGATGTCCTTCTCTGTTTAGCCTTCTGACAAGCATCACAGAGTCCATCAGGAGTATATAGAGCCTTTGGTAATCCTCTCACCAAGTCTTTCTTAACCAACTCATTTATATTGTTGAAGTTGAGATGAGAAAGCTTCTTATGCCAATTCCAACTTTCATCTACAGATGCTTTACTGATGAGGCATGTAGTTGGATTTTCAATATTAGTGTGAATGTTGGCTTCATAAATGTTACTATGTCTTTGACCTGTTAATGCAATCTTTCCTGAAGATTTGCTAATAACTTCAAAATGAGTATCATTAAAGTTGACACGATAACCTCTGTCTGTGATCTGACTAACACTCAACAGATTGTGCTTTAGTCCTTTCACCAGAGCTACTTTTTCAATGATGACATTTCCAATTACAATGCTGCCATATCCCAAAGTTTGTCCAATGTTGCCATCTCCATAAGACACAGTTGGGCCAGCCTTTTCCTCAAATTCTGATAGCAAGGTTTTGTCTCCAGTCATGTGCACAGAGCATCCACTATCCATGACTAACACATTTTTCTTTTTACCCTACAATCAGAATCACAAAGAACTCAGTTAGAATTTTTAAGAACCCACACTTGTTGGGTTCTCTTTTCATGCAATTTAACATCTTTATCAGTAAAAGATTTTCTTGTAAAGACACTTTCATCTGGATTAACTCCATCAGAATTAGTCTTTTTCTTAACAGATGCATGATTAGTATTCAAGTTCTTTGTTTTTCCAAAATTTGCACTTTTATTGAACTTAGGCAAAGGCTCATAATAATTATAGTACAAATTATGGTATTCTTCACATGTATAAATAGAATGCCATTTACTGCCACAATGGAAACAAGGATTCTGTGGTTTATAGAATACTGATTTATTCCTAATGTCAGACTTAGGAACTACAGTTGGCTTCTTTTTACTCCTCCTGCAATCAATAGCAAGATGATTAGAATTACCACAGTTAAAGCATACTTTTCTTGGTGCATTTGGAATATACTTATAATTATTTTCCTTGTTTATTCCAACTTTACCATTCCTGTTCCTTTTGACAGTTGGAACTCTCTTCCTATCTGTTACCTCACAGATTCTATCCCTTAATTGCTTCTTGGACAAAAGACCTACATTCTTGTTTTTGACAGTTCTAGACTCAGAATGATGTGTAGAAGTAGATCCCTCTTCTGAAGTAGATTTGGGAATTTCTGGATACACATAATTAACTGGTTTTAATTTGGTTTTAGTACTGTCTGTAACATATCTGTAGGTTTTTGGATTTGTTGAGTCATCAACTATAACTCTTCCAGGGTTAGATGAAACAACCTTTCCTTTGTCCTTTTTCTCATTTTCTGGCTTATATCCTAGACACTCTTTCCAGTTTTTATCAGAAATAATTTCATGAGTTTTTGTACCAGAATGTGTCCAGGTTCTGAGTTTTTCATTAGCATCTTTAAGTTGCATCTCAAGTTCATTACATTTAAACTCCGTTTCAAGTTTCATGTGTTTAGCATTATCACATTCTGCTTGAACTTCATGAAAATAAATTAACTCAGCTTCTAAATGATCATTTCTCTTAACAACCTCTGCCATTTCAGATTTTATTCTTGTATTTTCAAGAGATTGACTCCTAAAACTAATATGCAGAGATTTTAAGAAAGATCTTAGCTCAGAAACATTATTAGTATCAAAATCAAATAAAACTTCAGATACCTTATTTTCACCAGCAGAAGTCTCATCAGTTTTAGCCATCAAAGCATAATTCACTTTTTCTTCTTCAGAGTCAGATGATGAGTCCATCCAATCCTTGCTTGAAGAAATGAGAGCTTTGGTTTTGGTCTTCTTGCACTCAGTTGCAAAATGACCCATTCCATCACAGTTATAGCATCTGATTTTTGACTTGTCAAACTTGCTGCTTTTGCCTTCTTTCTTCTTGTACCTGTCTTTGTCAGCATTGAAGGTTTTCTTCTGGAATTTCCCTTGCTTCCTAGCCTTTCTGAACTTCATCTTTTTGAAGCCCTTGACTATCATAGCAACCATTTCCATCATATCAGAATCAGTAGAGTCATCATCAGTATCAGGATCAGACTCAGTATCAGTATCTGATGATGAGTCATCAGGAATTGACTCTTCCACTCTACTCTTTCGGTTAAAAACCTCCTCAGCTTTTCCCTTTGATTTTGATTCAACATTCAAAGCAACAGCTTTTGCTTTGACATTTTTCTTGTTCTTCCTCTGTTGAACCTCAAGATCATGAGTTCTTAGCATCCCATAGACTTCATCAAGAGACAGCATCTTCAAATCATATTGATGCCTTATGATTGAAGCTTGAGTATCCCACTCTTCAGTTAAAGCTCTGAGAAACTTGGTATTCGAATCCTCTGGATCATACTCTTTGCCAACCAGTGATAGATTATTCAGTAAAGTCAAGAATCTATCATACATATCAGTAAGGCTTTCATCAGATTTAGCATCGAATTGCTCATACTCTTGAATCAACAGAGCCCTTCTGTTTCTTTTGATAGATTCAGTACCTTGACATTGAGTTTCCAAAGTATCCCAAATTTCCTTTGCAGTCTTGCATGCTATTACCCTGTTAGACATGACATTATCAAGACTGTTATGCAAAATATTTTTTACCTTTGCATCTTTGGGTACTTGAACCTTTTCTTCTGTCGTCCATTCACTCTTTGCCTTAATGACATAGTGTTCAGCAACAGTCTCTGTTCTTGCAACTAGTCTTGTTGGAAGAAATGGTCCATCATTGATCCTGTCAAGATAGTCAGGATTAGTTGCTTCCAGATACATCATCATTTTCACTTTCCAGGTTGGATACTCAGTCTTCTTGAGAATTGGAATTTTGATGCTTTCATACTTGCTTGTCGACATCTTAAGATCGTTTCTGATTTAAATTAATCAGTTAAGCTCTGATACCAATTGTTGCCCAGTAAATAACAATTGTAGAAGGGGGGTTGAATACAATTGTATAAGATTTTCGACTTAAAACAAATAACACAAGTATGAATCAATAACAGCTTTATTAATTCTGATATAAAACTGTTACAAAACTCTCTTAAGAAATTCTTATGTTCTTAAGAGCTGCTAGGTTACAATATAACTCGTGTAAGCGATTACTTAATGTAAAACCTAAACTGTGTTTATATAGTGTACACAGTTGCACTATCAATTACAAGATATTCTAAATCAATTACATATATCTCTGAATGCATATCTTGTATGATAGATGCATTCCTACAAATTAGGAACCGACATATCAATCTTCCTTGATCTCTGATCTGATGAGAATCTTCATCAAATACTGACCAGCTTCTAATCCTGATAATCCAATACTGACGTTGTATTACTGATGACGTCAGCATCAGTATCTGATCAGTAATACCCAGATCCTGATCATCACTTGAATCAATATCTAACAGAATCCACACTCAATTAAATTTTCTAAGGATAATAAAGTTCTAAGGTTTCTCTCTTCCTTAGTGGACTTTGTCAGTACTTCATCGGCTTGTATTTTTTCCTCACCTTTGAGAACGGTGCGAACTGGGCCAACTGCGATGCCAAAAAAGGTTATCAATTTTAGGCATATTTTCAGGAAAATAGAGGGGAACAAGTGGCGTGAATAACTCACCAGGGAGATAGTTGAAACTTGTTTTGATTCTGGGGACCTCATGTATGTACAAGAAAGGCTCTTTCCACGAGCCGGCATTACTTATTACCCCAGGAAGAAGGTCTTTCTTGTTGAAGTCAGGCCATATGGAGAAATAAACGTAGCCAAAATCTTTGGCCCCGCATCGCTTTAGTTGAAGAAAATAATCCATTGTCCTCGCATCCATGGGTGGATATCCAAGCTTATGATAAAGAATGTAAATTGCAATCATGGATCTATATCCATTCGTACTTATCTGGATGGGGGCCAGAAAGTAGGTCTCGCAGACATCTCTAATAAAAGGGTGGAGGGGCGAAGAAACGCCTATCTTCATCAGGGGCACTGTTAATACCATCCTGGGAACCCTGCCACCGTTCTCCTCATTATTGAAGCGATAGCATCGCATCTTTCTTTTTAGAAGGATGATTTTACCTTCAGGTCGAAACCTTTCGACCCCTTCTCTAATTGTCTTCTCTGTCAAAGTTGAAGACATATCACGGCATGCAAGAATGCGAGGCTTGCCTGGTTTAACTTTCGAGCCGGGCTCGATATCTTCGGGGCGAGGCCCATCAACATATATAACCCCCCTCTAGCTCTGGTTGAGGGGTCGGTACATAAGGCGTAGGCGATGCCTCATGGATGTAGTTATAATCCTTAAAGTTGACAACCCTTGCTACCTCGTCAAGGCCCCCGTCATCTGATGAAGGTTCCTCGTAATCATCATCATCAGAGTTGGCCTCGTTGTCTGCTCCTCCTTCCATATCATAGTAGACATCACCTAGTGAATCTACTGGAGAATCACTTATATTAATGGGAGAAACGATTTTGGTAGGGGGCAACTTGGCAGGAATCTGTGCCGCTTGCGAGCTAAATGCTTCTCCTTTTCTCTTCAGAGCATCTATCTCTTGTTGATCATATGTCATCTCAATTTGGGGCTCGCTCTGTGCTGGGAGTACGTCCAAGGATTTATCTCGCGAGCTCGTAGGACGCTTCGATCGCCATCTGTCTAGGGGCACCTCTATGGTGTATTCTTCATGCGACCACAGAGGGTCAAAATACAATTTAAAAGAGCTTTCGCTTGTGCTTGTTGCTCTTGCGATGTTGGTAGCAGCCTCGTTGCTAATTTGTACGCTCGGAAGAGGAGAAGGTGTCTTTGAACTATCAGTCGACATCTGCAAAAGAGTTTGAGTAATTCAGTGTGTGCCCTTACAGAAAGCAAAGGGAGGGTTGAGGGAGAAAAGAACAAATAAACAGAGGCTCTATGTGTTCTCACTTCGCTCATGATTCAGAAACTTCGGATCGTTATTCTACCTAAACTAAGGGATTACTATTCTATATAAGCGAGGATGGGGTCGCAAGCGTAAATTATCTAAATGGGATCGCAGTTAAACGGAATCATATCGCATATGATTAAAGTTTCTAAATATGCAATTATGATGAATATGATCAATAATAAATATCAAGAAAGGATGAAGACTTACTTTTGTGAAGAATGGATAAAAGAAATCTGAAGAACTTGGAGATCGCTGTGGTTGAATTCGAAAAATTCTTGCTTTTGATCCTTGAGCAAACTGACAGCACTTCGGCAATGTGTTTATTAAAGTGGAAAAGGAAATGATTGTGACAGGAGTATATATAGCTATCAGGAGAGAGAATGGTATGGGACACGTGTCTAGATCTCAGCCATTCAACACACATCTTGAGACACGACAACTGTCAAACCCTTTCAAATTCTTTAGTTGGGGTCGCAACGGTTCCAATAGTTGTATCACAGCTTCGCTTCGTGAGCGGAAACATTGGATTTCTGAGTCCACATTAGGGGTGTTCGCGGTGCGGGCGGTGCGGTTTTTTCCTCAAACCGCAAACCAAACCGCGCATGCGGTTTGGACAAATTTTCAAACCGCGACCGCACCACGTAAAATTAAAACCACGTAAACCGCACCACGAAAAATGCGGGCGGTGCGGGCGGTTTACCTATTTCAAATTTTAATAATATAGTATCTTAAAAATTAACAAATCCATAATAATCCCAAAAAGTGCAGATTTTGAGCAGAAGTAGTAGCAGAAGAATAACCAGATTTTTGTAAATTAAAAATATCAGCACAAAAAATGCACTGAAGCTCACAAAGGAGCACATTCCACCCACCAACATATTATTATTGGCAAGGCCAATTTTAACCCTGCTATTATTGTCGAACTGATATAGAACATCCATAACATTTCATGAAGATATTAATAAGACCAGTTTCCTTCTTTGACTACTATTAATTGCACTTAATTATCTCCTGTAAGAAGTAAAAAAAAACTTGGAAATTATTGGTATAAATGTCAAGATAACAGTTTATATTTTTGCACTTTGGCCTTGAAGCTAATATTATAACCTGGAGGAGGACATCTCCAATGGTCTGCTCCAGAATAACAATAATCATAGATAACAAGAATGTATATATTTATAAATTATACATAAGTAATAAATGGTCCGGGTAAAAAATCATATATATATATATATATATATATATGTATATATTTATAAATATATTAATATTAAATAATATGCGGTACGGTGCGGTCTAAACCGCGAGAATGAATCCACAAACCACAAACCGCACCGCACCGCACCGCGCGGTTTGGCTAAAATGCAAACCACGACCGCAACACGAAAAATTTAAACCACGCGGTTTATGCGGTTTGATGAACACCCCTAGTCCACATCGCATTTTCAATGACAACATGGACTCGGAGGGTAGTTGTTATGCCCAAATCTGGCATAATGATTATTATGATTTAATTAGCTGAATTAATGGTTCATTATCTACAATGGACCTCGAAGATGAAGATTGGGTCACTGAAAGCCCACTATTGGAATCAGCCCAGCCTAACTACAGGGCCACCTCGCTCTCTATTGAATATAAGGGATCGCTTCGCTACGACTCCCGTCAAGGGATCGCTTCGCATTATTATCACATTTACTAGCTAGATGGAATTGCTTTCATGCTCTCTTAGAAGGCTCATAACTAGACCCCTCGAGGTCTTATGAGTATCCGAACGCTAAGGATCGCCTCGCATGACTCGATCCCTTGAGGTCGCGTGGCACGTTTATGCTGCATCTCTGCTAGCCTCGCTTGTGAGGTCACATTCTTGTCCATGCGAGACCGTCGATTTCCTTCTATAAACCATGGATCATGGATAGGGTCAACAACTCATTGCCACGTCAGCCCTAATCTAATGGGCTTGGGCTATGACTTATCTTTTAAAACCCTAGCCCGGCTAGGTAACTTCTTCTCCAAGAACTACGTATGGCTTGATCCCTATAAATAGGGTACGTAGGCACCTTGTTTGGATACGCCTCAGCTCACCCCTGACTATCTATCAACAAGATCAGCCACATCTATACACACAAACCCTAACCCTTGTTCTTCTTTTTTAAGCTTTATATCCGTATTTAGCTCCATTAATCCAGCAACCTCCTAAAATATTGTTATACAATATTCTCCCAATGACAACATGGAAAGGCTTTGATTCATATATTTGTTCTTTCACCTAGACATTTTTAGAAAAACAATTAACTGAATATGATTAATTCTATTTTGTACCAAGCTTTGATGAACTTAGCCAAACAACCGTTGCTAAATCCCAGTTTTTTGATACATACGCAACAAATACTAGTTCTTTCTTTCTTTTCTTTTTTGCTAATTTATTTACAAACAAGAATACACAAGAATACAAGATGTTATTATAAAGGTGTTAAACATACTGGAGATCATACAAAATGACCATTCCCACTGCTCTTTCCATCTACTTGCGAGGACGTGTGTTTTCTACCTTGGCACCCTCCAAGGCCTTGGTCTCAGACTTCCTCCTCAGCGGACCATAGGGACACAGGGTCACGTAGCCAATGGTAACAAATGCAATACCCCCAACAGCGATCTTCAGCGGAGAGATGGGTAATTTGCTGCGCTGGTGGAGAACCCCGCCTGTTTGTTTCCCTGAATTCGGAAGCTTGGGACTTGCCTGATTTTTATCCTGCGATCCTGCCATTTTACTCTCTGTATATGCTTCAGATACGATATTTTGTTCTACTAAAAAATTTCATGTGCAAGATAATGTAAATTTTGGAGGGGTTATTGGTATATTCTAAATTCTGAGTATGGCAGAAAATAGTTGAGGTGGACAGAAAATATAGGAACTGAGATGGGGATTTGGTAGCCAAATATTTGCACAGAATGTCCATATGGATAACTAAAAGGCTAGCAGCCATTAAGTTCCAACAATTGTATTCCTTCTTTCTAGGAGAACCGTGTATTATCTAGCCATATTGAGAGTGCCCTGACTACAAAAGAAAAATTGCAATGAACTATATAAATCATGAACTTCTTGTATTTCAATTTCCATTGCCAAATATAACGTACAATTCAATAGATTACACACTATTTTTACACTATGTGATAAATGATTTGGAAGGCTAAAAAGAGAAACAATTACACTACCATTTCAGCTTCTTTCACAGTCGATGGAATCCCAACGTTTAACCTCATTGTTGGTTGGTAGCGTTCAGGCGCAGCAGCGCCACCCTGCACACAAATTTCAACCACCGCTGGAGCCTGACCATAAAAGTTCCTCAGCTCCCTCTGTAGTTCGGGTTCACTGAGATCTGGAACGTGCCAAACATATCTTGGTGGTATAAGATCATCAAGGACTGCAGACTGCCAGCCATGTTGTCCATTTCGTTGCTGGTGCTTATGTGCCCCACAATTTTGTGCCTTATGTCCACTGCCGCCAACATGCACCTCAGGACAATAGCCACAAACCCTCACCGGGTACATTTTCATCAACCTGTTGGCTCCTACTCTCATTTTCTCCCATGCTTGAAGTGCTTCCTCAGCAAGCAAGACTGTTTCTTCTGCATTTGATGGGACTACTAATTCGTTATCGTTTTCTTCAGTTAATATACTTGGCTTTGGAACATCTGGATCAGGGTCCGGCAGTTCACTTTCATCAGCATCAACAAACTCACTTTTGTTAATGCGGATGATTGGCTTTCTTCTTCTTTTCGTTGGAAACTCAGGCAAATCAACACCAGCTTGAATACAGAGCTCAACAACTGCTGGAACTCGAGGGACTGAAAACCTTTCCTCGTGAGGAATACGCTTGCCCAGACGGTCAAAGAGGTGGTAAGCATCAACTGGAATTAGTATGTCCTCAACCCTTGCCTTTGTCCACTCATGATGTCCCATGCGAATTGAAGCATTTGGGCCTCTACATGATTTGAACGGATGTCCAACAGGTCCCACATGGATTTCGTTGCACCACCTACAAATGTTGTTGTGCATCAACAAATATTCACATCTTTGACATCACTAAAACTGGTTGCTGAATAGATGAACCAGTGACCACCAATAAAGGTACTAAAAAAAGTACTTGGAACAATGTAATAAAATCAAAACACTATAGATCATATCATCTTAAACATATCAATGTTTCAATGTTATAATGAGTTACATTTAGCAAGTTCAGATGAGTTACAATCTGAGTCTAACAATTAGTAAACAACCAAAATGACAGACATTTTGCTAATTGAAATGACACAAACTTACTTGCAGGCAAGAACAGGCACAACCTTCAAGAGCTTCTTGAGATTATTAATCAGTGTTATTCTTGCATTGTAAACTCTGTATGCAACAGGAATAAAACTTTTGACCAGCAATCCATTCTTTGGAGGAGGGACTAGTCCTTTAGGTTTGCCTTTCCTCTCCTTCATCCTTTGTCTAGCATTTCTCCGCAATTCTACTATGGGTATAGGAAAGGGTTTTTTCTCTCTCTTAGAATAGTAACGAGGAAAATCAGCATTCTGAGGAGGATCTTCACATCTGATGACAGAGGACTGTCTATGGCATAATTTCTGGGATCGGGTTTTAACCGCTGTTTGAAGTCTAAAGTTGCTGCCACCATACTGCAAAAGGCATATGCTTACTAATTATAAACTAATATGGTAAAAATTAGATGTCGTTTATACACTGCCATCAAACTAATAAAAATGTCCATATCACAGAATCTTAACACTGGAAGTGCCAGAACACAGTTTTTTTTAGCTAAGCAAAGTGCCAGAACACAGTTTTTTAGTTCTTTGTAAAAAATATGTTCCAAGTTGAAACATAGGCTAGCTAGCGCCATAGCTATTGTGGATCAGAATATACATTCTATTGTACTACTTTCAATAGAACGTGTTTTATATGAAGCAATCAGTCAGACGATAAACTCTAATTTACACATTCTGCAAGTAGCACGGACCTATTACATGACTTTATTTTTTTTCCCAAAAGAAACATTGAAACTGCACAATTTCTTTAAATTCTTTTAGCATAGTTTGTTAGAATAACATTGCCGCCATAACACTACTTATTCTTACATAAGATAGGGTCCAAGACAACCTATCGCAAGTCCTTTCTTCTTGTCAGGATGTTATCCAGTTGTGTTCCAAGATGCACCCCTTTCAAGAAGGGCACACAGTACTTAGACAAAGAAATATAACTCTATAACTTAACAAATGTAACTGATGTATTGAATCTATATGTATTGAATCTATACGAAGAATACATCTAATTAGCTTAACCTGATGACACCAATTACATAACAGCATTTAGTGGCGGAACTAGGATCCTGGAGAAGCCGGGGCTAAAATAATTTACGAATCAAACAATTATTAATTCCAATACATTTGTCTGTAAATTTACACGTTGTACCCGAGCTGGAGTCAAAATTTTTGATAGATTATCAGAGGTTAACCGAGTTTCAACTTAGGTTGCTCCCTCCTAGTTCCTTTTCCAGACAGCACCTACACTGTAAGTATCTCTCTCGGAATCTTTTACGCCCTAAACTACAAACTCACCGGAAACCCGCAACAGATAAATTCATAACCCCCCCCCCCCCCCCCCCCAAGGCATTGCAATCAGTGATGTAATTTGTAATTTAATCAACAATCAAACAAATGAATCGAAAACAAATTGCTGAGCTGGGAATTATACTCCTAACTGAACCAACAAATGTATAACAAAACTAAAATAATAAGAAAATGAATAAAAACTGAGAAATAATAATCAAAATGGAAGCAAACAAGTAATTAACAAGTATACATATATACCTTAAAACCCAAAAGCAAGAATGGGTTATTGTTATTGTGGTTGTATGTGAAAGTATTGAATTTAATAGAAACGCAAGCGCAGTTCATTTTGGAGTAATCTCACCCGGTCGCTCACTCAACCAATCACTTCTACATAATAATATCCCTATTGCTGCTGCCAAATCATTTTGATTTCTTTGACCACACTGTGAAATTACACAGCAGATTTTTTTCTTTTTTCTTTTTTTACCCCAAGAAGATAGACAAGAGTCACACAGTCCCGACTCAGAGTCATTGGTCCTAAATATGGCACCTCAAAAATTTGACCACAAATATCATTCTAAAGCACATTATCATTTAGCGTTTTGATTTTTTTTTTTTTTCAAAAACGCTAATGTGTAGCGTTTAGGGGGGAAACTCAATGGGGGTGTTTGGAAGTTAAAGGTTTGGGGGTAGATTAGAAGTTTGACCAAATGAAACCTCTAATGTGAGTGTTTGATTATTAGAGGTTTGAGTTAGAGGTTTGGGATAAAAAAGCTCATTTTAGGAGCTTTTTCAATTAGAGGTTTGCTATGTGTCATAAAAAGTTATTCAAAAAGCTATTTACCAAACACTTTTATTCAAAACAGTTAATTTCAATCTGCTAGTCAAAACAGGTAATTCAATCCGCTAGTCAAAACGGCTAATTCAATCCGCTATCAGCTAATTGCCAAACAGGGCCAATATTGAATTCATGGACCGGAGATCGGATCGATCATAAACGGTTTTGGGATCGGATCGGACCGTGAAAACCCGGACCGGA